>CAEKDK010000002.1:5120000-6542500 GCA_903112645.1 Prunus armeniaca
AACTGTTGAAAATGGAAATAAGATAATCTGTACAAAAAATCAGTACTTTTTTGGTTTTCGCCACGTGGACGAGGGCACTGTAGCGGTGTGTTCTTTAAAAAAATTTGGATGCAGGGTTGACGTCCAGTAATTTTTTGGTTTTTGCCAAGTGGACGAGGGCACTGTAGCAGTGTGTTCTTTAAAAAAATTTGGACGCAGGGCTGACGTCAGCCTTGCCCTCAGGCCAGCCAAGTCTGCTAGGTCCCACCATTTGCCCGGGCTTGCGTTTGTTGCTGGAAACCACTTTTTGGCCCAAACCCCCCGCCCGCCCCCCCCTCCCAGCCTGAGTCTAGCCTTAGCTGCTGGAAATTCTGATCAAACGGTGATATTTCCTTCACTTTTCAAGATGCCTTTTTCTTTTGACAAGCATTATCTTTACTTTTTCTTTGACAGGCATTACCTTCACTTTTTCTTTTTGTTATGGAATCTGTAGTTTTAATGGAGGTCCTGTCTTCCCACTTTAATAGTTCATCGACTGAGTGAGCTAGTAGGGAACACGGTAATGATTTTGTGGGCATTAAAATTCTCTGTGTCAAAAGAAGTAAAGGAACACAGAATAAAAAAAGGGCATTAAAATCTTTTACAACTCGTAGTGGAAAGAAAAGAGACAACCACCGTGCCAAAAATAATGTGAAAGGACAGAGGAGATTTCTAATGGAGACTGGATTGCTGGGTTTGCCGTAAACTTGGGGAAAGGACAGGTGCTTGAGGCTGAATTGTGGGGTTTATTCTTTGGCATTAAATTCGCTGCTCAGAAAGGACTTTCTCATCTCATCATTGATTATTTCGAACATTGATTAATTTCCTTACTTTATACTCCTCTTCAATATCAGTATGCCTCCGCTTTGGGTGATCCGCTGGTTCTGAAGACGAGCAAAGCACTCTTGATGATCATGATCATCAACTGCGGTGATATCTGATCCACGAGGCCTCTTTCCGACACAACTCGGTGATTCATTCATCGTTATATCGTCGTCAACAGCCATGGCACTCCCACTAACATCAGCAACCTGGTGGCCTAATAGGTGTACCCCGCAGCTTATAACGGGTATCGGTCCTGTGCCTTGCAAGTGAAATATAACTTGACACATCTTACCCTGCTGCAAATGCGTCGGTTCTTCTCCCACATGTAACTTCTGCGGATCCAATAATGGAACACACTTGAGCCACGCATAAGCATCCTCTATCTCCGTTGCATACGTATCCCCTCTATACCTCATTGACAAGTTTTCCATTGATAAGAATCTTGGCATCGTCAAGATAAGGGTAATGATAGCTAACACATAGAACCAATCTTGACGTCTCCCATTCTAAATTTGGAGGAATTTCAAAAGAAAATTCACATCCACCAATGTATTCCTCTTTATCCTCGACATCAGGATATCTACGTATCGTTGCATTTTTACAACAGCTGACCCACTTTGGAAATGCATTGCCTGGAGGTATAATTTCGAATACAAAATGCGGTACCTACAATAGAATAGAGTTACAACAATCATCATCTTAACGATATAATATAGAGGAAGAGAGAGAGAAGAGACAGAAACCTTATTCAGAAGAATATTTTCTGTGATCTCATAGCCACCTAGTCTATGACAATTGACCAAATCCAGCCACCGAACCCCCTGGGGAAGTTTTGGAAATTTTTCCAATGATGTGCAATTAGGCAGGAGTACCCGATCTACACTTGGTCGAAGCAATTCTGGAAGTTCCTGAAGCCCCTTGCAACCATTTAATCTAAGAAACCATAAGTTGGCAAATTTACTAATGCGTCCCGGACATCTGTCAAAATTGTTTCCCGATAGATCAAGAATGTAAACGTGAACCAGCAGTCGAGAGGCAGGACAAAGTTACTTTCTGATAAATTGCATCCTTGGAGATTAAAGAAAACTAGCTTGGGAAGCGCTAATGAGATGTTTGAGTCAGAGTTCACCTTATCGCCAAATGTAGTAAGACGTTGCAATCCATATATACTACGCAATGACGTAAATGTAAGGTTGTCACAATAACCAGCACTCATAAATGTAATCCCAGTAAGATATGCAACTGATGATGGAAATCCTCTTACGCCACTTTCTCCGATATTCAAAATCACGTAGACAAACCAACTTGTCCTCTATTTCTGGGAAGCTCTCAAGCCTTCCACAATTACGTAGACAAAGCCTTTCCAGGGATTTCAATCTAAGTGTTGTTGCAAACCTCGTAAGCTTAAAGCATCCATCAAGATTCAATTCAACAAGTTTATCAAGGAGTCCAACAGAATCATCAACCTCAACCAAACTTGTACACTTACTTAGATTCAGCCACTTTATATTTGGGATTCCGGATAAGTCAGGGATTTTTTTTAGGAATTGACAACCACTCAAATTCAAAGATGTCAACTTTGGCATATACTGTGAGACAAAAACATAAATTGGCAAATTATCAAATCCCTTGAAAAAAAAAACTTCAAATATATATTTTTTGTTCCAAAAACAAGAACTCTGTAATAAATAAGAATAATTTCAATTGTTACCTTAAATTTTTGCAACTTTCTCATACTACCGCAAGGCATATTGAACACAGCAAGATGCATTGCATAAAACTTGGATGGCAAAGAACGTAACTGGCATTGACCCCAATCAAGGAACCTCAACTCGTTGGGTAGATATTTAATGTGTCCAGATAGAATTGCATTACGATTTATCAAAATTTCAAGATTGTCCATCCCAGAGAAGCTTGTTGCATTCAATCACTACTACATTTTAGTCTTTGCGCGACGAAAAGGTTTTCGTCGCGCAAAAATGATTTTAGTCGCACATCATTATGCGCGACAGAAGCTTCGTCGCGCACAATCCGTCGCGCAAAGTTCGTGAAGAAAGGATTTGCGCGACGAACAAATGTCATTCGTCGCGCAGTTTGCGCTACGTATAACATCTTCGTTTCAAAAAACATTTCGGGACGACCTCATTGTCCGTCGCACAAATATTTGCGCGACGAAACAGCGGTCGTCGCAAAAAAAACTGCGCGACGGAATTGTCCGTCGCGCGAGCTACATGAACCTTGCGCGACGACATCTTATTCGTCGCGCATACACATCTTGCGCAACGAAATTACTCGTCGCGCAAGATTAAAATATATTTGTCGATTTGTTATTTAAATGTTTTTGCGCGACGATTTACGTTTCGTCGCGCAAAAGCAATATATATTATTAAAAAAAATTTATTATTATTTGATTTTTAATTTTGTAAAAAAATAAATTTTGTTTTTTTTTAATTAAAATGAAATTACAATAAAAAAAATTAATCGTAAAGAAAACATCTATTATAAAATAAAATAAATGTATACAAATTGTAAAAGTAATTATAAAAATAAAAAAACTAATCAAATAATGTTCCGAAATCTACTTGGTCATCTGCCACATGCGGCTCGGAGGTATGGGTGTCTGCAGGGGCCGTGGTGTGCTGGGGATGCTCGGGGTGGACGGGCTCGGAGGTCGACGCACCAAAATTCGGGATTGGAATGCCGGACCGCGCGAGGGACTGCAGAATCACCGACATCTGACCCTCAAGCTCGGCAACCCGCGATGTCAAAACAGTCACCTGACTGTTTGCCTGCGACGATGACCGCGGTCGAGGTTCCCTCTGTCGGGCATTCCCCATCCCCCTACAATACGTTCCCGGCCTCCTCCCGAGAGTCTGATCCAACGTCTGCGTCAAAATCTGAAATCCAGCATCATGCGGAGGATCCACAGACTCGATCGGAGTCTCGGGAGGAAGTTGGGAGGCGGACTCTTGAAGAACCAACTGGCTCCTCTCCACCATCGTCGTCTGTTTAACATTACATAAAATATAAATTAAAAAATGCATATAAATTGAAAGTGTAACATAAGAATTAAAAATACATAATACTTACATGAAGGGACTCGGCCAACTCATTCCCAGGTCGAACATAAACGTCACCAAAGACGTCGATCTCTGGGAATTTCGACCCCCCCTTAATTGAACAAGAGAAGAAAAATATTAGTATGAACAAAAGAAATTAATAATAATGACGTATTAAAAATTAAATATAAATTATATTATTCTTACCCGACGCCGTGCATCCATCCTATATGAGAAGGGCCTGGAGCCGGAATGGTGAAGAAGAGTCTTCTTCTTCCTATTGCCCTTATTCACTTGGGCTTTATTCTGTTATACAAAAAATAAAACGTAAGAATTGAACTATAAATAAATTAAATAATAATGAGATATAAAAAATAAAATAAACATTAAACAAATATTATTAAAAAAATACCACATAATCGGGCGCCTGAAAATGAGCGCAGAGCCACGCCCAACTATCCTCCCGCCCCTCAAGCTCCTTCGGGCAACCCTCCTGAAGAGCGACTTCCGGATCATCAAACGCCTGGAAATGGTGGTGCAAGTCGCTCTTCCACTGCTTGTACCTCTCACCGAAGAGTCTGTTGACGTACGCCAAAGTCTCCTCGTTGATGTCCTCTAAGTCGTAGTTCGTCTGCAATAAATTGATTACATACATTAAGTAATAGAAATATATAAAGTTTGAAAGAAAAATAATTAAAAGATAGGAAAAATACCGACAACTGGCCGCGAACTTGCATCTTGATCTCGTCAGGTATGACCTTCCAAGACTTCCATTGCATCGGGCAATGGGTCCGAACGACGTGGCCAATGTCGTGGGCCAAGGAGCTATGCAAGTCCGCCGTCGGTGCAGCCCGATGGCGCTCGTCATATCCGATGCTGATACGACTGTTGGTCACCCGGGTGACCTTCGCCGTCTTCAGCTGCCGACACGGCCCTCGGGTGTTCCTCTTGGCTGCAAAGGGATATGACAATATTGTTACATATACAATCAAATTGAACCATAAAATTCCCAATTAAAAAAATGTTAAAAAAAAATGAAAGGGGAAGGGTATTACCTGTAGGTGCCCCCGAGGCACCAGTACAGTCAGTGGATGTGGTGTCGGTGGTGGTAGCGGGCCGGTGTCGCCGCCTAGCGCTAAGAGGCTGCACCACCGAAGAAGATGATGATGCAGCCGCCTGGGATCCCCCAGGACCAGCTAGCACGTGGTCCTGCTCCATCAGTGCTGGAGCAGTGGCAGCTGATACCGGCTGAGCCGGGGGCTCCGAACTCGGTGTAGCCGTCACCGCCCTACGACGTCTAATCAAGTCTGACATCTGCACAATTTCATTAATCCAATGTAGCACATACAATGTCAGTAAAAAATTGAACTAACTAAATAAAATCATAGTTTGACCTAGGGTTTGCGATTTCGGAGTATCCGGGACTCCGATCCACAATCCGTCGATTCCTAAACGATCCTATAAATACATGGTACCACATACGTGAGTTTCAGCTCGATCCAACGGTCCGAACATATCAAACCCTAAAATCGCACAATAGGTTCGAACCGTTCGAGACTCAAACGATAACCAAATTCCAATCCGAGCACACCTACGCGCTCGTGACAACGAAATGTTTGCACTGGGACAAAATGCCCTATGCCACAGTACCCCACGCGCCACCACACGCGCCGGCAGCGCGTGGGTGCCCTAAGCGATAACGATCCCCGGGAAATCCTACAAATTAAGGGGCAAGGTTCCTACCCTAGGTTTAAAACATCAATTGGAGGCACTTTTGTTCTCGGACCTACCCCGAAAAACGGACGGAAGTGGCCGGAATTTCAATTTCAAAACCGGCCGAAACCTAGGGTTTCAAAATGACTACCCTATGCACACAATCAATCAAATCCTACACAACCATCAGCTAGAGCATGAAAAATAGCCCAGAAAGCATACCTCAATTGCCGGATTTGGTGCCCGGAGGAGAGAGAACAACGGCGGCGGAGATTCGGCCTAAACGGAGCAATTCACGGCGGCAGGATGGACGGCCACGGCGGAGAAGCTCCTGGGTTCGACGGTGGCGGCGGCAGGGTCTGATTTGGGGCGGATTAGGGGCTGAGGTCACGGCGGAGAGATATGGGAGGTTTTAGGGTTAGGTTTCAGAAATTGGGGAAGAAGGAGAAGATCGCGATTTTCAGAAAACTTATTCGACTTTGCGCGACGAAAAAAGAAATCCGTCGCGCAAACTTCATTAAAATAACCTTTGCGCGACGCAAAATAAACTTTTCGTCGCGCAACATTATAAAAATTTGACCTTTGCGCGACTAAAACACTTGATTTCGTCGCGCAAAGTTGTGAACAGATATACCTTGCGCGACGAAAAAACTACTGTCGTCGCGCATACTTGTCCAGCCGCCCAAAATTTTGGGATTTGATTTTGCGCGGGAAAAATCAATGCAATGAGATTGCGCGACGAATGCCAATTTCGTCGCGCCTGCTGGCTGTTGCAAAAAAAATTTGCCCGACGACTGGGAACGAGTTCGTCGCGCAAACTGGCTTTTGATAAAAAAATTTCACTAAGTGCTGGAGCGGAGAGGGGAGGGAATTTTTTTATTGATTTTGCGCGACGAATGGACGTGTATTCGTCGCGCAAACTGGCTTTTGATAAAAAAAAATTCACTAAGTGCTGGAGCGGAGAGGGGAGGGAATTTTTTTTATTGATTTGGCGCGACGAATGGACGTGTATTCGTCGCGCAAACTGGCTTTTGATAAAAAAATTTCACTAAGTGCTGGAGCGGAGAGGGGAAGGAAATTTTTTTATTGATTTTGCGCGACGAATGAACGTGTATTCGTCGCGCAAACTGGCTTTTGATAAAAAAATTTCACTAAGTGCTGGAGCGGAGAGGGGAGGGAATTTTTTTATTGATTTTGCGCGACGAATGGGCGTATATCCGTCGCGCAAACTGGCTTTTGCCAAAAAAAATTTCACCAAGTGCTGGAGCTGAGAGGGGAGCGAATTTTTTAATGATTTTGCGCGACGAATTGATTATGTTTGTCGCATATGGTTTGCGCGACGCGTAATCGTCAATTCGTCGCGCAAAACCATACCCTAGTACCCTAAACCCTAAAACCTGTACCCTAAGCCCTAAACCT
Organism: Prunus armeniaca; assembly: GCA_903112645.1. NCBI lineage: Eukaryota > Viridiplantae > Streptophyta > Magnoliopsida > Rosales > Rosaceae > Prunus > Prunus armeniaca. The sequence continues at coordinate 5,127,035 of CAEKDK010000002.1, forward strand.
GAACTCCTGAACTAGTTTCAATGATCCAACCGGCAATCTTCTTTTTTCATAGTTCAAGATCGTATACGTCAAAAATCATAATGAATGAACATTCAGAGATTGAGTAACGGGACAAAACGTTTCGACGGTTGTAAACAAATTGTCCCGATTCAACGGTGATTTTAGCTCCGATCTTGAAAATTTTTTACAGCTGCGGTTCTTGACCCTATATGAATACAGAGATGTAATTCGATCTTCAATTTCATATATTTACAGTACAAGACATCACATAATCTTATGTTAGACTGAAGGAATGTATAAAGAAATTATTCAGTTTTTATGAATATTGTGTTTTTATGGAATACGCATTCTAGGAAACTAGTTTCAGTAATCTAGCCGTCAAATATGTTTGTTTATACTTCGAGATCTTATACGTCAAAAATGAGAAAAAAAAACATTCAGAGCTCAAGTAACGGGACAAAACGTTTCGACGGTTATAAACGAAAAGTCATGATTTAACGGTTATTTTGACTCTGATTTTGATGATTTTTTACAGCTATACTGTTTAACCCTATGTGAATACAGTGAACTACTTCGATCGTCAATTTCAACTATATACGTGTGTATAATTCAGAAATATATATATATATGTATATGTTTGCGCGACGGGGTCTCTTTTTCGTCGCGCTAAAGATACTTGCGCGACGATATTATTTGTCGCGCAAATGATAGAGTATGCGCGACGTGTACGTTATCCGTCGCGCAAAAATTGCGCGACAATTATGCCTTCGTCGCGCAAGATTATTTGCATTCACATATTATTAATCTGAAGTATTCATCACTACATATAATTACTTGTATGAAAGTATGATTTATTATATTTTCTTTCGATTTGAGAATGGAAGGATTGTTGATAATCTTATGTTCTTTGTATTCATTTTTTCGGTTATATGGTTTTCATTTTTTAAAAGTTTTTTGTGAAAATAAATTTAAACTTTATGATACAAATTAGTTGGCTATATTTATTTACCAATGGTTTATAACTACAATTATTTTAATAATGTTTCACTTGGTATCATATATAATGTTTGGATATAACAAGTACATATATGAAAACATTTGCATTACACAAAATATGTCCACTAACATAATAAAATTACAATAAAAATTAATCATTCATCATCTGAACTATAATAACTTTCGTTATCGTTGCTATCATCACTTTCGGTCTCCCAATCCTCTTCCTCCTCCTCCTCCTCCTCCGCCTCCTCTATAACTACATCATCGTCGTTGCTCGGGCCAACTGCAACATCATATCGCGGAAGATCACCGAGGTCAATTGTAATTGACTGAATCGGTATTTCGATTGAAGACACTCCTTGTATTTGAAATGGCTCTTGTATAACATTAGTATCTCGAAGTGTTTCCGCATCATTTTCCATTGAAGATTCTAAACGTTGGTCAGCTACATTGTTGACGTTGTTGTCAGTTGGGTCTAGTTCTGGTATAGCATACACGTTCCTGTGATCCATCTTTTGAACAACGTTCCAACCGCTTCCGGCTTTAGGGTCATCTAGATACACAATTTGTGTTGCCATGTTTGCCAAAATATAAGGGTCGTCATCATACCAAGTTCTGTTCATGTTCACAGATAGTAAGCCATGATCGATTTTAACACTTCCCGGCCTATTTGGGTTGGTGTCAAACCATCGACACTTAAACATGATCACTTGGTATCGATCTTTGTAAAGCAATTGCACGACAGTTGTGAGTTTGCCATAGAAATCAATGTCCGTACTTTCGCCTCCACCTGGGACATGGACACCGCTGTTTTGCGTACACAACTTGTCATCTCGTGCTTCGGCCAAAAATTTGACACCGTTGACATTACAACCCGAGAACAATTCAGCGCGAATCGGGCCAAACGCCAAGTTATATAACTCATCACTGTAAGTTGGGGAATTCGATGATTTCAACTTATTCACCTAATATTATACAAAACCATTCATATGTTAGTCTGACAAAATTTATTAAAAAAATTTATATTTCTCAAATAACAAACACTGATAACTTACAGAATCCAAAAACCATTGTGGAAACAATTCACGGTGTTTCTGGGCAACCAAATGTGATGGATGTTCTCGCTTCATCATCTCTTCATGCTCATATAAGTATCCCATGTTCTCATCACAATTGTTCAGTACGAACCAATGCGCTACCTCCATGTCATTTCTAGAAAACGACTCTCCGCGTCCAGGATCTCCGAAGGGTCGTGCGCTTTGGGCAAAAACAGAAAGTTTTTCATTTCTCATACCTCCATCATGATTGCGCTGAGGACGATTGAAAACCGTCTCCACATCTTTTAAATACATTCCGCAGAAAGTAAGCGACTCATATTGAACCCAAGCCTCTACGATTGATCCTTCGGGCTTCGCCCTGTTGCGTACACTTTTTTTCAGCTCCCCGAGAAGCCTGCCAAAATAAAACGATATGATTGAAATTAGCAAGCATGTGATAATGATGCATACACAAATGATAAGGATTATATACCTTTCTATTGGATACATCCAGCGATAGTTGACAGGACCAGCAAGTAATGCCTCTTCTGGCAAGTGAACCATCACGTGCATCATACTTGTGAAGAAAGCTGGAGGAAATATCATCTCAAACTTGCATAGGACTTGGACAATGTCATGGCGCAACTGAAACATGTCCGTTTTTCGCAAAGTTTTCGCCGTCAGTTGGGAAAAAAATCTGGACAACAAAATGATTGGCTTCACTACATCTTCCGGCAATAGGTGTCGAATACCAACAGGAAGTAGGCGTTGCATAAACACATGGCAGTCATGGCTTTTAAGTCCAGTAAATTTACCCCCGTCAACATTCACACAACGTGCGATATTAGAAGCATACCCATCGGGAAACTTTACTGACGATACAAACTTTAGAAACTCTTTCTTGTCATTCGGTTTCATAGAAAAGAATGCAAGATCCCTTCTAGCTTTATCATTGTCCCTATTCATCCATAAACCCCTTCGTATGCCCATTCTTTCCAAATCAAGACGAGCTTTGATCGTGTCCTTTGTCTTCCCCTCGATATCTAGAATCGTGCCCACCAATGTGTCGAATACATTTTTCTCAACATGCATCACATCTAGATTGTGCCTCAATTTTAGTTTCGACCAATATGGGAGCTCAAAAAACATAGGTTTGTGCGTCCAGTTCATATGTGTAGAAGGTCTGATACGACTAACTGTTTTCCCGAAGGGAGCAAAATCCAACCGGTTCAGCTGGTCCAATATCTCATCACCGGACCATTCTCTGGGTCTAAGGCGACGCTCAGTGTTCCCGTCGAACTCTTTATCTTTTTCCCTCCACTCATGGTCCCATGGCAACCATCTCCGATGACCAAGGTAACAAACTTTTCCAGCATGCCAACCAGAAGTTACATCTTCCTTGCATACAGGACATGCCATATAACCTTTTGTGCTCCACCCAGAAACCATTGCATATGCTGGGAAATCATTCACAGTCCACATAACTGCTGCCCGCAAAGTGAACATCTTCCCAGTTGATTTATCGTACGTGCGAACACCGTTTGTCCACAAATCCTTCAGCTCATCAACCAGCGGCCTTAAGTAAACATCGATTGACCTCCCAGGATCCTCAGTTATCAAAACAGTCATCATCATGTATTCTTTTTTCATGCATTTCCAAGGCGGCAAATTATATGGGAATACGAAAATCGGCCAAGTGCTGTGGTGTTGGTTTAGAACCCCATACGGATTGAATCCGTCAGTGGCAAGTCCCAATCTAACATTTCGGGGATCAGCAGCAAACTCTGGGAACGTTCGATCGAACTCTTTCCATGCCTCCCCATCTGCAGGATGCCGCATCACATCATCGTCTACCCGTTTTTCCTTATGCCATCTCATGTCTGTGGCAGTATGCGTCGACATATACAATCGCTGCAACCTAGGTTTCAGGGGCAAATAACGCATGACTTTTTGTGGGATCTTAGTCGTCCTATTCTGAGATGTCATCTTGAACCTCGACTCATTGCATATAGGACATGTATCCAACGATTCATGCTCTTTGTAGAATAACATGCAATTGTTTTTGCAAGCATGGATTTTTTCATAACCCAATCCAAGACCATTCAACACCTTCTGCGCCTGTTTATGGTCTTTCGGCAAACAATTGTCCGTCGGAAGCATTCTCTTGAAAACCCCCAAAAAGTAATCGAAACACAGGTTCGACATACGATACTTTATTTTTCCGTGCATTAGCTCCACAATGGCCGTGAAAACGGAAAAGCTCTCGCACCCCGGGTATAACTCTTGGTTGGCATTTTTTAACAATTTCTCATATTGTTCAAACTCCGCACTGTCTATTGGTGTAGGCACATCATCTTGCTCTTCTTGATTCATGTTGGTCGATGCAAATGGAAAAACATCCTGTATAATATCCATGACTTCATCATTAGCATCCACAATAGGTTGAACATTGTCCACTCTTGTGGCATTTGAAGACGAAGCATGCTCTAATTGTTCCCCGTGAAGGTTCCAAATGCTATATGTCTCAATCATTCCATTCCTTACTAAATGAAATCCAACATTTTCAATTGTCTCCCATAACGTGTTGTTGCACCTCCTACAAGGACAACGGATTCTAGTTGCACCCGGGTTGTGTCTACGTGCAAACTCAATAAAATCCTCGATTCCATCCAAGTATTCGTCTGCGCATCTGTTCGGGTTTTGTATCCACCTTCTGTCCATAATTCCTGAAACCAGAATCACAACACAACAATCACAACAACTTCATACGAAGTTATAATGTCACCTTATGCCTCCGGTAAGGGTCCTATCCCATTCGGGAATGCATACTCCTGCCACGTAACCTACGACTACATGAGATTAGATTTCGACGTGGATGAATTTCGCCAGCATCTCGCTACAGTTCTTGAGGTGGCCATAGGTATAAATACCTATGTACCACCCGAAGAACGTACCGAGATGACAACGAAATATCCACAATCGAAACCTAATCCTGTAGCCATAGATTACGTGACAACACTATGCATTACCAAACTGTCCAAATAATGGGACAATTCAAGAATTAATTGGACCGCAGTCATGCATTACGGACAATTCAAGATCCATGCACGAAATCCAACTAATCTCGAACGGGAAACTAAGTGTTACTAAACATAAAAATAAAAGCACGAAGTTAATTTCAATTAACTTCGTACATCACAACAGATTGTACTACGTTACGCACAACATAATATAAATATAAGGCTTAATTATGTACATGCCCCCTGTGCTTTCCAACTTATCTCAGATTACCACCTGTGGTGGAAAACGTCTCAAAGTACCCCCCAACGTGCAAAAAACTGTCTCACGTTACCCTTTCCGTCAGTTTTTTTGAAGTTCCGTTACGAATGTTACTGTTCATCTCCCCCAAAATTCCAGAACAGTAGCCCCTCCCCTTTGTTACTGTTCATCGCTTATTTACCCTCCAAAACTCAGAAATTTCTCCTAACCAACACAACTAGCAGCAAGAACAACTCGAGAGGTTGAAAAATCATACATGGATCGAAGAAAATGGTGCTCGGAATCGCCCGAACGAGCAATGGAGATTTTGGGTAAAAACCGGCCAATTTCTTGCTTTTTTCGGTGATCCAGACGACGGTTGGTAGCGGCTGAGATGTGAGAGTGGTAGAGGACAACGTGCTGGTTCTTTTGATATCCATGTCGTCGCTTGGGGTGGCCGGAGGAGGCGATGGCAGCCCAAAAACTGGTGCGATGAACAGTAACAAATGGGAGGAGCTGCTGTTCTGGAATTTTGGGGGAGATGAACAGTAACGTTCATAACGGAACTTCAAAAAAACTGACGGAAAGGGTAATGTGAGACAGTTTTTTGAACGTTGGGGGGTACTTTGAGACGTTTTCCACCACAGGTGGTAATCTGAGATAAGTTGGAAAGCACATGGGGCATATACATAATTAAGCCTAAATATAACTTCACAATAACATTTTAAACATATATAAAACAAATAAAATACATTCTCAATCGTTCTCCACCAATCGCTAATTACAAATATCCCTAACGAAAACAAATTAAAAAAACCTTAGTACGAACTTAAATTAATACTTTTAAACTAATGACGAAAAATACTTACCCAATCAATGTATTGAAATCCCAGCAGCAGCAGAGAGGTTGAGAGAGAGGCAGAGGCAGAATGCTTTGTTTTTGCATTCTGCCTCTGCAATGGCAGAATTCTAATATGAAGAAGAAGGACTTTGCGCGACGAACATACTTATTCGTCGCGCAAACTCCCGTCGCAAAAAACCAAATTATTCGTCGCGCAAACCCATTTTTTCGTCGCGCAAACACCTGCCGACATCTAACTTTTGCGCGACGCTGGTACTTTCCGTCGCGCAAACTTTCGTCGCACGCGCAAAAACAAAATTCCGTCGCGCAAAACAAGATATTCGTCGCGTAAACGTTGAACTTTACGCGACGAAACGTAAGTACGTCGCGCAAAAAAAATATCCCACCCAGGTCATTTTTGGCGCCAAAAAATAAAATATCTCTTGTTCTCTTACGCGACGAAACGTCTTTCCGTCGCGCTAAATCAGGGGATTGTCCTATTTGCGCGACGGAGAATTTGTTCGTCGCGCAATGTTGCCTCCAGCGACGATATTTCTCGTCGCGCAAATGTTTCGCGCTAAAAAAATTCCCCCCGCTTTTTTTAACTCTGTTTGCGCGACGAAAAATTGTTTTGTCGCGCATATACATTTTGCGCGACGAAAAAGTTTGGTGGCGCAAATTTTCAGTGGATTGCGCGACGAATATGTATTTTCGTCGCGCAATTATGGTTTGCGCGACGAGTTGATCTTCGTCGCGCAATATTTCGTCGCGCAAATAGTGAAACGTAGTAGTGAATGTTATCGCATTTGGCTTGGGAAACTCCATCATGATGCCTTTAATTTTTCCTGTGCCCTAAAATGGAAAGTAATTAGTGTTAAGACTTTTCAAACCAAAATACAAGTGCATTTTGTAAAGAAATTTTTAGGTTACATAAGGTACTGGTTCTTTTCAAATGGAATATAAGAACGTATATTATACTTACTGTATTTCCTGTTAGAACAAGGTAGACGTCCTCATGAAACCATAATCTACTACGCTTGCCAGGCTCAATGGGGCACTCTTCGTGAACTATATCCTTTCCCATTTTTTCTAGCAAGTCATGCATCCAAATCCTATTACATTCAATAGTTATGATTGCCTTCTCAACGAGTACTTCTATACAATCTTGGGAGACCTTCTGCTTACAACTTCTTAGTACTTGTATCACATAGTCCTTATCTTCACCCTTGAAGAAGCATGCAATGTCAAGAAAAACTTGTTGCATTGAATTTTCCAATGCATCATTACTTTTTCGAAGTATTTTCTGAATACCTAAATAAGGTTCTCCTTCGTAACCATCTAATATAGCTTGCCAACGATGTATACCTTTATTACGAAGATGGGAACCTAAAAGTGTTATAGCTAGTGGAAGGCCTTGAGCATAGGCTATTGCTCGTTGTGCGAGTTCCAAATAATCATTTGGAGGTTCTTTTATTCCGAAGGCATTCAAACTGAAAAGTTCAAGAGCTTGGTAGTCAAATAACTTTTGGACCTCGTATATCAACTCAATTCCATGACATTTTAGCAATCCGCTATCTTGTGTAGTTATGATGACTCTGCTACCCTCACCAAACCAACCAACTCCAGCCAAGTTGTCTAATTGCTCCAACTGATTCACATCATCAAGAATTAAGAGAATCTTTTTAAGCCTCAATAGTTTATGTATAATAGAGATACCTTTATCAGTACTGGCAATTTTCAACTTTTTACCACCAAGAATCTCTTGAAGGAGAGTCTCCTGTAGTTGGATTAAGCCTCCATATTGTGGCATTGAATTTTCTCTAACATTTGGCAAGAAACAACTTCCTTCAAACTTATGGGCAATTTCATTCCATATAGCTTTTGCAATTGTTGTCTTGCCTATTCCAGATGCCCCCCATATCCCAACCATGAAACGACCATTCCCACCAACATCCAAAAGCATTTCCACATCTTGTCATTGACTGGACTAAATCCTGGGACTGTCTCGAATTAGCTCAGATTGGTCTAAGCTCGATTAAGTACTGACCTTTGTTTGGTGCTACGTTAGACTAAGAAGCTGGATTGTAAAAATAGTGATGAAGACTTATGTTTGGTGCTATGTTGGACTAAAAAATAATTCTTATATATTTAAATTTAATTGGGGTTTTTGACCTAAAAGATAAATAAATGCTACAAAAAAAAACCCAATTCAAAGATTTATAGCAATATCTGGCACAATTTTTTTTTTAAAAAACAATAATAAAAATAAAATAAAATAAAATTCTGTTTTTTTTAGGAAAAATAAAATTATAATATTTGTTTTTTGACTTCTCAAGATTAATCTTAGTTGGTCGAAACATTGTTAAAAGAGCTAACCTCACTCTATATAATTCTAGATTTTTCAGGGACCAAGTAAAACAATAATTAAAAAAATTATATATATAATTTTTGTATATTTGACTTTTGACTTCAAACTGAAAAATATAATTTGACAAGGTAAAAATTGCTTGCGATAAAGAAAGCATCACATCATGAATTATTAAACTTGTTCCAATATCACAAAAATATCAAACATTTGTAAATTACTATAGTTTGATTTTCCAAATGCAATATCAAAATAATTATTGTAATATTTTAAGGTTTTTATCTAAAATAAATAAATGCTGCCAAAAAAAAAACACTCATTCCATTGATCTAAAACAATAATTAAAAGAAAACAAATAAAATTATGATATTTCTTAAAGTGAGGCGTCGAACTCACGTGTTCTATTTAGCAAGCGTGCTATTTAGCGAACCACTTTTTAGGCTCACTGTATTAGACGAGCAAGTGATGCATTTTTTTCAGTATTGGACTATACAGTCTCATTTAAGTTAGTTCCCGTCTCTTACCAAACAAGGGTTTCGAGTGCTATTTAACCCAGTCCAGTCCAATGAGGTGTACCAAACATGACCATGGTTCATTATTATTCACCAATTGAGGGGTGACATGTCAAGTGAAGCCCACCTCCACATAGATAAAAATATAGTTAAATATTATAATGATTAAATCTAATTTAAAAATTAAAATTAAACATTAAAAAATTTAGAACTAAAAAAATATTTCTCCCTACCTCTTTCTCTCTCTTTACCCGACCCTCTCGCCCAGATCCCACCCACACCCATCCCCCTTCCCAGCCGCACCAACCATTGCCTCTCTCTCTCTCTCTCTCTCTCTCTCTCTCTCTCTCTCTCTCTCTCTTCCAAATCGCTCCCACTCCTCCTTTCTTCAACACCCATGAAAAATAATTAAAAGAAAAAAAAAACATGCAAGTCATCATCTCCCCTTCGTATCTCCCTCCTTCTCCTTCCCCTCCGCCTTCCACTCCCACTCCCCCTATGATCTCTCTCTCTCTCTACCAAGCTCTCTCTCTCTCTCTCTCTCTCTCTCTCTCCCCAACTCTCTCCCATCTCTATCTTTCTCTCTCTTTGCACTCTTTCTCTCACTTTCTTAGATAATCAACAATTTTGTTGAAGAACACAAGCACAATGAAAGAAGAAAGAAAAACGAGATGACCGGGTTGATTGTTGAAATATTGGATCAACAAAGGAGAAGGACAAAATGATCAAGGCCACAAAATCTTGACCCTAGAAGGAAAGGAGCAAAAATTTCCAACAACCACTTCCCCCTCATCAACCCTAGAAATTTCCTATAGCATCAAAACGTGGCAAGTCACACTGAAGGGGCTTCCATCGCCAATTCTGATACTCCTTGTCAGGTCTCCCATTTCCCTGGAAATTTTGCATCTGTGTCAGGACAGGGCATGTATTGTTTGTATTCAATCGTCCTGATGAATCATAAATCCAACTTCCATTGTATAGATCACAGCCTACATAATACCAACAAAATGTAAGTCAAAATCTTAGAAAAAAGTATTGAGAACAAAACTTTCACTTGAAATGGAATATATTAACTCAAGCCATGGACAGGAGGAGGAGAGGAGAGGGAGCGATTAAGAGAGAGAGAGAGAGAGAGAAGGGGGCAATGGTTGGTGGCTAAATGTTTTGCTGACAATTTTTTTTAAAAACCACTTTACGCATCAGTACATTAAACCATAGATGCTAAAGTAGCATCAACGACATCGGTAGGTAAAGCCTAAAATTTTGTAGATGTCTTTATACATTTTTAGTTATAATATTTATAAAACCGATGCCAAATATACTAATAGCATCGATTTCATGGTTTTTGATGCCTATGTGGTGTGGTGTAAAGTAAAATTTGGCATAGTGTCAACTTTGTAATAGGACATGTAATGTATTTTCCAAGCTCAGGTTATTAGACTAGGTTAAATTGTTATCTAGTTACCCTCCTTTGGCTTCTATCATCAATGGCTCAACGTAATCAAGGAATGGTAAATTTTGCATTACATTCATTAGAATGCATTAAGTTATGACTAGTCAACTTGTATGTGTTTGACCAGTCATCTTTTGTGCATCATGAGGTCTGCCAGCTTATTTTCGTTTCCAGTTGGGTCCTAACGAATTTTGTCGTATTCTCTAATATTCTTCTCCTTCCATCTGTTTGTTTCTGACCTAGTAATTTTGGGTAAATGGTCCCTTCATTCTCTTTGGTAGCAGTCACTTCAGAAAATGTGCTTTTGAGAGGTTGTGAGTTTTCCCCCTTTGCTCTCCTTTCCTTTGGAGTGATTTCTTCTTCTTATCATAAATGAGTTTTTCAAATTGTTTTTGACAACTGCTTTGAAAATGAAATCTGCGTCTAGCTAAATCAAACACATACTCATATAGATCTAGGTCAGATTCTAAATTGATTTCTTCAAGAATATGGTTTCTTGAAGAAATTGATCATTTCATTTTGAATCCAAATTTATTGTTCTTGTTTGGAGTTGAGTTGTAACATTTTGTCCAGAAATTTAATTTAATTTTCAAAATTCTAAAGTGAAAGGACAACTTTAACCTTAGGGTTCCTTGGTGGTTTGGAGATTGTTCTTCTTACTCAGTTCATTTGCATGACTGTTCAACTTCCCAGCCACCAATCAACGTCGTCGTGTACCAGTTGGTCACGCCACCTTCATGAAAAATGTTCATCTCTTCCTCCTCTACCTAGCCCGGTGGTTAATCGACGTCAACAATCAAGGATTACTTCGATTTTAACGAAAAATAGCTCCGATGGCTTTGTCCTTTTTTAGGTATTTTTGGGTGTTTTCTGGTGATTTCGACGACCAAATCCGTTGAGTGAGGTATGAAAATTCATCCCCTTAGCATGCTCTACCTGTTTATATAGTTTGTTTAGGTTAATTTTGGAGTTTTGGACATTGATTTAAATACCCATATTGTGCCGAGTATTTTGGCAATTTTCACCCATTTCCGGCCACTTTTTGGCCGAGCTCTTAGACCAAAATTTGCTCCCCTTGTTCGTCTAAACGCGTTTGTATAGGTATTGGCCAGTGGTTTGGAGATTTCCACTCAAGAGACCCACTATTGCTGGCAGCGCGTGGCGGCGCGTGGGCCACTTTGTGTCTGCCCATTGTGTTCTAAAACACTCCCCACATTGTCCTAAGCACGACGGTATGCTCGGATTTGGAATTGGTTATCGTTTGACAGTCGAATTGATGTTGCACCTATTATGTGATATCCAGGTTCGATAGGTTTGGACAGTTCAATAAGTCCCAATTTCAAATTTGTTGCTCTCTATACCTTTAGGATCATGTAGGAACTTGTTGATCGAGAATTGGAGTCATGGATAATCCAAGTTAATGATTCTAAGTTTAGGCAAAACGATCGTTGTCCGATCATGCAATTGGCTTAGATCCAAAAACTCGATCGGGATCAAACTTTTAGGACTTGTTTAGTAAACTTTGTTGGACCTATAGAAACTTTCAGATTGGGAATTAGAGGTCATGGGCCCCATAGGCCTAATTGACCTAGATGGTGGGCCTCGTTGGCCCGTCCGAGACCCTTTTGGTTAGGAGGTGTTTATGGCTTGGTTGGTTGATGTTAAATTGCTATTTTGCTACAAGATTTTTCTTAATTGTTGCTTTTTTATAATAACACAATAACACATGTTTATTGCCCTTAACATTTCATTTCAAAACAAATATAAGGGGTAATTAAAGAATATTGTGCAATTATATTTTTAATTAGTCAAATTGGTTTAATGCTATTTTATTAAGTTTGATCAATGATTTTCTATTTTTGTAGGTGTGCATGTGTGTGTGTTGTGAGAAGAATAAAAAAAAACACATGCATGACTAGAAATGTCCCCTTCAAAAGAATGAATTGTATAAATAAAGATGAAGAAGAAATGGAGTACAACCAACAAAGTGAAGCATCCAAGACACTACAAGAAAAATAGGCTAATGTGACAAAAAAACTTCCTCACATTAGGCAAGATTTCCTCGCAGTTACGTTAAAGTGACCATATTCTGGCGTCACAAGGGTCGTCACATTAGGCCCTTCACCCGATGTCAAATGTGACGACTATAACTTAGTGTCACATATAGTACACTGTGACGATGTATGAATTTGTCACTATTTACAATATGTGACTTCTCGTGTTTTGTCACATTGTTTCTTTTGTGACACGTAACAATAGGTCACCTAATTCATTTTTTGATGACTGGCAAGTGGTCACATGGTATCTAATATGACGATAGACAAGTTGTCACAACGTTCAATTTGTGATGCTTTATAAATTGTCACTTTATTTAAAATATGACATATAACAAATTGTCATATTGTATAATTTGTTATGCCTAAAAAACTCATCACAATTGATAATACATGTGAATGATTTCATGATAGTGATCCTAATAAATATAATACTCTGCATCAAGAATACAGAAGCTTCATATCATAGATGAATAATATCCAAAATAGCATATCCAAGTTAATCATATATCCGGGTTCTAAACACTTAATATCCAAAATAACATAATATAAACATGTAAATCTCATCCTAGGTTGTTGCCGACGGCATCAAAGCTGCACGCAACATTGACATCAACTGTGCATTATCCAGCCCACCATTGTTGGATGCCTCTAGCTGCCACCAAATTAGCCCTTAAATTTGAATAATCTTCCTGCACACTTTGGTTGGACCCTCCCTAGTCTTGCTTTGGTTGGAGCCCCCCTAGTTATACCAATCTGTCAAAACATTAACATATATATGGATCAATGAGTTATCAAAACCTACAGCAATTGATAACTAGCACGTAATCAGATCATCTCCTACAATGGAATTGGTTGGAAAAGAATCTCATATGTGCTGCTTCTTGTATCTTTCAAAAGTGTCTACAGATGCATACTTGTGCCATCTACAAGTCTTACGAAATGGGAAAAAAATTCCTACTAAGTCGAAAGTACAATTATGAGTACTTCCCAAAACTTATAAGTCATAAGCACCATCCAGAAGGAAGAATATATAAATAGATAAAATATCTTCTTCTAACATGTAAACAGAAAATTAGAAATTATCAAGTACAAGATTTCTCAAGCAAAGTCATTAACATGAATATTTAACCGATACCTGAGTGATACACGAACCAACATCTACATGAATGTCAACACCTTCTCTACGAAAATTGGTATCCCTAACCTGCAAACAAATTTAATGCATAAATATATATTACACAAAAGCATTATACATTCTAAGGAATCAATAATGAGAAAGAAAAAAAAAATTCAAGGACATCATCAGGATGAAGGACTTATGCAGCACCAAATTGATTTCCATCAGGATTAGCCCCACTAATTACAAAAGCAAGCAGATAAATTAGTACCAACATTTGTAATCTGACCTATGTTGTAAATGATGATTCATGATTATTTTAATAAAATGAGAAAATTTATTACCATTATCAAAGTCAAAAGCTTTGGATTTAAAATTTACACTATCCCACCACAACAACTGCCAAGACCAAAAGGAAAGTAAATAAATTAACTTATTAAATTATATATGGCATTCCAAAATCCAAAGGACCAGAACAAGCTTGAAAGGGATGAAAACAGAGTTTACCTACTTTTTGGTTTACTGAAGATTTAAGAGTGACAATAGGGTCACACTTGTTCTGCTGACTCACACTTCATCATCCTTGTTATCTAAATCCTGTGAAAAAACTAGAGTACTGAGTTATCAGAATAAAAAATAAAAGGCAATAAAATTCTAACTAAATCTAAATGGAATTTTCCTTGGAAGGAGGCTTTATTAGCATCTAGTGTAAGAGATACAAAGGCAAACCAAACCAGAAACTGTCCTATATTCAAGTCTCAAAAATGAAAATCATATGGTTCACAGAAATAATTGAAATTATGGAAAAATAAGAATCCATAACAGCACCCACAATATCCAATCAGAAAAACAACTTGAGATATATGAAAGAATGAAACCCATATGAGATTCATACGTTGAGAGTCAAGATTTTGAAGACAACAGGATTATCCAACATTATAATAATAGAAAATATGAAGAACCTAAAATAATAAAAATGACAGAATGCAGGGATTTGGCCAAAGTAGAGATATACTTGGTGATTGGATCAATGATTGGATCATTTTCATTACACTAACAACAAAAAGCAATAATAATAATAAAATTTCTATAGCGCTTGCTTGCAACAACAAATCTGATGCAAATGATCAATTTTTTTTAATAGTGCTTGCTTTAAACATTCAAAATAATCAAATTGGTAAGATCCCATTCCAATATCAGTTTTTCAGTCCCAACTTACAGAGTTCAAGAGTTACAAATATCCAGAATCTGGACAAGACGTTTATGTGAAGCGAATCAAAATAGTTGAAAAAATACGCAATTACTCAACGTTTACTTTCCTCTTGAACCTAAAATCTTAAAACTTAAATTTATTCCTTTTAGCTTTCACCAACCCATGACATTTTTAAGTGCCCAATTTGTAGTGAGCATTCATAATGCAGTGAAAGCTACTCAAATACAACCCAATAAACATAATTAGAAAGAAAAAGGAAAAAAAATGGCGAATTGGGCTTACCAAAGTATCATCTAAAGTGCCAACAAGAATGTATTTGCAATTTTGTGCTAACTAAATGAAAGAAATTGGGGTTTCTCAGCATCAATCACTTGTTGTCTTGTCATCTGTGATAATAGAAGTGTGAGAAATTGGGGTTTAAACCTGTAAAGGCATACCTTCTTCAATCTTTCTTCTTTTTTACTTCCCCCAATTGAAAAGAAAGCTAAGAACAGAGGGATGGTTTATGGAGAATTTGGTGAGAAAGAGCCAGAGAAACAAGAGTAATATGAGAGAGAGAGAGAGAGAGAGAGACATAGTCTGAGAAGAGATGAGAGAGGATTTGGGGTTAAGTGTGGGTTAGGGTTGGAGAGAGTATCTGAGGGTTAACAAGCACCAAACTTAAATTTGGTGAAAAAAAAAGAGCGGCACGAAAAAAAATTGAGGGAAAACATTTGTGACGCCCTAAAATATTATTTGTGACCCCCCAAGCCTCACAAATAACTAGTAGTCTCTCCCGCCCAAAACCGGCAGACTATTTGTGAGGGATTTGGCCTTCCTCCAAAATTGCAGATGTCTTCGTTGTCTTATGAGTGACGACTTGATAAATTCGTCACAAATACCTATTATATGTGATGACTTTACAAGCCTCACTTTTTATTTGGTCACATTAGCCTTTTTTTCTTGTAGTGAAGCAATTAACACATGCAAATGGGATGGAAGCAAGAAAGAATCAATTGAATTCACATGCTTGTGAGATGGCATCCACTCCAAAGATGCTCCAATTCAATGTCACTTGACTAAAAAGATGATGAAAGTCACAAGAAAAGGGGAAAGAATAGAAAGGAATTCAACAATGGAATTATAGCAACCTCACCAACATAGACAAGATGAAGTGGGAGTTATGGATTGTATTAAAATAGGAATGGTGGTGTTGGAATTCATCATGATGTTCCTCCCTCTTAGCCCTATAAATAGAGAAGTCTTCAATCTTCAAAAGACACCAGGCTCATAATCTTCTCTTGAGCTCTCTCTCCTTCCTCCAATTCTTCTAGTTTTAATTTCTTTAGTTTTATTTTATGGGAATGTAATTTTTATGAGTATGTAATTTTTATTAGGTTGATCCAAACTTAAGCTTTAATGTGAATTTGTAGTTTTGTTCAAATGGAATTTGTAGTTTTTCTTTTTTATTAATTGATGAAGGTTTGATATTCTATTTCATGGGTTCAATCATGTTTTTCCCATTGTGTATTAAAAACTTTCATGCTTTTAATAGAGGAGATAATTACTAAGATTAATAGAATTTCGACGAAGATTATTTTTTGATAGTTTGTTGCCAATGGTATAAGTTATGCTTAGAATACTTCTAAAGGAAATTAAAAAGAGCTTTAATTATTTTGAACAACTACATTGGAAAATATTTTGTGGATCAAATTAATATGAGTTGCATGCTTATGTTAAAAGTGGAACCCCAATGCCTTAGTGTTTTAATCAATTAAATTTTCTTTAAATCAAATCTTGATTAAATCTACTTCTTAATCACAATTGTTCTTTTTCATCTCTATTATTTTATAAACACCGCTCTCTGTGGATACGACACTCGGACTTCCGAACTACACTACTATACAACACCTCACCTTGATGTTTTCGGACATCCTAGATGCCTGGGGACATATGGTTGTCTTCGGAATGTCTTCGAACATATGGTTGCCTTCAAATTTGTCTATGCACATATGACATTGCCCCATGAGTATCGAGGATTCCCGAACCGTGTGGTGCAAGGATTTGCATTCTCAGGTTGAGTATATCTCCTTGAGTTATGTAAGGAGAATTGACAGATTATTTGTGTTCTCAGGTTTAGTATATCTCCCTGAGTTCCTCCACTATATGTCCCCTGAGTTCTGTGAGGATTGCGTCTTGGGTAAACCTTGTATCCCCCGAGTTTTGCAAGGATGTATCACACATGTGGCCACATGTGTGGTGTGAGGGGAACTGACGGATTATTTGCGTTCTCAGGTTGATTATATCTCCCTGAGTCCTGGGAGGTGAATTGACGGTATATTATTGGAATTGATGGATTATGTTTGAGGCACATCTATGTGGAGAATAGTGCAGTACCACCCTGTGGTACAATTAACAGGATATTCTTCACTACCTTGCTCACATTCTACACAAGGTTGGCCAGGATCCCTAGCCACCTGCCCGACTTGTTTACACATGTGATTAGCTAGTTTCCCCTTCCCATGTTGCCTTCGAATTTGATGGTTTTCCCATATACCCCTTGGTGGGTGATTACAGGATATATGGGAAAACCATCTGAATGTTGCTATTTATTTGAATGTTGAGGTATTCACACACACTTCTCACCTTAATTGTTGCTAGCACATGAGATGTCTAAATTAACGGGTCCTTCTAAGTGCTTAGGTTGTCACTAGTAATCTTCTTCCCTTGCAAGTATTGGTTATTTCCTTTGTGTGTGATTGTTGCTAGTTTATGACTAACAGTTGACTAAACATATTGATCTCAAGTTAAGTTAAGCTTTGTGTCGTTGGTAAGTATTTAAAGTAACTTTTATTTTACCCCCTTTCACGTAAGTATCAATTTCATACTTGTTCAACAAGCTATCTTATATATCTAAAGATTTATTGCAAAAAATAGAAACAAAGTAATTGTTTCTCTCTCTTCTCTTTTGCATTTTCTTTTTTCTTTTTTTTTTTCTTCTTTTTTTTTTCTTTGTTTTTCTCTCCTCCCCCCTTTTTTTTTTTTTTTTTTTTTTTTTTTTTTTTTTTTTTGGTTTTTTTTTTTTTTCTTTCCACTGTTGTATGAAATGTAACACGATGTCGGTAATTGTGTTTATTTTGTCTAACTTTTTACACTATGGCGATAGGTTATATTTTACCATCATCTTAAATACCATACCACAACTATTGTGTTACCGTCGTTTTTATTTTACTTATTATACAAGCTATCTTATATATATATATATATATATATATATATATGTATGTATGTATGTATATATCTAAAGATTGTTAAATGCTTAAAACAGAAATGAGGCAAGTGCTTGGACTTTGGTGAAGGAGTCCAAACAGATTACTCGAAGATAGAAATGCCACCTTCTATGAAAGTCCTATGTCAATATCCGGAGAGAGGGTAGTGATGAAACGAAGGTGAGAGCGACGACGAGGGAAGACCTATGAGAATGTGAAGGTAAAAAGTCCCATATTAGAAAGTTGAGAAACCTAGCAAGGGCTTATAAGGAGTTTGGCTACTTCCCCATTGCCAATTAGTTTTGGGGTGGAACCTTAACTTTCTTCATGGTATCAAAGTGGGTTGCTCACGTGTGAAAGCCCAACGGCCATACATGATCCACGTCACCCAAAAATGTGTTGTCTACTTGTTAGGTTTGAAAATTCACCACACGTGCAGGGGCGTGTGAGAATGTGAAGGTAAAAATTCTCACATTGGAAAGTTGAGAAACCTAGCAAGGGCTTATAAGGAGTTGAGCTACTCTCCTCATTGCCAATTGGTTTTGGAGTGGAACCTTAACTTTCTTCAAGATCAAGAGAGAATGGCTAGGAGATGGTAACGAGCACAATGGCGGTTGTGGACAGTGGTGTAGACGATACCATCCCTTTGAATTAACTGAAGAGATGTTGTAGGTTGTACATCAAATCATACACGGTTCACCTCCAATCATTATTAATTATCTTTTCAAATTTAACCAAACATTCTTCAGTTTTCTCAAGGCTTTAAACTTTTCAAGTTTAAATCCAACTCTCTTTTAATTTTTTTTATTTTTTATTTCTGGTACTTTGAGAATTGTTTGTTGCATGATAAACATTAGAATCCACAAGACAATTTTCTGAACAATATGCCAAATTTCACTTTCCGCAACACTACATAGGTATCGGTGAAATGAAAAACCGATGCTATTAGTATATTAGGCATCGATTTTTTAAATAATAAGACAAAGCATATAAAGGCATCAGCGTAAATTTTTGGCTTTTCCTACTGATGCCGTTGATTATATTTAGCATCTATGATATAAATATACTGATGCGTAAAATGGTTCTGCAAAAAAACAAATTTAAGCAGTACATCTAGCACCGACACCAAAAGCATGGTTGATCGCTATAGTGATTTTTTGCTAAAATTTTTTGCTCGCTGGTGAATATTTCAGACTCCCTCTCATATTTTTGGCCAAAAATTAAACCCCTTCTCTTCTCTCTCGCGATACCCAGTCACAGTCGCTCTCATCCTTCAAACTCCCTTTCATCTCTCTTGTGATACCCATAGTCACCCTAAACCCTCTCTCGCTATACCCACAATCACAATCACTCTCTCATCCCTCTCACCTTCAACATCTCTCCTCTTCACTAATTTCTTCTATGTGCTCCATCTATGTCATCATCTATACCTAAACCCTAAAAGAGAGAGCCATGGACGTCCTCCTCCTCGTCTAGAACAGCCATCGGAGTCCCTTCGTCAACCTTCGTCGTCGGTGTCCTCTTCCTCAACGGAGTCCTCTTTCTCCTCGTCGTCGTCCTCCATATGAGATTATTTCAATTAGGGTTTCAATTTATTTGGTAATTTCTCTAATCTTACTATGTCTTTTTCTGTCTCGTTGGCTCGTTCGCTCTTTGGTTTCTCTTCGTTCCTCATTTGTAAGCCTTTATTATCTATTTTGCAACTATAAATTATTTTCGATGCCACTCTTTTTTTCGCTAAATTTAAGTTTTGGTGCTTGATTAATATTTATGTGGTCAACAAGGGTTTCAGTGAGAGATTTGGGGCTATTCCTATTTCAAATCCCCACATCTGTTCTTTGGGATCAAAGCTTTTGAAGTTGAACTGTTGAACTCATTTTTGTTTTTCTCCTTTGGTTCAAGTCACTGCTACAAGAGTTCTTGCAGATGACTGTTTGGTTCAAATTTTTGGTCCTTTTATAGGTCCTATATATATATTTCTCAACATGTGGTCTATGTATAACTTTTTGAGGTTTTTGGCGTGGTGTGTATGATTGCATTTGTAATCTTAAGGTGAGGGTTGCATAATTTTGGAGCTAATATTTAATGAGTTCTGTTTGTTGTGGTTAATTTTCTCCTCATTTGGTTTATTGGGTGTTTGGAGACTTCAAAAATAATATCTTTAATTTCAGCTTCATTAATTTTGCTGCTTGACGTATTTATGGAGGGAATGATGGAGGATTTCTGGCAATGATCGTCGGTTTTCTTTGTGGAGTTTTCTTGATTTGACTTCCTGTACTTGAAATCCTAGCTAGCAATTTTGATCTTCTGGTTTTGGAGGCTTCCATACGACTTGCTTTCTTGCTGGGCGAGCAAGAGGTCAATTCGTCATTAAATGCGATAATCTCCTTCAGCCTCCCACGTGGGTTCAGAAAACACGCTTATCAATTTCTGACGTGTAGCGTGAGATAGAGGTTTGACTTTCTTGAACTTGGGCCTTTTTATTCATCCCTTCAAAGAGGCCCAATCGTGAGAAGGATGGTCTTTCCGAGACAAACAAATGCTAATGGGCCTGACTCTATCTTTTAAAATATCTTTTCAAACTGTGCGACCATTTTTGGCCTATCTACCAAAATTGGGTACAAACATTGCCCCCTAGTTTTGATGGGCTTAGGTCAAGTCTATCAAAATCAGACCTTTTAGCTTCTCACAGATATATCACATCATGATGGCACAAATTTTTTGAAAGGTACGCGCCATCTTAGGGGTGGTAAGACATCAACTGTCTTCCCACATCTCACGTCTGGCAACTAATTCGGCCTGTCGAAAAGAGAACTTCCCAACTTCTTATTCTTCGAACTCCTTTTCCAACTCCTTTTCCTGAAAAGACCACTGTGCAGATCTCTTCTTCTTTTATTTCCGTCGTTGTTACCTCTTATTTCCTTCAGAGACATTGCCATGGCTCCAAAATGCTCGCAAACTACTAAGGTTTCCACCACAACTCCTAGTTGGATGTCAGAAGAAGAAGCAACAAAACATGCCTCTGAATTTCAGGCTGTTCTTGTGCAAGCGCAGTCGGCTAGTTCGGTAAGGCTATATTCTCCTCTCCCATTGATGCTGAGAGGTCCTTACAGAACCCTACTTCTGGGTCCGCATTATACTTGCTTGATTAGAGCGCCATTCTCCTATGGTTTGGAAGATATTGACTGGAGGTCATGGGACGCGCATCTGGAATGGTTAGGTTCGAACCCTGTCATACCTTTTCCGGAGGATTTCCTCCCTTGGGCTGATTGGGTAGACGCAATGTTCGACCTGTTTAAGGACAAATGGATGCTGAATGGTATCTTCCAAGCCATTATGTTGTCGAAACACCAAATTGCTCTGAACCCCTCGTTGATAGGTGCTGCCTTTTGTTTATGAGATAGCACTTTGAATTCATTTGCTTTAGGTCATGGGCCTATGACTCCTATTGTTCTGGATATGGCAGCCTTTTTTGGCTTTAGGCCCCATGGTCTTAGTATCGATGCCCAAGAGGATTACGATATGAAAAATCGGAAGGTTGGGGTTCCCATAAGGGCTTATGCGTCCGAAATTATGCATTTGAAAGCCTATTTGGGCTTTGTGATGACGTATCAGGGTATGGCTGATTAGGATAAGGAGCATATGATGTTTTTGCTTTTTTGGCTAAACAAATTTGTTTTTCCTCATGCTGATGAAGGTGTGAAGCGAATACATGCATTTAGCGGAAGCTCTCCATAATGAGTCGGATTTGGCAACAGCCCCTTTTATGTTGGCCTTGCTCTACCACTGTCTTCATCAAATCAGTATCAACCCATTTAATCTGGACGTCTGTGGTCCTATCTGGATGCTCCAGATATGGCTGGAGTGGTATTTTCCTGAACTGGGGAGCATGGGGTCTGAGTCTTTGGAAGATAATGCTTCAGCAGAGGATGCTCCCGCTAATGCACTAGCAACCAGACCGAGAAGACTAGTCAGCACTGAGTGCTTCATTTTCTTTAGGGAATGTTGACAATGTCCCAGGACAGTCTACCTTCGTTCTCTGTTTAGTAACACGTTCTGGTTTGTAGAAATGAGTCTTCACGAAGCTTCTCGACACTGTAAAAATTTACTTGATTTTCGGTCCCAGCTGCATGCTGATATAAGCATTTCCTGTCTGGCCAGCAGAGATCTTTTCCTCGGAAGGACTCATTCTGACAAATTATGTGCTTACAGGGCGAAAGCTTATAATCCCTAGTATGTGAGTCGCCAGTTTGGGCTCGTTCAAGCCGTTCTTGAATTGCTATACAGCTCGGTGAACAAAGGAAGTTCATGGGGGAACCTGTCTATGATTCCTCAGGAAATTAGATTAGTGAGGGCTTTGAGGCAGAGCCGAATTGAGAAAGTGAGAGTGCCGCCTTCTGACCCCTCTCCACTCTGTACTCCTTCATTTTATGAATTTTGGCAAGATAGGCTTTCTTCTTGGCTGCCCGAACCTGCTAAGCTCCTCTATACCTCGACATTCCAGAACTGCCCTTTTGCACAACTTGGTGCGCTACCAAGGTGAAGCTATGATAGGTAAAGGTGCACTCCTTTTATCGCTTTTCATTCTAAGCCAGTTATACCATTTCTAACAATCTAAATTGTTTTTGGTATTTTGACAGAAACTGCCGTTGATGAACCACGTGATCCTGAGTTGAATGGTAAGTTCTTGTCGAGGTTTCTTTTTTTTTCTTGATTTTAAGCGAAACTGACTGTCTAGTATCTCCTTTGTAGCTCGGGGTGTTGTTCCTGCTGATGATGAGACTTAAGTCTTGCCCCCTAGCTCTCCCGCGCCTCCTTCTGCTCCTGGTTTGCATCCTAGGTCAAAAGACAAAGGAAATGCTCTTTTGGAGGTTCCTGATGAAGAAGAAGAAGAAGATAGTGATGAGGAAGAAGGAGGGATACCGCTTCAAATAAAATGAGGAGCATCAGATTTTGATTCGGTCCCTGGAGATGGTATGCCCTTCTTTTCGGGCCCGTATTACTTTTGGTAGAATTATCTCTTGCCCCTTTCTAATGTTAATTTTGTAATTTCTTAAAGTTGGAAGCAAGAGGGTGCTAGTAGAATCTTCCCCTGATACTAAGGAAGCGTCTTTAGTGGGCCCAGAAGATATGCCTCAGGTTTGTCCTTATTCAAGTTACTTTTTACTTTGAGAAAAGCTTTGTCCTTTTCTAATTTTCATTTGCATTCTGCAGCAATCCGGTAAGGAAACGGTCTCTGGCCCTCCTGTTGTCAAAGCATCCAAGATGGTGCTGCTGAAGGTAAGGACCATCAAGCTCAAAGATGGAGTTGATCTTCCACCTTATGAATCACATTCGGGCCCAAATGCTGCCGTTACCGCTACCAAGGCCTTACGGGCCCAAATCTAAATGTTCTTTCATTATTACCAGTGCTATGGGCAAGCGTATTGTCATGGAGATGAGGCAGCCTAATGTGGTGCTTATTAATGCGATGAATAACCTCAGGTCTCTTTGGAATACAATCCGAGCTCCTAACTTTGATCCGGTGACAGATCCTGATACCCTATCAGGCATGATGCCTCAAGTTCACTAGATTGCTTTGATGAAGTCTCATCTTGCCCCCGCGTGTAAGCACCTGGAGCAGTGGCTGAGCAGGACTTTGAAGCATATCTGCATAATCAGAGATATTCTTCCTGCTGCGAGAGATCCAGAAGAGATTTTGGAGGATCATTGTGATCGCAAGGAGGAGTTCGTGGACCTAGCTGAAGCCACCGAGAAGGTTTTAGACCAGCTCCAGGTTCTGGAGAAGGAGGAAGAAGGGCTAAGGGCTGACATATCTGCTGATCTTTGGCTACAGGCCGAATTGGAGGTTAAGCTAAAGGACATTCGGACATAAATTGCTGCCAGTGGTTCTGGCGCTCGAGAGATAACTTCTTGAGCTTTTTTCTCATCTTTCTATCTTCTCTTGATCGTGTCAAAATTCATATTTTCAAACAAGAAAAAATTCGAACCCTAAACTCCAATTCCCATTTTTCATTTTTCTAAGAATGGCGCCAAAGAAAATTCCTGTTACTATTCTTGAATCATCTTCTTCCGAAGATACTACTGCTCTTCCTGATTTTATCTCGGGCCCAAGGGTAAAAGATTTTGCCGCCATCTTTGACGATTGGGTTTATAGGTTCGCCGTCGGCCGAGTGGACTTCCTACTTTGCAAAGACCCTATTAGTTTCGCAAATGATTACTGCGTTCTAGGCCCCAGATATGTAGACCGTAAATCTAATCAACTGTGGAATTATGGGACTCATCCTATTCGGGCTCCTATTCCCGTCTGTCATGCCGAGGGTGTCGACTAGTCGAATTGGAACAAGATGCTTCCTCGGTTTTTTCCAAAAATCGACGTGTCCCAGCATTGACCTGCGCTAGGTAGATTGGGTGGCTAGAATGGAGCTGCGTTACAAAGATTGTTGGCTTGATAATGGTATTTATCATACTATAACGTGTTCTACTATTCAGCTCCAGGCCGATTCGCCTATTCTAGGTTCCTCTTTGGTCTTCTGGAATAGCGCTTCCAATACTTTCGATTTTGGCATCGGGCCCATGTCGATTTCTATCCTTGATCTTGCGGTGATTTTCAGGTTTCGTCCTCATGGGCGAAGTGCCGATTGGCTAGGTGATTTTCAAGAGTGTCCTTCGAAAAAGCAAGAAAGAAAAAAAAACCATGAGATTCTTTCGGGCCTGATTGGTTCTAACCGGGCCTTTGGGGCTTTTATGGGTGCAATTATGATTAAACGGTGGATTACCCTCATGGTGAGCATATAATGTTTCTGATGTTCTTGTTGAACCAGTTTATCTTCCCCAGCACCTCTAATTGCATTACAATGGAATCGCTTCATCTGGCCGAGGGTTTAGCATCCCATAGAGACATTGCTACTGGCCCTTTGGTCTTGGGTTCTATTTATAGGGCTTTGAGAGAAGCGACCGTCGCGCCTGTTAATCTTAATGTGAAGGGGCCTTTGTGGATGGTGCAAATCTGGCTACAATGAACGGACGAGATTTGCAGGTTGCCCTCGACGTAATGCCCTTAAGAGATTTGATTTTGAACTCGGTTTCTGGTAAAACAACTGAAGAATGTTTCACCTTCTTTATGGGCAGAAAGAACAGGAGTGTGACTCAGTGGATGATGAACTTGAAGCGAAGTTGCTCCTGGTTCGCGGATAGGCTTATTTATCAAGCCCCCAAGGATGCAAATAATTCCCTTGCTTCTGGGAATATGGACTTCTTTTCGTGCTTGCAATCTCTGGATTTGCCTTGTGGCGGTAGAATGGATTCTAGAAATTATCAGTATGGTGTAAAGGCCTATAACCCTCAATTTTTCAGCAGACAGCTTAGGTGCCCCCAGGTTATCCCTGAGCTGAACTATTCTTTGATCAACAGGGGTTCGTCCTATCGATTCCCTAAACTAAGTCGAGAAGATCTTTTGCAGGTTCGGGCCAAGTATGAAGAATCTGCTAGGGCTCTGGAGTTGAAGCCCTACCAACCTATTTGCTGTGGCACCCTGCCCTTTTAATCTTGGTGGAACAATTATCATGGTAGATTTGGAGCCATAGATGCTGCATACAAAAGCTGACCTTTTCGCCAAGATCTTAGCGAACAAAGAAGGCATGCTTTGCTTGAACAGATTGCGGTTGATAACAAACTTCCTTTAACTAGTAAGTATAAAGAAAACTTTGCTATTTGAAGTAATTTTCTCCTTCTCTAATTATCTGAGTTTCCTATGCAGTTTCTGCCAATTATCAAACTCTTTGTTCTTCTGCTCAATTGATGGCCCTTACTAAAGAAAATCCCGGTTATGTCTCGAGTTTATCTGTTCCAAAGGCTCTCATCTTCATTCAGCGGAGGCGGAATTTAGGGAGAGTAGGCGTTCCTCTTGTCCCTGCGTCCAAGACTGCTAGCCTTTCCAGAACTCGTGAGTCTCGGATTGCTCCTTTGGCCTTTCCTTATTCAGGTAACTTGACTCTTCTGGGTAATTTGTACTATTTACTTGCTAATGAGCCCTTTCCTCCTTGTGTAGGCAAGAAGAGATCGTTGCCAGAAGAGGTTGATCATGGTGACAGTGCTCAGGCTCAAACTGAAACTGCTCAAACTAAGCGGGTCAAGGAAGCTTCTGAATCGGCTCCAATTGCCCCCAAGTAATTTATTGGACCCCTTCTTTTCCTTGTATTTTTCAGCTTTACCTCTCTTATGTGTGACTGTTTTCGTAGGTTCCTGACTTTCGTGGTCCAACTCCTGCTTCGAATCCTATTGTGGAAGATCATGATGAAGAGGCTGTTGAAGCAGATGAGGTGGTACCTCAACCTTGTTCATCTTTGAGGGAAGCACGTTCTTCTGAGGTAAAATTTTTTTTTTTCAACAACAAGAAGTATTAAAAACCGAATATTCTCCCCTTGTTTTTAGCTGGGTGAGAGGAGTTACAGCTGAGACACCTGTGCCGACAGAGACTGAATGCCCCCTGGTTGTTGGAGAAATAAGGATTGAGGGAACAGTCCCTGAAGAGATCAATCTTGAAGTTGTTATCAAAGAACTGACCCCTGCTGTGGAATCAACTGGGTTTGAAGGGGAATCGTTGGTTCCTAATATGAAGGTATGTTTTCCATAACTCCAACTTGTTCTTTGAGAAAGAAATTGTAGAAGGTAATTTAGTATGTGCGTATTCTGGCAGGAGACCGAGATGCCTTTGCCCGAAGACCGTGCATCCCAGGTTACCGGGAACTTGAGGCTGAAAACATAGCGCCTGAGCTAACGGTGGAACCCACGGCTCGTACCGAAGCTGGTCATAATTTGGGTGCTTCGCGTGCTAAGAAGTCTGGGATTCCAGCCATGTCCAAGGATAAGGCTAAACTGATGCTAGCAAAATGGGTGACCCTCTCAACAGAAGAGAGAGTGGGAGAAGAACAGAGGGGTAAAGTCTGTGATGCCTTAGACGCCCTTAGTCCCACCTATCCGGATTTGTGTCCTCTTTCGAGACTGCTAAATCGGACATGTTGGCTTTGGTTGACAAATTTAAGCACAGTGGCCTTGCTCAATTTTATCATGATTTGGCCCAACTAGAGGCAGAACTGGCCCAGTCCATAAATGAAATGAAAGCGCAACACGAAGAATTGGAAAAATATGAGCTACTATGGAAAAATATTAGCGACTAAGGACTTCGGAAGCTCGTCTGCAGCAGGTGCTTTTGCAGAAAGAGGAGCTCCATGATGAGGTTGATCAAATGCTAACGGCTCTAACTACTGTCAAAGAGGACATAGACAAGGTTGATGTGGAAGTTGGTATGGAACTATGGCACGAGAAGTTGAGAAAGATCTGTCTTGACAAGCTTCGCGTGGACACGCGACACTTTGTTGAAAGATAAAGACTTTATTGGATTTGCTCGTGTAATTCTTAAAGCACTTCTGACCATATTTATCTTGTTATTTATGCTTGGGATTTTGGACCTTCAGATATAAAAACCCTATATGATGGTTTTTTTTTATAAAATCGGCTTTCATTTCTTGGATTCTTATATCAAAAGAAATGTACATGTCAGGGGCTACTTAGGTCCAGGCTTGTCAATTCCCATAAAGATGGTATCAACGTTTTCAACCATTGTCCATTTATCGGATGTTGATGTACAGCTCCATCTCTCTCTTGTAGCAAATATGCTATTTTTCCCAAAATCTTGTTAACTACGAAAGGACCTTCCCAGGTAGGGCTCCACTTCCTAGTCCTGACAAGTGGGTTCCCAATGGTAGGATAGCTCGCCAAACCAATTCTCCTTCTTCAAAAGTTTTCCCTCGAACTCATCTGTTATAAGCCCGTGCCGCTACTTGTTTTCCGACCATCAAATGATTCAAAGCTTTGGCCCGAATAGAACTAAGTTGTTCTAATTCCTTCATCATGGCCTCAGTGACTGTACATTGATCTCAACTGGTAAGACTGCATCATGCCCGTAGGTGAGAGTGAAGGGTGTTGAGACTATGGCAGTCTTTTTAGAAGTTTGATCCGCCCAGAGTGCGTTAGAAAATCTTTCATGCCAGTCTTTCGAGTTGTTATCCGCCATTTTCTTGATAATGTTGATCAAGACTTTGTTAGTAGACTCCGCCTGGCCATTGGCACGTGGAAAGTAAGGACTAGATTGCACGAATTTGATGTTATATTATTCAGCGAATGCCTGGATTTCTTTTGAAATGAAGGAAATGCCTCTATCTATGGTGATGCTCTTTGGAATTCCAAATCAATGAATGATTTGTTGTTTGATAAAGGTGATCACCGCAGTTGAAGTGATAGATTTCAAAGCTTTAGCCTCTACCCATTTCGTGAAATAGTCTGTGGCTACAATGATGAACGCATGTTCATTGCTAGAGCTTGGTACAATTTTTCCTACGAAATCCATGGCCCAACCTCTGAAGGGTCGAGGCTTTATGATCGGATTTAAAAGGGTTGCTGGAGCATGCTGAATCTGGCCATTTCGTTGGCAATCTTCACATCCTTTAGCATAATTGAAACAATCTTTCTCCATTGTTGGCTAGAAGTAGCCATATCTTTTGATAAGCCAACGCATCTTTTTTCCAGATTGATGTGCCCCACAAGTACCTTCGTGAATTTCGCCCATAACACGCATTGATTCTGGGAGTCCAAGGCACCGTAATATAATTCCCTCCCTTCTGAATAGTTCGTTATTTATAACAACAAACTTTGTAGCCTGATACTTGATTTTCCTATTTGCTCTAGGAGCTGGGTTGGTTAAGTAATCGAGTAATGGCTTTCTCCAGTCTCCAGCTTGTATTTTATTGGTATTTATCTCAAGGTCCATTCCTCTACGGAGGATTGAAGGTATGGACCTCTTTTGTACTGTGATGGTTCTTTCGGACTGACTCTCCTGAATTTGAATGCTGGAAGCGATTTGTGCCATTTCATTGGCAACCAGATTCCGGTCCCTTGTGACGTATTTGACTGATATTGTTTTGAATATAGAACTCAAGTTGCAAGCAACCACATAGGCTGCCATATTCGGGTCTCTGCATTTGTATTCGTTGGACAGTTGTTTGATCACTAACTGAGAATCTCCAAACACTTCTAAATGTTTTACCCCCAACTCCAGTGCCATTTCTAGGCCAATAATCAGAGCTTCGTATTCAGCTCTGTTATTAGTGATGTCAAAGTCAAGCTGGAAAATAGGCATACTTGGTCCCGAACGGCTCTTCTAAGACAATGCCTGCGCCGGCAGCTAAATCTGTCTTAGATCCGTCAAAGTACAGTTTCTAGGGTTTGATTTGTACTGTTTTGACTGATATTTGGACCTGGCCTCGTTTGTTTGGTAAATTACTGAGCATACTTTTGAATTCGAACTTTGGTGTTCTTTTACCAGGCAAGAAACCTAACTTGGCAATCTCCATAGTGCTTAAATCTTCAATCTCCACACAAGGGTGAGCTTCCAGAAAATATGCAATCGCCTGCCCTTTAACCACTTTTTCAGGAACATACCTAAAACTGAATTCGGATAGAGCTAATATCCATTTTCCTAACTGCATATACTTAATAAGGTCCGTTTTTGCTATAATATGAGCAGTAAAAGGAAGCATGTAAGGTCGAAGTTTTACTGCTGTGAAATAAAGAGCAAGGCAAAGTTTTTCAATAGCTGAATAACGGGTCTCCACATCTTGTAAAATCCGACTTAAATAAATACAGCTTGTTCCTTGCCCTCCTCATTGTCTTGGGCCAGTAAACTACCGACTGAATTTTCTGAAGCCGAAATATACAATTTCAGTGGTATACCCTTTCTTGGAAGCATGAGGAGGTGGCTTGGTCAAATAAAGCTTTATCTGATCAAACGCTTCCTGCTAGATAGGACCCCACGCAAATGGGTCTCCTTCTTTCATCTTCAGTAATGGAGAAAATGGTTGTACTTTCCCTGCCGAGTTGGCTATAAATCTCCTTTGGAAATTGATTTTTCCGAGAAGACTTTGTAGCTCTTTTTTATTCCGAGGTATTGGGGCATCGATAATTGCCTTAGCCTTGTTCTTGTCAACTTCAATGCCTCTCTGATGCACCAGAAATCCCAAGAAATTTCCTACTTGGACACCGAAGGCGCATTTCTTTGGATTCATTTTCAATTGATGTTGGCGCATCCTGATGAAAGCCCTGCGTAGATCTTCGATATGCATTTCTTGTTCCTGAGATTTGATGACCACATCGTCAATATACACTTCCAGAGTATGCCCTATCATGTCATGAAATATAACATTCATTGCCTTTTGGTACGTAGCGCCTGCATTCTTTAATCCGAAGGGCATGACAATGTACTCGTAGGCTCCCACTACCCATGGACATCTGAATGCGGTTTTGTGAATATCTGCTCCAACAACCATGATCTGGTTGTACCCTGCGTTGCCATCCATAAACAACAAGATCTTATTATGTGCTGCACCGTCAATTAGCATGTCGGCCATTGGCATTGGGTACTCATTCTTTGGAGTTGTTTCATTGAGGTTTTTGTAATCTACACAAACCCTTACAGCTTTAGTGATTTTCTTCAAAACAGGAACTATATTTGCCAACCACTCAACATATCGGGTTGGCCTGATGAAGCCTGCTTTTAGCAATCGTTCGATCTCCTCCTTTACCTTGAGTTCTGTCTCGATAGACATTCTTCACTTTAGCTATTTCACCGGTTTGTAGCCCTCTTTTAGGGGCAATCTATGTTCCACTAGGCTTCTATCGAGCCCTGGCATCTCGTGGTAGTGCCATGCAAAACAATCCTTGAACTCCTCTAGAAGGGCGATCAGCTCTGTTCGTATGGTTTGCTAGAGAAGACCACTGATGAATGTTGGCCTTGGATCTTCTTCAGTTCCTAAATTGACTTCCTCGAGAGGGACTTGAACTTTCGGAGGAGTTTGACTTAACTTGGTAGGTGCAAGTTGGATTTCTTCTTCCCCTCTGATTGTTTCGGTCCAAGCTTCTTCTAAAATGAATTCTGCCATGTAATTGGCGGAGTTTGTTTATGATGTTTGTTCTTCTTTCCCTTGTGGGTCTTCTTTAATCATGACACTGAGTGAATGTTAGGCCCTGTTGGAGGAACTTCTGGGCCATCACTGTTTGTGCAAATAATCTCACGGGAGAATATTCGCTTCTAGATCCTTCAACCTTCGATCTTCCTTCTCTCTCTTCCTCGATTCCTGTAAAATAGATTGGAGTAAATAGACCACACCCGGGGGGTGTTGGCCAAAGGCCCTCCGATGCCTAAGTTAGTTCGAGTGTTTGTAGAAAAACAATAGCTAAGCAAAGGGTACGGAGTAGTGTTTATGTAGGGTGTGAACCGGGCGGCCGGAGCCGTGTGTGGTGGCCGGAGCCGTGTGGAGAAAATATGGAGAGTGGAGAGGGAGAAAGAGAGAGCTTCGGGTATTGTTCTCGGGTATAAGGAGTAGGTTTAGATGTACCTTGAATGATGAATGAAGTCATCTATTTATAGGAGCCTCGGGGCTAGGGTTTCGTGGAGAATATGCTGAGTTTATTCTCTACCCAAATTCGTAGGGATCGAGTCGGACTGAGATAATATCTGATTTAATGATATTATCTCTTTTTATGGAGATAATATCTGAATTAAATGATATTATCTCCTTTTATGAAGATAATATATGAGATAATGACATTATCTTCTCTTTAATAGGATAATATCTTAATTAATGATATTATCTTATTAAATAAAGATAATATCATGTTAATTAAGATGTTTATCCCAATTAATTAATTGGCCAGATAAACTGGTTCAATTAATTAATTAAAAGAGATAATCTTCTTTTCCACGTGGCGCGCTGTGATTGGAGACGAAAATATTTGCTCCCACAAATGCCCCCAGCTTCTGCATGGCGCTTGTGTGGCATGTAGGAGATGAAATTATTTTTTTCGGGCTCTCCAACTGAGTCTGGGCTTTCTTCTGTGAGTTGGACTCCTTTTGCAGATCGGATTCTCAATTGGTGTAGGCTTCTGACTGTTGTTGGAGTTGGATTCCCAGTAGGAAAGAGCTTGAGATTCCTTCTTGACCCGGGTTGTCCAACTTGTATAAATACAGGGCTTCTCTTCACTCTTTCTTACATCGCAAACTTAACTTCTCTACTTTCTAGCTTGAGAAAGATCTTGGAGAATTTTTTACTGCTTGTCGAAGAGAGGAGTTGCCGTGCATCCCAAAGTAAGTCGAGCACGTAAATTTTCCTTCGTCTTCTCTTTTTCAAGGCGAGGACCAGTTGGGTGGGACCAGGTTGGTTGTCATCGTTACTGGCAGCCAAAGACGATTGGAGCGGCGGTGGCTGCTGGCGGCTGCTGAGCAACGATTAGGAGGAAGTTGGTGGACTGCCCCCTGCTAAGGATGTCTATAGATGGAAGCAGGATGGTCCGAGCCTTGATGATCTGCCTGCTGGACATGAGGAGTGTTTTGCTAAACTCCCCTAAAAAAGGAAGGCTGATGTCAAGTCTTCGAGAGCTCAAGCCTGATGAGTTTGGAGATCGTGATATGCTCAGTAAAGTAGTCCGTGCACGATCTAGCTCACTTGTTGAGAGGCAAAGAGATGCAGATGCTCCTTTTCGAAATTCGAGTCATTTGTACCAGTCGAAGATTGGAAGTCGATCTGGGCCGTCTGCTCATCCATCCAACCATCATGTTTCAACTGTTGAGTCATGAGCAGTCAAGCATGGAGTTTATTCGACGTCGCAAATTCCTTTGGAAGTGAGGTTGGCGGAGGCTAGGAAAGCAAGAAAGTCATCTGCCCGGACAAAAGGTTCTTCTGTAACGTCAGCGACTGATCCAAAGGTGGACAAATCTAGCCCTGCAGGGGATGCAGGCGTGTCTGATCTGCTAAAAACGCAATTTCTATCAAGTCCATCCTCTTGTGCTGAGCTGGTTGACCAAATCCGTCAGGCTGGCGATCTTGGTACTTTTTCAAGTCTTTCCTTGGAAAAGCAAAAGGAAGCGACACTTCATCTGCTTCAAAAGGGAATAGTTTTTGCTGCTGAGACCATTCGGAACTCGTCTGTTGCCCCATCTTCTGTTCAGCTCAGCGAGTTGGAGAAGAAGAATGCCGAGTTAGTTAGCAAACTTTCCGCCGAGCAGACCCGTTATGAGAAGAAGATGTCTGATTTGCGGGCGATGATATCTGAGTTGAAGAGCTCCCTTGCTGAGAAGGATTCCGAGCTTAACTCTTCTGCTGCTGACTTGGCAAGTCGAAAAGATGCTTATTTCCACCTTGAGCGCAAGAATGCCGACATCTCTCATAGCTATGACAAGCTTTTAGCTAGACTTCACGCCTACCATGAGTCTGCTGAGGAATCCAAGTCCGAAGTTGCCATGGACGCGTACAAGTTGGGCTACCTGGACTGCACAAGAGGATATGATCCCTTCTACGCCATTGGAGATGAAGACATCGAGATGCTCTATCCAGACTTGCCCCCTGCGCAAAGTGAGAAGGCTAATGCTGTGAACATCGAAGGAGCTGAAGAGCAGGTGACTAAAGAGGCGATAGCTGAGGAGGATGGAGCAGAGGAGGATGCAGCCGATGAGGTGGTGGCAGACGTCATAGATCAGGCATGTGGAGCTGCTGAAAGCGTGGCTGTTCAGGCGGACGCTGAAGAGGTTGTAAATCAGGGATCTCCTGCTGGCGCTTCGGAGTAGACGAAGACTCCTTTATTTCTTTTCAACTTTTGTAGTCTGCTTTTGTTTAGAATAATTGGTCTTGTTTGACCATCTTCTTTTGTTTGAACTTGGCCGGTTGGTCGCTTTGCTATGAAAATTTCAGTCTTTATTTTTCAACTTCAATTTGCATATTGTCTTGTGAACTGCTTGAGTAACCGGCTAGTGTCTTGATTGCACATCTCCTTTTGGAGATTCATGAGTGTCAGGGTTCCTCTTGAAGGACTTCGGACGTGTTCTGCATATCTCTTAGGTTGGCTTGGTCGTCGCCCTGCGTCTCCCGAAGGACGCTGCTTATGGGCAACTGTGTGACTATCCTGCCTCCCTTAGAAAACGGATAGGAACCTGGATACTTCCCGCAAGAGGCATGGAGACCTCCTTTTAAGAAATTCCTGGCGCACCCTGCGTCTCCCTTAGGACGCTTTTTTAGTGGGCTGCGTCTCCAAACGGACGCTTTTAGTCGTCGCCCTGCGTCTCCCTTAGGACGCTCTTTATGGGCAACTGTATGACTATCCTGCCTCCCTTAGGAAACGGATAGGAACCTGGATACTTCCCGCAGGAGGCATGGAGACCTCCTTTTAAGAAATTCCTGGCGCACCCTGCGTCTCCCTTAGGACGCTTTTTTAGTGGGCTGCGTCTCCAAACGGACGCTTTTAGTCGTCGCCCTGCGTCTCCCTTAGGACGCTCCTTATGGGCAACTATATGACTATCCTGCCCCCCTTAGGGAACGGATAGGAACCTGGATACCTCCCTTAGGAAATTCCTGGCGCACCCTGCGTCTCCCTTAGGACGCTTTTTATGGGCTGCATCTCCCGAAGGACACTTTTGGTCGTTGCCCTGCATCTCCCGAAGGACGCTGCTTGTGGGTAGATGATATTTCTCCAGATGAATCGCTCCACATCGGCTTCTTTAGTAGAGGATAGAGCTTCGGCCTCGATCCATTTAGTAAAGTAGTCGGTGGCGACGATCATCATTTCTTTCTTGGCAGGCGCCGGTGGCAAGGGACCCACTAAGTCGATGGCCCATTGCATGAATGGCCATGGACTGTTTTGCGGATGGTAAACTTCGGCAGGCAGATTAGGGATCGGCTTGTATCGTTGGCAACGATCACATCTTTTGACATATTCTGCAGAGTCGTGGCGCATGGTAGGCCAGAAATAGCCTACGTTCAGAGTTTTCTGGGCGAGTGACCTGCCCCCTGAGTGGTTGCCACACTCGCCATCGTGAATTTTGCAGAGGACTTCAAGTGTTTGAGGGTACTTTATGCAGGTGAGATGAGGGCCGAAGTATGATCTACGGATGAGCTTGCTGCCGTGCATATAGTATCTCGCGGCCTTCTGTTGGACCTTCCTAGCTTTGGACTTATCCGTTGGCAGGTTTCCATTCACCAAGTAGTCGATGATGGGGTCTTGTCAGCTGGGGTCCTCATCAATCTGCATTGAGTCGATCGGCTCTATTTCTTCGATGCTTGGCCGGTCAAGGTGTTCAACTGGGATGGAGCGTCTGAATTGGGTGTCCAGTGCTGATCCTAGGCTCGCCAACGCATCTGCATGAGTGTTCTCTGCCCGTGGAATTTGTTGGATGGTGAAAGTAGGGAATTCTTTCAAAAGTCCTTGGACTTTGTCGAGGTACTGGACCATTCTTGGATGCTTTGCCATGTACTCGCCTGAGGCTTGATTCGTGATCAGTTGGGAGTCTGAGTAGATGGCCAGTCTCTTGATCGACAGTTCTTTCGCTAGGCGTAGTCCTGCAAGCAGTGCCTCATATTCTGCCTCGTTGTTTGAAGCAGAAAAGCCTAGTGTGATAGCTTGTTCCAACAAGGTTCCGTCTGGGGTGATTATGACGACTCCTGCTCCCGCTCCTTTGTGATTTGATGCTCCGTCTACATGCAACTGCCACATGTCGTTAGGTAGGTTCGAATCGGTGGGGGAGGTGTCGTCCGCTTTTTCCTTGCTTTTCGTAACCATCTTCTCTTCTTCGGCTGTCGGAGTAAACTCTACAACAAAATCTGCTAAAGCTTGGGCTTTTATAGCAGTCTTCGGCCGGTAGAGGAGGTCGTATTGACTGAGTTCGATAGCCCATTTCATGAGTCGCTGAGAAGCGTCGGGGCTGTGAAGGATCGATCTCAAAGGAAATTCTGTTATGACAATTATCCGGTGTGCTTGATAGTAGGGCCTTAACTTTCTCGCAGAAACCACAAGCGAAAAAATGAGCTTCTCCATTTTCGGATAGCGAGTCTCTGCATCGAGGAGAGCTTTTGAAGTGTAGAATACCGGATGTTGTGCCCCCAGCTCTTCTCGGATGAGAGCTGAGCTGACAGCTGAGTCGGACACCGCTAGGTAGATGTACAAGTCTTCGCCTGGTATCGGTTTTGAGAGCAATGGAGGTGAAGTGAGGTAAGTTTTCAAGTTTTGAAAAGCTACTTCACACTCGTCATCCCATTTATCCTTGTGTCCCTTCTTCAAGGCTTTGAAAAATGGCCTGCATTTGTCGGTAGATCTAGAGAGGAATCGGTTGAGAGCTGCCGCCCTACCCGTTAGACTTTGTATCTCCTTTGTTGTGGCAAGTGACTTCATGTTGAGTATAGCCTTGATTTGATTTGGATGTGCCTCAATTCCTCTTTGGGTGACTAAGTATCCAAGGAATCGGCCGGACGAGACTCCAAATGTGCATTTGCTCGGGTTCAACTTCATGTTGTATTTTCGGAGTATCCTGAATGCCTCGGCAAGATTCTCGATGTGGTCTGCTCGCTCGGGAGCTTTGACTAGCATGTCGTCTACGTAGACCTCCATAGTCTTGCCGATTTGCTCCTTGAAAATTTTATTCACCAGCCTTTGGTAGGTTGCCCCGGCGTTCTTCAGCCCGAATGGCATGACCTTGTAGCAGTAGGTACCTCTTTCGATGATGAAAGAGGTCTTTGCCTTGTCGTCTTCATGCATCATGATCTGGTTGTAACCGGAGTAGGTGTCCATGAAGCTTAGCAGTTGATTGCCGGAAGTTGAATCGACGAGCTGGTCAATTCTCGGCAGTGGAAAGTTATCTTTAGGACATGCCTTGTTGAGGTCAGTATAGTCGACGCACACTCTCCACAGGCCTTTATCTTTCTTTGCTACTAGAACAACGTTCGCCAGCCATTCTGCGTATGAGACTTCTTCAATGAAACCGGCAACTAGAAGCTTGTCGATCTCAGCTTCAATGATGGCGACTCGCTCGGGGGCGAAGTTGCGTCTCTTCTGCGCTACAGGCTTGATGGCTGGGTTGACGTGTAGGCGATGGCAGATGATCTGGGGATCGATGCCAGGCATGTCAGAGGGTGACCATGCAAATACGTCTTTGTTGTTCTGGAGGAAGGCTACAAGCTCTGCCTTTTCCTCCTGGCTTAGGCGCGAGCCGATCCGCGCTGTTCTCTCTGGCTTGTCAGGATCAAGGGGTACTAGCTCAACGTCCTCCTCGGGCTTCCATCCTTCTTCAGGATAGACCTCCGGACGGATTCCCTCGACTTGGTCCTGATTCTTTGATTGCTATTGGGGAGTAGTTATTCCCTTTCCTTTTTGGCCTGCTCGGCCGTCAGGAACGGGATCTGCTTCCTCATCTGCTTGTTCTACTCCCTTTAGATATGCTTGATTCACAGGGAGGAACTGTGTTTGCTTGCCTTTCTTCAGCCCTTGAGCTGAGCATTTCCTCGCCATCGCCTGATCGCTGTTGATTTGGCCGATCCCACCCCAAGGAATTGGGTAGCGAATCTTCTGATGCGTGGCGGAGGTGATGGCGTTGATCTTGCTGATCCATGGTCTGCCTAGAATGCCATTGTAGGGTGAGACTTCATCAATAACCATGAACGTTTGCGAGCTGATTATAGGTGGGGCGTAGACGTCGAGCTCTATCATGCCTACGGTAACTGTTGTTGCTCCATTGAAGCCAGTCAGCGACTTGGCTGATTTATTGATCTTTGCCTCTAAGCCCATCTGTTGGATAACTGTTAATTGTAGGATGTTGGCTGCACTGCCATCGTCTGCATGGATTCGGTCGACCATGGCCTGAGCGATTTGAATGCTGATGACAAGAGCGTCATTGTGTGGTAGATCAAGGCCAATTAGATCTTTCTTTTGGAAGCCGATTACAGGATCGTCTTCTGCTAGCGGAAGGTCGGTTGAGACTTGGGAGATCATAGTGGCTTGTTTGATCTTCCTTTTTTTTTCCTTGCTGGTCAACCCAGATTCCTCGGAGTCGGCTAGGATTGTGTTAATCCTTATGACCTTTTGGGGCGGCTCCTTTGCGGTGTCGCGATCCTCTATCTGTTGGATGACCTGCTTAGCGATGAATTCCGTGCAGTGACCTTCCCTCACGAGTTCTTCGAGGTGTGCTTTCCAAGCGAAGCAGTTGTTCGTAGTGTGTCCATGCGTCCCATGGAAGGCACAGTATTTGCTAGTATCCCTCCTGTCTGGATCTCCTTTCAAGGGTGGCGGTCTTCTTACCCAAGGTTTGTTTTTCACTTGGGCTAGGATTTGATGTATAGGGATAGTGAACTTGGTGTAGTTCTCTCCTGCCTTAGCATCCTCTTGTGGGTGTGACCTGCGTTTATCCTTATTCTTGTTGCTAAATCCATCGCTTCTTGGTCTGCCGATCTCCCTGCTCAGTGGACTTCTTCGCGGCAATTCGATCGTCATCCCAGAGCGCGTAGCGTTCTGCGGTCGCGAAGACCTCTGCTAAAGTCTGGCTGGGAGTGATAGTCAGCTCGCGGTATAACTCGTGTTCTGCTGGAAGACCTTTCTTGAAGGCAGATGATGCGATTCGGTCGTCGCACCCTACGATGTTGGCTTTTTCTGCTTTGAATCTCTTGATGTAATCTCGAATGGATTCGTCGGGCTTCTTGCGCAGATTGAACAGATGATCTGGGTTCTTCTTGATCGTTCGATAAGAAGTGTATTCTTTAGTGAAGACATAGGCAAGCTCCTTGAAACTGTTGATCGACCCAGATGGCAGGGTGTGGAACCAGTCCTGAGCTGCTCCTCGCAATGTCATTGGAAACGCCTTGCACATCAGTGCGTCGTCGGCCTTGTGGAGGATCATGACACTTTTGAAGTGTTTTAGGTGGCTCTCGGGATCGGAATCTCCCTTGAAATGCGTAAAAGAAGGCGTTGAGAATCGCTTCGGGGGAGCAGCCTGCTCGATTTCAGGGGTGAAAGGAGTAGAGATCGCCTGGTCCATCTCCTTACGTAGTGCATCCTCGAGGTTCCCGCTAGTCTTCAAGTCTCGAAGTCGGTCATTCACAAGCTTCTCAACGTCTTCCACGCGCAGTGCTGGTCGATCACGTTGGCGCCTTTTGCGATTCGAGCGACGCTGATTGACCTCCTCGTTGGTCTGCAAGGGTCGGTCCTCTCGTTCGCGCTGCCTAGGAGGGGTGTTGGTGGACTGCGAAAGTTCACTTTAGCTATTTCACCGGTTTGTAGCCCTCTTTTAGGGGCAATCTATGTTCCACTAGGCTTCTATCGAGCCCTGGCATCTCGTGGTAGTGCCATGCAAAACAATCCTTGAACTCCTCTAGAAGGGCGATCAGCTCTGTTCGTATGGTTTGCTAGAGAAGACCACTGATGAATGTTGGCCTTGGATCTTCTTCAGTTCCTAAATTGACTTCCTCGAGAGGGACTTGAACTTTCGGAGGAGTTTGACTTAACTTGGTAGGTGCAAGTTGGATTTCTTCTTCCCCTCTGATTGTTTCGGTCCAAGCTTCTTCTAAAATGAATTCTGCCATGTAATTGGCGGAGTTTGTTTATGATGTTTGTTCTTCTTTCCCTTGTGGGTCTTCTTTAATCATGACACTGAGTGAATGTTAGGCCCTGTTGGAGGAACTTCTGGGCCATCACTGTTTGTGCAAATAATCTCACGGGAGAATATTCGCTTCTAGATCCTTCAACCTTCGATCTTCCTTCTCTCTCTTCCTCGATTCCTGTAAAATAGATTGGAGTAAATAGACCACACCCGGGGGGTGTTGGCCAAAGGCCCTCCGATGCCTAAGTTAGTTCGAGTGTTTGTAGAAAAACAATAGCTAAGCAAAGGGTACGGAGTAGTGTTTATGTAGGGTGTGAACCGGGCGGCCGGAGCCGTGTGTGGTGGCCGGAGCCGTGTGGAGAAAATATGGAGAGTGGAGAGGGAGAAAGAGAGAGCTTCGGGTATTGTTCTCGGGTATAAGGAGTAGGTTTAGATGTACCTTGAATGATGAATGAAGTCATCTATTTATAGGAGCCTCGGGGCTAGGGTTTCGTGGAGAATATGCTGAGTTTATTCTCTACCCAAATTCGTAGGGATCGAGTCGGACTGAGATAATATCTGATTTAATGATATTATCTCTTTTTATGGAGATAATATCTGAATTAAATGATATTATCTCCTTTTATGAAGATAATATATGAGATAATGACATTATCTTCTCTTTAATAGGATAATATCTTAATTAATGATATTATCTTATTAAATAAAGATAATATCATGTTAATTAAGATGTTTATCCCAATTAATTAATTGGCCAGATAAACTGGTTCAATTAATTAATTAAAAGAGATAATCTTCTTTTCCACGTGGCGCGCTGTGATTGGAGACGAAAATATTTGCTCCCACAATCACTACAGGAGAGTGGCCGTTCTTGATTAGTTCGGGCACAGTGAGGGGAGCAATATCCTCATTGAAGAATCTTGCATCAACATTGTTGGCCGATGGTAAGAAAGGCTTTGGATCTGCCTTGATCATTTCATAATCCTCTATCTCCTCATCCCACATTAACAATTCCTGCTGAAGGGAGGAAGGTATGGACATGCTTTGATGTATCCAGTCTCTACCCATCAGTGCGTGGTAGGAAGGTGTGCTGTCAACTACCAAATAAGACACCATCAAATTTTTCGGGCTGACTTTGAATTCACCAATTAGAATTCCATGTGTCGCAGTGATAGTCCCTGCAAAATTTGAGACGGTTAATTCAGTGGGGATGAGATCATATTTACCTTTTCCGAGCTTTTCCAATCTTTTAAAAGGAAGAATGTTGACAGCTACCCCTCTGTCAATCAGGACTTTTTTGAAAGGTACGCCATTGATTATGGCGGAGATGAACAAAGGTCTCAGATGCCGTGTCATTGACCTAGTTGGTCTACTGAAGAACACTTGAGGGGTATCTTTCTTTGAGGATTCTAAGCCTTTGCCACTTAGGCCCTAATCATTAATTTGCAGAACGTTAGGTCTTTCATCATAATCGTCTGGTATCCTGATTAAAGCAGTGGCATGCTCTTCGATCAGGATATCGCCCTCCATATTGCATGGTTGGCCCTCTATTGATCTATAAAAGGCCGGAAGGACGTATACCATATTTATTGGCATGATACTCTGCGAAGTAGCCTTTTCTTTATATTCGATGGCCTAATTCATTGAAGGTTCTTTTTCAAACTCTGCCTTCATAAGTTCATGTTGAATTGCTGATTCTTCAATCGCCACGGCAGGTTTTTCAATTGTTGACTCGCCAACTTCTTCTATGGTCCCGAACATTCTGGTTGGAATGTGATTACGCTGGCTTTCCTCGAGTGCTTGACTATCCTCATCTTTGGCCCTTAGTCCCAAGGCTACTTTGAATTCTTCACGATTGAGCTCATAGTTCAACCAATCGTCGTTATCATCTTTGGACATATTATCTGCCTCTTCTTCTTCTATAGCTAAACTGGCTCGTTGCAACTTCTGGGGGGTTGTGACTCGCAGATTTGGTCTAGCCAATCTTTCTTCATATTCTGGGAAGGTGGTCTTGTTATGTTCCTCGGTAGAGCCTTTCTGGCCATCTATCAGTGGTGGCCGCTTCAAAAAAGTTTTGCCTATTCCTAGTTTTGGCATCTTCGGACAGGATGGTTGTGCCCCTTGGCCCAACTTGTGAGATAGTTCATGCCTCATTTCTTCTATTGCTTTTCTACTTTCCAGAAATGGTCTTAGTTCGGTCTTCTCTGACCGGGGAGCAAATTCAGGCGCAAATTTAGGCCTGAGCATTCCTACCGTTGATCTCCCCCTATTCTGAGATTCGCACCTGGTATATTGGTGAGACTTCTGTGGACTTGATTGGACTGTTTGGTTCTCCATTTCCCTTCTGGCCTTCCCATACTGCCTTTTGGTTCGCCTGGCCTGGGTATTAGTTAATTCTCTCCCCGACTTGCCACCTTTCCCAACTAAATACCACTTCCCATCTTGCACCATTGCTGGCTTTATTGGCCCAGATGGCCTGACATTGGTTGAATTGGATGTGCTAGAGGGCCTGCTGCAACCGACTACTTCATGTGGATATGTTGGAAAAACCCTAGACTCGGGCTGTTTCAGTCTTGTCCACCATTTGTCTCTCTCTTTCAGTTTTGTGAACTCAAAAGGCCTTTGACGAAAGTTCTCGTTTGCAGTTTGCTTGTCTATCTTTCGGAACATCTCGTAAGACTTATTCGGGCCCTCTTTCGGGCTGAATGGTCTATTCGATTGGGTTGCCATCTTGCTGAGATGTCGTTCAGTTTCTCTTCCTGTCTAGATTAATTGCTCATCAATCTTTGTTCCTATGGCAGGTATCTCTAACTCGCATTCACGCTTGCACCTGCTACACATTACAATTCCGGCTGTAATGGTGGCTTTCAACTTCTCAGGTGCGGCTATAGTAACTTTCCTGGCTCCTTCTTCTCCGACATCTACAACAATCTTCCTTTTGTTACGTCTTTCGGGCCAGTTGACGCCAATCATATGTGCAGGAAAAGGTTCATTGTCCACTCTCATGGTGGTTGGTTTGTCTACGAGGATCTTGCCTTCGACGATGAGGTCCTGAATGACATCCCTAAAGTGAACACAGTTGTTAATAGCATGTGAAAAGGAATTATGCCACTTACAGAACATTTTGTTTTTCAACTCTTCTGGCTTAGGGAATATGTGCTTTTCGTCGAGCTTGATTGCCTCTCCCCGCAGCAACTCGTCAAAGATGTTTTCGGCCTTTGACAAATCGAAAGAGTACGATTTGCGCTTTTGCTTGTATGGAATGAATCCTCCCGTTGGGGCAGGGATATGTCGCTGCTCCTTCCCTGGCCTTACTACCGCTTTACAGGTGATTGGAGTGTTCATTACTTCTATTTGATGAATTGGATTTTTATACTATGCAGGTTTGGAGTTATTTTTCCTTTGGATTTCTTCCCTGAGCAACAATTCGTACTTGCCAGCTCGTTGGGCCACATCCTGCAAATCCATGAATTCTATATCATCAAACTTTTTCTGAAGAGATAGTCTGAGGGCATTCTATGCCACTTTTATGAAATGTTTTTCATCCATAGGAATTTTGGACTTCATTTTGAGCTTTTTAAAACGTGTGATGAAATCTTGCACTGTTTCATGATCCCCCTGTTTCTATCTATGAGATCATTGATGGTAATCTCAGGTTCGGGCCTATAATACTATTCCATAAAAGCTCCTTCCATCTCTGCCCATCCGAGTATGGAATTCGGGCTAAGGTTGGAATACCAAATAAAAGCTTGACTTGACAAAGAACTACCAAATAATCTCAACTTTAAGAGGGGTTGGGTTTCTATGGATATGCATTGGGCTGAGAACCGCCCTATATGTTCCAATACTAATGCATATAGGTCTTCTCCGTTGAATAAGCTAAAACTTGGGACTTTGAAGCCTCTTCGGAAAGGTAAATCATCAATGTAAGCAGGATCAGGCTTCTGGTAAGTAAGCCCGGTTGGTCTTTGAATACCGGCCTGACCATTATAGACGAGTTGCCTTAATGCTTCCATCTCATTACAAATATCCATATCTGGATGGTTTCTAGGTGCAGGTTCGGCACCAACTGGGGGAGCCTGCCCTACATCTTCTTTCTCATTGGATTCTTGGATTTGCTCGGGTACCCGTGCATTGTTTTGTCTTCCTTGTCCGTTCCCTCCGTTATTACCATTGTTATGCGCGATATGCACGTTGAACCCTGCTGGCTCTCGCCATCTATCGGCATGCATATTCCTTCGGACTGGCTCCGGAGGCAGGGCGGGTTCGCTAATTTTTGGAGCCTGGTATTTGGATGGTGTTCCGAACGGAGCAAAATGTTGACTAGCAACATCCTTGGGAGGTGAAATCACCTTTAGCACATGTTGTGTCGCCGTGGTGACATTAAACCCCGTGGGCTGATCTACCTAATAAGATGATCTGAGATAGTCTTTGGTAGCCATCTCCGTTGGTGTTGATTGGGCATGACCACTTGTTTGCCCTGCAAAGTACCCTTGTATCAATAAGGGTGTTTCGGCATTCAGTGGTCTCTCATCTTCTTTTCGGACCATTCTATCTTCTTGTTCTGCCTGCATGGCCCGTTCGAAGAGGTGGCCTAAATATGGCCTCGTCTCATTCCCTTGTAGGGTCGTGTTCATATGTCCTCTCTCAACGGTCTGAACGACGCTTTGAGATAAGTGATCCATAGAGCTGGTCATTGCCTGGAAACCCTCTCTCATGACTTTTTCAAGTCGTTCGAAAGGTACTTCCGAAGATGATTCTATTGAATCAGATTCTGATATTTCTTTGTTCTTCTCGTAGCTGGCTTGGGTGGAATCAGCCATGTATACCTTCTTTCTGGTCTTTCTCACCATACATGGAGAAAGGTCCCACTAGGCGTGCCAAAATTATGTTGGTCCTTTTTTCCGTCTATCATCCTTTTACTAACCGCAGGGGTCAGTTCAGCTCTGAGGGACAAGGAGTTGTTGGATCAACACCAATGCCCCGATCGGATGGTGCTTCTTGACTCGCAGAGAGAACTCTTTCAACTTCTGGACAAAATTGAAAGTTGAATCAGTTTATCAGAAGCGGACGGGTCCGATTATGACCATTTTTGTCACTTCTTCTTGATAATGATTGTTGTTGTTGCGTAGGCATGCCACTACTGGATTTATAACCAGGCCAATAGATCTGGTGCAGAGATAAGTGATTGATGCTGGATGATCTTGCGCCTTTGTTCTGGACTTCTTACCAAGCCATTGTGCTCCAGGGGGGTACTGGCCTGGATTGATTCTTTTCTATGCCTCGATTAAGAGGACTTCGACATTCTTTCCTTCGTGAATATTACCCTGATAAGTATGAGCAATACCTGAACGAGCAACAAAGTAAGACCAAGTTTGTGATTAGTAAAGACCCTACCTGGGCT
The DNA here is from genome assembly GCA_903112645.1 of Prunus armeniaca. NCBI lineage: Eukaryota > Viridiplantae > Streptophyta > Magnoliopsida > Rosales > Rosaceae > Prunus > Prunus armeniaca. Next base: position 5,172,002 of record CAEKDK010000002.1, read on the forward strand.
CTATTAACCTGTTTCAATGTTTTTCTCGTCCTCGGGCTAAATTGGTGATTAATTTGGGCCTAATAATGTAATGTTCGGGCCCAACTCAACTCCCTATTTTTTTTCTTTACTGTATCGTTCGGGCCCCTATCCCCTTTGGGCCTGAATATCAATTCTTCTGGGCTTTTCAAAGAGTAGGAAGGCGGGAATCCAATTTTAAGTATTAAAATTATCCATAGCTTGTTTTATTAGATGATTAATTGAAATCTAACTACGGAGGATCTTCTGCAATTTATATTTTACCTAGAACTTCAAATTAAACAACATGAGATTCTTTGATTAATTCATCAATTTATTCTTAAATTCAAGCTATAGAGCAAAGAAAAAGGATCTTGAGATTTCTCAATCCAGTCCAGAGATTACATGAATTGAAACAACATACATTTTAAAAGAAAATCATACCATGGACATGGCAGAGCTACGAGAGATAAACACAAGATTCGTCGACTGGTTATCTTAATGACAAAGTAGGCAGATTATTATCTTGAGAGTGTTTTTGGAGACTTTGCATCTGGTTTTGGAGAGAGAGTCCTCTTTCTCTAAAATAGACCCTTATTATTTATAGAGGGGGATAAACTCGTAATGATAGAAACTGCGACAAGACCTTTGGCTTGTGGTTCAAGGTCAGCTGCTAGTTTGTTGATCTTAACCAGTTCATAGAGGGAATGATGGGAGGATTTCTGGCAATGATCGTCGATTTTCTTTGTGGAGTTTTCTTGATTTGACTTCCTGTACTTAAAATCCTGGCTGGCAATTTTGATCTTCTGGTTTTGGGGGCTTCAGTACGACTTGCTTTCTTGCTGGGCGAGCAAGAGGTCAATTCGTCATTAAATGCGATAATCTCCTTCGGCCTACCACGTGGGTTCAGAAAACACGCTTATCAATTTCTGACGTGTAGTGTGAGATAGAGGTCTGACTTTCCTGAACCCGGGCCTTTTTATTCATCCCTTCAAAGAGGCCCAATCGTTAGAAGGATGGTCTTTCTGAGACAAACAAGTGCTAATGGGCCTGACTCTATCTTTTAAAATATCTTTTCAAACCGTGCGATCATTTTTGGCCTGTCTACCAAAATTGGGTACAAACAACTATGTTAGCAACGCAAAAGCATGCATGATACGATGGTGCCATTCAAAGAACCAAAATTCCTTCCCACACTAGAAAGGACTTGCTCCCCCAACAAAAAAAAAAAAAAAAAAAAAAAAAAAAAAGTAGAGTGTTCGCAAACAATAATATGAACGATATACTATTTGTGCCCATCAAGATTTCATGTTCTCATATGCAATATATTATACTTCAGAAAATTTAGGTATAGGTACCCATTTAAATATTGCATCTCAAAATAAAGGAAGCAAGCTGATTAAAAAGATCAGATCCAGTAGATTTCTTTTTACCTAAAATGCAAGAACCAGTAGATTGCTTGTCTTTTGTAGGTCTATGGCAATGACCAAGTGTAATAAGTTCCAACTGTAAACCTCGCCAGGTGCATTATGTCTCCTTCTAGCTTCATTATTTGCAGGCCGATTTGATTTATGATGACATGATTTTCCATATAAAGTAGGGCAGGGGAACTAGGGACTTTGTTCATCTTCTCTGGTGTTTAAAGGGATCAAGCCACAACATTTCTTCCGCAACGTCATCAATTCCCTTGATTGAACAAGCTCCATTCACATCAATAGGTGAGATCTGCAACAAGATCAAAATGCAGTCGTCTTTCACATCAGCAAACACCATATATTAAAATTCAAAGATATCATTCAACATTTAATGGATTTACATACTTTGCTCCTCATCAATATCAATATGCCTCCGCTTTGGATGATCTGCTGGTTCTGAAAACAAGGTAAGGTATTGCTCTTCATGATCAACGTTAGGACCATGATTATCAACTGCGATGGTATCTGATCCATGAGGCCTCTTCCCAACACCACTCGTTGATGCTAAAGACAAGGAAACCAATTCATCTTGGTACTGACGATGGATATCATCGTCAACTACCATGATCCCAGTCTCACTGACATCACCAACCTGGTGGCCTACTAGGTGGACCCCACACCTTGTCATCGGCCCTGCACCGTTGTAGTAAAATATAACTTGACACATATTACCCTGTTGCAACCGCCTTGGTCCTTCCACCATGTTCTTGTTCGGATCCAATAATGGACTACAGTTGAGCCAAACATGAGTTTCCTCTAACTTAATAGCATACTCAGCCCAAATCCATATCTCGTTGACCTGTTTTCCATTTATGAGAGTCTTGGCGAAAAACTGACAACCATTATACGTCATGAGATCGAAAACAGCACATAGAGCCAATCTTGACGTCTCCCATTCTAAATTTGGAGGAATTTCAAAACAAACTTCACATTCAGCAAAGTATTCCCCTTTATTATCTGAAAAAGGATTTTCAAATACTGTTGCCTCTTTACAACAGCTAAACCACTTTGGAACTTCAGTTCCTGGGACTATAATTTCGATTGTAGAACTCTGAGAAGATGCCTAGAATAGTTACAACAATCATTGACTTAAAACGTGTGTGTGTATATATATATATATATAGAGAGAGAGAGAGAGAGAGAGAGAGAGAGAGACCTGATTCAACAAAATGTTTTCTGTGATGTCACAGCCACATAGTCTAAAGCAATTAGTCAAATACAAATGCTGAAGCCCTGGTGACAGTTTTGGAAATTTTTCCAATGACGTGCAACTATTCATGGTTACTGAAGTTAATTTTGGTGGAAGCACTTCTGGAATTTCCCGAAGCCTCTTGCAACCACACAATCTAAGGCTGAGCAAGCTGACAAATTTGCTAATGCATTCCGGAAGACTGACAAAATTGTTTCCGGAAAGATCAAGTTCTTCTAATGTGGACCAGCAATCGAGAGGTGGGAGGAAATCACTTTCTGATAAATTGCATCCTCCGAGAAAAAAGAAACGTAGCCTGGGAAGCGCTAATGAGTTAGAGTTGTCATCCGAAAAATTTGAGCTATTTGAAAGCAGCTGTAATTCAGTGTAGCTGGATGAAACTTCAAAGTTAATTTCATTGCCAAATGTAAGGAGTTTTCGACACCCTTTGACACTAAGCTCACCGAGACGTTGCAATCCATATATACGATGTAATGACACATTTGAAAGGTTCTCGCAATAATCAGCTTTTAATACTTCAAGACCAGTAAGATATGCAATTGATGAAGGCAATTCTCTTATGCCACTTCCTTCCATATCCAAAATGATTAGCGATTCCATCTTGTCCTCTATTTCTGGGAAACTCTCAAGCCTTTTACAATCACACAGATAAAGTCTTTCTAAGGATTTCAATCTAAGTCTTGTTCCAAACCTTGTAAGCTGAAAGCATTCTCTGAGATCCAATTCAACAAGTTTATCAAGGAATCCAACAGAACTATCGACCTCAACCAAACGTTTACACTCACTTAGATTCAAGTACTTCAAATTTGGGATTCCAGATAAGTCAACGATTTTTTCTAAGAATTGGCAACCACTTAAATTTATAGATGTCAACTTTGGGAATTTCTGTGAGAAAAATACACAAAATAGGAAATGATCAACCACACGCCAAATGTAAGGAGTTTTGAACACCTGATGACACTAAGCTCAAAGAAATATATTTGAGATAATAATAGATGAAAATAATTTGAAGTGCGTACCTTAAATCCCTCCAATTGTCTGATATCACTGCATAGCATATTGAACACAACAAGATGCCTTGCATGAAAATTGGATGGCAATAATTGTAACTGGCATCTACCCCAATCAATGAACCTCAACTCGTTGGGTAGATATTCAACATATCCAGATAGAACTGCATTACAGTTTATGAAAATTTCAAGATTTACCATCCCGAAGAAGCTTTTTGCATTCAAGGGTATCTCATCTGGCTTGGGAAACTTCACCATGATGCCTTTAATTTTTCTTGTTCCCTGAGATGAAAAGATAATAATATTAAGAAACCAAGTCGTTCTTCAAAGCAAAATGCAAGTCCATTTTGTTAAGAAAATTATTGGTTACAACAGGTACTATTTCAGATTGAATATAAGGACATATATTATACTTACGCTATTTTCTGTTAGAACACGGTAGACATCCTCATGAAACCACAATCTACTACGCTTGCCAGGCTCAATGGGGCACTCTTCGTGAACTATATCCTTACCCAATTTTTCTAGCAAGTCATGCATCAAAATCCGATTATATTGAATAGTTATCATTGCCTTCTCAACCAGGACTTCAATACAATCTTGGGAAGCCTTGTGCTTAGAACTTAGTATTTGCATCACATTGTCCTTATCTTCACCCTTGAAGAAACACGCCATGTCTAGAAAAACTTGTTGCACTGAATTATCTAATGCATCATAACTTTTTCGAAGTATTTTCTGTATACCTGTATAAGGTTCTCCTTCATAACCATCTAATACGGCTTACCAACGATGTATACCTTTATTACGAAGATGAGAACCTAAAAGTGTTAAAGCTAGTGGAAGGCCTTGAGCATAGGCTATTGCTCGTTTTGCGAGTTCCAAATAATCATTTGGAGGTTCATTTCTTCCGAAGGCATTCAAACTGAAAAGCTCAAGAGCTTGGTTGTCATATAACTTATGGACCTCGTATATCAACTCAATTCCATAACATTTTAGCAATCCGCTATCTTGTGTAGTTATGATGACTCTACTACCCTCACCGAACCAACCAACTCCAGCCAAGTTGTCTAATTGCTCCAATTGATTCACATCATCAAGAATTAAGAGAATCCTTTTATGCCTTAGCAATTTATGTATAATAGAGATACCTTTATCAGCACTAACAATTTTCAACTTTTTGCCACCTAGAATCTCTTGAAGAAGAGTCTCCTGCAGTTGGATTAAGCCTCCATGTGGCATTGAATTTTCTCTAACATCTGCCAAGAAACAACACCCTTCGAACTTATGAGCAATTGCATTATAAACAGCTTTCGCAATTGTTGTCTTGCCTATTCCAGATGTCCCCCATATCCCAACTATGCGGCGACCATCCCCACCAGCACATAAAAGCATTTCCACAGCTCTTACACAAGAGTGAATTCCAATTGGGTACTTTGCCACATTCAAATATGTGCGGTTCAGCACTAGGACTACAATCTCTTCAACGATGTGGTTGATAAATGTAGCTTCAGACCTACCATTTAAAAAATTTGACACATTTAAGGAATAAAATGTAAACATGCAAGCACGCAATTAACACAAGGTAGTATTCAGCCGACTGCCCTATTCCACCGAGTTTGGTTGGATAGTCTGCTAAAGTAATGTTCCGTTTGGATGAAGGGATTTAAAAGAAGGGATTTGGATTTGAGAATAATACTAAATTTGCTGCAAAAACAAGAACGATATTAGAATGAAGGAATTTGGAATAACTAGATGTCGTGCCTTTAAAATAGATTTGAAATTGACTACATGTAAGGAATAATTTGAAATCCATTTATCTTCTTCATTTCTCTCTTGTTCAAATCTTAACCTACATGAATTTTACTCATCTAAACAAACAAGTTTACCTTATAATTTCATCTAAATCCATCAATTGGAATCCTTCCATCCAAATGGAGCCTAATAGTTCTTTTTTTCGTTACATTGGTAGGAAAGACCATGGGGATTCGATCCTGGGTGCCAAGCAACCGGGAAGGGGGAGGGCCACCACTGTGGTACCCCTGCTTGACGAGCCTAATAGTTCTTTAACTAAAAACAATATTGACTAATATATATGGGTTTTGAATCTTCTCCCAACAGCTATTGAGAAAAATATTCTGCCTACAGTTTTCTATTTTTATCAAAACAGTACTTTTTTGAATGAGTAACAATTAAATATACCGAAGGAAAAAGGAGAGAAACCATTAAACTTGAAAAAGATAGAAGACCCTGAAATATAGAATCAAGCCACTAAATTAACCATATATATATGTGCACTATAGAGGGTAGAAATATACTCTCCCGCCTTGCAAGTATATCCCTTCAAACTTGCTGCTTCTCTAAGAGCGCTCCTCCACCTTAGCACCTTCTCCGTATTATCCTTAAATCTGCAGTTCATGTCAGCAAATGCATCTCCAAAACTATTTGTTTGGTTCCGTACATGCGAAGGGTCCACTTTGTAAATTATGGGCCAAACTATTTGATTCATTGAGCTTTTGCATCGAAGGATCTCAACGAGTTCGTCCAAGCACCACCTTGAGGATGCATAGTTTTCAGAGAATACAATGAGAGAAATCCGTGACTCTTCAATTGCTTCAAGAAGGGCCGGTGAGATTTTTTCTCCTCCTATAAGCTCACGATCAATGAAGGTGTAGATCCCCTTATCGGACAAGGCCTTGTACAAATGATCTGTAAAATTGGTGCGCGTATCCTTACCTCTAAAACTCACAAACACATCATATGTCCATGGATCTTGAGTTACAGAAGAAGAAGAAGAAGAAGAATGTCCTTGTTGGTTGGTCATAGGAGCCATACTCAGACCAAAGACTAAGTTGTTGGTCGCAGTTGTGAATGTGATGAAGTTTAAGAGGAGGAGAGGAACTTCCAGTTTCTGACTGGTTTGTCTTTTTCAGTGTTTGTAAACTCAATGGGCCTCACCTTCCTTCTCCCTGCTGTGCAAGGATGTGGTCCAAATTTACCTCCGTTAGATATTTCTAAGGACGCCTAACTTTGCAACAACCAACAAATCCTTTTACTGTACTTAAACGCATTAGATTATGTTATCTTTACAACGACTCTTTGACTCAGTAGATTCGTGTGTTGATATTGGAGGGAATGATTTTCCCCACGAGAATATTCGTCAAAGATTCCTTCGTCTTCTCCGCTTCTCTTTCTCTCTGCAAAACAAATCGGAGTAAAAGGACCACACCCGGGGGGTGTTGGCCAAGGGCCCTCCGATGCCTAAGTTAGGTAAGGTATTTCAAGGAAAACCGGGTGGCCGGAGCCGTGTGTGGTGGCCGGAGCCTTGTGTAAGGGAGAGAAAGAAAGTGGTGGCTAGGGTTTGTGAGAAATGATTTCTGCAGAGTTTCAGTAGGAATTTAGACGTACCTCCACCCATTGTGTGTGGCTATGCTTTTATAATGGTCTTGGAGGCTAGGGTTTCAGAGGAATAATTCCGTAGATGGAAGGGAATTATTCCTCCCCTTTATGGAATTGATTTGATTAATTAGGGATTTGATTTATTAGGGTAAATCAAATCCCTAATTGTGGTAGGTATCAAATCAAATCCTATTCAATTAGGTAACTCCTCATTTAATTGAGAATCGGGGTAGGAATTAGGAATCAATTCTCAACCCAATTAGGTAGTCTTCAATTTAATTGGGTAACCCCCAATTAAATTGAGTAACTCCCAATTAGGTTGATTAATTCCCAATTAGGTCAAATAATCCCCAAATGGAATGAATTATTTGACCTAGGGTTTTGATTTAATTTGGTTACCACAAATGCCCCCCAGCTTCTGCATGGCGCGCGGTGGCATGTAGGAGATGTGAATTATCTGTTGGGCTGTCCAGCTGTAACTGGGCTTCCTTCTTGGATTTGGACTCCTTTTGCAGATTGGGTTCCCAATTGGAGTGAGCCTTTGACTGTTCTTGGAGTTGGGTTCCTAGTAGGAATAGGCTTGCGATTCCTTCTTGACCTAGGATGCCCAACGTGTGTAAATGCATGGCTTCTCTTCACTCTTCTTCACATCGCAAACTTAACTTCTCTACTTTCTAGCTTGAGAGAGATCTTGGAGAATTTGTACTGCTTGTCGAAGAGAGGAGTCGCCGTGCATCCCAAAGTAAGTCGAGCACGTATATTTCTTTTTCTTCGTCTTTTCTTATTTTTTTCGGCGAAGGTTAGTTGGGAGAAGTCCGGCTAGTTGTCATCGTGACATGTGACGGTTAGCAGTAGGCGGCAACTGTGGTGGGGCATGTTTGCGCAGATGGACCAGCTGCTGCCTATCATCGCAGGCCTGGGCTGGAGCATGTTGGGCCTCGTGCGTTGCAGGCCTCGTCAGCTAAGTGGGTATCCAGAGGAAGTTGGTGGTCTGCCCCCTGCCTAGGATATTGAGAGATGGAAGCATAATGGTCCAGACTTGGATGATCTGCTGGCTGGGCAAGATGAGTATTCTGCCGGACTCCCCTTCAAAAAAGAAGGTTGACGTCAAGTCTTCAAGAAATGAAGCTGCGAATTCGCTGGCAAAAGATGTGTCCCCGTTGAGGAAGAAGCCAAGGATCCCTTACGCTGAGAAGACTCAAGTGAGAGCTGTTTCATCATCATCCGCCAGGGTTAAACATCTTGCTTGTGTAGATAGTAGGAGGGTTGGTGAGTGCCAGGGTCCCCCTTGAGGGACTCCGGGCGTGTTTTGCACATCCCTCATGATGGTTTCCCTTAGAAAGTTGGCGAGTGCCAGGATCCCTCTTGAGGGACTCCGGGCGTGTTCTGCACATCCCTTAGGATGGTTTCCCTTAGGAAGTTGGCGAGTGCCAGGGCCCCCCTTAAGAGGCTCCGGGCGTGTCCTGCACATCCCTTAGGATGGTTTTCCTCAGGAAGTTGGCGAGTGCCAGGGCCCCCCTTAAGAGGCTCCGGGCGTGTCCTGCACATCCCTTAGAATGGTTTTCCTCAGGAAGTTGGCGAGTGCCAGGGCCCCCCTTAAGAGGCTCCGGGCGTGTTCTGCACATCCCTTAGGATGGTTTCCCTTAGAAAGTTGGCGAGTGCCAGGGCCCCCCTTAAGAGGCTCCGGGCGTGTCCTGCACATCCCTTAGGATGGTTTCCCTTAGGAAGTTGGCGAGTGCCAGGGCCCCCCCTTAAGAGGCTCCGGGCGTGTGCTGCACATCCCTTAGGATGGCTTGGTCGTCGCCCTGCGTCTCCCGAAGGACGCTGCTTATGGGCAACTGTGTGTCTATCCTGCCTCCCTTAGGAAACGGATAGGAACCTGGATACTTCCCGCAGAAGGCATGGAGACCTCCTTTTAAGAAATTCCTGGCGCACCCTGCGTCTCCCTTAGGACGCTTTTTACGGGCTGCGTCTCCCGAAGGACGCTTTGGTCGTCGCCCTGCGTCTCCCTTAGGACGCTGCTTATGGGCAACTGCGTGTCTATCCTGCCTCCCTTAGGAAACGGATAGGAACCTGGATACTTCCCGCAGAAGGCATGGAGACCTCCTTTTAAAAAATTCCTGGCGCACCCTGCGTCTCCCTTAGGACGCTTCTTACGGGCTGCGTCTCCCGAAGGACGCTTTGGTCGTCGCCCTGCGTCTCCCTTAGGACGCTGCTTATGGGCGACTGATTTGTGGTGATCTGCCTGCCAATGGATTGTGAGCTGTTGTCAGTGGCCAGCGATTGTGGGCAGCCAAACCGGCAGATGATGTTTCTCCAGATGAATCGCTCCACATCGGCTTCTTTAATAGAGGATAGAGCTTCTGCCTCGATCCATTTAGTAAAGTAGTCGGTGGCGACGATCATCCATGTCCTTCTTGTCGGGCACGGGTGGCAAGAGACCCACTAAGTCAATGACTCATTGCATGAATCGCCATGGACTATTTTGCAGATGGTCAACTTCGGCAGGCAGGTTAGGGATCGGCTTGTATCGCTGGCAGCGATCACACTTTTTGACATATTCAGCGAAGTCGTGGCGCATGGTAGGCCAGAAGTAGCCTATGTTTAGAGCCTTCTAGGCGAGTGATTTGCCCCTAGAGTGGTTGCCACACTCGCCGCCGTGAATTTTGTAGAGGACCTCAAGTGTTTGAGGGTATTTTATGCAGGCGAGATGAGGACCGGAATATGATCTGCGAATGAGCTTGCTGTCGTGCATATAGTATCTCGCGGCCTTCTACTGGACCTTCCTAGCTTCGGACTTGTCCGTTGGTAGGTTCCCACTCGCTAAGTAGTCAATGATAGGGTCTTGCCAGTTGGGGTCCTCGTCAATTTGCATTATGTCGATTGGCTATATTTCTTCAATGCTTGGTCGGTCAAGGTGTTCGACCAGGATGGAGCATCTGAACTAGGCATCCAGTGCTGACCCTAGGCTGGCTAGTGCGTCTGCATACGCGTTCTCTGCCCGGGGAACTTGTTGGATGGTGAAGGTAGGGAACGCCTTCAACAACTCCTGGACATTGTCAAGGTACAAAATCATCCTTGGGTGCTTCGCCATGTATTCACCTGACGCTTGATTCGTGATCAGCTGGGAATCTGAGTAGATGGCTAGCTTCTTGATTGCGAGTTCCTTTGCCAAGCGCAGGCCGGCGAGCAGTGCCTCGTATTCTGCCTCGTTGTTCGAGGCCGGGAAGCCAAGCGTGATAGCTTGCTCCAACAAGGTTCCATCCGGGGTGATGATGACGACACCCGCTCCAGCTCCTTTTTGGTTTGACGCTCCGTCTACCCGCAACTGCCACGTGTCTCTAGGTTGGCTAGGTTCAGCGGAGGTCCCGTCTGCTTTTGAACTTTCCTTCTTTTCGTTGACCATTTTCTCTTCTTCGGCCGATGGGGTGAACTCTGCTACGAAGTCAGCTAAAGCCTGGGCTTTTATTGCAGCTTTTGGCCGGTAGAGGAGGTCATATTGGCTTAGCTCTATAGCCCACTTCATGAGTCGCTGAGAAGCATCAGGGCTATGAAGGATTGATCTCAAAGGAAAGTCGGTCATGACGATGACTCGATGAGCTTGGTAGTAGGGTCGTAGCTTTCTCGCGGAAACTACAAGAGCCAAAATGAGTTTCTCCAATTTTGGGTAACAAGTCTCTGCATCGAGGAGAGCTTTTGACGTGTAGAATACCGGATGTTGGGCCCCCAGCTCTTCTCTGATGAGAGCTGAGCTGACAGCTGAGTTGGACACTGCCAGGTACATGAACAAGTCCTCACCAGGGACTGGCTTTGAAAGCAGGGGAGGTGAAGTGAGATAAGCCTTCAGACTCTGGAAAGCTACTTCGCACTCCTCATCCCATTTGTCTCTTTGTCCTTTCTTCAAAGCTTTGAAGAATGGTTTGCACTTGTCGGTTGATCTTGAGAGGAACCAGTTGAGGGCCGTTGCTCTGCCCGTCAGACTTTGTATTTCCTTCACTGTGGAAGGCGACTTCATCTCGAGAATAGCTTTGATCTGACGTGGGTGTGCCTCGATACCTCGTTGTGTGACTAAGTATCCCAAGAATCGGCCGGAGGATACACCAAATGTGCATTTACTTGGGTTCAACTTCATGCGATACTGGCGGAGCAGGCCGAATGCCTCAGCGAGGTTTTTGAGGTGATCTGCACGTTTTGGGGCCTTGACCAGCATGTCGTCCATGTACACCTCCATAGTTTTGCCAATCTGCTCCTTGAAGATTTTGTTCACCAGTCTTTGGTAGGTTGCTCCGGCGTTTTTCAGCCCAAAAGGCATGACCTTGTAGCAGTAGGTCCCTCTCTCGATGATGAAAGAAGTTTTCGCCTTGTCATCCTCGTGCATCAAGATTTGGTTGTAGCCGGAGTAGGCGTCCATAAAGCTAAGTAGCTGATTGCCAGAAGTGGAATCCACTAGTTGGTCGATTCTTTGCAATGGAAAGTTGTCTTTTGGGCACGCTTTGTTGAGGTCGGTGTAATCGACGCAGACTCTCCACTTTCCCTTCTCTTGTTTTGCCACTAGAACAACATTAGCGAGCCACTCCGAGTAGGAGACCTCTTCAATGAAGCCGGCGGCTAGGAGTTTATCAATCTCGGCTTCGATGATGGCGACCCGCTCGGGTGCGAAGTTGCGCCTCTTCTGCGCCACTGGTTTGCAGGCAGGGTTGACGTGGAGTCGGTGACATATGATGTTCGGGTCGATACCAGGCATGTCTGACGGCGACCATGCGAACATATCTTTGTTGTTCTGGAGGAAAGTGGTAAGTTCCACCTTCTCGTCTGGGCTTAGGCGCGAGCCGATCCGCGCTTTTTTGTCTGGCTGGTCAGGATCCAAGGGTATTAACTCGATGTCCTCCTCGGGCTTCCATCCTTCTTCAGGAAAGACCTCTGGACGGATTTCCTCGGCTTGGTCCTGACGCTTTGATTGCTATAAGATAGCATGGTTCGATTGTTCCACCTCCTTCAGATCTGCCTGGCTTACTGGGAGGAACTGCGCTTGCTTGCTTTTCTTCAGCCCTTGGGCGGAGCACTTCCTCGCCATTGCCTGATCGCTGTTGATTTGTCCAACACCGCCCCCAGGGATTGGGTACCGAATTTTCTGATGTGTGGCAGAGGTGATGGCGTTGATCATGCCGATCCATGGCCTGCCCAGAATGCCGTTGTAGGGTGAGACCTCATTAATGACCATGAACGTTTGCAAGCAGACTACAGGTGGGGAGTAGACGTCAAGGTCTATTGTGCCCACGGTAACCGTTGTTGCGCCATTGAAGCCGGTCAGCGATCTGGCTGATTTGTTGATCTTTGCCTCCAAGCCCATCTGCTGGATGACAGCCAGTTGCAGGATATTGGCTGCGCTGCCCTCGTCTGCATGGATTCGGTCGACCATGGCCTGAGCGATTTGTATGCTGATGACAAGGGCATCGTTATGTGGCATGTCGAGGCCGATCAGATCTTTCTTTTGGAAGCCGATTATAGGATCGTCTTCTGTTGGTAGAAGGTCAGTCGAGACTTGGGAGATCATAGTGGCCTGTTTGATCTTCCTCTTCTTTTCCTTGCTGGTCAGTCCTGACTCCTTGGCGTCGGCTAGGATTGTGTTAATCCTTATGACCTTCTGGGGCGGTTCCTTGGCGGTGTCTCGATCTTCAATCCGCTGGATGGCCTGCTTCGCGATGAACTCCGTGCAATGACCCTCTTTCACGAGTTCTTCAAGGTGTGCTTTCCAAGCGAGGCAGTTATTGGTAGTGTGCCCGTGTGTCCCATGGAAGGCACAGTACTTGTTTGTATCCCTCTTGTCTGGATCTCCTTTCAAGGGTGGCGGTCTTCTTACCCAAGGTTTGTTTTTCACTTGGGCTAAGATTTGATGTATGGGGATGGTGAACTTGGTGTAGTTCTCTCCTGCTGTAGCGTCTCCTTGTGGGTGTGACCTGCGCCTATCCTTGTTCTTGTTGCTAAATCCATCGCTTCTTTGACCTGCCCGCTTAGTCGGTTGATCTTCATGCTTAGTAGACTTTTTTGCGGCGATTCGATCGTCATCCCAGAGCGCGTAGCGTTCCGCGGTCGCATAGACCTCTGCCAGAGTCTGGCTGGGAGTGATAGTCAGCTCGCGGTACAAGTCGTGTTCAGCTGGGAGGCCTTTCTTGAAAGCAGATGATGCGATCCGGTCGTCACATCCTACAATGTTGGCCTTTTCTGCTTTGAATCTCTTGATGTAATCTCGAAGGGATTCGTCGGACTTCTTGCGCAGGTTGTACAGGTGGTCAGGGTTCTTCTTGATCGTCCGGTAAGAGGTGTACTCTTTGGTGAAGACGTAAGCCAACTCCTTGAAGCTGTTGATCGACCCAGATGGCAGGGTGTGGAACCAATCTTGGGCTGCTCCTCGCAAGGTCACTACGAATACCTTGCACATCAACGCGTCGTCGGCCTTGTGGAGGATCATGACACTTTTGAAGTGTTTTAGGTGACTCTCGGGATCGGAGTCCCCTTTGAAGTGTGTAAACGAAGGTGTGGAGAATCGCTTTGGGGGAGCAGCCTGCTCGATTTCGGCAGTGAAAGGTGTGGAGCTTGCATGGTCGATCTCCTTGCGTAGTGCATCGTCGAGGTTCCCACCAGTCTTCAGATCTCGAAGTCGGTCATTCATAAGCTTCTCGACGTCCTCTATGCACATTGTTGGTCGATCACGTTGGCGACCATCGCGATTCGGGCGACGTTGACTGACCTCCTCCTGGGTCTGCGAGTGTCGACCTTCTCGTCTGCGCTGCCTAGGCGGAGTGTTGGTGGACTGCGCTTGCGAGAGATTCTCCGTAGTTGGTCGACGAGAGCCGTCTCTTCGTGAGTGAGCAGCGGAGCGTCTTTCTTCGCGGTCCTCATTGTGAGGATTATCCGGTTGACCACCCTGGGGACGTAGCCTCTCGTGAATGTTCGTCTGCGAGTGGACAGCTGAGCGTCTTTCTTCACGATCCTCGTTGCGATGGTTGTCTGATTGTCCTCCCTGGGGGCCTAGCCTTTGAAGTACATTTCCCTGCGGTCCCAAGCGGGCGTGGACGTCAAGTCGTGGGCCTAGCCTCTCGCGCACGTTGTTCCTCGAACTTAATCTGCTCCGAGTGGGGCTCGCGGATGCTTGTGACATGTCGGTAGGCCGATCAAGTTGTTGTCCCTCGCCTTGTCTGCCTACTCCTGCTTGACCTGCTGGGTACCCGTTGAGTTGCCTGCCGGTGCGTTCGTCCATCCTTCTCTCTTCGCCTAGTCGTCCAAGGCCAAGGTTTTGAGCCAAGCTTATTTGGTGGAGGAGTTGCCTCATCAGATCGCTTTGGTCGTCCATTCTCTGAGCTAGCTGGTCAACTCTCAGACTAAGGTCTGCTTGACTTCGTGGATCAGGAGGAGAGAAGTGTGTGGAGCCCAATTGCACACGGGCTAGGGTTTCATTGGAGGTGTGCGCGGGAGCGTGTGTCGAGCGTGGAGGCAATGAAGGGATCGCTTGAAGTTGCTCCAAGATCGGGCCTAAGTCAGCGGTGGTAACAAGCCCACCTTGATAGGAGGTTCCACCATGTTCGGCGGCGGTGGCCGGTGCGGTGGTGAGAGGTGGTGGGGCCACCATGTCGATCGCGGGATCGTGGGCGGAGTGGCTTTGGGCCGTCGCGGATTTAGCCATCGCGGGTTTTGCCTCTCGTCTTCATGCTTCCAACCATGGTTGTTTGGAAGGCTTCGGTGGATTGGAAAATAGGAGGAACGGATTCCTTGAGCACGCGTTGAGTATAACTCGTGCTCTCAATGAAAGCACCAATTTGGAGGGAATGATTTTCCCCACGAGAATATTCGTCAAAGATTCCTTCGTCTTCTCCGCTTCTCTTTCTCTCTGCAAAACAAATCGGAGTAAAAGGACCACACCCGGGGGGTGTTGGCCAAGGGCCCTCCGATGCCTAAGTTAGGTAAGGTATTTCAAGGAAAACCGGGTGGCCGGAGCCGTGTGTGGTGGCCGGAGCCTTGTGTAAGGGAGAGAAAGAAAGTGGTGGCTAGGGTTTGTGAGAAATGATTTCTGCAGAGTTTCAGTAGGAATTTAGACGTACCTCCACCATTGTGTGTGGCTATGCTTTTATAATGGTCTTGGAGGCTAGGGTTTCAGAGGAATAATTCCGTAGATGGAAGGGAATTATTCCTCCCCTTTATGGAATTGATTTGATTAATTAGGGATTTGATTTATTAGGGTAAATCAAATCCCTAATTGTGGTAGGTATCAAATCAAATCCTATTTCAATTAGGTAACTCCTCATTTAATTGAGAATCGGGGTAGGAATTAGGAATCAATTCTCAACCCAATTAGGTAGTCTTCAATTTAATTGGGTAACCCCCAATTAAATTGAGTAACTCCCAATTAGGTTGATTAATTCCCAATTAGGTCAAATAATCCCCAAATGGAATGAATTATTTGACCTAGGGTTTTGATTTAATTTGGTTACCACAGATATAATTTACAGGTGCAGGTGCCTAGTCCCATCCGCTACAGAAAACCAATAATATTCAACATTCAGTTCGGAGATGAGATCTGTAGCTTTGTGCATTAATCAGTGATAGGATTCTCAGGGTTAATATGGTCTTTTTGTATGTTAGCTGAGCTGGCAAGGTTTTGTTAGGCAATTGGTTAGCTAGCTGGCAATTTGTTTTGTTAGTTGACAGCTATTATTTGCTTAACTGGGAAGCGATTATATTAGTGGGCTTATGCTCATTCTAGGGCATGTAATTGTAAATCCAGTTTTAATAAGAAATAAGGCCTAGTTTGGTGGGCTAGCTTGAATTGGTTAAGATGGACTTCGAAGCGTTGGATTGGTCTGGCTTGCACTGGCTACGCTTTGAGTCCAATCCAATTTATTTTTGCACCAAACAACAGACTTGAATTATTATTTTTTTAATAAATCAGATTTTTATTTTATTTTTTATTAACAATTCAAAATTCTAACTTTTTTCCCCCAGATTGAAGAAAAAACCTTGGAATCATATCCAAAATCCTAAACAAATCAAGAAGACAACTCATAACATCACCCAAAAATTAAAAGAAAATCAAACTCATATAAAGATTTAAAAAAATATAGAAAATTAAACTCATATAAAGTTTTGAAAAACAGAAAAGAAAAGAAAATATAATCTATTGCTAGTTGTTTTCCTTCTTCATCTTTGTTTTCTCTTATTCCTGCGGCTATTGGGCTTTGTTTGATTTTGTTTTCGAAGTGGATTTATACATAGGTACCAGGTTAGTCAACATGGTAGACAACTGAGATTTCTTCAAATTTTAGACTGCTCCGGCGATGCCCTGCAAGAGAGAGCATACCACAGAGTCGATGACTCCAGCGATGGGTAGAAGGTGGTGGAATAGAGAGAGAGACCAACGAGATTGGACAGAAGATAGAGGAGAGAGAGAGAGAGAGAGAGAGAGAGAGAGAGAGAATAGAGGATATAAAATAAGAGAATATAGAAGAAGGCAACGAGATGGATGGGAAGGAGAGATATGGCGGCAGAGGTTTCACTGTAAACCCACATCTGGGGTTGGGTTTCATAAACCCAGTTATTTGGGACATGGATCCGAAGGCCATATCCAATCTGAGATACATTTATGTCCACCAAAAAATGGTTAGGATCCATGTCCATTTTAATTGGAAATATCTCATCCAATCTAGCCCACCAAACAGGGCCTAATAGTTCTGATTCTTTGACATTGGATTAAGGTTGAAGGGTTTCTATCAATCAACAGCACTTGAATGAAGCTTCTTGGTAATACTAATTAGGATGAAGAATGAATACTTTGCAAGAGAGAAAAAACTCAAGAATCCTCGTTTTTTTATATAGCATAACTTAACTGAAGTTTCTTCAGAACACTTATTATCCTAAGAGTGCTGCTAAACGAACCCTAAAATTACTGAGTACACCCTATGATCTAAGTACACCTTAATATTTAAATCAAAATGTAAAATTAACTAAGTACACCCTATTTAACTACCAAAAATACCCTTCGTACACCCTAATACACTCTATCACACAACACCCTAATACCAATCTAGGTTTCTCTTTTTACATGAATTCGTGCCCTCTATTTAAATTTTGGGTTTGCATCAAAATCTTTAATTTCGTAAGCTATTGTTGGAATAGATTTGCTATCTCCTGCAATTCAAAGTTTGAATCTTGTAAATCCTTATGATTTTCTTTATTTATTTCTTAATTTGTGGATTGAACTTGTTGCCCTCCAAACCAACCCATCCTCCTCAAAATCCCATCTAAATAGAGAAAACCCACCTCCAAAATCTCAAAATCCTGAAATTGAAACCAACCCATCTCCACCAGAACCCCATACAAATGGCGAAGGACACAATTTGCCCCTAGATCATGTATGGCTTCCTTTTGGCCATTGTAATTGGTGTCCTTAGTTACAGTCAGCGCATCCACCCAAAGCTCATCTTAGTCCTTCATTGTTTGTATATATATAGAGAAATCCAACTAATCATTGTAGCAACCCTCGCTTGGAGCCATTTGGGTTTAGATCTCAAATCCCATTTCAACGAGGCATACCTCTCCACTTCTCTGCAAAACTTCTGGGGTAGAAGATGGAACCTCGTGGTCACCCATATATATCTTACACCCATCCATAAACGAGTCCAAAAGGCCAGGAGGAGAGGAATGTCAATTTTTAAGAAGGGTGGTGAGGGTATATGCATTGGGTTAAAGTGATGAGCAAGAATGTTCCTTTGATTAGGGTTGAATATGGTCATTAGTCGGGTGTACTTATTAATATTTCACAATTCAATATATCATTTTTGGTCATTTTATATTAGGGTAAATTAGTAATTCAATAAGTAGTTCGATAGTAGGGTGTACTTGGTTAATTTTAGGGTTAGTTTAGCAGCACTCTTATCCTAAGCCCACAATTAAACACAACTTAAACATGTGCTTAGCTTCATCAAAAAAAAAAATATATATATATATATATATTTATGTGTGTGTGTGTTTAGCTTGACCATGCTTCTTGTGAATAAATATAAATGCAATTATAGTAAAGCAGAGTTATTGTAGTTGATAAACGCATAACCAGGGCTAGAGCCCATGTCACTTTCTTTCCTCTAGCCCAAAAAATGAAAAATATTTCTTAAAATGTAACTTTTGTAACCAACTTGTGTCGATCTTGTTGCATTCCCCACTAGAGAATTAGAGACTCAACTAACAATATATATTAGGGTAAATTAATAATTCAATAAATAGTTTGGTAATAAGGTGTATTCAATTAATTTTAGGTTTTGTTTAATAGCACCCTTTGGGTAATTATTTAACATGCTCCCATATTTATTGCTTCATATAATTTCCATAGATTGAGTCACTGTTGTGTTCTAATTTTTTTTCCCGTTCCCCTCATTGCTGTGATAAGTTGTTTATGTCAAAATATTATTGTGTGGCGATGGCGCCATGTGAGGGGAGCGGATCCACTGTCCCCAAAATTGAGTGTTCCCTCATGTCCCCCTACTAGTTTGTTGACACATGTCAGCTAACTTAACAGTTAACTTTTTCATTTTTCAATTAAAAATAATATATAAAAAAACGAAAATACGCTCGTGTCTTCTCCATCATCGTTGCACAAACTCACATCTCCACAGCTTCCTCTTTGGGTATGGGTAATGGCAATCACAGGTGGAAGATCTCCATTTCTTGGTCCTCATCTCTTCGGGTCAGACCTTCGAGTGCCACTCCAACCAAGTATGTCGCAAATTCGGCTTCTCACCAAGCTCGAAGATGGGTGGTGACCCAATTTCTCCACCATGATTTCCAACTTAGTCATCAAATCCACCATCGAAAGAGAGTTGCGGAAAGGGATGGCTGGATGCTGGAACTCAAAAATAACTGAAAGCTTGAAGCTATTGAAATAAAAAACTGGAAAATACTCATTCCTGAATGAAACAAGATTACAACTTAATTAGAATTGATCTAGGCTGAACGTTAAACACTAACTCAACTTGTGCAGATTTTGTGGAACTAAATGAAAGCAATGGAACACTTCTAACTGTGGTGCACAACCTCAACCAGGACTTCGAAAAACAAGGAATCCTACTTCACTTGGACTCTGAGTTACCAAGTCAGCTTTATTTAATTAAAACTTAATTAAACATAACTAAATAACTCTTAATATTCTCCCTTCAACGGATTCTACTGAAAACAATTTAGGATTTGTTGACCACCACATAGTCTTCTTCATCTGCAGTTTCTCCTTGATCAATACTTTGAAATGAGCAAACTCTAAGCATGTTCCTCAACTTCTCTAACAGAAGTTGCTTCAGTGGCTTTGTCATAATATCTGCAACATTTTCTCCACCCTTACAATATTGCAATTCATTCTTTCCATTCTTGCACAGATCTCTCAGAAAATGAAAGCTAACATCAATATGTTTACTCCTCTCATGCATAACTGGATTCCTTGACAGCTTGATGGTTGACATGTTATCATAATAGATGATTGTTGGACCCTTTTGCTCATCACCAAGTACTTCTAACATCTTTCTAAGCCACACAACTTGACAAGAGCTTGAAGCTGCTGCCACAAATTCAGCTAATTTAGTTGTGGAAAGTGTCACTATCTGCTGTTTCTTAGAGGACCACAATATTGCACCAGAATTTAGCATAAATACATGACCTGATGTGCTCTTACGATCATCTATATCACCTGCACAATCACTATTTGTATAACCAACAAAACTAGCACCATCGGCCTTTTTATAAACAAGCCATAATCAACTCTCCCCTTCACATATTTGAGCACTCTTCTAGCTACATCAAAGTGCATCTCAGATGGTTTTCCATGTATCGACTAATCAAACTCACTGCATACATGATATCAGGTCTCGTGGAGGTTAAATACATGAGACCACCAATTATTTGCTTAAAGAAAGTGTTGTCGACCTACACAACTTTAAACCATACTCAATTGATGTTCCAAGAATGTCTTGTGCATACTTCCTCTGATAAATAAATAAAATTACCATTAGTAGTTTGAATGACTTCAAATCCAAGAAAATAATGCATTAATCCCATATCAGTCATTTCAAACTTCTCCAACATTGACTTCTTAAACTCAGCAAACATCTTAATATCATTACTAGTGAATATCAAGTCATCAAGATACAAACAGACAATGAGCAATTTACCTCCTTTTTCTATCTTAACTTAAAAAGTGTGCTCCAAGGGACATTTGTGAAATCCCAGCTTGGCAAAGTGAGCATCTATGCGACTGTACCAAGCTCTTGGTGCTTGTTTTAGTCCATGGAGTGCTTTCTTGAATCGGTACACCTTTTTCTTCCTTCCTTTTCTTCTCATAACTAGATGGCTGGTCACTATACACTTCCTCTTGCAAAACACCATGCAAGAATGCTAACTTCACATCTAACTGAAAGATTGACCATGAATTTTGTGTTGCTGGTGAAATCACCAACCTAATTGTATCTTGCCTTGCAACTGGTGCAAACACTTCCTTGTAATCAATGCCATGCTTCTGCTTATAACTCTTTGCCACCAATCGAGCTTTGTGCTTATCGATGTCTCCTTTTTCATTCATCTTTGTCCTGAAAACCCATTTAACACCAATGGTTTTTTGTCCCTTAGGCAAGTCAGTTAGCTCCCAAGTGTGATTCTTCTCAGTGGACTTTATTTCATTGTCCATTACTTTCCTCCATTTCTTTTCTTTAATGACCTCATCATATGTAATTGGATCACTGTCTACAAACAATGCAAAATGAGCATTATCATCATCAGAACTTGAATTACTTACATCATAATCCATCATCCACGTTGGCTTTTTTTTCGTATTTTCATCCCTCAAATTATAACCACTTTCTTCTTCTAATTGTTGATGAGGTTGAGCCATAGGTTGGAGTGATTGTTGCTCTTGAATATCAGGAACTTCCTCTATGTCACAATCTGATGCATCATTATCTAGTATTGGATTTTGAATTGAGTTGCCATCAGTCCAATTCCACATGGTTTCTTCTTCAAACACCACGTCTCTGCTTATTACAACCTTCTTTGTCACCAGATTGAATAACTTGTAAGCGTTTGGAGTTTCACTTACACCGAGAAATACACACTTCTCTCTTTTGTCATTGAGTTTCTTTCTTCTTTGATCACGTACATGTGCATATACAATGCACCTAAACATCTTGAAATGATCAACTAAAGGCTTCTTCCCATTCCATGCTTCTTGTGGTGTCATGTTCTGCACTACAATCGTTGGATTTCGGTTTAAAATGTGAATTGACCACAACACTGCTTCTAGCTAGAATTGTTTTGGAACCCCTCTTATAGCTATCAAACTTCAAACCATGTTGAGAATGGTTCTATTCTTCCTTTCACACACACCATTTTGTTGTGGTGTGTATGAATCAATCAAATGTCTTCTTATGTCATTTGCTTCACAATATGCTTCAAACTCATTAGAACAAAACTCTCCTCCTCTGTTAGTTCTAAGAGTTTTAATCTTCTTCTCAGTTTCGTTTGCAACAAGAGCCTTGAAACTCTTGAATGCATGGAAGGCTTCTGATTTTTCCTGCAAGAAATACACCCATGTCTTTCTACTAAAATCATCAATAAAAGATATAAAGTATTTCTTATTACCATTTGATGTTTCTCAATGACACATTTTTCGCAGCTTTGTGATGAAGGAGAGATTGTTGGGAGATGTGTAACCATTTGGCTCTAATAAAGGGTCTTTAAGCCATTAAAATTTAAATGGCCATACCTATAATGTCATTTCCACGATGAGTCATCTTCCTTAGCAAGCAAGCAATTTTGCATTGTCTTGATCTTCAAGGGAAATAATCTGTTTGAAGACATTTTAATCACGACAATGGAAATAAGTCAAACGTAGATAAATAAGTCATTCAAAACGGGACTTCTCTCGTTATAAATTTGGTTCAGCAAAAGCCAAGACAAGCAGAGTTTGAGTTTTCACAAATATGAAAACCTCAACAAATTTATGGAGAGCCCTGATCAAGCAGAACAAGTACTATAGTGCAATTCTAGCTCAGCAAGTCCTCAAATCCAGCCACTTCTGCCCCTTCAGACTAAAAGGCCGCAGTTCTGTCCGTTCGAAAGCCTCCCAAGACTTGTAGTAGATTAAAGCTCTGCCAAAATTGAACTTCGGTATTGATTTACAGCTGAAGCTAAGCAGTTGAAGTTGTTGACAGTTCAGTCCAGCACAGACATACCCAGTTCTACCTAAAAACAATCCACTCTATTATCATTTATTCTGGACAGAACTACCAATCTTGTACTGAGATAAATTGTGAAGTCCTCACCATTCTGAGGGAGGAAAAGAACTTACTTGGGAGATATTTCTCACCCAAATTTACAATCGCTTGTTTAGAAATCAGTAACTTGGGGCGCAAGTTATCTATTTTAAAGAAGTCTGCTAGGATTTCTCATTGCTAGCAGTGGCACACTCGCATACTAAAGAAAGTTGACTTATTGACTAGTCAATGGTTTTCAAGGCAATGAGGAACTTTACCCTTCCATCACATGAGCAAACACAAAATGGGTGAACAATTTGGCACGCCTAGTGGGACTTCTCAGTATACATACTCTGACAGAAATTTTCTAAAGTATATGAATATTGGAAGCTCTAGCCAGAACCCTCCTTCTAACACCATGGAAAGAAATCAGGTAGTTCTCCGAGAATGATTGGAGTCAGAAGAAAGTGATGCCAGACACTCAGCTCATGGCAGTAACAGAAGCAGACGTTCTAGGACCAGCACTGGGAGGTTGAATCAAATACAGGAAGCTGTATTCCGACATGAGGCTACAACACAAAGAGCTAGGATACTCTGAGCAACGTGACAGCCATGAGGTAATGGCAAGTTAACAGACAGTTCAGGAAGGACCGTGAGGCCGCCATGGCCAAAATTCCAAACCCAGATATTGTAGTCCAGTAGCTAGACCTCCCTTATGGCCCTCCACCAGGATTGGCATGGCCATACCAAGAGAATCCTCTCATTGCATAGATAGCTGGAATACCAGGGCATGGAGAGATCCAAGCTGGATAGAGGGGATGAGCCCTTCCCATTCAAAAGCAGGAAGGTCTAGTTCGGCCAGAAGGCCCTGCACCAATTCAGGTTCCACAAAATCAACCAGAACCTCCACTTATTCCACAACTCGTGGCCCCACGTGATCAACCCTTGGCAATTCTGCCTAAGGCACCAGTTGTGTTGCCTTACAGACCCAGAAGGATGGATCTCAATCCATTCCCTTCACCGGCAAGAGGCAGAAAAGGCAGAGGGGGAATCAACCCCTTTGCCAACAATGATAGGAACAGACCGGGGGCAAACTGGAGGAATCATCCAGATTTTTAAGAAGACGAAGTTCTGCCCAGGCCATACAGAATGGAGCACAGGATTGACCACATCCAGACAGAACAGGGACGAAATCTACACCCTGTCAGTGCTTTAAATGACATGGGGGCACTACAGAGAATTATCAGGGAGATGATGGAGCCTGAAGCCAGAAAAGGAGAGAGGCCCACTTACAGAAAGCCATATCCAGCTTATATTGATCAAATCCCTCTATCCCCGGGTTTCAAGGTACTAAACTTCACCTTGTTCAACGGAGAAGATCCTCATGCTTCATCAGTTGAGCATATAGGCAGGTTTTTTGTCTAGTGCATAGCCATAGAAAATAACCCTCTGTTAAAGTTAAGGCTTTTTGGGAATTCTCTTTCTGGACAAGCCTTCACCTAGTACACCAGTCTACTAGCCAATTCTGTTCAAACTTGGGAGCATATGGAAAACGTTTTCCATGACTACTATTTCAGGATCTAGCCAGAATTCACAATCAGTGATCTTGCTGACCTCAAACAGAGTGAAGATGAACCTGCTCAAGACTTCATAACCAGGTTCAGAAAGCTCAAAATGAAATGTCGAATCCCTATGGAAGAAAGGCACTTCATCCAGATGGCTCAAGCTGCTCTCAAAATCTCTATGAGAAAAAGATTTGACGAAATGTTATTTGGAGACCTGGCAGAACTGGCAGACAAGGCGTCTAAGTATGAGGAGCTACTTAGGGAATAACAGCAGAAGAGGAACTCCTCCAAAGGCACATACTACAAGTCCCCTTCTTCTTCAATACATCTGATTGAGGTAGAATCAGAAGAAGGTACAGAAGGCTCGGAGGAAAGAGAAATTGTAGTAGCATAAATGGCGAAACTAAAACATCCCATCAGTTGCAAGGTTCCTACAAAGCCACCACAGGAGGGTTTGTTCCAAACAAACCAACTCAGAACAAAGTCTATTCCTTCGATCTAACCAAGGTGGATGCTTTTTTTGATGAGATGCTGCTATAAAAGGCAATAAAGACACCCCACAGGTTGCCCAAGCCAGAGGAACTCAAGGGCAGACAGTATTGCAGATGACACAACTCTTGGAACCATTCCATCAATAGTTGTGTTGTTTTCAGGGATGTTATACAGGAGGGAATAACAGCAGGAAGGTTAAAGCTGGCGGAGAAACCTTCATCAGTTACAACAGATCCCTTTCCCCAGCCTCAAGTCAACATGGTCAACTTAAATTGGCTAGAACAGAAGAGAAACAAACCCACAACAGAGGCTGGCTCCAGCAAAGGCAGAAGAGTCACGAGGGAGGCTAGTCAGAGGCCCAAGGCAACTATGTCAGCTGAGGTAGTGTTGTGCAGCAAGTGCAAGTGCGAGAGTGAGCTAGAAGTGATTCTAGACAGGCAGAATCAGCCTACACCTAGTGTTTTTGACAGGATTGGAACGTCATGCCACCAGCAATGCCCAATTCTGATTCCATCTCGAGATAGAGCCAGACAGAAAGACTATCTTAGACCTGCTCAGTGCAGCAGAAGAATGGCAGAGCAGCCCAAGAAGGAGATACCTATTAAGATGCTTGGGAATGAAAAACCCTTGGCAACTATCATATAAGACAGATGGTATTCTGTGGGGAAAAATGGTAGACCAACTCTGGAGTTAACTAGAACTCAGAAGATGAGGGTTCAAAGGCAGTACTGCACATTCCTCAAAAACAGGGACGACATACAGGTACTTCCAGAGACCAGTTCTGCCAGAAAAGGGAAGAAACCAGAAGCACCTCCTCTGGCAGAAAAAACAGCTTGCCAGCCACAAAAGCTGATAAAGCTGATAAAGCTAGAAGTCATCCTCAGCCAACCAGCTTGAACCTTCACAGATACAAGGAGAACCCAAAACTATTCCAGTAGAAGGACACGAAGACTGGATTGAAGAATATGAAGAGGAGCAGTTGGACTATGAACCATCGGCAGATGACCAAAATGGACTCCTCGAAGCAGGAAGACTAGATAGAAGAGTATGGGGAAGAACAAATGGAATCCGATGGAGAATTAGATGGGGAAACTGAGGCTTTTGGTGCAGAATTAGAAAGCCTGTTGCAAGGTGATCTGGGCATCAACATGGTGTTCGTTTTGCTAAAGAAGTTCAGAACCGTAGAAGGACAAGAAAACACTTTGGAATGGGACGTTTTCTCCTAGGAAAGTTTTGAATGCAGATTAGCAGAGGTAGAAGAGGTGCCAGAACAACAAACACCTACTGCCAAGATAGGCGGAACTGCCCTGAAACTGGCTGCAGAATAGCTTTGCTTCTCCAAACCAACCAAGGAGATGGCCAATCACCTTAGACCTCTGTTCATAACAACAAACTTTGGGGATATTCCTATTCCCAAGGTGATGGTAGATGGAGGTGCAGCCATTAATCTTTTACCCTACAGATTGCTGAGCAAGATGGGCAGAATAGAGAAGGATTTGATTCCAACACGCTTAACTGTCACCAACTTTGCTGGGGGCATCACTAAAACTCCTGGAATCCTGGATGTGGATGTCATAGTTGGAACCAAGAGCTAAAGATTGCATTCTTTGTGGTAAACACCACGTCTACCACTTACAATGCATTACTTGGCAGGGACTGGATTCACCAAAGCTTATGTGTTCCTTCCACTCTGCATCAGCAACTAGCCCTATGGAATGAATAGGGTTACATGGAGATAGTAGAGGCCGATCCACGGCTATTTTTGCCCTCTGCCATGTGTTTTGAGGCAAGGTATTATCATGATGACCTTGGACCTTTCACTTTCCTTGGAGTCAACCAGAACGGCCGCCCCCATGGTGTTACAGCCCAAAGACTCATTGAAGATGGTTTAGGCAGTTCTCTAGAAGATTGGAATAGACTTTTTGTTCTAAACCTCCAGAACTCTGATGTTTAGTCCCAATCAATAGGAAAAAGATCGAGCTGCAATAATCTGATCCATTACAAAAAGATCATTGATATATTGGGAAGAAATGAAGCTTTTCATGCAAAATCCAGCTGTTAACATGGCAGAATTCACCCATGAGAGCATGGAAGAACAAGAAGAACAGAGTTTACAAGAGGAAGTACTAGATTTTGCACCAGCAGCACTGGATGACTCTTTGCCATAAGTGGAAGATCCATTACAGGAGATAAACTTAGGGATAAAATAGGATCCAAGACCAACTTTCATTAGCGCACTGTTGAAAGAGCCACTCAGGAGTGAAATCATTGCACTTTTGTATGATTTTAGAGATTGTTTTGCTTGACATTATCATGAGATGCCTGGACTGGACAGAAGACTGGTGGAACACAAGCTGCCAATCAAAAAAGATTATCTTCCAGTCAAACAGGCCAAAAGAAGGATGTTTATGGACACTGAACTGAAGGTCAAGGAAGAGATAGAAAGATTGCTCAAAGCAGGATTCATCAGACCAATCATTTATGCTGATTGGCTAGCCAATATTGTGCCAGTTCTGAAGAGAAAAACAGGGGCAGTTAGGATCTGTGTGGATTACAGGAATCTAAATGAAGCATCCCCCAAGAACGAATATCCTATGCCAATGGCAGATATGCTAGTAGATGGAGTTGCTCATAACCAAATGCTATCTTTCATGGATGGCAATGCAGGTTACAATCAGATTATGGTAGCAGAAGAAGATATTCACAAGACAACCTTCATGTGCCCAGGACATATAGGTGTTTTTGAATACACTATAATGCCTTTTGGTTTAAGAAATGCAGGAGCCACTTATCAAAAAGCAATGAATTTTGTTTTCCATGATATGATAGGACATTCTCTAGAGGTATACATAGATGATGTGGTGATTAAATCCCCAGAAGAAGGAGATCATGTGTCAAATCTAAATAGGGCATTCCTAAGAATGAGATAACATAAGTTAAAAATGAATCCCAAGAAATGTGTCTTTAGAGTTCAGGCAGGAAATTTCTTAGGTTTCTTGGTCCACCAAAGAGGCATAGAGATTGATAAAAACAAAGGAAAATCCTTCATAGAAGCTCTACCACCTCAAAACAAGAAAGAACTGCATAGTCTCCTAGGAAAAAGTAATTTTCTAAGGAGATTCATATCCAATTATGTAGGAAAGATCCAGCATTTCTCCTCCTTGTTAAGGTTGAAACAGGAACAAACGTTCAAGTGGGAAGAACAGCACCAACAAGCTTTTAAGGAACTCAAGCATTACCTCTCAAATCCCCCAGTTCTATCACCACCAAAGAGAGGTAGACCACTCAAACTCTATGTGTCTGCATCAGAAGTGTCCATTGGGAGTCTGTTAATCCAAGATAACAAGGGAACAAACAGGCAATCTACTATCTGAGCAAAACTCTGACAGAAGTAGAAATGAAATATTCTGCAATTGAAAGTCTTTGTCTAGCCTTATATTTCACTGCTGTGAAACTCCGACATTACATACTGCCATTCACCATCTACATCATTGCCAAGACAAACCTGATCAAATACATGCTAACAAGGCCAATGTTGAGAGGCAGAATTGGAAAATGGACTCTGACTTAGACAGAATTTGCTTTCAGATATGTTCCTCAGAAAGCTGTCAAAGGGCAAGCTGTAGCAGACTTTCTAGCAGATCATCCAGGGGAGGAGATTGAAAACATGGACTCTTTAGACATAGCAAACACAGATTTGCTGACTAGAGCTCATACTTGCCTGAACAACCCCATCTATTCAATTCACCTCACACCTTGGAAGCTGTACTTTGATGGACCAAAACTGATATAGCTTCTAGGGCAAGGATTGTTTTAGAAGAACCACTAGGGATCAGACATTGTTATTCTTTCCAGTTAGATTTCCAATGCACCAACAACAGGGTTGAATATGAAGCTTTAATCATTGGCCTAGAAATTCTGGTGGAATTAGGGATCCAATCTGTGGAAATCCTGGGAGATTCTATGCTTGTATTGAAACAGATTGCTGGAGAATACAAGTGTCTAAGTCCTTCCTTAGCTGTCTATCTAGTGGTAGCTAGAAACCTTTTGACAGAATTCAGGGAAGCTACTTGGGAACATATCTCAAGAGAAGAAAACTTTGCAGCCAATGAATTGGCTCAGGTAGCAACAGGTATACAAATGCCTGAAGACTGTGTGCAAAGGATCATCAAGGTAGGAAAGAAAAGTCTACCATCTATTCTAACTAGAAGGATGGAGGTAGATGTCAATTCTACCATAATCACTGAAGATGATTGGAGAAATCCTATCATAAATTACTTACAATATCCAACCCTGCCTTCTGAGAAGAGAGTCGGAATCATGGCTTTAAACTACCTTATGTGGAATGGAGATTTGGTCCGGAAAAGCAAGGATGAGGTACTATTGAGGTGCCTTGGAAAGCAGGAATACATGAAGGTCATAGGAGAAACTCATGAAGGAATCTGTGGAGCTCATCAAGGAGGAAGAAAAATGTGCTAGTTAATTAAGAGATATGGCTACTTCTGGCCAACTAGGATGAATGATTGCATTGACTATTCCAAAGGGTGTGAGGCTTGTCAAAGGCACAGCCCAATCCAGCAGGCTCCTTCAGTTCCCATGAATCCAGTGGTAAAGCCATGGCCTTTCAGAGGATGGGCAATGGGTCTCATTGGCAAGATCTATCCAGCCAGTAGCAAGCAACACTGTTTTATCATTGTAGCTACAGACTATTTCACCAAATGGGTGGAAGCCAAGCTTGTTAAATCCACTACATCTCAAGAGATCATCACTTTCATAGAAGAGCAGATCATACAAAGGTTTGGCATTCCAAAATCAATCACAACTGACAGGGGATCTTCTTTCATATTTGGAGAAATGCTAGATATGGCATAGGCATTCAAATTTAAGCTACTCCAATCCACTCCTTACTATGCTCAAGCTAATGGACGGGCAGAATCAAGTAACCAGGTGATCATCAACAATATCAGAAAAATGCTTGAGAAAAATCCAAAGCAATGGCATAAGAAGTTATCAGAAACTCTATGAGCATATAGGACTTCAAAAAGATAGGCAACTGGCATGACCCCATATGCTCTAACCTATGGCCATGATGCAATTCTGCCTATGGAGATAGCAGTCCAATCTCTTAGAATTGCTCATCAACACAATTTGGTTGGAGAAGACTACTCTTAAGCCATGCTGCTAGAACTGGAAAGATTGGATGCAAGTAGGATTGATACCCTCAACAAGCTCTTAGCAGGAAAGCAAGCTGTATCAAGGGCCTACAACAAAAGTGTTAAAAACAAGAGTTTTGAAGAGGGAGAAATAGTCTGGAAAGAAGTTTTGCCCCTTAGAACACATATAGCTGGTTATGGAAAGTGATCACCTACATGGGAAGGTCCTTTCATAATTAAGCAAATCCCTGGAATGGGGGCATACAGATTAATGGCAAGTGGTTGAAGAAATGGAGATGTTCATACTGCACCCATTAATGGCAAGTAGTTGAAGAAATTCTATCCAACCATGTGGGATTCACAAGCTGTGCAAACAGATCCTAGAATAAAGAGGCAGCAAAATGAAACTGTTGTTTAAAAAGTTTTGCTCAAAATTTACTTTTGTTGTAATATGTTAAGTATGTTTGTTACTATTTCTGTTTTCTCTTTGTCAAGGAAAACCAAAATTCCACAAAATTCCACAAAATTTAAGCTGTTTATTACAAAGTCTAAATTTGAAATCTAAAACCCTAATTTCCTAAGAGTTTCTTGCAAATTGTTCTTCTTGGTCAGAAGTTCCTTTTGAAGTAGCACTCCCTGGTGGATTGAAGCTTCTGCAATCTCCAAAGCTGGCCTGGAAGCTGAGACCATGCTCTGCACAAGGAAGGTAGCCTTGGTCTTGGAACTCAGTCCAACCCCAAGCTTATTCTGCACCTCCCTGCATTCTGCCAATTGCTTTTAAAGCTCCTCAATCTGCTTCTCCAGCCTGTCTGTAGTGGTCCAGTTCTGCCTTCTGTTTCGCATAATCAGCCAAGTTGGCTTCATGAGTGGCTTTGCAGAACTCAGAGGTTTTGAAGGTAGGCTTGAGATCCTCATAACGATCGTGAAGGTTGAGCACATCTCTGGCCAAACCAAGGCTTATCTCAAGTAGAGGTTTGGGAGCCATGTTCTGTCTGTGCAAAAGGTCCAGATCCTTCATCAATTGATCAACAACTTCCCTATCCTCATCCAGCTCCAACTCAGTGGATTGCCAAATCTTCAACCTCTCCATGGCCTCTTTCACTGCCTTGAATTTTGCCTTGCCAGGAGTAGAGCTGAGCTTCTCCAGTTTGTCCAGCTGGGCATCTAGATCCATGGCTTCAAACTCTGCCAATTTCGAATCAGCAAAAGAAGCCGTAGTAGATGAACCCGGGAAATAATGGATGGGCATCTGCAAAACAAATTCAAGTCAACTTTCAGATAAAGTCAGAACAGGAAAAGAAGGGAGGGCACAAAAATACTCACAGCCACAATGGGAGGTTTGAAAGGACTGGTCATCACAGCCAAAACCACAGTAGTTCTGGGCACTTCTAACTGGAAAGACTAATGATTAGAGAAACAAGGACAAGACAGAATTACAAAAAACAGATAAAGATGAAATTAAAACAGAAAATTACCACAAGTCCAGGAACAACAGCAGTTAGCTCCACTTTAGGTTCTGAGGCTGCAACAGGAAGTTCTGCCTGCTCCACAGGCTCTGATACAGACTGCTCCGCCTATTCCTCAGGTGCCAGAACAGCAGTGGAGTGCTCTGCCTCTGCATCCTCAAAAAGAGCCGACTCTGAACTAGTCAGCTCTGCCCTTGGGCCCTCCTGCTGTTTCTGCACCAAGGCGATTCTCTCTGCAATCACTTCAGCAGGGATTTCCTCCTGCAAATAGGCAGAAATTAGAAACAGAAGAAATAAAAAGACAGAAATTGCTAGTACAGTCAGGAAACAATACTCACCTCCTCTTCCACTTCTTTTTCCTTTTCTTGAGGTCCTTCTTCTTCCAGCTCTTTCTCCTTCCCTACTGCCTCAAAGGCCTCTCTCAGCTCTTCATCTGTCCCAGAAGTGTTGGTGGGAGCTGCTCTAGGTTCCTCCATGGCCACATATTCCACCACAATCCTCTTTCTAAGTCTTTTTGACTTAGTAGAAGGAGGAGGAGGAGGAGGACTTTCAGCTACAAAGAACAGGCAACAAATGATTAGAACGTATAAAACTAAACAAAGGCAGGGCAGAACAGGATCAAGAAAGATCGGAACTCTAAAAAAACAAATTACCAAAGGCTTCAAGATGAGCAGCACTGTCCTGAGCAAAAGCAATTTCTTTCTTTTTCCTTCTGGCAGAAGGAGTGGCCTCAACAGTTGGTTGTTCTGCCAGAATTTCATCTTCTTCCTCTCCAGAGGGAAGCTCCAGATCTCCAACAGCAATGACAGAAGTGAGTACACAAGAGACAAACGTCAGGAACTAATCCAGCAGAAGAAAATGGAAGGAACAAAATGACAAAAGGCTTACCAATCACTTCTCCAATCTGGATAGACTGTCCACCTATGTTTTTCATCAGAGAAGGATTTGTTGCAGACATAACAAAACATTAGGAATCATCACAAAGGCAGAATCAAGAATTCACCTTCTATAACTTGAGCATTAATGCCTTTTATGGTCTGCACCATAAATTATTGAGTCTCCTCTCCTGCGTGAACAACCCAGGAATCCTAGCCATCAAAAAGCACCTTGAGTACAATCCTGGAGGCAGGCAGACCCTGAAACCTGGCTTTCCACCAAGCATCAAACTCGGCAGAACTGTAGGAATTAGGCTCCCAGGATGTATAAAGGGCATCTGCACTATTGTTGATCTTGTTTACTACGCACCTAGCATCCTTGTGCACTCCCAAGTCATCTGAATTTCTCCAGGAAGTGGCTCGATTTCAGCTTCTATAAGATTTGAGCGGAATGAGTTGGGGGCAACCAAGTTGCCTGGCACAGAAGTTGGGATGATAGACTTCTGCCCTTAAATTATAATTTGGAGGCTTTCCACCGCCATGGGGCAGGTCTCTGGGCAGGGTTACACTCAGAAATTTCTTCCTGAAATCAATTCTGGCCACTTCTTCCTCTAGTTCCTTCTTAAACAGCCGGTATCCGGGCTGAAACCAAGGATAAGTCCTTCTGAGTACCACCTGCCACTGAGCTACAGATCTCTTAGTGTAGTGCCTGAAGAACATCAGATACTCTTCAATGGACCGCTTGGGCACTTCTGCTGATATCAAGGGAAGAGCCAGAACTTGCTCTTCAGGCAGAACTATGTCTGGAAACCTTAACTAAGGGAAATACACCTGCAGCTAGATCTGGATCATCCAAAATGCACAAGGAGCTTATAGATTCAGAGGATTCTCCAGCGTGGCCGTATGCAGATTCTTGAATAAATGGGCCAGAACCGTGGGTCCAAGCCCCACATCAGTGTGGTTGTGCAGAGCCTCAGCCAAATGTATGTACTCAAGCAAAACTACTGAAGAACGGTTGGGAAATACAAATCTGTTCAGCCAGTATAGGAGGAATAGCATATGCAACTGATCCATATCCTTCTCAGCACTGAACTTCCTAAGGTAGTTGGAGAAGGAGCAGTTCTGGTTGATTGTTGCAGGAGCAGTTCTGGTTGATTGTTGCAGGAGTAGTACTGATCCATATCCATATCCTTCTCCTGGTTCTTCTTCCTATGGTAATCACTCACTGCATCCACAGGGTGACCATGAGGTCTAAATCCAAAGATTTGGGCCATGTCCAGCAGGGTTGGAGCCATGGGGCCCACACGAAAATCAAATGTGTTGCTACCAGAATTCCAAAAGCAAAGGGCGGCAGCCAAAAGACTTTCATCTCTATTAATAGACTGCTTGAATAGAAGGATGGCGTCATAAATACCAGCCCTCTTACAATGAGCTCCATACCGCGGGAAGAGCCTGTCAATCCAGTCAGCCCACTTCACTAGACTGTTCCTCACTTCGCTCGAGGGGAATGAGCAGCTCAGATTCTTGCTAACCCAAGTATGGGAAGCCAGGGCAGAAGAACTCTGGAAACACAGAGGAGCTTCAGCATCGTTCTTGAACAGCTCTACCATTTCAGCAGGAACATGGCCAAACCAGTGAGGTCCTAGAACCAGGGTGTTCTCAAACAAATGGAGGACATTTTAGTCCAAATTTCTCTGGGCAAATGGGTGGAGCTTACTCCGAGCCTCGATAGCATGGTTGTCCACTCCAGCCCCAGTAATGTAGGCAGGAGGAACATAAGAGGAAGATTGAGCACGAGTTTTTGGAGAAGACATGTTCAGAAGTTTTGAGCTGGAAAAAAAGAAAATAGCAAGGAAGGCAGGGTCTGGTCGAAGAAAAGAGTGGGAATTATGAAAAACTGAGAAAATCGAGGTCTAAAAGCTAGGTTTCTGAATGAACAGGAACTTTAAGTTTGAATTTCTTTTAAACGGCTCGAAATTGGAGAAGAAGAAGACGATGCGATTGTTGGTTCAATTCCTAACAACTAAAATGAGTTATTAAAAACAGCAACTTTAATTCTCGCAAGTGTACGAACCGTTTGTAGTATAGCTTATGTAAATACGAGGTCGATCCCACGGAGAATGGTAACTTGGTTCCAAGTTAAATTACTTAGAATGCTAGAAAAACATAGAACAAGGAAACTGACTAACTAGCTAAAGGCAAGGTCGAATTCAACAATGCCTCTTGCTAATCACTCAAGGTCTAGGACAGAATCCTAGCACCACACACGCACTCAAAATAGGGGGTTTTGTTGTTGAAATGAAAAGAAGAAAGTGAAATGAAAGTGCTCGAAAGTAAACACTGGACAGATTGTGAAATAATAATTGAGAGGTGTTAGAGCCTTGGAATCCACCACTAGTTTTCCTATCCAAGTTATGAATGCATAGAAATTGACTCAAGCTTCATCAACAATAGATTATCGCATACAAGCCTATGGTATCTAGGTGCAGGACGCATGATTCTCCTAAGGCATGTAATTGTGCATGGTATCTACACAACACGTGATCTCTAATATGCAACCTAAGCATGGTATCTACTTAGAATAAAGCATACAAGAGTCATTAAGCTCCTTGAGAATATGATAATCACACAAGTCCTAGAACATGGTATCTGTCCTAGTCAACCTATGGTTATTAACCCCTTGAATGATTCTTAGGCCATTCATGTGTTGCTTGTGAAAGGAGAGTAGAATTGGTGAATCTAAACCCCTTCCCAACCTGTGCTAGATGCATAAAATCCTAGTTAGCTACTCTAAGAAAACATACATCAAGCACATAATAAACTGGAGATTAACAACTTGATAATGAAACCAAGGAAATCAATTAACTATAAAATCATCCATAACATTGAATATTCATGACTAGGGCTTCATCCTAAGCCCTAACTAAATGGATTAGTTAGACATAACTATGAATACAGAAAATAAGAAATACATAGATAGGATAAAGAGAGGAGAAGAACTAGATGATGGCAGCAAGGAATTCCCAGGACAACTCCAAGCTCTCTTCTCTCTTTGTGGTGAATCTGAATTTGTGTATGAGAGTAATGGGTGAAGTGAAAATGTGTATCTGACTCTCTATCCCTTTGAATGAGTGTGCAGCCCTCTATTTATAGAGTGCAATTTCGTCCTCCCCTTTGGCTGGTGAAGCACACCTCTCTTAGCTGCTCCCAACAACTCCAGCAGCCCATACTTGCCACCTGCTCCAGATGCCCATACTTGCCACCTGCTCCAGCTGCCAAATACATGCTTTGGTATGGTTTTTTAATGGAAAACTTGACTTTTGTTCATCATTCTGAGTTTCTGAACTGATTTGACTCCCATGTGTGGCTGCCCATACTTAGCACATGGCTCTAGGGATGTAGATGTGATGGCAGCCAATCATGACATTTCTGTGAACTTGGTTCAGTCTTTGACGTGCTGAAGGCTCCAGATTTATCCAATTGTGCTGAAATTTGGATATGTTATAATAGACACCCATTGGAACAACTTCTATCAAGGATGTCTCCTCATCCGACCTGCGTAAGTTGCTGAAATGAGGACTGCAAGATGACCCACGAAACTGGACTGACAAAAAGTGTGGCCCAAATCGGGTTTGCCTTTAAGCTCATATTCCTCTTATCCCAATCAGCCCTTAATAATCATGGAATGCATCAAATGTGATCCCTTGCTGTCTTAACCTACAAAACAAACAAAAAGAGGTAAGTGACTCAAAATAAAGAGAAACTAAGCAAAGTCACTAAGTAAAGAAGTCATGCGAATGTATGAAATTATGAACTTATCAGCGACACCTGATGATGACTAGCTAAAAAACTAGCTAGTAACTAAACACTTTCCCATGAAGTTTAGTTCGTGGTAGGCAGACGTGGAAAATGTGGATTAACTGAAGAAACTGGCGCGCACAAATTAATGGCCAATTCATTTAAGTTTGAAACCGTTCCAAAAACGATTCAGACTTAGGGGGCATTGTTTGGGCTCAATTTGGTACACCCAGCCCAAAATCACAAGGCCCATGCCAATTTTTGGTAGCCACCGACATTCCTTTGAAATTAGGCCAAGATTACACACTCAGCCCAACATTGAAGGCCCTAGCCCAGGATCTATCCAAACATAAAAACTTGGGCCTCGGAAAAACAGAGAAATGAAGAAATCAGCCCATAGCCCTCGGAAAATTCAAACTGGGCTCAGCAGCATTAAAGAGAAGAGAACCCCAAAGAGAGGCAGACCCACGTGAATGTCTGAAATAAACTTTGAAAAGTAAATATTTTCAACTGGGTTGATGAAGAGTTAACAAAAGCAGGCAATTAGGAAGAGACATCTCTAAATCTCTGCCATAAGAAGATCAAATCCCTTTTATATATTTAGAGATATTGTTCCTACTCCAAAAAAGGCACCATCTTTTAAGGGATATGCAGGCTATGTTCTCAAAAAAAGATAAGCAAGAAAACAGGGAGTTGTTCAAACTGGAAAATCAAACTAACCATCATGGTTTGAGCTCTCACAAGGGGCAGTTGGAATTAAAGAGGGATTAGGTTCTCTTTCAAAAAACAGGGTAGTGATTGTCTTAAGAACTGACCATTGAGGGCTTATCTACCAGAACTGATAAAACCCCCTTTTTCTTTGCATTTAAAATGAAAGATCTTTTGAGAATTTTGCCGCCCATTATTAAAAGAAAGAAATCCTACTCCAAAACATTTATTATAAATATAGGAGAGAGTGAACAGAGCAGAGGACACTCAATTCAACAATCAATCAAACAATCAAAAATCAACCAGAGGCAAAAACTCAAATGATCACTTGATCACTGAGAACCTTCAAAACAAACTGGAGCAACCAAAAGCTCATTTGAGCCACAAAAGAAGTCAGCTATAGATCAAAACTTCCGAGTTCAGACTTAGAGAAATAAGTCATTCAAAACGAGACTTCTCTCGTTACAAATTTGGTTCAGCAAAAGCCAAGACAAGCAGAGTTTGAGTTTTCACAAATATGAAAACCTCAACAAATTTATGGAGAGCCCTAATCAAGCAGAACAGGTACTACAGTGCAATTCCAGCTCAGTAAGTCCTCAAATTCAGCCACTTCTGCCCCTTCAGACTGAAAAGGCCACAGTTCTGCCCATTCAAAAGCCTCCCAAGGCTTGCAGTAGATTAAAGCTCTGCCAAAATTGAATTTTGGTATCGATTTATAGCTGAAGCTAAGCAGTAGAAGTTGTTGACAGTTCAATCCAGCACAGACATACCCAGTCCAACACGGAATCATAAGCTTCTATCCAGGCAGAAATGGAATTTCAGCCATCTTTTTGTCTTTCTAGAGTTGATTTTTCCCTTTCTAGTTTTGTAAAAGGCAGTTCTACCAAAAAACATTCCACTCTATTATCATTTATTTTGGATAG
Organism: Prunus armeniaca; assembly: GCA_903112645.1. Classification (NCBI taxonomy): domain Eukaryota; kingdom Viridiplantae; phylum Streptophyta; class Magnoliopsida; order Rosales; family Rosaceae; genus Prunus; species Prunus armeniaca. Next base: position 5,209,348 of record CAEKDK010000002.1, read on the forward strand.
AACTACCAATCTTGCACTGAGATAAATTGTGAAGTCCTCACCAGTCTGAGACAGGAAAAGAACTTACTTGGGAGATATTCCTCACCCAAATTCACAATCGCTTGTTTAGAAATCAGTAACTTGGGGGACAAGTTATCTATTTTAAAGATGTCTTCTACGATTTCTCATTGCTAGGAGTGGTACGCTCGCATACTAAAGAAAGTTGACTTGTTGACCAGTCAATGGTTTTCAAGGCAATGAGGAACTTTACCCTTCCATCACAGGAGCAAACACAAAACGCGTGAACAAAGAGATTTTGTTTTCAAATCATTCATATAAAAAATATATGAGATGATTTCAATGAAGTCATTTTTAGTCCTAATTTGAATGTCTCCCTTTCCCATGACATCTACGGTTGATTTGTCCCCAAAGCTCACAATTGAATGAAAACTTTCATAAAGATTTACAAAAGAGGACTTGCATCTACTCATGTGATTACTTCAACCTGTGTCTATGTACCATGTTTCTTGATCAAGCTCCTCCAATGCTTGGAAGGCCATTAAAAGTGTCTCTTCCTACTTTTTTTTTACGCAAGATTGGATTTTTCTCCTTTCTACTTTGGCAGCTTCGTGTAGCACTCACTCTTGTAATGACCAAGGTTGCCACATCTGTATCATTCAATCTTAGACGTGTCATACTGCCCCCTTCCTTTTCCTAGAGAGTCATTATCTCTCTTGGAGGAATGAGATGGATTGCTACCATCTCTATTTCCACGACCTCTTCCACCTCTTTCTCTATCTCTTCCTCTATTGCTTGAGGATTCAGCATGGGTATAGGTTTTGAGAGTTGTTTGCTCCTCCACCTCATTGGCACGGTTGTGCTTTTGTTCATGAACTAACAAAGAACTCTGAAGTTCATCAATGGACATACATTCAACATCCATGGACTCTTCAATTGAGCAGACAATATAATTCATTGAACTTTTTATCTGCCAACACCTTGACTTGTGCATCAATTAGTGTTTCTCCTTCTGCTGGTTCACTCATCCCATTCTCTATAAGATCCCAGTATTCCTTGGACCTCAAGAATTTTTCCATCAACATGCTCCAATGGTCATAATGACCATCGAAGCGAGGGATTGTTGGTTGCACAAAACCATTGCCTTCAAACACCATTTGATCTTGTTGTTGCAAGAGTAAGACTGATGCTTTGTGTTTTGATTAGGCCCAAGTAAAGGAGCTCTGATACCAGATGTTGGAACTCAAAAAAATCTGAAAGCTTGAAGCTATTGAACTTAAAAATTGAAAATACTCATTACTGAATGAAACATGATTACAACTTAAATAGAATTGATCTAGGCTACACGTTAAACACTAACTCAACTTGTGCAGATTTTGTGGAACTAAACGAAAGCAACGGAACACTTCTAACGGTGGTGCACGACCTTACCAAGTCAGCTTTATTTAATTAAAACTTAATTAAACATAACTAGATAACTCTTAACAGAGAGGCCGCTAATTATGTTCACTTAAGCAGCAACCGAGTTGGGCTGCCAAGTTGACCATTTCTACTCGAGCTCGTTAGAAGACTCAGTCGTCATCCCCTCAAAGAGTCCACCAACTCTTCTCCCCTTCGCGACTCCAACGTCGTATTACTCCTTGTCTCCAGCATCTGAAATCATCACCAAGGATGAAATTCGAAACCCTAAATCCCAATGTACGTTTGAGCGAGGGTGAAGAAGACATTGGTACAGTACACATACGCTCGCGTATTTTGAGGTTTTTTTGGCAAATAAAAAGGTTAACAGAGTTAGCTCTCTGTTAAATTAGTTGATATGTGTCAACAAACTAGGGGAGGGACATAGGGGGACATCCAATTTGGGGACAGCGAATCCGCTCCCCCATGTGACAGGCCTTGTCACTTGGTGAATTATAACTTAAAAGTCCAAATGAATTACAGTCAACCCTAATATATTGAAGGTACCCCTTCAAACTTGCTTCTTTTTTACCCCTATTTCAATATAATAATTAAAAAGGAAAAAATAGAAAAGGAAAAAATAGAAAAGGAAAAAAAAACAGCCAGCCACCACCAGACCCCACGGACCACCCACATCCCGTCGTCCGCTGGCAACTCCTCTTCCTTCTCTAACCGCCCACCAGTTAGGTCTCAATCTATCCTCAATCTTACATTAGAGTTATGAACAAGAATGTAGTTACATATTTTAATTACCCATAATGATACGTGCACTGGCGGACCTAGGAATGTTTTAGCGGAGGTGCAATTTTGAAAGACTAAAACTCTTTGTGGATTGAACATCTAAGGTTTTTACCTAGATTGACCTTAGGTCCCTTCATGCATTTATATCATACATGAAAAATTGTTTTATGTAAAAATATTGAGACTAAGTATGAAAAATGGTTTTTCGGAATAATAATTTTTTGAAGATAATTTTTGGCGGCTTTTATTCCTTACACATCAAATAAAAAAAATTTGCTTTTTATGGGATTTAGTATGAAGTATATATTGACTTAATGAGCCATCATTTTTAGCCTAAATTGTTTTTTGCACTAAAACCGATTTTTCGGATTTTGATTTGTTAGGAATTTGATTTTCGAGTATTTTTATTTGAATCCAAATGGGGGTTTTTCCTTATTTACATTGTAAACTTAAGTAAATGTCTTTGTCCGTTTACTTAACGTTAAAAATGAAAATAAGGTAATATATACATCAACTGAGCAAATGAGCAATTTGAAGCACCTATAATGGTTTTTCCTCATAGGTTCCTCCCTTCCTTACTCTTTAGGAGCAAAGGGGCAAAGGACCAATTCCTCATAGGTTCCTCCCTTCCTTACTCTTTAAAGTAAGCAAGTAAAGTACCTGACCGGGTGGGCAATCTTCTGCCTTCACCTCCCGCCCAGTGACCCTTTTCTTTACCTTCTTAATTTTTTAAATTAAAGAAAAACGTATCACATCATACCAAAGGGAAGAGGCGCACCACGCGGACTCTTTCTCAATCCAAATTTTAGAAAAGAAAAATTACCGAAAAATATGAGCCCAAAACCTGGTTTTGGGCTGCCCTGAATCCTTGTGTCCTCTCAAATAATGTCAACTCCTGGTTTTAGAGAATGCTTCCTCCCAATCCCCCATCTATATGAGTATGTGAAACCCTCACATTAGGTTTCCAAATCAGTACTTTATTTTGGGTGTTTACCTTTTGGTCTCAACAATTTGGTATGGCAACTTGTTTCCTTCAAAACCAACCACTCTGCCATTTATGGCATCACCTTTCACACTTTACTTGCAGTACAAACCCCAGAAACCTTTGTAATATATATTTACCAAGCCTCTCTCTGAAGGCGCGCGTAAGCTATTTTATGGAAACCTTCTTCACCACATAGGAATTCCCTCTAATGCCCTTTCTATCTTTCAAAATGATCCATTATTTATTAAACATTTAAACAGTGAATGGCAAACACTGTTTCTTTAAGTGTTCAAGGATGCTCAACAAGTAAAAGCCTCCGGACTAGAATTTCTATCGACAGTTTAAGTACCAAAAGTCTGGGACAATTACTTTCCGTATCCTATGCATTTAAGAAGATTGCTAACAAAATGTTTCTTGAATCCTTAGAATAAGCCTTCTAACACATCAATCCCAGATGGCTGGGTTTCATGAGTTTGCATGCAGAGAGATTTTATATAGGAAAAATAACCCATATAAGGGAAAGTAAACTATGCAATTTCATAGAAGGAAAAGTAAGCTATGCAAGCATGTCTCCACTAAAAATGAAAGATAAACAACATAAAAGTTCAAAAACATATAAACATGAGGGAGATTCCAAACTTTTCAACCAGGATCATGTTTGTCTGCACCATGATTGCCTGTTTCTGGAACCTAAACCATCGACCCCACATTGAAATATAAACAACAACAAAGTCACAGTTACGCTAAGTTCAAAACATTTAAACATGATGACGTTCCAAACTTACTAGCCAGGACTCTGTTTCTTGGCACCATAGCTGTCTGTTTTAGAACCTACACAATCAACCAAAGTAACCCCGGCATTTTGATGATCCACATAAGCATTTATTTTTCCGATGGGGTCCATTGTCATTGTCGGCTTCACTAGAGCTTGAATTGCCATAATCATATGTCAACTCTGTCATAGGTGGAATGTGTCTGATGGCAAAAAAAGCAATATGAAGAGAGGACTGATTGTTGTGTTCATATAGAACCGGTTGCCAAAAAACATTTGGTGAGCAACTGTGATTAATGAACCGTGATACATTTCCAACATTCTTGGCACTTATGATTAGGCGATATGGGATGTTGTAATCCTCATTTATGTCATTAGAAGTCTCCTCTTCTAGTAGTCCTGGTTCATAATTCCACTTAAATGAGTCATAATTACGGCCTGTATCAAAAATATATTCATCGTCTTCACCTGCATGCCCTTTCTGCTTTAACTTCACTTCATCAATAACTTCACCAGCATACTCACAAATAAAAGAACCAGCCCGAATAGAATCCCACGACCGGAGGCCCCAGCCCCTATCCTTTGTCTTAAACACTTCCAAGCGCAATTTTACACCAGTTTGGGATACTCGGTTTTTGCAGTTGGGAGAGCAAGGACATGTAGGACCACATTCATGTAACAATTGCTTTCGGCTGACTAGGATCCCATTGCCAGTATAAGGAAAAGAACCTCCATTTTTCTGAATGCAAGAGCAATTCATATCACCTGGGAGGCATGCATTATGGCAATTGCAGCCAAAAGAAGGCGGCATTAAAGTGAAAGATTTAGAATATTTGAGTTTAGGAAAATAAGTGAAAGAAGCCAGCGCCTTCTCGTTATCAACCTCATTTACAAGGGAAACAGGTATAGATTCAGTCCCTGAAGTGAGATCTTGAAGAACAAGTCCAGCCCTTGACGAAAAACCATCCTTCCACTTACGAATAGTTTGCCAAACTGCAAAAGCACCAGGCTGCCCAGGCACCCTCGCTAACTTGTACTTGAATATATTGCAACCAGATTTCCCCCTCTCTGTCCATGACTCATGGACTTTATATAGGCCATCATAGACATAGACCTTTGTTGTTGAATTAACCTCATCTCTCACACCCCGAATAACTCGTACTTCATTGCCATGATTCAAGCTTCTCTCAAGAGCAAGATTACCCCTTTCAAGCTTCTGATCAGCCACCTGCTTGTCTTTGTTGTTATTATTCCCACCCTGGCCACTATATATCAAGACATCGCTGTCCTCTGTGTCATCATCATACCCTCCTGAAGAGACAATGCTTAAGGCCACTGGATCTTTTTCAGCATCACCCTTCCCAGTCATGTAGTCAATTCCAGCCATTGACGGAGCATGCAATCCCACTGCACACATTTCCATTCGGAAATAGAAAACGTCGCCAATCTCAACTCCAGGCACAACCCCAATTCTCCTTCTCATGTTCGTTCGAACCTTTTTGGTCATCAAAATGTTACCAGCTTTCAAATCTGCACGCTTAATAATCCCATTTTTAGATTCCTTGGCATCTTCAATTTGGCAGATCCTTCTCCGCAGTGAATCAAAATTCATAAGTACATAGTTAACCAACTCCCTATTACCATCTTCAACTTGAAACGGACTCATAACCGAAACAAAGTTCACTCCCGACCCATTGTTTGTTAATGAATCGCCATCTCCACTTTTCTTTTTCTTCTTTCGAGATGAACTAGCCTTCGTGCTCTTCTTTCTTGATGAACTAGAACCTAGATGAGCATCAAAATACCCATCGTCATCTTCTGCCCCACCCATTGATGACCCTCTTTCTCCATTAGACTCCTCCGGAAAGTCATGGGGCAGTGCCCCAGATGGCGCGGGGGCTCTATATGACCGAATTGGAGCAGGCATGGGACCCGTTGGTGTCCTCATTGGGGAAGGACTATTGAGATTAGGCGAGGTTTGAGACCCTTGTGGTTGAAATGGGTAAAATGGAGAATATCCATTAGGGGTTTGGCCGAAGGGAGGCATGCATGGAAAGGGAGGGGCTTGAGACGCAGCTGGAAAGACAGGCATCAAACTACGCAGAGGTTTAACATCCAAAACCCTTGACTTATCAAAACCAGCTGAAGGAGGAACGAAATTGTGACTTGACCCTCCTTCCATTACAAACCCTTTTGTCTACAAAGCAACACAACAAACCCAACAAAACCCACTATTTCTGTTCTTAATTTCTCTTTCTTCAACTTCTGGATGCTTCTGATGGTTATCTAAATCCCAAATTCGTTTTTTTCAGAGAAAGAAAATTTCTCCCTCTAAACATTTTTCTCTGCAAGACAAGATTGCAAACGACGCTACACATCACTGAAAAGATTCATAATTTGAACAGGAAAGCAAAACTCAAGCTGAAATCCAAATATAATCAGATCTAGAAACATGGTAAACAAATCGGTCTTTGGCCAAAGTTGAAATATTAGTTAGAAAAATCAAAATCAAGCAGCACCTTCTACATGCATGATCATTTGGGTAGGAAAACCAGAAGCAAGAAACCATTCTTACCTCTTTGCCTGTTCCTTTGATAACTGGGTATTTCTCCGTTCGAGACTTTCAGGGAGAGAGAGAGAGAGCGCACTGCCGCAGTTCCTGTCTCTGCCTCTGTTCCTGGGTCTAACTTAAAACTGTCCTGTACTTTGCCACATGGGGTCTGTTTAGGCCAAATTACATTTTTAGAAGTTCCCTCATTTTTCACCTGAATTTTAACTCTCTCTCAAATTTAGCTTTGAAATTAACTTTCTGTCTATGCCATCAAAAATAGAAAAAAAGATAAAGAAAACTTTTTTTTGTGTAGCACCTTGAATTTTGTTTAAAATATTAATAGATCTTGTGGGCAATTTTGGTATTTTAATAATATCAATGATATGTGTCCTCAATTATAATAAGGAGTAAAAAAAATGTTTTGTTAAGAATAATAGACAAACAGCTGCCACTTTTGTCGTAAGGGATTCTAAAGGAAATGTTAGCATTGTTTGTCATAAGGGTTTTCCTATTGGTTTTGGGTCTTGTGTTACAAGCTGAAACTATTGCGTTAAGACATACTTTGCTTTGGGCAATAAGGTTAAATTATAATAAGTTCATTTTTAAAGTGATTCTAAGGTTTTAATTGATTTTTTCTTTTGAACAAAAAAATACTTGATTTTTTTTCTAAGGTTAAATTATAATAACTACAAGGGAATGAAGTTTTCCCATAAGGGTTCAAACTTGATACCATCAGTTTGCAAGTCAATACCCTTTTAAACTAGGCAACACCTCATTGGTTTTAATTGATATTCTAAAATGTAGAGAAACTAACAAAATTTTGTGGAGTAAGGATATCATAAAATCATGCAGCGTTATCATCACATAGAGCCTATTATGTACATTATCTATGAATAAAAAATATGTTGTATTTCCATGCCTTGTTTATAATTAAAGTATAACCAAAGGTCGCTCTCTCAAATGCGAGGAGAGCCGTACAAAAAACCTAGGGTTTGCGTCGTCTCGCTTCTTTCCAGTCTTCTCCGTCATCCCTCTTCTTCAGTTTATCGTCTCCAGCACCTTGCATGGGTTGGGGTCTGGCTTTGGATCCCGCGTGGTGCAATTTTGGTGTTGTGACGAGAGGCAGTGTTTGACGCCATCACTGATTCCTTGGTGTGGTTCTCTATGTGGTTGCTTTCTCCTTACTGATGTGCTTTTCCTTCTGATGTGGTTTGGCAAAGAAGACAATCACAATTAGGGTTCTGTCTCCTGGAGTCGTGTAGACCATCTATACCTATACGTATGGAGGCTACAAAGGCTTTAGGACAGCGTCTTAAAGTCTTTGACGTGCTTCGCCATACCAAGCTTGCTTCCATAACCTTAATTTATATTACTTTTATTTACCTATTATTTGTTTATTTAATTTTACTTTACTTTAAAAGACTTTCCAATTTGTTTTATATATTATTTATATTATAAAGGGTTGTTTTTGGATTTTACGAAAAAAGAAAACTATAATTTTGATAACAGTTGGACCCAACTAGATGCCTTAATGGTTTACAAATTATCTATTTTTTTTGTAAGAAAGGCCTATTAATGAAGACTTCAAAAGTAGACGGCTCTTAACTCGTTGAATGGACCACACAACATGTCCCTCAATAGATGGAGACTATATATGTCACAAACTACGCGATTGACAAAAGCAAATTCAAGTCCATAACTTGAACAAAGGCATGGTACCCATTAACTCCGCAATCCTGCCTAATCGATCATACCAGGGAATTGATGGGGGCTAACTAACCTATGTCATACAAGTTCAAATATGTGTTGCCCGTATCTGTCCTGCAACTCATATCTAAGATGAAATTCTAAACAAGGCTAACGGTTCCCATAACTTAGCTCACTATCCATGTCTATCTCATTTACCTGTCCTACAAGTCATATCTAACATAAAATTCTATATTAAGGCGAAGGCATCCCGTAACCTAGCTCTCTATCCATATCTGTCTCCACAAAGCCCTCTTCCTCCTTAGCCAAGTCTCTCTTTGCCACCTCAAGATCTGCCTCTGTAACAGCTAGAGCAGTACTCCGCCTCTTCTTCTCACTATCCAAAATATCCACATCTTCTCTCAGTCTTTTCACTCTCCTTGCCCTTTCCAGGAACTTCTTCTTATCCAAAGCAGAGTGAACATGAGGCTCCAGCCACGCCAAGTCAAACCTGAACATCTCAACATCCTCCCATAAACTTTGAAGGCGCACGCAGGCGTCCTCAGTCATATCCTTCACCCTTGTAGTCTTCAGAAAATGCAAGAGTTCCCCCAAAGCTGTGAATGCACATTCACTAACTTTACGATTTCTCTTATGTAGACACTCGATCAACGAAGGATGCAACGAACAAACTTCCTCCAGCATTGGAACAAAAGCTTTCTCTATTTTTCCTAAACCCATAAATTCCATAAGCTCACCGGTCAGCTCATTGCAAACTTTTTCAGAACTAGGTGTACCCAGGAAAGGAGGCTTCCGTTCAAAAGATGGTGTCTTAGGTGCTGGTGAAGAGTCTGCAGCTTGCACAGAAGTCATGTTTGAAGATTCCTGCCCTTTACGTTCTTTCTTTGTGGACTCCAAAGTTGCATAAACATTACTTCCTTGCTCTCCAATGTTAACAAAGACCTCAACCTTGGCTTCAATAATACATATATCATTCACCAGATAACCTGCACTGCAGTCATAAAGCTCGCAAAGAGGCATGAATGATTTGTAGCCCCACTCCCTCCTTTCTTCTTTGAACTCTTTCGCAATGCCTGTCAAAGAAAAATATCAAGGAACACAAAAGCCATAGTTAAGAATGCAGAGCCCATCACCAGGTAATTAATCAGGTAAAAACAAAGATCAAGAGAATATTGTTTGATGACAAAGTTACATAAATTTAAAAAAAACAAAACAAAAAATTATAAATGACAAGAAAACAGAGAACATGAAGAGCAAAGAGATACCCTGTGTCTGCTTTATTTTTGACTTGCTGCTGTCAAGTTGATTAACCAGGGTGAAGCTAAAGTGTGTATATCTAGCCCACCCCGGTGTCAGTGTTGAAGCATCTGCAACACCCAAATACGTGGACAACTGGTCTACGACATCAGATTCAGGGTCGTGTGATCCCTTTGGACGTATAAGGATCCGCCTGAGAAAAAACCAACCAAACCCAGTAAAAATCCCAATAACAGAAATTATGGGCCAAGTTTGAAACTTGAGCTTGTTACTTAAACAGCCATGGTTGAATGAAAGCAATAGCTACATCAAAACTTTCCTTTTATGATTTGAGCTTCAAAATGCCATTTTTGAAGATGGGTTTTTCTCAAAAAAAAAAAAAAAAGAACGAAAGGAATGGCAACATAAAATAAAACGTACCATTTGAAGCCACCGATGGTGAAAACGTCAGAGTAATGTTTGTCGGTCTTGAGCTTGGAGAAGTTGTCGATGACCCATGTGAATGTCCCAGACACAACATCTTCCTCCTCCTTTTTGTTCTTCATTCTAAAGTGACAACAATTCCAAATAAAACCCATAAATCAGAACCCAAAAAATAAAAATAAAAAGTGCCCATAACACCGAGTAATATCACACTAAACGAACGATGTTTAAGACTTGAGAGACTTGCCTTCTTTCCACTCTACAAGCCTAGGATCCGAGAGAGAGAGAGAGAGAGAGAGAGAGTTTGGATGAAAAGAAATTGGAAAAACCCAACAAAGCCACAGCACTACTACAGTAGCACTTGATGCAGTGAAAGGCTCCAACTTTATTTGTCCGCAAAGCATTATGGGGCTTTTTCATTTTTATTTTTACTTTTAAAGGTCAAAATGGTGCTTTTTATTTTTTATTATTTAAAAAACATACTGATAGTGTTTTTTTTTTTTTTTTTTTTTTTTTTTTTTTTTTTTTTATCTGATATTCTTTTTTTAAAGTTTTAAAATGATTTTGCCGAGTATAGGACTCAACTTAAGTTTGAAGAATAATTAGACTTTAATGTTTTAAAGGATTTCTATATATAAAATTAAAGGAAAATACTTAGCTCCTTACATATAACGAGTATTTCATTTTTAAAATTGGACACGTGTCTATAAACTTTTTTGTTCTTTATGTGTAAGTGTATGTGTTTGTAGTAGACAGAGATAAAGTTTGGTTGAAATATCATTGACAATAGTATTTGAATAAATAAGAAAAAAAAACCCAAAAAAAATTATGTGATATGGTTATGCTAGAGAGAGAGAGAGAGAGAGAGAGAGAGAGAGAGAGAGTCCTGCTCTGAAGGCCCATAAATAACATTGGCATGTCTTGAATGTATTGTAGCCAATTAAAGCCCCGCCTGAGTCCTCGCCGGGCGAGGCAGCTAAGATATTTCTAATTCCATGCAAACCACATTCATGGTGGTCTGAGTATCTTTTAACCATTTTAGAGAAAATTTGGATTCCACTATTTCATTATCACTGATAACACAACCTGTCCGCAACAGGTAGCCAGCTAGCTAGCTCTTCACGTGATGCTTGAAATAATATGATGAAACAAAAACAAAAACAAAAACAAAAAAAACTGGACTTAACCTAATGTGCAGTATCGGAATTTTGTGCCCCAAATCTAAATTTGGAGTCAGTCCCCAAAAAAAAATACAAATTTATAAATAAACCCAATTCTAGACATGTATTTATAAAAAAACTCAAACACTATTTAAACATAGAAACAAACCCAAAATCAACCCCAAAGTCAACTTTTTAGGTGTGTTTATAAATGGGTTTTGAGTGTCTGTAATGATGGATTTTGGGTGTGTTTATATGTTTAAATAGTGCTTGAGTTTTTTTATAATTTCAACCCCCATTTTGGGTGTTTTAGTGAAACTCCCAAAAAAAATCCTCTAAATTTGGGGCCATGTGGTTGGGGCCAACAAATAAACCACTCTCAAATGAGTGCAACCTTTTCATTATATTGCGCATGCTTTTTATTTATTTACCTTTTCTCATTATATGCTTGAAATAATCTATAGATATTGATATGCATATGTATTGGCTGACCTATGAAGGCATAAGGAGGTGTAGTTGCACCTCCTCTCACTAGAAAACACAGGTTAGGTGCTGCATATTACACCTTTAGATATGGTTTTAATCACATACCCTTAAAAAACGAGTCACATAACCAAATTCGACAAAATATTAAAAGAATTTGACGATAGTGACTACTTTAATGTATGGTTGTACCAAATATGTCATTAATCAATTTTGAATGTCAATGAGCAAATTGATGACTTTTGAACCATTTTCCTCGTCCAAGACAAAGTTTTCACATGCTACAATAGATTTAGGAAAATTATATCCAAATGACGTCCCTCTTCATAATAAAATGCCATTAAGTACCTCGTCTTACAAATATATAACAAGAAGCGTGCGTACCACAGTAGAAAGTCGATGTGGTGTGCAATTATTAGTCAGGTTTCAACTCCCTCTAGTGTAAAAGTTTTTAATATATTTGGGTATTTTCATTGGGGGCTGGTTCGATTTGGTTCTAATTACTCTACTAATAAAAATAAATAAATAAAATGGAATTATATTCTGCAAATATATAGCTCAAGTGAATAAATGATAAATCATGCAATGAACAAAAGATGACAAAGCAGAACTGCAACCTCAATAAGCTAGACCACTCTTCAAAAGAAACTACAAGATTTTTACATAATTCTTAACATTATATAACGTACAGACAGGTAATTCAAGTGTTTCATAAGTTTCAAAATTCCTAGTCATGCAAGTGGTAAATATATATTGCAGACATGCCTCCTATAAATCGTACTCGGATCTTGGAGAAAACTCCCCATTAAAACTAAGGCCTCTCATAACCCATCTCACTATCCATGTCAATCCCATTGAAGTCTTCTTCCACCTTTGCCAAGTCTACCTTTGCTACCTGAAGATCTACCTCTGCAACAGCAAGTGTAGCCCTCTGCCTCTGAACTTCAGTCTCCAAAACAACTACATTGTGCCTCCGCCTCTTAATTTCATTCTCCAAATCATTTACATCTTCTCTTAGCCTCTTCCTTCTTCCTGCCCTCTGCACCAATCTCTTCACACCAAGGGCATATTGAACTCGAGGCTCCAGCCATCCCAAGTCAAATCTGAAGGTCTCAAGCTCCTCCCAGAAAAGCTGAAGGCGTTCACAAGATTCCTGTGTCATATCCTTGACCTTTGTAGTCTTGAGAAAATACAGCACTCGTCCCAAAGCATTGAATGCAGAGTTAGCAAACAAATTACTACTTTTCAGTTGGCATTGAATCAATGAAGGATGCCATGTACAGACTTCCTCTAGTAGTGGAAGAAAAACTTTCTCTATCCGTCCAAAACCCTTAAAATCCACATGTTCGCCTGATAGGTCGGTGGGGACTTCCATAGGTACCTTGTTTAGAGAAGGTTCAACAGGGCTATCATTAGTAGGGTTAACAGTAAAAGCTTTTCCAGAACCTGGCGTATCTTGCAAAGCTAGCACCAGTTCAGAACAAGGTGTCTTAGGTGCAACTAAAGAGTCTGGGATTTGCACAGAATTCACATTTGAAGGCTCCAACGATTTCTGTTCTTTCTTAATTGAGGACTTGATAGTTACAGAAATGCCAGGTCTATGATCTTGACTCTTAATTGGGATATCAACCTTGGCTTCAACAATACATATATCATTCACAAGATAACCTGCATTGCAATCATAAAGCTCACTACAAGGCATAAATGATCTGAAGCCCCACTCACTTGAGCCCTTTTTGAACACTAGTCGAACAGTGCCTGTGAAATTCAAGGAACAGAATAACTATAATTTAGAATGCAAAGCACATTGCCAAATTATAAAGAAACAACAACAAATGAACTCTAATTCCAAGTTACTATAGAAGTGTTTCGATATATATATATATATATATATATTTAAGAACTGAACCAACGATAAAAGAACAGTGCTTATAATAGTTCAGATCCAAAAAATACCATAACCAGCAAAGGTTTAAACAGAGAAAAGCTAATCATGATAAAAGGCTAAGTTTACGAAGTGAAACACATTAACTGAGAAACCAAATAGCTTGACTTAACTAAAGTTCCCTCAAGCAATTTTCTTCTCCAAAACTTCTCTCAAGCTGGAAGACAATGATCAGCTTGTTACATAACTAAAGTTCTAAAAGACATAAGGTCAAAAATGGGTTATTTCGTATGCACACAGGACACTAATTAGTCATGGTTCATACTTGTACGTACCATGCCATAACTGAACCAATAGGAACAGATACTCATGTCCTTGGCACGATCATATTGTGCATAGCACCACACGTCGCGTCATTCAAGTTTTAACCAAGTCAGGTTCATGGCATGTTTTTGTCAAGCAAGCTACTATTCACATTGAAAGCATAAAAGAAACTACACAAAAACATGAAAACAAGTTATACTTGTAAGTATACTGATGTGGCCATGCATCCTAGAGCCCCAAATTTGATCCTCAAAACCTATTAAAGTCCATTCCAATCCAAGCCAAACCAGTCCAATCCTAACCAGTCCAGTCCAACCCACCAAACCAGTCCAATCCTAACCAGTCCAGTCCAACCCACCAAACAAGGCCTTATACTCTAAAGCACTTCTCCCTCAAATTTGTAGGGGAATCAATTTGTTATATATTTTAAACCATGATGCCAATTAAGAACATAATTTCTTGCAACATCAACTTAGGCATCCTATTCATTCAAACTGGATGACAAAATATCCCCCGTCAACATGAAGAAATGTGTCATCACAAAATGACTACAGTTCACATCACATGCACGTCCCATCACAAAGGAAATGGATTAGATCCTGTCCAGTGACAGTTGCCATACTATTATGTCCAGAAAAAAAGATATAGGATTAGCAAATTTGCATATTTCCTTTCTTTCCACCAAGTAAAAAATTTTGTAGGGTTCAAATTATTGAAATGATGCTGTTTGAGCCTTCTACAAAAAGTTAAACCGTGTAGAATGGAAACCATCACATATTCAATTCATTGTGCTTTGTCATAAATGACAACACGACAGAGATAAACAAAAACAAAAAAGAAATGAGCAGTAACGAAAAGTACCCTTTGCAGGCTTTGCTATTGACTTGTTGGTGTCAAGTTGATTAACCATGGTCAATCTAAAGTGGGCACATGTAGTCCACCCAGGTGGTAATGTTGAAACATCTGCAACACCCAAATATACTGAGAAGCTCTCTGCCTCTGCTAGGCTTGCGTGAACCTTTGGGTGTAGAAGGATTTGCCTGATCAAAGAAAGGGTTGGTAAAAAACAAATAACAAAGTATAATGGGTCATTTTGGGCCTTGTGGCCTACTATTGGATTATTACAACTGTTCACCAACATTGGGCTATCAAGTTGATGGGTTAACTTTTAGCTTGGTGAAAGAAGCTAAAAGCTTCTAGATAGTTCCTATTTTCATTTTCCTTTCTTTCAATTTGCAGCTTCATAGTTTATAGTGGATCTGAAAATGGGAAAGAAATGCAAGATATACAATCCAAATGGGACACCATTGCATGTTTGGTATCCGAGAAAATGAGTTCCAAAAAACTCAGCAAAAGAGAAAAAAAAATTCAATCTTGAAGAAAATGACATCACCAACTCGAAGAAAATCAACTAAAAAACTCATCTTGGAGGAAATGGCAATGCCTCCTTGAAACCCATCAACTAAAAAAGTAATCTTGGCTACTCTTCTTAGTGACCAAGATGGATTTTCACTAAATAAATTGCACCATGCTAGTCTAAAATGGGTTTTGCTCAGTTTTCAAGATGGGTCTTTTAGCACCCACCAGTAGGGACTTTTGAGTTCTACCAAAAATGAAAAAAGGTTAAGCATATAGTTAAAAATAGGAGAGGATATCAATACCATTTGAGACCACCAATGACGAAAACATCAGAGTAATGCATGTTGTCGTTGTTCAATTTTGAGAAGCCTTCGATTCTCCAAGTGAAAGACCCAGTGAGGAAAATATCATTTTCTACCTTGGTATTCTTCATTCTACTAACAACAAAAAACCCATAAATTTTTTGCAAACAACAACTAGTTCCCAGGAACCAAATATCACATCAGACCCACAATGGTTTTGAGAAAGCTACCTTCCAATGGCGATTTTCTGATCAGACAAAGAGAGAGAATTTTCGGATAAAGACATTGGAAAAAAAGGCCAACTCAAAACTACAGCATTTGTGGCAGCGCGGATTAAAAAGCTTCACGTTTATTTGCCGGGTCAAACACAGGGGAGTCAAAGCCGCTTGTCTTATTTGTTTTATAGCTTCGAAAGCATTTTTTTTCTTGTTTTAATTTCTTTATTTTTGGATAAGAACATGTTTTTATTTTATTTTTTGAAAACTGAAAACATTACTATGCAAGTAATTCACAAATATGTTTTGTTCCACTAATACGAAACTAGAAACAAATGCATTTAGAAACTACTCCAAATGCGACACATCACCGGAAAATAAGAAACAAAATGTATTTAGAAACAATAATATTGTTTGTGAGCAATCGACAATCAACTTATCTTTCAATCCACCACAATTCATACAGTCGATAAGTATTTTTCTTTTTTGTCGAATTTAATAAGTATTTAAGTTAATGATTGATTGTCTATTTTAAAGATAACATGATATACAAATTGACTGAGAAGAAACCAAGTATTATAATGGCCAGGAATCCGAATTGTAATTTCGTGTCATTCTCCAAAACTTTTATTCAGCTGGAGCATAATTAAAAGATATTCAGAGGTGTAAATGGGTTGTGTTCCATTTTAGTTTTAAACTCTGTCAAACAAAGTCCATTTTACACCTAAAAGGAGAAAATAAGATAAACAAAAACATGAAAATCAATTGGGTTTATAATTGTACTGTTACTGTGCTGCCCATGCCTTCCAGAGCCCATGAACATGATCATCATTTTTATAATTGTAGGGGGATATCAACTTAAAACTTGAAAGTATTATTTCCTGCTGCATCAACTTAGGCATCCAATAGAACAAATTGGGCTATGTATGTTAACAATCTATTTCCCAGTTAAGCATGGAAAATGAGGAGAAAAAAAAAGACAAAACAATAAGCCCCTTTCACGGAGGCTAAACCGTGCAATACAGTGTGCAACCACATTAGAAATACGAGGAACATGCTGGACACAAATTTGGGTATTTGACGCAATTAAGCTTCAATCTTGTCACGAGTGATTGCTTAGCCATGAGTGATTGCTTAGCAGAAACTGGACTTGTGCTGGGGTTAAATGATGCAGCTTGACAAAAGAACTCAGATGGACTTTTCTAGAATTGTCAAGAAATGTCATTATCTCCTGTCAATCAAAATACTCCATATCTAGCATTTGCAAACAAGAACTTTGAGAACAGGCTGCAAGAAGAAATGGCATCCATTTCACCATCAATCATTCCTGTCTCGACCTCGACCTCGACCAATTTCCGAAGCTCATCAGGGATTGAATTTTGAGAACCAAACATATGTTGCAACAACAGTGGCATCAGAGACCTCGAGATCAGCTCTGATTCCTTCACCATCTATCTCACTTGCAGGCATCTTCAGAAAAACTGAAAAGAAAATATTATCATGAAAATTCTTTCAGAAGAAAACACCAAATAAACAACAATAAAGGACCAAAGAATACAATATCTATGAATATGCTTGGTCAGATCCTTACATAATCGAACAGTGAAAGGCATTTACAATGAAGTAAGCAGCCAAGCTGACATCAATGATTGAACCATGAGCTTCGACTCTGAAATCATGCATGGGAAAATTTTTTCTCAAGTCTGCAAGTACACATACAACATAAATATTGCATCAAAAGAATCTAAACTACAGCAGCTTGCTTATTTAATACGATGACAGATAAAGAAAATCCCTAAAATAAGAGGATAAAGAGTCCATTAAGGAGCCCAAGAAATGAAGCCTCCCCTCCTCACCCTCTCTCCTTTCAAATCACCAAGGACCCTCACATCCCTACATCAAACAGCCTAGTAAATTGTCATTACATCAAATCTTCCCAAAACCATAGCCCTCATCTTTCCTCCGAAGAGTTTAAACTTCACACACAACAATGCATTACACGACTTAGGGTTAAACCAGCTGAATCTTACCTCCTTAACTGGCCGCAAACATACAGTTAAAGCTACTAGGCAGTGAAGCAGCAGATGGACCAGAGATAGGGCAAAAGTCACCTCCTTTGAACCATGTGACTAGTATAAATTCCTCCATTGTTGAAGAAGAAATCGATCTTTGTGATCAGAATTACAAGAGCATTACATATCTACACAAGCTTCAAGCTGCTAACAGAATAACCAATGGGGAAGGAAGTACGGATGTGAGTTTGTGCCATGCCACCTATGTCAAAGAGTATCAATGAAAACCAATTTTTTTTTATAAGAAACAAAACAGGGGAAAGACAAATGAGAAGGATAGAAAAAATTAAAACATTACAATTTACAAAACAGGGGACAAGTTAACTTTTATCTTACAACTTTAAGCTCACAGGTTATCTATGGACATTGATTACAATCTAAACTACTCAATCTAAATCACTGAGCATTAGAATAATACAAATCAGATTGATTTTTTGTCTAAAGCACAAATTGTTCTTCTTCAAAATGATTTTGATCAGAAAAAAGCATGAGACCAATAAACAGGAGTGCCAAGGTAATTGACAAAAAACGTTAATTGGATTACATACCTGAGTGTGATCCGAGTATGCTTATATCATATCATATGATGATGACTTGGTCATTTATCTTGATGCAAGGAATGTGTGATATCTTGGCCCAATCTTTTCCCGTCTTATTCTGATACCTTTTCTCCAGGGCAGAACATCTGAGGATGTGCAGAAAAGAAAGAGATGGCGGCAAACCCTCCTCTGGCAAGAATTGGAGACTCGGACAGTTCCAAATATGTAGCTTTTGAAGAGAAGTGAGATGTTGAAGTCCCTCTCCTGGCAGGAATTGGAGGTTGTCACACGCGTCAATTCCTAGCGTTTGGAGAGAAGTGAGGTGTTGAAGTCCCTCTCCTTCTCCTGGCAGGACTTGGATACTGTCACACCCACTAATAACTAGATGGCGAAGAGTGGTAGGAAGCAGGTGATCCTTGAGCAATGTCTCCAAGATACTGCCACCAATTACAAAAAATTCAAGGGAGATAAGTCCTTCCAATCCCCAGTACTTTACCACTGGAGCCCTTAGCCTCTCACAACTACGAGTTAACAAATTTCGGATGTTGGGAGGCAAACCCCCTTCTGCAAATGACTCCAGATTTGGAAGATCATCCACCTGCAACAGTCGAAGGGCTGTGAGGGTGTGAATGCCTTCGGGTAATGACTTTAAATTCTTGCAGTCGCCGACTGTAAATTCATTCAAGTTGGGAGTGGGCCATCCTCCCTGACATTGAAAACACATCAAATTTGGACAATCATCGATAAACAATTCTCTGAGATGACTGAGATTCTCATTAACTCCTTCTTCAATGAAGGAAAGGGATTCCAGATTCTCACTACCCCTAATGTCAAGCTTCTTCAATTTGGGAAAAATGCTCACCCGGAAGTTCCTTAGTGAATCACAGCTATTCTCTATCCACAAAGATTCGAGCGATGTCAATTTGGCCAACGTCTCGTCAGGTAGGAATTCTAATCTCTTACAGTTCTTTATATAAAGTGTTGTTAATGTAGTGGGTAACCCATCATTAGGGAACGAAGACAGCGTTGGACAATTCCGGAGACTCAAACGTTGGAGACAATTGCGATTGGGCAAGCATTGTGTGTCAACGAAATTTCCAATTTCCACGAGTAATGATAACAGACCCTTTTGGCATCCACCTTCGATTTCCAACTCTTCAAGAGAACTGTAGTTAAGACTACTGGTTGTTGTAGTATTGGCCCCTTCATCATGTAAAACCTCACACCCAGACACCGTAAGCTTCTTCAAGCAAGGCAGATGACAAGGCAAGCTTCTGCTCAGCTTCGGACAGTTGGCTAGAATCAGCTCTTGGAGACGAGGGAAATCTGGACCATATTCGCTTCCACTTGCACTTGGTACCCATTCCTCCCACTCTGCCATCTCCATAAACTTTAGCTTCTCCAGTGATTGAAATGGCTGAATAAGAGAAGCTCCATTTCTGCCATAGAATTCCACGCCAATCATCTTAACAGACTTCATTCTTTCTATACAGAGCTCTTTGAGAGAGGGTAGCCGCCCAACTGGTGGCAGTGACCAACAATAACTACAATCACTCAGATGCATGACTTGTAAATTAGAGAAGGACGAGTCTCCTAACCAATTCGGGAAGTTGGTTCCACCGTAGAATCGGATGGTTAGTATCTCTATATTCATGCAAGGGTGGAGCTTGTCAAGTACATCTTTCTCCTTTTGGGAATCATCAGCATCCTCTGCACCCCATGCCAACTCTAACTCCTTGAGATCTTTTTTGTCCTTCAAATTGGCTTGCAATGCATCCCTAGCATCAGCTACATTTTGTAGCTTCAAAATTGCAAGTTTTCCTTGAAGCTGCGGGAACTCCCTCAATTCTCCTATGCTTGACCCGGCAGATCTGCCCACAACAAAAGTAGTCAATTGTCTCAAACTTTTCAGCCTTCCCATTTGCACCGGCATCTCTTCAATTTTAGTTCCACTGAC
The DNA here is from genome assembly GCA_903112645.1 of Prunus armeniaca. Lineage (NCBI taxonomy): Eukaryota > Viridiplantae > Streptophyta > Magnoliopsida > Rosales > Rosaceae > Prunus > Prunus armeniaca. The sequence goes on from CAEKDK010000002.1 coordinate 5,229,535, forward strand.
ATCAAGATGATGCAAATTAATCAACTCCCCCATTCCTGCAGGCAATTTAGTAAGAGAGCTACAACTTGCCAACGTTAATTTTTGTAAATTAATCAATTTTCTGATGTCTGCAGGCAATTCAAGGAGAGAGGAACAATTTGACAATAGTAACGTCTGCAAGTTGTGGAGATTGCAAAGTACCCCAGGTAACCTTTCAATTGCGGTATGGGAAAGATCCAAGTAGCGCAAGTGAATGAGGTTTCCAATAGAATCAGGTAACTCAATGACATTTTGATAACGTGACAATGATAGCACCCGTAAACATCTTAGTGATGGCAACAAATGTTGTAGAACCTTTTTACTTACATAAAATTCTTCATAATATCTATTTTGTTTTAAAGAGGTAGGTAGGAAGGTCCTCAAACACTTAGCCCCATATAATGGCTCAAATTTTGAAGCAACATCAAATTCTCCCCTAGCATATGACAAATGACGAGCTCGTTTAACTTCACGTGATTCCATCCCTTCCAGCCTAAGGCAAAACCCCTTAGAGATGAACATAGCCAAGTCATGAATGAGGTCATGCATTGTGAAACTGAATTCTCTTGACTTTTGAAACAGTGACCGAGATAATAGCTCATCAAAGTATTTTCTAGCCACTGATTCCATAATCTTCCCATTATCAACTTGAGTAACTAAGCCTTCTGCCATCCATAATTGAACTACATCTTCCTTTTCAAACTCATAATCCTTTGGAAAAACTGAACAATAAACAAAGCATCGTTTTAATTGAGCGGGGAGATAATGATAACTCAACCATAGAGCCGGAAGAATGTCAGTTGTACCATAGGGTAGGTACCAAATATTACTATTTAGTATTCTATTCCACTCCTCAGAATCTATATTGCAACGTAACAAACCCCCGAGTGTTTGTGCAGCTAAGGGCAACCCTTTGCACTTGAGTGCAATTTGCTTGCCAATGCCTTCCAAGTTTGAATTTGCACTATAGTTTTCATTTCCAAAAGCATGTTTAGCAAGTAACAACCAGCAGTCTTGATGTGACAATGGTTCCAAGAATTGAATGGGAACATTTTTCATTAAAGATGCCACATTTTTGTTCCGTGTTGTTACAATGACTTTGCTTCCCCTTGCCCCTGAATTAAAAGGAGTTTGGAGGCGCTCCCAATCACCATAATTTTCATTCCACAGATCATCCAACACAAATAAAAATTTCTTTCCCCTCAACTGTTCTCTTAATTCAACTTGAAGCAAATTCAGATCTGTCATGTTACAAGGCTTTGAAGTGACTGACTCAAGAATAGTTTTAGTTATTCTAACAGCATTATAGTCTTCTGAAACACAAGCCCAAGCTTGAAGTGTAAAATGCCCTTTCACCTTATTGTTGTTGTAAAGCATTCGAGCAAGGGTTGTCTTGCCAACCCCACCCATTCCAACAATGGTGAGGACAGACACATCATCCTTGCTTGCATCATCAGATAGCAACACTTTTGATAAATTTTCTTGGACTTCATCTCTACCATATACACAAGGTTCATGAACCAAGGAAGTTGTTGGAGTTCTATGTGAAACCTTCCTCCTAGCAACTTCTCCCAGACCAAGAGCAATTTTCTGTTGTACAAAGTTTTCTAATATTTGCAACAACTCTTGTATCTTAACATTCATGCCTTGATAAAAATGATTACGAGAAGAAGGGAGTAAGTTCCACACCTTATTGGTTAATTTGTGGGTTTGATCCTCACCTTCCAGTTTGCATCGCAAAGCTTCAGTGTCGATCTCATCCAGCAAGTCCTCTGCATCAAAGACAGCATGCTTGAGCTCGTTAAGCCACTCTCTCACAGCAGGGTTCACAATTTGCTTCTCCTCTGCATCATTGAGCACCACGAACAAAGTCAACAGTGTCGTCTTCAAGTTCATGAGGAGTGGTTCGTCGAGTTTCTTCTGCCGAAATAAGTCGATGAACTCAGCTGAAGCAATTCTGTCACACAACACCTCGATAGAAGCAGAGATGAGAGCCTCTCCGATCAAAGCTGCTGCCATTTTTCTCTGCTTTGCAAGGGATTTGGATGAAGTAATACTCCAAGGTTTGCAGAACTTGGAAATACAGGTTCGTGAGGAAGTATGAAAGCCTTTTGAGATTGTAAATAACATGAACTGGTAATTAGCCTGTAAATAAGCTTTGAAAACTCTCTCACTTTGCAGGACTACTGTTCTTTGTGCACTCACATCATGGAACTGTGGCCACCGATGTTAATATGCAAAGTTGGATGCCAAAATATTGCGTACACTGGCCAAAATGGTGCAAGATGCTATCAACTTTTTTTTTCTTTTTCTTTTTGGTCGGACAAAGATGCTATCAACTATCACCAGCAAAATCCAATTTTGAATATTTACAGATGTCATTGTTTGATTGGGTTGGGATTCTTATCTAAGATGGTGACCTATCCCTGGTTAGTACATGGGAAGAAGGGCGGATGAAGAAAGTTGCTAAGCATCCCTGGTCACCAATAAAGCATAAAATGAAAGGTGGGGAAGTTATTGTTAGCTGTAGGATCAACTTAGCAATAGCACAGCAAAGCATAAAATGAAAAGGAAAAGAGAGAAACAAAAAAAAGAAAAAAAAGAGAGGGAACGTATCAATTTGAGCCAATTTTATTGTAAGAATATCAGAACCTATAATATTCTTTTTTATTGTAAGAATATCAAAACCTATAATATTCTTTAACAAAATAAACTTTATGGTGAAACCTACACTAGTGATCCTAAACGAAACAACGAATTTGAGTGAACAACGTTATATTGTGAGTGTTTTTTGTGTGTGTGTTTTTGTGGCTTTATAGTTTTAGTCTCGTTGATCAAATTTTGACATCAACATGTTATATACTTCGTTGTTTCATCTTATAAATATAACTAGCTCCTTGCTACACGCATTAACGTGTGCCAATTGAATATTTTTTGTTCTTATTGTTTTGTTTTTTTAATTGTTAAAAACTGAGTTTATAACTTTTTAAATAAAATATATCCAAAATAGTGTAAATTTTTTAAAGTGGTTATCTCTTAGTTTTATGAGCAACTTTTCTTGTGTTCTTTATTTATTTATTTCAATTTAAACAGATTGTGAATGTATTATTTTATCTTAATTAATGAATTGCATTCTCCTTTAACATTTTTATTAACTATGACAATTTGTGGGATTTTGAATGTTTAACCTTTTTTATTTATTTTTATAATCGGTATATAGATGAGCTTCTTCAAAACTTCAACATAATATCTACGTGACTTGTGTTATGTGTATTATTATTTGTAGATTTCTTTCTTTTCCCCAAGTCCACCATTCCATAAAAAGTGTAATTTCTTAAAACAAGAAATTAATATTTTTAATGACCCACCAAACAATTTATACTAGGAACTAATTCGAAATTCCTCATTGTAAATCATTCCATCCAAAGGGACCAAAATTTGTTACATAACCATAATGTCATCAGAATACTGTTTGATTCCTCAAAAAGGAAACGTGTACAATTTGAAGGGATAACAAATTTCATTTATAGAGTTGACCTTGCCATGAGAAACAGCATCCATTTCACCATCAATCATCCCTGTCACCAATTTCCTTACTAGAGCTTTGCTTCTCAAAGAAAACACAATGTGTACAATTTGAAGGAGTTTTTTTTTCCCCCCCCCCCAACCCAAAAAAAAAAAAAGGGTAAATAATGTGACTCAAAGAAAAACTGGGCTGTATTGTTCTTGTCCTGCCCAAACTAGGTCCAATTAATCCTTGGTAAATAGCGGAAATGCTATAATGAGGGCTTAAAGTGAGGAGGTTATTTGAGGAGGTCAAATCTCACCATCAACAAATGTAAAGAAATCATGGGACTTAAATATTTTAAATGTTTTGACGGTCGGATTGGTCTCCTCAACTAACCTCCTCACTTTAACTCCTCATTGTAGAAGCTCTCGGTAAATAGTGCTCAGATTGTTGGGTAAACCCAAACGGGTCCAACTTAGGCCACGGGGGGGGGGGGGGGGGTGGGAAACCATTTTCCAGCAACAAAGGCTGGCCTGGGCAGGGTGGGGTCCACGTGCCTGGGCTGGCCCGAGGGCGGGGGGAGCCCGAGCTGTAGCCTGAAGGCGCGGCTGAAGTCATTGCTGATGCCAGCGTGACGTCAGTAGGCGCAAATTAAATGTTTTTACCGTTGGCGCGTGATCATTAAAAAAAAATATAAAATAGCTTAAAATGCCACCCTTTTCATAATTTTAACTAAAAATACCACCCTTCCCCAAAATTTTTAAAACTACTACCTATAAATACATTTTTATTGTAAACTGATTGCACCCATATCACATTTTCAGAAATTGGGTTCTCTCTCAACTCTATTGGCTCTGTCTCTCTCTTCAGCCCGTCTGTCTCTGTCGCTGAGCTCTCTCCCTCGTGTAACTCTCTCTCTCTCTCAGACGCAATCATCTTTCTCCCTCAGCGGTGGCTGTTCATCCAATATTAACTCCACCACGAGATACTGTTCATCTAACCCTCAACCATCTGCCAACAACAGGCACACTCCGTCACTTTCATTCATCACTCCGAAACGACGGCGTATCACAGCTCATTCTCATGGTGCCGTACTTAAACTCCAGACTATCTCCTTCCTCCTCCCTCCTCCCTCCTCCTCCTCCTTCTTCTTCCATCTCCGCTAGTGCTGGTTCCCCAGTTTTATAGATTGAAGAAACAGTGTAAAGAGATAGATTGAACAAGTGTACAAGGAAATCAGATTTCTTCCATGGTAGCGTGCCGCCGATACCTTTGCAAGTAAATTAATCAACTTTATTTATTGATTTGAACAATCCATATTTTGTTAATGTTTTGGTAATCTGTCCTGTTCTCCTTCCACTTCATTGAAACTGTATCACCGTAAGTTTCAATTGCTGGAATTATCTAGTAGACAGAAATATTTTGTCAATGGTCATGCACCCGCGGGAAAGATGTTTTCTGTTAGTCATATTTCACACTTAGCTATTTCTTAAGATTGATTGCTTTAATTTAGTTCAGATTAATGACTAATTTTGGCTTCTAGTTTCCACTCACCACATCAACAGAACATAGAGTATATAAGTTAACCTTCCATGAACATCACTTGATATTGAGGTTTGAATAATTTGGTTTTATAAATATACAAGCTCCTTCTCAAGAAATTCTGACATGGCTCCATATTGGGACTTCCTCAGAATATTGACACTTTGTTCTGTTGTGGTGCCAACTTGCCCAGTTGCATCTTTATTTAACATCATGGTGTAGACTATTGATGCATTATTTTGATTTGTTATTTAACATCATATTGATTCTAGTTTGTAACTTTTGTTTTTTTGCTTTTGTTTTCAGTTTTATGATAGTGAAACATTTTACATTTTAGGATTACTTGAAAAATCCATAATGCGTTCTGTCAAAGTAAGCTTTAAACTATACTTTGTAGAGAAATGTTCTCTTGCCAGACAATCTGGCAGCGTAAAATGCTTATGTTGCAAGACTCTGAATTTAGGCCATTTATTATGTTGGTTCTTGTCTTAGTGTGTTATCCAAATTCACAATCTAGCAACATAAGCATCATTAGAGTAGTTTAGAATATTACTTTTGTCAGAGAAAAAAAACATGGCCTTTCATTGGCCAACTGGTCCCATAATGAGAGTTTGTGTCATAGAAGAGCTGGTTTAAATACCAAATAATACATGTTTTGTTTTTTTGTTCTGTTTTTGGTATTGGTTTTGTTTCATTTTCTTTTATTTGAAAAAATGAAAATTAAGCAACCTTTAAACCAGTATTCTTTTTTGGTCAACCAAGGAATTAGAATTGTCAACTTCTCTTCTTTCCTGTATCCTGAAGTTTCAAAAGAAATACTCTGTTACTACATTGGTATTATTAAGCACCAACATCTCATGTAGCTTAAACTCTATGTGCTTGCTTTGTTTAGGAGCGTTATTATCTTGCTTTGAGGCTTTAATTCTTGTCACTTACAGGATTTATATGTACCTACTTTGCAGGAAAATCACTTGTTGGAATGGCAGAGGTTGAAGCAGCCATACAAGAAATGTTCCAGGCACCTCATATTCAAGTGAGTCAGATTATATCTTACAGTCATGATGAAAAATAATTTTTGTTGGTGAAACTTCTTTTATTTAAATGGTATGTTACATCTTAGAAGAGGTAATCAATACCCTTGAGTGAGGCATATGACGCAGTGATTACTACGTTAATATGCATTCCTAATATGAAATACATGAGATCCAGAGAGCTACATAGTTTTTTGGTCGAGTAACAAAGATGAAAATGGTGTCAGTTGGAGTTTGCTAAATCTTATAGGTGCCATTCTTTAAAGGAGTAGCATGGTGAAAAATGGCTTTCAGGACCCAAATTATCTGATGCTGGTTTAAAGTAGTGAATTTCTGCACTAGTACCATTCAACTCCATACAACTTTAGCTGCATAAATTGTTATTGGGTTGAAAGGAAGTTTTGTTTATCTATGTTGTATTTGGAAGAACAAAAAAAATAAAAATAAAAATAAAATAAAAATTCTCTCTACCTTCTTCAGAGATATATTAATGCTAATTCTTTTCTTTGTTTTTTCCTGGCAGGAGATGAAAACTTCTTCCAGGCTAAGTAAAATATTTTTGACTGCCATGGTGTATGAACTCTACAAAACAAGAATGGGGGAAACTACTTTTGAAAAGGTGAACTTCTCAAGCTTTTTCCTGAACAATGTGTGCATTTACTTTTTTTGTATCGTACATTCAGAGTAACTTTGGTTTAAATAATAGTATTTCAGTAACTTCGGTTTAAATAATAGTATTTCAGTAACTTCGGTTTAAATAATAGTATTTCACACTGGAGGTGATGATTATTTTTGGGCCGCAGGCTTGCATTGAAATACTGACTAAAAGAATACTTATTGTTCTTGACTGCTATACTGCATCTCAACTACAAACCAGATTATTTTTATTTTGGTTCACCAGTTTTTTGATGCCTTCACTGTATCTAGCTTTGGAATTATAGTGTTTTCATTGAAGTTATGTTTTTCCTTGCAGTTGGCAATGACAGTCTCATGCCTCTGTACAAGCAACGGAGAAGCATTTCCTGGACATGACATGCTATTAAAAATTGGGTAAGACGTGCGTTGATACTAATAACTTGCTATATGCATGTGTGGAAACATAGTCTATTGATCTCCTCTGCTCCTTGTTGTCTTGTCAAATGGGAGTGTTATGAACCTGAAGAGTGTCACTAGTTTTGGCTTTTGACTAAGAAAATATTGAGTGCTATATAAAATGACTGCTTTGGATTTTACGTGGTTAGTTTTAGGTACTAGAGGAGTGGGATAGGCTGTTTGGATTTTACGTTCCGGTCTTGCCCTGAGAGGAGAGAGGGGGAAGGGGAGAAGGAAAGTGAGATTGGAAGTCTTCTGTGACTAGTAAATTGGAAGCTCGGACTCTTGTTAAGTTTGTGCATTTTCAGAATGAAGAATAATCTGTTTTTAGGCTCAAAAAAAATAACGTGGATTGAATTCTAGGACACCGATGCTACTGTAGATCATAATAGAAGCTTTCTGCTCATGTTCCAGTCAGGGAAACAGAAGTGCAGTATCCAAGATTGTGCTTGATTCGTGAAATTGTTATTAATATTGATTTATGACATTGGTGATTGAGTTGGAGATTTCCAAATTGGACAATTCTTATTGCTTTGCTGATATGGATCCAATATGCTTTGTTTTGACAAAAAGGGTCCTACTTATTGTACATTATTTGTTCTTTTAGACTTGATACGTATAAGTTTAGTTTTATCATATGCTCCTGGCTTGCTTGTTCTAACTGTGGGCACACATAAGGCGGAAAACTTTACACGTAAGGCTTCACTGATGTCTTGAATGATGTCATTCAATAGTGACCTGTTTTTGTTTCTCTGCTTTATAACTACATTTGATATTTGGGGTTATATTGCATGCAGGCAAGCAACCCTAACAAGGTACGAAGTGAATATAAATCATTCTCAGGGTAAAGTGCTGCCTAGTGTAAGAGTTTCATATCCAGGTCTTTTACTTAAACCTAACGAACCAAATTTGGTATGACCTACATCTTTGAATCCCTGATTGCATCTTTGAGGCCAAAGCAGAAAAAATGCTAAACTACATACAGTTTAAAAAAATAATAATAATAAAAAGTCGAGGCTTTATGAATTAGTTTACAATTCTTTTTATTTATTTATTTAATTTTATACTTTTATACTTTTTGTGAAGTCTTTTTCTCAAAAAGTTCCCATAACTTGGCACAGATGCATGTATGCACGTGTGTACTCAGAACACAAACTCCTTTATAACTCAAAAGAACGGTCACAAATGTTAGTTTTTAACTTGGAAAAATAAAATAAAATTGAAAGTTACTTTTGGGAAATGTTGAACTTTTATAATGAATATGTTTTCAGTGCAGAAGGCTTGATAGTAAATAGAAAATCTATATGCTGGGGGTTTTCTGGCTAGCTGAAAATGTGTGAGAAATGATGAATCTATTTGGTTGCAGCCTATTTAATGTTTAATACCTTCATTAAAAAAAGGTTGTTGACAATGCTTTGACTCTCTTGCAGATTATAATGGCAAAACCAGCAGGTGGCCCTAGTAAGAGAGATCAGCCTGCAGGGATGGATGAGGACTAATTTTGTGTGTATGACAATTGACTATCTTTGCTTGTATTGTTCTATGTTAGGGATCTTTTGTTCCATTTTAGTAACAATTTTGTTTAGGAGAAAAAGAAACATATTGCAGTTCATGCTTTGTAAATGCCACTCTTCTGTTACGATGGGCACATGGTATGCCCTTGTTGGGTAGGTTTGGATTGAAACCATGGTCGAGTGCTTGAGCCATGTTTAGTGAGAAGCTTGAATGGATTTTCTTTTCTGTTGTATTTGGCCCTTGTCTTTTCAAGCATGCCAAAAATCATCCCCGTTTTGTAATATGTGGTTTGTGGCCAATTAATTTACTGTGGATCTTGCATTTTTGTACCCAATATTTGATAGCTGCCTTCTTTTGAACGAAGATTCATTGAGGGAGAGAATTACTTTCCTTTTGAATATGAATCGATGTGCAACTCCAACTATCATTTCAAAGGTCAACATCAATTCATGCTAATATAAGGATGGATAACAATTGTCATGCCCATGATTTGAATTCAGGATTACTTTCAATGAAGTGGAGACTTTGTTATTAGACCAAATGGCCATTAACATACAATATAATAGCAATATTAGGCCAATATGTGTACACTATAGAGGCAATATTAGAGCAATATAACCACAATACGATAGCAATAGTATTACAATATCACCTATAAAAATATAATTATTGTCCACTTATTGTTGATTTTTCACATGTTCAGAAATTTTGTTCTCTCTTAGCTCACTCAACTCAATCTCTCTCGCACATCCCTCTTTATCTTTGGTATCTGTCTATCGCAGCTCTCTGTCTCTCTCTTGGCTCTCTGTCTCTGTCTCTCTCTCTCTCTCTCTAGTGCAACTCTCTGTCTCTCTCTTTGCTCTCTTTCTGCAGCGCAGCTTTTTCTCTCTCTGTCTCTCTCTCTAGCTTCGTTCTATCTCTTTCTCCCCCTATTCGCTCTCTTGCTCTCTATCTCTTTATTCATACCTTCCTTTTTTTGTAAATTATTTTTTAGTTGTTATTATTTTTTAAAATAATTTCTTACAATGTATTAAGGTGCAATTATGATGCACCTGACTCCCTGTTTTTGAAAGGCACGTTGTTTCTTTCTCCTCCTCTTCTTCTTTTTGAATGAAGTATGGCCTAAACCATAAACCCATTGATGAGCCGTAGTCAATATACATACAATATAATAGCAATATTAGGCCAATATACATACATTAGAGAATTAATATTAGGGCAATATAATGGCAATACGACAACAATAGCATCACAATATACATGCAATACGGTGGCAATATGCATACAATATGTGTACAATAGATAGGCAATATTAGTACAATACACATGCAATAGGACAGCAATATTAAGTCAATCTACATACAATACACACACATCCATTACAGACTACAATTTAGACATGGAAAATAAATCGCCACCAAATCCTAACAATACTATCTTGCGAAGTTAAAATTATTTCTTTCATAAAACTTGAAAATTCAATTGTTATTACATAGTCAACCAATCTTTCCTCTATTACATACATACTTCCTACCTATAATTATAAATAATGGAGAGCTCACAAATTCTACTAATTTGATCTTAACTTCATCAATTTGTTCTTCGTTGTATGAGTTAGCTCTCCCTTCTTGCACTTTTTCCAAGCTGTTCTATTCTCTTCCCGTGTAGCAATATCAACAACAACAGGTTATCTACAGATCTGAAATCATAACTGCAGATGATTCTCAATGAACAAAGAGGAAAACCATTTTCTTTTATAACTTTGGTTTTGAAATATATAACAAAATGCAAAGACCTTTGCTTCTGAAAAGGAGCAAAAGTTTATCAACCAATTCATAGTAAAAATGAAGAAACTAGTGAACCTAACAAGAGAAATGCTAACTTGCAAAACCAACTCCAATACTTAAACCACAGCATTAATGCTTGAGATTTTCTTCTCATGGATTATGATTAGAGGATTTTCCGATTCCTATCAGCACATACACAAGTTTGAAGATAATCAGCATCAAGCAAAAAGGGACTTGAGGTGCTGCTAACTGCCCTCTAACAGTTTCAAGACACAGTTATCGCTGAGTCAAACTAAAACTTACACATTTCTTATTGTTCTGGTTGGTGATGAAATAAGGGGATATGTAACCCCTGTCTAGCTTCATTCCCTCAACAGCCTCCAACTCACTGTCCAATGTTTTCCCATCCTGCAGAAATTAACATAGCGTGAAGCTTACATGTTTTGGGTATCATTTGGGAATAAAAAACTAAAATAAAATTATTTGCCCTCCAATATATTTCTGTAAAAATTTCATAAGACCCATACATACCTCACTTTAAAACAACAATAAAAAGAGGCTGATATCATCCATATTTCAGCCCTTGCAATACGGTAACTACACTAATATGCCTATGACAAATCTGCTAACTAGAAACAAAACATTGGCAAATAAAGTCACATACCCATCAGCACAACCACTGTCCAGGTCGTGATGAGATACAAGCCAATAGACGACCACCACCAAATTGCTCTTCAATATGTTGGTCAAGGGTGCAAATATGTTGACGCTTCTCCAACTTTCTTACTACATGATTGTTCTTCTTCACCTCCTCAACGACGAAAACAGCAACATCACCTTCCTATCAAACAAATAACACAAAATGCCATCAAAGACAGTAAAGTTCATTGCGCATGTGTGTGTCCAAAAGTAAAGTTCATTACCAGAAAAGCTCCTTTATTTCATTTTGCAGGCATCGTATTCTTGTTGATCAGTAAAATCAGAGGACTTGAGCTGCTCCAGTGGGACTACCACTTACTCAATTCGCCCAAACAAGCAAGCACTATGAGATCCTCTTGGCAAAACTAGACAACCAATAACCATAACACCCAACCCCTGTCATGAGTAGTGACTCTCCAGATTGCATGTGCATTACAGGCCCCTCTCCATTTCAACATGCAGGGAAACTCAACCAATTCTTCCAGCATGTGTACTTTGTCATAGATAGCATCATCCTAGTAGACAGAATCTCATGTGACAATCAAGTTCCATTTTCCAATTTTTTTTCCAATTTTTCATTATATAGCTAGAGACAAGGGGGCAGATCAGTATGCAGGTCCCATAATGGATGACTGGTCTTCGGTGTTGACTGCTGCTTCAGAATCTGGCTTTCCTGGTTTGACCTCTTTATTGAGTGTAAGTTTTATCTTGGGTGACAACCTCTTGACTTCCTCTATTGTATAGATAAAAATCTTCCTTACCATGCTGCAGAACTTACTAGGTGGTCAATAGAAGCTCGTCACAAATTCTACTTAGTGACCATTCTCAAGTATTGGTCACTACAACACAAAGAATTAGTGACTATCAATGTTTGGTCGCTAATAAAAAAGCTATTAGTGACCGCAAATTTGATCACTAAAGAGCTTACAGTGTGGTCACCAAAACATGCATATTGGTCACTAAAACTAGGTCACGTGCCCACATTAGTGACCTACTTGCTTGGTCACTAATGTTTCAAAAAAATTGGTAACTAATTAGGTTTACCACTCCATGTTATTTATTTATTGTATTATTTATTGTATTACAATATGAAATCACAATTAATTTCAAATAATTCATTGCATTCAAAAGCAATCCATATATCTAACATTCTTCCAACAAATTCACAAGATGTCTCAAAAACAAAATGCTAGATATTTAAGTTCAACCTAAATGTCAATTGATTCCCAAAAACAAAGAACATAAGATTCATCACTAGTAGATTGTCTTCTGTTCTCTGTCTTCTGTCCTCTGATATACTAGAAATTTATCCATCAGACCTGCATCAAACAAACAATAATTATTTGCAAAAAGATAATTTCAAATGAAAACAAGAGTTTTACACTACCAACAAAGAAAACAAAAAAATAAAGGAAAAAACAAAACAGCAAAAAGAAAGAGAGAACCATTAAACAAAAAGAAAAATTCATGAGAGACAGAGAGAGAGATAGAGCAGCTGAAAGTTAATATTGAAGATAAAGTCAAGAATTAAAAATAGAAGAATAAAAAAATACCTGGAAACTTCAACCATGCTGACATACTAAAAGAAACTTATCCACCAGACCTGTACCAAACAAAGAATAATTATTTACAAAAATATTTACACTAAACTCTTCTCTATTGTCTACCATACACATATTTAAGCTAAACATGCATATAAAATCACTAACCTACACTACAAGTCTGCATCTTGGATCGGCTAACAGATTCCGTGTATGGATGGCCAATGGTGAAAACGAAAATATAGAACCCGCACACTATCAAGAGAATAAATATAGGACCAGTTAATACTGATTCTTTTATAAGAGAATAAAAAATAAATAACTTTTTTTTATATAGAATCGTTATATTCATGAAACACAAACTGATATAGAAATAAGGCTTAAATGCTACAGTGCCATCTGGAACAGTGGTCAATTCTCACTTTACCCCCTCAAAGTTAAAGTGACCCACTTTACCTCCTTGACCAACGTTTCGTGTTTCACTTAACCACTTTCCATCTACGCCATTCCAAATTCCGTTAAACACCAATGACGTGGCAGGGGTAGTTTGGTCCATTCAACTGAGCCGGGATTTTTCCCACCAATCTGAGGGTGTGACGTGTACATGTGGAGCCCACCTCTCACATCTGATATAGCTCCAACGTTCTAATTGATCTCAGCTGGCTACGGAACCAAAAAAACCCCAAATTAGCTTCCTCTAAAATCCTAGAAATCAGAGGTTGGGTTCCACGAAAATTGAAGATGAAGACTGAAATAGTTGACAGAGGGGAAGAGTTGGATGTGCGAACCCACTTCGAAGATTCCATGTTTGTCCAAACTCATCAGGGGTAAGTTATGTTGTTGAAAGTGTGTGAATCCGGTTAAATTTATTTATTAATTGGTATTAATGTTTGTTGCAGAGGAGGAAAAAATGATGTGGGTTTTTTGTTTGGATGGATGTTGAATTTCCACCTAGAGAGAAGGCTCTGGTGAGTTGGCTACTTTATAAGTGTTTTGTACTTGTTATTTATATATATATATATATATATTGTGTATTATTTAATGTTATCAAACTAACATGTGAATTCATTTGTATAATATTAGGTGAATAAGTTGAAATCATCGAATTCACCCTCTTACAGTGAAGAGTTATATAACTTAGCGTTCGGCCTGATTCGCACTGAATTATTCTCGGGTTGCCATGTTAATGGTGTAAAGTTTTTGGGGACTGCACGAGATGACAAGTTGTGTACGAAAAACAGCGGTGTCCATGTCCCAGGTGGTGGCGAAAGTACTGACATTGATTTCTATGGCAAACTCACAACTGTCGTGCAATTGCTTTACAAAGACCGATACCAAGTGATCATGTTTAAGTGTCGATGGTTTGATACAAACCCAAATAGGCAGGGAAGTGTTAAAATAGACCATGGCTTACTATCAGTGAACATTAACAGAACTTGGTATGATGACGACCCTTACATTTTGGCAAACATGGCAAGACAGATTGTGTATCTAGATGACCCTAAAGCCGGAAGCGGTTGGAAGGTTGCGTCACTGACCAACGATTGGAATCTTCCATGGAAACTGATGCAGAAACACTTCGAGATACAGATGTTATACAAGAACCGTTTCAGCTTCAAGGAGTGTCTTCAATCGAAATACCGATTCAGTCAATTACAATTGACCTCAGTGATCTTCCGTGCTACGAAGTTCCAGTGGGCCCGAACAACGAAAGTGATGAGGAGGAGGATTGGGAGACCGAAACTGATGATAGCGAGGATAACAAAAGTTACTATAGTTCAGATGATGAATAATGCAATTCATTAGCGACTACCCATGTAAAACATAGGAAATGAAATTTGTTGTAATTTAATTATGGTAGTGTAAATATGGCAATCACAAATTAAAATGAAGTTGCACACAAAATTTGCAATCACAAATTAAATTACAACATATAATATATAAATTAAAATTTAGATATATACCTAAATTTGAAAACATATTTGAATATAACACATATATACCTATATTTGAATATATCTATTTGATTTTCAATTGCCATTTATGAATATAAGAATTACGGTTTTCTCTTTTTTGTGTTTAAAATCTTCAAATTGAATGAATACCACATGTAGATGATTTTTTCATTGTGGTTTTGTTTGAAGGATATTATAATATTAAACACTATTGTTATAAATTTATTGTAGAACCATGTATATATATATCCATATAATTTAATCACATAATTTATGTTAAATTTATTTTATCATAATTTATGTTAACATTTTAATCTAACTTACACCTTTCACCCAAAGAAGAATATATATTTTTTGCCAATAGTCTTAAATTAATATACTCCTCTGTTAAAATTAATCTATTGGAAAAAATTTGAGATTTTTGTAGAGAATAACATGTTAACATTTTATTTTTCTTTTTCAAATAGTCTTAAATTAATATACTCTTATGTTTAGCATATGAATATAATGTAATTATAATTAAATTAAAACATATATAACATATATAACACCTATAAACAAAAAATAATGTAGAGAATACTGACATAAAACATATATAACACCTATAAACAAAAAATAATGTAATTATAATTAAATTTTTGGAATTTTCAGAATTTCTGGCGGAATTACAATCTTGCTCGATGAAACAAAAACTTATTCGTCACGCAAAGTTCACAGAACTTGCGCGACGAAACAGTGGTATATTCGTCGCACAATCTCATTCAGCCCTTTTACAAATAGGGAACACTTAGCATAAATTTTTTGCGAGAGGTTTGCACAGAACAAAGACCTGCGCGACGAAACAGTGGTATATTCGTCGCACAATCTCATTCAGCCCTTTTACAAATAGGGAACACTTAGCATAATTTTTTGCGAGAGGTTTGCACATAACAAAGACTTGCGCAACGAATATTATGTTCGTCGCGCACTCTAAACCCTAAACTCTAAACCCTAAACCCCACGGTACACATGGTTGAGATTTATTATCTTTGCGCGACGAATATACTACCTCTTCGTCGCGCAAGATGCTGAGCTCAACAGCTTGCGTGACGAAAACTTCAATTTTTCGTCGCGCAATGTCATTCAATTCTTTTAAAATTGTGCAAAATGTGTATAAAGTGATCAAAATATAGTACCATGTTTAGTACCATGTTTGTTTCATTTAATTATAGTCTTAGATGAGATTGCTAATACCGGGCCCACCAAATTATTACCATATTATTACTACATACACATATACTATAATGTACATATATACACGTATATACACATATACATGTGTATATATATAAACACATATATACATATATAATATATATAAATACATATAGATACATACACGTATATTATAATAATAGCATACATGTATATATGTAATATATATATATTATATTATAATACATATATACGTATATATACATATATGTGTATATATATTATACCCATGTATATATTATAATATACATATACACATGTATATATACATATATATTATATATTATAATATACATATATACACCTATATACACATATATATATGTTTATATTATTTATAATATATAATACATGTATACATGTATATACACATATATGTTATATATATATATATATATTATATGTATATATATACATATACATATATATTATTATATATTTTATAAAATACATATATATATACATATATATATATATAGATATTTTTGAAAAAATAAAAAAAAATCTAGTCCTAGTCCAAGCATGCACCAAACGCAAGATAAGTGTTATCCAACTTAGACCAAGCCAAGACAGTCCCAAAGCATAGTCCATGCCAAGACAGTCCTGACAAACGAGCCCTAAAATTTCTGGCGGCATAACAATCTTGCGCGACGAATACGTTATTTATCCGTCGCGCAAGGTTGTCATACCTTTCAATAAACCCTAAAATTTCTGGCGGCATAACAAGCTTGCGCGACGGTTTTACACATCGTCGTGCAGGGTCTTCAAAATTTGGGCGGAAAACAACCTTGCACGACGGTTTTTTTATTTTTTCGTTGCGCAAGGTTCATTAAAACGGAGTATGCGCGACGCACTATTTCTTTCGTCATGCAAGGTCTTCA
The DNA here is from genome assembly GCA_903112645.1 of Prunus armeniaca. Classification (NCBI taxonomy): domain Eukaryota; kingdom Viridiplantae; phylum Streptophyta; class Magnoliopsida; order Rosales; family Rosaceae; genus Prunus; species Prunus armeniaca. The sequence continues at coordinate 5,246,358 of CAEKDK010000002.1, forward strand.
AAATTTGGGCGGAATGTAGTAAAAATTTGGGCGGAAAAATTGCTCGACGGTTTTTTTTATTTTTCCGTGGCGCAAGATTCATTAAAACGGAGTATGCGCGACGCATTGTGTCCTTCGTCGCGCAAGATCCGAGAAATTTTCAGAAAAATCGCGACAACCTCCTTTCTTCCTCACTTCCTCTCTCTGCCCTAAACACCCTCTCTCTCCGTCGTCACCCCAGCCCAGTGCTCCGCCGGAAAAAGGACCGGACCGCCACCACCGTCGAAGCCCAGAGGTTCCCCCGCCGTCACCGTCGAAGATTCCGCCGAAAAAAGCTTCGTTTGGCAGATTCTGCGCCGCCTGTTTTGTCTCTCCTCCAGCCACGAATTCCGACGCCTGAGGTATGGTTTCTGGACTACTTCTTATGCTCTAGCTGATGGTTGATTAGGATTTGGATAATTGTGTGAATAGGTGTCTTGAATTTAAACCCTAGGTTTTGGCCGGTTTTTGAATTTAAATTCTGGCCACTTCCGGCCATTTTTTGGGGTAGGTCCAAGAACAAAAGTTCCTCTAAATGATGTTTTAAACCTAGGGTAGGAACCTTGGCACTTAGTTTTTAAAAATTTCCGGCGATTGTTATCGCTTTGGGCACCCACGCGCTGCCAGCGCATGTGGTGGCGCGTGGGGACTATGGCAGTGGGGCATTGGGTCCCAGAGCAATCCCCTTTTGTCACGAGCACGTAGGTGTGGTCGGATTTTGATTTGGTTACCGTTTCAGTCTCGAACGGATTTCGCCTATTGTGTGATTTCCAGGTTTGATATGTTCGGACCGTTGGATCGAACTCAAACTCACGTATGTTGTACCTTGTATTTCTAGGATTGTGTAGGATTCAACGGATTGTGGATTGGAGTTCCGGATACTCCGAAATCGCAAACCCTAGGTTATTCTTGTAATTAATTATTTAAAATTGTTAATGAAATTTTATAACTTATATATTCTAAATTCTATTAATGTGTGTGTGTGTACCCTTTGGAAATTGTGCAGATGTCAGATCTGATTAGACGTCGTAGGTCGGTGACGACTACACCGAGTTCGGAGACCCCGGCTCGGTCGGCATTTGCTACCACTGCTCCAGCACTAATGGACCAACTGCCAGGGGTGTCCCAGGAGCCTGCGTCATCAGCTTCATCAGTGGCGCAGCCTGTTAGCGCTAGGCAGTGGCATCGGCCCGTAAGCACCACTGACACGACGTTGACCGACGGTACTGTTGCCTTGGGGTCACAGCCAGGTATAGATATCCCTTCAACTGTAGTTCTTTTTTTAATTTTTTATATTCTAAATTTTATAGTTACATTTGTTATTTATTGAACATTATTGTCATATCTCATTGCAGCCAAGAAGAACACCCGAGGGCCGTGTCGGCAGCTGAAGACGGCGAAGGTCACCCGGGTGACCAACAGTTGTATTAGCATCGGATATGACGAGCGCCATCGGGCTGCACCGACAGCGGAGTTGCATAGCTCCTTGGCCCACGACATTGGCCACGTCATTCGGACCCATTGCCCGATGCACTGGAAGTCTTGGAAGGTCATGCCTGATGAGATCAAGATGGAGGTTCGCGGCCAGTTGTCGGTATGTACCTACCTTGTAATTTTTTTTCTTTCAAATTTTATATATTTCTATTACTTAATGTATGTAAGTAATTTATTGCAGACGAACTATAAGTTAGAGGACCTCAATGAGGAGTCGTTGGTGTACGTCAACAGACTCTTCGGTAAGAGGTACAAGCAGTGGAAGAGCGACTTGCACCACCATTTTCAGGCGTTTGATGATCCAGAAGTCGCTCTTCGGGAGGGTTGCCCGAAGGAGCTTGAGGGGCGGGAGGATAGTTGGGCATGGCTCTGCACTCATTTTCAAGCGCTCGATTATGTGGTATTTGTTTAATTATTTCATATTTTTTATTAATGTTTATTTCATTATTATTTAATTTTTTATATTTAAACTAATATGTTTTATTTTTTGTATAACATAATAAAACCCAAGTGAATAAGGGCAATAGGAAGAAGAAGATTCTTCTCCACCATTCCGACTCCAGACCCTTCTCATATAAGATGGATGCACGGCGGCGGGTAATAATAATATCATTTCTATTTAATTTTTAATATGTCATTATTATTAATTTATTTTGTTCATACTAATATTTTTCTTTTCTTATTCAATTTAGGGGGGGTTGAAATTCCCAGAGATCGACGTCTTTGGTGACGTTTATGTTCGACCTGGGAATGAGTTGGCCGAGTCCCTTCATGTAAGTATTATTATTTTTTTAAATTTTATGTTACGCGTTCAATTTATATACATGTTTTAATTTATATTTTATGTTATGTTAAACAGACGACGATGGTGGAGAGGAGCCAGTTGGTTCTTCAGGAGTCTGCCTCCCAACTTTCTCCCGAGACTCCGATCGAGTCTGTGGATCCTTCACAGGATGCTGGATTTCAGATCTTGACGGAGACGTTGGATCAGACTCTCGGGAGGAGGCCGGGAACTTATTGTAGAGGGATGGGGAATGCCCGACAGAGGGAACCTCGACCCCGGTCGTCATCGCAGGCAAACAGTTCGGTGACTGTTTTGACATCGCGAGTTGCCGAGCTTGAGGGTCAAATGTCGGTGATTCTGCAGTCCCTCGCGCGGTCAGGCATTCTAATCCCAAATTTTGGTGCGTTGACATCCGAGACTGTCTACCCCAAGCATCCCCAGCAGACCACGGCCCCTGTAGACCCCCTGATCCTCGAGTCGCTTATGCCTGACGACCATGTAGATTTTGGAACATTATTTGATTAGTTTATAATTTTCATAATTATTTTTAAAATATTTCTCTTGTAATCTACATTTATTTTATTTTATATAATAAATGTATTCTTTACAATTCATTTTTGGATTGCAATTTCATTTTATTACCACAAAAAAAAACCAATTTTATTTAACAAAAAAAAAAAAAAAAAAAAAAAAAAAAAAAAAAAATTAAATTTAAATTTAAATCTGTATAAATTTTACGCGACGAAATGTTTCTCGTCGCGCAAACTCACGTTAAAAAAAAAAAGAAAAACCGTGAAAATAATAATTTATACACTTTAATTTATTCTTGCCCGGTGAATGTTTTCGTCGCGCAAGATATGTATGCGCGGCAGATTCTTTTTCGTTGCGCAATACTTTCGTCGCCCCAGGTTTGCACGACAAAGAACCCTTCGTTGTGCCAATTTAGCGCGACAAAGTACTTTCGTCGCGCAAAATAGTGCGATACTAATCTTGCGCAACAAGTTTTCCGTCCGTCGCGCAGTGTTTGCGCGACGAAAAGCCTTTCGTCGCGCAAAAATTCGTGCATCTCACCGTCGTTTTGTCCCTACAACTTTTTTGCCATGAAGGTGCTACGTCGCACCGTTTTGTGTGACGAAGTCAATTATTTGGTCGTGCAAAGTCTTTCTTCACGATCTTTGTGCGACGGAATATGCACGACGAATATTCTGTCGCGCATAATTATGTGCGACGAAATGTTACTTTGCGCGACGAAAGTCCCTTCGTCGCGCAAAGTGTAAAATGTAGTAGTGTTGACGTTATCTTACAACTTTGAGCTCATAGGTTATCCATAGACATTGATTACAATCTAAATTAGCTCAAATGAGACTCAAATACATTCTTATTATGGAAAGAATACCTAAAAATGTTGCGGATTCGATGCCTGCATGTAGGAATGTGTGGCTTGAGATATTCCAGGTAAACCTTTCCTTTTCTCCTCATTTTGACAATTGTTTTGTAGAAAACCAAAGAGCTATATACAATGTTAAATTCTCCTCCGGAATGACACGTAAAGGAACCTTACATATGAAAATCTCTCCAAGAGAGAAGATATGCTGTCCTGCAAAAAGATAGATAATTTCTCAGCATTTGAGAAAGAAATAAAGTAAATAGAACCATAATTAGAATAATACAAATCAGATTGAGTTTTTGTCTAAAGCACAAATTGTTCTTCTTCAAAATGATTTTGATCAGAATAATACAAAACCATAATTGGATTACATACCTGAGTGTGATCATATGATGATGACTTGGTCATTTATCTTGATGCAAGGAATGTGAGATATCTTGGCCCGATCTTTTCCCGTTTTATTCTGATACCTTTTCGCCAGGGCAAAACAATTGTAGATGTGAAGTAAAGAAAGAGCTGGCGGCAAACCCTCTTCTGGCAAGAATTGTATACTGTCACACTTAGAAATATATAGCTCTTGAAGAGAAGTGAAATGTTGAAGTCCCTTTCCTGGCAGGAATTGGAGGTTGGGACACTTGTCAATTTGTAGGAATTGGAGAGAAGTGAGGTGTTGAAGTCCCTCTCCTTCTCCTGGCAGGACTTGGACACTGTGACACTCACTAATAATTAGAGAGCGAAGAGTGGTAGGGAGCAGGTGTTCCTTGAGCAACGTCTCCAAGATACTGCCACCAATTATAAATTATTTAAGGGAGACAAGTCCTTCCGATCTCCAGTACTTTACCACTGAAGCCGTCAGCCTCTCACAACTACGAGTGCACAAACGTCGAATGTTGGGACGCAAACCCCCTTCTGTAAATGACTCCAGATTTGGAAGATCATCCACCTGCAACACTCGAAGGGTTGTGAGGGTGTGAATGCCTTCGGGCAATGACTTTAAATTCTTGCATTCGCCGATTGTAAATTCATTCAAGTTGGGAGTGGGCCATCCTCCCTGACATTGAAAACACATCAAATTTGGACAATCATAGATCAACAATTCTCTGAGATGACTGAGATTCTCATTAACTCCTTCTTCAATGAAGGAAAGGGATTCCAGATTCTCACTACCCCAAATGTGAAGCTTCTTCAATTTGGGAAAAATGCTCACCGGGAAGTTCCTCAGTGAATCACAGCTCTTCTCTATCCACAAAGATTCGAGCGATGTTAATTTGGCCAACATCTCGTCAGGTAGGAATTCTAATCTCTTACAGTTCTCTATATAAAGTGTTGTCAAAGTAGTGGGTAACCCATCTTTAGGGAACAAAGACAGAGTTGGACAATTCCGGAGACTCAAACGTTGAAGACAATTGCGATTGGGCAAGCATTGTATATCAACGAAATTTCCAATTTCCACGAGTAATGATAACAGACCCTTTTGGCATCCACCTTCTATTTCCAACTCTTCAAGAGATCTGTAGTTAAGACTACTGGTTGTTGTAGTATTGGCCCCTTCATCATGTAAAACCTCACACCCAGACACCGTAAGCTTCTTCAAGCAAGGCAGATGACAAGGCAAGCTTCTGCTCAGCTTCGGACAGTTGGTTAGAATCAGCTCTTGGAGACGAGGGAAGTCAGGACCATATTCGCCCCCACTTGCACTTGGTACACATTCCTCCCACTCTGCCATCTCCATAAACTTTAGCTTCTCCAGTGATTGAAATGGCTGAATACGAGAAGCTCCATTTCTGCCATAAAATTCGACGCCAATCATCTTAACAGACTTCATTCTTTCTATACAGAGCTCTTTGAGAGAGGGTAGCCGCCCAACTGGTGGCAGTGACCAACAATAACTACAATCACTCAGATGCATGACTTGTAAATTAGAGAAGGACGAGTCTCCCAACCAATTCGGGAAGTTGGTTCCACCATAGAATCGGATGGTTAGTATCTCCATATTCATGCAAGGGTGGAGCTTGTCAAGCACATCTTTCTCCTTTTGGGAATTATCAGCATCCTCTGCGCCCCATGCAACTCTAACTCCTTGAGATCTTTCTTGTCCTTCAAATTGGCTTGCAATGCATCCCTAGCATCATCTACATTTTGTAGATTAAAAATTGCAAGTTTTCCTTGAAGCGGCGGGAACTCCCTCAGCTCTCCTATGCTTGACCCAGCAGATCTGCCCACAACAAAAGCAGTCAATTGTCTCAAACTTTTCAGCCTTCCCATTTGCACCGGCATCTCTTCAATTTTAGTTCCACTGACATCAAGATGATGCAAATTAACCAACTCCTCCACTCCTGCAGGCAATTTAGTAAGAGAGCTACAGCTTGCCAACGTTAATTTTTGTAAATTAATCAATTTTCTGATGTCAGTAGGCAATTCAATGAGAGAGGAACAATTTGACAATAGTAACGTCTGCAAGTTGGTATGGGAAAGATCCAAGTAGCGCAAGTGAATGAGGTTTCCAATAGAATCAGGTAACTCAGTGACATTTTGATAACATGACAACGATAGCACTCGTAAACGTCATAGTGATGGCAACAAATGTTGTAGAACATTTTTACTTACATAAGAATTTTCATAATATTTAATTTGTTTTAAAGAGCTAGGCAGGAAGGTCCTCAAACACTTAGCCCCATATAATGGCTCAAATTTTGAAGCAACACCAAATTCTCCCCTAGCATATGACAAATGACGCGCTCTTTTAACTTCACGTGAGTCCACCCCTTCCAGCTTAAGGCAAAACCCCTTAGAGATTAACATAGACAAGTCATGAATGAGGTCATGCATTGTGAAACTGAATTCTCTTGACTTTTGACAGTGACCGAGATAATAGCTCATCAAAGTATTTTCTGGCCACTAATTCCATAATCTTCCCATTATCAACTTGAGTAACTAGGCCTTCTACCGTCCATAATTGAACCACATCTTCCTTTTCAAATTCATAATCATTTGGAAAAACTGAACAATAAACAAAGCATCGTTTTAATTGAGCGGGGAGATAATGATAACTCAACCATAGAGCCGAAAGAATGTCAGTTGTACCATAGGGTAGGTACCAAATATTACTATTTAGTATTCTATTCCACTCCTCAAAATCTATATTGCAACGTAACAAACCCCCGAGTGTTTGTGTAGCTAAAGGCAACCCCTTGCACTTGAGTGCAATTTGCTTGCCAATGTCTTCCAAGTTTGAATTTGCACTATAGTTTTCATTTCCAAAAGCATGTTTAGCAAGTAACAACCGGCAGTCTTGATGTGACAATGGTTCCAAGAATTGAATGGGAACATTTTTCATTAAAGATGCTACATTTTTGTTCCGTGTTGTTATAATGACTTTGCTTCCCCTTGCCCCTGAATTAAAAGGAGTTTGGAGGCGCTCACAATCACCATAATTTTCATTCCACAGACCATCCAACACAAATAAAAATTTCTTTCCCCTCAACTGCTCTCTTAATTCAACTTGAAGCAAATTCAGATCGACTGCTCTCTTAATTCTTTCCTCTCAACTGCTCTCTTAATTCAACTTGAAGCGAATTTCTTTCCCATAATTGTCATATTACAAGGCTTTGAAGTGACTGACTCAAGAATAGTTTTAGTTATTCTGAAAGCATTATAGTCTTTTGAAACACAAGCCCAAGCTTGAAGTGTAAAATGCCCTTCCACCTTATTGTTGTTGTAAAGCATTCGACACTACTACATTTTAGGCTTTATTCGTCGCGCAAACATGATTTTAGTCGCACATAATTATGCGCGACAGAAGTTTCGTCGCTCAGAATCCGTCGCGCAATAATCGTGAAGAAAGACTTTGGGCGACGAATTTATGACCTTCGTCGCGCAAAAGAGTGTGACGTAGCACATTCGTTACAAAAAACGTTTCGGTACGACCCGAATGTCCGAGGCACAAACGTTTGCGCGCCGAAAGGCTGTTCGTCGCACCAAGAATGCACATGACTCCTGGATCATTATCACAAAGCCGCTTCCTGAAATTGGAGATCAGATGCGAAACAGAAGACTGTGATTTCTGATAAAAGCAATGAAGCACCATGATGGTGCCATCACCCCACAATAATATTTTGACATAAACAACTTATCACAACGGTGAGGGGAATGAGAAAAAAAATTAGAATACAACAGTGACTCAATCTATTGAAATTATGAGAAGCAATAAATATGGGAGCATGGTAAATAATTACACAAAGGGTGCTATTAAACGAACTTTAAAATTGACTGAATACACCATACTACAAAACTATTTATTAAATTATTAATTTACCCTAATATATATTGTTAGTTGCGTCTCTAATCCTCTAGGTTAAAAAAGTTGCATTTTAAGAAATATTTTTCATTTTTTGGGCTGGTGAAAAGAAAGTGACATGGGATGTAGCCGAGGTTATGCGTTTATCAACTACAATAACTCTGCCTTACTATAACTGCATTTATATTTATTCACAAGAAGCATGGTCAAGCTAAACACATATTATTTGTTTCGATGAAGCTAAGCACATATTTAAGTTGTGTTGAATTGTGGGTTTAGGATAATCATCCTAATTAGTATTACCAAGAAGTTTCATTCAAGTGCTGCTGATTGATAGAAACTCTTCAACCTTAACCCAATGCCAAAGAATCAGAACTATTATTTCTTATTGAAATTGGATTTACAATTACATGCCCTAGAATGAGCATAAGCCCACTATTATAATCGCTTTCCAGTTAAGCAAATAACAACTGTCAATTAACAAAACAAATTGCCAGCTAACTAACCAATTGCCTGACATATGAGCTTCCAGAAACTGAATGTCAAACATTATTGCCAGCTACTATAGTGAATCCTATCACTGATTAATCACAAAGCTACAGATCTCATCTCAGAAACTGAATGTTAAAACACCAACAGCTGTAAATTATATCAATAAATGAATCCACTGAGTCGTTGTATTTAATTACAGTGAAAGGATTTGTTAGGTGTCCTTAGAAATATTTAACGGATGTGGACCACATTGAATTACCCCCTTTTTAAAAATAATTTGGACCACATTGAGTTTACAAAAACTGAAAAAGACAAACCAGTCTTAATATTATTTTATTGAGAAAAAGACAAAAACTGAACTAGGTTGCATTAATTATTGCAAGTTCCTCTCCCCCTCTTAAGCTTCATAGACCTAACCATCTTAGCACCTTCTCTTTATATTCTTCAGTAAAAAAATTCAAACCAAAGTTCCTGACCTACCTTTAACTTAATCACGCATTCACGTTGAAGGTGGTAGGAAACTGATTCGTCAAGCCTCATAAATCTAACCACAGCGCCACTGCCACACCCAATCTTTGAGCTTCTCTTAGTTTTATCTGCATCCCAAGCCTCACAAGATTCTCTCTGCTTCTTCTTCAATTCTTCAATGTTCTTCAAATTCTTATTGAGGTTGATGGGGAGTTGGGTTGCTCCCCCATTGCCAATTGATTCTTGGGTGGAACCTCAACTTCCTTCAGATCTGCCCCCTATGACCACTCAACCAGACTCTTCTTCTCCTTCTTCTTCTTCTTTCACTCATGGTTCATCATGGAAATATGATGTGTTTTTGAGTTTTAGAGGCGAGGATACACGCACCAATTTTACAGATCATTTGTACAAGGCCTTGTGTGATAAGGGCATCTACACCTTCATTGATCGAGAGCTTGTAAGAGGAGAAGAAATATCGCCAGCCCTTGTCGAAGCAATTGAAGAATCAAGAATTTCTCTCATTGTATTCTCTGAAAAATATGCATCTTCGAGGTGGTGCTTGGATGAACTTGTTAAGATCCTTCAATGTAAAGAATCAAAGCAACAAATAGTTTTGCCCATTTTTTACAAGGTGGATCCCTCAGATGTACGACACCAAATAAGTAGTTATGGTGATGCATTTGTTCACCATGAACGCAAATTCAAGGATGACAAGGAGAAAGTGCTCAAATGGAGGAGAGCTCTTAAGGAAGTAGCAAATTTGTCTGGATGGCATTTCGAGGAGGGAGCGTATGTTTCTATCTTTATCATTTTCAAGTTTAATTTTTTTCTCTCTTCTTTCTCATTACAATTTGTTACACATTTAATTGTTACTCATTATTAAAGAAAAGTATCCTTTTGTTAAAATATAAAATTGACAGGACCCGCCCCGGAATTTCTCCCCAAACCGGGGCGGACCCCGTATTGTTGCCGACATCTCACCGATGCCGGGCCCATTTACTAAAAACCCAAGACATCCTACCAAAATTTTGGCAGAGTCTCCCCTGTAAGATGCTCAAACCCAACAACATTCAACCTGCATAATTTACATAATATAAATCCCAACTGCCAGCATGCTTTCAACATACATCAATTCGAAGTAAAGTGGCCTCCGGCCTCAAGTAACAGCCTAACATGGGCGATAACAGAGCATCTAACAGAATTTGATTACAACAACAGCAGAGTAGAAGGAATTTACACGAACCCTATCTACAGATGAAATGTTTGGAGCTCGCAACTTGCTTGAGCGCTTCCAAAAGCCACTACTGCCTGGGGGGCGCAAAACAGAAATATGTGAGTGGACAAAAATAAAGTTTGCATTTAAAACAACATAGTAACCCCACCATGTAAAAATAATGCTCAAGCATGCAGTCTCCACATCCATAAATCAAATACTCAAACATAAAATCTCAAAGTCCAATAACTCTCAAAAATCTCAAACCACAACTCCATTCCCACAAGTATGCAACTCTCACCAACCCATACATATGTATACCTATATAAGTATATATTTATATATATATCTATAATATAACGTATACTTCTCTCCATACTAATGTACCGGGGAAGACAATCCAACCGGGGGATTGTTGGCTGGTACGCAGGATTTTCGAACCAGAACCCGCGTCCAGGGATGAGTAGTCCAACCGGGGGACGGAACTCCATAGCTCACACGCCGGCACTGCCAACGCCACGTGTAGCTCACAAATCTCATATCAAGTCCTACGCGCGCAGACAGTATCATCCCCACACCGGCACTGCCAACGCCATGTGTGATGATACTAAGCAATATACATACTCTTCCCATACACCGGCACTGCCAACGCCATGTATGGGACCAACAATCTCATGACCTTCCCACCACACCGGCACTGCCAACGCCATGTGTGGGAAGCCTAGTAACCAGGGAATGGTACTCACCTAACATACTCATACATCTCACAACCATCCCTCAAACTCATATCTTTCCACAATCTCATAACAACAACTCCTCATACTCCATACATAGCACAATCTCACAACATCAACTCCTCATACTCTATACATAGCAATATAGATAGACATCCCAAAATCCATATAAACATATCCATAATACTCAAACATAGCCATACTCAAAATATATTGCCAATACGTATATGAATATCCAAAGTCATCAACCAAATACTTAATAAATCACATTTCCATTTAAAACACATGCACAAATCTTTTATCAATAAAACCATGCAAATGCTTGAAAACAAAGTCCACTCACAGGTAATCCCACGCTGCCCGGCCCCGAGAGGGTCCTGCCTGCTGCGAACGATCGACAGAAGTACCTATTTCGAGATACAAACCCTTGATTAATATAATACACTTCGAAACGGGAATTCACAAAAGAGAATACTTAAATCCCCAAGATCCCGGTGCGTGTACGTCCAATAGGATATCCTTACAGGTTTGGGAATCGCTTCCCATCCTACGGTTATCGTTAATCCCACAAACTTGAATTATTGAATCGGAACATCCGGGGCTCCGATTCACGATCCACGAATTCCTATAGGATTCTAAGAGTACCTAAATTAACATACTTCAACTTGGAAACGATCCAACGGTTAGAACTTATCGAACCCGAATAACGCACAATATGCGAAATCCGTTCGATAGTCAAACGACATCCAAATTGAGATCCGTAAAATCCTACGCACTCGTGACAACCTAATGATCTCGTCAGGATAAAAAGCAACTTCACCAGCCTTGCCCACGCGCCGCCACACGCGCCGGCAGCGCGTGGGTGTGTAGAGTAATTTCCGGCGACGGAAAATCTCCACACCAACGCTCACCCTTCCTACCCTAGCTTCTTCTCAAGGTCAGGATCACTTTATTCAACTACCCGAGGTCCAATTCGCACGGGAACTGGCCGGAATTTCAAATTGAAAACCGGCCAAAACCTAGGTTTCCAATTCGGTTCCAAAACTCAAAATCGATCCAAACCTACCCCAAAAACAGCTAGAGCACGTAAAAAGAAGAAGAAAACTCACCAACTTTACTTGAAACAGACGGCGGAGGCGGCGGCGCAACGATCGGAAACTTCCGGTTCGAACCAGTCGGAACTGATGTCGGGATTCGAGGTTTCCGGCGGGGAAATGGGGTGGGTTGTGATCGGGGCTTCGAGACAAGTCGAACGGAACCGGTGCCGGCTCTTCCCGTTGCCGGAACAGAGAGAATCGAAGAGAGAGAAAGAGAGAATCGGGGAGAGAGAAACGGAAGAGAGAGAGTATACGCGGGAGAGAGAGAGAGAAAGTGAGGGGTAAATGTGAAAAATCTGATTTTACCCCAAACTCACTTTGAAATAATTACGGTTCCGCCACAGAACTTATTTTGATCGCCAAAACTTCATTAAATCTCTGATTCAAGCCTACCGCCTGTCTACGGATTCGTCTCAGTACCACCTACGCAACCAAACCACTCGTGGTCCCGAAATCCTTCCGGATAAGAAAATGACCAAAATTACCCTTAACCCAAGAGTAAATTAATAATTCTCTTAATTTAATTAAAATAGGAATAAATTTGGAGTCGGGGTGTTACAAAAATTGTAGGGAGAAGATCTTTATTTTAATTTCTTGTGTATTTTAATATTTTCGATAGCTGTAGGGCATTATGGTTATCTATCTTTTTCAAGTTAACTTAATTTCTTTTTCTTTTTTACGTTGGTTACATTTAATTGTTACTTCAATATGTTGTATTCACTAAATTGTTACTTTGGTTAAACTGGCAGGTATGAAGCTATATTTATTAACAACATTGTTGATCAAATCATAAACCGAGTATTGAGACCCACATATTGGAATGTGGCCAAGCACCCAATTGGAATTCAATCTCATGTACAAGATGTGAAAAAGCTTTTAGATGTTGGTGGGAATGGTCGTCGCATGGTTGGGATATGGGGGACATCTGGAATCGGCAAGACAACAATTGCAAAAGCTATATGGAATGCAATTGCCCATGAGTTTGAAGGAAGTTGTTTCTTGCCAAATGTTAGAGAAGGAAGCTTAGTCCAGCTACATGAGACTCTTCTTGATAAGGTTCTAGGAAAAAATTGGAAAATTCAGAGTGTTGATGAAGGAATCAGTGTTATAAAAAAACGGCTGAGGCATAAAAAGATTCTATTAATTCTTGACGATGTGGACCAGTTGGAGCAGTTAGAAAACTTGGCTGGAGATGATTGGTTTGGTGAGGGTAGTAGAGTAATCATTACTACAAAAGATAGGGGATTGCTAGACAATCGTGAAATTGAGTTGATATACGAGGTGAAGAAGTTAGAATACAACCAAGCTCTTGAGCTTTTCAGTTGGCATGCATTCGGAAGAAGTGAACCTCCAAAAGATTATTTGAAACTCGCACAACGTGCAATAGCTTTTGCTGATGGCCTTCCACTAGCTCTAACAATTTTAGGTTCTCATCTTCGTAATAGAAGTATAGGACGTTGGCAAGTTATATTAGATGGTTACAAAGGAGAACCTTATACACATATTGAAAGAATACTTCAAAAAAGTTATGATGCCTTGGATGATGACGCGAAAGAAGTTTTTCTCGACATTGCATGTTTCTTCAAGGGTGGAAATAAGAACTCTCTGCTAGGAATAGTCCCCAAAAATTGCATTGAAGTACTCATTGATAAGGCAATGATAACTATTGAATTCAATCATAGGATTTTAATGCACGACTTGCTAGAAAAACTGGGCAAGGATATAGTTCACAAAGAATCTGACAGGACCCGCCTCGAATTTCCCAGAACCCGAGACGAACCCTGCGGAGACCCCGGCATCACACCCACGCCGGGTTCACTCCTTAAAACTATGTCCTCTTTTACCAGAGAGGATTTAGGGCACGAGACTTTCTGCCAAAATTTCGGCAAAGTCTCCCCTGTAAATTGAACATTCCCCAAAATTTCCACCTGCATAAAACACATTTTATAACCCAACCAGCAGCACGCACAATATAATCTCATGCAATTTACATAAATGGCCTCCGGCCTTCAATGATTCTACCAAACTGCCCACACGGTTGTTAAAATATCTTATTGCATCAAACATGCATATAACAAATTCCAAATCTATCTATACACACCTTCACTCACTCAGTCCACCGGACAAGCCTCAATTCAACCAAGTTTCGGGACCAACCACGAGGTCCACATCATACTCGATAAAACCACCTAAGTGGTGTCTAGGTCGTGGCTGCACCTAGGCGCTATCCCAGGCTGCCTACGTACCCTACTAAGGGATCAAGCCACACGTAGCTCTTTCCTATCAATCCTGGCTCCTGATATCAATTAAACCATCACATCCATATAAATTCATACATTCTAGGGTTTATCCATCACAACACACCCAACATAATCACATAGCTCCCCTCATACGTCGGGACGCACCCGGCCACGTACGGGGTCTGTCAACACGCCGGCTAATCCAAAGACGCGTGCGACCTCACACTGGGCCTGGCTACATTCTCACCAGCCATCATACCATCATATCTCCCACTCATACGTCGGGACGTACCCGGCCACGTACGGGGTCTGTCAACACGCCGGCTAACCCAAAGACGCGTGCGACCTCACACTGGGCCTGGCTACATTCTCACCAGCCATCATACCATCATATCTCCCACTCATACGTCGGGACGCACCCGGCCACGTACGGGGTCTGTCAACACGCCGGCTAACCCAAAGACGCATGCGACCTCACACTGGGCCTGGCTACATTCTCACCAGCCATCATAACATCACATCTCCCACTCATACGTCGGGACGCACCCGGCCACGTACGGGGTCTGTCAACACGCCGGCTAACCCAAAGACGCGTGCGACCTCACACTGGGCCTGGCTACATTCTCACCAGCCATCATACCATCATATCTCCCACTCATACGTCGGGACGCACCCGGCCACGTACGGGGTCTGTCAACACGCCGGCTAACCCAAAGACGCGTGCGACCTCACACTGGGCCTGGCTACATTCTCACCAGCCCTCACACAATCATAACTCCCACTCATACGTCGGGACGCACCCGGCCACGTACGGGGTCTGTCAACATCCGAGGAGGTACATAGGGTAGTGCATATAGCACTGCAAACTAACATTCAATCATAAAATCCATACATACTTTTTATACATTAATTTCTAATAATATAAACACCTTAGTAAACAACTAGCATCCGATAATTCCCCATAATCCCCATAACATCAGGACCTGTCTCTATGGTCATTCTAACCCTCCTGGGAAGGTAGAACTATCCCAAAGGTCTCACAGTCAACCTAGGGTCAAACGGGCCTGCGGGGCCCACAACCTCCAATTTCCGATCCGAAAGTTCCAATAGGTTCTACAAGCTCTAGGATGCACGTCCTGCAAGTTTGGTCCAGATCGGACGGTCGGATCGCTCACGATCGCATCGGACGGTTACTAAAACCCTAACCCCAGGGTTGGCATTTCCAGAGTATCCGGGACTCCGTTTTACGATCCGTCGAATCCTACACGATCCTGGTAATACCTAGATCAACATATTATAACTTCAGGACCATCCAACGGTCCAAACCTAGCAAACCCGGAAAATACGCGATATGCGATATCCGTTCGGGACTCTAACGGTACCCAAATTGAGATCCGAGCACACCTACGCGCTCGTGACATCGAGAGGATCACAATGGGACAAAAATGCCCCTCAGCTACAGTGCCCACGCGCCACCACACGCGCCGGCAGCGCGTGGGTGTCCAAAGCGATAACCCATCGCCGGAAAAACCACGAATCACGGCTCAAGACTCCTACCCTAGGTAAAACACCTAATTTGGAGTCACTTTTGTTCTTGGACGTACCCCAAAATCTGACCGGAAGTGGCCGGAATCTCATCCCGAAATCCGGCCGAACCCTAACTCGAAAATCAGATAATCTAGGCTCAAAATCGATACAATCCTACCCAACCATCAGCTAGATCATGCAGAAGGGATGAATTTCCATACCTTGATCGCCAAAAATGGCGGCCGGACGACGGAGAACGAAGCCGGCGAAGTTTCGGGTGAAACCGAGCTTTTCTCTTCGATTTTCCGGCGAAATCTCGACGGCTGACGGCGAGACCTGGCTGGGGTAGGAAGAGGACGGCGGCCCGGTCATTTTGGTACCGGCCCCGTCAACTTTGGTGGCCGGACGAGAGCACGGCCGGCCAAAACGTGGCCGGCTGTGGTGGCGGTCGCGAACCAGAGGAGAGAGAGAGGGACGCGCGGGAGAGAGAGAGTGTGTGAGAGACGGGGGCAATTCCGTCTTTTAACCAAAATTCCATTTTCCAAATATTTACGATTTTGCCACTGAGCTTCTTTTGATCATATCTCTCTCGTTACAACTCCGATTCGAGTCCACTACGTGTCTACGAACTCATCTCACCGTGCTCTACGCAACGGTACAACCGGAATTCCCAAATTCCTTCCGGATAAGAAAATGACTAAAATACCCCTATCTCACGGGTAATTTCTCAATTCCACTTAAATAAATTAAAACATGGGATAAATTTGGGGTCGGGGTGTTACAGAATCCCCCAATGATCCCGGCAAGCGTAGTAGATTGTGGTTTTACGAAGATGTCAAGCAAGTTCTAACGGAAAGTACAGTAAGTATTACATATGTTATTATATTCAATTTGACAAAGAAAGAATAACTTATGTAACCTATAATTTTCTTAACAAAATGTGCTTGCATTTTGGTTTGTACAATGACTTCGTTTTTTTAATGTTAATGCTTTTCCATCTTAGGGAACGAGAAATATTAAAGGCATCATGGTGAAGCTTCTAGAACCAGCTGAGATAATTTTGAATCCAGAATGCTTTCGTAATATGGTAAATCTTCAAATTTTCATAAACCATAATGCATCTCTACGTGGGGACATTAACTATCTGCCCAACACGTTAAGATTTATTGATTGGCCTAGTTGTCAGTTACAATCTTTGCCACCCAATTTTCAAGGAAATCGTCTTGTTGCGTTCAATATGCTTGGCAGTCATATCAGACACTTGGAGGGATTTAAGGTATGTATTTGAAATTATTTTCATCTATTATATATAATTTCAAATAGAGTTGTTAATTCAGAAGGAAAAAAACGAAAATTGTTTTCTAAGTTTTTGTCTTTTGAAGCGTGTGATTAATTATTTTCTGTTTTTGTGTTCTTATCTCATAGCATTTGCCAAACCTGACATCCATGGATTTAAATGGTTGTCAATTCTTAGAAAAAATCCCAGACTTATCCGGAATCCCAAACATAAAATACTTGATTCTAAGTGGCTGTAGACGTTTGGTTGAGATTGATGATTCTGTTGGACTCCTTGATAAACTCGTTCAATTGAATCTTAGTAGATGCGTTAAGCTTACGAGGTTTGCAACAACACTTAGATTGAAATCACTTGAAGAACTTGATCTTAGTGATTGCAAAAGGCTTAAGAGTTTCCCAGAAATAGAAGTCGAGATGGAATCACTATGGACATTGAATATGGCAGGAAGTGGCATAAGAGAATTGCCTCTATCAATTGCATATCTTACTGGGCTTCTAGATTTGATTCTTAAGAGATGCTTCAATCTTACTGGGCTTGAATTACGGCTGCTTTATTTCTGGTCCACATTACGATATCTTGATCTATCTAGAAACAATTTTGTCACGCTTCCGGAATGCATTAGCAAATTTGTGAGCTTGGACCAGCTTGACTTGCGTGATTGCAAGAGTCTTCTAGAAATTCCACAAGAAGTGCTTCCACCAAGAGTATATACGGTATTACTGGATAATTGCACATCATTGGAGAAAATTCCAAAACTGCCACTATCATCGGAGGTTGAGTATCTGCGTTTGATAAATTGCGTTAGACTACGTGGCTATGACATCACAGAAAATAGTATTCTGGATCAGGTTTCTGTCTCTTCTCTCTCTGTGTCTCTGTGTCTCTCCCTCTATGTTATATGGTTAAGATGATGATTGTTGTAACCAATTGTATTGTAGGTATCTTCTCATCCGCATTCTGAATTTACAATTACTCTTCCAGGCGATGAAGTACCAAAGTGGTTCAGCTGTTGTAAAGATGCAACACTAGTTAAAGAGGAATTGGTTATAGCTCGATGTGAAGTTTGTTTTGAAATTCCTCCAAATTTAGATTGGGAGACGTTAAGATTGGTTCTATGTGTTGTTAATAAAGGAAAGTCATATTTTCGTATTGATAGAGGCGAGGTAGAGTCACGTGTTCATATCAATGGAAAAATGGTCCAATCGACACATATGTTCGTATTCCGATCAAAAAACAAAAAAACAAAGATAGAGGAAAGTCATGTGGCTCTTAAGTGTATTCCATTATTGAATCTGAGCGAGTTAGGTGTGGGGGAAGAACTGACGCGGTTGCAGCAGGGTAATATGTGTCAAATTATATTTGAGTTCTATAGAATGCCCACACCCGTTAAAATCCTCTGCGGGGTCCACCTATTAGGCCACCAGGTTGCTGATGTCGCAGTTGATTGTGGGCAAAGGCAGTGGTTGTTGCCTGATGCGATGGCAGTGGACGATGATATTCAGGATGATCAACACCAAGACAACGAATTGCTTTCCTTACCTTCAGCATCAGAGACTAGTCTTGGCAAGAGGCCTCGGTTATCAGATTTCTTGGCACTTGATGATGATCATCGTGCTAACGTCGTCGACGTTGGTGATCATGAAGCTCAAAGAGGAGAGGCTGATCACCCAAAGAGGAGGCACACTGATCTTAACGAGGAGCCAAAGTATGTAAATCCATTAAATTCTGAATGATATCTTTGCATTTTCTGGTCATATATCTGCGTTTTGTGTTCAATTCAAATTGAGCAATATTTTGCTGTGCGTCTCTGGGGTATATGTTGTAGTTTTCAGGGTGTGAATTTTTTTTCTTTTTGTTTTGGGTTAAATCCTTTTTCTTAGCGCTCTACGTTCGATATTAAATTTTCAGGTAATGAAGTTCCAAAGTGGATTATGTAAGCCCTAGGTTCAGCTGTCGAAATGAACCAAATTTCCAGGCAATGGTCTAGCAATCAAGAGGTGTGTTAAGGCGCCAGCAGTTTCTGAGATTCCATTTTAAGTTGCATAAGGCAATACCTTTCTTCTCAATTGATGCATCCAGCATTTATCCACAGATGAACAAAACTGGTTGCAAGCCGGATTTATCTAATGCTTTCATTCCACACGTATACTTTGTCTATGATTCTTCTATCTCATTCATTGGAATTGATGTATGTTGGGGATGAAATGTAACACATTTATCTATTTCATAATTTCCAATCAAGGTTTGTTGAAAATCAGACATTAATTGTAAACAGGCATCCAAATATGCCCAACATATTTTTGTTGAAAGATTGTGTCTCATTATACTAGTGATGTTGCTGGTATTGGCAAGGTACAAGAATCCTAGCATGTCTAAATCATGTCAAGTTGCTGCAACTCACGTTGCTGGTATAGCATGTTCAATATTTTTTTTATAATCCTGCAAGGACATGAAATGAAAAGCTTGATGAGCAGCAATAGTGTCATGCATATTATGTTGTTTTCGAACTCCTGTCTAGTTTGCGAATAGATTTTGGTTCTTTGAATACCAGTTGCTGTTTGAACAGCCCTGGTAGAGCTAACATCTCCAATGGCTCCATTACCCAAAAAGAATTTGGCTTTAGAAACTAAGAAAAAGATGTCAGGAATTATAACTTCTTTCTTTATTGTTCACGAAAGCGAATTATGATTGTCATTGCATGACCGGATAGCTATTGTAGATGTTAAATGTCCAATTTTATCCACCAAAAATTACAAGGGGCATCTCATAGTCAAAAAGATAATTATAACTTACAATTTGAACTGACACCAAGTAAAACTTATGACAAACAGGAATAAATGTCCAATGTATAACAAGAGAGAGGCACACATCTGTGTAAATGTAGAAAAATATGCACGGCAGAACCATGTGTCCGTGGAGCTCTGCAAAACCGCCACATTGCCGCGAAGAAAAAGCTCCGCATTGAAATGGCTCAAACCAACATATTCAAGCATCACCAACTTGGTTATATATTCCTACATAAGCCACTGTCCAACAAATACAAAAGCCTATACCTCATTTTTGCCACCATTCTTGGTGTATGGTACCTTTACAGCTCTGCATGGTGGCGTTGAAACTTGTTTGAATTGAGTTGTATTTCCTATCATATAGCCAGCCACACCGAAAGACCATGCACACATACAACGAAGCAAACAATCTCGAACAATCATGATCGAAAGTTTGCCATTCTGAACAGTTTTAGCCAAGCAAATCTTTAAACAAGTTGGGATTCTGACTTGTTGGGGTCACACCCATCTGCCTTACAAGTGCATCCTTATTCAATTGAGTGTTACCCCACTTTGAGCAGTTCTTGATAACTTAGATGCAAGATTAAACTCATCCCTATTGGTCGGCAACACACTGCTACTAAGCCTGCTGAGAGATGTATCTGCATGTAATCCGATAATATCATGTGTCTTAGCCGCACCAGCTGCACCATGATTTGCAGTTAATGCTTCAGTTTGATCAAGAAGCTCTTCTAACTGCTTGAAAGGATCTACAGTGGAAGCAGTACTACCAGTTGAGTCACCCAAATCGAGCAAGTCTGGAGCAGGTTCATGATTAACTTCAGTGTGTACAATTGCTGCCTTTGGTACCCGGGTCTTCTCTAAAGCATGGATATTCGCCTTAGACACCTTATCATAAGGTCCTTATGGTTGGCAAAAGATGGCCTCCTCTCGGTTTTTGATGATCCCCCAAACAGTGAACTGGCTTCTGCTTTTCTGGAGAAATTTCAACCTGGGGCCTCCTTGACTCATAAGAATCACGTGCTTTGAAATTTGAAGTGCTCATGCTATCTATTTGTGTGACCCCATTCGCTGATTTCTGGGAACAACTCGAGGAATTTGAGATCGAAAATGCTGGGGAGGATTATGTTGGCATACCCCATTTTCTTTGAACGCCATCTAGTCGTAACTTAAGTTCCGATGATCCTGCATCTGACATAGGTGGCAATGATGCAGGCTGGCGGATCTCCCTAGCATAAGATGGTTCAGGAACTGGAACAAGCTCGGTTGAGGATGCAACTGCAGCTGGAGGAATTCTTGATGGCACTGCTGGCTTTGGAAGCTCATATGCCTCAAACCTAAGACCATGGGTTAAAGCTTCATGCTGATCTTGGTTACTGAAGTTGCTGATATTTAACATTCCAGAGCGCTCATTATCGGGAATATAGGGCTGAGCACCTTTCTCTAGTGCTTGTTGGACATAGCCATTGAGGAATGAAAGGCTTTTATCAATCTGCAAGAGAAGATGAATATTAATATTACACAAAAAATAATCTTATTCAAGAAATAAATAAATAAATGGTTTCGGCATGATTCAAAATCAAGGTTTTCAAGCATATTAGAGAAATACAATTGCAAAACCATGAAAAGAGCAACTTATAACTAAAGGGAAGAAATAAGATGCAAGGACCAGGGACGAAGAAGTCGGGAAACTAATTAAAGCATGTCGTGTAATACCGATTAGAATCACTTGATAACATCCAGGTATTACCAACCAAAGGCAGCTACATAAATTAAGTTTCGCCAGTATAATATGATGCATGTTGGTCAAATAAGCAATTTTAATCATTCCGAATTTTTTTTAATCTAAACCACAATAAAGCAATCTTTGTACTTTTTTTATACAAGGAAATCTACAATATACATACTAAATGTCAAGCAATAATAAGGCTTCAGAAAGATAATGTACCCATATGAGATAATGTACATTATCACGACATGGTCCTATTAGAACAATTTACAAGGCAACTGCATTTTTTAATGAGACATACATTAGTTCACTTTCCTTATACCTAATTTACATTCATCAAGGATTCTATTTGATATATCCAATGTTTTCAGAGGCGAGGCGTATAGGTGAGACATTTTTAGTAGCGCTATGTGAGGCGTAAGCCTTGAAGCGTTGAGGCGTAAGCTTTTGAACATTAATTTATTTTAATAAGAAAAATTTATGAATAATACAATACAATTAAATTGTACAACTAATTCTTATTCAACCATAACAATCTTTTAAATATAATCAAATATAAGTACTAATTGTCATTCAAAGCATAATAATCAATCCCAAAACATAAAATATTTATTCAACATCAAAACAAATTATACAAGTATGATGCATGTATGTAAAAAAAAATGACTTACTTGCAGTCGAAAGATGAAGAGAATTCTTGAAATTGATGGAGTTATATGGTAAGGGTCTAAATTAGGGTTCTACATGTACTATACAATATATATATATATATAGGAAGAAAAAAAAAAGAAAAAAAAAAGGTAAGTAGAAAAGCTACAGTGGGTTGGAGTTAGAAAAAAAAAAGTTATTAATTCTTGCAATAAGTTTATTACAATAAAGGTAATGAAAAAAAAACTGAAACAGCGTTTTTTTTTTCAACACCAAGTGAAACGACGTCGTTTCACTTTAAGATTTTTTTTAAACCACTGCAATCAAAACGACGTTGTTTCATGACAATAAACCTTTAAAAAAAAAGCAAGTTGTCTTCCTTGCGACGCCATCTTCCTCGCAGACGATTTGCAGAGTCGAAAATTTCTTCCGGTTCAGAAGTTTCCAAATATGGTGCGCCTTGCAACGCCTCGCTTTGCCTAGCCACGCCTTACAACGCCTTCTCATGCCTTCTCATGTTTTCCTCTCGCCTCGCTCTGAAGCGCGCTCCGACACGCGCGAAGGCATGCCTTTGAAAACACTGGATATATCTCAACAAATGCTTTCCAAAAGATACATTTTGTAAATATAAAAAAACCAGAGAAAATTAAATTTACAGTATATCATTTGGCATAAAACAATAAGAGGGTCACCAAACTTAATGCAATCACAAGGTTAAACAACCATTAGACTTTACCATTAGAAAACAGGAGGTTCAGACAGTAAGCCAACACCCACCAAATAACAAGGAAAAGAGAGATGCAGAACTACTACAGTTCTTAATACTTTAAAGGAGAAGAAAAAAAAAGAAGGGTGCGAGTAGATAATGCAATTAAATATGACCTCAATGTCTTCACAACTTGCGTCTGACGGCATAATACTCTCAACTGCAGGAGCATCTAAGCTAATGACAGCTTGCAATTCATATGCACGCTGCTTCAGATCTGTTGAGTGAGAAGCTGACAATTCTTCCACCAAAGATTGACACTGCAAGGGAAGAAAGATTTTTATCAATCGATATATACTTCCACGACAGGACAAAACAAAATGAAAATGACAATTATAACTAATCATTGATTAGATGAATGTCAACATTATAATGGTGCCCAGAAAACTTCAACTTAAAAAAGCATTAAACTGTCATCATGCAACTATAGAGCTCTGGACCTCAAAGCTAGGGCCACTGATCATTGACACGCACATGCACAGATCTATCAAAATTCATGTTAATCATAGAGCTCTGAACGTAGGAGAATTCTGCACTGCCACTCATCTATCAAAATCCATGTTAATCATTACATCTTTTGATTAAACATCTTATTCAGATTTAGCTCTGCTATTTAGAGAAATTCAACCCACTACTAAAAGCATATTTACATACAATGCAATTTCCATCATTCGGGAAGAATAAATTCATTCCAGTCATGACTGATGCTAATCTATAAAGAGATGCCTGTTCAATCTAGTGTGCAAACTGTACGGTGAGATTTGAACTTTCAATCTTTCAACTTAATTTTCAGTCAAAGATCTGCAAGTTAACAAATCTTATCTTCTCTCAGGGAAAGCAAAATAAAATGGCATAAGACCATCTCCAACCCTGTTGGGGCTAAACTCAAATTTTCACCTTCTAAAATACAACTATTCATGTATTTTCATGACTCAAATTTTTTTTCCTCCAACCTTGTAGACTCATAATTTGAGTCCGCAACTTTATTAAATTGTTTAAGAATGATTAACTCCTAAATTTTGTTTCTTGTTAATTTTTCTTGACATTATTTTTGTTTCAACACTCGTGATTTAATTTTCTAAATATTTTAACCTAAAAAAAATAAAATTCCAAAACATAATTGAATTTCACTTAAAAAATAAAAATAAGTACAATACCATACGTATGCCCGGAATAATTCGAACTCTTCATTGAATTATGTAAGTGTGTTTAAATTATCTAAGCATTTTTAAATAAACGACAATCATTAAATTTTGCCGTTGAGATTGCTTAAATTATTATTCATGATTATTGATTACAAATTATAATTGTTAAAAAAAAAAAAAAAAAAAAAAACAAACAGCAATATCAGATTTTTGGCACAAAGTTGCTGCCCAAATAGTGTAACCAAAACTGGGCCCAGCAAACATTGTGCAGCACATGGGCTTCAGTCAAAAAAAAATAATTAAAAAAGCAGATTTTGGGCCCACAAAATTATCAGTCCAGGCAAAAATGGGACTGGAATTCCACCAAAGATTTGAGATTTCTCAAATTTCCACCCTCCAGAATACATGGGTTGGAGATGGTTTTTGGAGGCTAAACTCAAAATTTGAGTTTCCACCCCAAGGGTTGGAGATGGTCTAAATACCAGTAGAACTCTTACAATTATGAGCATAATTACTAATCATAATGCATTATTTTTAGCAGGAAACTAAAAGAAAAAAACCACTCGTAGGAAAACAACTGATTCAACCTCAGATACAAATGCAAAAATTAGGACTATACTGAATAAACATGGAGCAATTTTTTATCACCCTAGAACAGTGAGGGTAAAACAGTAACTTTTGTGGCTTTAACAACCCCTACAGCAGCAAAGTTCTAGAAGATGGCACCTTGATAGCCAAGTACCATACTAGAGAAAACTAGTTTGTACCTCACTATTAGCGAACCATCACTTAGGAAAAGGGAGATGGCACTACTACATTTTATGCTTTGCGCAATGAAGGAATGTTCGTCGCGCAAAAGAGTGCGACGTAGCACTTTCGTTACAAAAAATGTTTCGGGACGACCCAAATGTCCGAGGCACAAACGTTTGCGCAGCGAAAGGCTGTTCGTCGCACCAAGAATGTGCGACGAGTGCTTCGTCGCCTGAGATACGTGAAATTTGCACAATGAAAACACTTTCGTCGTGCAATTAGTCATTGCACGACGAAAAACGTCGTCGTGCGACGAAAATATTCGTCGCGCATACACATTTCGCGCAACGAAACTCTTCGTCGCGCATGATTAAATGAAGTATATTAAAAATATATTTTTCAACTTTTTTATATAAAAAAAATGATTTTGCGCGAGAATATACATTTCGTCGTGCAAAAGTAATATATATTATATATAATAAAAAATTAATCTTATTTGTTTTTTAATTTTGGAAAAAAATAAATTTGGTTTTTTTTTAATTAAAATGAAATTGCAATAAAAAGATTAATCGTAAAGAAAACATTTATTATATAAAATAAAATAAATGTATACAAGAGAAATATTTTAAAAGTAATTATAAAAAAAAACTAATCAAATAATATTCCAAAATCTACTTGGTCATCTGCCATATGCGGCTCGGAGGTCTGGGCGTCTACAGGGGCCGTGGTCTGCTGGGGATGCTCGGGGTGGACGGGCTCAGAGGTTGGCGCACCAAAATTCAGGATTGGAATGCCGGACCGCGCGAGGGACTGCAGAATCACCGACATCTGACCCTCAAGCTCGGCAACCCGCGATGTCAAAACAGTCACCTGACTGTTTGCCTGCGACAATGACCGCGGTCGAGGTTCCCTCTGTCGGGCATTCCCCATCCCCCTACAATATGTTCCCGGACTCCTCCCCAGAGTCTGATCCAACGTCTGCGTCAAAATCTGAAATCCAGCATCCTGTGGAGGATCCACAGACTCGATCGGAGTCTCGGGAGGAAGTTGGGAGGCAGACTCCTGAAGAACCAACTGGCTCCTCTCCACCATCGTCGTCTGTTTAACATTACATAAAATATAAATTAAAACATGCATATAAATTGAAAGCGTAACATAAGAATTAAAATTAAATAATACTTACATGAAGGGACTCGGCCAACTCATTCCCAGGTCAAACATAAACATCACCAAAGACGTCGATCTCTGGGAATTTCGACCCCCCCTAAATTAAACAAGAGAAGGAAAATATTAGTATGAACAAAATAAATTAATAATAATGACGTATTAAAAATTAAATATAAATTATATTGTTCTTACCCGACGTCGTGCATCCATCCTATATGAGAAGGGTCTGGAGCCGGAATGGTGGAGAAGAGTCTTCTTCTTCCTATTGCCCTTATTCACTTGGGCTTTATTCTGTTATACAAAAAATAAAACGTATTTGTTGAAATATAAATAAATTAAATAATAATGACATATAAAAAATAAAATAAACATTAATAAGAAATATGTAATAATTAAAAAAATATTATTAAAAAAATACCACATAATCGGGGGCCTAAAAATGAGCGCAGAGCCATGCCCAACTATCCTCCCGCCCCTCAAGCTCCTTCGGGCAACCCTCCTAAAGAGCGACTTGCGAATCATCAAACGCCTCAAAATGGTGGTGCAAGTCGCTCTTCCACTGCTTGTACCTCTCACCGAAGAGTCTGTTGACGTACGCCATTGACTCCTCTTTGAGGTCCTCTAAGTGGTAGTTCGTCTGCAATAAATTAATTACATACATTAAGTAATAGAAATATATAAAGTTTGAAAGACAAATAATTAAAAGATAGGAAACATACCGACAACTGGCCGCGAACCTCCATCTTGATCTCGTTAGGCATGACCTTCCAAGACTTCCATTGCATCGGGCAATGGGTTCGAACGACGTGGCCAATGTCGTGGGCCAAGGAGCTATGCAACTCGGCCGTCGGTGTAGCCCGATGGCGCTCGTCGTATCCGATGCTAATATTTGCGCGACGAGGGCCATCGTCGCGAAAGACATCATTGCGCAACGATTTTACTTTCGTCGCGCAAAGAAGGAGAGAAAATGGCGCCAAATACTTGCACGACGGACGTTTGATTTGTCGCGCAAGGTTTGATGTCGGCACTATCTTGTGCGACGGAAAGTTTCGCTTGCGCGACACGTTTGCGAGTTTGCGCGACGACACATTTTTTCCGTCGCGCAAAAATCATTACAAAATGATTTTACTTTCGTCGCGCAAAGAAGGAGAGAAAATGGCACCAAATACTTGCGCGACGGACGTTTGATTCGTCGCGCAAGGTTTGATGTCGGCACTATCTTGTGCGACGGAAAGTTTCGCTTGCGCGACATGTTTGCGAGTTTGCGCGACGACACATTTTTTCCGTCGCGCAAAAATCTGATTTCTTGCACGACGAAAACATTATTCGTCGCGCAAAATCTGTCTTCTACATATCTGCAATGTGCCATTGCAGAGGCAGATTGCTCCATTTTTCTGCCATTTCGATTTGTCCTTTGTCTATGCTGCTGCCTCTACTGAGAATTCAATACGCTCATTGGGTAAGTACTATTTGTCATTTGTTTAAAATTATTAATGTGAATTCGTACTAACGGTATTATTATTATTTTTATTATAGATATTTGTAAATTCCGATTGTGGAGAACGATTGAGAAGGTATTTCATTCATTTTATATTAAATTCATTACATTATGTTGAACTTAGTTTGTTATATTTATATATTTTGTTGTTGAATTATATTTATATTATGTTGTTAAATTGTGCATGATGTAGCACAATGTGTTGTGATGTACGAAGTTAATTGAAATTAACTTCGTACTTTTATTATAATTTTTTAGTAACACTTAGTTTCCTGTTCGAGATTAGTTGGATTTCGTGCATGGATGCGTAAAGCATGACTGCGGTCCAATTAATTCTTGAATTGTCCTATTATTTGGACAGTTTGGTAATGCATAGTGTTGTCACGTAATCTACAGCTACAGGATTAGATTTCGATTGTGGAGATTTCGATGTCATCTCGGTACGTTCTTCGGGTGGTACGTAGGTATTTATACCTATGCCCACCTCAAGAACTGTATCGAGATGCTGCCGAAATTAATCCACGTCGAAATCTAATCTCATGTAGCGGTAGGTTATGTGACAGGACTATGCATTCCCGAATGGGATAAGGCCCTTACCGAAGGCATAAGGTGACATTATAACTTTGTATGAAGTTGTTGTGATACAATGTTGTGATTGTGGTTTCAGGAATCATGAGCAGAAGGTGGATACAGAACCCGAATAGATGCATATACGAATACTTGGATGGAATCGAGGATTTTATTGAGTTTGCACGTAGACATAACCCGGGTGCAACTAGAATCCATTGTCCTTGTAGAATGTGTAATAACACGTTGTGGGAGACAATTGAAAATGTTGGCTTTCATTTAATAAGGAATGGAATGATTGAGACATATAGCATTTGGAATCTTCATGGGGAACAATTAGACAATGCTTCATCTTCAAATGCCACAAGGGTAGACAATATTGAACCTATTGTGAACCCAAAGACCATAGACAAGTGCAAAAGGTGTTGAATGGTCTTGGATTGGGTTATGAAAAAATTCATGCTTGCAAAAACAATTGCATGTTATTTTACAAAGAGTATGAAGGTTCAAGATGACATCTCAGAATAGGACGACTAAGATCCCACAGAAAGTCATGCGTTATCTGCCCTTGAAACCTAGGCTACAGCGATTGTATATGTCGACTCATACTGCCACAGACATGAGATGGCATAAGGAGAAACGGGTAGACAACGATGTGATGCGGCATCCTGCAGATGGGGAAGCATGGAAAGAGTTCGATCGAACGTTGCCCGACTTTGCTGTTGATCCTCGAAATGTTAGATTGGGACTTGCCACTGACGGATTCAATCCGTACGGGGTTCTAAACCAACACCACAGCACTTGGCCGATTTTTGTATTTCCATATAATTTGCCGCCTTGGAAATGCATGAAAAAAGAGTACATGATGATGACTATTTTGATAACTGAGGATCCTGGCAGGTCAATCGATGTTTACTTACGGCCGTTGGTTGATGAGCTCAAAGATTTATGGACAAACGGTGTGTGCACGTACGATAAAGCCACTAGGAAGATGTTCACTTTGCGGGCAGCAGTGATGTGGACTGTAAATGATTTTCCCGCATATGCAATGGTTTCTAGGTGGAGCACAAAGGGTTATATGGCATGCCCTGTATGCAAGGAAAGTGTAACTTCTGGTTGGAACGCGGGAAAAGTTTGTTATCTTGGTCATCGAAGATGGTTGTCATGGGACCACGAGTGGTGGGAAAAGGATAAAGGGTTTGACGGGAACACAGAGCATCGCCTCAGACCTAGAGAATGGTCCGGTGATGAGATCTTGGAACAGCTAAACCGTTTGGATTTTTCTCCGTTCGGGAAAACAGTTACTCGGACCAGACCTTCTACACATTTGAACTGGACGCACAAGTCTATGTTTTTTGAGCTCCCATATTGGTCGAAACTAAAATTGAGGCACAATCTTGACGTTATGCATGTTGAGAAAAATGTCTTTAACACATTGCTGGGCACGATTCTAGATATCAAGGGTAAGACAAAGGACACGATCAAAGCTCGTCTTGATTTGGAAATAATGGGCATACGAAGAGGTTTATGGATGAACATGGACGGTGATAAAGCTAGAAGGGATCTGGCATTTTTTGCCATGAAACCGAATGACAAAAAAGATTTTATACAATTTGTATCGTCGGTAAAGTTTCCCGATGGGTATGCTTCTAATATTGCGCGTTGCGTGAATGTTGACGGGGGTAAATTTACTGGACTGAAGAGCCATGACTGCCATGTGTTTATGCAACGCCTACTTCCTGTGGGTATTCGACACCTTTTGCCAGAAGATGTAGTGAAACCAATCATGTTGTTGTCCAGATTTTTTTCCCAACTGACGGCAAAAACATTGCGAAAGACAGACATTAATCAGTTGCGCCATGACATTGTCCAAGTCCTATGCAAGTTCGAGATGATATTCCCTCCAGCTTTCTTCACAAGTATGATCCACGTGATGGTTCATTTGCCAGAAGAGGCATTACTCGCTGGTCCTGTAAACTATGGCTGGATGTATCCAATAGAAATGTATATAATCCTCATAATTTGTTTCTGCATCCTTAACTCACGGTCGCTAATTTGTATCATTTGTTTTTATTTTGCCAGGCTTCTCGGAGAGTTGAAAAAAACTGTACGCAACAGGGCGAAACCCGAAGGATCAATTATAGAGGCTTGGTTTCAATATGAGTCGCTTACTTTCTGTGGAATGTATTTAAAAGATGTGGACACGGCTTTCAATTGTCCTCAACGCAATAATGACGCAGGTCTGAGAAATGAGAAACTTTATGTTTTCGCCCAAAGCGCACGACCCTTTGGAGATCCGGTACGAGGAGAGTCGTTTTCCAGAAATGACATGGAGGTAGCGCATTGGTTCATACTTAACAATTGTGATGAGATAATGTCATACTTAGATGAGCATGAAGAGATGATGAAGCGAGAACATCTATCACATTTGTATGCCAAGAAACACCGTGATTTGTTTCCAAAATGGTTTTTGGAATATGTAAGTTATAAGTGTTTTGTATTTGTTATTTATATATATATATATATATATTGTGTATTATTTAATGTTATCAAACTAACATGTGAATTCATTTGTAAAATATTAGGTGAATAAGTTGAAATCATCGAATTCACCCTCTTACAGTGAAGAGTTATATAACTTGGCGTTCGGCCCGATTCGCACTGAATTATTCTCGGGTTGCCATGTTAATGGTGTAAAGTTTTTGGGGACTGCAAGAGATGACAAGTTGTGTACGCAAAACAGCGGTGTCCATGTTCCAGGTGGTGGCGAAAGTACTGACATTGATTTCTATGGCAAACTCACAACTGTCGTGCAATTGCTTTACAAAGACCGATACCAAGTGATCATGTTTAAGTGTCGATGGTTTGATACAAACCCAAATAGACAGGGAAGTGTTAAAATAGAACACGGCTTACTATCAGTGAACATTAACAGAACTTGGTATGATGACGACCCTTACGTTTTGGCAAACATGGCAAGACAGATTGTGTATCTAGATGACCTTAAAGCCGGAAGCGGTTGGAAGGTTGCTCAGCAGATGGATCAGAGGAACGTGTATGCTATACCAAAACTAGACCCAACTGACAACGACGTCGACAACGTCACTGACTAACGGTTGGAATCTTCCATGGAAACTGATGCAGAAACACTTCGAGATACAGATGTTATACAAGAACCGTTTCAGCTTCAAGGAGTGTCTTCAATCGAAATATCGATTCAGTCAATTACAATTGACCTCGGTGATCTTCAATGCTACGAAGTTCCAGTGGGCCCGAACAACGAAAGTGATGAGGAGGAGGATTGGGAGACCAAAACTGATGATAGCGAGGATAACAAAAGTTACTATAGTTCAGATGATAAATAATGCAATTCATTAGCAACTACCCATGTAAAACATAGGAAATGAAATTTGTTGTAATTTAATTATGGTAGTGTAAATATGGCAATCACAAATTAAAATGAAGTTGCACACAAAATTTGCAATCACAAATTAAATTACAACATATAATATATAAATTAAAATTTAGATATATACCTAAATTTGAAAACATATTTGAATATAACACATATATACCTAATTTGAATGTATCTATTTGATTTTCAATTGCCATTTATGAATATAAGAATTACGGTTTTCTCTTTTTTGTGTTTAAAATCTTCAAATTGAATGAATACCACATGTAGATGATTTTTTCATTTTTGGTTTTGTTTGAAGGATATTATAATATTAAACACTATTGTTATAAATTTATTGTAGAACCATGTATATATATATCCATATAATTTAATCACATAAATTATGTTAAATTTATTTTATCATAATTGATGTTAACATTTTAATCTAACTTACACCTTTCACCCAAAGAAGAATATATATTTTTTGCCAATAGTCTTAAATTAATATACTCCTCTGTTAAAATTAATCTATTGGAAAAAATTTGAGATTTTTGTAGAGAATAACATGTTAACATTTTATTTTTCTTTTTCAAATAGTCTTAAATTAATATACTCCTATGTTTAGCATATGAATATAATGTAATTATAATTAAATTAAAACATATATAACATATATAACACCTATAAACAAAAAATAATGTAGAGAATACTGACATAAAACATATATAACACCTATAAACAAAAAATAATGTAATTATAATTAAATTTTTGGAATTTTCAGAATTTTTAGCGGAATTACAATCTTGCGCGATGAAACAAAAACTTATTCGTTGCGCAAAGTTCACAGAACTTGCGTGACGAAACAGTGGTATATTCGTCGTGCAATCTCATTCAGCCCTTTTACAAATAGGGAACACTTAGCATAAATTTTTGCGAGAGGTTTGCACAGAACAAAGACCTGCGCGACGAAACAGTGGTATATTCGTCGCGCAATCTCATTCAGCCCTTTTACAAATAGGGAACACTTAGCATAATTTTTTGCGAGAGGTTTGCATAGAACAAAGACTTGTGCGACGAATATTATGTTTGTCGTGCACTCTAAACCCTAAACTCTAAACCCTAAACCCCACGGTACAAATGGTTGAGATTTATTATCTTTGCGCCACGAATATACTACCTCTTCGTCGCGCAAGATGCTGAGCTCAGCAGCTTGCGCGACGAAAACTTCAATGTTTCGTCACGCAATGTCATTCAATTCTTTTAAAATTGTGCAAAATGTGTATAAAGTGATCAAAATATAGTACCATGTTTGTTTCATTTAATTATAGTCTTAGATGAGATTGCTAATACCGGGCCCACCAAATTATTACCATATTATTACTACATACACATATACTATAATGTACATATATACACGTATATACACATATACATGTGTATATATATAAACACATATATACATATATAATATATATAAATACATATAGATACATACACGTATATTATAATAATAGCATACATGTATATATGTAATATATATATATATTATATATTATAATACATATATACGTATATATACATATATGTGTATATATAATATACCCATGTATGTATTATAATATACATATACACATGTATATATACATATATATATTATATATTATAATATACATGTATATTATTATTATTATTATAATTATCTATTATAATATATACATATATATATATTTATATGTATTATACCCATGTATATATTATAATATACATATATACACCTATATACACATATATATATATGTTTATATTATTTATAATATATAATATACATGTATACATGTATATACACATATATGTTATATATATATATATTATATGTATATATATACATATATATTATTATATATTTTATAAAATACATATATACATATATATATATATATAGATATTTTTGAAAAAATAAAAAAAAATCTAGTCCTAGTCCAAGCATGCACCAAACGCAAAATAAGTGTTATCCAACTTAGACCAAGCCAAGACAGTCCCGAAGTATAGTCTATGCCAAGACAGTCCTGACAAACGAGCCCTAAAATTTCTGGCAGCATAACAATCTTGCGCGACGAATACGTTATTTATCCGTCACGCAAGGTTGTCATACCTTTCAATAAACCCTAAAATTTCTGGCGGCATAACAAGCTTGCGCGAAGGTTTTACACATCGTCGCGCAAGGTTTTCAAAATTTGGGCGGAAAACAACCTTGCACGACGGTTTTTTTTATTTTTTCGTCGCGCAAGGTTCATTAAAACGGAGTATGCGCAACGCACTATTTCTTTCGTTGTGCAAGGTCTTCAAAATTTGGGCGGAATGTAGTAAAAATTTGGGCGGAAAAAAACCTTGCGCAACGGTTTTTTTATTTTTCCATGGCGCAAGATTCATTAAAACGGAGTATGCGCAACGCATTGTGTCCTTCGTCGCGCAAGATCCGAGAAATTTTCAGAAAAATCGCGACAGCCTCCTTTCTTCCTCACTTCCTCTCTCTGCCCTAAACACCCTCTCTCTCCGCCGTCACCCCAGCCCAGTGCTCCGCCGGAAAAAGGACCGGGCCGCCACCACCGTCGAAGCCCAGAGGTTCCCCTGCCGTCACCGTCGAAGATTCCGCCGGAAAAAGCTTCGTTTGGCAGATTCTGCGCCACCTGTTTTCTCTCTCCTCCAGCCACGAATTCCGATGCCTGAGGTATGGTTTCTGGACTACTTCTTGTGCTCTAGCTGATGGTTGATTAGGATTTGGATAATTGTGTGAATAGGTGTCTCGAATTTAAACCCTAGGTTTTGGCCGGTTTTTGAATTTAAATTCTGGCCACTTCCGGCCATTTTTTGGGGTAGGTCCGAGAACAAAAGTGCCTCTAAATGATGTTTTAAACCTAGGGTAGGAACCTTGGCACTTAGTTTTTAGAAATTTCCGGCGATTGTTATCGCTTTGGGAAATCACGCGCTGCCGGTGCGTGTCGTGGCGCTGCCGGCGCTTGTGGTGGCTTGTGGGGACTATGGCAGTGGGGCATTGGGTCCCAGAGCAATCCCCTTTTTGTCACGAGCACGTAGGTGTGGTCGGATTTTGATTTGGTTACCGTTTCAGTCTCGAACGGATTTCGCCCATTGTGCGATTTCCAGGTTTGATATGTTTGGACTGTTGGATCGAACTCAAACTCACCTATGTTGTACCTTGTATTGTGTAGGATTCAACGGATTGTGGATCGGAGTCCCGGATACTGTTGGTCACCCGGGTGACCTTCGCCGTCTTCAGCGAAGGGATAGGACAATACTGTTAAATAAATAACAAATTTAACCATTAAAAAAAAATGAAAGTGGAAGGGTATATATACTTGGCGGTGCCCCCGAGGCACCAATACCGTCGGTCGATGTGGTGTCGGTGGTGCTGGCGGGCCGGTACGGCCGCCTAGTGCTAACAGGCTGCACCACCGAAGAATCTGATGATGCAGGTGCCTGGGATCCCCCGGGACCAGCTAGCACGTGGTCCTGCTCCATCAGTGCTGGAGTAGTGGCAGCTAATGCCGGCTGAGCCGGGGGCTTCGAACTCGGTGTAGTCGTCACCGCCCTACGACGTTTGAACAATTTCATTAATACACATACAAATTAATCAAATTTAGCACATACAATATCATTAAAAAATTGAACTAATTAATTAAAATCATAGTTCGACCTAGGGTTTGCGATTTCGGAGTATCCGGGACTCCGATCCACGATCCGATTGTCCGAACATATCAAACCTGGAAATTGCACAATAGGCAAAATCCGTTCGAGACTCAAACGGTAACCGAATTCCAATCCGAGCACACCTACGTGCTCGTGACAACGAGGGGATTGCACTAGGACCCAATGCCCAATGCTACAGTACCCCACGCGGCACCACACGCGCCGGCAGCGTATGGGTGCCCAAAGCGATAACAATCGCCGGAAAATCCTAAAAATTAAGGGCCATGGTTCCTACCATAGGTTCAAAACATCAATTGGAGGCACTTTTGTTCTCGGACCTACCCCGAAAAGCGGCCGGAAGTGGCCAGAATTTCAATTTAAAAACTGGCCGAAACCTAGGGTTTCAAATTCACTACCCTATGGAAACAATCAATCAAATCCTACCCAACCATAAGCTAAAGCATCAAAAATAGTCCAGAAAGCATACCTCAATTGCCGGATTTGGTGCTCGGAGGAGAGAGAACAACGACGGCGAAGATTTGGCTTAAACGGAGGAAATCACGGTGGCAGGATGGACGGCGATGGCGGGGAAGCTCCGGGGTTCGACGGTTGTGGCGGCCGAGTCTGAATTGGGGCGGAGTAGGGGCTGAGGTCATGGCGGAGAGAGAGAGAGAGGTTTTAGGGCGGATTTGAAAAACTGGGGAAGAAGGAGAAGATCACGAGTTTCAGAAAACTTATTCAACTTTGCGTCGCGAGTAATGTCGCCATCTCCGCCAAAATTTGGGATTAGTGTTTAGGGTTTGCACATTTTACGCGATAGAAGAGTTTCCTACGTCGCGCAAGGTTCTGAAATTATCCACTTTGCGCGATGGAAAGTACTTGTTTCGTCGCGGAAGTTTGTCCATCCGCCCAAATTTTGGGATTCGATTTTGCGCGGGGAGATAAATGAAATGATATTGCGCGACGAAAGAGACATTCGTCGCGCAAGCTCTGATTTGCTAAAAAATTACTAAGTGTTGGGACGAAGAGGGGCTGAAATTTTGGGATTCGATTTTGCGCGGGGAGATAAATGAAATGATATTGCGCGACGAAAGAGACATTCGTCGCGCAAGCTCTGATTTGCTAAAAAATTACTAAGTGTTGGGGCGGAGAGGGGCTGAAATTCTTACTCAGATTGCGCGACGAAATTGACTCTGACTCGTCGTGCAAGACTCTGTCAGTAACCTTTGCGCGACGAATACTTGGTCCTTTCGTCGCGCAAGCTCTGATTTGCCAAATTTTTTTTACTAGGTTCGTCGCACAAGCCTCTTTGTGTAACCTTTGCGCGACGAATAATTGGTCCTTTCGTCGCGCAACTCTCTGATTTGCCACCACATTTTACTAAGTGTTTTTGTGTGTGCCTTTGTTCTGAGGGAGAATGCGCGATGAAAGGAAACGTGTTTCGTCGCGCAAGACTTTTCTGTGCACTTTGCACAACAAATATATAGTAGTTTCGTCGTGCAAACCCATACCCTTATACCCCTAAACCCTAAAACCTATACCCTAACTCCTAAACTAGTTTCAATGATCCAATCGGCAATCTTGTTTTTATAGTTCGAGATCGTATACATCGAAAATCGGAATAAATGAACATTCAGAGATTGAGTAACGGGACAAAACTTTTCGACGGTTCTAAACAAAAAGTCACGATTCAACGGTGATTGTAACCCCAATTTTGAAAAATTTTTATAGATGTATTTCTTGACCCTATATGAATACAGAGATTGAATTCGATCTTCAATTTCAGATATTTACAGTACGGGACATCACATAATTTTATGTTATATTGAAGGAAAGTATAAATAAATTCTTCATTTTTGGTTAATATTGTTTATACCAAAATGAACAGCCAATGAATGTCGGACACGTGGACTAAACCAGGGCCATGGATGCCTTCGGAACCCACCTTCGATACCAACCCTACCGATCGCAACATTAGGGCAACCTCACCCCCTTCGACACGCGGCAGGCCCACAATTGATGTCCACAGTCCTACATCGAAACTCTAAACAAATTGCACACCTCCCAAGGCCTATAAAAGAGGACAACCACCCCAGCTTGGAGGTAATCAATCAGAACTTACGGCATACTGCCTATTGATCTGTAGTTCAACTTTACTAAATCCGTGCTTACTTAAGCATCGGAGAGCCTTCGGCCGGTACCACACCGGTGCCCTAGACTTACCGAGCGTTTACTATCTTACAGGTGTAACGCACTACCGAGGCCATAGCATACCGAAGGTAGAACAAATCACTAAGTTGCGCGGGAAAGTGCCGAACCATTTTTCTGCGTCAACAATTTGGCGCCGTCTGTGGGAATCGATAACAATCAACCTACAA
This sequence comes from Prunus armeniaca, assembly GCA_903112645.1. Lineage (NCBI taxonomy): Eukaryota > Viridiplantae > Streptophyta > Magnoliopsida > Rosales > Rosaceae > Prunus > Prunus armeniaca. The sequence continues at coordinate 5,283,942 of CAEKDK010000002.1, forward strand.
TTCCTAAAAAACGTAATGGGAACCACTTCAGGAGCACAGTTCCTATCGGAGGATGGATTACCGTACGGTATGCCAAGTGGAGCAAGCCCCGCGCTGCACCCTAGCACCCCCTTCGGTAATCCTCCGGTGCTTCATACCACGGTCGAAGCAGAGCTTCTAGTTCAAATGACCTCCCTTCGGAGGGAAATGACCAAGCTCCAAGAACATAACAATCTCCTATCGTCCAAAGTAGACGAAACACAACGACTGCTTAACCAGCAGGAAACACAGAGTATTCAGGCTACCGAGTCTTCCCAAAGTCTGCAGACCCTCGGTCGGCAGAGGAAGGGAAAGAGGGGGGCAAAGGCAACGCCTGCGCCTTCCAAACAGTTGGTGGTCCCAGCTCCATAGGACCAGCCTCATGTACCGAAGAAGGTGTACGTCGTCATCGGATCAACGACAAGAAGGATGCCGAACGGCATAGGTCCCCAACCAGGGTTAACGCCAGCCTGCGGGACTCCCGGATGAAGGTCTTGGGAGATAAATCGCCCCTCCGGAAGGTCCAGGGTTTGGATTCAGTGCTGGAATCGGACGATGAGTACGTCCCCACCAAGGGCACCGAATCAAACTACCGTTCGGAAACTCCCCCGGAGTATTCGAAGGCAAGACCACCAAGTCCGAGGAGAACTTCTGAAGACTTCAGTTCCGAGGATGTCCCAAGCCGAGACCCCGCTATCCGCCTGCTCTTCCAAAGAATCCAGAAGATGAAGGATGACTGAACCCGGTCCCAGGTCCTTGACTGGGGAAAACTTCGGCCAGGACCATTTACCGAGCGCATCAAGAAGTCCAGACCGGACAGGGAGGTGCAGCCGTTGTGTATACCATTTTATACCGGCGTGGAGGATCCTTTGACGCACCTTCACTCCTTCCAATCGACAGTTGGATGCAAGGGCCTCAGCGACGAGGGGCAATGTCTGCTGTTCCCATCATCCCTTACCGAAGCCGCCCTGAAGGTTCTACCGTCTTGAGCCAGAGACGGTAGACTCCTTTGACGAACTGAAGCAGATTTTCCTCAATCACTTCATGATCCAGATAGACCGCTTGTACTCTGCCGATGATCTGTACACGATTCGGCAGAGAGAGGACGAACCCCTACGGGAGTACGCTGCGCGCTTCAGTCACGAATACTCGAGGTGTTCAGAAACGGATGACAGGGCAACCTTCGGCGCCTTCAAGAGTGGCCTTCGGTCAACTGGCGCACAGCAGCAACTGGCGCACATACGACGAGTTGATGAAGCAGGCGGCAGTTCATGCGAAAGCCGAATATTTCAACTCCAAACCCGGGCCTTCGACTCGGGAGGAGGAGTCAGGGACCAAGAGTTATCCGGGGCAAACTGATGATTCTATGGCAGGACACAAACGGAAGGACGATCGTGATAGTCGTCAGGGAAACTCGAAAAAGGGGCGTGGGAAATACAGTCGTAACGACCACTGTGCGCCGCTACCGAATCACGATCGTGCCCAGGAAGTCTTCACCCTGTTGAACACAACGTACGAGACCGTTCTGATGAACGAGCATGACCAAATACCGAAGCCGACGAACCGAAAACCCAATCGGCAGGATAATCGGGACACTGGTAAATTCTGCCGATACCACCAGCAGAACAACCACAACACCGAAGACTGCATCAGTCTGAGGAAGATCGTTGAGCATCTGATTCGGGAAGGAAAGCTGGATCATTACATCGCCAGGCCACCACAGGCACCGGCACCGAACGCGAATCGGCAGATCAACATGATCAGCACCATCAGGGGTGGCCCCACTCTGGCGAGACCCTCTAACCGTTCGATGAAACAGTATGTGCATGCCGCCCACTACCCTCAGGTCTTCGGCATAGAAGACGATCGGTGCCGAAAGATGCAGTATCAGTCTGCCCATCACCTTCGGCGTCGTCCCTAGGAAAACAATGACGTACGACCAATTCCTCATTGTCGATTGCCCAACGGCATACAACGTCATCGTAGGGCGAACGGCACTCACCAGGGTCAAAGCCCACTTATCCCCCCACATGTTGCTGATGAAGTTCCCAACACGCAACGGTACCAGCGTCATCCGGGGCGACCAGCTCAGCGCACGGACGTGCTATGCCACGGCTCTTAAGTCGGTAGCTAGCAAACCGCCAATGGAAGCCATGACCGTGTAGGGACTACCGAATGGTAGCGGGCCCATTGATGACCCCAAGGAGGAAACCCCAACGCCGATGGCGTAGCCTGCCGAAGAGCTCGAAACCGTGGTCCTAAACGAAGATTTCCCCGATCGGTGGGTGAAGATCGGCACCAACCTAGATCCCGACCTCCGAAGACAGTTCATCGACTTCTTACGGCAACAGGCGGAGGTCTTCGCCTGGTCTTATGACGACATGCCTGGCATATCACCTGACGTCATCAGCCACATGCTCAGCATCTCCACTGCCCACAAACCGGTCAGGCAGAAGCGCCGCTCGTACGATGCCGAACGGTACGAGGCGATGCGTGCCGAGGTTGACAAGCTCAAAGCCATCGGCTTTATCAGGGAAGCTACGTACCCTGTCTGGCTTGCCAACTCAGTCATTGTTCGGAAGGCCAGAGGAGGATGGCGGATGTGTCAGGACTATACCGACCTGAATAAGGCTTGTTCGAAGGACAGTTTCCCATTGCCGAGAATCGACCAGCTCGTCGATGCTACTGTTGGACACGAGCTGCTCAGCTTCATGGATGCGTATTCAGGATACAACCAGATCTTTATGGACCCTGCCGATGGAGAGCATACGACATTCATCACCGACCGCGGTTTGTACTGTTACAATGTCATGCCTTTCGGCCTGAAGAATGCGGGGGCAACTTATCAACGGCTCGTCAACCGGATTTTTGCCAAGCACATCGGCGGCATCATGGAGGTGTATGTCGACAACATGTTGGTGAAAAGCCGAACGGCAAGGGGTATCTGGAAAACCTGGCCCTCATGTTCGGTATACTAAAGGACTACCGAATGAGGCTGAACCCAGCAAAGTGCGCCTTCAGTGTATCTTCCGGTAAATTTCTCGGATTCATGATCAGCCAAAGGGGTATCGAGGCTAATCCCGAGAAAATGAAAGCCATAATTGACATGGAGACGCCGAAGACGCCGAAGACGCTTCAGCTCCAAGGCTACCGACAAGTGTGTGCAGTTCTTCAAAGCTTTGAAAGGGGGCAAACATCATATCGCATGGACTCCCGAATGCAACCAGGCATTTCAAAACTTGAAGAACTACATGAGCCAGGCACCGTTATTATCAAAACCACTCCCAGGAGAAGTCCTCCTCCTATACCTCTCGGTATCCAATACTGCCGTCAGCTCAGTATTGATACGGAAGCTAGAGAAGGCAGAGCGACCGATTTTCTATGTCAGCAAGGCTCTCCAGAGCGCGGAGCTTCGGTACCCACCCTTAGAGCAGCTAGCACTGGCCCTGGTCGTCTCGGCGCGAAGGCTTCGCCCATACTTCCAGGCGCACGAGATTACTGTCCTGACAAACCAGCCCCTTCGGCAAGTACTCCAAAAGCCAGAAACGTCGGGCCGATTGGTCAAATGGGCAATCGAGTTGGGAGAATTTGACATACAGTTCAAGCCAAGGCCTATAGAAAAAGGTCAGGCCGTCGCCAACTTCATCTCCGAGCTCACACCTGCACTATCGGAATCACCCTTTCCGAGCGCTATCCTTACTGCACCAGAGAGAATGGATGCCGAGCGCTTCGACACTTCCGTTCCTCTCTGGATTCTGCATGTGGACGGCTCGGCAAACCAGCAAGGCTGTGGTGCCGGCTTGGTGTTAACCACTCCGGACGGTAGCAAAGTCGAGTATGCCCTCCGATTCAACTTCCGGACCTCCAATAACGAGGCAGAGTATGAGACTCTCTTGGCCGGCCTTTGGCTAGCCAAGAGCATGAGCGCGAGGCAGATCAGCATTCAAGGATGCCTCTATGTGAATCAGATAACGGTAGACTTTGCAGCCAAGGATGCCTCTATGTCAGCTTACCTATCGGCAGCTCACCAACTACTGGAAAAATTTCAGGCGTACGAGGTACGGCAGATCCCGAGGTCAGAAAACAGCCACGCCGATGCGCTCTCCCGTTTAGCTTCGGCAATAAATGACAAGATCGGAAGGAAGGTACCGGTGGAGATATTATCCCAACCAAGCACGACAGCTAGTGAGGTGTGTACCGTTCGGTACGAGGACACATGGATGTCTCCGATCTATGCCTTCCTGACAACCGGAACCCTTCCTAAGCTCGAAAACTCCGTTACCGATCTGCAAGATACAAAGTCATCAACGATGTTCTGTACAAGCGAGGCTACACCACATCGTATCTAAAGTGCCTAACCAAGGAGCAGGGGGACTACATCCTTCGGGAGGTCCACAGCGGAGTCTGCGGTGACCATTCAGGATCCCGATCGCTCGCACACAAAGTCTTCCAACAAGGATATTTCTGGCCGACTCTGCACCAAGACGCGAGCATGTTAGTCAAGAAGTGTGAGCCCGTGGCCATTCGCCCAATGGGGGTTAGATCTAATTGGTCCGATGCTAGAGGGCAATGGTCAGGTCAAATATGCTGTGGTTGCCGTGGACTACTTCACCAAATGGGTAGAAGCCAGAGCCTTAGCGACAATAACGGCAGCCAGAATCGAAGATTTCGTCAGGACGAACATTTGTTGCCGATTCGGCATCCCCTACGCCATCGTCACGGATAACGGCAGGCAGTTTGATTCGGAAGTCTTCAGAGAGTTCTGCACCCGACTCAAGATCAACCTGTTCTTTGCTTCGCCAGCTCACCCCCAATCGAACGGACAGGTCGAAGCAATGAATAAAATTGTCAAGAAGCTATTGAAACGGCAGTTTGACAAAGCCAAAGGAACCTGGCCGGAAAAACTTCCAGAGGCGTTATGGGCCATCCGGACATCCTACCGAACGGCAACTGTGGAAACACCGTTCTCCATGGCTTTCGGCTCGGAAGCGGTAGTCCCAGTAAAAATCGGAGAGCCTTCCTACCGAACGGAAGCTTTCACACCGAACGCGAATGAGGAGGCGCTCGCCTTGAGCCTCGACCTGCTCGAAGAATGCCGAGCACAAGCCAACCTTCGGAATGAAGCTTACAAGCAACGCGTCTCTCGGTACTATGACTCCAGGGTCAGATCCCGCTCTTTCTGAATCGGAGACTAGGTGATGCGAAAAGTCTTGCTGGCAACCAAGAATCCTACGAAAGGAACCCTTGGACCTTCCTGGGAAGGACCATACGAAATCATCGGTATCCAGCGATCGAGGACTTATCGACTCAGAGACTCCAACGGAAAGACCCTCGGTCATCCTTGGAATGTAGAGCATTTGAAATATTATTTTAAATGAAGTCACCTAACCTACGGCAGGGTTACAGTAGAGTCCCAAAAGCCCTCAGCTTCTCTATATTCACAGCCTTCGGCAGTATAGTGTAACACCCCGACTCCAAATTTATCCCCTATTTTAATTAATTTGAGTGAAATTAAGAATTTACCCGTGGGATAGGGGTATTTTAGTCAATTTCTTACTCGGAAGGAATTTGGGAATTCCGGAGGTACCGTTGCATAGAGCACGGCGAGATGAGTTCGTAGACACGTAGTGGGCTCGAATCGGAGTTGTAACGAGAGAGATACGATCTAAATACCTTCAGTTGCAAAACCGTAAATATTTTGAAATGGAATTTTGGTTAAAAGACGGAATTGCCCCCGTCTATCTCACACTCTCTCTCTCCCGCGCGTCCCTCTCTCTCTCCTCTGGTTCGCGACCGCCACCACAGCCGGCCACGTTTTGGCCGGCCGTTCATTCATCCGGCCACCACTTGGGTCGGGACCGGTCCCAAAATGACCGGCCTGACTCCGCTGTTCTACCCCACCCATTCTCCGATGTCTGCCGGCAGCGATACCGCCGGAAATTGCAGAAAAACGGCCTGTTTTTACCCAGATTTTCCGGAGCTCGTTCCGGCGATTCCGGCCACCAAATCTTGCGATCAAGGTATGCTTTCTCACCTATTTTCCGTGATCTAGCTGATGGTTGGGTAGGATTGCATCGATTTTGAGCGTAGGAGGTCTGATCTTCGAATTTGAGCGTAGGAGGTCTGATCTTCGGATTTCGAGGGGAGATTCCGGCCACTTCCGGTCAGTTTTTGGGGTACGTCCAAGAACAAAAGTGACTTCAAATTAGGTGTGTTTTTCCGGCGATGGGTTATCGCTTTGGACACCCACGCGCTGCCGGCGCGTGTGGCGGCGCGTGTGGCGGCGCGTGGGCACTGTAGCTGAGGGGCATTTTTGTCCCAATGTGATCCTCAGGTTGTCATGAGCGCGTAGGTGTGCTCGGATCTTATTTTGGATACTGATAGAGTCCCGAACGGATATCGCATATCGCGTATTTTCCGGGTTCGCTGGGTTTGGACCGTTGGATGGTCCTGAGATTATAATATGTTGATCTAGGTATTACCAGGATTGTATAGGATTCGACGGATTGTATAACGGAGTCCCGGATACTCCGGAAATGCCAACCCTAGTGTTAAGTTTATATAAGTTGTCCGGTCGTGCGATCATGAGCGATCCGACCGTCCGATCTGGACCAAACTTGCAGGACGTGCATCCTAGAGCTTGTAGAACCTATAGGAACTTTTGGATCGGAGTTTGGAGGTTGTGGGCCCTGCAGGCCCGTTTGACCCTAGGTTGACCGTGAGACTCCCGAGATAGTCTTACCTTTCCTTGAGGGTTAGGATGACCTTAGTGACAGGCCTTGAGCGTTGTTGAGGTAAATGGATATTGTGGGTTTAGGATATAAATTGGTGAATTTAAATGTGGGAGTGTATGGAATGTTTTATTGGTTGATGTTATTGTATGATTAGAAATTACATGATATATTTAATTGATTGTGTGGATGTATAATGATATATAAGGAGATTGAATGTTAGTTTACAGTGCTATACGCACTACTCCACGTACCCCCTATATTGTGATTATGTTGAGACCTTTAAACCCAAGAGGGCTAGTGAGAATGTAGCCAGGCCCAAGTGACAGTAAGAGGGCTGGTGAGAATGTAACCAGGCCCAAGTGACAGTATGATGGCTGGTGAGAATGTAGCCAGGCCCAAGTGACAGTATGATGGCTGGTGAGAATGTAGCCAGGCCCAAGTGACGGTAAGATGGCTGGTGAGAATGTAGCCAGGCCCAAGTGACAGTAAGAGGGCTGGTGAGAATGTAGCCAGGCCCAAGTGACAGTAAGATGGCTGGTGAGAATGTAGCCAGGCCCAAGTGACAGTAAGATGGCTGGTGAGAATGTAGCCAGGCCCAAGTGACAGTATGATGGCTGGTGAGAATGTAGCCAGGCCCAAGTGACAGTAAGATGGCTGGTGAGAATGTAGCCAGGCCCAAGTGACAGTATGATGGCTGGTGAGAATGTAGCTAGGCCCAAGTGACAGTAAGATGGCTGGTGAGAATGTAGCCAGGCCCAAGTGACAGTATGATGGCTGGTGAGAATGTAGCCAGGCCCAAGTGACAGTAAGATGGCTGGTGAGAATGTAGCCAGGCCCAAGTGACAGTATGATGGCTGGTGAGAATGTAGCCAGGCCCAAGTGATAGTATGATGGCTGGTGAGAATGTAGCCAGGCCCAGTGTGAGGTCGCACGCGTCTTTGGATTAGCCGGCGTGTTGACAGACCCCATACGTGGCCGGGTGCGTCCCGACGTATGAGGGGAGATATGATTGTGTAAGGGCTGGTGAGAATGTAGCCAGGCCCAGTGGGAGGTCGCACGCGTCTTTGGATTAGCCGGCGTGTTGACAGACCCCATACGTGGCCGGGTGCGTCCCGACGTATGAGGGGAGATATGATTGTGTGAGGGCTGGTGAGAATGTAGCCAGGCCCAGTGGGAGGTCGCACGCGTCTTTGGATTAGCCGGCGTGTTGACAGACCCCATACGTGGCCGGGTGCGTCCCGACGTATGAGGGGAGATATGATTGTGTGAGGGCTGGTGAGAATGTAGCCAGGCCCAGTGTGAGGTCGCACGCGTCTTTGGATTAGCCGGCGTGTTGACAGACCCCATACGTGGCCGGGTGCGTCCCGACGTATGATGGGAGATATGATTGTGTAAGGGCTGGTGAGAATGTAGCCAGGCCCAGTGGGAGGTCGCACACGTCTTTGGATTAGCCGGCGTGTTGACAGACCCCATACGTGGCCGGGTGCGTCCCGACGTATGAGGGGAGATATGATTGTGTGAGGGCTGGTGAGAATGTAGCCAGGCCCAGTGTGAGGTCGCACGCGTCTTTGGATTAGCCGGCGTGTTGACAGACCCCATACGTGGCCGGGTGCGTCCCGACGTATGAGGGGCGATATGATTGTGTTTGGTGTGTTGTGATGGATAAATCCTAGAATGTATGAATTTGCATGGTTGTAATGGTTTATTTGATATTAGGAGCCAGGATTGATAGGAAAGAGCTACGTGTGGCTTGATCCCTTAGTAGGGTACGTAGGCAGCCTGGGATAGCGCCTAGGTGCAGCCACGACTTAGACACCACTTAGGTGGTTTTATCGAGTATGATGCGGACCTCGTGGTTGGTCCCGAAACTTGGTTGAATTGAGGCTTGTCCGGTGGACTGAATGAGTGAAGGTGTGCCTAGATGGATTTCGAATTGGATTTGTGCATGTGTGATGCATTAAGTTATTTTGAAAACAGTGTGAGTAGTTCTACTAGAATCATTTGAAGGCCGGAGGCCATTTATGTAAATTGCATGAGATTACATTGTGCGTGCTGCTGGTTGGGTTATAAGATGTGTTTTATGCAGGTGGAAATTTTGGGGAATGTTCAATTTACAGGGGAGACTCTGCCGAAATTTCGGCAGAAGGTCTCGAGCCCTTAATCCTCTTTGGTAAAAGAGGACATAGTTTTAAGGAGTGAACCCGGCATGGGTGTGATGCCGAGGTCTCCGCAGGATTCGTCTCGGGTTCTAGGAAATTCGGGGCGGGTCCTGTCATATAGCATTCCCTAGCCTACAACGGGTTTTTAATTGTAAAACGCACTCCAAATTGTATCTTTGCCTTCGGCAGTTTATCAATGAAAGGGCCTTTGGCCCATATATTCAAAACCTTTGTTGTACCCTTTAAGCTCTTTTCATTTTAAAAAGATACGGTAGAGACCATCGGTCGCAGTAAACTACGCATTTTGGCATCGCTATTGGCCTACCGATTGAATGACAACTTGAAAGGATCACCTTAGTTACCCATTAGACCAAAGGTTTCAGCTTTTATTAACCTTCGGTACTTAAAAGCCGTTACTTAGCCTTTGGCAAGTACGTCTGTTGTTCTCAAATCCCTACTAGTTGAAATTTTGCTTGAAAGGTAACTTTATTGGCCAACGACTAGTGACCTTTTTACATAGCCCTCGGCATATAAAAAGAAATTTTCCTAAGTGTCTTACCAATTCAGAAATAAGATGCAATCAAGTTTGAAATTAAAAACAACTTCGATTAAAAGATGCCCACGGCATCGAGATACAAAGAAAACATGCCCACGGCATCAGAGTTTCAATCAAAAGATGCTCACGACATCAAGGTTACATCAAAATTACATTAAAAAATGCCCTCGGCATTAAGTTACATAAGATAAAAGCAGGAAATGAGAAGAAGCTTTTGGAGAAGATTGACGCCTTGCCGTTCGAAATAGGACTATACCTTTGAGTATCATTGCAGAGCGTACAAAACTTCTTGTCGAGGATGGAGAGCTTTCAAGTAGCCTCCTCGGCACCAGTGGCGGTAGGCTCTCTCGGAGCATCCTCCCCTTCATACTCGTCTATCATTTCTTCCGTGACGCCTTCGGGAAGGGGAGGAGGATCCACAATGAAATTCAAATTTAGCTTCGTCCCAGGGTTGTACCGCTTGAAACGATAGATCAGATCCACCATCTCCGAGCCCACCTCCTTGTCGAGCAAGGTGGAGAAATCGGAAGAGTAGCGGTACTTCCGAACAGCCTCCTGGACAGCAGCCTCGATCTCCGAAGCCTTGGCCTGCTCCGACTCCTCCAAAGCCACCTCGACGACTTCCTTCGCCTCCAGAGCCTCTCTTGCCGATAGCCATGCCGACTCCAGGGCTGCAGACAGATCGGCGAACTTAGACTCATAAACCCTGACCTGCCGTTCAGCAGCCTGCAAATCCTTCGCCAGGTTCGCGTGGTCCTGGATAGCCTTGCCAGCCTCGGCAACCTTCGCCCTACCGTCCTCGTAGGCCTTCTTCGCTTTCTCGGCAGCATTGATGGCCCACTTAACGCAAAGCCACATGTCCATCGAAGCCTGGGGAACAAAGAGAATGTCAGATGGATTATAAAGAGAGCAATCAGAAAGCGCGACCCGCCTCCTCCCAAAGGAGCTTCTTCGGCAGCTCTTCGATCTCGTTCAGCTCCATTTGCAAACCAAGGATCATGTGGGTCGCAAATTGAACCGTCTTCGACGGACAGGCCAAGGTGACGGGGTTGGCAGGCTCCTCGTCATTCTCAGCGGCAAAGATGGCCCGAGAAGGCTCGGTCTGCCGCCCGCGCTTTGGGGCAGGCTCGGCATCCAGGTCGACTGTTACCGAACGCTTGCCGGCTGCTCGGGAGGAAGTCCCCTCGGCAGGAACGCTTCGACCTGGAGAGGGACCGACCGCTGCCGCCCCAGCCTGGGCCGAGTCAGCGTTGAGCTGGCGGAGACGGTCGGCCAGGGTTTGGTCCTCGGGGTCAGCTTCTGCCGAGGGCGCTGGCGCCGAGCCCTGCTGGTTTTTCTTCTTCTTCCCCTGGAAGCCCTTCATGAGATGGTGCTTGGAGGACTCGTTCATCTTCTTGGCCTCGGCAGCTCTCCTCTCTTCCATCACTGCACAATGAGGGATCGGTAAGACATACTACGGCCAAAAACAACTTGTAAATGGCAAAGCACACTTACTCTTGGCAGGATCGACCAGCTAGGCCTGGATCAGGTTGGTGGTGAAGAGGAATTGCGGATACACCCTCTCCACTTGCTGGATCTCCGCTTGCGTTGCGATCGGCTGCTTTAATTTACCTACAAGGGAAACAACAGGAAAATATCACTAACAGTAATCACGGACCCCAACGAAGGTGACCGAATGGCACGTTACCCTACCGGCTATTTGGAATATTGTGGGAATACGGAATCGGACAGGCTGTCCTGAAGGCGACTCCCAGTCACCCGAGAGGAGCACCCCCCGATTCCTCCATGACTTCTGTGAAGTCGGTACCCAGCTGACAAAGTGGCCACGATCGGCAGCCCTGAGACAGTTCGCCTGCACCCATCTGCCGTGATCGACACACTTGGACTTGGTGATGCTGTACAGGTGCGAGAATTGCTCGTAGGATGGACACCCTTCACCGGCCATGCCGAAGGCCGTTATCACTCCCATGAGGGCCACCCAGAAGTTCGGGTTAAATTGCCCCGGAGCAAAACCGATCTGGGCCAAAATCCTCTGTACCGCCGGCTGCAACGGCAACCGAACGCCTTGCACAAGGACGTCGGTAAAGAAAACCACCTCGCCGTCCTTCGGCTTGCTGAGGGATTCGGTAGGGCCCGGTATCCTCATTCGTACCGAATCGGGGATGCGGTATTCCGCATGATATTTGGCAATCTCCCGCTCGGTAATCTTGTTTGGCCCGAGATAGTCGACGCCGAACAAATTTTCCTTCGGCACCCCCATAGGTACCCTAGGGTTGCTGGGGTACACTATCGATACCCTCGGCCGAGATGAGGGTTCGGCGGCTGACTCTCCACAGCCGGAAGTGGAGGTCTCTGACTGGTGACTACCGCTCGCCTCCCCAGGCATTCCGAGGCCCACGTGGCGGCCGTCACTATAGACAATGGACAGCGGCACAGGAGCGGTCATTAGCCCCTTCCCGAGTATCTCAACATCGGTATCACTCCCACCCTCGGCATCAGGCCCCGCCGCTTCGCCGTCGAAGTCAAAGAGACCTTCCGATGACTCCTCATCGAACACATTGGGCTCACGCTCGGAGAATGACTCGCTATCAGACATCTACAAAAACAAGAAAAAAAAAGGAAACTAAGGCTCATGCCGGATACTATCCTACCGATCCCTACATCACTACCTATGGCGACTAGACTACCGAATGGAACCCTATGGTCAGTCTAGTTCAAACCAAGGAAGGACGTAACTCTTAAGGCATGCAAGAGGGTAAAGAGCAAAGTGCCGAACAGTACCTTAGTTTGCACTCTGAAGTGTAGACGCGAACTGCGCTTCAGATCACCCTTCCTACCGTTTGCAATGCCGAAAATCGCCCTTCCTACCGTTTGCAACGCCGGAAATCGCCTGGTTACCGTTAGCACTTGTCGGAAATCACCTTGAATACCGGAAACTCTCGTCGAAAATCGCCTCAAACAAAGCTCTCGCTTCTCACTAAATGCAAAGTTATTTCACCTCCGGGGTCATCTCTATTTATAGGGAAGGGGTTGAAAACGATACTCCTCGAAAAACCAAACGTCGCATTAATGCGCCGCGCGCCATCATTACTCTCGCCACGTGTCGCTCATCCTATGGGGGACTGACGGCATGCGAGGCGCGGAAGTCGAAGCGCTCAGATGTCCCTTCACCCATCCGCTCGACGCGACCTTCTGACTTCGCCAACGTCAGCCTCTGAACGAATAATGACGGAAGGCCCAAAATTGAGCCCCTCTCCCCAACTAGACTACCGAACGGTAGGACAACATTTCCTCCCGAAGACGACTTCAAATCCCCTTCCGAGAACTCTCGCAAGAGGACTTGGGGGACTCCTGTTTATACCAAAATGAACAGCTAATGAATGTCGGACACGTGGACTAAACCAGGGCCATGGGTGCCTTTGGAACCCACCTTCGATACCAACCCTACCGATCGCAACATTAGGGCAACCTCACCCCCTTCGACACGCGGCAGGCCCACAATTGATGTCCACAGTCCCACATCGAAACTCTAAACAAATTGCACACCTCCCAAGGCCTATAAAAGAGGACAACCACCCCAGCTTGGAGGTAATCAATCAGAACTTACGGCATACGCCTATTGATCTGTAGTTCAACTTTACTAAATCCGTACTTACTTAAGCATCGGAGAGCCTTCGGCCGGTACCACACCGGTGCCCTAGGACTTACCGAGCGTTTACTATCTTACAGGTGTAACGCACTACCGAGGCCATAGCATACCGAAGGTAGAACAAATCACTAAGTTGCGCGGGAAAGTGCCGAACCATTTTTCTACGTCAACAAATATTGTGTTTTGATGGCATACGCATTCTACCCAACTAGTTTCAGTAATCCAGCCGTCAAACTTGTTTGTTTATACTTCGAGATCGTATACGTCGAAAATTGGAAAAAAAAACATTTAGAGATCAAGTAACGGGATAAAACTTTTCGACGGTTATAAACGAAAAGTCATGATTTAACGGTTATTTTGACTCCGATTTTGATGATTTTTTACAGCTACACTCTTCGACCCTATATGAATACAATGAACTACTTCGATCGTCAATTTCAATTATATACGTGTGTATATATCAAATATATATATATGTTTGCGCGACGAGAGATCTTGTTTCGTCGCGCAAAATGTAATTACGCGACAGAAACATTTGTCGCGCAAAATTTGAAGTGTGCACGACGCGTATCTTCTCCGTTGTGCAAAATCCGCGCAACGATGGTTTCTTCGTTGCACAAGGTTATTTTCATTTACATATAATTAAACTGAATTATTGATCATTACATATAATTAATTGTGTGAAAGTGTGATTTATTATATTCTCTTTTGATTTGAGAATTGAAGGATTGTTGATATTGTGAGTTCAAATCAAAGAAAGTTTTATTATTGCTCCTTTACTTTCTTCCGTGAAATTAGTTAACTGGGTCTTGCATATTTCTATATCTCCCCAATTCTCTTTCTTGTTTATGATTTTCTTTTTTTAAAAGTGTTTTGTCAAAATAAATTTAAACTTTATTATTAAAATGATTTGGATATATTGATTTACCAATGGTTTATAACTACATTTATTTGAATAATGTTTCATTTCTCCACATATATAATGTTTGGATATAACAACTACGTATATTCAAACATTTGCATTACACAAAATATATCCACTAACATAATAAAATTACAGCAAAATTCATCATTCATCATCTGAACTATAATAACTTTCGTTATTGTCGCTATCATCACTTTCGCTGTCATCACTTGGTATCGATCTTTGTAAAGCAATTGCACGATAGTTGTGAGTTTGCCATAGAAATGAATGTCCGTACTTTCGCCTCCACCTGGGACATGGACACCGCTGTTTTGTGTACACAACTTGTCATCTCGTGCACCCCCCAAAAATTTGACGCCGTTAACATTACAACCCGAGAACAATTCAGCGTGAATCGGGCTAAACGCCAAGTTATATAACTCATCACTGTAAGTTGGGGAATTCGATGATTTCAACTTATTCACCTAATATTATACAAAACCATTCACATGTTAGTCTGACAAAATTAAATACTACAATTTATATTTCTCAAATAACAAATACTCATAACTTACAGAATCCAAAAATCATTGTGGAAACCATTCACGGTGTTTCTGGGCAACCAAATGTGATGGATGTTCTCACTTCATCATCTCTTCATGCTCATATAAGTATGCCATGATCTCTTCACAAGTGTTCAGTACGAACCAATGCGCTAACTCCATGTCATTTCTAGAAAACGACTCTCCTCGTCCAGGATCTACAAAGGGTCGTGCGTTTTGGGCAAAAACAGAAAGTTTTTCATTTCTCATACCTCCGTTATGATTGCACTGAGGACAATTGAAAACCGTCTCCACATCTTTTAAATACATTCCACATAAAGTAAGTGACTCATATTGAACCCAAGCCTCTACAATTGATCCTTCGGGTTGCGTACACTTTTTTTCAGCTCTCCGAGAAGCCTGCCAAAATAAAACAATATGATACAAATTAGCAAGCATGTGATAATGATGCATACACAAACGATAAGGATTATATACCTTTCTATTGAATACATCCAGTGATAGTTGACAGGACCAGCAAGCAATGTCTCTTCTGGCAAGTGAACCATCACGTGCATCATACTTGTGAAGAAAGCTGGAGGAAATATCATCTCAAACTTGCATAGGACTTGGAAAATGTCATGGCGCAACTGAAACATGTCCGTCTTTCACAATGTTTTTGCCGTCAGTTGGGAAAAAAATCTGGACAACAAAATGATTGGCTTCACTACATCTTTCGGCAATAGATGTCGAATGCCCACAGGAAGTAGGCGTTGCATAAACACATGGCAGTCATGGCTCTTAAGTCCAGTAAATTTACCCCCGTCAACATTAACGCAACGTAAGATATTAGAAGCATACCCATCGGGAAACTTTACATACGATACAAACTTTAGAAACTCTTTCTTGTCATTCGGTTTCATAGAAAAGAATGCAAGATCCCTTCTAGCTTTATCACTGTCCCTATTCATCCATAAACCCCTTCGTATGCCCATTCTTTCCAAATCAAGACGAGCTTTGATCGTGTCCTTTGTCTTGCCCTCGATATCTAAAATCGTGCCCACCAATGTGTCGAATACATTTTTCTCAACATGCATCACATTTAGATTTTGCCTCAATTTGAGTTTCGACCAATATGGGAGCTCAAAAAACATAGGCTTGTGTGTCCAGTTCATATGTGTAGAAGGTCTGATCCGACTAACTGTTTTCCCGAACGGAGGAAAATCCAACCGGTTAAGTTGGTCCAATATCTCATCACCGGACCATTCTCTAGGTCTGAGGCGATACTCTGTGTTCTCGTCGAACTCTTTATCTTTTTCCCTCCACTCGTGGTCCCATGGCAACCATCTCCGATGACCAAGGTAACAAACTTTTCCAGCGTGCCAACCAGAAGTTACATCTTCTTTGCATACAGGACATGCCATATACCCTTTGTGCTCCACCCAGAAACCATTGCATATGTTGGGAAATCATTCACAGTCCACATAACTGCTGCCCGCAAAGTGAACATCTTCCTAGTTGATTTATCGTACATGCGAACATCGTTTGTCCATAAATCCTTCAGCTCATCAACCAGCGGCCTTAAGTAAACATCGATTGACCTGCCAGGATCCTCAGTTATCAAAACAGTCATCATCATGTATTCTTTTTTCATGCATTTCCAAGGCGGCAAATTATATGGGAATATGAAAATCGGCCAAGTGCTGTGGTGTTGGTTTAGAACCCCATACAGATTGAATCCGTCAGTGGCAAGTCCCAATCTAAAATTTCGGGGATTAGCAGCAAACTCGGGGAACGTTCGATCGAACTCTTTCCATGCCTCCCCATTTGCAGGATGCCGCATCACATCATCGTCTACCCATTTTTCCTTATGCCATCTCATCTCTGTGGCAGTATGCATCGACATATACAATCGCTGCAACCTAGGTTTCAGGGGGTAGATAACGCATGACTTTTTGTGGGATCTTAGTCGTCCTATTCTGAGATGTCATCTTGAACCTCGACTCATTACATATAGGACATGTATCCAACGATGCTCTTTGTAGAATAACATGCAATTGTTTTTACAAGCATGAATTTTTCATAACCCAATCCCAGACCATTCAACACCTTCTGCGCGTGTTTATGGTCTTTCGGCAAACAATTGTCCGTCGGAAGCATTCTCTTGAAAACCCCCAAAAAGTAATCGAAATACAGGTTCGACATACGATACTTTATTTTTCTGTGCATTAGCTCCACAATGGCCGTGAGAACGGAAAAGCTCTCGCACCCCGGGTATAACTCTTGGTTGGCATTTTTTAACAATTTTTCATATTGTTCAAACTCCGCACTGTCTATTGGTGTAGGCACGTCATCTTCCTCTTCTTGATTGATGTTGGTCGATGCAAATGGAAAAAAATCATGTATAATATCCATGACTTGATTATTAACATCCACAATAGGTTCAACATTGTCCACTCTTGTGGCATTTGAAGACGAAGCATGCTCTAATTGTTCCCCGTGAAGGTTCCAAATGCTATATGTCTCAATCATTCCATTCCTTACTAAATGAAATCCAATATTTTCAATTGTCTCCCACAACGTGTTGTTACATCTCCTTCGAGGACAACGGATTCTAGTTGCACCCGGGTTGTGTCTACGTGCAAACTCAATAAAATCCTCGATTCCATCCAAGTATTCGTCTGCGCATCTGTTCGGGTTCTGTATCCACCTTCTGTCCATAATTCTTGAAACCAGAATCACAACACAACAATCACAACAACTTCATACGAAGTTATAATGTCACCTTATGCCTCCGGTAAGGGCCCTATCCCATTCGGGAATGCATAGTTCAGCCACGTAACCTGCGGCTACATGAGATTAGATTTCGACGTGGATGAATTTCGCCAGCATCTCAATACAGTTCTTGAGGTGGCCATAGGTATAAATACCTACGTACCACCCGAAGAACATACCGAGATGACACCGAAATCTCCACAATCGAAACCTAATCCTATAGCCGTAGATTATGTGACAACACTATGCATTACCAAACTATCCAAATAATGGGACAATTCAAGAATTAATTGGACCGCGGTAATGCTTTACGCATCCATGCACGAAATCCAACTAATCTCGAACGGGAAACTAAGTGTTACTAAAAAATAATAATAAAAGTACGAAGTTAATTTCAATTAACTTCGTACATCACACCACATTGTGCTATGACACACATAATTTAACAACATAATAATAATATAATTTCACAACAAAAAATATAACTATAACAAACTAAGTTCAACATAATGTAAATAATGTAATATAAAATGTATAACATACCTTCTTAATCGTTCTCCACAACAGCAAATTACAAATGTCTATAATGAGAACAAAATTAATACCGTTAGTACGAATTTACATTAATACTTTTAAACAAACGACAAATAATGCTTACCCAATGAGTGTATTGAATTCCCAGCAAAGACAGCAGCGCAGCACAGCACAGACAGATTTTTCAAAATTTTCTTTGCATTATGACTCTACAATGGCGAAATGCAGATATGTAGAAGAAGAAGTTTGCGCGACGAAGTATCTATTTCGTTGCGCAAAATATCGTCGCGCAACAACCTTTTCATCGCATAAAATAACCATTTTTAGTCGCTCAAAGACCTGTCAACATCGGAATTTTGCGCGACGAAAGAGTACACTTCATCGCGCAAAACAACTTTTTCGTAGCATAAAATAACCATTTTTCGTCGCGCAAAGATCTGTCAACATTGGAATTTTGCACGACAAAAGAGTACACTTCGTCACACAAACATTAAATGGCGTCACGCAAACGCAAATTTTCGTCGCTTGAGAACTTGCCGACATCGCACTTTGCACGACGAACAAATTTCCGTCATGCAAGAGTTTCCCGCCAAAAAATCCGTATCGCAGTTGCACGACGAAAAATGTAACCGTCGGGCCATGGAATCTTTCGCGACGAAATATATCGTCGCGCAAATGTTTGGTGCCAAAAAAAATTTCCAGGGTTTTTCTTCCCCCCTTTGCACGACGATTCGTTATTTTGTCGCGCAAAATTTCCCAGGTTTTTCTTCCCCACTTTGCCCGACGATTCGTTATTTTTTCGCGCAAAGTATCTTTGTGCGACAAAATTTTGCGTTGCGCAAGAGTTTGTAGTTTTGCGCGACGAATCTCTTCTTCCATCGCAGCAGTGATGCTTGTGCGACGAATTTATCTTCGTCGCACAAAGTTTCGTCGCGCAAATAGTAAAATGTAGTAGTGCGAGCAAGGGTTGTCTTGCCAACCCCACCCATTCCAACAATGGTGAGGACAGACACATCATCCTTGCTTGCATCATCAGATAGCAACACTTTTGATAAATTTTCTTGGACTTCATCTCTACCATATACACAAGGTTCATGAACCAAGGAAGTTGTTGGACTTCTATGTGAAACCTTCCTCCTAGCAACTTCTCCCAGACCAAGAGCAATTTTTTGTTGTACAAAGTTTTCTAATATTTGCAACAACTCTTGTATCTTAACATTCATGCTTTGATAAAAATGACTACGACAAGAAGGGAGTAAGTTCCACACCTTATTGGTTAATTTGTGGGTTTGATCCTCACCTTCCAGCTTGCATCGCAAAGCTTCAGTGTCGATCTCATCCAGTAAGTCCTCTGCATCAAAGACAGCATGCTTGAGCTCGTTTAGCCACTCTCTCACAGCAGGGTTCACAGGTTGGTTCTCCTCTGCATTATTGAGCACCACGAACAAAGTCAACAGTGTCGTCTTCAGGTTCATGAGGAGTGGTTCGTCGAGTTTCTTGTGCCGAAATAAGTCGACGAACTCGCGTGAAGTAATTCTGTCACACAACACCTGGATGGAAGCAGAGATAAGAGCCTCTCCAATCAAAGTCATCTTTTCTCTTCTCTGCATACAGACTTCAAGGGATTTGGATGAAGTAAAATATTCCAAGATTTTGCAAGTAGCTAGGCTAGCACAACTTGTATGGAAGCTTTTTGAGATTGTAAATAACACGAACTTGTAATCTTGGCCTTGGAAAACTCTCTTTCAAGGACTGTTCCTTCTTTGTTTGTGGGGCAACTTCTGAAAACTTTTCTGTGGCTTCACATGGGGATGCAATATAATATTGTGTAGGTACAATACAACAAAATAGCTTTTCATGGGGATACAATATTGTGTAGGTACAATACAACAGAATAGCTTTTCATGGGGATGCAATATAATATTGTGTAGGTAAAACACAATTGTCTTCTGTATACGCAAAAAGTTGGGCCCAAAAGCTTTTGCATAATAACGCAATTTCAAAAGGATCTAATTGCCTCGAACAAAAAAAATTGACCAAAAAAAAAATTGCCTCGAACACAAGGATAAACGGTTAATTAATTCTTCCACTCAAGCCTGTCCTCCACTCAAGTATTAATTAATTTGTTTCTTTATGTAATCAGCTATAGCAGCAAAGCCTCCAGATCCAGATCGATGCCCTTGGTTTCGATTTCACTTGATTTAAGTAGCAGACTTCTTCTATCCTATTTGCAAATTTACGTATTTGGTTTGTACAAATTTTCCAATTTCAATAGTAAGCCTCCCTCTTGTACAAATTCATTCTTCGATTTTGGGTTAATTCTACTTTTTTTCCTTTGTCAGATCTAAAATCTTGACTAAATAACAAGATAGAAGACAATTGTGGGTTTGTGTATTCAACGTCTTTAGCTTTGAGAAAGTTACTTCCTTGCACTCTTCCAAATTATATCAATTCCTTATATTCGAAACTGAGTCCATTTTCTATTTAAACTCCGCACTTCTCTTTGTTTACCACATATTCGAAGTTCATCTTAACTTCTAAATCAAATTTTCACACTTTCTAAGAAAACCCCACTATATTCTCAAACTACCTCTAAATACACACCTAGCAAAAGAAAAAAAAATTTTTAAAAAAAAACAACTCATCATGAAAAGCTGAAGGTACTGAATCTACGAAGGTGAGATAAAAATTGACGGGAACTTTCAAAAGTCAAATTATTTTACGAAGGAAAAATATGGGAGAAAGATATTAAAGAAATTTCTTTGGAAATTACATGGAAGTGAAGGAGTGGTGAGAGTAACCAAAGGAGGGTCGTGGCAAATTAAAGTGAGAAGTAGCGGTGTTGGGGGAGTATCATTTAATTCGCGTGGGCTTGAATGCCGCGATTGACAGGAGTGGAACATTAGGGTCCTTCTTCCTTGCTCTCTCACGCGAGCTCGCCATAGAGGGTATTTCTTGGCATGGAGTAGGCTTTGTCCGACCTTCGATTGCTGTGAATTTTAGCTCCAAAATTTCTTGAAATTCCGGCCACTGTGAGTTTGACCGGCGACTTGGGTTACTTCTGCCCATCTTTCTGGAAATGGAACCAATTTGACGAAGATGAAGACGAAAGATACATAGGCCGCTGAGACAGAAGTAGGGCCGGAGCTTGACAGGACCGGGTCATTACAATAACAGTGTTATTCATAATGCAACTGGAAAGTCATCGTTTTCCATTGTTTATACTGATGTGCCTTATCATGTTGTAGACTTGGTGAAGTTGCCTAGAGGAAAAAAAATCAATTGTCGTTGCGGAGAATTTGGGTGAAGAACTGGTTGCTATTTGTGATGAAGTTAAACACAAACTTGAGCAAACTAATGCTAAGTACAAAGCTGGGGCAGATAAGCATAGGTGAGTTAAAGTGTTTCAAGAAGGCGACTATGTAATGGTTTTTTTGAGGAAGGAGAGGTTCCCTGTTGGCACATATAGCAAGTTGAAACCTAAGAAGTATGGTTCATTCAAGGTGTTGAAACAAATCAATGACGATGCCTATGTTATTGATTTACCAGATTACATGGGTATTTCCAATACTTTTAATGTTGCTGATTTGTATGAGTTTTGTGAAGATGAAACTCTTTATCCTGAGCATAACTCGGGGTCGAGTTCTTCAGAGGCAAATGGGACTGATGTAGAACAAATGGCTGAATGGATTGAAGAAGAATTGGACCGAAGAATGGAAAAAGGACATAACAGGAATTTACAGATTTGGAGTCCAATATCTGAACAGGGCGCATGATACCTTCTAGAAAAGGGAATGACGCCATGACTTCAACTCACCGCTTTGCGGTGATATAAGGTGGGGCTTCTGAGGTCGTTTGGACTTCCAAACATTATTTAAAAGTTGTAGTTAATTTTCGACTTTTCGTTTATTTATTGTTTATCTTTCAATAACTCCCAAGAGTAGTCCAATGGGTGAGATTGATGTATTTAGACAGCCGTGTATGGTTTGTCTCAACTCATCTTTTATCAAATAATACAAACAGTGAGGAAGTTCCTCTCTAATTTTCTGGTGGATTCCAGGTTTATTTTCTTTCCAGAGTTACGCTTGTGCTGCTTCACCAGGTGGCAATGTTGAAACATCTGCAATACCCAAATACATTGAGAAGCTCTCTACCTCTCCTAAGCTTGTGTGAACCTTTGGATGTATAAGAGCAAGCCCAATGGGGCTCCAAGATGTAGCAACCTCAGCGAAAATTCCGTCCCCAATGGTCCACTTCCACATACATAAATTGTTGTTTTCATAATCTCATCCAAATTTTAATTTTCTTTGGTTGAAATGTTCAAAAAAGAAATATATATAACTTAAATATTCATTAACAAAAAATAAGTTCACAATAAAAAATTTAGCGCGTAAATTACAACATGAAAAAAATTTAGAACCTCAAACATAGATTCCCCATTGTAAGAAAGATTCCTTTAGAGCCTGAAAAATTCTATTGGAGCTCTAAATGGGGCTCCATCCACCATTTTTAGAGCTTCATTTAGAGCCTACTATTGGGCTTGCTCTAAGGATTTGCCTGATCAAAGCAAGAGAGGGTTTTTTTTTTTTAGACGAAAATGAATTTCATTAAGAGGCAAAAGCCACGAAAAGAAACAAACAACCTAAGCCAGCACACACTCAGTCAAAGCAAGCTAGTGGAGCGGCTAACTTAGTACAAAATATGGATAAGAACATTAGTTTGGTGGTCCTGGAAGGCCATCCGCTTCCAACACTCCCTGAAGAGACAGTGGTGACCTTTCAGCCCAGCAAATTTGCTCCACTGCTCTGATGCCAATACCAGCCGCTGCGTGAGCTGCTTTGTTGATACTTCGAGGAATCCAACTCCATTCAACTCTCTGGAAACTGTTGGCAAGCCTTCTAATTTCCAGAATTGTGGGAAGGATGGACCAAGCACCATTGTTAGTCATTCCTTCAACACTCTGCTTTAAAATAGTTGAATCTGTCTCAAGCATTACTTTTGAGAAACCCTTCCTCTTAGCTAAAGGTAAGCCGCGAAGGGCAGCCTCAGCTTCAGCATGAAGAGCAGAACAACAATACAAATTATCCGCCAAACCACCACGGACATTCCCTGCTGAATCTCGAATTACCACTCCCACTCCAGAGCGATTACTTTCCTTAATCCAGGCTGCATCCGTGTTGATCTTCACAAAACCATCACTTGGGGGAGTCCAGGCTCTCGCACTGCTAAGAGTAACATAATCAGAGTTGGTGGATTGGGAAACATTAGCTTCAATAAACTCATTTGCAGCTCTCATAGCCTGATGAAGCACATGAATGGGATGCAGTTGCCTTCCTTCAATCACAAACTTGCAACGGGCTTTCCAGATTTCCCATAAAATGAAACTAATGATGGTCATTAACCGATTCCTGTCCAAACTGGAAGTAAGGTTGAGTTGGAACATACTGTTCAACCAGTTATCAAAGGTAGTGATACTTTGGTTATGGACCCTGTAGTTTAGTGGGGAGCCAAACCACACAGCTGCTGTCCATGGACAAAGGAGAAATAGATGTTCCACAGATTCTTCATTATTTTCACAGACAGGGCACATGGGAGATTGGCTAATTTTCCTTTTAAAAAGGTTGAGATTGTAGCAATAGCATTGGATAATATCCTCCAGCAGAAAAATTTGATTTTCAGAAGTGATTTTAGTTTCCATAAGCCCTTCCAAACATGAGTAGACACGACATGAGATGTCTGAGGTGGACCAACAATTCTTGAATTTGTCATTGAATGAGTGATATGATACCCAGATTTGACTGAGTATTCCCCATTTGAAGTCCAAGGCCAAATCCATCGATCCGGCAAGCTTGAAATGCCAATAGGCAGAGAAAGAATGCATCTTATAGTCTCTTGGTCTAAATATAGGCTCACTCTGCTTAAGTCCCAAGAACGCTCAAGTTTATTCATGATCTCCTCCACAAAAATTGGAGTGTTAGCAGAGAGTGGTCTAGTGGGAACAATAACATCATTATGCGGAAGCTTAAGCCAGCGATCAACCCAGATATTAGTTTCAGCCCCATTAAAAATTTGCTTCCTTGCATGTTTGAGCACAGTGTCTCTCCCTTCTATGAGACTTGCCCATGCCCATGAGGCTCGGTGTCCCACCTCTGCATTCCAAAAGTCACTATTTAGAAAGTAACGAGCTTTTAGAAAACGAGCCCAGAGAGAATCCGGGTTATTGATAAGGCGCCAGCATTGCTTGCCAAGGAGGGCAAGATTAAAATCCAAGAGGTCACGAAAACAAAGCCCACCATTCTCCTTTCTCATGCCAAGTTTGTCCCAAGATCCCCAGTGAATCTTATGATCATTTTCTTGATTAGCCCACCAAAACCTTGCTAAATCACCATTTATTTCTTGACAGAGCCCTGCAGGAAATTTGAAGCAATGCATCGGGTAGGCTGGAACTGCCATAGCAACTGCCTTAATCAACACTTCCTTGCCGGCTAAGGAAAGACAACTTGCTTTCCACCCTTAAATTTTCTTCTTGACTCTCTCTCTAACGAAGCCCAAAGCCATTTTTTTTTATCTGCCCCATATTGTTGGGAGACCAAGGTGGGTTCCAGGATTTGAAACTTCTTTAATTCCCAGTAATGAGCTGATGCTGGACATAGTGGTAGCAGGGGTATTCTGGCTAAAATACATACAAGATTTATCGTAATTTATAGACTGCCCCGAAGCTAAACAGTAGTCATGAAGTAATTCACGGAACCGTAACAGTTTCGTTGATCTGCCCTTAAGAAGAAGAACGAGTCGTCGGTGAAGAAAAGATGTGATAGAGTAGGGCCTTCCACGAGCAATTCTAATGCCTTTGATTTCACCAGATTCAATACACTTCATAATATTTCTGGAAAGGGCCTCACTGATGATGAGGAAGAGGTATGGGGAGAGGGGATCACCTTGCCTCAAGCCCCGGGTTGGTTGGAAAGGTTGCCCAGGTTTCCCATTGACTAAAACTGAGAATGAAACAGTAGAAACACAAGCCATCACCATATTAATCCAGAAATCACTGAAACCCAATTTTTTCATTACTCCTACCAGGAAATCCCATTCGACTCTGTCAAAGGCTTTACTCATATCCATTTTCAAGCCAGCTTCAAGCTTGCACCCTGTTCTCCTTTAGGTAGTGGAAAGCTTCGTGTGCCACAATTATATTATCTTGGATTTGCCTATCTTGCACAAATGCCGTTTGGGATTCAAATATCACCTTAGGAAGCACCGATTTGCTCCGATTAGCCAAGACCTTGAACAAGATTTTGTGAGAACTGTTGCAAAGACTGATTGGTCGAAATTGGCTTGTGGTTTCAAGGGCTTGCACCTTCGGAATTAAAGCAATAAAAGTTTGGTTAATGATCCTCATTTGGGCTATGCCATTGAAAAGGTCTCCTGCTGCTCCTGCCACAGTTCCCTTAACATCTTGGGAAATATGCTGGTGTAATCACCTTTCACAAATGGTGTTCTAAAATGATCACGTTACAAATTGTGTGTTGATATAATCACTTGGGGACGTGAAATGACCAAAGTGCCCTCCATATAAAAGCAGATGTATCAACCCTTTAGCGCCTCTTTTCTGAAAGGCAACTTGTCTGAACATCTCTCTTCTCTGTTTTCGCAGTTTGCCAAAAAGGGGGGAACTCCAGGTTGAGAGACATGTTGCCACTGAGCAATCCAGTTTGCAACCCATCCATAGTCATAACCCAGATGTCCTAAAATTTGGAACCTTAGTTTGACCGTAGCGAAGCCGGTGGAACGCATCGCCTCCATTGTTGACCTCCAGATCGAAGTGATTGTTGCGACTCCACAGAGAAGCGAAAGTGGTGACTTCCGGCGTCGTTGTGAACGAATGTGAGTTCATATATTGGTTTGGTAGTGTATGTGTATTATAAAATCGTTCATCCCTTTTTCACCACAGAAGGGCAAAAAAGCTTAAATTTTCAGTTTGAAGGCGTTATGATATGTTGAATTCATAGTTTCTGTTATTATCTACAGTGGGATCTGTGCGGTCAACTTGAATTTTGTTAAAATTGACTGAATGCTTGTATAATATAGTGCAATGTGTTTGACAATGGGCAAAATAACAACACATAGAAAAATCATATGTTAACTTTGTCTGCCCTAAAAATAGGTTTGTTAGGGTAGTTTTAGGCTCAATTTAGATGCTAATCTGGGGAATTTATTGGCATTCTGGGTTTGTTTTGGTAAGAAGTATAGTTTGTGTGTTTTGGTTTCCAATTTGGTAATTGAGCTTATACTACATAATACGTTTTGTATCACAACCTGAGCCTTTTGTTGAAGGTGTTTAAATTTGTTCAAAACTCTTATAGGTTAGAGTCATATTGCTGCCATGGTATGTTTATGTGAGTTTGTTAATAACTTGGAACCCACAGATATGTACAAAATCAGAGAAAAGACAGAAAGGAATAAAAGTTCGTTGTTGAAGCAGCTACAATTTGAGTTTGAAGATTTGAGGATTTATAAGATGATACGTGTAGTGGAATGATTGTTGTGTATGCTTTTATTTGATAGAATTTTTTTTTTAGTGTTATTAATCGGTGTAGCAATTATTTATGTTATTTGCATAAATGGATACTGTTGGAATATTGGTATGCTACAATGGAAGTTGCGTTAAGAAGGATAACATTAAGAGTTATGAAGGTGGGGAGGCTAAAGGCATAATAGTGTCTCGGAACGTAACGTTGTCCGACCTTGTTTAGCGCATTTATAAGATCATGGATGCAGATCCCACGAAATATATTGTCACACTGAAGTATTCAGTTCCTGTGTCCTCATCTGTTTGTAAGCACATAAGGGTTGAAGACAGTGATGATGTTCAATATTTTCTAAAGTACAACACAAATGTTATGGCCTCTAAAGTAACCCCTTTAGTAGCAAGCTTGAAAAATATCAAAGGTCATGGTATTGAAGGGTGCAATGGCATTGTAAGCATTGAGAGTAGCAATGCTCTTGCTAACTTTGTTGTGGAACAAAGAAATGTGGTAATTTGGGACAATGAAACTGAAAATGGTGGGAATGATTTGAATTGGAGTGATTGGGTTGAAGAAGTTAATTTTGAAGGTGGTGAAAACATAGTTGCTGATTTCAATGAACCTAGCATCGAAGAGGAATCGCACTCTGCGCCAATTGTGCATCCTCATGAGGACAACAATGTCAACCCTCCACTGTGCAGTGTAGACAGGTGCAATCCGAACCTCCCCGCAATCAAGTTTGACCGAAATGCATACAAGTCGGGTTGATTTGAAGCATGGTCAGAGTTCGGAATATATTCATTATGGTGGAGGCCTTTCATGCATAAATTGGGAAGCAAATTTGAAGGTTGGCCGAGTTTATCCAAGTAAGATTGCCCTTTTAAAAACTATCAGTTTAGCAGCAATTAGAGACCATTTTCGATTGAGAACTGTCCAATCTGGAAAGCGTCGGTTGTGTGTTCGCTGTTGGCAGCTTCCTTGCCCTTGGAAAGTTCGAGCATATAAAGTTGGATTACATGAGTTTAAGGTTGTTAAATACGATCCACTTCATGAATGTGATCTAAGGTCTGTAAGTAGTCATCATCCTCAAGCTACGACCGAATTGCTGTCTAACTGTGTTAAGTGGAGATTTCAAGATTTGCGCAGCATTTATACTGCAACTGATATCAAGAAAGATGTGGAAAAAAATTTCGGTGTGAGCATAAGCTACTCTACAACGTGGAGAAGCCGAGAGTTAGCTTTCAAAAGAATTAAAGGGTCTTCAGAAGAGTCGTATTCCCTTCTCCCTTCCTATTGTTATGAATTGGAGCGTACAAATCCGGGAACTTTGACATACATTGAGACTGATGCAGCCGAACACTTCCTATATTTTTTATGGCAATTGGTGAATGCATACGAGGATTTTAAGTCGTCAATGCGGCCTGTGATTGCTGTTGATGCTACCCATTTGAAGTGCAAGTATAAAGGTGTTTTGTTTGTTGCGATCGCATTTGACAGAAATCGATATATCCGTTGCCTTCGGGATTGGGGATTTGGAGATGGATGCAGCTTGGGAGTGGTTTTTGAGAAAACTACATTGTGCAATTGGTGATTGCTCGAATCTTGTTGTCATATCATATCACAATGTTAGCATACAAAATGGGTTGCGTAGAGTTTTTCCTGCGGCAAGCCATGGTATTTGCTTTTATCACTTGAAAGGCAATATGAAAGCCTCATTTCAGTTGAAGCAACGGGATCCGATATTGGGGTATTTTGTAAGGGCAGCTAAGTCTTATCGTCTAGCGGAGTTCAATCGTCACTTTTCCATGACAAACAATGACCGAGTGCGAACTTATCTACTACGTGCAGGCGTCCATAAGTGGTCTCGGGCCCATTGTGATGGACGACGATATAATGTGATGACAACGAATATTGTGGAGCCATTAATTCAGTTCTTCGTTTTGCAAGGATGCTTCCGGTGCTACACTTGATCGACGAAATTACAAATCTACTTCTCTATTGGTTTAGACAACGTTGGGATTTAGCAATGAAATGTCGTTCTACGTTGTGCCCTGATTTAGGGGAAAAGAAGTTAAGGAAGAGGTTAGATGCTGCGTCAAAGATGAATGTGGTCAAAATCAATGATGTCGAGTATAATGTTCTGGATGGTGATTTGAACGGTCTAGTGCACTTTCAAAACCGTAGTTGTACGTGCAGGAAGTTTTGGAGCAACTCCAGTGCAAGCATGCTATTGCAGTATGTCAGCACTTGAAATTGAACCCCTACTCCTTTGCCTCTTCTTATTATACACGAGCTACATGGGAAGCTGCATATGCTGAATCTATTTATCCTGTACCACCTGAAGGCACATGGGTTATTCCCGAAAATTTGAAGAAGGTCAAAATCCGCCCTCCTCTTTCTAAGGTTATGCCGGGTCGTCGCAAAACGCAAAGAATAGCTTCTAAAGGAGAGGAGTCCCGTAAAAAAAAATGCTCAAGGTGTGGTGTGAAGGGCCACTACCGAAATACATGCAAACAATCTGTCCCTCTCACCAACAAGCAGCACGTTGTGTAGATGTTACAATTGTTTAGTTTCTACCTCTGTTTTCGTCAACTGCAAAGTTGATGAATAGCTTCGGTGATCCTGCACGGATGGAAGTCGGTCAACTCAACGGTCATGGGAAGCATATGGAACAAGGTAACAAGTCTCTTGCAATGAGAGCCTATTATTAGTACAAATGGGTGAACATGCAGTGCCATCACCATTGTGAAACCAGGTGTAAATTATCAATGTTCCACTGGCCAATGTGTGTTACAGATTAGCATTTTTGTTCGTTTGTTATGTACCTGTTATTTGAATTTGAATTGTATTCAATTTGGTGTTCTGTATTGTGATTGTAGTCACATTGGCATAAATTGCTTTCCTTTCCTAGACAACGTCATGTATTCTTGTCTTTATATTCACACTATCGTCATGTTGTTGTCCTTTTGTTGCGTCCAAAATGAAAGGGCCTAGAAGGCTAACTAAAATTGCATCCCGTACATAAAACTCCTTCAAATGCAAATCTTACGCAATTACTGTGATACTGGTAGTACTTCATGATTTCTCATTGTTCTCATTTGCCATAGAACACAATATATAGATAATTTTTGGGAAAGTATCCATGCAGCCACACATGGTCAACAGATCGCGATAGTATCTATAATATCGATACTATCGTGATGTGAACTTTAAATAAAAATTGTTATTCACTTCAAGTGACACACACAGAGGATGAACCCCTTTCCCTCTTCCTGGTTCTGAGCTACTTAACCACAACGGCAGTCATCGCTTTTTGATTAGTGACTATGGACTCTAGTATTTATAAGTCTTCCAACCTGTTTTGCAAAATAAAAATTCATTAGTTAGTGTTCTATATTGTTGCTCAAATAATTCATTACTTAATGTCATTCATTTCTTTCCTATTTAATCCATTTCATGTTATTGCTTATTTAATTCGAAGGTTCATTATAAGTACTGAAATTACTAACTATCCCTTCAAATTGTTGCTTCATTACTTAAATGTCGATAATCCTTTTATTTATTTCCTATTTAATTGTTCCTTTCATAACTGTATTTTTGTTTCACGTAAAAATTTGTATGTATTTATACTGTCCGTGGTTTGTATCCAATTGTTATTGGACTCGATATATTTATGATATTTCCATGGATATTTCCGTGCTTCAGAACCACCGATCTTTCTGAAACCCTTCATATTTACGACCTTTGCTACAATACAGCTTTACCATTACTCAAATGTAGAAGTTATATTTTATGGTGCCAAGCAATACATCATCAATAAAACCACAATATAACTACATTATGATTCTAGTATGAGGCAATAAAAAAGCAATACAAGCACAATATAAATACTTTACGCTTCCAATATGAGGGCAATAAACGTACAATAAGCACACATCCACTACACAGCACTTTACATTTATACAAACTGACTAATTTGCCACTTAACGGTGAGAATAAAAGGAAGGCGTAAACAAGGCACCACATTCATACAAAATCCATTTCGTGTCCACAAAATGCTTCACACTTACCCTGACCTAGCTACACAGACCCTACCAAAATCCAAATGGTTACAGGTCCATGAATAGATCCATGTCCTTGGTCTTCTTCCTCGCTGCATGCACAAGGCTATGATCAGCCATTCCCTGGCCACACCTATTCAGCACCTCCCAGACACCAGCAACATCTATTTCGCTCCAATTGTAGTCTGGTGAGATGACGGAAGCATAATCTCAGAACATTGTTAAAAGATTCAACCATTTCATGGTTAAATTCTTCAGATTCAGTGAATTTTTGGACAGCTTCTTTCTTTGTTTCTTCCAATTTTACCTTCAACCAGTCTAACGTTGCACTCTGACTTTTCGCTTCCATTGTTTGCTTCACTTCTCCAGAATATGCTTTGTTCAGCTTGTTCGTCAAGTTTCCCAACACCTGGCCATGAATATCACATTTCGTTTCCCACCAATCCGTAGCCGTACACAAATATTGGAGATGATGCTTCACTTTAGCTATTTTGTCTAGCGGATCATTGTTGTCAGCCTCACTTCCAGATGACGTGGGATCTTTATTTGGAGTCCTAGGTGGAGATGGGAAAGGGACATTCCATGGTTGGTCTCCCGGGTAACTAACATAGTCGTTTGGAGGGATTACGTCTGACATCTTCAACTATGGATGGGGAAAATGCACACATGCACCGTGCAAAACAATTAACGTTAGGTTCAGTCTGCAGTTTTTTTTTCGTAACCAACAGTGGGGTGAGCTTTAGTACAGCTTTGCTCTCTGATATATACGAAGTACTCTATTTTATATGGAATTGAATGAGTAAGTTAAACCCTCTTATATAGTGGAAGTTGTCTGTTTTATATTTATTTCAAATAGTACATTACAGGTCAGTCTGCACCCACTACTCCTCTCCCTTAGTAAGAGCATTGTAATATGGCCATTAAAGCCGGACCAAATACGAATAAAGGTATGTCAACAGTGGAATAATCGGCTGTACAAATATACACACCTGAACAACTGTGAATACACAAATTAAACAAAACCTTACTAAAACACTGTATACTATAAATATTCAAGGTCCTGACATAGGAATAATAGCTTATGAGCAAGTTCCCTAATTCTCAATTTACGAAATATACAGAAATGTTTATAAATTATTAAGTATTCCCTACAAATGACGAGCATAGGAAAGTCCATATGACAAAAATGAATAACACCAAAACAATCATATACAGTCCCGACCAAAATTTCAAGGCAAAGAAAACGTAAAGTGGGCGGAATACACCTAAACAGATTTGCAAATTTCAAAATTCACAATTTGGAATTTACCGATATATTAAAAAATGGAACTCATATACATCAGTTATTTGGAAGACAACAAAAAGGAAATTGGAAACACAAATAATTTCATGGTCCATTTTTGTAAATGTTTGCATTGGTACATTGTCAAATGACCGTACTCATAAATTTGGGACATTTTGTACTTTTGGTATAGGAGGGAAATTGGTCAAAGAGGACAAAAGGAATAAATTGCAAATAGAACAAAGGTCCCATACAACAAACACCAACCAATAACCTAATTACACAAACCCCAAGTCTAATGTGTTGCCCAACAATTGGACCTATAGGGGCTTTTTTCCTCCGGCAGCTGTAAATGGGCTGGGCTGCCATAAAGAGCAAAATGAAGAAATCGTCCCCTGTGTCTGAGATCGAAAATTAAGCCCCAAAAATGCTTCGAAAGGGCAGTAGAGCCTTAGGAAGCATCTTGGTTACCTTCACCGACTAAAACAACAGCAACTTACAGATAATTTATGCATTCTTATAGATAAAATTTTGAGCTTGGCATGAGAGGCATGTGGCATGGAAGCAAAATCAACATGAGTTTAGCACTAAGAGGAAATTTAGGCTTGCTTTGAGGGAAAAGGAAGTGTTAGGGTAAGAAAGGAGAAGTTTTGTGAGAGATTTGACTAAGAAAGAGGGAATAGAGAACAAAGTTCTTCCGACAGCTTGACAAATGCTCTGTCTGTCAGAAGAGAAGAATGGAGAAGAAAGGTGAATAGTGCACGAGGTTGCTGGGTTTTTGCAAGGAAGAGAGGAAGCTTTTTCGCCAAATGTGAGTTGGATTTGTTAGGTAGGAGAAGCCTCAATTTATAGCCGCTGAAAACCTCCATTTTTCAAGAAACCCTAATGGCTTCTACCCATTTTGGCCAAGCCTTTCTCTCCTTTCTCATCTCTTTCCTTGGCTTTTTCCCATTTTGATGAAATCCCTTCTGTTTATCAGATCAGAGTTTTTGAAGCTCAAGGCCCCTTTTTCCCGCAGTTGTCTCAATGGCAGACTTCCATTCCCAGCCATCTCTTTTATTCCTTTCTTCCCTTTTTTCCATGGCTAAGTCTGATGGGAAAAGGAGCTGGGATATATACATGCTGGTTTGAACAGTGTTTCACGCTAATACCCCTTGGTTCCTTGTATGTTTTGGCTTTGAAACTTGCTCCATCTTTGTGCTGGAACCTCCCAGCGGCTCTGTTCAATAAACCTGCAGACCCTTTTCTACGTGGCTTTTACTTTTCCAACAAAAGGCTGAGGCTTTTTCTGACTTATTGTAGAGTTTTGCATGGGCCAAGGTGGTTCATTAAATAAGTGGGCTATTTTGTTAAACATTGGGCTTTTGAGTCAATAGGCTATTTGGGGCTATTTGGGCTATTTCTTTTCCCTCTTGTGCTCACCCACATATTTGGGCCTAAGAAATGGGCTTGAGTCCCGAGGCTCCCAAGCAACCCGAGACTTTCCATTTCTCGGCCCATCAATGAGCCTCATGTTGATTCCTTACCGTCCATACCACAACCCACTCAAGCAAGCCACGGGTATTTGAGCGGCTTGGGCCCGCTTAGGCTTGTAGCGTGGTTGGGTGCGGAATAATAATTCCTTGCTTGGCATGGCATGTCGCTTGGTGCACTTCAATTTTATCATCCTTGAAGA
Organism: Prunus armeniaca; assembly: GCA_903112645.1. Lineage (NCBI taxonomy): Eukaryota > Viridiplantae > Streptophyta > Magnoliopsida > Rosales > Rosaceae > Prunus > Prunus armeniaca. The sequence goes on from CAEKDK010000002.1 coordinate 5,317,356, forward strand.
GGGACACGGTGCTTAGTTTAGCATGGGCTTGTATTTTATAATATTATTTCAATCCTTGGCATGGCATATCGTTTGGCATGCTTTTAATTATTATGCTTGACGGGATAATTAGCATAGATTTGCAAAGATAATGCATTTTATAATCTTAATCTCGATTCCTAGCATGACGGATTATTTATTTGGCATAGCATGTGGAGTGTGACTCGTGCATGGCTGATTTTTGTGTGCTCCAAGTCGGGTTTTTTCTCAATAAGGTATTGCGCTGGGCCAAGAATTCATTTGGGCCAAGCCGTGGATTTTTTGGGCCTCAACAAAACCCAACAACTCCCTCCAAAAATTGGACCCAACAACTCCCGCCAATAACTCCCGCCACTTGCTCACTGTCATTTACTCATGCTGATTATTACCTCCCACTATTTAATTGTAACCCAGCTGCATCCACCCAACATTTCCATCACATTTACTCCGTCAAACCCCCTGCTTGCTCAGCAATTTCACCCACATCACAATTACTTCCAGTTTGGGCAAACTAATGGCCACACCAAACCGCAGTACATACCCAACACCCATGGACCCAAACCCCACACGAAACCCAACCCTTGCCATTATTGAAGGAGGGGACACTGAAACACATACCAAATCAGCAACAGAAGACACTGAAGATTGGGTCCATGGACTGCAGCAATGTTGAGCCAATACCATGTTCTGGAAAAATCTCCATGCAAACATAGTTTTAAAAATTGAAGAGGGCCAAGCTAGGTGGGGTGTCATAAAAACGCGCACAATTCGGGTGCGTTATCAAGCCCGGATGCATCTCCTACATATAAAGGCTGTGAGAGCTAAAATTGAAAATGCCCCTGTCACTACAGTTATTGTTTTCAAGGAATCTGACGAAATGGCTCAGTTGAAGCAAAAACAACTGGAATCTGGTTTCGAACTATTTAGGAAGTTTGAAAAAATTGTGGATGCAGAAGGAAAGTGGTACATCACTGTGGGAGGGGTCATGAATTTAATGGTTCGCGGTCGCCGCATTTGAAGGATATGCAACTCCAAACGTGTCCACAGACAGAAGGTATGACTTCTAATATTACCATGTCAACGATTGTGGACAAACTTTGTACAGTGGAAAGTATGACGTGGCCTTTTTTTGTATTATCTACATATGAGGTGCCCTGTTTATTTATTTATTTTGTATTATGTAAGTTTGAGGGGGCCTCTTTTGTAGATATGTATAATGTAAGCTTCAGCAGCCGTCTTTGTTAAGATTGTATTATGTAAGTTTGAGGTGACCTCTTTTTTTTTTCTTTTTTTTTTTTGTAAGTTTGCGCTGGGCTGTTATTTTATTTTGTATTCTGCCAGTTTGAGGTGACCATTGTATTCTGTACGTTTGAGGTGCCCTTCTTTTTTGTTGTATGCTGGAAGTTTTAAAACCGCGGTTGATGTAATTTGGATGCATTCATTTCAGTTCCGAAGTATAACGTAATTACCTTCCACATAGTTAAAATTTGTACACTTGTAAAAGGACCTTGCAAAACCAATACGTAAGACAGTATAAAACAATTTATAATAGCAGTACCAACCGAAAATAATGCATAGGTTACATTGCAATGCCAATATAAGTACAATATCAGGTATTAGAAAACCAATAAAGAGCATTAGAAAATCAATAAAGTAGCAATAGCAAACCAATATAGTTGCACTAGAACACCAATACGTCAGTAATATACCAATATACACGCAACGAAGAATAGCATGTACCGTATTTCCAAGTGTATACCATGCCGTATCTGTAATAAAATAAGGGTATGAATAAGATTCCAATTTTGATTAGGCCCTGAATGTTGCCAATGGTAAAGTTTGATATTTTTTTATAAAAACCACCCCATTAACTCCAGGTTTCATGTTTGTGCGCTCACACGCTTTTCCCTCAAAATTTTGCACATGCAAGTGAAACCCATTCAATACAAGATGACCCTCTTGAGCTCCCCAAATATCGCACAACTTGAACAACAATTCATACAGACAAAACAAGGAGATGAGTAGGAGGAGCCTCCGTAGCCTTGCGGCTAAGTCAGTGAGGTCTCGATGGCACTCTCAAGAGTCGACTTCAAGGTCTCGATGGGAAATGGAAGACGTGAGTTCAGTATGTTCACGGCTGTGCTACTGTGGAAAGTTGTCAAAATGCATACATCGTGGACGGTTTCTCATCCTGGAAGGAGGTTTCAAGTATGTGCAAGGGTAAGTTTATTTCTCTGTAAGTTTGAGCTGACATTTGGGATTTTCGTGGATTCCAATTGTGATGCTGCGCCTCTTTGTTTCAAAACATTGTATCAGTTTATGCAGACGAATGGATGTACATTTTGGGAATGGGCTGACCCAGAGATGTGTGACAGATCGAAGCACATAATTCCAGGGTTGCTTAGGAAAATAAACTGCTTGAAACAAGAAAGAAATGCTAGAAAAGGGAAGATGGAAAACCCATGGTTTTGGGTCTCTGTTTTCATGTTTAGAATGGTCATTTATTTGTCGTTTTCCAAATGTAATAGGTGGTTTGTTCATCTACAGTTGGCAGGTTAAAGTTGGTTAGGTTATGGATGTAGTGGAAGAGGTTTGATGTATTATACATCAGTTATGGCAGACATGGTCGTTTTCCATTTCATCATGGTTTCCATAGGCTAACACAAAAGGCATAGCCAAAAAACCCCTGCTCTCGTATTTTGGTACCAACTCTTATGCAGCCTCAATCGTCAGAACAATTATTCCATGTAAAACATGACAAAGAACAAAATATTCCACGGTGAGGGACCTCCCAAAACTAGAACTCAATCACGTGAAACAATAGGATAGTTCAGCTTGTAATTGCCCCAGCCGAGGGTTAGGGATATTGTTTCGGCTAACCAAACCAAACATTTCCGTCCGGATCGGATGAAAATAATTAATATACAAAAGTAAGTATTAAACCTAACCAAACAAAACCAAACAGTCAACACTGCACGGTCGTCTCAGCTGGAAAATTCAGATGACATAGCCACCCAATCTATACGTGCAACTGGAACGAAAATATCTCTACCACAAATATTGCCAAATGACATTGGAAATGTTCGCTACAATGGCGATAAATGAATGGAAAAAGCCTACAATGTCGGTGCCCCACAAAAAATTGAATATGGCTGCAAGTTCGGCCAAATTATGGATATTTTGTTATATGGCTGTACAAAACATGTGAAGTACAGAAAGTCAATAACCGCATTGTAAGAAAGGAAAGGTGAGTACATCCCTTCTACTATGGAATACAAGTACTGGTGAATTACTTTACAGAAAATAACACCCTGCAACCTACTACAAAATCACCACACTTTATCGCCATCTGTACCAAATGTCAAAAATGGTGCCATGTAAGGCAAAACCTCACATTAAGTTTTAGGATTGACAATACGACGAAACAGCCTGCAACTTCTTTCACATACGTGTACAGAATCTGTGATGTCAATATGGGTATGAACCTGGAAGGACCACTTGCATAAGAAGGCCATATGTGCCACTTCAACATTCATAGAAAGGGAAAATTGAATGTCGTAATAATTGGAGCTATTTTAATAAGTAATTCTATTAACCTTTCATAAAGTACATGAAACAAGTTTTGGATGATACACAGTCGGAGTTCAGAACATATGCCATACTTAAATCAGATGCCAGTTGCAAAACATATACATTACCATCTATAGTGTTGAAATCCCTAATACCCTAAACTTTGATTCACAACAGTAGGCATTTGTATTAATCAAACTTGGAAAAGTTGCCAAAATAATGTAAGTTGTCTTAAATGAAGACTGAAATCACTACTCAATACGTACGACGTAATTGAAATTAGGTAAATAACAAAGCAATTCCCAAGGCAGTCCTTAACACTGAATTGAAATGAGGTCAGATTTGGACTTTTACCTCATACATAGGCCTCCCCCCTGAAAGCCTCGATTGCAAGCTTCAATCGGTAGTAGCCAAACTTGGCTGGGTCAATGGTATGAAAAGGAATGCCGGCACTAAGATACTCAATATATTTGACGGTCATAATGCCACATGAGGTACTCTCCACCCAAGCAGTACATAAGTTAGAAGTGCACATATTGACAACATCCACAAAGTGCTTTAAATGAACACAGCTTACCATCACTTTGCTGAGGAACATCGGAAATTCTGCAAATTGTGAATGGGTTAAACATTGACATGTAAATCCCCTTTCTCTTCACCGCTTCAACCTCCGATTTCTCATAAAACCTCATTTCATACAATACCTTTGCAAGCGTATGGGTAATAGGCTCCATATATCAGACAAGCATAGTGTTGGAGGTAAAACCAGTATACGAGTCATAGACAGTGGCAGTATGTCTGACAAAGTCGATTTCTAAAGCCACCCAATGGGACTGTCGAACATTATACGGGAGATAGACCTTGCGCACTTTCGTCCATGCTTGTGCATACCCATGTTGCCATGAACTGTAGACAAAGTGGTGTATATTTCTGAGGTAGTTAGGCAGAGGGTCAACGGTCCTTGAAGCAATTTGTTTCCTCGTAACTCATTTCGCAATTGGCGGTGTAAACGGCGGTAAAAATTGCTGCAAACAATTGTGAAAGACACGTTACATCAACAGGATCCAATGCACTAAACACAGCCAACAACATTACTCCTACCAATGCAACAAATGCAATGACACATAATATGAATACAATAATACCTGCAGACAAAACTCGGCAGTTGTCCACTCCGTTCCAAATACTTGAGGATGAGAGAGTTGTCTTTTGCGTATTAGAAACATGGCCATGTCAAGGTGCTAACATTTCAGAACACAACAACGACCTCAATATAACAAAAAATGACACATACTCAAAGCCATCAAATAAGAAATTGATCGAAATAAAGCAGGGTTCAAATTGTTACCCTCAAGCTCATTCATGCAGTTTCATCTAAAAGTTTGTAAAAAAGATCTGCCCCAACTACAAATGGTTCGAGCTCCAGCTCCACACTACAAAAACAAAACTTGCACAGATAAATAAATAAAAAATTAACAATTGGAACACCTTGCATAATATGACAATGACACACACATGTATAGTATAGCTACCTATATATTGTTATTGTACATGACTGCATACATCAAAAAACATGTATATTGGTTTTGCGAACTTACAAATCCTAACATGATGTCAATTTTCCAAGCCCTGCAAACTTGTATGATAGCCTTCACATCGTCCATGGCCACGGGTTTTGTTGGATCAAAACGGGCCTCAGGTGTCTATGCATGAAAACTAGTAGCCAGCCTCTTTTTCCTGGAGGGATCAATGAATGGACTCAACAATGTTGTCGCGGGCCGCTTCAGTCTGCATCCTTTGCCTTCCGCATCTGGTTTCTGAACCGTGGCATTAGCCTCCTTGTCCCCTTCATCACCAACCAGAGTTATACTAGTTTTCATGGGAGGCCTCGGCTTGCGTCCCACCCCCTCAATTTCTGTCTTATCCAATCCTCTAACAAATGTAACATTGTTTTAGAAATAACTCCAAACCCATCCCCATCTTCCGGAGTAGGAAGGAGGGGATCTTCAAGACTAGTAACCTTCACATCTTCAGAAGTAGGAACCTTGTGAGGTTGTTGGTGCACTTGTTTGTCACCAACTGAAGTGTCAATTACAGCGTCTTCGACTTCCATGGCTAGGAAGGATTCCACTCCATCAGCAGGGACTTCTGCTTCCCTTTCAGCCCCTTCTATATGCATGGCTGGAAAGGCTTCCACTCCACCACAGACTGCTGCTTCCATTTCAGCCCGTTCTGTATGCATGCCTAGGAAGGCTTCCACTCTGTCACCTGGAACTTGTGTGTCCATTTTGGGCCCTGCTGTAGTCGGACTAGTAGGTTCATTCAAGGGTGACATTTCATTCTGCCCTCCTTCATTCATCTGAGCAGTACATATTTCTTCATGCCCTTCTCCACCATATATTTTTTTTAACTCCTCCATCTCCAACTTAAAATAATGTTCGATTGAAGCAATTGTTAGGGTCAAATCCCAAATAGCCTTTTTATTTCTGTCATACTCCTTCTCATGCTTCAAACAATTCTTGTCTACAATAGCTTCCAAGTCACGAACTCTGTTCCTAAGCCCCTGATTTGAACTAAGTACCTTTGCCAACTCATCCTTAGTGCTTTCTAATTGATGCTTCAAATTGCCAAAGTCATTAAAAGACCCTTTGCCCTGCATAAATTTATAATGCAACAGTTAGAAAGCTTACAAAAAATAAGAAAACTATTTCCACTTCATTCGTATCGTATTCTCTACATTTTCACAACATTGGAAAAAGGTCATGCTCACCTTAGAAGAGGAGGGAAGGGTAGCTGTTTCCTCAACATCCGCGGTATTTTCTTCATTAGAAGTGCTGGTTTTGTCTTCGGCCTCATCCCCAAACAATTGAACAATTTCTTCATTGTTCTCATCATCACCCTAACTCCAGTAAGGTTGTTGCTTCTCAATATCAGTCGGCCGGAGAAGTTGCACATCAGCCTCCAATTGAAACACATCTAATAAATCAATGAACTTTTTACTTTTTCCTAATCATAACATGACTAATACAAACTGAACTAACCTCAAAGTTTTCAAAAACCTGACTCATAACCTCCCGAAAACGAGCCACCGTGTTGCTCCTCCAATGTAATATTCGAGGGATGTGCCTATTGTCTTCATGGACCGTGAAATGCAATGCTTCCAATGCTGGGAAGACTTCAAAAGCCCAAATCTGTTCACAACAATCAAACATCAATATCTGTACATGTATTTAAATGAACTAAAACATTGTTGGATATGTGTTCACCTGAAGAGCGAAGCCAAACCCCCTTACGATGTACTCTCTTGCTCTACCACTTGTCATTCTTGTCTGCGCTCTATTTCCACTTTTTTTGGGCATTTCTCTTTTTTGGGGCACTTTCACTCGTTGGTAATCAGCAGAAATTGCCCTCAAAAGTGAAGCATTTGTCATCGCATATGACACGGTGCCCCATGGATACTTGTCAAACTCTTCTAAGTCTTCGGCCAACTTCAAATAGCGCATGTCAATAAGCACATGCTTTTCAGTACCCAATAGCACAAAAATGGCAAAATAGACCATTCCAAGCTTTAACGTATCCTCATCATCTGTGCACTCGATGAAATTGTTGCTGAAGTATTTTCTCTTCAAGGAGCAGTTTTCATTTGTCGCCTTCGGAATGAAAGGGAGCTTTCCGAACCTTAGCCCCGTGATGAGGAAAAAGTGTTGGGCCGTGAATTGTATCAACTTATTACCCACAATGAATTTTATCCCGTTCACCTGTGTAACTGTCTCAGGATCAGCCTTCCTCATCAACAACCCGTGGACAATTTGTGAATTCCAATTTAGGCCCTCTATCAGTAATAGATGACCACAACAACTCCCCTCGAACCTCTGTAACTACTGCGTATTGAACTTCGCCTTTATTGTTGTAATGGCGGTCCTTGCGTGTGAAAGGGCAAATGGCTTTCCTTCGTACTTCTCATCCTCAGGAATCATAAGCTTTGCTTTACAAGCCATTCTCGAGTTCCCTGCACAACAACATCATACATATGGATCATTTGTTACCCATATTTCATACGTACATTACTCAAACTAATACTTTCAAGCCATTTTAATATATGTATATACATATATGACAAAACCATAATTGTTTTTAAGCCTCTTTTCTACTCTCCAACTCTCTCCACACTCTGCTGTTATCTACATTCCCTTGTACCAAATGTACATTCCATTCCATCCAAAAACCAAATACCACCCAAGTGTGAAAACAATTTCATAAACCACGGATCCACTTGATACAGGGTTTGGGCGAAATGGCTACAACAATTACTCCAAATGCATCAATGCCTACTAAAATCTACTCATTACCATAGTCATATGCAATACAGTAGCACACATGGAACATCAGTATTGACAGTTATGGACTCTGTGCACAAACTAGACACGTCAAAATGTTACTGCAACTGTAACTGCTAAACCTAGATGGATGAACATGAAATTTCTAAACAGATACTGAAGCCCAATAAAATACAATTTTCAAACGTATATGAAAAGCTGCAAGTAAGGAATAACAACAAAATTTAGCAAGTTTTATAGCACAGGGAAGAGAAAAATCCGACGCCCACTTACATTAGTATTTCAAAATCACATAATTAACCATTAAGATTGGAAGGGTGCAAAATATGCTTCTAGGTGCTGAAACAGCAATGATACTAACAAATTTACTTATGCATTATTACTCAACAGCTAATTTAGGGCCTAGTGAGGTAAGGCTGTGTTATAATGGAATAGCCATTGCCACCAGAATAAATTCCCACACTAAATATGCATCATAAAATGGAAGTGAAAACACGCATCACAAACAAACCAATCCTAGATGACAAATAGCAAATTGAGGCACTTCATCGTCCATAGAGCAAAATCAATAAACCAATACAAGTTTCATCCAAGCATGAAGTAATTCACTGTTAAAATACATTATTATTGCAATCTCTCTAATTACTAAACTTCACAAAATCAGTCACAGGTTAGTGCAATTATCCTTCTCAAATGAAAACCATACAAATACACAAACTAGTCAATAACAAATACAAAACCCACCTTAGAATCACTCGTTTTGTGCACATAACCGAATTGGAAATCCCAGCAACACCTACAGAAAATCACGAATTTTGTCTGTGACAGGATTGAGAAGGAGGAGGAAGTATGTGAAAAAAGTCATAACCGAAACCAAGATTTATGGTTTTTTGCGGCCCTAAAGGAGCAGAGGAGAAGAGAAAGACGTCAATTCCAGACATGAAAAGAGAGGGAACTGAGACATTGTTTAAGGGAGATAGCATTTAACGAAGAAACCCTCTCTTTCACCGTCAAGAACCCCCTCACCAAACCCTAACATTGACTGCAGAGAGAGAACGAGAGAGTGCTGCTTAGGTTCTCACGACAGAGGGAGAAATAGAGTGGTGGTGGTCGATGGAGAGAGAAAGCGCCGAGAGAGGAAGAGAAAACCGTGATAGAGAGCTGAGAAAGAGAGAGAAGCCAGAAGCGTTAGGTCGGCAATCAATGGCCAATAACTCCCCAATAGATATGTTTTTATATGGAGGGCACTTTGGTCATTTCACGTCCCCAAGTGATTATATCAAAACACAATTTGTAATGTGATCATTTCAGAACACCATTTGTGAAACGTGATTACACCAGCATATTTCCCTAACATGTTCCCAAAATTTATGGTAGAAGGCACCTTGGAAGCCGTCAGGTCCAGGAGCTTTAAAAGCTCCTAGTTGATGAGCAGCCAATGAAACTTCCTCCTCAGAGAATGGGGCAGTAAGCAAGGAGATCATTAGTACTGTTCGCCAACATTGAGTTATCAAGTTGATGGGTTGACTTGTACCTTGGTGAAAGAAGCCTTTAGCTTCTAGATAGTTCCTATTTTCATTTTCCTTTCTTTCAATCTGCAGCTTTAGCTCGTTGCTCAATCAGCCATAGCTTCTAGTATTTTGCATTTTTTTTTGGGGTGATGAATCCGTAAATGACACTGGATCTGAAAATGGGAAAGAAAATGCAAAATATACAATCCAAATGGGACACCACTGCATGTTTGGTATCCAAGAAAATGAGTTCCAAAAAACTCAGCCAAAGAGAAAAAAATTCAATCTTGAAGGAAATGACATCACCACCTCGTAGAACATCAACTAAAAAACTCATCTTGGAGGAAATGGCACTACCTCCTTGAAACCCATCAACTAAAAAAGTGATCTTGGCTACTCTTCTTAGTGACCAAGATGGTTTTTCACTAAATAAAATTGCACCATGCTAGCCTAAAATGGGTTTAACTCAGTTTTCAAGATGGGCCTTTTAGCACCCACCATTAGAGACTTTTGAGTTCAACCAAAAATGAAAAAAGGTTAAGCATATAGTTAAAAATAGGAGAGGATATCAATACCATTTGAGACCACCAATGACGAAAACATCAGAGTAATGCATGTTGTCGTTGTTCAATTTTGAGAAGCCTTCGATTCTCCAGTGAAAGGCCCAGTGAGGAAAAGATCATTTTCTACCTTGGTCTTCTTCATTCTACTAACAACAACAAAAACCCATAAATGTTTAGCAAACAACGAGAAGTTCCCAGGAACCAAATATCACATCAGACCCACAATGGTTTTGAGAAAGCTACCTTCCAATGGCGATTTTCTTATCAGACAAAGAGAGAGAATTTTCGGATAAAGACGTTGGAAAAGAAGGCCAGCACAAAACTACAGCATTTGTGGCAGTGCGGATTAAAAAGCTTCATGTTTATTTGCCGGTTCAAACACAGGGGAGTCAAAGCCGCTTGTCTTATTTGTTTTATAGCTTCGAAAGCATTTTTTTTTCTTTTAATTTCTTTATTTTTGGATATAAACATGTTTTTATTTTATTTTTTGAAAACTGAAAACATTACATATGCAAGTAATTCACAAATATGTTTTGTTCCACTAATACGAAACTAGAAACAAAATGTATTTAGAAACTACTCCAAAGGCGACACATCACCAGAATAAAACAAAATGTATTTAGAAACAATAATGTTTGTGAGCAATGGAAAATCAACTTATCTTTCAATGCACCACAATTTCATACAGTCGATAAGTATTTTTCTTTTTTGTCGAATTCAATAAGTATTTAAATTAAGGATTGATTATCTATTTTAAAGATAACATGATATACAAATTGACTGAGAAGAAACCAAGTATTATAATGGCCAGGAATCCAAATTGCAATTTCGTGTCATTCTCCAAAACTTTTATGCAGTTGGAGCATAATTAAAAGATATTTAGAGGTGTAAACAAAAACATGAAAATCAATTGGGTTTAAAATTGTACTGTTACTGTGCTGCCCATGCTTTCAAGAGCCCCTGAATATGATCATCATCATTTCTATAATTGTAGGGGGATATCAACTTAAAACTTCAGGTCCTGTTTGGTAAGCTGGACTAGACCGGACCGGACTAGATTTTTTAATTAAAATGGACTAAAATTCTATCCGTCGTTTGGTGGGCATAAATGCACTCTTGGACTGCTTGGGCTTGATATTTAGCTTGGGATACCAATCCAGCAAATGGGGGTATTATAAACCCAAGAGAAACCATGGGTTTGGAAGCCTCCGCCTCCCCCGTTCGCTGCGTTTGCTCTTCTCTTCTTCCCATCGCTCTTTTTCTTCTTCGGGAAATATGCTGATATAATCACTTTTCAAAACTTGTATTCTCAAATGATCACTTTCAAAATCTTATTCTGATATAATCACTTGGGGACTTGAAATTACCTAAGTGCCCTCCATATAAAAACATATCTATTGTGGAATTATTGGCGATTGACGGGTAACCAAACATTTCAGACTTCTCTCTCTGTCTCAGCCCTCTCTCAGAGTTCTCTCTTCTGCTGTGAGCGGTTTATCTCTCCGTCGATGGTCGACGAGTAGCAGCACTCTCTTGCTTTCTCTGTCACGAAAGCCATCTCATTCTGCCATCTGTCTCTTCTTAATAGCGAAACCCAGCATCAACTCCATCATTGAGGACTCTGTTCGGAATTGGCTACAGTGGCACGTTTTCCAACCACGAAGGTGAACTCCATTGCCGACGTCTAAAAACTTGTCTTGTTTTGTGGTGTACTTTTGTAAATGTGTGCAGGTTTGTATAAGATTTGTTTTGTTCTGATTGGTTTCATTTCCTAGAGTTACTGTTGATGGTGATTTTGTTACTCTGTGTGGGTTTTGTCTGAAATTGGTATTTGATTGGCCTTCATTAACTGTTTTGGAATTTCATGTTCATCCATGTTGATTTTGCAGTTGCAGTAACATTTTGACGTGTCTAGTTTGTACACATAGCCCGTAACTGTTAATACTGATGTTCCATGTGTCCTACTATATTTCATATGACTAAACCTGTATATAACTATGGTGATGAGTAAATTTTAGGAGGCATTGATTGATTTGGGGTAGTAGTTTTAGCCATTTGGCCCAAACCCTGTATGAAGTGGATCCCTGGGTCATGAAATTGTTTTAACAGTTGGGTGGTATTTGGTTTATGGATGGAATGGAATGTAGATTTGGTAGAAGGGAATGTAGATAACAGTACAGGGTGGTGAGAGTTAGAGAGTAGAAAAGAGACTCAAATTTGGTCTTGTCATATGTATATACATATATTTAAATGACTTAAAAGTATAGGTTTGAGTAATGTACGTATGGAATATGGGTAACTAATGATCCATATGTATGATTTTGTTGTGCGGGGAAATCAAGAATGGCTTGTAAAGCTAAGCTTATGATTCCTGAGGATGATAAGTATCAAGGAAAGGTGTTAGCCCTTTCACACCCAAGGACCGCCATTACAACAATAAAGGCGAAGTTCAGTAGGCAGCAATTACAGAGGTTCGAGGGTAGTTGTTTTGGTCATCTATTACTGATAGAGGACCTAAACTGGACAGCACAAATTTTCCACGGGTTGTTGATGAGGAAGGCTCATCCTAAGAGTGTTAAACAGGTGAATGGGATAAAATTCATTGTGGGTAACAAGTTGATACAATTCACTGCCCAACACTTTTGCCTCATCACGGGGCTAAGGTTTGGAAAGCTCCCTTTCATTCCGAAGGTGACAAATGAAAACTGCTCGTTGAAGCGAAAATACTTCAGCACCAATAAACCTGCCACTGTTTCAGACCTACACAATGCCTTCATCGATTGCATAGATGATGAGGATGTGGTAAAGCTTGGAATGGTATATTTTGCCGTTTTTGTGCTATTGGGTACTGAAAAGCACGTGAACATTGACATGCGCTATTTGAAGTTGGCCGAAGACCTAGAAGAGTTTGACAAGTATCCATGGGGGGCCGTGTCGTATGCGATGACAAACAATTCACTTTTAAGGGCAATCTGTTCAGATTACCAACGAGTTAAAGTGCCCCAAAAAAGGAAAATAACCAAAAAAAGTGGAACAAGAGCACATACAAGAATGCCAAGTGCTAGACCGAGAGAGTACACCATAAAGGGGTTTGGCTTCGCTCTTCAGGTGAACAGATATTACAAAATGTTGTTGTTCATTTAAATACATTTACAGAGATTGATGTTTCATTGTTCTAAACAGATTTGGGCATTTGAAGTCTTCCCAGCATTGGAAGCATTGCATTTCGTGGTGCATGAAGACAATAGGCACATCCCCCGAATATTACATTGGAGGACCAACACGGTGGCCCGTTTTCGCGACCTCATGAGTCAAGTTTATGAAAATGTTGAGGTTAGTTGAGTTCGTATTGAGAAGCAAGTTCACTGATTTAATAAGTAAGGATCATGTTACGCATAGGAAAATGTAATAAGTTCACTAATTTATTATTTCTTTCAAATAATAATAGGTTGATGTGCAACTTCACCAGCCCACTGATATTGAGAAGAAACAACCTTACTGGAGTTGGGGTGATGCTGAGAACAATGAAGAAATTGTTGAATTGTTTGGGGATGAGGCCGAACAAAATACCAGCAGTTCCAACGAAGCAGCAAACAAGGAAGTTGAGGACACAGTACCCTTCCCTCATCTTCTAAGGTGACCATGATCTTTTTCCAATATTGTGGCAATTATTGAATTAAAAGTGGTTGTATATAATCAGTTTGCTTTGAAAATGTAGAGAATACGATATGAATGAAGTGCGAATATTGACTGTTGCAATTTATTTTATGCAGCACAAAGTGTCTTTGACTGAGTTGCGCAGTTTGAAGCATTAATTACAAAGTAGTAAGGATGAGTTGGCAAAGCTACGCACTTCAAATCGAGGCCCTAGGAATAGAGTGCGTGAGTTGGAAGGGATTGTAGACAAGAATTATTTGAAGCAAGAGGACTGTGAAAAAAATAAAAAGGCTATTCGCGATTTGACCCGCACAATTGCTTCAATCGAACACTATTTAAAGATGGAGATGAAGGACCTAAAAAAACAATATGGTGGAGAAGCAGATGAGGAAGTGTCTACTCCTCATATGAATGAAAGAGGGCAGAATGATATGTCACGCTTAAATGAACCTATTAGTCCGACTACAACAGAGGCTGAACTGGAAGCAGAAGTCTATGGTGATGGAGTGGAAGCGTTCCCAGCCATGCATACACAAGGGGCTCAAACGGAAGCAGAAGTCAACGGTGATGAAGTGGAAACCTTCCCAGCCATGCATACAGAAGGGGCTGAAATGGAACAAGAAGTACCCGGTGATAGAGTGGGAGCCTTCCCAGCCATGGAAGTTGAAGGCACTAAAATTGAGACTTCAGTTGGGGACAAACAAGTGCAGCAACAACCTGACAAGGTTCCTACTTCTGAAGATGTGAAGGTTCCTAGTTTTGAAGATGCCAACCTTCCTACTCCGGAAGATGGGGATGGGTATAGAGTTATTTAGAAAAAACTTTTAAAATTGTTAGAGGATTGGAAGAAGACAGAAATAGAGGCGGTGGGAGGCAAGCTGAGGGCTCGCAAGAAAACCAAGTTAACTGTGGCTAGTGATGAAGGGAACAAAAAAGTTACAGCCACGGTTCAGAAACAAGATGCGGGGGGCAAAGGGTGCAGAGTGCAACAGCCAACGACAACATTGTTGAGTCCATTCACCGATCCCTACAGGAAAAAGAGGACGCTTACTGATTTAGATGCACCGATACCCGAAGCTCGTTTTGATCCAAGAAAACTCATGGCCATGGACGATGTGAATGCAGTAATACAAGTTTGCAGGGCTTGGCAAAGTGACATCAAGTTAGGATTTTGAACTTTCCAAAACAAATATACATGTTTTTTGTACTATGCAATCATGGACAATAACTATATCTAGGTAGCTATAACATACATGTGTAAGTCCTTATCCTTGCAAGTTTTGCGTTTGTAGTGCGGAGCTCGAGCTCGAACCATTTGTAGTTGGGACAAATTTTTTTTACAAACTTGTAGATGAAACTGCATGGATGAGTTCAAGAGTAAGAATTGAAACGCTGCTTTATTCCTATGACTTTATTCTTTTATGCCCTTGAGGATGTGTCATTTGTTGTTGTATTGAGGTTGTTTTTTTGACCTCTGCCTGTTAAGCACCTGGACATAGCGATGTTTCTAATATGCAAAAGACAACTTTGTCATCCCTTGGTGTTTGGAACGGAGTGGACTACTGCTGATTTTTTTTGCAGGTATTACTGTTGTTTGTGCCTAATAAATCACGGTCATGAACTGATTGGAGGGACTTCCCTGCGGCCCTGGCGCCTACCGTTTCGTCAAGCATTTCGCCTTCCTGAAAACAAAAGAAAAGCTGCAAAGGCAGAATCCTCTCGGCCTCGCGACCACAGTATTGAAGGCCGAGGCCGAAGGCCATAAAAGACACGGCCTAAAGAAGCTATGGTTAAATCGCCACATGGCCTCAGGGCCCCACGCTCCATTTAATGAAGTAATGCCTCTGACTTCGCAGCAAACCCACTAGTTGCAAGAAGCATTTAATGCACAAGGGAAGTGACTGAAGTCAGGATTTGGTGATGGAAATCAGGGTGGTTAGGCGCAGACATTCTCACAAGTAATCTTGCGACTTGAGGTCAGAACACCAACCACCAGACCAGGGCATTAAATGCGTTCCCACGGCCAAAGGGGCAGAACCCACGATCAGGACAGTGGCAGAGATTTACCAAGATTTATGGGGGTCACACCACCATGCTTCTCAACCCCAAACCACCATGCTTCATGATCCTAAATGCCGATTTGACTACCCACTTGCCCTGATCAGGCTCCACCACGCAGGTCTTTTCAGCCTCGATTGTCTCTCCAGGACTCCTCCTATAAATACTAAGCTCAGGACTACATTCAAAGGGTTCAAACACCAAACCAAAAGCCTCCCACGGAGGAAATTATATTTTTCTGTAATGCACTTTCAATACCTTTATTCGCTTTCCTAGGAGTAGTGGTAGATTGTAAGGAAAATCCATTCATCAATATATCATACGACCCTTGATTTTCAAGGCGCCGGAGCACCATCTCTGTTATCGTCTCACTCACCCCATATATCATACGACCGTCGCTCTCTGAGCAACGCACCGGAGCACCGCCTAAAACCCGCCACCAACACCACCACTAAACGGCCTTGTAGCTCAGGCCATGAACCTGACAGCCGAGATCAGTTCCTCTCTCGGCCACAATCATTTGATTAGGAGTCGAACGCAAAACGGGCGCAACATTTAAACCATCTTCTACCCGAACCTCATCATCATCTCGACGCACGGTAGACCGTGCTGGCACGCCCGCGTACAACCGCACCACATTCAAAAGAAGGACGTCACGTGTTGACGCACATCACCTCGGCCTGGGGCACCAGGCCGTGAGATTCGCAACAGCCAACAACTGTGTACCTTTTTTTTAAATTGCATTTGTTGGATTCAGTGTGAGTAATGTTGTTGGATGTGTTGGGTGCATTGGTTCTTGTTTATGTAACATGGCATTCACCCTTGTTTGCAGCAATTTTTACAGCCGTTGACAAAGCCTCGTACGAAACGAGTTACGACGACACAAGCTGCTTCAAGGACCGTTGACCCGCCACCTAACTACGTCAGAAATATACAGCACTTTGTCGACGGTACCTGGCAACATGGGTATGCGCAAGCTTGGACAAAACTGCGCAAGGTCTATGTCCCATATAATGTTCGACAGTGCCATTGGGTGGCTGTAGAAATCGACCTTGTCCGACATACTGTCACTGTGTATGACTCATATACTGCTTTTACCTCCAACACGATGCTTGGTAGATATATGGAGCCTATTACCCATATGCTTGCACAGGTGCTTTACGAAATGCGATTTTATGAGAAATCAGAGGTTGAAGCGGTAAACAAAAAGGGGATTGACATGTCCAAGTTTACTCCTTTCTCAATTTGCAGAATTCCAGATGTTCCTCAACAAACTGATGGGTAAGCTGTGTTCATTTAATGCAATTTGTGGATGTTGTGCACTTTTAATCTGTGTACTTCTTTGGTGGACAGTACCTCACGCGGCATTATGACAATCAAATTCATTGAGTATCTAAGTGCCGGCATTCCTTTTCATACCATTGACCCTTCCAAGTTTGGGTACTACCGATTGAAGCTTGCAATCGAGGCGTTCAGGGGGGAAGCCGGTGTATGAGGTAAAATTCCAAATCTCACCTCATTTTAATTAACTGTCAAGTACTACCTTAGAAATTCAGTATTAATATACATCATTTTAATCACGTCTTCAGTAATGAGTTGTGAATTGAGTCTTCATTTAATACAACTGATATTATTTTGGCACCATGTCCAAGTTTGATGAACAAAAAAGCCTCCTTTTGTGCATCAAACTGTAGTGTACTTTTTGAAAACTATAGATGGTAACGTACATCTTTTGCACATGGCATCTCATTTCAGTATGTCATATGTTCTGAACTCCAAGTGTGTATCATCCAAAACTCTTTTCATGTTCATTACGAGAGGTTAATACAATAACTTATTACAATTAGTAGTTACAATTTTGGATGTTAAACTTTGCCTTTATCTGAATGTTGTTGTGGCACATGTGTCCTTATTACGCTGGGCTTCCTTCCAGGTTCATACACGCATTGACTTCACTGAATATGTGGACGTACGTGACAGAAGTTGCAAGCTATTTCCTCATTTTGTAAATGAAGCCTAATGTGATGTATTGCCTTACATGCCACTATTTTTGACCTTTTGTACAAATGGCAGATCAAGTGTTGTCATTTTGTGGTAGGAATATGGTCCTTGTCTTCATTTGTCTAACGTAATTCCCCACTACTTGTAATCCATACCACAATGGCTGTACTAACTTCTATCTTACAATGCATTTTTTGACATTCTGTAGTTCACATGTTTGGTACAACTGCATATTTAATCAGATGTACAGGTTATCTTTCATGGATGTACAAAAGTCGCCCATCCTTGCATTCCAAAAGTGTATTCATGTTCATTCCCTACTGTATTTATATGGATTTCATATAACCATCGGCTTTCATATGTAGTTATTTTCCAGTAACTGGATATAAGGAAACCAAGAGCTTTGTGAAATGATAATGCTGTTCTCAACGTTGTGAACTGGTATTGTAAAACCAATGGCTCCCCACACAATAAAGCAGCAAAAAAAAGCAACATACGTACAATATGGTGCCAATATGAGGGCAATAAACTTACAATACGCACACATCCAGTTGACAGTACTTTTAATTTTTACAAAGTTAATAATTTGCCACTCATCCATTACAATACGAGTAACGCCTAAACAAGGCACCACATTCATTCACATGATAGCAACCCCACAAAATGATTCCAACCCACTCTTATGTTGCCCTAGCTGGTCTAACCCTCCCAAAATCAAAATGTTTACAGGTACATCAATAGATCCATGTCCTTGCTCTTCTTCCTTGCTGCATGCACAAGGCTATGATCAGCCATTCCCTGTCCACACATATTTAGAACCTCCCACACACCAGCAACATCTATTTCGCTCCAATTGTAGTCTGGTGAGACGACCGAAGCATAATCTCGGAACATCTCGAACCCATTGTTAAAACATTCAACCATTTCATGGTTAACTTCTTCAGATTTAGTGAACTTTTTGACAGCATCTTTCTTTGTTTCCTCCAATTTGTATTTCAATGAGGCTAACTCTGCGCTTCGACTTTTCACTTTCATTGTTTGCTTCACTTCTCCAGCGTAGGCTTTGTTCAACTTGTTCGTCAAGTTTCCCATCACCTGGCCATGAATACCACATTTTGTTTCCCACCAATCCGTAGCCCTAGACAAATATTGGAGGTGATGCTTGACTTCAAATATTTTGTCTAGCGGATCATTGTTGTCAACCTCACTTCCAGATGAAGTGGGGTCGTTATGTGGAGTCCCAGGTGGAGATGGGAACGGCACATGCCATGGCTAGTCTCCCGGGTAACTGACATGGTCGTTTGGAGGGGCAACGTCTAACATCTTCAAGCATCGATGGGGCAAATGCCCACGTATTGCCTGCAAAACAAAATACGTTATATTCAATTTGCAGTTATGATTTGGTAAACAACAATAATGTGAGGTTTAGTACAGCTTTGGTGTCTTATATATAGGAAGGACTGTTTTATATTGAAATATTTTTATTTTTTGGTCAAACAGTACTGTTTTATATTGAATGAAATGAGTAAGTTAGCCCCTCATATATTGAGGAAGTACTGTGTTCTATATTGATTGCAAACAGTGCATTACACGTCATTGTGCACACATTACTCCTGTCTGTCAGTTAGAGCATTGTAAAAGGGTTATTTACAGCTGCACCAAATGGGAGTAAAGGTATGTCAACATTGACATAATGGTCCATACAAAAATACACACCTCAACAACTGTAAATACACAACGGAAAAAAAAACAAAACAAAACTCTATACTATATTCATATTCAGGTATATAACATCGGAATAATAGCTTACTACGAAGTTTCATAATTCTCAATTTACGAAAAACAATGTCATGTATAGTTGCTCGCCATTTTTTTAATTCAAAGAAAATGCAATATGCCTGGAAAACACATGAACAGATTTGCAAAAAACTGGACAATTCGGAATATCCCGAAATATTAAAAAAGGGAACTCATATAAAGGAAATTGGAAGAAAGCAAAAAGGAGATTTCGAACGCAAACAATTTCCTAGTCCACTTGTTTAAAAGTCAAAATTGGTACATTGTGAACTGACCGTACTCAGAAATTGGGACTTTTTGTAGTTTTATTACAGGAGGGAAATTTTTCAATGAGAACAAAAGGAATAAATTGAAAATACAACAAGGACCGTATACAACAAACAGCAACCGTGTGCACCAAATAGTGACATACCCATTCACACAAACCCCAAGTCTGACGTCCCGCCCAATAACTCCCGCCAAAATATCCACCCAACAACTCCCGCCAATAACTCCCGCCACTTGCTCAGTCTCATTTACTTAAGGTCATTATTACCTCCCACTATTTAACTGTAGCCCAGGTGCATGAACCACCATATTTCCATCACATTAACTCCTGTAAACCCTGTAAACCTCACACCTTGCGCATAAATTTCACTCACATCAGAATAACTTCTAGTTTGGGCACACTAATTCCTACACCAACCCGCACTAAATACTCAACAACCATGGAGCCAAACCCCCCACCAAACCCAACTGTTTCCAATACTGAAGGAGGGGACACTGAAACAGCTACCAAATCAACACCAGAAGTGACTGCAGACTTGGTCCATGGACTGCAGCAATGTCGAGCCAACACCATATTTTGGAAAAATTGTCGAGCCAACACCAAATGTTGTGGAGATAGTGTGTAAAATGGAACTATGAGGTGGCCTCTTTTTGTATTATTTAAGTATGAGGTGCCTGTTTATTTAATTTGTATTATGTCAGGTTGAGATGCCCTCTTTTGAAATTGGTTTTGTATTATGTAAGTTTGAGGTGCCCACTATTTTTATTTTTTATAAAGACAGTTTGTAAAAGGTAGTACATGTTATTTCGATGCATTATTTTGTGTTCTTAAGTACATGGGTTCGTTTGTGGAACAACAGTGAACCTTGCCTGTTAAGGGACTCATGTTGTATATATATACAAGGGATGCCTTTCGAATGTATCCCACTAAGACAACAAAGATGACACCACAAAATCTCCTGCTGTTTCCTCTTACAGCCCCTAAATTAAGCATCGGATTATAAGTATGATATAATATGAATAGTAAGCAATAATAATACATAGCTTACAATGCAAAGCCAATAAAAGTACAATACAAGGCAATATAAAATATATAAAGTGCCACTAGAACACCAATAGCTCAGCAATATATGCCAATCAAAAAGCAACGAAGAAGGGCATGTACTGTATTTGCAACTGTATACCATGTCGTAGTTGTAATAAATTAAGGGTATGACTCAAAAGTAAATGTGGTAGTGGGCCCGACCGATGACAATGGAAAATATTGAAGAAAAAAAAATTACTCGGAAGAAAATTGACGTGGAAGGCGCAACACCACATTTTGGATCCCCAGTCAGTCCATTATTAATGTTGGTGCGCTCAGAAGGTTTTCCCTCCACTGGGTGCACACACAAGTAAATCCCATTCAATACAAGCTGACCCTTTTTAGCAGCCTCAATATCGCAGATCTTGAACAAGAGTTCATTAAGACTAAATAAGGACATGAGTAGGAGAAGCCTCCATAGCAGTGCGGCTAAGTCAGTCAGCTCTCGGTTGCACACTCAAGACTCAACTTCAAGATGTCGACGGGACATGGAAGATGTGAGTTCACTATGGTCACGAGTCTGCTACTGTGGTAACGTTGTCAAAACGCATACATCATGGACAATTTCTCATCCTGGAAGGAGGTTTCAAGTATGTGGAAGGGTAAGTTGATTGAAGTTTAGTTTTGTGCTTAGGATGCTGAAATTTGGGATTGTTGTGGATTAAAAAAGTGATGGTGCGCCTATGCGTTACAATAAATTGTTTTCATTTATGCAGAAGAATGGATGCACATTTTGGGAATGGGCTGACCCAGAGATGTGTGACAGATTGAAGCACATAATTCCCGACTTGCTTAAGAAAATAAATCGGTTGGAAGAAGAAAAAAACTGTGGAAAAGGCAAGATGAAAAACCCCTGGTTTTGGGTATCTCTGTTCATGTTTGTAATGGTATTTTATTTGTTGTTTGGCAAAAGTAATGGGAGGTGTGGTCATCTACAATTGGTAGGTTAATGTTGGTTAGGTATTGGATGTAATGGAAGAGAAGAGATGTATTTTAGATATGTTATGGCAGACATGGTCCTTTTGCATTTCCTATTGATTTCCAATTGCTATTCAAAAGGCATTGCCAATATTGTGCACCTATCTAATTTTGGGTAGGAACTGTAATGTACCTTCAATCGTCATGACAATGAATCCACCTCAAACATGACAAATAACAAAATAAACGACGATCACTCCCCTCCCAAAACTAGAACCATATTAGGTAAAACAATAGCACAGTTGACCTTGTAAGTGGCCCACATTTCCCCCTTGTGTTGTCTAAAGTTGCAATGAGAAATGATGAAGTACTACCAGTGTCACAATAATGGTGTAACAAATGCATTTGAATGAGTTTTATGTACGGGATGCATTTATGGTTGGCCTTCTAGGCCCTTTCATTTTGGACACACATTTTACTTTGCGATACCAATATGACTACAAAAAAGGTACAATACAATATGAATACAATCACAAGAAAAATACAATACCATGGCGATAGTGTCAATATAAATAGGGAATACATGACATTCTGTAGCAAAGGAAACCAATATAAGCCAATGTCACTGAAATCACAATACACATAACACCAAATGCAATACAATTGAAATTGAAATGAACGGTACATAACAAACAAACATAAATGATAATTTGTAAGACACATGTGGCAGTGGAGCAGTATTTTGCACCTGGTTTGATTGTGACCCGGGGCACCGCATGTTCAACAATGTGTACTAATACTGGCCGGTCATTGAAAGGGACTTGTTACCTTGCGTTTGTAAGGCTGCCATGACCGTTAAGTTAACTGACTTTCATGCTTACAGCATCACCGAAGCTATTCGTCAACTTACCAGTTGATGAAAACAGGCATAGAACCTAAACAATTGTCACCTCTACGCAACCTGCTGCTTGTTGGTGACGGGGATAGATTGTTTGCATGTATTTCGGTAGTGGCCCTTCACACCGCACCTTGAGCATTTGTTTTCATGCCGGTCCTCTCCTTTAGAAGGTATTCTTTGTGTTTTACGACGCCATAGTATAACCTTAGAAAGAGGAGGGAGGATTTTTATATTGTGCAAATGTTCGGGAATAACCCATGTCCCTTGAGGTGGTACAGGATAAATGGATTCAGCATATGCAGCTGCCCATGTTGCTCATGTGTAATACGAAGAGGCCAAGGAGTCTGGGTTCAATTTCAAGTGTCGACATACCGCAATAGCATGCTTGCACGGGAGTTGCTCTAAGTCAAACTTCATGCATGTACAACTATGATTTTGCAAGTTCACCAGCCCATTCATATCACCATCCAGAACATCATACTCCCCATCATTGATTTTGACCACATTCATCTTTGAAGCAGCGTCTAACCTCTTCCTTAACTTCTTTTCGCCTAAATCAGGGCACAACGTAGATTGAAATTTCCTTGCTAAATCTCGACGTTGACTAAACCAATACAGAAGCATATTTGTAATTTCGTCAATCAAGTGTACCACCAGAAGCATCCTTGCAAAATGAAGAACTAAATTTATGGACTCCACAATATTTGTTGTCATCACATTATATCGTCGTCCATCACAATGGGCTTGAGACCACTTCTGGAGGCCTGCACGTACTAGATAAGTTCGCACTCGGTCATTGTTTATCATGGAGAAGTGACGATTGAACTCCCCCAGACGATACGAGTTCGCTGCCCTTACAAAATACCCCAATATTGGATCCCGCTGCTTCAAGCGAAATGAGGCTTTCATATTGCCCTTCAAGTGATAACAGCAAATTCCATGTGTTGCCCTAGGAAAAACTTTTTTCAACCCATTTTGTATGCTGACATTTCGATCAGATATGACAACAAGATTCGCGCAATCACCAATTGCATAATGTAGTTTTGTCAAAAACCACTCCCACGCTGCATCCGTCTCCAAATCTCCAATCCCAAAGGCAATAGGATATATATTACGATTTCCATCAAATGCGGTCGCAACAAACAAAACACCTTTATGCTTGCACTTCAAATGGGTAGCATCAACGACAATGACAGGGCGCATTGACGACTGAAATCCTCTTATGCATGCACCAATTGATATAAAAAAATATAAGAAGTGGTCGGTTGCATCAATCTCAATGTATGTCAAAGTTTTAGGATTTATACGCTCCAATTCATAACAATACGAAAGGAAAAGGGAATATGACTGTTCTGCAGACCCTCTAATTGTTTTGAAAGCTAACTCTTGGCTTCTCCACGTTGTAGCATAGCTTATGGTCACCCCAAAATTTGTTTTCACATCTTTCTTGATATCAGCTGGAGTATAAATGGTGCGCGAATCCTTGAATCTCCAATTCACACTGTCGGACAGCAGTCCAGTCGTAGCTTGAGGATGGTGACTAGTTACATACCTTGGATCACATTCATGAAACGGATCGTATTTAACAACCCTAAAGTCATGTAATCCAATTTTATATGCCCGAACTTGCCAAGGGCAAGGAAGCTGCCAACAACGAACACACAACCGACGCTTCCCAGATTGGACGGTTCTCAATCGAAAGTGGCCTCTAATTGCTGCTAAACTTATGATTTTTAAAAGGGAAACCTTATTTGGAAAAACTCGGCCAACCTTAAAATTTGCTTCCCAATTTATGCAACAAAGGTCTCCACCATAATCAATCTGTTTCAAACTCTGACCATGCATCAAATCAATCCGGCTTGTGTGCATTCCAGTTGAAATTGATTGTTGAGAAGGTTCAGATTGCACTTGTCTACACTGCACAGTGGAGGGTTCGAAATTGTTGTCCCCATGACGATGCATTTTTGGCGCAGAGTACGGTTCCTCTTCGTTGCTAGGTTCACACAAATCAGCAACTATGTTTTCGACACTTTCAAAATTAACATCTTCAACCCAATCCGTCCAATTAAATCCATTTCCACCATTTTCAGTTTCGTTCTCCCCAATGACCTCATTTCTATGTTCCACACCAAATTTAGCAGGATCATTGCTACTCTCAATGCTTACATTGCCATTGCACCCTCCAATACCATGACCTTCTATATTTTTCAAGCTTGCTATTAAAGGGGTTACTTTAGAGGCGATAACATCTGTGTTGTACTTTACAAAATATTGGACATCATCATTGTCTTCAACCCTTATGTGCTTATAGATAGATGAGGATAGAGGAACTGAATACTTCAGTGTCACAATGTCTTTGTTAGGATCTGCATCCATGATCTTATAAATACGCTAAACAAGGTCGGGAAACATTATGTTCCGTGGCACTATTATGCCTTTAGCCTCCCCACCTTCATAACTGTCAATGTTATCCTTCCGAACCCAACTTCCATTGTAGCATACCAATATTCCAACAGTATCCATTTCTGCAAATAACATCAATAATGACTAGACCGATTAATAACATTTAACCACAAAAATTAGGTCCAATAATAACATACGCAACTATCATTCCACTACCCATATCATCTTATGAATCCACAAATCTTCAATTTCAAATTGTAGCTGCTTCAACAACGAAAATTTATTATTTTCTCTATTTCCTATGATTTTGTATATATGT
Organism: Prunus armeniaca; assembly: GCA_903112645.1. Classification (NCBI taxonomy): domain Eukaryota; kingdom Viridiplantae; phylum Streptophyta; class Magnoliopsida; order Rosales; family Rosaceae; genus Prunus; species Prunus armeniaca. Next base: position 5,342,757 of record CAEKDK010000002.1, read on the forward strand.
CTGGGTTCCAAGTTATTAACAAACTCAACTAAACATACCATGACAGCAAGATGCCCCCTCTAAGCTATAAGGGTTTTAAACAAATTGAAACACCTTCTACAGAAATATCATGTTGTCATACAAAATGAATTTTGCAGTATAATATGAAACACCCTCAACCATACTCAAAAATCATTTTGTATCACAACCTGTGCAGTATAATATCAATTACCAAATTGGAAACCAAAACACACAAACTAAACTTCTTACCAAAACAAACCCACAATAGCAAGAAATTCCCACTAAAATACCTCAAATTCTCTATTTAAGCATCTAAATTGAGGCTACAACTAACCTAACAAACCTATTTTTAGGCCACACAAAGTTAACATATTATTTTTCTATGTGCTGTTATTTTGGCCATTATCAAACACATTGCACTACATTATATAGAATTCAGTCAATTTTAAACAAAATTCAAGTTCACCACACAGATCCCACTACAGATAATAACAAAAACTACGAATTTCATCATATCAGAACTCCTCCAAATTGAAAAATTTAGCTTTTTTGCCCATGTGTGGAGAAAAGGGGATAAACGAATTTATAAGACACATCCAGTACAAAATCAATATCAGAACTCACATCTGTTCACAACAACAACTGAAGTCGCCACTGTGGAGTCGCGACAGTCACTTCGATGTGAAGGTCCACAATGGAGGTTGTGTGTTGCGCCGGCTTCGCTACGGTCAAACTAGGGTTCAAAATTTTTGGCCAACTGGTTTATGATGATGGATGGGTAGCGACCAAGAGCTGCTCAGTGCTCGCAACTTGGAGTTCAGCCACTATTTGGGAGACTACACAAACAGGGACGAGAGGACTTGGGAGAAGTTGCCTTTCAGAAAAAAAGTGCTAAAGAGTCTTTTATATGGAGGGCACTTAGGTAATTTCAAGTCCCCAAGTGATTATATCATAATAAGATTTTGAAAGTGATCATTTGAGAATACAAGTTTTGGAAAGTGATTATATCAGCATATTTCCCTTCTTCTTTTCATTCTCCTCTGTGAGTTCATCACTGCCATTTTGAACGTAGATTTCTTTCCTCTGTAAATCTTTTTTCTTCTATGGAGGTGTGATTCTCTCTTCTGTCATCTCTTCTCTCTCCTCTCCTTTCAACTCTCATCTATGATATCAGATTTCTCTCTTAATTTTATTAATTTAATTGTTAAATATTTAGATGACTGCCATCTCTTTTTTCAGGATTAGAGCTCGAGTGCTATTGTTTTTTTGGGGGGGCTTTGATTGTTTGTTGATGGTTCATTATGCTAATATTCTGCATTTTTTTAGGTTTTGATTTGGGGTTTTTGGGTGTGGGTTAGTTGCATTTGCTTTTTTTTTATATGTTTGGAGAGTGCAACACATCAATAACAGCAAATCTTTTCTTTTCTTAATCAGGACCCTGCCCTAGAATACATGACCCCAAGTTGAAAGAAAGGTGATTAACTGGATATTTTGTGTAGATTAGGATTTTCTTGTGGGAAATGTTACTCGGGTTTCCATCTTGCGTTTTTTCAGTGCATCCAAATTAAAGTCCTTCCCTTCTTCGCATGTCAACTTAATTGCATTCATGATTAATTGCTAACAATCTCCATTTTTATGAATAATTATCTGCTTTATATGCGTGGAATGATATGTTAGTTGCTTGCTGATGTTTCACATGTTATGATGTGCCGCTTTTTTCACTATTTTTTTAAAGGGTTCTGTTCCTGGTGCTTGAACCCTTTGCAAGATTATTTTTTTTATTTTTCTTATTTTTCTTACCTGTAACAGTTGATGAATAAATTTTTTTACACTACATGGAAAAGGGTATATCATTGCTCCCATTAAGCTTTCAAAAGTTGAAGTTTTTTTTAAAATATCTGATTATCATCTGAGTTCATTTAATACACTCTCTTCCTTTTCATTAGACAATTTGAGAACTTGCTGTTTTTTCTTATTTTTGGATTCATATTCCTTTGCATCACTCTTTGTTTCTGAAAATTTTAAACAGTTGCTGTTTTTTCTCATTTTTGGATTCATCTTCTATAGGTCTTAGCAAATGAAGTGAACATAAGGTATGAGGATATGAGCAATCAGCAGGCAAGTTATCTGTTTCTGTTTACAACTTTGACATGTCTCTTCCAACAATATGGCTGCGCTAACGAAAAATTATTTCAGGTTTTGAAGTTAAATGGAACACAAATAAGGAACATTCAGCATTTGGCGTACCTTGTAGATTGTAAGTGGTAGCACCCCTAAAATGATTTGGGCTTTTATTAATTTACTTGGCTTTTGTTTTGTATTTTTTTGAAGGCTTTTAAAAAAAAGTGATTTCAATACCAGATTTGGTTGGTTGGTTGGTTGGTTGGTTGGTTGGTTGCAAGCGATTTCAATACTTTGGTTATCTCAAACTTCAGTTATATCATATGTTTCTGAAAGCATGTGACTTGAGGTGTTGCATCTGGGGTGGGGGAGACGGTACACTCTGAGGGAGCTTGAGGCGGCCACCAATGGGCCCTGTGAAGAGAATGTGATTGGGGAAGGTGGGTATGGGATTGTTTACAGTGGGATTCTCAGTGATGGGACTAAAGTCGCTGTTAAGAACTTGTTGAATAACAGGTACTCGAAAAAAACTCTGTTATTTATTTATTAAAGATGAAAATTTAATGTGTGCTTTGTGGTTTCTGGATTAGGCAAGATTTGATGAGAAATTTTGGTTTTCTAATTGGCCATGGATTGGAATTCCTAGTTTGTAAATCTCTGTTTCGGTTGCTGAATATGCAAAATTGAAAATTTTGAGAGTTTTTGGCCTTTTCATTTTTGGGTGTTCAAATTGCAGAACCTTGCTAAAACAGGAAAGCTCAAAACTAAAAATAGAAGGTTTGTGGTTTGATTCCCTTTCTGCTTGTTATTCTTGTCTTGCGTCTGTTAGAATTAGAGAAACAACGTTTATGTTTGAGTATAAAAAAGAAAGTCACAGATTATGATTTTGTTCTTGCCAATATTGTTAATGGCCAGGGTAGACATGGATCGAAAGAGAAAGAGGAAGATTGTGACAACTCTAGTAGATCATGGCACTATTGATACCATTGCCACATCCGACCGATGGTCTGTATGGAGGGATAATTTGGCTACTGAGATGTTTAATGAGTGGATGGGAAATAGAGCAACATAACATAAGTATTTGTTGATCATTTGAATGTACTTAAAAGAATTTTCATGTTATTATTAATTTTGTGAATTTTTGGACTATTTTTATGGTATCTTCATGTGATTTCTTATTTTTAATTTTATGTACATGTTTTTTATTAAATTTAATTATTTCTGATATTAAATAATTTTAATAAACATTAAAATAAAATTTAAAAATAAATTTTGGTTGAAGTCAATGTAGTCCAACCCATACTTGTACCAAACAACGGACTAGACTTTAGTCCAGTGCAGTCTAGCCAACCTAATGTACCAAACAACTTATTAAAGTCCAACCCAATCTAAACCAAATCAGTCCAACACTCCAAGTCCAATCCTAATCAGTCCAGTCCAGCTCACCAAACAAGACCTCAAAGTACTATATCCTGCGGCATCAACTTAGTCATCCGATAGAAAAATTTGAGCTATGTATGTTAACAATCTATTTCCCAGTTAAGCATAGAAAATAAGGAGAAAAAAAGACAATATAAGAAAATAAGGACAACCAAGCGAAACAGGACAATTGTCGTGAATACAATCCATTAACCACGGAGGCGCCTCATCCATCCAAAACTATACGAGGAACATGCTGGACACATTAAGCACCTTTCACGGAGACTAAACAGTGCAATTCGATGTGCAGCCACATTAGAAATACGAGGAACATGCTGGACACAAATTTGGGTATTTGACGCAATGAAGCTGCAATTTTGTCACAAGTGATTGCTTAGCCATGAGTGATTGCTTAACAGAAACTGGACTTGTGATGGGGTAAAATGATGCAGCCTGACAAAAACCCTCAGATGGTCTATTCAAGAATTGTCAAGTCATGTCATTATCTCATGTCAATCCAAATACGCCATATCCAGCATTTGCAAACAAGAAGTTTGAGAACAGGCTGCAAGAAGAAATGGCATCCATTTCACCATCAATCATCCCCGTCTCGACCTCGACCTCGACCAATTTCTGAAGCTCATCAGGGATTGAATTGCGAGAACCAAACATATGTTGCAACAACAGTGGCATCAGAGACCTCAAGATCAGCTCTGATTCCTTCACCATCTATCTCACTTTAGAAAAACTGAAAAGAAAATATTATCATGAAAATTCTTTCAGAAGAAAACACCAAACAAACAACAATAAAGGACCAAAAAATACAATATCTATGAATGTGCTTGGTCAGATCCTTACATAATAAAACAGTGAAAGGCATTTACAGTGAAGTAAGCAGCTAAGCTGACATCTATGATTGAACCATGGGCTTCGACTCTGAAATCATGCATGGGAAATTTTTTTCAAGTCTGCAAGTACACATACAACAGAAATATTGCATCAAAAGGATCTAAACTACAGCAGCTTGTCTATTTAATAAGATGACAGATAAATAAAAATCCCTAAACTCTGAGGATAAAGAGTCCAATAAGGAGCCCAAGAAATGAACCCTCCCCTCCTCACCCTCTCTCCTTTCAAATCATGAAAGACCCTCATATCCCTATCCACCAAACAGCCTAGTAAATTGTCATTACATCAAATCTTCCCAAGAACATAGCCCTTTTCTTACCTCCCAAGAGTTTAAGCTTCAAACACAACAATGCATTACATGACGCAGGGTTAAACCAGCTGAATCTTACCTCCTTAACTGGCCGCAAACATACAGTTAAAGCTACTAGGCAGTGAAGCAGCAGATGGACCAGAGAGATAGGGCAAAGGAAAGTCGCCTCCTTTGAACCATGTGATTAGTATAAATTCCTCCATTGTTGAAGAAGAAATCGATCTTTGTGATCAGAATTACAAGAGTATAACATATCTACACAAGCTTCAAGCTGGTAACAGAATAACTGATGGGGAAGGAAGTACGGATGTGAGTTTGTGCCATGCCACCTATGTCAAAAAGTATCAATGAAAACCAATTTTTTATATAACAAACAAAACAGGGGAAAGACAAATGAGAAGGATAGAAAAAAAATAAAACATTACAATTTACAAAACAGGGGACAAGTTAACTTTTATCTTACAACTATGAGCTCACAGGTTATCCATAGACATTGATTACAATCTAAACTAGCTCAAATGAGACTCAAATACATTCTTTTTATGGAAAGAGTACCTAAAAATGGTGAGCATTCGATGCCTGCATGTAGGAATGTGTCGCTTGAGATATTCCAGCTAAACCTTTACGTTTCTCCTCATTGTGACAATTGTTTCGTAGAAAAACAAAGAGCTATATACAACATTAAATTCTCCTCCGGAAATGACACATAAAGAAACCTTACATATGAAAATATCTCCAAGAGAAGATATGCTGTCCTGCAAAAAAACAGATAATTACTCAGCATTTGAGACTTAAATAGGATATAAGTTGCGATCAGCAAAGCAACCCCAATGAGAAATAAAGTAAATAGAACCATAATTACTGAGCATTAGAATAATACAAATCAGATTGAGTTTTTGACAAAAAACGTTTATGGGATTGCATACCTGAGTGTTATCTGAGTTTTCTCATATCATATCATATAATGATGACTTGGTCATTTATCTTGATGGAAGGAATGTGAGATATCTTGGCCCAATCTTTTCCCGTCTTATTCTGATACCTTTTCTCCAGGGCAGAACAATTGTAGATTTCAAGAGAAGAAAGAGATGGCGGCAAACCCTCTTCTGGCAGGAATTGGATACTGTTACACTCACTAATCATTAGCTCTTGAAGAGAAGTGAGGTGTTGAAGTCCCTCTCGTGGCAGGAATTGGAGGTTGTCACACGCGTCAATTCTTAGCTTTTGGAGAGAAGTGAGGTGTTGAAGTCCCTCTCCTTCTCCTGGCAGGACTTGGATACTGTCACACGCACTAATAACTAGATGGCGAAGAGTGGTAGGGAGCAGGTGTTCCTTGAGCAATGTCTCAAAGATACTGCCACCAATTACAAAAAATTGAAGGGAAACAAGTCCTTCCAATCCCCAGTACTTTACCACTGGAGCCCTCAGCCTCTCACAACTACGAGTTAACAAATCTCGGATGTTGGGAGGCAAACCCCCTTCTGCAAATGACTCCAGATTTGGAAGATCATCCACCTGCAACAGTCGAAGGGCTGTGAGGGTGTGAATGCCTTCGGGTAATGACTTTAAATTCTTGCAGTCGCCGACTGTAAATTCATTCAAGTTGGGAGTGGGCCATCCTCCCTGACATTGAAAACACATCAAATTTGGACAATCATCGATAAACAATTCTCTGAGATGACTGAGATTCTCATTAACTCCTTCTTCAATGAAGGAAAGGGATTCCAGATTCTCACTACCCCTAATGTCAAGCTTCTTCAATTTGGGAAAAATGCTCACCCGGAAGTTCCTTAGTGAATCACAGCTATTCTCTATCCACAAAGATTCGAGCGATGTTAATTTGGCCAACGTCTCGTCAGGTAGGAATTCTAATCTCTTACAGTTCTGTATATAAAGTGTTGTCAAAGTAGTGGGTAACCCATCTTTAGGGAACGAAGACAACGTTGGACAATTCCGGAGACTCAAATGTTGAAGACAATTGCGATTGGGCAAGCATTGTGTGTCAACGAAATTTCCAATTTCCACGAGTAATGATAACAGACCCTTTTGGCATCCACCTTCTATTTCCAACTCTTCAAGAGATCTGTAGTTAAGACTACTGGTTGTTGTAGTACTGTTCCCTTCACCGTGTAAAACCTCACACCCAGACACCGTAAGCTTCTTCAAGCAAGGCAGATGACAAGGCAAGCTTCTGCTCAGCTTCGGACAGTTGGCTAGAATCAGCTCTTGGAGACGAGGGAAATCTGGACCATATTCGCTTCCACTTGCACTTGGTACCCATTCCTCCCACTCTGCCATCTCCATAAACTTTAGCTTCTCCAGTGATTGAAATGGCTGAATAAGAGAAGCTCCATTTCTGCCATAGAATTCCACGCCAATCATCTTAACAGACTTCATTCTTTCTATACAGAGCTCTTTGAGAGAGGGTAGCCGCCCAACTGGTGGCAGTGACCAACAATAACTACAATCACTCAGATGCATGACTTGTAAATTAGAGAAGGACGAGTCTCCTAACCAATTCGGGAAGTTGGTTCCACCGTAGAATCGGATGGTTAGTATCTCTATATTCATGCAAGGGTGGAGCTTGTCAAGTACATCTTTCTCCTTTTGGGAATCATCAGCATCCTCTGCACCCCATGCCAACTCTAACTCCTTGAGATCTTTTTTGTCCTTCAAATTGGCTTGCAATGCATCCCTAGCATCAGCTACATTTTGTAGCTTCAAAATTGCAAGTTTTCCTTGAAGCTGCGGGAACTCCCTCAATTCTCCTATGCTTGACCCAGCAGATCTGCCCACAACAAAAGTACTCAATTGTCTCAAACTTTTCAGCCTTCCCATTTGCACCGGCATCTCTTCAATTTTAGTTCCACTGACATCAAGATGATGCAAATTAATCAACTCCCCCATTCCTGCAGGCAATTTAGTAAGAGAGCTACAACTTGCCAACGTTAATTTTGTTAAATTAATCAATTTTCTGATGTCTGCAGGCAATTCAAGGAGAGAGGAACAATTTGACAATAGTAACGTCTGCAAGTTGTGGAGATTGCAAAGTACCCCAGGTAACCTTTCAATTGCGGTATGGGAAAGATCCAAGTAGCGCAAGTGAATGAGGTTTCCAATAGAATCAGGTAACTCAATGACATTTTGATAACGTGACAATGATAGCACCCGTAAACATCTTAGTGATGGCAACAAATGTTGTAGAACCTTTTTACTTACATAAAATTCTTCATAATATCTATTTTGTTTTAAAGAGGTAGGTAGGAAGGTCCTCAAACACTTAGCCCCATATAATGGCTCAAATTTTGAAGCAACATCAAATTCTCCCCTAGCATATGACAAATGACGAGCTCGTTTAACTTCACGTGATTCCACCCCTTCCAGCCTAAGGCAAAACCCCTTAGAGATGAACATAGCCAAGTCATGAATGAGGTCATGCATTGTGAAACTGAATTCTCTTGACTTTTGAAACAGTGACCGAGATAATAGCTCATCAAAGTATTTTCTAGCCACTGATTCCATAATCTTCCCATTATCAACTTGAGTAACTAAACCTTCTGCCATCCATAATTGAACTACATCTTCCTTTTCAAACTCATAATCCTTCGGAAAAACTGAACAATAAACAAAGCATCGTTTTAATTGAGCAGGGAGATAATGATAACTCAACCATAGAGCCGGAAGAATGTCAGCTGTACCATAGGGTAGGTACCAAATATTACTATTTAGTATTCTATTCCACTCCTCAGAATCTATATTGCAACGTAACAAACCCCCGAGTGTTTGTGCAGCTAAGGGCAACCCTTTGCACTTGAGTGCAATTTGCTTGCCAATGCCTTCCAAGTTTGAATTTGCACTATAGTTTTCATTTCCAAAAGCATGTTTAGCAAGTAACAACCAGCAGTCTTGATGTGACAATGGTTCCAAGAATTGAATGGGAACATTTTTCATTAAAGATGCCACATTTTTGTTCCGTGTTGTTACAATAACTTTGCTTCCCCTTGCCCCTGAATTAAAAGGAGTTTGGAGGCGCTCCCAATCACCATAATTTTCATTCCACAGATCATCCAACACAAATAAAAATTTCTTTCCCCTCAACTGTTCTCTTAATTCAACTTGAATCAAATTCAGATCTGTCATGTTACAAGGCTTTGAAGTGACTGACTCAAGAATAGTTTTAGTTATTCTAACAGCATTATAGTCTTCTGAAACACAAGCCCAAGCTTGAAGTGTAAAATGCCCTTTCACCTTATTGTTGTTGTAAAGCATTCGAGCAAGGGTTGTCTTGCCAACCCCACCCATTCCAACAATGGTGAGGACAGACACATCATCCTTGCTTGCATCATCAGATAGCAACACTTTTGATAAATTTTCTTGGACTTCATCTCTACCATATACACAAGATTCATGAACCAAGGAAGTTGTTGGAGTTCTTTGTGAAACCTTCCTCCTAGCAACTTCTCCCAGACCAAGAGCAATTTTCTGTTGTACAAAGTTTTCTAATCTTTGCAACAACTCTTGTATCTTAACATTCATGCTTTGATAAAAATGATTACGAGAAGAAGGGAGTAAGTTCCACACCTTATTGGTTAATTTGTGGGTTTGATCCTCACCTTCCAGCTTGCATCGCAAAGCTTCAGTGTCGATCTCATCCAGCAAGTCCTCTACATCAAAGACAGCATGCTTGAGCTCGTTAAGCCACTCTCTCACAGCAGGATTCACAATTTGCTTCTCCTCTGCATCATTGAGCACCACGAACAAAGTCAACAGGGTCGTCTTCAGGTTCATGAGGAGTGGTTCGTCGAGTTTCCTCTGCCGAAATAAGTCGACGAACTCGCGTGAAGTAATTCTGTCACACAACACCTGGACGGAAGCAGAGATAAGAGCCTCTCCGATCAAAGCCATCTTTTCTCTTCTCTGCAAACAGACTGCAAGGGATTTGGACGAAGTAAAATATTCCAAAATTTTGCAAGTAGCTAGGCTAGCACAACTTGTATGGAAGCTTTTTGAGATTGTAAATAACATGAACTTGTAATCTGGGCCTTGGAAAACTCTCTCTTTCAAGGACTGTTCCTTCTTTATTTGTGGGGCAACTTCTGAAAACTTTTCTGTGGCTTCACATGGGGATGCAATAATACTGTGTACATACAACACAATAGCTTTTTGGTGGCCTCGCATGGGGATGGGGTCCCCATGTATACGCAAAGTTGGACGCAAAAGCTTTTGAGAAATTGTAGGTGGAGTTCTTCAAATCACCCAAAACGTCCATCCACTCGAAATGCCAAGCCCCCTTTTGCCAACCGCAAATTTCAAATGAATGCATGCACCCACTCATAGGACATTGAGCTCGAGTAAATACAATATTATACGCTAGAGTAAATACAATATTATACGGGGCCAGCATAGGCCCACTGGGTGCACATGCCCCCACTCACACACGAGAAACCATTCACCCAAACCCATTTAAACTGATAAAAACATTCCTTTTACACTCCCCAAACCCACTCAAATTTTTTATTTAGTTTTCCTTTCCTTTTAATATTATATTTTTTTTGTCAAAAAGCATTACACTTTACAAAGGAATATGATTTCGCCACTCTCATTTTCTCCATTTACACTCCCTTTTGCTTTTTAATATTTTTTAATCAATTTTGTTCATTCTCTTTTCTATTTTACCCTTACCCTACATTCATTTCTTTTTACTTCACTTTTATATTAGTTATTTTTATATATACTTAACTTTTTAGCTTGCACTCCATTTTCAGTATTATTTTTTTCCTTTAATCGAGTAAGAAATTATTATTATTTTTTCCTTTTACTACTGAAAATGGAGTATAAGTTAGAAAATTAAGTATAAAGAAAAATAAATAATATAAAAGTAAAATAAAAAAGAAATTAATGTAGGGTAAGGATAGACTAGGAAATAGAAAGAACAAAAGTGATTAAAAGTACTAAAAAGCAAAAATGAGTGTAAGTGGAGAAAATATGAGTGGAGAAATCAACTCCCTTTACAAAACCCAATCCCACATCACCCACCCCCACCCCCACGACTCTTTCTTCTCCTCCTCCTCTAAACAGTTGCTTGCTGGTCTTTCTTCTTTTCTCAATGTCACGGTGGTAAGGTAAATTTACTTGGTTTTCCCTTACAATCCTAATGTTAGTGATCAAGTTAGGAGAGCATATTTGCAAAAAGGTCCTTGTCAGCTTAGAGTCCATAATTTCCCTTACAAGCAATTTGGAAAAACATTAAGAAGATTTAATCCTGCTTGGTTTGATGATTTTTCTACTTTGTTGGACTATAGTATAGAAACAGATTCTGCATTTTGTCTTTGCTGCTACCTTTTTAAACCAAATATTGGAGGAAAACAAGCAGGTGGTAATTTGACCCAAAAAAAAACAAGCGGGTGATAATTATTTCGTGGGTGAAGGTTTTTCTATTGGAAGAAGAAAAACATTATACATTAATGTATGAACTCTGTTTTTAAGTATGTTGTTGAAATTTCTACTCTTACTTTATTGTTTGGAGATGCCCCAAATTTTTTTTTTTTTTTTTTTTTTTTTTTTTTTTTGTCCCTGTTTGTAGGTACATATTATTGTTGAACTCTGAACATATATGTATGTTAATATATATTACTGCAATGTATGTACAAGTACATAAATTAATATTAAATATTAATGTGCGAAACTCGTTGAAATTCAAAATTTAGTTAAAAAAGAAGAAACAAAAGTTGGAATGGATGATTCGTTTGTTGTGCAGAAGCGTCAACCAACGGTGAGTGAAAAATAAACAACAACTCCACTTGGCAAGTGCTCCACTCAATAATTATTATAGCAGCTCACTTACCATGCAAAGACAAGCCACTTATCATGATAGTAAACAAAATCACCGAAAGTGATTTCCACTTTTGACTACTAATTGAGCCACTAATCAACAATCTCCGCATTGGCTCTGTACCATCATTAATCAATTCTTCCACTCAAGCCTGTCCTCCACTCAACTATCACAATGCAAATTCCAATTTTGAAGCTTGTTGAGACTGTAAATAACATCCTTGTAATCTTTAGCCTTGGAGAACTCTCTCTTTCAAGGACTGTTGTTTGGGGTAACTTTTGAAAACTTCTATTTTTTTCAAAGTTGGATGCAATAATATGGTAATAGCTTTTGAGAAATTGTCAAATTATGACCCACACTGGAAAAAAACTGGTACAAGATGTTGGAAACTTTTTTAGCTGATATCAAGTATGACCAGCAAATTCCAATTTTGAATAATACACAATTTCAAAAGGAGGACACGCTCATGAAACTCTGCAGTTAATTCAAAGAGAAATAGAACAAAACACAAAAAGAGATACAGATGTCGTTATTTGATTGGTTTTGGTTGGGATACTCATCTGAGATGCTGAACTGGCATCCCTTGTCTTTTTTTTGGATCGAAGGCATCCCTTGTTATTAAGTACATGGGAAGAAGGGTAGGTGGAGAAGTTGCTAGCTGTGCAATTTATTAATTTATTTTCATTTTTCTTTTCAACAAGAAACAAGGAAAATTTAAATACCCAACATAAAATGAAAAGGAAATATATCAGATTTAGGTGTAGGATTTTCTTTTTTCATTCCAGTTTTGTATAGTGACGCAATTTCAAATGGAGGACTTTACTCATAGATGTAAGCGGTGAACAGTATATTTTATCATCTTTTTTTATTTTTGGATTGGGTCGGATCAATAAAATAAGGATACAAGATAAACTTAGCAATTGTCCGTGTTCTTTTTGTGTGTGATTTCATGCTTTTTCATTGAATGTGACTTTATGTTGGGAGTCATCTCATTTGTGCAAATATTCAAAACTAGAATAACCAAAGAAATAAAGACGTTGCCTCATAAAGGCATAGATTTTAGGGACCTGTACCAAATTAGTAATAGAGCATTCTAAAACAAAGTCTTGAACAAAAATATATGAAAAAGATTGGATCATATATAATGTTATAGTTCACTCCAATTTATAATGTTTTAATCCCGTAATTACATTTAAATAGTCATATCTATGACAAAACATCCGTTTAATGACTACAAATGCCTAGTTTATTATACTTTTTTGTTGTTGTTAAAGTAGTGTCATAAGGACCATGGGCGGAACCACATTAAAGGCTACAGTGGGCTGTAGCCTAGTGTATTTTTTAAGAAAAAAAATATAAAACCTATATATTTAACTTATTTTCAATATAATTTGTGACCAGCAACCATAATTTACTGAGCAACAAAATAACAAAAAGCGTGAAATTATTAGGAATTTGGGCAATGTCCAACTGTATTTGGGTTTTTGGAAGAGAAATAGAATATGTGTTTTGGTTTTTGTATTCAATTAGAAGAAGAGAAGCAGTTTTTTAAAGTAAGAGAAGGCACATTCTTCACCTGACTTTGATTTGAGAGTTGAGGGTTGAGAGTAAAATATGGAATAGCTCATATTATATGATCACTTCGTTGCCTATCTGGATGCAAGGAATGTGAGATATCTTGGCCCAATCTTGTCCCGTCTTATTATTACACCTTCCCTCCAGAGCAGGACATCCGTGGATCTGTAGCCTTTGAAGAGATGGCGGCAAACCGTCTTCTGGCAAGCATCGGAGACTGTCACACCAAATAATACTCAGAGAAGTGAGGTGTTGAAGTTCCTCTCCTGGCAGGAATTCCAGACTTGGACACAATGTAATTTCTAGCTCTTGAAGAGAAGTGAGGTGTCCAAGACCCTTTCCGTCCAAAGATTTCAGAGTTGATAGAGAATAGATGATGAGAGTGTGAAGAGTGGTAGGGAGCAGCTGTTCCTTGAGCAACGTCTCCATGACACGGTCATTTCCACTGATATGAAATTGTTCAAGGGAGACAAGTGCTTGCAAACCCCAGTACTCTCCCACTGACGAAGCCCTCAGTCTCTTACAATTCCCAATGCTAAAATATCGGAGGTTGGGAGGCAAACCCCCATCTTCTGCAAATGACTCCAGATTCGGAAGATTCCATATAAACAAAGATCGAAGGGCTGTGAGGGTGTGAAGGCGTTCGGGCAATGACTTCAAATTCTCGCATCTACCGACATCAAAGTGACTCAGGTTGGGAGTGGGCAATTCTCCCTCGTGAAAACACACCATTTTTGGACATTCATAGACTTGCAAGTGATTGAGATGGCTGAGATTCTCAACAGCTCCTTCTTCTTCAATCAAGGAAAGGGATTCCAGATTCTCACAAGAACAAATGTTAAGCGTCGTCAATTTGGGAAAAATGCCCAACGGGAAGGACCTCATTGAATCACAGCTTTTATTTATACGCAAAGAGTCAAGCGATGTTAATTTGGCCAACATCTCATGAGGTGGGAATTCTAATCTCCTACAACGGTCTATAGCAAGTGATGTCAATGTAGTGGGTAGGCCATCTTTAGGGAACGACCACAGCGTTGGACAATTCCGAAGAGTCAAACTTTGAAGACGATTGCAGTTGGGCAAGCACTGTACGTCAACAACATCTTCAATCTCAAGTCGGGACAGGAGCTTTGTCTCTAATAATGATAACAGAGTTTGGCATCCATAAATTATTTTCAATTCTTCCAGAGATTTATAGTTAAGACTATTAGTAGTTGCAGTAGTGGCCCTTCCATCATGTAAAACCTCACACCCAGACACCGTAAGCTTCTTCAAGCAAGGCAACTCACAAGGCAAACTTCCTCTCAGCTTCGGACACCTAATTAGAATCAGCTCCTGGAGATGAGGAAACTCACAAGGCACCCACTCCTCCCACTCTGGCATCTCCCTAAACTTCAGCTTCTCCAGAGATTGAAATGACTGAGTCAGATAAGCTCCATCTCTGCCATAGAATTCAACGCCAATCGTCCTCACAGACTTCATTCTTTCTATACAGAGCTCTTTGAGTGCCAGTAGCCGTCCAACTGGTGGGAGCGACCAACAATAACTACAGTCACTGAGATGCAGGACTTGTATGTTAGAAAAAGACGAGTCTCCTAACCATTCGGAAAATTGGTTCCACCATAGAATCTGATGGTTAATTTCTCCAAATTCACACAAGGCTGGAGCTTATCAAGTACATCTTTCTCCTTTTGGGAATCATCAGCATCCTCCGCACCCCATGAAAACTCTAACTCCTTGAGATCTTTCTTGTGCTTCATATTGGCGTGCAGTGCATCCCTCGCGTCAACTATATTTTGTAGCTTCAAAATTGATAGTTTTCCTCGAAGTTGCGGGAACTCCCTCAGTTCTCTTATGCCTGACCCAGTAGATTTGCCCACAACAAATGCAGTCAATGTTCTCAAACTTTTCAGTCTACCCATTTGCACCGGCATCTCTTCAATTTTAGTTTCACTGACATCAAGATGATGCAAATTAATCAACTCCTTCATGCCCACAGGCAATTTATTAAGAGACCTACAACCTCTCAACGTCAATTTCTGTAAATTAATCAATTTTCTAATATCTGCAGGCAATTCAAGGAGTGAGGAACAATTTGACAATAGTAATGTCTGCAAGTTGCAGAGATTGCAAAGTACCCCAGGTAACCTTTCAATTGCGGTATGGGAAAGATCCAAGTAGCGCAAGTGAATGAGGTTTGCAATAGAATCATGTAACTGAGTGACATTTTGATAATGTGACAATGATAACACCCGTAAACATCTTAGTGACGGCAACAGTTCTTGTAGAACCTTTTTAGTTACATAAGAAGGGAAACCATTTAAAGATATGGGTAGAAAGGTCCGCATAAACTTAGCCCTATTTAATGGCTTAAATTTTGGAGCTGCATCAAATCTTTCCATAGCATATGAAAAATGCCGAACTTTTTCTACGTCATGTGATTCCCCCCCTTCCAGCCTACGGCAAAACGCCTTACACATGAACATGGCCAAGTCATTAATAAGGTCATGCATTGTGAAACCGAATTTGCTTGACTTTTGAAATAGTGATCGTGCCAATAGCTCATCAAAGTATTTTCTAGCTTCTGCTTCTATGCTCTTTCCGTTCTCGGCTTTTGGAATTAAACCTTCTGCCATCCAGAATTGAACTATATCTTTCTTTTTAAACTCATAATCCTTTGGAAAAATTGAACAATAAACAAAGCATCGTTTTAACTGGGAGGAGAGATAATGGTAACTCAACCCAAGAGCCGGAAGAATGTCACATTTATCACAGGGTAGCTCCCAAATACTGCTATTTAGTATTGTATTCCATTCCTCTGAATCTATATTGCAACGTAACAAAGCCCCAAGTGTTTCTGCAGCTAAAGGCAACCCATTGCACTTGCGTGCAATTTGCTTGCCAATTTCTTCCAAGTTTG
The DNA here is from genome assembly GCA_903112645.1 of Prunus armeniaca. Lineage (NCBI taxonomy): Eukaryota > Viridiplantae > Streptophyta > Magnoliopsida > Rosales > Rosaceae > Prunus > Prunus armeniaca. The sequence goes on from CAEKDK010000002.1 coordinate 5,358,843, forward strand.
GAGCACTGCAATTTTCATTTCCAAATGCATGTTTTGCAAGTAAGAACCAGCAATCTTTGTGCGACAAGGGTTCCAAGTGATGAACATGAACACTTTGCAGGACAGATACTACATGTTGGCTCCGTGTTGTTACAATGACTTTACTTCCCCTTGCCCCAGAAGTAAAAGGAGTTTGGAGGCGTTTCCAATCACCATATTTCTCATTCCATAGGTCATCCAACACAAATAAGAATTTATTTCCCTGGAGTTGTTCTCTTAATTCAACTTGAAGCAAATTTAGATCTGTCTTATCAGAAGACTTTGAAGTGACTGACTCTAGAAGAGTTTTAGTTATCCTATTAGAATCATAGTCTTCCGAAACACAAACCCAAGCGTGAAGTGGAAAATGTTCTTTCACCTGATCGTCGTTGTAAAGCAGTCGGGCAAGCGTTGTCTTGCCAACCCCACCCATTCCAACAATGGTGAGGACAGACACATCATCCTTGCTTGCATCATCAGATAACAAAATTTGCAATAGATTTTCTTTGACTTCATCTCTACCATAGACACAAGGTTCATGAACCAAGGAAGTTGTTCTTCTTTGTGAAACCTTCCTCCCAGCACCTTCTCTCAAACCAAGAGCACTTTTCTCTTGTACAAATTGTTCTAATCTTTCTAATAAATCTTTCATCTCAACATTCATGCGTTGATAAAAATCACGTTCTTTCATCTCAACATTCATGCGTTGATAAAAATCACGTACCTTCTTGGTTAAATTGTGGGTTTGACCTTCACCTTCTTCCAGCTTGCATCGCAAAGCTTCAGTGTCGATCTCATCCAGTAAGTCCTCCGCAGCCAAGACATTATGTCTGAGATTGTCAAGCCAGTCTCTCACTAAAGGTTCCTCAATTTGCTTCTCCTCTGCATCATTAAGCACTACGGACAAGGTCAACACCGTCGTCTTCAGCTTGTTGAGGAGTTGTTCATCGAGCTTTTTCTGCCGAAATAAGTCGGTGAACTCAGGCGAAGCAATTTTGTCACACAACGTCTGGATGGTAGCAGAGATGAGGGCCTCTCCGATCAAAGCCATATCTTTCTCTTCTCTGCAAGGGATTTGGATAAAGTAATATTCCAAGGTTTGCAAATAGCTAGCACAACTTGGAAACACAGGGTAAACGAAGTATGAAAGCTGTTAGGTAGCCTCACATTATATATATCAAGAATGACCAGAAAATTCCAATTTTGAATAACAACACAATTTTAAAAGGAGGACTTAGTCTGAGATGGTGACCTTGCAATGGCATCCCTAGTTGCGAAGAAGGGAAGGTGGAGAAGTTGCAAGATGTAGGAATTTTATTTTTTTTCTTTCATTTTTCTTTTCAACAAGAAACAAGGATAAACTTAACAACAGCACCCAGCATAAAATGAAAAGGAAAAAAAATGGAAGTATATCAAATATAGTAAATTATTTTTTATAATACATGCGATAATCTAAACTTTAAGAGTGAATGAGATTTCACACTCTACAAAAGTGTCATGAGAGTTCGAATATAAAGCCACTAATATAAATAAGGACTTTTCCACTCCGCTAAACCTATTGGCCAAATTTAATCACTTTATTTGTTAGAGTATCAGAATGTATAAATATAAAATGCTTTCACAATCAAATGTTATTGTGAAAGCAAATACAAATGACTCTATACATAGCTTCGTTTTGAAATATCATATTTCGTTTTGGAAACACTTCTGTAGCCTCACATGGGGATGGGGTCGTATATGCAAAATAATATTGGTTTAGCTTCACACTCACGCAATAGCTTTTGAGAAATTGCCGGTCGACTTCTTCAAATTGTTTGGGCCCACATTGGCACAAATGGTACAAGATCCTATCAACTTTTGATAGACTATTATCACCAGCAAACCGACAAAAGATGGTAGACTATTATCACCAACAAATTCCAATTATGTATAAGGCAAAACGTCATTTTTGTCTTTGTAGTTTACCATTTTTATCATTAAAGTGAGGTTTCAATTTGGTGTTTTTGCCTATGTGGTCTTCAATTCCAAGTAATTTGAGGATATTTTTTAATTTCTATCAAATTCTTCAAACTATCATTATTTTTTTAGAGGCATTTCAATTAACAAATAAGTAAAAAATTCTTTTATTTTAAAAATTTACCAAAGACCAAAATTGACGTTTTGTGCAATTTCAAAAGGAGGACTTTAGTGCTCATAGATCTAAGTAGTGAACATTATATATTTTCATCTTTTTTATTTTACAGTTAGGTCGGATCAATAACGCAAGGATGAACTTAGCAATTGTCCATGTTCTTTGTGTGTGTTTGTATGGTTTTACCCTCGTTGCCCATACTTTTCACATCAAACCAATAAATGGTATAGTACTCACGCTTGGAGTCATCTCATTTGTGCAAATATGTGTGAACACTAAGGATAAACTTAGCAATTGTCCGTGTTCTTTGTGTGTTTTGGGGAACTTTATGGTTTTATCCTCGCTAACCAAACTTTTCTCATCAAACCAACAAATGGTATTTGCTAGTATCAGATATTCATGCTTGAATCACACAAATTGCAAATTGCAGTTTGCTTCGATCTCTTTAAAGAGAGCGACATATTCAGCTAATGAGCAGCTGTATGTCTTGTAAGATTCCACCTTCGATTAATTACTAGGGAGATGTCCGAGCCAAGGCACCACCTTTCAAACCACCAAGGAAACAAAACCAGCATTCCTAAGAAACTCCAAGTGCCAACAAGTAATCTTTATTAATTAATTTGTTACTTCATGTAAAATCAGCTATAGCAGCAGCTGTATATAATTGGGTTCACATCTTTTGTCCCCATTTTCTCTGTATCCTCGTCGTCCCTTACCTAAAATCTTGACATCTGTTCTCTCAGAAAAAAAAAAATATTGATATCTGTCCATTCACTTAACATCAATATTTCGTTTGTTTGTGGGGCAACTTCTGAAAACTTTTCCATGGCTTCACACGGGGATGCAATATAATATTGTGTAGGTACAATACAACACAATAGCTCTCATGGGGATGCAATATAATATGGAGTAGGTAAAACACAATAGTCTTTCGGTGGCCTCACATGGTGATGGGGTCGTCTGTATACGCAAAGTTGGACCCAAAAGCTTTTGAATAATAACGCAATTTCAAAAGGATCTAATTGCAGTGAACACAAGGATAAACGATTAATTCATTCTTCCACTCAAGCCTGTCCTCTACTCAAGTATTAATTAATTTGTTACTTTATGTAATCAGCTACAGCAGCAAAGCCTCCGTCCTCTCCTGGCCTTCCAGCAAAGCCTCCAGATCCAGATCGATGCCCTCGGTTTCGATTTCACTTTATTTAAGTAGCAGACTTCTTCTATCCTATTTGCAAATTTACGTATTTGGTTTGTACAAATTTTCCAATTTCAATTGTATGCCTCCCTCTTGTAAACAATGGCGGACCCAAGAATTTTTCAGAGAACGGGCAATATTCGAAGAGGAATGCTAACAACCTTCTCTCTAACCTTCTCCTTTGGACATTCTCCTTTTTTTGCTTGACATGTGTAATTCTCCTTACACTTAAAACGATGTTATTAATATATTATACAAGCTAACTTTTGTTTTCCAAGTTTACCCATATTAAATTATTCAATTTATCCAAAAAAATTCCACAACTTTCTTACCATCTTATTAAAAAAAGGGACATTTCCTCTTAAAAGCATATATTTTCTTTTAAAAAAATAATTGACGTTAAAAAAAAATTAATAAGATGGTTTTCTAAGAAAACCTCAATATCTTCTCAAACTATCCCTAAATACATACCTAGCAGAAAATAAAAATAAAAATAAAAATTTATAAATAAACCCAATCCTAGACATGTATTTATAAAAAAACCCAAGCACTATTTAAATATAGAAACACACCCAAAATCAACCCCAAGATCAACAATTGTATATTTTTTGGGTGTGTTTATAAATGGGTTTTGAGTGTGTGTAATGATGGGTTTTGGGTGTGTTTATAAAGTGTTTTGGGTGTTGGGTTTTTTTATAATTTCAGTCCCCATTTTGGGTGTTTTAGTGAAACTCCCAAATAAAAAAACTCATCAACCTCACACCCCACACCCTGTGAACCTTTTTCTTTTTTTTTTTTTTTTTTTTTTTTTTATTCTCTCCACATACACTTCCGCTCGGTTTTTTTTAAAAAGAAATTTTAAATTTATTTTAAAATTAGAAAAAGATAATGGGTAGTTTTGTCAAAAAGCATTACAATTTACAAAACCCAATCCCACATCCCCCACTCCCACGACTCCTTCTTCTCCTTCTCCTCTAAACAGTTGCTTGATGGTCTTTCTATCTTTTCATAATGTCCACGGTGGTAATGTAAGTTTATTTGGTTTTTCCTTACAATCCTTATGTTAGAGATCAAGTTAGGAGAGCATATTTGCAAAAAAGGTCCTTGTCAGCCTAGCGTCCATAATTTCCCTTACAAGCAATTTGGAAAAACATTAAGAAGATTTAATCCTGCTTGGTTTGATGATTTTTCTACTTTGTTGGAATATAGTATAGAAACAGATTCCGCATTTTGTCTTTGCTGCTACCTTTTTAAACCAAATATTGGAGGAGAACAAGCAGGTGCTAATTATTTCGTGGGTGAAGGTTTTTCTATTGGAAGAAGAAAGACATTGTGCATTAATGTATGAACTTTGTCTTTAAGTATGTTGTTGAAATTTCTACTCTTACTTTATTGTTTGGAGATGCCCCCAATGAATTTTTTTTTGGCTCCGTCCTTTGTTTGTAGGTACATATTATTGTTGAACTCCGTACATATATGTATGTTAATATGTATTACTGCAATGTATGTACAAGTACATAAATTAATATTAAATATTAATGTGCAAAACTCGTTGAAATTCAAAATTTAGTTAAAAAAGAAGAAACAAAAGTTGGAATAGATGATTTGTTTGTTGTGCTGAAGCGTCAACCAACAGTGAGTGAAAAATAAACAACAACAACTAGCAAGAGATAAAAGAAAACACCAACAAAAACACCAAGATTTATGCTGGTTCAGTAATGCCTACATCCATTTTGGAGAGGACGGAGTATATAATCAAATGAGAGAATACAATAATGTTTAACATTCAGAAAACTCAAGCCCCACCCAAACATACCCAAGCTCACATACTCAAGAATACAAAGGGAATACAAATTGAGTACAATTTGAACAATGGAAAAATTCACCAACGGCAGCCACAATTCTTCTGCTGTACAACTCTGATTTTTCCTTCTTCCTGACTTCTCTCTCTCAATCTACATCTACTGGAGCAAATGGAGCTGCAATATATAACCAGAGATTGTCAAGACAATATTATTATAAGTTAATATAATAATCAAAATGGCTCACGCAGAAATCAAAACATAATGTAAACAATTCCATTGGTTAACTTATCATCCAATATCACAAAGTGATAGTCATCATGTAGTTATCGGCAAGTGCTCCGTTCAATAATTATGATAGCAGCCCACTTACCATGCAATGACAAGCCACTAGTCATGTGTAGGGGCTTTTTTCTTCCGACAGCTACAAATGGGCTGGGCTGCCGTAAGGAGGAAACTGAAGAAATCGTCCCCTATGTCTGAGTTCGAAAATTAAGCCCCAAAATACCTCGAAAGGGCAGTAGAGCCTTAAGAAGTATTTTGGTTACCTTCACCAATCAAAATAATGGCAGCTTACAGGTAATTTCTTCATGCTTACAGATAAACTCTCAAGCTCAGCGTGAGTGGCATGTGGCATGGGAGCAAAATCAACATGAGTTTAGCACTAAGAGAAAATTTAGGCTTGCTTTGAGGGAAAAGGAAGTGTTAGGGTAAGGAAGGAGAAGTTTTGTAAGAGATTTGGCTAGGAAAGGGAAAATGAAGAGCAGAGTTCTTCCGGCAGCTGCCAAAAGAGCAAAATGGAGAAGAAGATGAACAGTGCACGAGATTGCTGGGTATTTGTAAGTTAGAGAGAAAGCTTGCTCTCTGGGTCTGAGTTGTGGCTAATGGTGAAGTGTTTGGTGGTTTGGGTAAGTTTCCAGCAGCCTGACAAAAGTTATGTCAGACTCTAGAATGGCATGGCAGAATGGAAAGTGGGAGGAGATGGAGGATTAGGGCACGAAATTGCAGAGATTTCCTGGTGAGAGATGAAGCTTGCTCTCTAGATGTGGGTTGCTTCCGTTGGGTAGAAAAGGCCTCAATTTATAGCCGCTGAAATCACCATTCTTCAAGAAACCCTAATGGCTTCTACTTATTTTGGCTAAGCTTTTTCCTCCTTTCTCCTCCTCTTATCTGACTTCCCTATCTTGGCAAAAATTGCCTCTGTTTATTTGCTCGAATTCAGGAGATTTGGGAGCTCAATGTCCCCCTTTCCCGCAGCTGCGCAGTGGGAGCTTCCCTTCTTGGTTACTGTTTTTTCTTCTTTCCTTCCCCCTGCCTTGGCTAAATCTGATGAAGGAAAGGAAGTGAAAATATATGCTGGTCCAAAGGGTGCTTTTGACAGCGTGCAGGCCAGCATTCCTTGGTTCTTTGGGCGTCTCTGGCTTGGAACTTGCTCCCAGCAGCTTTGCTTGATGAGTTTGCCAACCTCCTTCACGTGTTTTCTGTTTTTCAAAAGAGCTGAAGCTTTTGTGGGCTATTTTGGGATTTTATAAGGGCCAATGTGGTTTCCTAAGCAAATGGGCTTTTTGTGAAACATTGGGCCTCTTGATTGGGCTTATTTTTTTGGTTGGGTTATTTCTTGGTTAGGTTATTTTGCTTGGGCTTTTGGGCTACTTTTCTCTCTTGTGCTTACCCACATGTTTGGGCCTATGAAATGGGCTTGAGTCCCGAGGCTCCCAAGCAACCCGGGACTTCCATTTCTCGACCCATCAATGGGCCTCATGACAATTTATTACCATCCATACCACAACCCACTCAAGCAAGCCTCGGGCATCTTGCGTGGCTTGGGCCCACTTAAGCTTGTGGCGTGATTAGGTGCGGAATAATAATTCCTTGCTTGGCGTGGCGTGTCGCTTGACGTGGCATGTGTGCAAGCGCATATGATGAACTTTCGCGTGCCCAAATCAGGTTTCTTCTTGGTAAAGCATCGCATTGGGCCGAGAATTTATTTAGGCCGAACCGTGAATATTTTGGGCCTCAACATCATGATAGTAAACAAAATCACCAAAAGTGATTTCCATTTTGACTACTAATTGAGCCACTAATCAACAATCTCCACTTCGGTATAGAAATATGGGATAAAAATATAATAAGTGTAGTATTACTCGACCAGCAAATTCCAATTTTGAATAATACACAATTTCAAAAGGAAGACACGCTCATGAAACTCTGCAGTTAATTCAAAGAGAAATAGAACAAAACACAAAAAGAGATACCGATGTCATAATTTGATTGGTTTTGGTTGGGATACTTATCTGAGATGCTAACCTGGCATCCCTTGTCTATTTTTTGGATCGAAGGCATCCCTTGTTGTTAGTACATGGGAAGAGGGATAGGTGGAGAAGTTGCTAGCTGTGGAATTTATTTATTTATTTTCATTTCTCTTTTCAACAAGAAACAAGGAAACCTTAAAACACCCAGCATAAAATGAAAAGGAAATATATCAAATTTAGCTGTAGGATTTTCTTTTTTCATTCCAATTTTGTATAATGACGCAATGTAAGCGGTGAACAGTATATTTTATCATCTTTTTTTATTTTTCAATTGGGTCGGATTAATAAAATAAGGATACAAGATAAACTTAGCAATTGTCTGTGTTCTTTTTGTGTGTGATTTCATGCTTTTTCGTTGAATGTGACTTTATGTTGGGAGTCATCTCATTTGTGCAAATATTCTAAACTAGAATAACCAAAGAAATAAAGACGTTGCCTCATAAGGGCATAGATTTTAGGGACATGTACCAAATTAGTAATAGAGCATTCTAAAACAAAGTCTTGAACAAAAATATATGAAAAAGATTGGATCATATATAACGTTATAGTTCACTCCAATTTATAATGTTTTAATCCCGTAATTACATTTAAATAGTCTCCAATTTATAATGTTTTAATCCCGTAATTACATTTAAATAGTCATATCTATGACAAAACATGCCAATGGGGAAGGAAATGCGGATGCGCGAGTTTGTGCCATGCCACCTATGTCAAAAAGTAGGCTTCTGCAGTTCAAGATAAGTAAAACCTGCTTTCATTAGAGGAAACAAAAACATTACAAAACAGGGGACAAGTTATCTACTGGATAAGCTAGACTACTCAAGCTAAACATCCAAACATTACAGGAATGAAATATAAAATACAGCAGCACTCCACTAGTAACATAAATGAATTCTAAAAACAGAGTGTGGTTGAAGACTGACTACGACATCAACATATAAAAGCTTTCATCTCCTGTCTTATAAAAGCATTTTTTCTTATGTCTAATAAAAAACCAAGGCTTAACAAAGAAAATGAGAGGGATGACAAACAGAGCTGAAACAAGCTTAATTCACTAAGAAGATTTTGTAATTCCTCAATGTTCTCTCTCGTCCACATAAGACCACCTGTTGATACTAAGATAATATACATGCAGTACCTAGGAAAGTACAACTTCAGCTCACCTGTTGAACCCTAAACCCTAATAATATACTGTGAGTTTTATCTTACAACTTAAGCTCACAGGTTATCCATAGACATTGAATACAATTTAAACTAGCTCAAATGAGACTCAAGTACATTTTTATTACAAAAATAGTACCTCAAAATGTTGTGCATTCAATGCCTATATTTGGGAATGTGTCAGTTGCGATATTCCAGGTGAACCTTTCTATTAAATAGTAAACCCTCCTCTGGAAATGACACATAAAGAAACCTTGCAAATGAATATATCTCCAAGAGAAGATATGTTGTCCTGTGAAAAGACTGCTAATTATTCAGCATTTGAGATTTAAATAGGATATAAGTTGTGATCAGCAGAACAAGCGCAATGAGAAATAAAGCAAATTTAAACAAAATTTACTGAGCAAAATAATAATAGAAATCAGATTGAGTGTTTGTGTTAAGTACTTTGTATGTGAGTGAGAGGGAGAGAGAGCTCATATCTTATGATCACTTCTTCACCTATCTTGATGCAAGGAATATGAGATACCTTTTCTACATGGCAAAACAATGGTCGATGCACAGATAAGAAAGAGATGGCAGCAAACGCTCTTCTGGCAGGAATTGGATATTGTCACACCCACAAATATGTAGCCTTTGCAGCGAAGAGAGGCGTTCAAGTTCCTCTCCTGGCAGGAATTATAGACTGACAGGCCATAATATATAGAGTGTGAAGAGTGGTATTGAGCAAACGTCTACAAGATATTGCCACCAAGTCCTTGCAAACCCCAGTAATCTCCCACCGAAGGGCTCAGTCTGTCACAATTCAAAATATGAAAATATTGCAGGTTGGGAGGCAAATGACACAAGATTTTGAAGATCATATTATCCCCAAATGTCAAAGGCTGTGAGGGTGCCAATGTGTCTGGGCAATGACTTCATTCTGGCATCTACTGACTCTGACAAAAGTAGGCTTCTGCAGTTCAAAATAAGCAATGAATATCGATGAAATCTTTTTTTTTATTTTTTTTATAAGAAACGTGCTTTCATTACCAGAGATATAAAAACAATACAAAACAGGGGACAAGTTATCTATTGGATTAGCTATACTACTCAACTACCACCACATATCAGAGATTAAACATCCTAACATTACATGAACGAAATCTAAAATACAGCAGCAGTCGAATCACAACATAAATGAAATCTAAACAGAGTGGAATAACACAGAGTTGCTGTGAAATGCGGGGACAAGGGTTTAACCTAGAACAACAAAACTTAACAAACAAAAGGAGAGAGATGATAAACAAGCTAAATTCACTAACAATTTTGTAATTGCTGATCGATCTCTCTCCTCAACGTAAGACAACCTATTGATACGACAAATATCAGGCCACAACATTAATTACAAACCCGCAGTACCTGGGAAAGTCCAAAGATTAATTCATGGCATGAACCTATTAACAGACTATCCATAGGCATTAAATTCGATTTAAACTAGCGCAAATGAGACTCAAATACATTTTTTTCCATATAAAAGTACCTAAAAATGGTGTACATTTGATGCCTATATGCAGGAACGTATCAATTGAGATATTCCAGGTAAACCTTTTCTGTTTCTCCGCCCTGTGACCCTCCCTCTGGAAATGCCACATAAAGAAACCTTGCAAATTTTGAAAAGCTCCCCAAGGGCCAAGAGAAGGTATGTCCTCCTGCAAAAAGACTGCTAATTATTCAGCATTTGATACTCCAAGTAGGATATAATTTGTGACCAGCAACAAAATAACAAAAAGCGTGAAATAATTAGGAATTTGGAGATCAAATTTGGGCAATGTCCAACATGTATTTGGGTTTTTGGAAGAGAAATAGAATATGTGTTTTGGTTTTTGTATTCAATTAGAAGAAGAGAAGCAGTTTTTTAAAGTAAGAGAAGGCACATACCTCACCTCACTTTGATTTGAGAGTTGAGGGTTGAGAGTGAAATATGGAATAGCTCATATTATATGATCACTTGGTTGCCTATCTCGATGCAAGGAATGTGAGATATCTTGGCCCAATCTTGTCCCGTCTTATTATTATACCTTCCCTCCAGAGCAGGACATCCGTGGATCTGTAGCCTTTGAAGAGATGGCGGCAAACTGTCTTCTGGCAAGCATCGGAGACTGTCACACCAAATAATACTCAGAGAAGTGAGGTGTTGAAGTTCCTCTCCTGGCAGGAATTCCAGACTTGGACACAATGTAATTTCTAGCTCTTGAAGAGAAGTGAGGTGTCCAAGACCCTTTCCGTCCAAAGATTTCAGAGTTGATAGAGAATAGATGATGAGAGTGTGAAGAGTGGTAGGGAGCAGCTGTTCCTTGAGCAACGTCTCCATGACACGGTCATTTCCACTTATATGAAATTGTTCAAGGGAGACAAGTGCTTGCAAACCCCAGTACTCTCCCACTGATGAAGCCCTCAGTCTCTTACAATTCCGAATGTAAAAATATCGGAGGTTGGGAGGCAAACCCCCATCTTCTGCAAATGACTCCAGATTGGGAAGATTCGAAATCGACAAAGATCGAAGGGCTGTGAGGGTGTGAAGGCGTTCGAGGAATTTCAAATTCGCGCATCCCTGGACAAAAAAGTAACTGAGATGGCTGAGATTCTCATCAATGGAAAGGGATTCCAGATTCTCACAATCCCAAATTTGAAGCTTCGTCAATTTGGGAAAACTGCCCAACGGGAAGGACCTCATTGAATCACAGCTCTCTATTATACGCAAAGAGTCAAGCGATGTTAATTTGGCCAACATCTCATGAGGTAGGAATTCTAATCTCCTACAATGGCATATAGTAAGTGATGTCAATGTAGTGGGTAGGCCATCTTTAGGGAAAGACCACAGCGTTGGACAATTCCGAAGAGTCAAACTTTGAAGACGATTGCAGTTGGGCAAGCACTGTACGTCAACAACATTTTCAATCTCAAGTCGGGACAGGAGCTTTGTCTCTAATAATGATAACAGAGTTTGGCATCCACCACTTATATCCAATTCTTCAAGAGATTTATAGTTAAGACTATTGGTAGTTGTGGTAGTGGCCCTTCCATCATGTAAAACGTCACACCCATACACCGTAAGCTTCTTCAAGCAAGGCAACTCACAAGGCAAACTTCCTCTCAGCTTCGGACACTTGTTTAGAATCAGCTCCCGGAGATGAGGAAAGTCTGGACCATATTCACCTCCACTTGCACTTCCACTTGGAACCCATTCCTCCCACTCTGGCATCTCCCTAAACTCCAGCTTCTCCAGAGATTGAAATGGCTGAGTCAGATTAGCTCCATTTCTGCCATAGAATTCAACGCCAATCGTCTGCACAAACTTCATTCTTTCTATACAGAGTTCTTTGAGTGCCGGTAGCCACCCAACTGGTGGGAGCGACCAACAATAACTACAGTCACTGAGATGCATGACTTGTATGTTAGAAAAAGATGAGTCTCCTAACCAATTCGGAAAATTGGTTCCACCATAGAATCTGATGGTTAATTTCTCCAAATTCACACAAGGCTGGAGCTTGTCGAGTACATCTTTCTCCTTTCGGGAATCATCAGCATCCTTCGCACCCCATGAAAACTCTAACTCCTTGAGATCTTTCTTGTGCTTCATATTGGCGTGCAGTGCATCCCTCGCATCAACTACATTTTGTAGCTTCAAAATTGATAGTTTTCCTCGAAGTTGCGGGAACTCCCTCAGTTCTCTTATGCCTGACCCAGTAGATTTGCCCACAACAAATGCAGTCAATGTTCTCAAACTTTTCAGTCTACCCATTTGCACCGGCATCTCTTCAATTTTAGTTCCACTGACATCAAGATGATGCAAATTAGTCAACTCCTTCATGCCTGCAGGCAATTTATTAAGAGAACTACAACCGCCCAATGTCAATTTCTGTAAATTAATCAATTTTCTAATGTCTACAGGCAATTCAAGGAGTGAGGAACAATTTGACAATAGTAATGTCTGCAAGTTGTAGAGATTGCAAAGTACCCTAGGTAACATTTCAATTGCAGTGTGGGAAAGATCCAAGTAGCGCAAGTGAATGAGGTTTGCAATAGAATCAGGTAACACAGTGACATTTTGATAACATGACAATGATAACACCCGTAAACATCTTAGTGAGGGCAACAAATCTTGTAGAACTTTTTTACTTACAGAACATCTTTCATAAGATCTATATGGATTTAAAGAGGTAGGTAGGAAGGTCCGCAAACATTTAGCCTCATATAATGGTTCAAATCTTGGAGCAGCATCAAATTCTCCCCTAGCATATGACAAATGACGAGCTCTTTTGTAACACCCCGACCCCAAATTTATCCCATGTTTTAATTTATTTAAGTGGAATTGAGAAATTACCCGTGGGATAGGGGTATTTTAGTCATTTTCTTACCCGGAAGGAATTTGGGAATTCCGGTTGTACCGTTGCGTAGAGCACGGTGAGATGAGTTCGTAGACACGTAGTGGGCTCGAATCGGAGTTGTAACGAGAGAGATATGATCAAAAGAAGCTCAGTGGCAAAATCGTAAATATTTTGAAGTGGGATTTTTGGTTAAAAGACGGAATTGCCCCCGTCTCTCTCACACTCTCTCTCTCCCGCGCGTCGCTCTCTCTCTCCTCTGGTTCGCGACAGCCACCGTGGCCGACCACGTTTTGGCCGGCCGTTCGCTCGTCCGGCCACCAAAGTCGACGGGGCCGGTACCAAAATGACCGGGCCGCCGTCCTCTTCCTACCCCGGCCAGGTCCCGCCGCCAGCCGCCGTGGTTTCGCCGGAAAACGAAGAGAAAAGCTCCGGTTTTGACAGAAAATCCGCCGGCTTCGTTCTCCGTCGTCCGGTCGCCATTTTTGGCGATCAAGGTATGGAAATCTATCCTTTCCTCATGATCTAGCTGATGGATGGGTAGGATTTCGTTAATTTTGAGCCTAGATTATCTGATTTTCGAGTTAGGGTTCGGCCGGATTTCGAGGGGAGATTCCGGCCACTTCCGGTCAGATTTTGGGGTACGTCCAAGAACAAAAGTGACTCCAAATTAGGTGTTTTACCTAGGGTAGGAGTCTTGAGCCGTGATTTGTGGTTTTTCCGGCGATGCGATATCGCTTTGGACACCCACGCGCTGCCGGCGCGTGTGGCGGCGCGTGGGCACTGTAGCTGAGGGGCATTTTTGTCCCAATGTGATCCTCTCGATGTCACGAGCGCGTAGGTGTGCTCGGATTTCATTTTGGTTACCGTTAGAGTCCCGAACGGATATTGCATATCGCGTATTTTCCGGGTTCGTTGGGTTTGGACCGTTGGATGGTCCTGAGATTATAATATGTTGATCTAGGTATTACCAGGATCGTGTAGGATTCGACGGATCGTAAAACGGAGTCCCGGATACTCCGGAAATGCCAACCCTGGGGTTAGGGTTTTAGTAACCGTCCGATCGCGTGATCGTGAGCGATCCGACCTTCCGATCTGGACCAAACTTGCAGGACGTGTGTCCGAGAGCCTATAGAACCTATAGGAACTTTCGGATCGGAATTTGGAGGTTGTGGGCCCCGCAGGCCCGTTTGACCCTAGGTTGACTGTGAGACTTCCGAGATAGTCTTACCTTTCCTTGAGGGTTAGGATGACCTTAGTGACAGGTCTTGAGTGTTGTTGAGTAAAGGATATTGTGGGTTTAGGATATAAATTGGTGAATTTAAATGGTGGGAGTTTATGGAATGTTTTATTGGTTGATGTTATTGTATGATATATTTAATTAATTGTGTGGAGGTATAATGATATATAAGGAGATTGAATGTTAGTTTGCAGTGCTATACGCACTACCCCACGTACCCCTCATATTGTGATTATGCTCAGGCCCAGTGTGAGGTCGCACGCGTCTTTGGGTTAGCCGGCGTGTTGACAGACCCCGTACGTGGCCGGGTGCGTCCCGACGTATGAGTGGGAGTTATGATTGTGTGAGGGCTGGTGAGAATGTAGCCAGGCCCAGTGTGAGGTCGCACGCGTCTTTGGGTTAGCCGGCGTGTTGACAGACCCCGTACGTGGCCGGGTGCGTCCCGACGTATGAGTGGGAGATATGATGGTATGATGGCTGGTGAGAATGTAGCCAGGCCCAGTGTGAGGTCGCACGCGTCTTTGGGTTAGCCGGCGTGTTGACAGACCCCGTACGTGGCCGGGTACGTCCCGACGTATGAGTGGGAGATATGATGGTATTATGGCTGGTGAGAATGTAGCCAGGCCCAGTGTGAGGTCGCACGCGTCTTTGGGTTAGCCGGCGTGTTGACAGACCCCGTACGTGGCCGGGTGCGTCCCGACGTATGAGTGGGAGCTATGTGATTATGTTGGGTGTGTTGTGATGGATAAACCCGAGAATGTATGAATTTATATGGATGTAATGGTTTAATTGATATCAGGAGCCAGGATTGATAGGAAAGAGCTACGTGTGGCTTGATCCCTTAGTAGGGTACGTAGGCAGCCTGGGATAGCGCCTAGGTGCAGCCACGACTTAGACACCACTTAGGTGGTTTTATCGAGTATGATGCGGACCTCGTGGTTGGTCCCGAAACTTGGTTGAATTGAGGCTTGTCCGGTGGACTGAGTGAGTGAAGGTGTGTATGGATGGATTTTGAATTGGTTATATGCATGTGTGATGCAGTAAGTTATTTTGAAAACAGTGTGGGCAGTTTGTTAGAATCATTGAAGGCCGGAGGCCATTTATGTAAATTGCATGAGATTATATTGTGCGTGCTGCTGGTTGGATTATAAAATGTGTTTTATGCAGGTGGAAATTTTGGGGAATGTTCAATTTACAGGGGAGACTCTGCCGAAATTTCAGCAGAAAGTCTCGTGCCCTTAATCCTCTTTGGTAAAAGAGGACATAGTTTTAAGGAGTGAACTCGGCATGGGTGTGATGCCGAGGTCTCCGCAGGGTTCGTCTCGTGTTCTGGGAAATTCGGGGCGGGTCCTGTCAGCTTGGTATCAGAGCTTAAGTTCAATTTCTTGCGGACCCCGCACCTTGTGTGCATCCTTAAGTTGTGGGATCATGATGGGTTCCGTCATGGGACGTCATCATTTTGACTCGGCGGACTTCTTTGACATGGATGGATTTAGGGTATTGATGAGTACACTTAAGGGTGCCACGTTCCTAGAAACGTGTCTATCCAAATTGTCGTATCTCAATATCCTATGGAAGGAAATGGAAGAGCTGAAAGTGTTGAATCTGCTGAGATGAGATGAAATTGTCAGAGGAAGTTGATGGACAAGTTACAAGCGAATGGAGGAGTTGTGAGTCCGACCAAGGAGGGTCGTGACAAATTAAGTTGAGAAGTAGTAGAGCTGGGTGAAGTATCATTTCACTCGCGTGAGCTTGAATGCCGCAATTGACAGGAGTGGAACTTTATGGTTCTTCTTCCTTACTCTCTCACGCAGTGAATTTGAACTCCAAACTTTCTTGGAAGTTCGGCCATTGGGAGTTTGACCGACGACTTGGGTTACTTCTGTCTACCCCTCTGGAAAGGGGACCAATATGAGAAAGAGGAAGAAGAAAGATACAAGGCCGTTGAGGCAGAAGTAGAGCTAGAGCTTTACCACAGACAGAGGTTGTTGAGTTCTTATGGGCAGGAGAACATGGAGTTGATAAACTTGTTTCTAGAGATCCTCCATTGCCTGAACATGTTGCTAATTCTCGATTGTGTGCTGTGAGCACGTTTGAGCAGAAATCTTTCATCGGAATCAGAAATGGGTCATGGTAGAGAGAGGAAGATGATGATTACAATTCGGTAAAAATGATCCTTTCTGACATCCCTCTAAAAGAATCGTGTTGGAAATATTGCTTATCGATTCTAAAGAAAGAAGGAAGATATCAACAAGTCAAAGAGTTTGGATTCTCTTCATGGGAGAGCTGGAAGAGAATCAAATCACAAATGGAATGACTTGGCTGCCAACTTGGTTGTGGAGGATGAAGTATGGGAACTCGAGCAGTAGATGCGGGCCCAATACCCACACCCTTTGGAGTGGCAGGTATGAAATTTCGGGGACGAAATTTTTATAAGGGGGGTAGTATGTAACACCCCGACCCCAAATTTATCCCATGTTTTAATTTATTTAAGTGGAATTGAGAAATTACCCGTGGGATAGGGGTATTTTAGTCATTTTCTTACCCGGAAGGAATTTGGGAATTCCGGTTGTACCGTTGCGTAGAGCACGGTGAGATGAGTTCGTAGACACGTAGTGGGCTCGAATCGGAGTTGTAACGAGAGAGATATGATCAAAAGAAGCTCAGTGGCAAAATCGTAAATATTTTGAAGTGGGATTTTTGGTTAAAAGACGGAATTGCCCCCGTCTCTCTCACACTCTCTCTCTCCCGCGCGTCGCTCTCTCTCTCCTCTGGTTCGCGACAGCCACCGTGGCCGACCACGTTTTGGCCGGCCGTTCGCTCGTCCGGCCACCAAAGTCGACGGGGCCGGTACCAAAATGACCGGGCCGCCGTCCTCTTCCTACCCCGGCCAGGTCCCGCCGCCAGCCGCCGTGGTTTCGCCGGAAAACGAAGAGAAAAGCTCCGGTTTTGACAGAAAATCCGCCGGCTTCGTTCTCCGTCGTCCGGTCGCCATTTTTGGCGATCAAGGTATGGAAATCTATCCTTTCCTCATGATCTAGCTGATGGATGGGTAGGATTTCGTTAATTTTGAGCCTAGATTATCTGATTTTCGAGTTAGGGTTCGGCCGGATTTCGAGGGGAGATTCCGGCCACTTCCGGTCAGATTTTGGGGTACGTCCAAGAACAAAAGTGACTCCAAATTAGGTGTTTTACCTAGGGTAGGAGTCTTGAGCCGTGATTTGTGGTTTTTCCGGCGATGCGATATCGCTTTGGACACCCACGCGCTGCCGGCGCGTGTGGCGGCGCGTGGGCACTGTAGCTGAGGGGCATTTTTGTCCCAATGTGATCCTCTCGATGTCACGAGCGCGTAGGTGTGCTCGGATTTCATTTTGGTTACCGTTAGAGTCCCGAACGGATATCGCATATCGCGTATTTTCCGGGTTCGTTGGGTTTGGACCGTTGGATGGTCCTGAGATTATAATATGTTGATCTAGGTATTACCAGGATCGTGTAGGATTCGACGGATCGTAAAACGGAGTCCCGGATACTCCGGAAATGCCAACCCTGGGGTTAGGGTTTTAGTAACCGTCCGATCGCGTGATCGTGAGCGATCCGACCGTCCGATCTGGACCAAACTTGCAGGACGTGTGTCCGAGAGCCTATAGAACCTATAGGAACTTTCGGATCGGAATTTGGAGGTTGTGGGCCCCGCAGGCCCGTTTGACCCTAGGTTGACTGTGAGACTTCCGAGATAGTCTTACCTTTCCTTGAGGGTTAGGATGACCTTAGTGACAGGTCTTGAGTGTTGTTGAGTAAAGTAGATATTGTGGGTTTAGGATATAAATTGGTGAATTTAAATGGTGGGAGTTTATGGAATGTTTTATTGGTTGATGTTATTGTATGATATATTTAATTAATTGTGTGGAGGTATAATGATATATAAGGAGATTGAATGTTAGTTTGCAGTGCTATACGCACTACCCCACGTACCCCTCATATTGTGATTATGCTCAGGCCCAGTGTGAGGTCGCACGCGTCTTTGGGTTAGCCGGCGTGTTGACAGACCCCGTACGTGGCCGGGTGCGTCCCGACGTATGAGTGGGAGTTATGATTGTGTGAGGGCTGGTGAGAATGTAGCCAGGCCCAGTGTGAGGTCGCACGCGTCTTTGGGTTAGCCGGCGTGTTGACAGACCCCGTACGTGGCCGGGTGCGTCCCGACGTATGAGTGGGAGATATGATGGTATGATGGCTGGTGAGAATGTAGCCAGGCCCAGTGTGAGGTCGCACGCGTCTTTGGGTTAGCCGGCGTGTTGACAGACCCCGTACGTGGCCGGGTGCGTCCCGACGTATGAGTGGGAGTTATGGTTGTGTGAGGGCTGGTGAGAATGTAGCCAGGCCCAGTGTGAGGTCGCACGCGTCTTTGGGTTAGCCGGCGTGTTGACAGACCCCGTACGTGGCCGGGTGCGTCCCGACGTATGAGTGGGAGATATGATGGTATGATGGCTGGTGAGAATGTAGCCAGGCCCAGTGTGAGGTCGCACGCGTCTTTGGGTTAGCCGGCGTGTTGACAGACCCCGTACGTGGCCGGGTGCGTCCCGACGTATGAGTGGGAGTTATGGTTGTGTGAGGGCTGGTGAGAATGTAGCCAGGCCCAGTGTGAGGTCGCACGCGTCTTTGGGTTAGCCGGCGTGTTGACAGACCCCGTACGTGGCCGGGTGCGTCCCGACGTATGAGTGGGAGTTATGATTGTGTGAGGGCTGGTGAGAATGTAGCCAGGCCCAGTGTGAGGTCGCACGCGTCTTTGGGTTAGCCGGCGTGTTGACAGACCCCGTACGTGGCCGGGTGCGTCCCGACGTATGAGTGGGAGATGTGATGGTATGATGGCTGGTGAGAATGTAGCCAGGCCCAGTGTGAGGTCGCACGCGTCTTTGGGTTAGCCGGCGTGTTGACAGACCCCGTACGTGGCCGGGTACGTCCCGACGTATGAGTGGGAGATATGATGGTATTATGGCTGGTGAGAATGTAGCCAGGCCCAGTGTGAGGTCGCACGCGTCTTTGGGTTAGCCGGCGTGTTGACAGACCCCGTACGTGGCCGGGTGCGTCCCGACGTATGAGTGGGAGCTATGTGATTATGTTGGGTGTGTTGTGATGGATAAACCCGAGAATGTATGAATTTATATGGATGTAATGGTTTAATTGATATCAGGAGCCAGGATTGATAGGAAAGAGCTACGTGTGGCTTGATCCCTTAGTAGGGTACGTAGGCAGCCTGGGATAGCGCCTAGGTGCAGCCACGACTTAGACACCACTTAGGTGGTTTTATCGAGTATGATGCGGACCTCGTGGTTGGTCCCGAAACTTGGTTGAATTGAGGCTTGTCCGGTGGACTGAGTGAGTGAAGGTGTGTATGGATGGATTTTGAATTGGTTATATGCATGTGTGATGCAGTAAGTTATTTTGAAAACAGTGTGGGCAGTTTGTTAGAATCATTGAAGGCCGGAGGCCATTTATGTAAATTGCATGAGATTATATTGTGCGTGCTGCTGGTTGGATTATAAAATGTGTTTTATGCAGGTGGAAATTTTGGGGAATGTTCAATTTACAGGGGAGACTCTGCCGAAATTTCGGCAGAAAGTCTCGTGCCCTTAATCCTCTTTGGTAAAAGAGGACATAGTTTTAAGGAGTGAACTCGGCATGGGTGTGATGCCGAGGTCTCCGCAGGGTTCGTCTCGGGTTCTGGGAAATTCGGGGCGGGTCCTGTCATCTTTTAACTTGACGGGACACCCCATCTTCGAGCCTAAGGCAAAACCCCTGAGACATGAATATAGCCAAGTCATTAATGAGATCATGCATAATGAAGCTGAATTTCCCTGACTTTTGAAACAACGATCGTGATAACAGCTCATCGAAGTATGTTCTAGCCACTGATTCCATAATCTTCCCATTATCAACTTGTGTAACTATGCCTTCTGTCATCCATAATTGAACTACATCTTCCTTTTCAAACTCATAATCCTTTGGAAAAATTGAACAATAAACAAAGCATCGTTTTAACTGGGAGGAGAGATAATGGTAACTCAACGCAAGAGCCGGAAGAATGTCACTTTTATCATAGGGTAGCTCCCAAATACCGCTATTTAGTATTGTATTCCATTCCTCTGAATCTATATTGCAACGTAACAAACCCCCAAGTGTTTCTGCAGCTAAAGGCAACCCATTGCACTTGCGTGCAATTTTCTTGCCAATTTCTTCCAAGTTCGGAGCACTGCAATTTTCATTTCCAAATACATGTTTTGCAAGTAAGAACCAGCAATCTTCGTGCGACAAGGGTTCCAAGTGATGAACATGAACACTTTGCAGGACAGATACTACATGTTGGCTACGTGTTGTTACAATGACTTTACTTCCCCTTGCCCCAGAAGTAAAAGGAGTTTGGAGGCGTTTCCAATCACCATATTTCTCATTCCATAGGTCATCCAACACAAATAAGAATTTCTTTCCCTGGAGTTGTTCTCTTAATTCAACTTGAAGCAAATTTAGATCTGTCTTATCAGAAGACTTTGAAGTGACTGACTCTAGAAGAGTTTTAGTTATCCTATTAGAATCATAGTCTTCCGAAACACAAACCCAAGCGTGAAGTGGAAAATGTTCTTTCACCTTATCGTCGTTGTAAAGCAGTCGGGCAAGGGTTGTCTTTCCAACCCCACCCATTCCAACAATGGTGAGGACAGACACATCATCCTTGCTTGCATCATCAGATAACAAAATTTGCAATAGATTTTCTTTGACTTCATCTCTACCATAGACACAAGGTTCATGAACCAAGGAAGTTGTTGTTCTTTGTGAAACCTTCCTCCCAGCACCTTCTGTCAAACCAAGAGCACTTTTCTCTTGTACAAATTGTTCTAATCTTTCTAATAAATCTTTCATCTCAACATTCATGCGTTGATAAAAATCACGTTCTTTCATCTCAACATTCATGCGTCGATAAAAATCACGTACCTTCTTGGTTAAATTGTGGGTTTGACCTTCACCTTCTTCCAGCTTGCATCGCAAAGCTTCAGTGTCGATCTCATCCAGTAAGTCCTCCGCAGCCAAGACATTATGTCTGAGATTGTCAAGCCAGTCTCTCACTAAAGGTTCCTCAATTTGCTTCTCCTCTGCATCATTAAGCACTACGGACAAAGTCAACAGCGTCGTCTTCAGCTTGTTGAGGAGTTGTTCATCGAGCTTTTTCTGCCGAAATAAGTCGGTGAACTCAGGCGAAGCAATTTTGTCACACAACGTCTGGATAGTAGCAGAGATGAGGGCCTCTCCGATCAAAGCCATATCCTTCTCTTCTCTGCAAGGGATTTGGATGAAGTAATATTCCAAGGTTTGCAAATAGCTAGCACAACTTGGAAACACAGGGTAAACGAAAGCTGTTAGAGATAAACGCAGGGCAGCCTCACATGTTAGAGATTATATATATCAAGAATGACCAGCAAATTCCAATTTTGAATAACGACACAACTTTAAAAGGAGGACTTAATCTGAGATGGTGACCTTACAATGGCATCCCTAGTTGCGAAGGAAGGGAAAGGTGGAGAAGTGTGGCAGGGTGTTTTTTTTTTTTTTTTTTTTTTTTTTTTTTTTTTTTTTTTCAATTTTCTTTAAAAGAAACAAGGATAAAACTTAATTAACGGCACCCAGCCATAAAATGAAAAAGAAAAAAAAAGGAAATATATCAAATTAAGCCAATTGGTTTTTTTTTAAATACATGTGATAGTCTAAATTTTAAGGGTAAAAGGGGTTTCACACTCTACAAAAGTGTCATCAAGTTCAAATATGAAACCACTAGTTTATGAATAAGGACTTTTCCACTTGACTAAACCCTGTTGGCCAAGTTTAGTCAATTTATTTGTTAGAATATCAGAATGTATAAATATAAAATGCTTTCACAAATCAAATGTTATTGTGAAAGCAAATACAAATGACTCTATACATAGCTTCGTTTTGAAATATCATATTTCGTTTTGGAAACACTTCTGTAGCCTCACATGGGGATGTGGGGTCGTATATGCAAAATAATATTGGTTTAGCTTCACACTCACACAATAGCTTTTGAGAAATTGCCGGTGGACTTCTTCAAAGTGTTTTGAACGAGACAATAAACTAGCAGTATTATTACCCTAGACTAGAACATTATAGCCATTAATCAATGTGACAGTAAATAGTAGTGTTAATATCCTAAACTGGAACATTACTGCCCTTAATCAAAATGACAGTCAATAGCAGTGTTAATACCCTAGACTGTAACATTACCGTCATTAATCAACGTGACACTAAACTAGCAATGTTATTACCCTAGAATGGAACATTACATCCATTAATTAACATAACAGTAAATAACAGTGTTAATACCATAGACTGGAAAATTATAGTCATTAATCAATGTGACAGTCAACTAGCAATGTTATTATCCTAAACTGAAACATTACAGCCATTAATCAACGTGACAGTAAGGTGTGGTTTTTAAATGTTTTACCTTTAAACTCTTTTCTGCTTCAAATTCTTCAGCCTTTTGTGTCTTCTCTTTATTTTTCGTGATTTTGTAGGTGGTGGTTAGTGGAAGGTGTGGTGGTGTTTTTTGAAAAAAAATATAAAATAAAGGTTTTCGAGACGTTTTCTTTGTAATGAATTGTTTCGGTTTTTTTATTTTATAAAATTGGACTGGGCTTGTTTTCGGTGTTTTTTTTGTTGAGTTTTTTGTGTTGGGGTTCTTTCAGTGGCAGTCACGTAATTTATACGAACTTCAACACCAATTTCTTATATAATAAATCGGTTTTGAGTGTGTTTCTAAAGTGCATTCCATGTGTTATTTATTTATTTTATAATTTCAGCCCCTATTTTGAGTATATTAATAAAGACCCCTTTAAAAAATTATTACAAGAAAAATGTCTTATGCACAATTCATTTTCAATAGATCAAACTTATTTTCCATAAAAAACAAAAAAGATCAAACTTTAACACCCTACAGAAGAGAAAATAGGGCTACAACAAGAAATTAATGTAAAGGATAAAACTATACTGAAAATTTATCTACTCAATATTTTTGTCCAGAAAAACAAGATACACAAATTTATGAATTTCCTTTCTTAAGTCCACCATTTCATAAAAGTATAATGTTATGAACACAAGAAACTAATATTTTAATCACGAACCAAACAATTTATACTAGAAACTAATTTTTTTTATACTAGAAACTCAATCCGAATGTAAATCATTCCATCCGAAGGGACCATAATTTGTTACAACAGAAGCGTATAGTGCTACCATAATTAATGACATCAGAATACTGTTTGATAACAAAGTTAAATTCCTCTAAACGAAAAAATGTGTACAATTTGAAGGGATCACAAATTCCATTTACAGACTTGGCGTTGCCATAGAAGTTGGATCTTTGGAGACTGCTAGAGACATATGTTGACTTCCCTGATGATAATCTTGATTTGCCAACATACATTTCCTACAGGAGCGACCAGTTATGTAATCGTTACATGCTCTATGCAGTTAGTAATCACTATGGAATCTCCGTATGTTTTATACATCATGTGAAAACATGCAATAATAATTTCTACACGATATGGTTGGTAACTAGACATTACAGCTGAGGCATAGATTCTTATAACTTTGCTACTTAATCTGGTAGCATCAAGATTTGACCGGATGCTTGAAGAAATTGAAATAATTATAGTTACTTAGTTATTCCTTTTTGTTTTTAAATCTCTCTTCCATGTCTAACCTGAGAGGCTTTGCACTTTGTTGCAAAATTTCACTGTGGGGTTCATTTAATGTCTCTCATACTTAGTGAAAAATTACTAAAATTGTCCTCATACCATCAAGGCACTGCAAGCCATGCAAGAGAACTTGATCTAGTTAATCTAGTATCTGTAAAATTGGAGGCTTATTTTCCCTTTCTTGTAATTTGGTATGATTTGATGCATAGGTTAACTTGTGTTGCTTCATACTGAAGTTCAACTGTTTTTTTTTCCTGGCGTAGCATGGGGCTGATCGGTGGTATGACTTTGATGATAGCCATGTTAACCCTATCAGCCAGGATAAGATAAAGTCTTCAGCTGCTTATGTTCTTTTCTACAGAAGAGTAATAGAAGTGTGACATCAGAGTTGAGATGCATCTTTGGAAGCCCTTTTATCGCGGTGAGTGAATTTTTCAAATCAGTCCTAGGACTGTAACCCCAAAGTTTCATTCTTTTAGTATTCAGCGTTCTTTATTTCGGATTGAGAGTTTCCGTCGTGAATGAAAATGGGGGAAATTCAGAAAGAGTGACGGTACTGACCTATATAGAGGAGGTGCTTAGAGGATTGTAACATAGTGACAAATGACAAAAAGAGGGACCTAGGATACTATATAGAGTTATAACCATTTGATGAAGAGAATTGAACTCCCTGGATTAGAGAGATTTCTTAAGTGCTCTATGAAAGTGTAATTTTTTTTACTGGGATTAGATATTTGATGGGCAATTCATTAATTTGTAACTTTGTATTAGCATTTTGGCGATCTTTATTTTTCAACGCTCAGTAATATTTTTAGCTTTTGAGCTTGGCTTCTTTCTCATTCATCTTGTAAATATGATCTGCTGGGTGCGGTACTGCCAATGACCTTGGGGTCGTGTGTACTTCTTCCCTTTGGTCATATGGAACTTCCTCTCCAGTCTTAATTATAATTTTTTTGGTGTATTTTTTATTGGTTGGTGATGAAATAGGGTTTGGTTTGGACAACTGTCTGAGCCCTGATATCTAATGAAATTTATTGTAATCTTTTTCATCTATAATTTAGTGAAAGCTGATTTTGTTTACTAGAATGCTGCATCTTGTCTAATTTCTGTTATTATATATGCCATAAACTGGCATGGGATGTTCTGATGCTAGCCTTTTTCACCACTCAAATTTGTTTGCTTCTGTTATCTAAAGATGACAAAAAAAGGGAATGAGAAAATCGAGATGATGGATGTGAAGGTGAGAGGAGAAAATATATACAATAAAAAATTAAATAGTCAAGCACAAATTGTTGAGTCCAGTTTTGAGTTTCTCACAAATGGGCAAAAGCACGAAACATCTTTGGCAAATGCATATCCAACAACAAATATTAAAGGGGTGTTGACACCATCTAGCCATTAGGATTTTTTTGGGCCTAAATTAAACACACCCAGCCCAACACGGAGAAAGCCCAGAATAAAAGCCACAGGACTCAAGCAGTTTGGGCTTTTGCAAAAACGGAAGCCAAAGCCCAAAATCCAGATAAGCCAGCCCAAGACTCATCAAAATGTGGCAAGAAAACTTGGGCCCCCAAAAGAAAAGCAGCTACCTTAAGGCTCCAGACAAATCAGAATGGGTCCAGCATGATTAAAAGAAAAAAGGAAGAGACTTGTTTTCAGAACCCACGTGACTACCAAAATGAAAAAAAGTCAACAACCTCAACTGAGTTGATTGAGAATTAATCAAAGCATGTCAGTGGCAAAAGACTTCTCTGAATTTCTGCCACCAGAAGATCAAAATCCTTCTTATATATTCAAAAATATTGATTCCACTCCAAGAAAGCACCATCCTTTCAAGAGATACGCAGGCCATATTTTCAAAGAAAGAAAGAGACAAGCAGGAGGACAGAGAGTTGTTCATCTGGGAAATCAAACTAACCATCACAGTTGAAATCTCACAAGGGGCAGTTAAAATTGGGAAAGGAAATTAGGTTCTTTTTTCAAGAAAAACAGGGAAGTGATCTTAAGAACTGACTATTGAGAGCTTGTCTACTAGAAATTGATCAAAACCCTTTTCTTTACAATTAAAAAACGAAAGATTTTTTTTAAGAAATTGCCGCCCATTATTTAAAAAGAATTGCCCTACTCCAGATAACATCTCTTATAAATACAAGAAGGAGTAAACAGGGCAAGAGGACACTCAATTTTCAACAACAATCAATCCAATATTCAAGTCATCAATCAAACAAACAACTCAAATTCAACCAAAAGCTCACTTGAATTCCAAGTGAAAACCAGCTTTAGATCAGAATTCCCAAGGTTCAGACTTAGAAAATAAGTCATTCAAAACGAGATTTCTCTCGTTACAAATTTGGTTCAGCAAAAAACCAAGACAGGTGGAGCTTGAGCTTTTCCCAAACATGAAAACCTCAACAAATTTTACAGTACAGTCTCTAGCCCACTGAAGTCCTCGAGAACAGCCACTACTGCCCTTATAGATTAAAGAAGCCGCAGTTCTGCCCACTTAGAAGCCTCACAAAGCTTGAAGTGTATTAAAGCTCTGCCAAAATTAACCTTTGGTATCAATCTACAGCTGAAGCTTAGTAGCAGAACTTGTTAACAGTCCAGTCCAGTCCAGCTCAGATATTTCCAGACCAGCCCGGATCAGAACCCTCTATCCAGGTAGAAATGGAGTTTCAACTGTCCTTCCTTCTTTCTAGCTTGGATGTTTATGTTTATAGTTTTGTAAAAGGCAGTTCTGCCCAAGACAGCTTAAATCCATTAACCATTCTGGCCAGAACAACCTCTTTATACTGAGATAAATTGTTAAAGTCCTCACCAATCTGAGGCAAGAAAAGAACTTACTTGGGAGATATTCATCACCCAAATTCACAATCGCTTGTTTATGGAAATCAGTAACTTGGGGCGCAAGTTACCTATTCTAGAATAAGTCTGCTAGAATCTTCATTGCTAGCAGTGGCACGCTCATACACCAAAGAAAGCTGACTTGCTGACCAGCCAATGGTTCACAAAGCAGCGGGGAACTTTGCCCTTCCACCACATGAGTGATCACAAAACGGGTGAACAGGATTTTTTATAAAAATAATCTTTTTAAATGTTATCAACGTATACGTGTCATATGGAATATTGTCTCTAAATAGTAATTTAATTAAATTAAATAATACATAGGTGTGGAATATATGAGTGTTGTACCATAGTTTTTCTCAAAATAATAAAATATGAAGGATCCTAAAATATAACCCTGCATGGCGGGAGATAGAAAAATTTTGCCATACACTGTTCTTTAAAAAATTAATATTTTAGAGGACTAAATTTATAGCCTTGGACTACATTTAGCTCTATGATTGGAAATGACCTAACGTCGATTTGGTAGAGGTGGGCAACAATCTGGCTAAATTGCCTATTTAAACTATATTGACTGATTTGGTTTACTTTTATCGTGGTTTTTATTTTTGTAAATTAGCCTAAAACGAATCCAAATAAAGATGCATTTTGAAGTTTAATGAAATTTCAAAGTTTTTGATCTTTGGGTTAAACTATATTAGTTATTAAACTTTAAAGTTTGTTGACATGTTGGATTTTAGAATGGTTGCTATAAAATGAAAATTATGTAGCAAGTTAAGGATTTTTGTTGTTGTAATTGGGCTAATTGGTTGTATTTGCTCCCAGGGAAATACAAAAAGGCTTGCAGCACATTCCTGTGCAGTATAATTGGTTGGCAGCAACGGGATAACAAACAGTCCATCACTTTGCTTAATATGTTCGCATATCATGCTGCAAACAAGCTCTTTTCACTTTGGCAAGCTCGTTCCTTTCATGGCAGAAGGGAAAGCACACAAGGAAAACAATTTGCAATTAACATTTGGTGCAAAAATAGGATATAAAGATTCTTGACTCACTCTATTCTAATCCTAGGTATAGTACAACTTCAAAATTTGATATCAGAGAAATCTTAAATATCCTACATGTCTACACCCCACTCAATTACGAACACGCTTTTTGTTAGTGACATAACGCATACATTTTGATCCCCGTAGTCTATTATATAATCTCTGACATATCAATTCTCAGTAAACTGGTGCTGGCAATTGATGCACATGTAGAAAGTAGTTGCTCCTTCATCTGCTGATCGAATCTATACAAAAAGATATTAAAGAAAGAAAAGAAGGCAACATAGAAGATAATTAGATGACGGGAAAAATATGAGGCAGAAGAAGATAATTGGGCGTTTGTAGAATACCTGTCTGGAATAATATGTATGTTCATTGTGGCCACATTTTTCACATGTTTAAGCATCTGTTTGTTAAGAGGAAAAATAGTACAGAAAAATTAAAAGCTGATTCCCAAACAAATACCACACATTAAATGAAAACAGAAAAGCACAGCTACCTTTTGCAATTGCACTTTTTCTTCACAAATTATTGATATGCCTAGCTCCCTTCTAATATCCTGCAACAAGGACACGTATAGAGTAATGCCTTGGTTTGGTGATACAAACAACTCAATTCAAGCATCACCATCTCTCCCCACCCCGAAAAAGGAAAAAAAGGGGTATAGTGTGCCAATACACAAACAAAAGCACACATCGATTAAGATTAAAATGATTATGAACTTTCTTCTTAGGCAGTAAGACAGACGTGTGTGTGTGTGTGTGTGTGTGTGTGTGTGTGTTGGGGGGAGGGTAAGGTAGCTTTTGCATCAGTACATAATTAATAATAATATCAACCAAATGCAGCCGCTATGAAAGACATAAGAACTTGTCACGAAACACGGGCATACCTCAACAGTGACTGTGTAAGATATTTGTCTTCCGGAGATCTCTGAATACAATGGTAATCATTTTAGGAATATACAAAAGTAAGGAGAGGAAATATTAAGGGTTAATATTTAACAGTCATTTATAAACCTACGAAAATAGTATTTATGCCATACATAACAAACTGTCCAAACACCGTGAATTTGGCAAATGTGGTACCGCACAAGTTTGTAAACTATGAAGTAATACTTGCAGCACAAATAGTACTGCTCAGAAGAATACAAAGCCCAATACCAACATATGATTAACATCTATAACATTTAGAATATAAACCAATTCCAAAAAGTAAATTCAATTTGGAATTAGTATATATGATTAAAATATAGTAATACACATGTGCTGACATGGGAATGCATGCATGCATTCACATGCATTGCTGCATACAGAGAGGATTTATTTATCCATAAATCATCTGAAATAAAATCTAAAACTTGAAAACAGATTAAACATGCAAGTCAACGTGAAAGGCTGAAAGCTCAAGTTTCCTCTACCTTTCACACTTCTCTTACGCTTGCACAAGGGGCATTGAGCATGCTTAGTTGAACTCAACGTTCGCATAGTCCCACACAAGTCACAGAACATGAAATCACGCCCTTCAGAATATGCCATGAAATGCCTCTCCAATGAACCGTTCACTATCGTTGATGAGCCTGCACATAGACTTTTAACGATTAACAAAGTAATACCCAAACATGTCTGGAGAGGTGCATTTGAGAATGAGATTTTTCCAAGAAAATGAATGAGTTCTGTTGAGCATTTCATCAAATAGCTAGTGTGGCACTTAATTTGTCCATGTTCCATTCCTAAAAAGGTCTGCCAAATCAAATACATATCTGATAATTTCATTCATATTACCACAAGCCGAACAACGAATTCAACAAACAAACGAATGGAGATAAAGACTAAAGAAAGCTTATTCACAACACAAGGCAAATATTAGCAAATGAAGACCCTGAAATCTGACCTGAAGTGTATACAAACAAGAACTCTTCGTTATAACATGAATTTGGCAGATGAAAACAATTAAAAACAGAGGAAATTTATCCACAAAAAACAATTAAACAATTTGCAGAATTTCGGCAGAACATCAAAATCTGAGAGAGAGAGAGAGAGAGAGAGAGAGGAGAGAGAGAGAGAGAGAAATGAAAAATACCTCAAAGGGTGGCAAAACTGATGCTGGAAGTTGCAACCTGCCCCAGAAATTTCCTGCTGATCTACATGAACTGCTGTTAATCAAACCTAAATCAATTTGAATCAATTTGATAAATTTCTAAGGCTGCCATTTTATTTTAATAAAAAATCAATCAATTTGAATCAATTTGATAAATTACTAGGGCTGCCATTTTATTTTAATCAAACATATATCAATTTGAAAAACACCCTAAATCAATTTGAACCACAACCCTAAATCAATTTGAAAAACACCCTATGCAAACAACAGACAATAACAAAGCTAAGAACCGCAAGCCAGCTAGGTAAAGAAATAATCTAAACTTGACAGCATAACAAAGATTCGAAGGGGGAAGAGAAAAAAATCTGCGAATTGCGAATCATACCGACAGAGAAAAAGACAGCTACATAAAATGAAGATGTGGCTACGAACTGCTGTGCTGAATCTGCGAATTTTAGATAGATAGAGTTAGCCAGAGATTCAAAGGGGGAAAAGAAAAAAAAAGGAGACAATCTGACCTGTGATGGCGGCGACTGAGAGAGCTGGCAGTTGACAGAGCCGCTGTTGATAGAGAGGTTTGCCTGAGATGAGGTTTTGCGTAGAGAGGTTTGGCGCAGAAAAAGCCTCTATCAGAGAGGATGAGAGAGAGGAAGGCTGAGGGAGAAGAGGTTTGGCTGAGAGAGGTTTGGCGCCGGCAGCCGAAGGAGAGAGGAACGAAATTGGAGGAAAGAAGGGAAAAACCTAATCGGCTGAAGGGAAAAGCCTAATTGGGTTATAAGTTTTGTGCTGATTGTGTGCATGCACGCCTATGGTAACACCATATATAACCAATAAAAAAGAGCCATGTGTAAAAAAAATTTATAAATATATATAATATAAAATATATATAAATTATGGGGCCAAAATACCCATATTTAGGATATATATACACACACATATGTATACTCTTAAGAAAGAAAAGTCATATGCCACCTAGTGAACAGGAACAACACTAAGACTTGCCACAGACAAGCTCCAATTAGTATCGTTTTTAAACCAATATAGCCATTCAAGCTGGCATTTAAGGGCAACGCATCCCACATAAACATAAGATAATTAAACACATCTAGGCTGTCCCATACCAGAAATGAAGCACAATGGACATGCCTCAAACACATGAACTGTGTATGAACCCAACCATTTGTGAGAAACTCAAAACTGGACTCAACAATTTGTGCTTGACTGTAAGGATTTAGTTCAGTTACTTTTCATGCACATAAAGGGTCTATTGATTTTGGAAGTATTTTATGATAAGTTTTGGACAATCCATTTTGGTGTAATTTGATTTGGTTGCCATTATTTTAGGAATTTTAATTATGTCATCATTTGATTTTATTTAGTTTCCTTCTATATTCGAACCTCTTTCCACTACTAGGGCCATGAATAAATTGAGAGATCACCATGATTTGGCCTCCCTCTTGGTCTTCTTCTCGTCTCCCTTTTTTTTCTCTCTCTCTATAATTTCCCTTTGGGTCCTACATCAAAGACTCTAACAAACTCCAAATTCCATACAATAAGATGTTGAGGCATTAAAGTTCAATTAAACTTATTACCATTAAAACCATATATAAGCAAGAAAAAAAACATTTCATTTGTTTAATCGAACCTAGCTGGAGCTGATCTTGAGCACATATAGATTTTTCAACCCAATCTAAAGCATGAATTTTTAGCTCATCATACCAGAGTTTACCAAGCTATCAAGCCAAAGTTCAACTTCAACCAGTTCGTTTACAGCTGCAATGTTTAATTTTGTACAAGCCTAATAGTCAACTTTAAATTGGACAAATATGAGGTACTTATAAAATGGCATTTAGACATAATTGAAACACATTGAAGGCGTATAATCAGACCATTCAGTACCCTTGTACCATCCCTAACCATGAAAAGACTTGCCTGGCCTCATTTAATACAAGGACCAAAATAGTTAGGAGGCTTTAAATCAACCAGAAAATAAATAAAGCTGAAGGGAAAAAAGCAACACACAGCAACTAAGGCTATTATGAGATACGGCAGTGGGTAGATCATGAGTATAGCTTACTTAATATCAGATGGAAGATAGCAAGAATAGTAATCCAACTGAGAACACGAAACAAATTCTGGAGTATGCAGAGTAGCAGAATGGTTGATGACAATGAATTAACAAGTGTCCATATCAACCTGTCACTTACCCCTTCTGACTGCCGTTCATAACTTGGAAACTTACTTTTCTCATTTGTAAAAAATAAGTTTGTCTGCCCAGAAAAGTCCCAGATGCGCAACTGGTGCAATAACAGAAGTTAAAAATCCAACCACTTTATCCTGATAAAATAACATACTCAAGTAAAGAGCTTAATTACCATCTCAGACTCCACACTGAAGATTTTGCAGGCTCTCTTGAAGAACTCAACTGCATTATCCTAACATAGAAATACAAAAATGAGAAAATAGAACATCATATTAACATAGGGAAGACAAAGAAATCCCGCAACAAGCAGAATCACCAGAACCAATTGACCATGGGTGGAGTGGCCAAGGACATTATATGCTACTATGCAAGGCTTTACATTCCCAATGTGGGATTCTCTCAACACGCCCCCTCACATGTGGTGTGACTTAAGCCAAGCACATGGATAACTTCTATTGGGTGATGTGTGGAGCACATGCAGCCATTGGGCCTGACCTGCATATAGCATGCTCTGATTCCACAAAAGAAATAAAGCATCCAACTCAAAAACAATTGGCAATGGGTGGAGAGGCTCACGACATTATATAATACTATGCACAGCTTTAAATTCCCTGTGTGGGATTCTCTCAACAATAAGTGATTCTGATAAGGTGTAGGTTTTTCATCAAAAGAATAAAAAGAAAAAGTGCACTCCGACGAACATGTCAATAAAACAAATAGTTACTGATCCATCCTTTACTTTTAGTTCCATTTTAAGACTTAAGTATATTATCAGTGAATAACTGACCACAACACATTGTTGGACAAATGTTTAAAAACATATGTCTGATCATAAGTTCAGCAATAAATCACTTACTAAACGTGTGATCATGAGCTCAGTCTCATTAAGCAAGTTCCACTAGGAATCTTGCAAAATTCAAATTGTATCCTTTAAATCAGCTTTTCCCTTTCTCTTATATTATCTTACTACCTCCATGGCACATTGTTTCCATCAATAGCATGCAGAAATTAAGTTTCAAAATAAAACCCCTACCCCAAGTCACTGAAAAGGAATTTACGGGATTAAAAAAGAAAAAGGGAAAAAAGGGAAGTGCTATTACCACCCACCAATTTAATCACCATATCTACCAACGTTTCTCACCCTCATTAAAAATATGAAAAACTACTGATGCAGGATGCGTAGGACCTGATTAGTTTCCTAGGTTCTCTAGTTTTCCAAAATCTAGTAGGATTTCTTTTCCAGATTTCTAAGATTTCTAAGTTTCCTATTTTATTTGGGTTAGGATTTCTGTTTTAGCAAGAGATTTTATCCTATTATCTCTAGGTTTTAGTTCGCTATAAATACTCCATGTAGTTGTTTAAAATTCAGATTTGAATGTTGAGTAAACCTTTTCCTAGAACTCTACTGTTTCTGCCCTCTCTTTCAACTTTTTGATCTACAATTTCTTCATCTCTTATAATCTTCCCTGTTCTATTGTTTAAGTGCTTAATCTAATACCGGCAGGCTGTACTACATTAGTCGACCACCACTGCAGAACCCAGCCATTACCTTATACATAGGTAACCAAGTGCCAAAGAGAATTATAAACCTCCGATTACTGCCTTAGAAGGGCCCTATTTAAAGAAATCAAATTTCCA
Organism: Prunus armeniaca; assembly: GCA_903112645.1. Classification (NCBI taxonomy): domain Eukaryota; kingdom Viridiplantae; phylum Streptophyta; class Magnoliopsida; order Rosales; family Rosaceae; genus Prunus; species Prunus armeniaca. The sequence continues at coordinate 5,392,661 of CAEKDK010000002.1, forward strand.
ACCCCAAAACCCCATTTGACAGGAAGATGAGACACTACCTCCCATCTCACTAGATGATCTTTCTTCCCCTCACCATGATCACGCATGAGCTTCTTAATCCTTTTTGCGACCTTACTGAGTAAATCAAACAAATAAAAAATAGATAGTACTAAACAAAACGCACCAAGGTAAGTATCCTGCTCCTAGACAAAAGACAACTTTCCAACTTCTTTCAACCTTCTCAGCCATGGAGACTGTAGGATTGCTCTATGTTTCCCTCCCTAGAGGAAGCCCCCACACTTCATCGACCAACTACTACCAAGGTCTACTTATATAGGAAATCCGAGAATAATCAAATGCCAAAAATAATCAAAATTCTACAATGGCAATCCCTAAATTCGGAATATAAGCAACTAAATAATTATTTAATCCCTAAGAAAGCAATAATATATCAAACCTGAGTTAACAAGTTCAAATATTCTGAACCTGTCTAAATAATTTGAAATTTACTTTGTCCAATACTTAATATATAAATTATGGGGCCAAAATACCCATATTTAGTGTATTTAGTCTCTCTTCTACCAGACCCGACAAGCCCAAACTTTGTGTCATTTTGTTAAATGAAAGAGCCCAAAGTGCAAAAGGGGATTGAGATAATAGTTGTCTGGAAAAGGTATGAAGCCAGGACCTCATCATTAATGAACGGTAATCATTTAATCAGTAAACTGAGTAGCATTTCAACAAAAATGAACATCAGCGGAGTTGTAAAGTTGTTCTCATTTCGTCATATCAAAAAATAACACTTTTCGCTAAAATGTTGAAAGGAAATAATAGGGAAATAAAAAAAAGAGAGAGACAGAGATACAAAGTGAAAGTGAAAAGTGGAAGGAAAATTGATGATGATTCAAATTATTATCAAAGCTTGCACCATTAAGTATATACTTTTTTTAGTGACGACCATTAAATTTATGCTTCTTAAAACGTTTGCATCCGCATGCAATATAAATCCATTGCTTGAAATTTCAAATCTTAGCCTTCTACACATTAAGAACGCAAGGCCAGAAGAGAACTAAAAATAAAAAACAGGAACAAGACATAAGCTACATATACTGACCTTTTTAGTAATCCTTACTCCCAATGAATTTGTTTCTCGCGGAGCAGAAAGTCTGAGTTGTAGAGGATAGACATCGGTCATGTCATCTTCCGCAGCTGAAAAACATTTACCATCCTTCACTGCCGCCTTAGAATCACTATGCCTACATGTATACAACAATCATACCATGGATAAGAAACTTGGCAAACTATGAGTAACAAGTAAATAAGTTAAAAGTATTCCATGAGTTGCAACGGGAGGAAAATGCATCATCTTCAGCAAAGTGTCTAATTGAACATATTAATTACAAGAAATACTTTTAAACTATTATGAGTGCCTGCACATCTGGAAACATTAAATGATTTTTTTTCCTTTGAACTATGCAAAACCCCATTATGCATACCTCAGGTGGGTTCCAAAGGTTGCTCTTCTGAATGTTAATGCTAGAACAAGCTTTAATTGTTCTCAAATTATTAACAGACGAGGCAGTATTCTCAAACTGCAGAATTTCAATGACGATATTGTTAAATGAATGAAATCACTGCAGTCTTGTCAAAGAATTATGAATCACTTTAATTTTCTTCTCTTTTAAAGGCTTAAGATCTGCAAAGGTTCTAGCATTGTTCAGGGAGTAGGACACAATCGAGCAACCCCAAGAAGGCAAATCCGAAATGGCTTAAGCACATCAAACTTTAGTAACTTCTGCAAGGTGAAAATTATACTACATAATATTCCTAATTTAAAGGCTTTGAGAGGAATTACTTTACCCCAATCTTAATGTGAAAAATAAATTAGCGGCTCAGGCTAGATTTGCTCACGGCTGCAGGTTTAAAGTATAGATGGTGGAGCTCCCCAAAATTCATTGTAGCTTAGTTTTTTCGACAGGAAAAAGAAAATCAATGTGCCCTGGTGGTATATAATAAATGCTACTGTGTTAGACCAATTCAAAGCTCAACTAAAAGGAAAATGTAGGGAGCCAAAGTAATTACAAGTAATTGCTTACGTAGTCAGTCCACTTTCACAACTTAAAAAGAATAAAACTATTAGTTGTGCAATGCAACAAATATATATAGTTATTAACTGACAGGCATCAGAGGCATACACTCTGCCCTGGAATGTATCTAACTTCCCAAAATCATGACCAAATGTATCAAAGAAGTCATAGAGACCATGCAGATCATTGAGACTTTTAGAGCACAAGTCGAATCAAACGCACAATATCTCACATCAAGGCACCAATTAAAATCCAAAGAAGCAGAACATCTGATTCTAATCAATCAAATATTAGCAAGAAGCTAGAATCCATCAGTCATTCAATCAAATAGTGGAAATGTAACTGCCCAATCTAGAAAGTAATGAAGCAAGGGTGAATAACCAAACAGTTAGAAGCCTGCAAAAGGGTTACATTCCTTGCAATATTCATGGGCATAGAAACAACTCACTTCAATCCACTTCCATATAAAACAACAAAGCGTCATTTAAACGTGAGATACCATTACGGCCCTACAAAAGCATGTCAAACGTAACGTATAATGTACAACAAAATATCAAGTTCTAAAACACCAGAAGGACCTAGAGCCAGCTATTCACATCATTAAACACCATCTAAACCTCAAGTGCAGCATCAAGCACTGATCGCTCTTGGCACAAATTATATCAAATCCGAATTGTTTTTCAGTAGCACCTTTCTCTTTTTTCATTGAAAACACATTCAAAAGACCCCATATCATAAAAAATGGCCCAAATCGAATAAAAACCACTCACCATCTGAGTGCCTGAACCCACATTTCTGCGGGGACCAATGCATAGTCTCGGCCTGAGACACCCACTTCGCCATTTTCACCACTGTGCACAGTATCCTCCTCCCGCTTGAGATTAAATACAAGATTTGAGTTGAAAATGTTGTTGATAATCTTCATAGGTCCAGCATACGAGGAAGTTTGCGAGGTCACATACAAAATCCCTCTCTTTCCATCCGAATCGCCCAAAACTGAGTCTTGTGCATCTCTCCACCAACTGAAAACGCAATTCACATATGAACATGAGATACATGAATTCAATCAAAACCCTATGATTCAGACACTCCCAAATCTAATACTTTGAAAAATAACAATACAAGAAGAGAGATTAAGAACCTTATTTCTAATTATATAGTTAAGACGCCCAAGTGACACTTCTCTCTAATTTCCTTTGCTCATTTCTAATTCCGGAAAATTCACAGAAACCAAAATGCATAGAAAATTTGAGAAGAAACTTCATTGTGGATTGGTGAAAGTTGTGCAGCTGTGGAAACTGGAAAAAATGAAGCAAATCGAGAAGTGAATGAGTTAGACCTGTAGGGAATGAAGTAAATTTGCCGGTTGCTGTCTGAGTCGGAACGCTGAGTGGAATCGGACAGATCTTCAGAGAGAGCAACAGCCTCCATTCGCTTCTTCGATTGTGTGTATATTATGTATAAAGAATGAGAGAAAGAGCGAGTGAAGAAAGAGTGAGAAAATGGGTTCGGAAAATGCAGATCATCAGAGAGAGAGAGAGAGAGAGTGTGTGAGTGAGTGCGTGAGTGAGTGAGTGAGATGGAGATGGAGATGGCGGATTTGCAGAGAAACAAATGGAGCTTTTTCTGTGAAGAGGATTCCATAAGGAGGGAAAATATATATATATTAATGCGAGTTTTTAATATTTATTGGTGTTCTTACGTGGAAAATGAATATTGGACTTTGAGCAGCTGAGTAACATATGCGGAGAGCGAATCTCATGTAAGAATTAGAAGAAGATCGCAGGAAGAGTGAATCTCCAATCCGAATATCCGATTATCAAACGGGTCGAATGAGTCGTCTATTTATTGGAGTGGATTGAATTTTACTTTAGTTTAATTTATTTAAAAATTGTGCTCTACATTTCATGTATCAGTCAATCAGTTTTTTTTTCTTTATATTTATTTTATAAATACGAATGAACATGTCACTACTGTAGAGATACATAAAAGCCCAAAACAAAAGTTAGAAAATAAAAAACAAGAGCTCAACCATACAAAATAAAAGTCCAATCCAAAATATAAATAATTTAGGCTCAAAACACAAAAACCTATAATTAAACCCTAAAAACAACAAGCAATTGCCGCCACCTAAGAGAATTTCCACCTACCAGCCTTGCCCTGAGCAGAAGGGGCCCCAAGAACCCAGTTCTATGTTCCAGCGGGCTTCAACAGCCCGGGCAACACATGGGTCCCAGCAAACTGGGACAGCCCAAAGGTAAAACGAGCACGTGCTCTAGCCTAAGGGTTGCTGACGTTAGAGCTAACGACAGTTTGACGTCAGTACTCGGGTTAAAATTTTTGTTTACCATTGCTGCGTGCTGACGTCAGCCCTGATATACGCCAACGACTAGAAGCCACTTGGCAAGTTCTGGGTTGTCCAATCCTTTTTGTCCTCTAATACAATGGCTGGCTTTTTTGTGTAAAAAAAATTTGAAAAACAATTTAAAATTTTCCAAAAAATTATGAACTTTTTTTTTCTATAAATACCTACCAATATTCTTCACTTTCAACACCAAATCTTCATACATTTTCTTCTCCTTCTAATATTATTCATTTTCTACACAAAATTTTCTTCACTTTCAAATTTCTTTTTTATTCATCATCTTATGGCATCTCTCATCAAAGTCGGAGGGGCGTAGATAACCATGGAAGATGTTATGTTGTGTGAGTGTTGGGTCCAAGTTGGTCATTGTCCGACCACGGGCAATGAGATGAAGTTCTCTCATATGTGGAGAAAAATTCATGGCAAATTTTGTGAAGATCGGGTTTGGCTCGTACGGAAATGGCCTTGGCTAGTAGGTGAAATTTTTTGAATAAAGAGTTGGGGAAATGAAGAGATGCGTTTGCAAAAACAAGGAACAACCATCGAAGCGGCAAAAATCTTGGTAATGAGGTAAATTATTTGTAATTTCCATTTTATTAAATTTAATGTCCTAATTTTTTAAATGTTTCTTGCATTTCCAATATTATTTTTTTAATAGATTATGCTAGCACAAATGTGGTTTGGTGCCATTGGCCAAGGCAGAAAATCTTTCAACTATCACCCATGCTGGGAGGTGGTGAAAAATTGTTCGAGATTCAAAATTATTCTCACGAGTCCGACCGTTGTGTTGAATGAGACACCGCTCTATGATTCAATGACATCAGATGCGCCTTTGGATTCCCCGATGAGTCAAGACTTACCAATCCAAAAGGAGCTGAGGCTTATTGGGAGAAAGGTAGCGAAAGCCAAGAGAGGGAGTACTTCCACCAATGATACAGCAAAACATTTGGAGCAAATTGCTCTGAACAGCACCATGAAAATTGGGAGAGACATGAAAGAGAAATGGAGTATATACGCAAACAAGACATGGAGAAGAAGGATCGAGAAACCATGGTCATGGATACAAGCCATATCTTCTCATGGTCCTATCTTCTGACAGCATTGTGCTCATCTTAGGTTAAGAGAGTTACCTAAGTCGGGAAATTGTTAACTATGGTTAGTATGTTAACTATGATTAGCAAGTCAATAAGTTTGTTACAAGTCTGGTACTTAGTGTTGGAAAATTTAATATTAACTAATATTGATTTTCCTATTTGAATGGAAATTAATAAAATCCATTGGGTTAATGACATGACCCTTGGGTTAAAAACATCTTCACATGGGGAGTAACAACTCTTCAAACTAAGGATGCATTGTTTAGGGTGACAACTCTTCAGACCAAGGGATGCATTGTTTGCCTTTTTCAGATTGAGATACCTTTTTAGAAAGGGTATTTCATCATCTATAAATAGAGCAATCCTCCTGCAGTTTTATTCATTCAGTTTAATTATCTACATACAGACTTTTACATATAGAAAGCATTAGAGTTTTCATAAAGAGAGGTTCCTGCATAATTTGGTTCAAAGTTCCTTGTGAATTGTAGTGCTTCTTTCACAAGGAGGGGAGTCGTTGTATCTTGGGAGGCGAACACTAGTGAACCATAAGCACCGGTGTGGGGCGTAATTCGTCTTAAGGTCAGAGTGTCCAACACTTGCCTCGACTCAATTAAGGTTCTTCTAATTCAATTCTCCTTTTGTAAAAATCTGTTTTATGTGCAGTATTTATTTTGTTTATTTTATAGCAATTTAGCACTCACATTTTCCAACAATCTTAAGACGAATATTCTCTGTGTTAATTGCTATATATATTAGTCTCTGTTTATGCATTTAAATGAAAAGGTGCAAAACAGTTTTATTTTGATGCGTATGACATTGACGGCCTTATTGCATTACTGATAATTAGTTGTTTATTTGATTGAGTTGATTTCCTTCAATTAACATTAAAGTTAACATTGATGATTCCACTGTTAAGGTGTGGGATTCTAGAAAGTTGTAGTTGGAGTATGTGATGGCATGATACATATGTTTTCTGTTGATTACATCTCCAGAGGTCTTGGTAATGTTATTGAAAAGTATTAGGGTGTTACTGATATCAAGAAGAAGGATATTAAGGAAGGTGCCATAATTGTACAAATCAGATGGTTATGTACAGCACCCCAAAATTGTGGGATCCATCTTTGAGATACAAGAATGAATACCAATTCTTGGACATTGAGAGCAACTCCTGAAGAGGGCTAGTTTCTTCACTGGTAACAGGACTTTGTGAAAATTGGTTTGTTTTGGATCTTCAAAGGGGGGAAAGCTAATTAGTAGTTCTATTACAAAGAGCTTAAGAAGTGAAGATATTTTAAGAATAAATATCTCCATTGTATTGCCTATAGAATGAGATTCATATGGACAAAGGGTACCAAAGCCTTACCCTATGCATAAATTGATATGCACTTTATAAAGGAAAATTAGTTTTATAATGATTTGCTTTAATCAATTAATGAGGGTATGGTAACTAGAACATGTTAATTATGTTATAAACATGGTTCTATTACTAATGCAACATTAATTGATTTAAAGGAAAATTATAAACTAATACTATAGAACCATTATCTCATTCTTTAAGGATAAAGTAAAAGTTTTCTACTTCTTAGGCATATGAAAAAATGATTAACAGATTGCTCAATACCTTCAACAATTATGTGAAAATTGTGGGGGTGACAGACATGAAGGAAAATTTGGAATTCTATTTCCTAACAGAGAAAATGGAAGTTTTCTAGCACCACGTTTTTGTGGAGAGAGGCTTTGGTGTTCATAAGAGTTTAAATTTCTCTTATACAAGGTATGAGAAGGTTAGAGACCTTCCAATAAGTACCACAAATGTGGGGGTGTCTAACTGAGTATTAGAAGGTTACCCAGTTAGCACAATTATTAAGTCTTAACGAAATAAATTAAATGCTCAACTACTCTTGAATGGAGACCTAGTGGATCCAATTTTTAAAGGTCAGACTAGAGAGTTAGTTGATCATCGAGGGGAATGGGAGTATAAGCCTAAATATTTAAAGTCTCCATAGTGGATACCCAACCTAGCTGACTGGAGATCCCAAGATCTAGGTTCAAAAGGGACAACCAAATTATGGATGACTAAGTAGTAGCACTGTCGAGATTACATCTCCTACCCATGTCCTATGATGAAACAGTGCTGCTTGTAGAGTGTTTTAGGGTAATCTTTGATTTTAATGATTCCTATAGGAAGTCACCTATGTGAGTGTGAAATGAGGCCGTTTCTATGAGAATTTTTTAAGGCTTGAATTCTTTAAAGCTCTCATGAATACCAGGAATGCTCAGGGCCAAAACGAGCACAACCGATCGAACCAAATATGTTTAGAAGGGTATTGTGTGAGTGCTATTGTCTGGGTTTACACAAACGGCTGAACAGTTCAAGACATCACGTTCACTGATTAGCCAAGTAAATCCGATAGTATTCCACTATGGAAGGTTCAAGGCCAAAAGCTACCTATCCAGATGCAGTATTCTTCTAATAAGGACTCTCTCTAGTGTCTTCATTTTTTGCATGTTGTTGAGTCAATTTCCATTCATGTGGGGGATTGTTGGAAAATTTAATATTAACTAATATTGATTTTCCTATTTGAATGGAAATTAATAAAATCCATTGGGTTAAAGACATGACCCTTGGGTTAAAGACATCTTCACATGGGGAGTAACAACTCTTCAAACTAAAGGATGCATTGTTTGGGGTGACAACTCTTCAGACCAAGGGATGCATTGTTTGCCTTTTTCAGATTGAGATACCTTTTTAGAAAGGGTATTTCATCATCTATAAATAGAGCAATCCTCCTGCAGTTTTATTCATTCAGTTTAATTATCTACATATAGACTTTTACATATAGAAAGCATTAGAGTTTTCATAAAGAGAGGTTCCTGCATAATTTGGTTCAAAGTTCCTTGTGAATTGTAGTGTTTCTTTCACAAGGAGGGGAGTCGTTGTATCCTGGGAGACGAACGCTAGTGAACCATAAGCACCGGTGTGGGGCGTAATTCGTCTTAAGGTCAGAGTGTCCAACACTTGCCTCGACTCAATTAAGGTTCTTCTAATTCAATTCTCCTTTTGTAAAAATCTGTTTTATGTGCAGTATTTATTTTGTTTATTTTATAGCAATTTAGCACTCACATTTTCCAACACTTAGCACGTGTATTAGTTAGACAGCTAAGCTGTGTGGTTAGTCTGTTATGCCCCTCTGTGATCTGTTTACATAAGAGTGGGCTATGCTTTGTAAGAGTGAGTTGATTGAAATCAAAACTCAGAAATTCTCTAGTCTTCTCCATTTATCTTTCTCTTCTATTTCTGAAATTCTTCTCTTTCTTTTATGTCATCATTAAGTACAGACCTGCAAAATTCCAACAATAAAAAGGACCAGAGCTGAAAACCAGTTCCACACGAAAACCCCTTTGGTTGGCTCAAAGGGTTCCAGTTGTGGAAATTTACAACAACAGGCTTCCAATTGAGGGTTTCTCATTACAGATTCTGGGAAATTTTAGATATTTATTTTCCCCAAACCATATAACTAAAGTATATACGGTTTTCCCCAAGCTTATTGTTAGTAATCAATATTTTGAGGATGTTTTTTTTTTGGGTCCAAATATACTTCAATAAAAGGCCCCAGAAAAGGCAGGCAGAGGAGAAGCAAAGCATGCCCAAAGAAAGGCAGCACCAGAAGTAACTAACAGAAAAAGAGCACACAAAAACTAGAGACTGGACTTCCAGCATCCAACAGAACCATGTTTAAGACTCTGTGTAGATCAATCCGTTAATTTTCCGCTGCGCTTAAGATATCTCGAAAAATCTATTGGCTCATAAGACAATTCAAGGTCCATTTTCAGTCTGAAATACTGACGACGTGACGCATGCAATGTATGAACCTGCTTAGTCTGATCCTACCAATCCAAATTGGAAGTTGATGTTAATAGGATTTTAAATGAATATGCAACAAAAAAGTTAATTATTTACATCTTGCTGACAAATTAATCTATGAACCCTCTCAGCCTCACCCCTCTCCTTTCAAATCGTCAAAGACCCTCCTATCCCTATCAAACAAAACAACGAAGTAAACTGTCATTACATCACATCTCCCCAAAACCATATAGCCCCAAGAGTTTAAGCTTCACACACAACAATGCATTACAGGACGCAGGGTTAAACCAGCTGAATCTTACCTCCTTAACCAGCTGCAACCATATAGATAAAGCTACGCGATTAGTATAAATTCCTCCATTGTTGAGAAAGAAAGGGATTTAAAAATAGTATGAAATAAGATGGCTCCCATTCGTAGTTTCTTATTCTGTGTGGCTGACTCCTTTAACAGTACAAAAAAGAACAAGAGAAAAATTAATTACATAATACAATAAAAAAATCCTTGTTGGTTAATTTGTGGGTTTGATCCTCACCTTCCAACTTGCATCGCAAAGCTTCAGTGTCAATCTCATCCAGTAAGTACTCTGCATCAAAGACAGCATGCTTGAGCTCTTTAAGCCACTCTCTCACGGCAGGGTTCACAATTTGCTTCTCCTCTGCATCATGGAGCACCGCCAACAAAGTCAACAGTGTCGTCTTCAGGTTCACGAGGAGTGGTTCGTCGAGTTTCTTCTGACGAAATAAGTCGATGAACTCGGCTGAAGTAACTCTGTACAATTACAAATGAGATGAATAATTTTATCTGAAAATAGCAAATTACAAATGAGATGAATTTGATCAGATGCAGTGACAATGCAAATGACAAAAAACTGTGATTATTAGAAATTTGATCAGATAAGTTATGTACAATATGATTTTGATCAGATGCGTGAAATTATTAGAAATTTGGAGATTGAATTTGGGCAACGTCCAACATGTATTTGGGTTTTTGGAAGAGAGAGAATATCTGACCTGACTTTGATTTGAGAGTTGAGGGTTGAGAGTGTAATATGGAATACCTCATATTATATGATCACTTGGTTGCCTATCTCGATGCAAGGAATGTGAGATATCTTGGCCCAATCTTGTCCCGTCTTATTATTATACCTTTTCTCCAGTGCAGGACAAAAGAGGATACGCAGATAAGAAAGAGATGGCGGCAAACCCTCTTCTGGCAGGCATTGGAGACTGGGACAGTTCCAAATGTATAGATTTTGAAGAGAAGTGAGGTGTTGAAGTTCCTCTCCTGGCAGGAATTCCAGACTTGGACAGCTGTTAATTTCTAGCACTTGAAGAGAATTGAGGTGTCCAAGACCCTTTCCATCCAAAGATTTCAGAGTTGATAGAGAATAGATGCGGAGAGTGTGAAGAGTGGTAGGGAGCACCTGTTCTTTGAGCAACGTCTCCAAGACACGGTCACTTCCACTGATACGAAATTTTTCAAGGGAGACAAGTGCTTGCAAACCCCAGTACTCTCCCACTGATGAAGCCCTCAGTCTCTCACAATTCACAATCCCAAAATATCGGAGGTTGGGAGGCAAACCCCCATCTTCTGCAAATGACTCCAGATTCCGAAGACTCTGTATATGCAAACCTCGAAGGGCTGTGAGGGCATGAAGGCGTTCGGGCAATGACTTCAAATTCTCGCATTCACCGACTTCAAACCGAATCAGGTTGGGAGTGGGCAATTCTCCCTCGTGAAAACACACCATTTTTGGACATTTATAGACTTGCAAGTCATTGAGATGGCTGAGATTCTCAACAGCTCCTTCTTCTTCAATCAAGGAAAGGGATTCCAGATTCTCACAATCCCAAATGCTAAGAGCCGTCAATTTGGGAAAACTGCCCAACGGGAAGGACCTCATTGAATCAGAGCTTTGATATATACGCAAAGTGTCAAGCGATGTTAATTTGGCCAACATCTCATGAGGTAGGAATTCTAATTTCCTACAATTGTTTATATTAAGTGATGTCAACGTACTGGGTAGGCCATCTTTAGGAAACGACGACAGCGTTGGACAATTCGAAAGAGTCAAACTTTGAAGACGATTGTAGTAGGACAAGCACTGTACGTCAACAACATTTTCCATCTCAAGTCGGGACAGGAGCTTTGTCTCTAATAATGATAACAGAGCTTTGTCTTCTATTTTCAATTCTTCAAGAGATTTATAGTTAAGACTATTGGTAGTTGTGGTAGTGGCCCTTCCATCATGTAAAACCACACACCCAGACACCGTAAACTTCTTTAACCAAGGCAGCTCACAAGGCAAACTTCCTCTCAGTTTCGGACAATTGTTTAGAATCAGTTCCTGGAGACGAGGAAAGTCTGGACCATATTCACCTCCACTTGCACTTCCACTTGGTACCCATTCCTCCCACTCTGGCATCTCCCTAAACTTCAGCTTCTCCAGAGATTGAAATGGCTGAGTCAGATAAGCTCCATTTCTGCCATAGAATTCAACGCCAATCGTCTTCACAAACTTCATTCTTTCTATACAGAGCTCTTTGAGTGCCGGTAGCCGCCCAACTGGTGGGAGCGACCAACAATAACTACAGTCACTGAGATGCACGACTTGTATGTTAGAAAAAGACAAGTCTCCTAACCAATTCGGAAAATTGGTTCCACCATAGAATCTGATGGTTAATTTCTCCAAATTCCCACAAGGCTGGAGCTTGTCGAGTATATCTTTCTCCTTTTGGGAATCATTAGCATCCTCTGCACCCCATGAAAACACTAACTCCTTGAGATCTTTCTTGTGCTTCATATTGGCTTGCAGTGCATCCCTCGCATCAACTACATTTTGTAGCTTCAAAATTGATAGTTTTCCGCGAAGCTGCGGGAACTCCCTCAGTTCTCTTATGCTTGACCCAGTAGAGTTGCCCACAACAAACGAAGTCAATGTTCTCAAACTTTTCAGTCTACCCATTCGCACAGGCATCTCTTCAATTTTAGTTCCACTGACATCAAGATGATGCAAATTAATCAACTCCTTCATGCCTTCAGGCAATTTAATAAGAGAGCTACAACCTCCCAACGTCAATTTCTGTAAATTAATCAATTTTCTAATGTCTGCAGGCAATTCAAAGAGAGAGTAACAATTTGACAATAGTAATGTTTGCAAGTTGTAGAGATTGCAAAGTACCCCGGGTAACCTTTCGATTGCGGTATGGGAAAGATCCAAGTAGCGCAAGTGAATGAGGTTTGCAATAGAATCAGGTAACTCAGTGACATTTTGATAATGTGACAATGATAACACCCGTAAACATCTTAGTGATGGCAACAAATCTTGTAGAACTTTTTACTTACAAAAAATCTTTCATGTCTATATGGATTTAAAGAGGTAGGTAGGAAGGTCCGCAAACATTTAGCCTCATATAATGGTTCAAATCTTGGAGCATCATCAATTTTCCCCTAGCATATGACAAATGACGAGCTCTTTTAACTTCACGAGATACCCCACCTTCGAGCCTAAGGCAAAACCCTTGAGACATGAACATAGCCAAGTCATTAATGAGATCATGCATAATGAAGCTCAATTTCCTTGACTTTTGAAACAACGATCGTGATAACAACTCATCAAAGTATCTTCTAGCCAATGCTTCTATCCTTTTTCCATTCTTAGCTTGTGGAATTATACCTTCTGCAATCCATAATTGAACTATATCTTCCTTTTCAAACTCATAATCCTTTGGAAAAATTGAACAATAAGCAAAGCATCGTTTCAACTGAGCAGGAAGATAATGGTAACTCAACCCTAGAGCCGGAAGAATGTTAGTTGTATTATAGGGTTGGTCCCAGAAACTGTCATTTAGTATTCTACTCCAGTACTCGAAATCTATATTGCAACGTAACAAACCCCCAAGTGTTTGTGCAGCTAAAGGCAACCCTTTGCACTTGAGTGCAATTTGCTTTCCAATGTCTTCCAAGTTTGGATGTGCACTACAGTTTTCATTTCCAAATGCATGTTTTGAAAGTAACAACCAGCAGTCCTCATGTGACAGTGGTTCCAAGTATTGAATAGGAACATTTTGCATGACGGATGCTATATTTTTGTTCCGTGTTGTTATGATGACTTTACTTCCCCTTGCTCCTGACATAAAAGGAGTTTGGAGGAACATCAGTTCAGTATAATCCTCATTCCATAGGTCATCCAATACAAATAGAAATTTCCTTCCCCTCAGTTGTTCTCTTAGTTCAACTTGAAGCAAATTCAAATCTGTCGTATTACAAGGCTTTGAAGTGACTGACTCAAGAAGAGTTTTAGTTATCCTAATAGCATCATAATCTTCTGAAACACAAGCCCAAGCTTGAAATGTAAAATGACCTTTCACCTTCTCGTCATTGTAAAGCAATCGGGCAAGGGTTGTCTTGCCAACCCCGCCCATTCCAACAATGGTGAGGACAGACACATCATCCTTGCTTGCATCATCAGATAGCAACACTTTTGAGAAATTTTCTTTGACTTCATCTCTACCATAGACAGAAGGTTCATGAACCAAGGAAGTTGTTGGAGTTCTTTGTGAAACCTTCCGGCCAGCATCTTCTCTCAGACCTAGAGCACTTTTCAGTTGCACAAAATTTTCTAACCTTGCTAGTAACTCTTGTATCTTATCATTCATGCTCTGATAAAAATGATTACGAGAAGAAAAGAGCAAGTTCCGCACCTTGTTGGTAAATTTTCCGGTTTGATCTTCACCTTCGAACTTGCATCGTAAAGCTTCCGTGTCGATCTCATCCAGTAAGTCCTCTGCATCAAAGACAGCATGTCTGAGCTCGTCGAGCCAATCCCTCACAGCAGGTTTCCTAATTTGCTTCTCCTCTGCGTCATCGAGAACTGCATATAAGGTCAACAGTGTCGTCTTCAGATTCATCAGGAGTGGCTCATCGAGTTTCTTGTGCCGAAATAAGTCAACGAACTCGGGTGAAGTAATTCTGTTGCACAACACCTGGACGGAAGCAGAGATAAAAGCCTCTCCGATCAAAGCCATCTCTTTTATCTTCTCTGCAGACTGCGATTTGGATGAAGTAAAATATTCCAAGATTTGCAAGTAGCTAGGCTAGCACAACTTGGAAATACAGGTTTGTAAACAAGTATGGAAGCTTTTTAAGACCGTAGATAACATGAACTTGTAATCTTGGCCTTGGAAAACCCTCTCTCTTTCAAGTACTGTTCCTTCTTTGTTTGTGGCTGAAAACTTTTCAACGGCCTCACATGGGGATGGGGTCGCAAAGTTGGACGCAAAAGCTTTTGAGAAATTGTCGGTGGACTTCTTCAAATTACTCGTATGGGGTGGGTGGGAGCCACACTGGCAGAAGTGGGGCAAGACAACTGTGTTTGAAAAAAAGAAAATTAAAAACTAAAAAGGCAGCATACTTATTATTGCTCGTGGGCCGTTCAGATATAGGTTTGTAACTGTATATGTTTTCTTCAGAACTTACCTATGGTACACAGCCCGCCACACCCTTTATTGTGGTTTCGCCCTTGACCTTTGCTTCTCCTAGCAATAGCCCTGTTTGAAAGACCAGAGAGTTGCAGTTGAAGTTTCATGCTAGAGTTGACGACCCCTGTCTGAAATGGCTTGCTAAGGGTTTCAGTTCAAATTGCCCAAAACCCAACCATCCAATCGACACAATGGAGGACCTCGCAAATGCATTTTCTGTGCTGGAGCTTGACGTTGAAGACGACGATCAAGCGCGAGAGGCCTCTTATGTTTCCAAAAACAAAGATGACACTACAAAATCTTCAGGTTAATTCGTTTCCATAGTTACTGTAAGTGCCAGGGTTAGGGTTTAGGGTTTAGGCATTTCTGAAAGCCATTGCTTATCTGAAATGCTAGCTTATGCTAAATGCAACTCCTTTTCTCTATCTTCTAAGAGTTGCTTTGGATTATTCAGCCCCCAAAATTGTGAACAAGTTGGAGAAAAGCTTAACGCTTTTTTAAGTTTTCTGGATTGGTTGTATATAAGATTAAGCTTCCTGAACTTACTGGTTACTAGTGAAGCTTCCTGAACTTATTTGGCTGTGTATTTCTAGGGGTATTGATTGATCCGATTAGGAAGGATTTCTAGGCCTACGGATTAAGCTCAACTAATTTCTGGGGACCCCTAGGAAATTTTTATTGACTTTTATACTTTTTATTTATGTTATTTATTTATTTATATTCATGGATGTTATATACTTACATATACAACTCAATTGAAGATGTCCCAAAGCCAACAAAGTTCTTATTTATATTCATGGAGGTTTTGTTTTGTATTGTTTGACGATAGTGTTGTACAGTGGATATCTTGTCCACTGCATCTTTTATTTTCATTTAGCTGTAGTAAAAGTTTGTTTCTCACGATTAAAATTCATAATTTTTTCTTAATATTTTCCTTAAACGGAAGCCATGTTCATGATAGACTATAAACTGGGTATTTATTTAACCATATATGGTTTACTCTAGGTGAACTATTGGTTGATATCTAGCTGGGGGTGATTGCAGTATATTAATATCTTCATACTAATGATTTATCTTTGAGACAGGCAAGAAGATGGAGAAGAAAGTCAACAACTCTGATAACACGTTGCTAGTAAAAGAGAAAGAGAGTCAGCAAAATTCAGAGATGCCTCTAGAAGAGTACAAGTTGCCCCTGGTATGGATTGACTTGGAAATGACTGGTGAGGATAATATTGGTTGGTTGGAATATAACAATGTCTAACTAAATAACAATGATAATTCGTTTGCTACTCTTTGGAGATAAACTCTATGGGAAATATTTATAAGGAGTAAATACATGTTACAGGACAGAAATTAATTGTTGTTAATGCCCATGGAAAGGCATCTCTCAGTTTCTTTCCATGTTCTCCTCTAATCTTCTCCCATCTCTGTAGAATCTCTTTGCCACATAACGCTGCTAGTATGTTTTTTTTCCCTCTTCCATCTTTCCATGGTTGAGATATCCGGACGTTGTAAAGCTTTCTCCCTGTGCTTCTTGATTGAGAACATCATTGTCAGTCTAGACTTGACAGAAGGCCTTGGTGTCTTGAGTCATAGGTATTCTCTCCTGTAAGTCCTTTTTCAATACATTGATAATCAATCACACCGTTCCAATGTTTAGTCCATCCCTTATTATTTGGAAGACCAAAGTTCCTGGTCATGGTTGAATAAATACTTATGAGGTCCTTACGGGCCATATTTTCATTTATCCCCTCACTAGTTTACTAGGTGGAAAGGGGTTGCAGGGAGCATTGATCATCTCTTTCTTCATTGTCCAGTGGCTTTGAGATTGACTTGGATGCTCCCCTTCTTATGTAATCCCTTATTTGTGATGCTCCCGATATTTGGTGTGTTACTCATAATTTTGGCGATATGGACTGAGAGGAGCAACTTAATATTTAGGGGAAGGATGGGGAGTCTGTCTATTGCCTATGGGATAAGGCTAGATTAATGGCTTTGCTTTGGGCACCAGTTTCTGTTGCATTCTTTGACTGCCCCTTCTTTCTTCTAAATATTTGGATTGAATGCTGCTGTTTCTTAGGTTTTCTGATTGTAGTTGACTGGTTCTTGTTCTGTTTTGTTTGGATAGGAGTCGTTTTGACTGTTTTTCCTGCTAAGGATGTTCGGCCTAGATTGAGAGTTGTTTATTTGTGGACTAATAGTCGACTATGATTGTAGTTTTCCGATTTTTTACTTATTACTATACTCATTCTGTTTCCTATCTGAAAACGAAAATAATGAGGCACATAGAATATGTAATGCTAGACCTGTACTTAAATCAAAGTTAACATATTCTTATGTTGTCTGTTTAGACCAATTAATAATTTCTATGGTAAATTTGCCCTTAAAATGTGATGACATGAAGATTTTCAAATTTATCTTCTCTTTTACTTCTGTCATGCAGGTTTAAATGTTGAAGTTGATCGGATACTAGAGATTGCCTGTATAATTACTGATGGAAAATTAACCAAATCAGTAGAGGTATTTTCTCAACATCAGATTTGCGTAAATATTTTTATTTTATTTTAGGGTTATATTGTCTCTATGCCTCTGTTTGTGTTTTTCCATTTTCATATTTTGCAAGTGTTGTTAATTACGTCATATATCAACACCATTAAATCTTCTCATTTATCTTTCCATTTTTAAAATTCTGCAACTGCAGTTGTTAACTACTTTATTGATCATCACCATTTAGTCTTCTCATTTATTTGTATCTTTGTCACTGCTTGCTATTTAAAAGATTGTAATTTTAAAGGAGTGAACTTCAGTAAATGGTATCATATTCAATATTTTATCTTTTCTTATTAATAATTATCTTTTAGCACACATAATTTTGTTTGTTCCATATATGTTTTATTGACGTTATCCACCGACAGAAGATATACATTCTTTCATTTTCTGCCCTGTGGAAAGATTTAATGAAATCTTGTGTTCACATGTAAATCCTGTCAGTGAAAGAATCTTTTCAAATTCTCACTCTAGCCCCACACCCGACAACAAGTTTCAGAAGACCAAAATATCTCATATAGGTTCATTACTAGGTTTCAAAGGGCAGATTTGAGTTTTGACAATCCTAAAAGAAGCTTCAGGACTGATATTCACTAGCATCTTAACTATGATGAGAACACTCCAAGGCTTCTTCATTCTCCCATTTTCTTCCTTAAGAGACTGGAAATGGGTTGTCTTCATCAAATCTGTTCCTGTCATCATATTTCTAGTGGAGGGGTACCATTACCTCCCTCAGGGATCCACCCACTCATTGAACCAAATTCATGAGTACTTGGGAAGGCTGGATCATTATTTGATAGCTTTGTCTTCGTAAGCTGCCATTTGAGCCTTCTTCTTGGTTCTATTATCATCCTGTGGAATATTCATAGACATGGTTGCTGTAATTAATAAGCTGACAGGATACAGGGCATAAAAAAGATAGTAGGTGTAAACTAGGACCTGTTGTTTAACTTACCAAGATAGCACATGACTGTTCAACTTTTTCAGTGTCTTTTTCCCCAACTCTTGTTTAACTCAAATTGTTGTTTTTGGGATTGTAAAGGCTACATCCTTTAAATTCGAAGATGTTAAACAGAACACCTGACTGAGTTAAGGATGTTTATTTATGTGAATTAAATGAGATGTTATCCTTTTCCTTTATTCTTATTCTTATTCTATTTTGGTTCACTTGTTTATTTTATTTTATTTTTATCATTTGTGCTCAATTTCAAAATGCATCTTGATTCCCTTACTATTATTGGCCCATGGTTTCCTTATCTTCTTTTTTTTATTTTTTATTTTATTTTATTTATAATTTTAAAAAAACTCCTTTTTCCCTTTTATCTTTCAGGGCCCTGATTTGGTTATTCATCAAACTAAGGAGTGTTTAGATAGGATGGGAGAATGGTGTCAAAGTCATCATAAAGCTAGTGGTAAGCAGGGTGTTATAAACCACCGTCCAACATTGTACACCTCTTAGTAACATTATGTATGCAGATACGTTCTATTTAGCTCCATGCATCATAACATAGGCATGAATGTATTATCATTTTAACATATGGTGTACGATTTCACGACTAACAAAATTTATTAAATTTAGGGTTGACAAAAAAGGTGCTCGAAAGTACAGTCAGTGAAAGAGAAGCTGAAAAGCAGGTGTGTAAGAACTCTTTTTAGACGTAAGCTTTTGTTTGTTGTTTTTGCTTCTAGCATATGCACATTTCTGAACTGTGTGACCATGTTAAGCAACACCACTAAATTTTGATAAAGATGTTTTGTAATTTCTGGAGTGTTGCTGGCCTTTCTGTAATACTTCCTTTCTATGACTCTGCTACTCTTGAAGTCGACTTTTGGTATTCCAAAACAGCTTCAATAACCTCATCATTAAATTTTCTCCTTTTCCTAAGCAACCCTTGGTATTTCTACACAACCTTTATTACTTTATTACAGAATCTGAATGGCTCTTTAAGTACGACCGACTCTTATAACTAGACCCCGGAAAAAGTGGAAGTTAATAATTATCTACATCAGGATGTAATTAAGAATATAATGCACTCATGGAACTTTAGTTTTGGTTGGTATCATTAATAATTATTCTATACTTGGATAATAGTCTGGTTTTTTTCTAATTAACATGCATGTGATTCTAATAACATGTGTTTAATTATAGGATTGAATATATAAGATAATCTTTTCCATGGAATTACCTTTAAAGAAGTCTGCCTCTGAGTTTCTCGTTGTTTAAATAACAAGGAACCTGGAACCTTTGGACATCCCCTCGTGCAGAGAAGAGAATTTGGTATCCATTGTGCTTTTCCTTAGTTGTTTTTGAATAAGAATTATTCAACCTATTTGTGATGAACAACTGAGATTATATTTTGTACATATATACTACTTATTCAGTAATCATCCTCCTTTTACTTCAATTGTGACCTTTAGCTACACTCTAGTTATATACGTTATTGATATTCCAGTTGAGTACTTTTTCTTTATATTTCTGTGTAAACAAGTGTATGTTTCAATACTGCAGGTCATAGAATTTGTAAAGAGAAACGTAGGAACATATACACCTCAGTTAGCAGGCAATTCAGTTTATGTGGATTTTGCATTTTTAAAGGTAATGTGAATCACCTTTCCTGGATTTTATTTATAATTAACTCAATTTGAAGTATTTGGTTATTAATAAAACGTTGCTGTATGGAAGTCTCGTCTTTCATTCAAATGAGATGCGTCTATATATTTTGTAAGCTAATGAGCATGCAAGGAAATACCACACTACGCAGCAGATCTGTTATGTCCATTTTTCACTTATTTAGCTGTTTTTTTCTGTTATGTCTGAAGTTGAAAGCTTTTCATGCCGCTATTGTAACTTGAAATCTAGAATGGGCAAATCATGAGGGCAGGGGAGCTTCGAGAAGGGTTTTTGTAAAAATAAGGAGAGAATAAGATGAATCAATCATAACTCATAGAAATTTAGAACAATTTTAGTTGGGAACTTCTTCAAAGTAAGAAACTAAATAAGAAGCAAATCTCTTAATTTAGGCAACTAAGTCGCACCCTTAAACAAAGAATCCTAATTATAGAGCATAATTTTACCCTCAGGCAGAGAATTGGTGGCTTGATATTACAGTTGGGGATTACACCATTATAACTAGAACATGATTTTATTAGACTTGGGAATGATAACAACATGAAGAGAAGATAAGGCACTCTACTGGGGTGGTGGTCTTCCCACAAAAGTGGAAGCAGTAAAAGTTCTGGACGTTAGGCCTATTAGCCCAGTATCAAGCTTGTATAAAATTTAACTGTTTTTCCCAAAGACTGAGGAAGGTACTGGGAGATTCTATTTCACAAGAGCAAAGGGCATTTGTAAAAAGATGTCAATAATTTTTTCCGGTTACAGGGAGAAAGGACAGCAGATTTTAGATGTGGTATTTTTAATTGAAAATGTGGTTGTGGAGGAAGTGAGAACAAAGAAAGAAGGATTAGTTTTTAAAGTTGATTTGATTTTTGAAAAAGCCTATGACTGTGGATTGTGGTTTATTGGAGTTTGCTTTGGAACGAAAGGGGTTTCTTGGGCTGTTTTTAGCAAGTGGATTAGGGGATGTTTGTATTCGGCTAATTTTTTCAATTTATCATTAAGAATAAAGTACGTATTCTGGAAGATAAACTTGAGCTATTGCCTTGATCACCTATGTTTTTTCCTCAATAAAAATGAAGGGTTTGTGCTTGTATGTGTTTTGAAAGATAAGCTTGGGTTGTGCCTTTGGCTGCCCGTGTTTTTCCTCATTTTGTTATCGTAGTCTATTTGAATTTAATTAGCCTGGTTGGATTTCTTAACAGTTTTTTTCTTCTTTTTCTGGCAGAAATACATGCCAGATTTGGCTAACCTTTTCTCCCATGTAATAGTGGATGTTAGCAGTGTTAAAGCTTTATGCATTCGCTGGTATCCTAGAGGTAAAAATTCTTACACTACCTGGTTAATCCTGTAGTTTATCTCTACCACTAAAAAGACAAGTAAATTCTTGGTTTTAATTTTTTCTTCAATTGTTTTAATACTCTCTTCCCATGTTGATATGCTTGAAACTTCATACTAGACAAGTTAAAGTGCTTTCATGCTATGTAGCCACTATGACCACTTTAAGGCCATCAGAACTAGTAACACGGTATACTAAAACCTTTCTTTTACTACAACAATGTACGGCCTTGTAATTCGCCACCAATTTTTAGTTGACTAATAGAAACTGTGTTTGTATATGAACAACACTGGTGACAAAGAGCTTAACAATGATGAGGAATATGGTGGTTAAGAAATATTAAATTGAATAATTTTCTAAAGTTGTTGGAATGACCTTCAAAACTGAGCCCATGGGAAAATGTGGACAAGCCACCCACCTCTACATGATATGTGGAATAGTATTAAAAAGGTTTTCAAGCAATGCAAATTTTAATCCTTTTTGTCTTCATCGTATTTGTTACCTTAGCTTGTTATGTGGTTTCTCAGAACTTGGTTGGGCATTTTTTTTGCTGCTCTGTATATTGAAATGTGTTTGCCTGGAAACTTCATTTGTATTGTCATTGTTTTACAGATAATAAGAAAGCCCCTTCTAAAGAAAATAATCACAGAGCCATGGATGATATTAGAGAAAGTATCAGGGAACTTAAATACTACAAGGAGAATATATTCAAAGCATTTAAAAAATGATGCAAGGAGGCTCCAAAGTTCTGTCCATTGAACTGTAACGAAAACTACGTCGATGCATTGAACTATCAAGGATTAATTTGTGTCGGGAATCCATCATGTGGTGATTGTTTTTAATCTTAAATTTCATTAGAGATTTGGTTGTACCTAATGTTAATAGATCTCATTCCTCGACTCTTTAATTGTATGATTGTTTTTATCCTTTTGTCTTAAATCTAATTGCAAGTGTTGCTTTTGTTTCTTAAACACTGAAAAGCATCTGAAAGTAAGCAATTTGACAATTTTTCAGTGCCCTTAGAAGGAACTGGGTTGCCTAATCTTACACAACTCAAATTGTTGGTGTGTTTAGACGGTTTCAAGTTTTTGAGATTCTTGTTTTTTCGTTTTCCGCAATAAGATGGTTGAATAGGATTTAATTTGTCTTTGATACATTTTTTTTCCTCCTACTGTAAAAGGGAGCTCATTCCCTCATTTGTGATCAACCCATTTCAGAAATCAATCAAAGATCGTAGAGGGTTGAGATGTTTTCATACTGTTAATTGTTCTTTACTATTCTCTTTCTATTTGTTCTTTAAATTATATTCCCTTCACAAAAACAAAAAGGGACTGTGTAAAGATATTTACTAGCAACAATAAGATCCACTATGCCAAACAGAATAAATTGAAGTTGATAAAATAAAAGCAATTTTTATTGTACGGAACGCCTTAGAGAATTGCTAGTATTCTAGTTTTCTATGTGTGTACTTGGGCTTTCGCTGCCCATTCCTCAATTGAAGTAATGCAAACGAAAGTAACGAGTCCCTAATTTTATGCATTTATTGTTCTTTAAATTTAAATTTTGAATGTATGTAATGCTGAAAATGAATTTTGAGTTTCTCGATTATAAACATGTAGAATTCATTTTTAGCAATACATATATTCAAAATTAAAATACATCAGTTCAAACCCACATGATATCTCGATAGTGTAATTTAGACCCCTACATGAGAAATCCCCCTCTCAACATAATTTAGACCATTGCTTGTACTTAAAAAAAACACACACACACGCATATAAGCAATGGCTTATAGTAAAATGGTTAAGAGCAAATATAAGGTCCTATGTTCGATTTCTCCTCTCTCAATATTACTTGTATAAAAAACAATTTAAAAACATAAATATCCTACTATGGAGACGTAAAGTAATAATATACCTACAGAACTCGTACACT
Organism: Prunus armeniaca; assembly: GCA_903112645.1. NCBI lineage: Eukaryota > Viridiplantae > Streptophyta > Magnoliopsida > Rosales > Rosaceae > Prunus > Prunus armeniaca. The sequence continues at coordinate 5,415,970 of CAEKDK010000002.1, forward strand.
TGGGCATGAGATTTTGTCATTGTACATCTCATACAAAATATACTTACACCATATGTTATAGTAAGAAAAAGATATTTAAACCAGGTGCAAACATATTAAACTAAAAAAAATAGCATCCTCCATTTGATTGACATAAAAGAAACCTTTTGCATCTTTGGAAGCCCTTGCATCATCCAAACTATATTTACTCATATTCTTCTCAAACTTGACCAAATGCATTAACATGTGTATCACATGATAAATGGAAGGACTCGACCACTTACCCTATAACCAACTGAAGTTTGCATTCTTCTTAGGGATTTTTGTAGAAATGTCACTTGAACTTATACCTCAGTTTCAATTTGTCACCCTAAAGAAAAACTTAAGAGAAATGTCACTTTAAATTTTCAAAATCCATGATTTGTTAACTGACTTTAACATCATCCGATTTTCCATCTATTTTGAAGGGTATTTTAGTCTTTCCATTTTCAAGGGTATTTTAAAAATAAAAAATTCATAAATTTTAAAAAAAGTGTATTAAAAAAAATCTCATGTTTTTCTACTTGTTGGTATAAGATATATTCGAATCTGTCACAAGTTCCAGTCTTCTGATTTGATTTGTATATGCCGATCGGATATACTCTGTAATAAAACACCCAATAAGACACAACAAAATAGGATGTCCCATTGATTTACTTTTATTGTTAGATCACATGATCTTATCTAAATAAATATATACCATAAAATAATAATAATAATAATTAAACTTGAACGAATTAAGGAGGGATTTTCCGAGTCATATTTTAGGCTTATCCAATCCATCCTTATAGTATTCTCAAAAGCATTATCAAAGGTGCTATAAAAAGGTTTATAGGTGTTTTCTTGATTTAAAAAGGGGCTCAAGTGATTTTTTTTTTTTTTTTTTTTTTTTTTTTTTCTTGAAAATAGAAAGACTAAAATACCCTTAAAAATGGATGGAAAATTGGATGGTGTTAAAGTAAGATGATAAATCATGGATTTTGAAAAACCAAGATGACATTTCTCTTAAATTTTTCTTTAAAATAACAAATTGAAACTGAGATATAAGTTTAAGTGGCATTTGTACAAAAATCCCTTCTTATAATGCGGTCAAGTCCACATCAAACTTAAACTAATATGAATTGACCGTTATAAATTTAAAAAACAAAACAAAAAAAAACAACTTGCAACTTGCAAGTATTTGATAACTCACCTTCAATCCCAATGTCATATCGCTCTTCGTCTCCAAACTCACTTTTTTCTACCCCTTAACTGGAGCTTTGTCGTGAGTGATTATCACAATCTTTTAGATGAACAATGATTGGGCCTTCAGGGTCGTCCACTTTTTTTTTTTTTTTTTTTTTGTGAACAAGCGGAGAAAAACCCCAAAGACAAACTACTCAGAATGGTTTAAAAACCAAACGAGCTTTAGCAACTACTAACAAATCATCAACAATTTTCGAACCAAGCCAAGAGGGAGCATAAGCAAAACTGCACAGACCAAGATCCATACTGTAACTCCAGTTAGCAGGGTCGCCACTACTTTCGGGGATGCATCAATGTGGATTGGAATTCGCTGCTTGATCTTAGTGGCAAATTGAAGAACATTCCTTGTGAGGGTCAATGTATAAAAGCTCAAAAAATTTTAGACAAAGAGAACCATAAAAATGAAACAAAAATATGACCAAATCAACAAAATATCTCCTATTACAAAAGGGTAATGCTAGGCTTACCACATTTATATACTACATTGTATATCACCTCTCTAATGGAGGTGGAGCCCACCAATACAGATGGAGCACACTTAGAGAGATGGTACACAATGTGGTACATAAATATGGTATGCCTAGCATTTTCCATTACAAAATAGTCATGGCAATTTCTTCCTTTCTCACTAAAACTACATTTCTTTAGAGCACTTCCACTCATTTGTCATGGCAAAGAGTAAGGGCAAGTAAGTGTAGTTACTCCTTCATGTGAATAGTATCAGAATAGTATCAGCCCTAGTAATTGTTTTTTGTGGCTTTTCCACCCATTGCCATGGCAACCCAATGGCAATTACTAATTATATGGGATTAATTTATTTATATTATGAGATTAATAAATAAAAAATTGCTAGGTATGTATTAAAAAAATTATGAATTTTTTGGTTATTATTATTATTATTATTATTTTAAAATTTCTTTGCTCATGCCAATTCTCTCAGGCAAGAACTCGAGCTGATATTGCCTTCCGGCCTGCCCAATCTTGATGGAGCCTATGTCTTGCCTGGACTAGAATGCATTGGTGGAGAGGCTTCTCAGCCCAAGAGGCATGGCAAAAGGCCATGGGTGGAAATACTTAGTACAAAAAACAAAAAGGGATATAATATTATATTAAAATGGCAATTTGTCATTATAAAGAAAAATTTATGAGAAATGTTACCTTAGTTTCAAATTGGAACCTCATGTTATAATATTATATGGCAATGGATGCCTACCACACTCATATATGCCTTTATAGCTCATCCCATTCTCCATATTTAGAAATGTATAAACCTACCACTATAGTAATATTTTATGTATTTCCTATGCCTATAAATAGGCTTCAAGGATGAATAAAGAACATACAAGACCAAGAGAAATCTTTGAGTATCAAAGATCGGTTTCTTCCATATCCCAAGCTTTGTGTTCCTTAATATCTATATATATTTTATTTAAGTTTTATAACAATATCTTAATTCTCAAATACAACAAGAATGCAAATTTAGGATTTCATTGCTTGGAAATTCACACTTGTCCAATTTAGCATATGCATTGCACATTGCATATCTCGGCTCATATCTAAGAGTTCTGCAATAATAAGGCGAATTAAGGCATCCCATAGCCTAGCTCTCTATCCATATCTGTCTCCACAAAGCCCTCTTCCTCCTTAGCCAAGTCTCTCTTTGCCATCCCAAGATCTGCCTCTGTAACAGCTAGTACAGCACTCCGCCTCTTGTTCTCACTATCCAAAATATCCACATCTTCTCTCAGTCTTTTCAGTCTCCCTGCCCTTTCCAGAAACTTCTTCATACGCAAAGCGGATTGAACATGAGGTTCCAGCCATGCCAAGTCAAATCTGAAGATCTCAACATCCTCCCATAAATGTTGAAGGCGTACACAGTTATCCTCTGTCATATCCTTCACTGTTGTAGTCTTCAGAAAATGCAGGAGTTCCCCCAAAGCTGTGAATATACATTTGCTAACTTTGCAACTTCTCTTCTGTTGGCATGCAATCAACGAAGGATACCATGAACAGACTGTTGGCAAGTCCTTACTTAATTAGGATTTTGGTTCCTTACTATGTTAGGATTTTAGTTACTTACCATTTATCTAGTCCTATTATAATTGAGATTTATTTCCTATTGTAATTTATATTTATTTTCTATTGTAATTTGGATTTATTTCCTATTTTATTTAGGGTTGTACTTCTCTATAAATACCTCCATATTGGAGAAGAATAATAATATGAGTGAATATGAGTCAAGATGAGCGTATCTTAGCATAACTAAATATTTGCCCTACTTTGTTTGACATGGTATAAGAGCCTAGGTTTTCTTGTGACCTGTGTTTGCGGTCTCCTTGAGAGTCGTTGCTAATCCTTGAGATCCTCTGACAAATTGAGAGTCGTTGGCGTTAAACCCATCATGGGTCTTCACCTTGCTATAAATCCCCGTTTCTCCTTTCCTTAATAATCAACATATATTTCTTCTGCCTTAGCCATAGCCGCACCTTTTTGCAATTTTATCCTTGTCTCTGTCCGTACCGTGTTTATGTTGAGTCATTACCTTTCTTTTTCTCTACCTTTCTTTTTCTCTACCTATGCATGTTGTTGCCTTTTTCTCTTACTTTTCATCTCTCTTTGAGCTTGCTTTATGTTAAAATCAGATTGAGCTTAGTTAGTTTCAGTCTCTTGCGCTCACAGCCGAGCCTCTCTTTTAAATGTATAGCATATGGGCAACACGCCCTTGGGCATTGATGGCCTGATCTTTTTCCTCTGTGAGCCTAGTCACCGTTCACCGAGCCATCTTAAACCTCCGCGAGCCTCGTCACCGCTCGCCGAGCCTTCTCATAGCTGGCCTTTGTCTCTCTCTGTCCTGCTGAGCTACACTGCCGTTGTTCCCTTTGCACAGCCGCTCTGGTCCTCTGCACGCCTATATGGCCATTTTTCCCATTTGATAATGTGTTTCACTTCCTGCCCAGAAACATCTGTGTTTTCTTACTCTCTATTTATTTGGGTGTTACTTTCTTCAAATCTCGACTCTCATACATCGTCGGATTTGAGGGGGAGTGACACTGCTGCTCATCTATTCTGCTGCAATTCAGCTACCCATCTGTCATGGCTGATTCTTTTACATCCGAGCGTCAGTCCGTTTTTGTTTCTTAAGTGCCACTTTTCTTATGGTTCCGACGACCTCTTCTCTTCAGGGGGAGAGAGAGAGTGAAGAGAAGTTGTCTCTGCAATAATGGAAGTATTTGTCATTGTTATTACTGCTGACTACTATGTCCTTTGCTAGTGCCAGTACCGTTGCTCATACCTGTTAGGTCTCTTGCTGGGGACAATGTTATTACTCCTGCCTATTATGACTCTTGCTGGGGACAGTGTTGATTATTGTTGATGATGCCTGTTATGTCCCTACCTTGTTGCTCTTGCTGGTGCCAATGCCTTGTATTGCTGTTGTTGGTACCAGTATTGTTGCTCCTGCCTGTTATGATGCCATTATTGTTGCTCATGCCTTTGTTGGTATGTCTCCATTGTGGTCACACCCATTGACCTTGCCTTTGCTCTTGACTTTCTTTGTCTTGCCTTACCTTATTTTTTTTCGAGGTTTGGCTTTACCTTGCCTTACCCTATTTTTTAGGGTTTGGTTTTTGCCTTACATACTGCCGTGCTCACAGGGTTTCTGTGTTATGCCTTACATACTGTCGTGCTCACAGGGTATCTGTGTTCTGCCTTACCTATTGCCGTACTCATAGGGTTCTGTGTTCTGCTATGTGCCCTATTTTTTAGGGTTTGCTCTTGTGTTTCCACTGCAAACTTTGTTTTAGTTTGTCACTTGTTTCACTCGTGGTTGACTAAAAGACCTTCTCTACAATTGGTGCTTTCTCAAGTATGGTGTTCTGTGACTCGCTTGTCAAGTTGGGCCTGCGAAATATCTTTGCCCAACTTGAGGGGGAGTGTTGGCGAGTTCTTACTTAATTAGGATTTTGGTTCCTTACTATGTTAGGATTTTAGTTACTTACCATTTATCTAGTCCTATTATAATTGAGATTTATTTCCTATTGTAATTTATATTTATTTTCTATTGTAATTTGGATTTATTTTCTATTTTATTTAGGGTTGTACTTCTCTATAAATACCTCCATATTGGAGAAGAATAATAATATGAGTGAATATGAGTCAAGATGAGCGTATCTTAGCATAACTGAATATTTGCCCTACTTTGTTTGACACAGACTTCCTCTAATAGTGGCACAAAAGCTTGATCTATTAGTCCTAAACCCCTAAAGTCCAAATGTTGGCCAGTCGGCGTAAGTTCCTTGAGTGCAGAGGGGTCAACAAGGCTACCAATTTCAGAAGGTGGTGCTGAAAGGTTCCCGTCCATTGTATTGTTTCTCTGTTTGCCCTAAACTCCTTAAATCCATCAGTCAACTAGTTTCTGGGTCTTTTAAAATCTTACCTTTAACGTTATGAACTGAAACTTCAGCTTCAGCTTCAAAAATACATGTATCATTCACGAGATACCCTTTATCATGGTTACAAAGCTCACTTAGACGAATGAATAATGGAAAGCCCCAGTCCTTCTCAGTTGCCACAAACTCATGTCCATTGCTGTCTGTAACATCAAAAGTAACAAGAATCACAAAAATATAATCAAGAATAAAAGCAGATGAACACCAAATAGGAAAATAAAATGTAGAGGAGAGGAGGGCTGTTGAAATGTAAGAAATAGCGCATTCAGTTAAGTTGTCAACGATCAAAACTCAATAGACAAAATATCACAGTTCGAACAGATAGGAGACAAATATCTTAACTGGACTTAAAAGCCTAGATGATTACAATATAGATGGAGCATAGATGATAAAAGGATCCCGAGGCTCTGCATTTACAAAGTGCACTTATGTATGATTAAAGATGTTTAACTTATAAGTAACTTTTTCTTCAATAGTAGAAGAAATTAAGATAACATATTTCAAAACTTAAAACACTGTAAAAGCATTTAAAAAAAAATTGCTCTAATGATCTTCAGAACTCTAAACGCTCTTCCATATATTGAAGGGCTTCTTAGACATAGGTCCATTTTCACTTAGATACAGTTGATCCAATTGACTCTTCTCAATTGCAGTTCACCTAGCAAATTGTGTGGCCGGGTAAGCAAACCTTTGTAGCCATATTTGTTGCATTTTGTGATCTGTAACAAATTTTTCATAATATATATTCTAATGAAGAGCGTTGGGGACATGTTTTTACGATAGACATGGTCACATTCACGGCATTTGCGCGACTGTGAATAGCAGTTATCTGCCACATATTTTGAACACAAACTCAAATTTGTTGATGCTGATGAGTAATATAGATGTTGAGTTTAAACACAACATAAACGTTGTGTGATAAGCATACGTCATTAGATAATGGTATATTTCAATAAAATAATGACAAGTGTTTACACCATAATTAACCAAGCGTGCCTAGCACCAAAGTGACTAACACCAAGGCAGACATGCCTTCTTCCCTGCCAAAGGGAGATGCTCTTCCGAAGGGACAACCACCTGCCGAAGCTCCGAACTGCCAAACCTAAAAACAGGAGACACGTGCCATCATCACAGCAACTTGCACAAAGTCCCACACCGGAACTTTGTGCAAACCTCCTACTTTTACTTCCCTATAAATAGGGAACAGTAACCAAGAAAAAGGGAACTTCTCTCTCACTATTACTGTTACTTTGCAATAGTTACTACCCCTAGCTGACTCAAGCATCGGAGAGCCTTCGGTCGGCACCACACCGGTGTCCGAAGCTTAACGACTGCTTCTCCTGTTTTGTCTTCTGCAGGCCAGCCATCTACTGAAGGCCCAGGCCCTTCTCTTGCTAAAGACAAACCCCTATCTCTAAGTTGACCCTCTCCGAAAAAAAGCATTAATAGTTTGGCGCCGTCTGTGGGAATCGAATACTTAAAACCCATTTTTCTCTACCAGCCCAGCTGGCTCCTTCACCTATCTGGCCCCGTCGCCTCTTCTTCACTCCACACTCAGCCATGCCTACTGAGGATAGCCACGATGCCCAACGTAATACCCCCCAGGAGGGTACCTCCCAGAGGGGACCGTCGGCGGAGGTCAATCTCCAGGCCGAGGTGGAGCTCCTCCACGCCAATGTCGTCAAGATGTCCGAGAGGTGTGACCATCTTCATTCCAAGAACGTTGAGCTGGAGCACGACTACCGCATCCTAAAGCGTAACTGGGAAAGGAACCAAGCCTAGGGCTCCCAACACAGCCTTACCTGAGCGCACACATCCAAACCAGCCGGAGCATTCCCACCATAGTCCCCCAATCCAGCCTAGGCCCAGCAACGGTAAAGGCCCCCTCCATCCGGAGATGACCAAGTCACGGCTTCTCCGTATCTCCCCGCCGAGGAACAGGCCTCATGAACCAACGAAGGTCTACGGGATTGCAGGGATAGTATCCTGGACCGTCAGACGGGACCCCTTCTTATCCCCGTTAATCTCCAAGACCCAAAGGTGACACACCTAGGCCCCCCACCAAAGCCAACCCATGTGCCTGTGGGGGAGGGTATGGGGGACTCGGATAACTGGGGGCATGATTACTTAGAAGAGCACGAGTCTCATCACACCGAGGAGTTCGGTGGACCTGACCTTTATCTAGCCCCTGGCCACCCACACACCAGACCTCCAGCACCCGAGACTCTCCCTCATGCCGACCCGGCAATGAGACTTCTCTTTGAGAAGGTCCGGCGCCTGGAGAATGAGCAGCAGCGCAACCACCAACCCCTCTGGGCGAAGCCACGACCTAGGCCCTTTACCGAACGCATCCTTAATTACCACCAGGAGAAGGAAATCCAGCCCCTCCGCATCGCCTTCTACACTGGCACAGAGGATCTCCTCACCCATATACATTCTTTCCTGTCTGCCCTGGGGTGCAAAGGCTTAACCGACGAGGGCATGTGCCTCCTCTTCCCATCCACTCTCAGCGGTGCGGCCCTGAATTGGTTCTACAGGCTGAGCCCCCACACCATCAACACGTTTAACAGTCTGAAGCAGGCCTTCCTGGACCATTTCATGATCCAAACTGATCGCCTCTACTCCGCGAACGACCTGTACATGCTTAGGCAAGGTGAGGATGAGCCCCTTCGGGAGTATGCAGCCAGGTTTAACCACGAGTACTCCCGCTGCCCAGAGACCGATGATCGTGCCGCCTTTGGTGCTTTCAAGAGTGGCCTCCGTGAGTCCAACTTTCGGTACCTAGTGCACAGCAACCCCTGGAACACATATGGTGAATTAATGAAGCAGGCAGCAGTTCATGCCAATGCTGAGTACTTCAACTCCAAACGTGGCCCGGCCACCCCGGCACATCATCTTTTCGCTGATCCCCCACCTGCTTCAACACCCAACTCAGCCCCGCCTCAACATTCTACTCCCGCCCCAAGTACCCAGGGTACCCAGCACCCCAAGCGGAAGGATAACTACCAGCATACCTTCAACAATAGCAAGCGGGGCAGACATAGCAACCACCACCAGTCCAGCGGGGGCAACCCACACAGGGCAGGTGATCGGGCTCTACTCCCATTCTCACCCAATCTTAGGTTCGAAGTCTTCACCACCCTGAACACTACCTACGAGAATGTCCTGGTGCACGAGGCACCTATCATACCTAAGCCTCCCCCCCGAAGACCAGGCAGCAAGCCCATGCCCAACACGGGTGTCTTCTGTCGCTTTCATCAGTTCGGTGGACACGACACCGAATCTTGTGTTGCCTTGCGCAACATCATTGAATGACTTATTCGTGAGGGGAAACTGGATAAATACGTGCACAATCTCCCACCCCCACCTAACCCTCACCAACGGCAAATCAACATGATCTCAACTATCAGTGGTGGTCCCACCCTGGCTGGAACCTCTAACAACTCCATCAAGCATTATGTCCGCTCCACCTATGCGCACCAGGTCTTCAGCGCTGAGCAGGGACGCTTGCCGAAGACCTATAAATCAGGCTGGGCTCCCATTACCTTCTGCGAGGAGGAGGAGCGCGGTGTTATTCTCCCCCAAGATAACCTAATCATTATCCGCGCCGACATTTCTAACTTGGTGGGGCGTATCTTGTTGGACACTGGCAGCTCGGTCAGTGTGATGTTTGCTGAAGCCTTCAACGAGCTCCAGGTCCCATCTCACCTGCTTGACCGAAGCATTACACCCCTGGTGAGCTTCTCTGGTGAGGTGGTCCAGCCCATTAGAAGCATTCATCTCCCAATCTCTATTGGATCGGCACCCCAGTGGAGGACAATCACCACTCCCTTCCTTATTATCGACTGCCCCACAGCCTACAATGTCATCCTCGGCCGCCCCGCCATGGCCCAAATGAAGGTCTTCATCTCCACCCATATGTTGCTGCTCAAGTTTCCTACGCCTTATGGCACAGGCACGGTGCGCGGAGACCAACTTGGCCCCCGAAGCTACTATGCTTCAGCAGTGAAGTCCACCAACCGTCAACATCGGGGTGAGGCCCTCGCAGTAACCCAGGCTCCAGCCCAGTTCAAGCTGGCACTGAGCGCCCAGAAGACCCCAGGGAGGAATCTGTCACCCCACAGGCCGAACCTGTGGAAGACCTGGAGCTGGTTACTCTCGATGAAGACATCCAGGACCGGCAGGTCAGGATCGGCACCTCCCTCTCACAGGAACTTCGTTCTGATCTTGTCGCCTTCCTTCGCCTTAATTCTGAGGTCTTCGCCTGGTCATACAATGACATGCCTGACATATTACCTGAGATCATATCCCATCGGCTAAGCATTAATCCTGCCGTCAGACCCGTTCGGCAGAAGCGTCGTGCTTATGACCCAGAGCAATATGAGGCTATAAGGGCAAAAGTGGACAAGCTAACTAGCATTGAATTTATCAAAGAGGTGGACTATCCCACCTGGTTGGCCAATGTGGTGATGGTTCGAAAGGGCACAAAGGGCTAGCGCATGTGTGTAGACTACACCAACCTCAATCGGGCCTGCCCGAAGGATAGCTTCCCCCTACCCCACATCGACCAGCTAGTTGATGCCACAGCTGGCCACGCCCTCCTCAGCTTCATGGATGCTTACTTTGGGTACAACTAGATTTTCATGCATCCTGAGGACTAAGCCCACACCTCCTTCATCACGGATCGTGGCCTTTACTGCTACAAAGTCATGCCCTTCGGCCTCAAGAGTGTCGAGGCCACGTATCAGTGTCTGGTGAACAGCATCTTCGATCCCCTAATAGGCAACACCATGGAGGTTTATGTTGATGACATGCTCATCAAGAGTCGCACTACTGACCAGCACATCCCCAACCTCTCAGCCATGTTCACCATTCTGAAGTAGTATAAGATAAGGCTCAACCCCACCAAGTGTGCATTTAGGGTGGCTTCAGGCAAATTCCTGGGCTTAATTAACCAAGCGTGCGTAGCATCAAAGTGACTAACACCAAGGCAGACATGCCTTCTTCCCTGCCAAAGGGAGATGCTCTTCTGAAGGGACAACCACTTGCCGAAGCTCCGAACTGCCAAACCTAAACACAGGAGACACGTGCCATCATCACAGCAACTTGCACAAAGTCCCACATCGGAACTTTGTGCAAACCTCCTACTTTTACTTCCCTATAAATAGGGAACAGTAACCAAGAAAAAGGGAACTTCTCTCTCACTATTACTGTTACTTTGCAATAGTTACTACCCCTAGCTGACTCAAGCATCGAAGAGCCTTCGGTCGGCACCATACCGGTGTCCGAAGCTTAACGACTGCTTCTCCTGTTTTGTCTTCTGCAGGCCAGCCCTTTACTGAAGGCCCAGACCCTTCTCTTGCTAAAGACAAACCCCTATCTCTAAGTTGACCCTCTCCGAAAAAGAGCATCAACAACAAGCCATCACCAGAGATACGAACATAAATTTGAATTAAGATACCCTTTCTTGTTGACTTGTTGGTATCAAGTTGATTAACTAGGGTGAAGCTAAAGTTGGCATATCTACTCCACCCATATGGAAAATGATGAAGCTTCTGCAACATCCAAATACACGGCCAAGTGCTACTTCTTTGTTCCCCTTAGGAAATATAAGGATCCGCCTAATCATATATACACCAACCAGGGAAATTAAGCCCAGAGCTAATCAACAATTACATTAATTATATCACCCTCATAAACAAATTAGTACGTACGTACCATTTATAACCACCAACGAAGAACACGGCGGAGCAATGCTTTGTGTTAGTCAACTTAGAGAAGTGATCAATTCTCCAAGTGAATTTCCCAGAGGACAAAAGGCCGTCCTCTCCCTCATTCTTCATTATTCTACCATGGAAGTTCAAACATGAAAATAATAGCCACCGACGCCGTCACACAAATATCACACAATAGATGCTAGTTTAGATTAAAATTGCATCTATAGCACATGTAGAGATGGAAAAAAAAAGCACCAATATTAATAAATATAACACTTGACCAATTCATATGTCAATATGTGAGAGAGAGAGAGAGAGAGAGAGAGAGTTTTGATAAAAAAGCAGAAGAAAAGGGAATTTTCACAGACGAAATCTTCCTTAAGCCTGTCTCTCAACACTATGGCCACTTAGGAAGAGAGACGATTAGTTGATTAAGGATTCCTTTATCTGTATCAGTGTTTTCAAAGGCATGCTTTCGCGCGCGTCAGAGCGAGGCGGCCGGAAATTGACCGAGGGAAGGCGTGAGGAGGCGTTTCAAGGCGGAGCGAGGAGGGGCAAGGCGCGCCAGATCTGGACACTGAACCGGAAGAAATTTTCAGCTTCTCTGCAAATTGGGTGCGGCTCTGCGAGGAAGATGATATCGCGAGGAAGACGACTCGCGTGTTTTTTTATAAGTTTTTTATAACGAAACGACATCGTTTCGATTGAAGTGTTTTTTTTAAAAAAACTTAAAGTGAAACGACGTCGTTTCACTTGAAGTGTTTTGAAAAAACAATGAAAAAAAAACACGCAAGTTTCTTTCTTTTCTTTTTTTTTCCCCACTTGTTGCTTCCCTTCATCCAATCTTCTTGCCTTTTCTATTTCCAGCCATTTTCTACTTACCTTTTCTTTTTCTTCTCTAAATTAATATATTAACACATGGAATTATATATATATATATATATATATATTGTGTATAGTACAACCCTAATTTCTACTCTTACCAAATAATCTCCATCAATTTCAAGAATTCTCTTCATCTTTCGACTGCAAGTCAGTATTTTATTTCTCTCTAATTCTTGGAAATATTTTATTTTTCTCTCTAATTCTTCGCAATTGTAATTTGAAGTTCCGTATTATTTTTTTTCAATTTTTTGAAAAATATATTAGTTATCTTACGTCTCAATGCTTCAAGGTTTACACCTCGTATAGCACTATTAAAAACGCCTCGCCTATACACCTCGCCTTTAAGTAACTAATCTGAACCAATCAAGGAGGGATAAGACGAACAAACTTCCTCTAGAAATGGAACAAAAGTTTTCTCTACACGTCCTAAGCCCTGAAAATCCATAAGCTCTCCAGTTTCTTGGTCTTCTAAAATCTTAATACTGTTACGGACTGAAACTTCAACTTCAATAACACATACAACATTCACAAGGTACCTTTTATCATGGTCACAAAGCTCTCTTAGAAGAATGAATTCAGTAAAGCCCTAGTCACTCGAATTTGCCACAAACTCATGCTTAATATCTGAAATTCAAAGGTATCAAGAATTACAAAAACATTAATATCAAGAATTAAAGGTAATGAACATGCAATTAAGCAATATTGGTCATAGAGTGGTCCTTTGAAGTGCAATAGGTAAAACTGTTGAAAATACCAGTGTTTTCAAAGGCATGCCTAATGGCGCCTCGGAGCGAGGCGAATGGAAATCACCTCAAGCATTCGTCTGTTTAGCTTGCTGCACGTTTAGTGGAGTGAGGTGTGGTGAGGCGGCCAGGCAGAGCGAGGCAGAACGGTGCCACTATTTCTGCGTTCTGCAAGCCTATAACGCGATGAAGAAGATGAAGTTTTTTTTTTATAGGTTTTCTTCAATGAAACGGTTTCGTTTTAAAGTTTTGGTTTCTGGATTTTAAGTTAAATGCACGTTTTGACTCCCCAACTATAACCTGGACCTATATATATATATATATATATATTACATACTATTAATATTATACCCAAGTTGGACCTGAAGGATAACCTGGCCACAGAAGATATAACCCTTACCCAATATTCTTGTCCACTCTTTTGTTCCTCTTCTCTCTAGTTTTATAAAGTTTCTATTAAACTCTTTTGTCTCTATAGGGTGGGATGAATGAATTGAGTTTTTCTTTCGATGTTGAATAAATATTTTTCAATATGAATTAGTACTACAATTTAGTTGTATTATTGTTTCCCTCTTTTCGGCCGGATAGGCCGATTGTAGGAGCTTTTGGTCCTTCTTCTTGTAGATTGCGTAGGCGTGCCACCACCAAGCCACTAAATGGCTTGAATGGAAAAGGTTGGATTATTGTGTTCGTGCTTCTGAATTCTAACCAGCCGATTGATCGGCCAAGCAAGGAACCTCCTCTTGGCCTAGGTTCTTTCACTTCCTTAGAGTCGAGGATGGTTAGGTTTCGTATAGTTATTTAAGTATTTTTGAGATTTTTAATGATAATGATGCAAATTAAATTAAAATATGCGATTAAGCTTAAAGACGAGAATTGAAGTGCGATAAAGTAAATCAAAGCGATAGATAAACTCAAATTAAACGAAGAACGAAATAAGAACGATATAAATGATAAAGGCAATAAAATAAAGCAATTTGAAATTAAATTAAGTTTAAAGCAAATTCGATAACAACTAGCAATAAAGCGATAAAATTGAATCTTAAGACAACGTAATGAAAAATACAAGAAATTAAACTTACACTAACGAAAGTGAAGAACTGATCTAGTCTACTTGCTTGGAAAATAAAACCCTAGTCTAGGGATAGAAAATTGAAAGACAAAAAGTAGGTTTTTGTGTCTGATGTCAGGTCTTTTGCTCTTTGTCTGATGTAGTTTATATAGAGGCATTCGTCAGCCCATGGGCTGGCCATTAAATGGCCAAAGGTCAACTTGGTTCAAAATCTTTCCTTGTGTGGTTTCCTAAATTCACGGAATTGACTCGAATGAAATCATCGGGTTACAAATCGGATCACTTGATTTTCTCCTTCTTAGGAATGTCTCGGATTGACATCACTCCCTTTGATTGCTTTCCTTGGATGGATCTCGTCACGTGAATGAAAACATCCAAAAGTGTTTGGTCCACTTTCGTGGGCTGGGCTTGAACCTTCGAGACTTGTCTTGAGATCTGGTGAGACAGACTTCCACTCTTGAGGAAATAATCCCATGATGTTGGAGTGGCTAGAAATTCAATGAATCTACATGCATTCTCAAGGTGTCTTAAAATGTAATATATTTATCAAATAGGCCACTTAATGGCCATTGAGAATCCCAGGCCATAAGGTCATGACTTGCATATAAGCATAAAGAGAATTCGAAGCACAAAGGCCTGTGGCCTAAGTCTACCGGCAAAGCCATTGTTTGGCCTTACCAATTATATAATAATAATAAAACCCATTTGAACAACCTAATAAATAAAAATAATAAATAAAACCTCAACCACACAGAGCCCAACTCCATTCGCACTAAAACTTATATATTGATTGCAAATCAGCCAACACTTTCATTACATCTAGCCAACACAAGATCAGCCTACTCCAAGACCAGCTGCCAAAGCTCCAACCAACTCCTCCTTCATTCTCCCAGCCAAGTCGAAATTGGCCTATCACATATATATAATATTATATAATAAATATAATATATGATATCATAAAGTTGGCATTCCGCCAACTTTTCAACCAAAGGATATAATATAATATATATATATATATATATATATATTTATATATACAGTCCCCTTCAGTTGAGGGATCCCTCAAATAGTGTTCTTTGAGGGATAGGGCGCTCAACCGTTGGATCTGTTTTAATGATCTTGTGAGGCTGAGATTGTTTTACATCTTTTCACCCGTTTTCTGCCAAATAACCCGACACATCCGATGCTGGAGAAGACCAAGGCGCGCGGGCTCTCAGATGGGAAACGAAGGAAGAGGAAGAGCCCCTTGCAAGCCTAAGAGAAGACCCACTCTCTCAAGATGAAGAGATGACACACCATTTCCAACTGAGCTTGTGAGATTTCTATTTCTATAAGGTATCCACTGTCGTGGTTTTTTTTTCCCTTCGAAATCTGGGTTGTGGTTGTCGATTTGGAGATGTACGAGGGTCTTTCGATCTGAGTTTGTAGATTTCTGGGTTTTTTAAAATCTAAGTTGAGATTAATCTCCATATTTAATATGGGTTTGGAAAAATTCATGTGAATTATTATTGTTATGTTGTTCTAGTATCTGACATAGGTTATTTTAAAATGGATTTGAAGCTTTCTGCTAAAAGTTGAGATTACATCTCCAGATTTGATATGGGTTTGAAAAAATGCATGTGATTTACCTATTATTTTTGTTGTTGTGGTGTTATCTGATATTTTGAATGTGGGTTTTAAAATTGATTGCAGCCACACGAATATTTAAAACAAAAAAATGCTATTGTTGATATGCATCCAACAGAAAATGCAATCATATTCAGCGTGAATTTGAAATAAGAATAATGTGTAGAACTTTCTGGTTGATGACTTAAAGTGGACTTCATGGACAATGGCAAGTGTAGCTTGTGGAATACTTGGGTTTCCATTTATGTCATGAATAGTGCAACCATCTGAGGAGGAGCTTTGAAGGACGGAGCAAACAAGATTGATATTTTTCTTCATTATGAATCATTTGCCAATCAAGAGCTTTGAAAGAGGCAACAAACGTGTTCTGGTTTTTGTCATTATAATGTCTGTAGTCTTTTTTGAGGTGGATGTAAGCTTTTCTATTTAGATGAATAGTTGTTGGGTCAACTTCTGCAATTTATTGAAGTTCATAATCAGCTTTCCATGATTAAATTTCTCATATATCTTTAATCACTGCCATGAAGGTTTAAAGTTATCAATTTGTTGTTAGAAGTAGAAAATATTTCATTTGTTCCTTACTAGCTTCTTTCACAAGGGTTTTTCCTTTTCTTTTTTTTTTTGGACAAAGGGCTTTTCCTTATGTGCTTGTTCACTACTACAAAAAGTGAAAAAGACGACTAGAAAAAGACGACGGTAGAAGAAAAAAACCATCGTTGTATTTAAAAAGATGACAGTAACAAAAAACCGTCGTGGATAAGTGACTTAAACAACTAAAAAATGGAGGTACTGTTGAATATTTTTTTTATAACGACGCACACAAATACAAAAGCGTTGTCTTATTAAAAAGGTTTTCTTCAGAGTTAAAATCTTGACCAAAAAACAACGACAGCAGGTATGACAAGCGTCGTCTTTTATATGTAAAGATGACGCTTTTTATAAAAAAAAAGGTCGTCTATTATGAAGTAAAGATGACGGTTTTTTTAAAAATGGGTCGTCTATTATATGTAAAGATGATGGTTTGTTTAAAAAATGGTCGTCTATTATATATAAAGATGATGATTTGTTTAAAAAATGGTTGTCTATTATGAAGTAAAGATGACGGGTTTTTATTTTATTTTTAAAAGGGTCGTCTATTATATGTAAAGATGACGCTTTTATAAAAAAGAGTCGTCTATTATGAAGTAAAGATGACGGTTTTTTTTTAAAAATGGGTCGTCTATTATATGTAAAGATGATGGTTTATTTAAAAAAAGGTCGTCTATTATATGTAAAGATGATGATTTGTTTAAAAAAGGGCCGTCTATTATGAAGTAAAGATGACGGTTTTTTTTTAAAAGGGTCATCTATTATATGTAAAGATGATGATTTCTTTAAAAAATGGTCGTCTATTATGAAGTAAAGATGACGGTTTTTTTTTATAAAAAAGGGTCATCTATTATATGTAAAGATGACGCTTTTATAAAAAGGGTCGTCTATTATGAAGTAAAGATGACGGTTTTTTTAAAAAAATGTGTCGTTTATTATATGTAAGGATGACACTTTTTATAAAAAAAAGGGTCGTCTATGATATGTAAAGATGACGGCTTTTTTAAAAAATGGGTTGTCTATTATATGTAAAGATGACGCTTTTTATAAAATAAAATAAAAAGGGTCGTCTATTATATGTAAAGATGATGGTTTGTTTAAAAAAGGGTCGTCTATTATGGAGTAAAGATGACGGTTTTTATAGAAAAAGGTCGTCTATTATATGTAAAAATGACACTTTTTATATAAAAAACAGGAACGTCTATTATATGTAAAGATGATTTTTTTTTTGGACAAAATTATATGTAAAGATGATGGTTTGTTAAAATAACTGTTAAATCATGATTTTTCATTTATAACCGTCGAAATTTTTGTCCCGTTACTTGATCTCTGAATGTTTATTTTTTCCGATTTTTGGCGTATATGATCTCGAAGTATAAACAACAAGTTTGACGGTTGGATCATTGAAACTAGTTTCTTAGAATGCGTATGCCATCAAAACAATATATTCACTAACAATTAAGAGTTTATTTATACTTTCGTTAAATATAACTTCAGATTTTGTGGTATCCACTAGTGTAAATATTTTAAATTGAAGATCAAATTCAGTCATTGTATTCATATAGGGTCAAGGAGTGTAGTGGTAAAAAATCATCAAAATCAGAGTTAAAATAACCGTTAAATCATGATTTTTCATTTATAACTGTCGAATTTTTTGTCTCGTTACTTGATCTCTGAATGTTTATTTTTTCCGATTTTTGGCGTATATGATCTCGAAGTATAAACAAACAAGTTTGACGGTTGGATCGTTGAAACTAGTTTCTTAGAATGTGTATGCCATCAAAACAATATATTCACTAACAATTAAGAGTTTATTTATATTTTTGTTAAATATAACGTAAGATTTTGTGGTACCCACTAGTGTAAATATTTAAAATTGAAGATCAAATTCAGTCATTGTATTCATATAGGGTCAAGGAGTGTAGCGGTAAAAAATCATCAAAATCGGAGTTAAAATAACCGTTAAATCATGATTTTTCATTTATAATCGTCGAAAATTTTTGTCCCGTTACTTGATCTCTGAATGTTTAGTTTTTCCGATTTTTGGCGTATACGATCTCGAAGTATAAACAAGCAAGTTTGATGGTTGGATCGTTGAAACTAGTTTCTTAGAATGTGTATGCCATCAAAACAATATATTCACTAACAATTAAGAGTTTATTTATACTTTTGTTAAATATAACATAAGATTTTGTGGTATCCAATAGTGTAAATATTTTAAATTAAAGATCAAATTCAGTCATTGTATTTATATTGGGTCAAGGAGTGTAGCGGTAAAAACTCATCAAAATCGGAGTTAAAAAACCGTTAAATCACGATTTTTCATTTATAACCGTCGAAATTTTTTGTCCCGTTACTTGATCTCTGAATGTTTATTTTTCTGATTTTTGGCGTATACGATCTCGAAGTATAAACAAACAAGTTTGACGGTTGGATCGTTGAAACTAGTTTCTTAGAATGCGTATGCCATCAAAACAATATATTCACTAACAATTAAGAGTTTATTTATACTTTCGTTAAATATAACATAAGATTTTGTGGTATCCACTAGTGTCATCTATTATATGTAAAGATGATGTTTGTTTAAAAAAGAGTCGTCTATTATGAAGTAAAGATGACGATTTTTTTTTAAAAAAGGGTCGTCTATTATGAAGTAAAGATGACGGTTTTTAAAAAAAAAGGGTCATCTATTATATGTAAAGATGATGGTTTGTTTAAAAAAAGGGTCCTCTATTATGAAGTAAAGATGACGGTTAAGAGGTCATCTATTATATGTAAAGATGACGCTTTTTATAAATAAATAAAAAGGGTCGTCTATTATATGTAAAGATGATGGTTTGTTTAAAAAGGGTCGTCTATTATGAAGTAAAGATGACGGTTTTTTAAAAAAAGGGTCGTCTATTATATGTAAAGATGACGCTTTTTATAAAAAAGGGTCGTCTATGATATGTAAATATGACAATTTTTTTTAAAAAGGCGTCGTCTTTTAAAACACGCTAAAAAATGACCGCTTAAATGAATTCGTGCTTGACAAATTTTCAAATTTTCACTCGTCTTTAAAAACCTTATCTCTCATTAACAAGCGTCGTCTTTTAAAACACGCTAAAAAAGTGTACTTGAATGAATTCGTGCTCGACAAATTTTCAGATTTTCCCCCGTCTCTGAAAACCTTATCTCTCCCTCCTTGAAACCCTTCCTGCACTCTCTAAAACACCCTCATGAAACTCTCTACAAAATCATCAAAAAATCGATATCAATGAAGGAGTTGAGAGATTGAGGTCTTCGCAGATCCATAAGATGTAGAGGGAGGTTCTGTATTTGAGAATCAAAGCTGGTTGAAAGGTTTGATTTGAAAGTCACCTAATCTCTCAATACCCTTCTATATCTTGCTAGTGAATTCTGGATTAGTCTCTTTGCGTTTCTGGTATGTTCTTTGTTTCCCTAATTTCAGATTTTGTCTCTCTTGATTTGTCTGGTTTGTTTACATATTTTTTTATATTTCTGGTTTCTTTTTAGATTTTCTAATTTGGTTATCAGGAGATGAGGAGGAAGCTTGCAGATTTATAACTTTTTCTTTTGCAGGTTTTCTATGTGAGTCGTATGTTTTTTTGTTGTTGAAAATTTGTTACCTTCTCTTTTCACCATCATTTTATTTATATATTTTTCCTTTTGCAGGTTCTCAATGGTTTTTTTTATGCTCATTTTACAAGTTTTCTATGGAAATATGGACCAATGGTAAAATTTCTCTTCCACCTAATTTTTTATGTTTATAATTTTTTTTTTTTCTCTTTGTCATTTTGATTTATTTACAGGGATGATGGAGGAGACTTCAGTTGTGCATCATTTGTATGTTTGGATGAGGAATGCTTGGATTAGGAGTACGTAGGTCTTGTTAGGAATTATGTTTGTTGTAGAATAAAGATTGGTTAACTATGTAATAACTATTGAATCTTCAAGTTTTATGAAAGAAACTATTATATATTCATTAATAAAGCATTATGGTTGGTTTTCTAGTTAAAATCGTTGTATAGCATCATAGGAAATCAAAAAGAACTAAAATGCAGCAGTTTGGAAACTTATTAGACGACGGTTTTTATAATAAATCATGGTCTTCACAGATAATTAACGACGGTTTTTATAAAACAGGGTCGTCTATTATAGGTAAAGATGACGATTTTTATAAAAAAAAGGGTCTTCTATTATATGTAAAGATGACGGTTTTTTTTAAAAAGGGTCATCTATTATATGTAAACATGACGGTTTTTTTTTAAAGGGTCGTCTATTGTGAAGTAAAGATGACCCTTTTTAAAAGGGTCGTCTATTGTATGCAAAGATGACGATTTTTATAAAAAAAGGGTCGTCTGTTATATGTAAAGATGACGATTTTTTAAAAAGGGTCATCTATTATATGTAAAGATGACGGTTTTTTTTAAAAAGGGTCGTCTATTGTGAAGTAAAGATGACATCTTTTTTAAAAGGGTCGTCTATTGTATGTAAAGATGACAATTTTTATAAAAAATGGTAGTCTATTATATGTAAAGATAACAGTTTTTTTTTAAAAAGGGTCGTCTATTGTGAAGTAAAGATGACCTTTTTTTAAAAATGTCATCTATTGTATGTAAAGATGACGGTTTTTATAAAACAACCGTCGTCTTTATAAACAATCCACGACGGTTTTCATAAAAAATCGTCATCTTTACATACAATACACGATGGTTTTATTAAAAACAGTCGTCTTTCCTCCTATAATTAATGATCTTTACCTCTAAACAACGACGATTTTCTTTAAAAACCGTCGTCGTTACAGATAAACAACGACGGTGAAAAGCCGTCGTAGTTTGACATCCAAATAGATGTCGGTCGATTTCACGATGGTTTGAAAACCGAATACACGACGGTGAATTCCCGTCGTCTTTTGCCTTTTTTTGTAGTAGTGACATCATCCTGAAAAGACAAAGCAAATGAAAATAATTAATTCAATTTTATCAAGAACATGCAAATTACATAGGTAGAATATGACTTTACTTACTCAAGATATATTACTTTGAATGAGAAGTTCCATGCTAGGGAAAAAAAAATATTAATATTCTTGTGCCTGCAATCAATTTTAAAACCCATATTAGATATCACAACAACAACAACAACAATAAGTAAAACACATGATTTTTTTTCAAACGCATATAAAATCTGGAGATGTAATCTCAACTTTTAGCAGAAATCTTCAAATCGATTTTAAAAAAACTCATGTCAGATACCAGAACAACACAACAATAATAATTCACATGAATTTTTCCAAACCCATATTAAATATGGAGATTAATCTCAACTTAGATTTTAAAAAACCCAGAAATCTACAAACTCATATCGAAAAACCCACGTACATCTCCAAATCGACGACCACAACCCAGATTTCGAAGGGAAAAAAAAACCACGACAGTGGATACCTTATAGAAATAGAAATCTCGCAAGCTCAGTTGGAAATGGTGGGTCATCTCTTCATCTTGAGAGAGTGGGTCTTCTCCTAGGCTTGCAAGGGGCTCTTCCTCTTCCTTCGTTTCCCATCTGAGAGCCTGCGCGCCTTGGTCTTCTCCAGCAACGGATGTGTCGGGTTATTTGGCAGAAAACGGGTTAAAAGATGTAAAACAATCTCAGCCACACAAGATCATTAAAACATATCCGACGGTTGAGCGCCCTATCCCTCAAACAACACTATTTGAGAGATCCCTCAATTGAAGGGGACTGTTTATATATATATATATATATATTTATATATATGAATTGTACACAAGCTACAGACCAACATTACTATGCATAAAGTTGGCATTCCGTCAGCCAACTTTTCAACCAAAGGACGTGGGCCAACCTTGGCCTTGTATTCCTTCAAAAAAAAATCTTTATGGTCTGTTCCTACACCCACAACTCCAAAACTCCAGCCAACTATTCATTTCTGGAAATTCAACCATCTTGCTAAAAGCTCAACTCAAGTAAGCAATTTTTCTTTCACCATTCTAGCTGCCATTGTAGATCTTGTCATTCAATTTATTCATTATTTGACTATTGCTAAATAACAATATCTTTGTTTTGGCTTGGCCTTTGGGTTTCCACTTGACTTGATTTGAATTGAGACCACTTGGCTTAGCTTGAATTTAGGGACCACATCCAAACAATTATATTATTTATAAATTTTTGTTATTAAAATAAATTAATATTCAAAAGGCTTACGCCTCAATAAGTAAAGTCTTATGCCTCGTATAGCGCTATTAACAACGCCTCACCTATACGCCTTGCCTTTGAAAACATTGGAAAATACTAGTACCTACTTTTTTTATCAATCAGGGTAGGGGAAAGGACTTTGAACTTGGGAGGACCCTTACTACAGGAAAAAATAAATAGCACTAGACTCAAAGTTGGTAGGCTTATTTATGTACATGCCCCCTGTGCTTTCAAACTTGTCTCAGATTACCACCTGTGTTTGCAAACGTCTCAAAATACCCCCCAACCTTTTAAAAACGGTCTCACGTTACCCATTCCGTCAGTTCTTTAGAAGTTCCGTTACATGCGTTGGGCCCCACTTCGTTTTAATCTTTAACCTCTTCGAATAAGGGTTTCTCAGTTCTAAGAAAGGGGGAAATTGGGTGAGAAGGGGAAATTGGAGAAGAGGGCTTAAGGTTTGTGAAAATCTGATGTTGGCTTCGATTTTGGGAGAATCTGGAGAATATTTAGTACTCTGAGATGGAGTTTGAAATTGGGAGATTGTGGATTAGAAGATTTGGGTTTATGGAAACAGGAGAGAAGTAAGGAGAAGCAAGGCATGCCCAATGGTGTCATTGTGGGAAGTTAGCACGGATGCAGACTTCTTGGACCAATTTAAAACCAGGGCGGAGATTTCTAGTCTACCCAAAGTCAAAGGTAAGCATGTTTAAGATCAAATTTTCAGTCATTATTTTGGGCATCACAAATTGATAGAGTTCTTATTGATGAAATTGTCAGTCATTGATGAAAATTTCAATCATTGAGAAAATTGAGGAAATTTTCAGTCATTGTTCTTGGTTGATATAGGGAAGTGGAGAAAAAGGATGTAGGTTTTTTCAGTGGTTGATGCAGAAATGTGTGAGCGTTCAAAATCTTTGATACCTGGTTTCCTGAGGAAGATTGATAGGGTGGAGAAGGAAAATGCAAAGATTCGAGCAAAGTCAAAAATATTGTGGGCTGCTATGTTGCTTTCTTGGTTGGTGGTGTTTGCCATGAAGATGAATTAGGCACTTTGGCAGTAGTTCAGTAGGCATTGTAATTTGAGAACAAATGTTAATATAATGTAAGGCAATTTGGCAGTAGTTCAGTGGGCAAATGTAATTTCAGAACAAATGCTAATCTAATGTAAGGCACTTTGGCAGTAGTTAAGTTGGTGTAATGTAATGTAATGTGATGCTAGTTAAATTTGTTCATTGTAATTTGTTTAGAGTTCAGACCATAACTTTGATATGTGATATGAATGGTAACTTGTTTAGAGGTTACAAATGGTGCCATACTGAATGGTCAATTATCAAATGGTCAATTATCCATAACAGATATCAATAATCACACAAACCAAAACAGTTTCCAAAACAGGTTCCAACCATAACAGCCTTAGGAATATATGCACAAACCAAAACAGGTTCCAACCATAACAGACATCAAATATACAAGTTCCAACCAAAACAAGTTCCAACCATAACAGACATCAATAATCCCACAAACCAACAACCATGTCTGGACCATTAAAGTCTTCCATAACATTCAGGGATGAAAAAAAAGGATCTTTGACAAAATGGCTCCTCTGTTGATCTTTCATCCTCCTCCTACGTTGTTGTACTCAAGATAGTTTGGCAGGTTCAGATGCTTGAGATGGTTGGGATTGAGAAGCATCAGCTGCTTGAGATGGTTGGGATAGAGAAGCATCAACTACTTCAGATGCTTGGGATTGAGAAGGCCCTTGGAAAACACTTGCTTGTTTCCTTTACCTTAATTGCATACTCTGTTGTCC
The DNA here is from genome assembly GCA_903112645.1 of Prunus armeniaca. Lineage (NCBI taxonomy): Eukaryota > Viridiplantae > Streptophyta > Magnoliopsida > Rosales > Rosaceae > Prunus > Prunus armeniaca. The sequence goes on from CAEKDK010000002.1 coordinate 5,440,335, forward strand.
GCTACTTTGGTCTCCACCATCTCTCCTTCTTACCTAAAAGAAATAATAATTAGAAGTTTCCATGATATGAAATTTTGATTGGTGAAAACATAGTTGAAACCATAGCACTTACTGCAAGTTTTTCCTTGGCAACTTTCCTCTTCCTAGTAGGCTTTATGTTGGGATATCTACGTTCCTAATAAGCTAAGTCATCAAGTCAAAAACCAAATCAAATACATTTAAATGTTATAAAATAAAAAATAAAAACTCTCTCTCTCTCTCTCTCTCTCTCCTCTCTCTCTCTCTCTCTCTCTCTCTCTCTCTCTCTCTCTCTCTCTCTCTCTCTCTTTCTTTTTCCCCCCCTCGCAACCGATTTCTTCTCCCCCCCCATTCCTCATGACCACCACTTACCCCCTTGAACCTAGCACCCTGGCCCTAGCCAGCAACTGCAAAAAAGATAAAACAAAGAAATCATCCACAAAACCCAGAACCCCGACAACTACAGAACCCTAGCAACTACAGGAAAGAGAAAAAAATTCATCCACTGAGGCTTGTTTTTTTGTTTCTTTTCTTTCCTTTGTTGTTTGGTTTTATTGGAGGATTTGGGTCTGATGTATGTTATCTCATCAAATAGATGGGTGTGGGGGAGAGAGACTTGGAGTCAAGATTCCACATCTAAAGGAGAAATCGGTGGGGTCTAATGTGGGTTATCGGGTGGGAGAAGAAATTGGTGGGGAGGGGGGGGGGGGGGGGGAATTGGGGCTGTGGTGGGGGGAAAGAAGAAATTTTAGAGGGGGAGGGAGAAGAAATCGGGAGAGAGAGAGAGAGATGAGATTTGTTTTTTACATTTTTGTGTGAAAATATATTTTTGCCCATGTCATCATCTTTAACAGAAAAGTTGACTGAGAAGCATAATTAAAGTACCACCATAACAATTTAGCAATATGAGGGACGAAAAGCAAAAGTTTGGTCTTAGTCGAGGGACCATTGTTACAATTTAGCCTTTTTTTTTTTGCAGTACTGTAGTTTTGTAGTTTTCCATCAAACTCATGCTTTTAATGCTCCATTCAACGTAGTTTGGGTTTCTTGTGATTTTTGGCTATTGATTAACCCAACTGGGGTTTTCCATAAGGCGATTGATCTTCACATACATAATATATTTGCAGGAGAGTGGGTTTTCTTCTCTTTTTTATGTTTAAGAGAAAATGGTGCAATTAAATTAAATGTGCGTTTAAATGTAAAGACAAGAATTAAAGTGTGATAAGATAGATCAAATCGATAAATGCACATAAAATAAAGTAAGAACGAAATAAAAGCGATAAGAACGATAAACTAAATTAAAACAAGAATTTAAACTTCATGAAAATGCGATAACAATGAAAAGTAAAGCAATTGAAATAAACTTGAATTTAAAAGACAAGAAAATGTAAATTGAACGAAAATTTAAACTTACAATGGGAAAAGGAAGAACTTGCTACATTAGGTGCTTGAAAAGTAAAATCCTAAATCTAGGAAAAGAAAAGTGCTAGGTGAAAAATAGGTTTGTGTGTCTGGTGATGTGTGTCTTTTGCCTTCGTTTGGTGAGGTTTATATAGGGCGCCTGTTGGCCCACGGGTTGGCCATTGAATGGCCAAATGTCAACTCTTTTAAAACTCTTTCCTTTTGAGGCCACTTGAATCCGTGGGATTACATTGGTGGAAATATTCTGATTGCTTGATTCTATCTTGTTTTTGAATATTCTGAACTATCATCAATCTCCTTGATTTCTTTCCTCGTGAGGCCTCTGCCACTCGCATACACCCCTCCGGAAATCCTAGGCATGAATCCATGGCTTGGACTTCACCCTCCGAACTCATTGGAATTATATGGGGCTGACCCTTATGACCTCTGAGTTCTTGGGAGTTCTAAAGTTAGTCCACCAAGAAAATCCTCATTTAATTTTCATATTCATTTATCAAAAAATATATATATTATATTTATGTGTACGAGCCCTTCGATTACTGAAGTCATCAGTTGCAAAACTCTTCTCAATTTTGGCCGCAACTCCTCAGGCCCAGCCGCTCCTCAAGCCCGGTCATAACTATCAAAACGTTGCGGCCGCCATTTCTCCAAAACTCCAAGCTCAGCTAGCTCTAAACTTCTCTAGCTCGGCCGTCATTTCTCCAAAACTCCAAAATCCGGCCGCCAAACTTCTCCAGCATGGCTGCCATTTCTCCAAAACTCCAAGACCTGGCCGCCAAACTTCTCCAAGGGAAGATCCGGGCACTTTTACATTTTTGTGGGCATATTTGTTTTGTCTAATTTTTGCTAGAGGACCGCTCAGTGTTTAAAGAGAGAGGGAAGCTCGGCTCTTTATGTTTTCGAAGGGTGCTCGGGTTGGGTGAATTTTCACCACCCTCAAACACGTATGAAGATACGCATTGATTGAAGGTTTGCTTCTGGAGGACTCCACATAGGGGTGTGATGCTAAGTGCCAAGACTAGCTTCACTCAGCATGACAGAATGTGATGGACTAAAATGACATCGGGTTCTAATAGGCGAAGGAGCCAGCGAGACTAGTAGAGATGTGTGATTCAAAATTTGTTTCCCATAGACGGCGCCAAACTGTTGATACCCAAAATTGGGTGTCAACTTATATAGAAGAAGTGCGGAGTCTTTAGCAGGATTAAAGGTTATGGACCTTCGACCTAGAAGCTCATCCTGCAGAAGAAAGATGGAAGAAGCAATCGACAAGATTCCGATACCGGTATGGTATTTGCCGAAGACTCTCCGATGCTTAAGTCAGTAAGTGTGTGGCATACAGTAATTTGGGCAGAGTAACAGCAAAGGTGAAAAGTAGTTACCCTTTCTACCTGGGCACTATTCCTCTTTTTGGAGAAATGAAAATGGGAGTTTGCATAAAGTTTTGATGTGGGACTTTGTGCAAGTCACTCTAGTGACGACACATGTTTAAGGCTTAAGTTATGTAGTTGAGAGCTTCGACAATCGCCTTCAGTTGACAATTGCCACATATGAGGAAAGGTGTTTTCAGTAGCTGAGATCATGACGGTGTCATCAGTCTAGGGGTCTGTCTGCGCGCTGATCTCTCATATCGAATGTACTCGATTGATTATGGTACAAACAGCTACTTTGTTTCCCTTGGGATATGTAAGGACCCTCCTGATTATACCAACCAAGTCAATTTAGGCTACAGAAAATAAAAACTCACCATTATATATCAACACAAATATCTAAGCACAAAATTATGCGCTTGTAAATTGGAGGTATAGCCAAATAGGCACCAGTCATAACCAATAATGACGAAAACGTCATAGTAAAGCTTTGTCGTATTCAACTTAGAGAAGTTGTCAATTTTTCATGTGAATGTCCCAGACACAAGCTCCTTTCTCATTCTTCATTCTTCTACAGACATCAAAGGTCAAAGTCAAACCCTTAAATACATAGTAAACAAGTAGTGCCCATAACACCAAATATAATTAAGCCAAAGAAAAAAAAATGACACCAGACAAATATCACTCAACAAAACTACTTTTGAATAAAGCACAAAAAATCAAGCTACCATGTATCGTAGGTTGGTTGGTGCTCTTCAATATCTTACGTTCACTGGCCCTGAGTTATGCCGTAAATATTGCTTGTCAATTCTTGTCTCAGATGTGCATTTTGGTCTTGTTAAATGTATTCTTTGATAAATTCAGGGGACTCTCACTCATAGTATGCACTATACTTATGGTCTTATCCAGGGGCGGAGCTAGAATTGTAAAATTGGGGGGGCCAAAGGAGAAAATACAAGTATATAAAACACCTAAGTATTCAATACTTACATGTTTAGAGCTAAATATTTTTAATTGAGTAATGTCTAATTTGTTTTAGAGGAAATTTTAACTTAAATTCTAAGTTGTTTATTACAAATTCTATATATTATATATAATATAATAGAGGAGTGATAAAAATATGGGGGGGCCAGGGCCACTCCAGGTCTAGGAGTGGCTCCGCCACTGGTCTTATCTCTCTTGTTGGAGTAATTTTTAGGTGTTCCGGGTACACCACGTGGCTGGTGTACCATCCAATAGACGGAAGACATATGGAATATTTGCAATGCAGCCCGCTACATGTTATAAAAAAATTTATATGTTCCTGGTACACCACGTGGCTGGTGTACCATCCAATAAACATAGAACATGTGAAATTATTGTCTAACTTACTGCATTTCTTTTTATAACATGTGGCGGGCTGCATTGCAAATATTCCATATGTCTTTCGTTTATTTGATGGTACACCAGCCACGTGGTGTACCCGAAACGCCCAAAAATTACTCGTATAGTAGGGGTGGGCATTCAAACTGTCCTCTGCTGCCCACCACGTCTCACCCACTAAGTCTCAATGATTCATAGAATCGAAAGAAAAAAATATATGGAAAGAATCAAAAGGAGTTGCAAATATAAAATTTAAAAATTCATAACCGCCCAAGTTTTACTATTACATATTATGTAACACTGGATATCTTTGTCAAAGAGACAAAAATATGCACCCAAAACTTGTACAGTAAATTAAGGTAATGGATAGCCTAGCTCTGTATCCATATCTATTTTCTTGAACTCTTCTTCTGCCTTTGCCAAGTCTCTTTTCGCTGCCTCAAGATCAATTTCCGCAGCAGCGAGGACATCCCTTTGCCTCTTTGTTTCATTCTCCAAAATTTCCACATCTTCTCTCAGTCTATCAACTCTTTCTGCCCTTTTCTTCATGACCAAAACCAATTGAACATGAGGCTCCAGCCAAGCCAAGTCAAATTTGAAGGTCTCAAGCTCTTCCCATAACAGTTGAAGGCGTTTACAAGCATCACGGGTCATATCCTTGGCCTTTGTAGTCTTCAGAAAACGCAAGAGTCGGCCCAAAGCTGTGAATGCACATTGAATAAACATACGACTTCTCTTCTTATGGCACTCGAGCAAGGAAGGATACGACGAACAAACTTCCTCTAGAAATGGAACTAAAGTTTTCTCTACTCGTCCTAAGCCCCTGAAATCGATAAGCTCCCCCAGTTTCTTGGTCTTCTAAAATCTTAATACCATTACGAACTGAAACTTTGACTTCAACAACACACAAGTCATTGATAAGATACCCTTTGTCATGATCACAAAGCTCACTTAGAAGAATGAATAATTTATTGCCCCAGTTACTAACATTTGCCACAAACTCATGTTCTAAATCTGTGAAAATGAATTGTATACCAAGGATTACAAAAACATGAACCAAGAACCAAAACATGTGTATAACGAAGCAGTATGAATGATATAGGAAGCCCGTTAAAGCGAACAGATATAAGAAACAACATAACAGGTAAGAAAATATTCTGACTCAACTTAAACGCCTAATTACAGTATCCACTACAACTTAGGCGTCGCAGCCTAGAAACTAGTTGACATCATATGCTTGCATATATAGGAACATACAGGTGACATCACCAAAAACAACGAAGAGAGTCATATGCATGCCTGACCATCATGAGAAACAATGATCAGCTATGAACTAATAAATGACAATCATCATGAGTGATAAAGATGAATTAACAATTTTAACACAACCATTTGGTGGCATAGTATAGAGTGTATATCTAGCTTGTAAGCCATTCGACCATCCAGATCTTAACTAACGGAGAGATAGGGAGGATTGTTGATACTAGAAAAAACCAGAGTTGAAGTTAATATAGGTGAAGAAATTATTTTTCTTTCCAATGTAAGTTAAAAAAAAACACTAAAAATTTCATTTAACAAGTCGCTTTAACAAATGACAAGCCACAAGATAAAGATATATACCCTTTGTGATTGACTTCTTGCTATCAAGTTGATTAACCACGGTGAGGCTGAACTTGGCATATCTGGTCCACCCAGATGGCAATGTTGAAGCATCTGCAACATCCAAATACAGGGACAAGTAATTTACTTTGTTCCCCTTAGGATATATAATGATCCGCCTGTTCAAACCAACCCAAGACGATTAAGTCTACATATTAACCAATTATTATCCCAGAAAAAGAAGGAAAAAAAAAGAGTCTACCATTTATAACCACAAATGACGAAAACATCAGAATAATGCCCTAGGTTGTTCAGCGTGGAGAAATTGTTGATTCTCCAGGTGAACGTCCCACACACAAGGTCCTCTTCTTCCTCATCCTCCTTCTTCATTCTACCAAGCTCAATCCCATAAAATAAAATAACAAAGAAAAAAGAGTAGAATAAAGCTCATAACATAACGGAGAAGTACTTACCTTCCAACTGACGAAGTGGAAAGTAAATTTGGCAGACAAACTATTCTTCTTTTTAAATCCTTGTTTAATACCCTAAACCTCTGGAAGAGAGACAGTCCGAACACGTCACAAAATATGCCACAAAATATTGAACAAAAACTCAAATTTGCTGATGCTAGAATTTCCCCATTAAAGATAGTAAAACTAATTAGTTTTCCACTACAACTTGGGCCTCGCATGATTGCATATATAGGAACAAACATCACAAGAACAAGAATCATATGCATGCCTCCTCCACCAAGAAATGTAAAAGAGAGAGAGAGAGAGAGAGAGAGAGAGAGAGAGAGAGAGAGATAGAGAGAGATAGGAACATACATATGACATCACTAAAACAAGAATCATATGCATGCTCCTCCACCAAGAAATGTAAGAGAGAGAGAGAGAGAGAGATAGAGCAAAAGTCTCCTTCTTCTAGAAATAAAATGAAAAGAGAGAGAGAGCGAAAATCTCCTCCTATGTTTTAGGTCGGCTAGGCCAGACCAGCTCTAAGATTATATAGAACTTGGATCAATGGTTTGAAATCTTTGAGACAGCCCATTTAAGCCCATGTAAGCCCAACCCGACCCACCCATAAAGTTTATATAATATTGCATTTAATATCACAAGTGGGCTCATTTAAATTCAAGCACCTCAATTGATTTGATTGGTATTGAAAATAGTGGCACATTTATTTGGTAGATATTTGGCTAGCGGATGCAAAATTCTTGTCTTTTAATTACTTCTCCTAGGCACTGGATCTGGAGTCACATGATGTATGGCAACATTATCTCCCAATCAACGACCACACAAACTCTTGAAATAATCAAATGTATCAGTTAGATGCACCCTTGTACAATACAAATGATGTGCAACCCAAGTGATGTATCATGTATCAATTCCACATGTAGCCACATAGTGGGGAGTCACTCCCTAATCTTATTATAAAATACTTAGAAAAAAAAAGAGGCCCAGCTCACCAAGCCTATCTTGGCCCAATTGGGTGCGGGCTAGGCCGAGGCATTTGAAACCTTGGCCTGGCTTGACCTAACCCAAAAAGCATGATAAATCCAGCCCAAACCCAAAATTTTTTTTCCGGCCTGACCCAATGACAAATCCTAGTTTTTATGTATATGGATATGTAGAGAATGTTGTTTAACAATATGTTCAATTGACATTCAGGGTATGTTTGGTACATTGTATTAAACTATGGATAGGAGTAAATAGTCCATGTCAATTGTTTAGTGTCAACTTGTATTATTTAATTATCGGACTATATTAAACGGATTAGGTTTTTAATACTCTGCTTACCCGACTAACTAATACAATCCACACACCCCGGTTTAGATAATACACGCTTAATTATAAGATTAGGAAAAAAAAACTGCTCTACATTTCTTCTTTGCTATCTTCTCCTCATATATATATATATATATATATATCTCTCTCTCTCTCTCTCATGGGTTGATCAGCAGCTAATGACTACTCCGATGAACCTCTAACCCCAGCAGGTCGACTCTTCCTCCAGCACCTAATTAACGAAATAATACATTGTACCATAGACATAGACTCAATCAAGTCCCCTCCTCTTCAACCACAGATTCTCACAATTTTGGTTCCCTTTTAGTTTTGATCGATGCCCATCTTAGTTTCAAGTATGCGTTGTTCAGTGTTAAAGAAATACAGATTTGGATATTCGATTGTGTAGGAAATTATTTGGTACACAAATTGACAGAATTTTTTTTATAGATTTGGTAGACTGTGGGTGTGGGCGTGGGGGTGGGGGCTGCTCATGTTCCAGATTGGGGGTTGGATGTGTTGAGAAGATTTGGGGATGGACTACGATTGAAAAAAATAAAAAAGCCTGAAGCAAAAGACCTTATAGTAGAATTTGGTGAATTTGATAGTAGAGGTTCAAAAATTGGATTTATGTTCTTGGGTTGAATTATTGATAACAGAGAAACATTAATTTCTATGGTTCTGGGTTGTGGTTCTATGCTCACAATCGACAGGATAGGTCCTCCCAAGCGAAACATAATTGTATGCATCCTTGATGATGGAATGGCATTGAAGATCCAATTGATGATATAGAATCGCACTGTAGTTTCATTTTTGTGTGTGTGTGTGTGTGTGGGGTAAATCTAGCATTGTACGTTGCAGGTATAGGATGTCAATATAACTCGATTAAATTAAATTGAGTTACTTTTTCTTTTTTATTTATGGAGTTCAATCCATTTTTATCCGACGAGCACTAAACATAGTATATGTTAGAATTCATTATTTTCATTGTTTTGGATGTTTGGGAGAAAAGAAAAAAACATCACAGCAAGCAGATGAACAAGAGAACTTTGCTCTGTAGAAGAAAGCTGAAAGCTACTGTTCATATATTTCTTTAGTATTCATCTATTTTCGTATATATCATAAGAGAGAAGTGAGATTCTTCTCTAACTGATTTACACAGGGATTTAATCTTAGCCTTTGATCTTATCATTCTATGAGATGATTACACTTGTCACAATCTGACAGATTATATCCTAGGCTAGATAAGAGACCACTTGGACTATAATCCAATGGCTCATGTTGCAAACAGAATTTAAACATATAAAAATGAAATAAAATGCAAACAGAGCAACTCTGGCGCCAAGGATTTCAGCTCAAGGATTATACATCAACACTCCCTGCTAACCCAGCTCAAGGGTTAAAATAAAATGATTTATTAAAAAAAATGTTAATTTTAGTCTGTTGTTTGGTGCAAAAAAATGGACAGGATTGGATTCAAAACCTAGCCAGCCCAATCAAATGCTTTAAAGTCCATCTTAACCAGTCCAAGTCAGTCCATCAAGTGGGGCCTTAAGACATTTAGTTCTTATCTTTTCAATTTTTACAATCACATACCTCGATCTTTTAAATTTATTACAATTTGGTTCCACTGTTAGAGTTTCTGTCAGATCTCTCTGTTAGTTGTCTATGTGGCACTAGGGATCTCACATTTTCTCTTTCTTTCCTTTTTAAAAAAAAAATTTTAAATTGATTAAAATATAAATAAAATAATAAAACTCTCACTCTCGCTCCTTACGCTTTCCCTCTCCCCACCGATTTCTTCTCCCCCTCTCCTCTACTCTCTCCCTCTCCCCCATCGATTTCTTCTCCCCCCATTCTCCATCACCACCACCCACCCCCATTAACCTAGAATCCAGTGTCCCCCACCCTGCAACTACATAAAGAGAAAGAAAAAAGACAGACAACCCCCAGGGTTCATTTTTATTATGTTCAGAATATAATCAATTAGAAAATTTTAAATTTATTTTAATATTTTGATTGCGCTATGCAATTCAATTTTTTTTATTTATTGGGATTCTGATTGTATCTACACATTCTAATTATTGGGGTTGCTAACTCAACAGTAGAGTAACACCCACCCACCAGTCTCCCCACCAAAAAAGGGGATTTCCCTTTGTTGTTGAGAGACCACAACCCACCACCCTCCTCCCTTAGGTTATATAGTTGAGAGCTTCAGCAATCGTCTTCGATTGACAATTGCCACATCGGAAGAAAGATGTCTTTAGTAACTGAGATAATGACGGTGTAATCAATTTACGAGTCTGTCTCCCAAAGAATGTACTCGATTGATTATGGTACAAACAGCTACTTTGTTTCCCCTTTGGATATATAAGGACCCTCCTGATTGTACCAACCAAGGCAATTTAGGCCATAGAAAATAATAAGTCACCATTATATATCAACATAAATATCTAAGCACAAAATTATGAGCTTGTAAATTGGAGGTACGGCCAAATAGGGACCACTCATAACCAATAATGACGAAAACGTCATAGTAAGCTTTGTCGTATTCAACGTAGAGAAATCAATTTTTCATGTGAATGTCCCAGACACAACCTTTCTCATTCTTCAACATCATCAAAGGTCAAAGTCAAACCCTTAAATACATGTATATAGTAAACAAGTAGTGCCCATAACACCAAATATAATTAAGCCAAAGAAAAAACAATGACACCAAACAAATATCACTCAACAAAACAACTTTTGAATAAAGCGCAAAAAATTAAGCTGTCATGTATCGTAGGTTGGTTGGTGCTCTTCAATATCTTACGTTCACTCGCCCAGAGATAGCTTAGAGTAGTTCCACCGAGGCCCCCTTGCCTCGGGCTGGGGAAGTTTTTTTCCAGAGGTGAGCCCAAGCAAGGGCTAGAGTGGGTCCCACGCAACTCGAGCTGGCCCGAAGGCCAGTTCAGCCCGAGGTCCAAAACTCAGGCTGATGCTGACGGCAAGCTGGCGTCAACCCACTGATTTGATTTTTTTTTCTGTTGCCACGTGGCATCGTCTGAGCTCTCCGATCTGATTTTTTTCCTCCAATCCAACGACAACCAATTTTTTTGCAATAAAATACTAGACAAATTTAGGAAAAAATTTTAAAAAACACCCAAAAATTAATGAATTTTTTTCTATAAATACCAGCCAATTTTTTTTAAAATTTATCTTAAATTTGAAATTGAAAATTTTATCCAATTATAAGATATGAATAGTATTGACACGTAGGAACCCGAAAATATTATTCAAATTAATTATTGAGGTAAAAAAAGTTGTGAAAAAAATAAATAAAAAAGTGAATAGTAATTGTCCTTTGCCATGGCAACGGGTGGAAACGGAAAATACTATTTGCAAGGGCAAGTACTATTCACGTGAATAGTGGCTGCCCTAGCTCCCCCATTGCCATGACTAAAGGCAAATGGGTGGAGTTGCTCTTATGCCGTAAATATTGCTTGTTAATTCTTGTCTCAGCCCACTAATGTGCATTTTGGTCTTGTTAAATGTATTCTTTGGTATATTCAGGGGACTCTCACTCATGGTATGCGCTATACTTATGGTCTTATCTGTCTTGTTGGGTATAGTAGGGGTGGGCATTCAAACTGTCCCCTGCTGCCCAGCACGTCTCACCCGCTAAGTCTCAATGATTCATAGAATCGAAAAAAAAATATATGGAAAGAATCAAAAGGAGTTGCAAATATAAATTTTAAAAATTCATAACCGCCCAAGTTGTACTAGTACATATTATATGTAACACTGGATAGCTTCGTCAAAGAGACAAAAATATGCACCCAAGAGAAACTTGTACAGTAAATTAAGGTAATGGATATCCTAGCTCAGTATCCATATCTATCTTGAACTCTTCTTCTGCCTTTGCCAAGTCTCTTTTCGCTACCTCAAGATCAACTTCTGCAGCAGCGAGGATATCCCTTCGCCTCTTTATTTCATTCTCCAAAATTTCCACATCTTCTCTCAGTCTATCAACTTTTCCTGCCCTTCTCTTCATGACCAAAACCGATTGAACATGAGGCTCCAGCCAAACCAAGTCAAATTTGAAAGTCTCAAGCTCCTCCCATAACAGTTGAAGGCATTTACAAGCACCACGGGTCATATCCTTGGCCTTTGTAGTCTTCAGAAAACGCAAGAGTCGGCCCAAAGCTGTGAAGGCACACTGAATAAACGTACGACTTCTCTTCTTATGGCACTCGAGCAAGGAAGGATACGACGAACAAACTTCCTCTAGAAATGGAACAAAAGTTTTCTCTACTCGTCCTAAGCCCCTAAAATCGATAAGCTCCCCAGTTTCTTGGTCTTCTAAAATCTTAATGCCATTACAAACTGAAACTTCGGCTTCAACAACACAGAAATCATTGACAAGATACCCTTTATCATGATCACAAAGCTCACTTAGAAGAATGAATGATGTAAAGCCCCAGTCATTTGCCACAAACTCATGTTCTGTATCTGTATCTATGAAATGAAATGTATCAAGGATCACAAAACTTTAACCAAGAATCAAGCATATAAACGAACAGATAATAAAGCAATATGAATGATATAGAAAGTCCATTGAAGCGAATAGATAAATAAGAAACATAACAAGTAAGAAAATATTTGACTGATTTAAAAGCCTTAATTACAGTACAGCTTATTCTCCAACATTTACCTGGAGCACATATATACTAGGAAGTTAAATGAACCACATATATCAGTACTCCATTGCAGAAAAATCTAAAACCATAACAAAACTAAAATGTTGGACTGATGATCCTCAGAACTCCAAACACTCTTCCCTAATGTATTTAGTAGAGAATAAATATGCCACAAAATTTTGAACAAAAACTCAAATTGGCTGATGCTAGAGTTTCTCCATTAAAGATTACTAAAACTAATTAGTTTTCCACTCTACAAGTTTACAACTTAGGCCTCGCATGCCTAGGAACTAGGTGACATCACAAAAACAACTAAAAGAGTCATATGCATGCCTGACCACAACAATAGGATGTAATAAGAACAATATGAACTAATGGATGAAAACCATCATGATTGATCGAGAAACAATCTTAGACTACTGGAAAACAATATGTGCCACATACGTACATATATATGTGCCATCTCGGTCAGCCTATAATCTCTCAATCACAGAGGATCACAGGGTCATTACCATTTTCATACTTATTCGTCCATTAATAGAACAAACAAAATAAATAATAAATAATTTATTTAGACAAGGGGAAAGACATTGGACCTGAAGAATGAAGAATGCAGAATAAGATGAAGTACAATTAATGCAAGTGACTTACACATTTTAACACAAGCATTTTGATGTCGCATAGTAATATATAGTGTAGCAGATGAACCATCCAGATCATAACTAAGGAGATAGAGGGAAGACTGTTAAAAAAGAAAAATTGTAGGAAAAAAATCACTCAATTCCATTTAACAAGTTAAATTAACAAATGACAAGCCACAAGATAAAAATCCAGCATAAATTTGAATTGCGAAATAAACAACAGTCATGAGCAGAAAAGATGTATACCCTTCGTGATTGACTTCTTGCTATCAACTTGATTAACCAGGGTGAGCCTGAACTTGGCATATCTGGTCGACCCAGATGGCAATGTTGAAGCGTCTGCAACATCCAAATACACGGACAAGTAATCTACGTTGTTCCCCTTGGGAAATATAAGGATCCGCCTGATCAAACCAACCCAAGACGATTAAATGTACATATTAACCAATTATTATCCCAGGAAAAAATAAAATAAATAAAAAAAGTCTACCATTTATAGCCACCAACGACGAAATCATCAGAATAATGCTTTTGCTTGTTCAGCGTGGAGAAGTTGTCGATTCTCCAGGTGAATGTCCCAGACACAAGATCCTCCTCTTCCTCCTCCTCCATTCTACAAAGATCAATCCCATAAATATATTGTAAATCAAGTAGAATAAATACGCATAACATAACGGAGACGTACTTACCTTCCGACTGACGACTCTGTCGTGAGACACAGCGTCTCCATAAAAAATAGTGGAAATTATGATTTGGCAGATAAACTATTCTTCTTTTAAATCCTTGTATTGAACCCTAAAACCTCTGGAAGAGAGAGTCACTTCTTTTTCTGGTCTGACTCTCTGAGAGAGAACGAGAGAGAGAGAGAGAGAGAGAGAGAGAGAGTCACTTCTTTTTCTGGTCTGACTCTCTGAGAGAGAACGAGAGAGAGAGAGAGAGAGAGAGAGAGAGAGAGTCACTTCATTATGGCATATTGATTTTACAAATTCCGCCAAGTCCTTTTCTCTTCTTCCTCATTAGATACCGAAAATACTTGCCACATTCACTTCACTGAAAGTAGAAACTTTTACTTTATTAATCGCGGCATGTGTGTTGAAATTTTTTTTATGTTTTTTATGAATTATTTTTGTATATGTGTCAAATTTTAATTTAGAGGAAGTAGGTATATCTCCTTCTAAGTAAGTAAAGAAGCCTAGTGTCTTTATTTTTTTTTTTTTTTTTTGTTTGTTTTTGAACATTACATAGTTTCATCCAATAGATAAGAACCAAATGATACCGTAAAGCTGTCATTTTGTCAAAGTAGACTTTTTCTTGCGTCACTTTTCTTTCTTCTTCCTCTTTTTCTCCTCTTTTTGGACAAACCTTTTATTTTCTCTCTCATTTTTCCTTCTCTTTTTTTCTTTCCTCTTACGTTTCCTCTTCCTCTCTTTTCTTCTCTCCTTTTTCCCTTCTCTCTTTTTACTTTCGTCTCCGTTTCCTTTTTCTCTGTCTCTCTTGCTCCTTTGTTTCTCTCCTTTTTCTCCTTTTAGTTCCTCTCTCTACTTCTCTTTTTCTCTTTCTCTTGTTATTGGTGGCCTTCGTTGGCCTTGGTTTGATTGTCGATTTCGTTGTCAAATTTTGCAAATCTCAGTTCTGAGTTTTCTTGGTTTTTTCAACTCTACCAAATATGATCGTGTTGTTGGCTTTCCATGGCCACGTTATTTTTTGGGCTCAAGGAGTAGTTTTTTTTATTTATTCTCAAGACTTGTTTGGGATTGCTTTTCTAGGAAGTACTTCTGCTAATAAGTGTTTCTAACAAAACCGCCTTTAATTATGAAAATCTTGAATTTTCATAAATAAAAAAATCCAAGTATTTCCTTCTATGATCCAAAAGTGCTTCTAAACTTTTCTGTCAAATACTGTTAGAAGCGGTTTTAGTTGTCAGAAAGCGATTTTAACCCTTCTAAAAGCATTCCAAAACAACCCTTATCTTCTTGTCATACACCAATCCAACAACCCACTATCTACCACTATATTGCTTTCTATTTATTAAGCTTTGTATTAGTTGTACCACTTATATTATCTCTGGTTTATTATTATCAATCTTGTATAAATACCTCCTCTTATGGAGATGGAATATAATCAATCAAATATTATTAGAGAATTACCAAAATCTTTCATGGTATTAGAGCCTCATGGCTAACCCCAAATAGCAATCCTCTATTTTCCAACATTGAGATCCGTTGGAGCCCCTCACCCATAATAGGTGTTTGTCCTATAAAGTCCTCTTGCTACTTATTACCTCCATCGAGCTCTCCCGTGGTAACCCACGACAGCTCCATTTGTTATTGGAGTGATTTGTGGACCCATATTGACTTCTCTTGCACGCTAAAGATTCTTGCATTAAATGTAATTGATTTTCTTTAATTCATGATTTGTAACTTTAAATAGAAATATGAATTTATTACTTTACTTGGCCTCTAAGACTCTGTTATATTATAAATATGGCCTCCTACACGGAGAGGAATACACAAAAAGAATTTCACAACTATTATTCGCTCATATTTTAGCATGGTATCAACGTATCGATCTTGGGATTGCCGTCATGAGGGAGGACCATTTTTTCATTCCTATGGAGGTAATGTTAGTAGTATGCCCTTAACGCCAACTAATTATGTGATAATTAATATTAAAGACATCTTATGTGATGACTTATTAAGTTATTCAAGGGCAAGATCAGTTGTTTTCAAAAATGATATTTGGTATATTATCATAACACTAAAACAACTATAATCCTAGGAATATATACCACTAAACGCAATCAAATACGTGAGTTCTAGAATGGAAGTCTTCACTCACATGTCA
The DNA here is from genome assembly GCA_903112645.1 of Prunus armeniaca. NCBI lineage: Eukaryota > Viridiplantae > Streptophyta > Magnoliopsida > Rosales > Rosaceae > Prunus > Prunus armeniaca. Next base: position 5,456,057 of record CAEKDK010000002.1, read on the forward strand.
AACTAGAACTTATAGATGTCTGTGGCTATGTTGTTTGTTTTTTAGGGTGCTATACAATTGTGTTGTAGAAGACATGACCTAAAGATGTTTATCTGGACTCTTAATAAAGTCATGGAGGCAAATGAATGTACAATAAGGAATCTCCATTCTCAATAAAGAGAAAGAATGCTCCAAGAATATGATTGATCAAACCTCTGCGCTGAGTAATGGATAAGATTTGAAAGAAGACTTTTTCAATTAAAATGGACATGGGTCCAGTCTGTTGTTTGGTTGGCTTAATTGTATCACACACTAGATAGGACTTAATTTTTATTTTTTTTTAGGATATTAATCTAGCATACACTGAATATCAAAACCCACGTCGAGACATGGGTTTCGAAGACTACCTCGCATTGTCTCCTCATGCCAAACGTGAAGTCTCCCTCGCGTCGTCTCCTTCGCTTCATCTCCTCTTTGTCGTCTCCTCAACGTTGTCTCCCTCAACCACTTTGCATCATCTCTACTCTCTCTCCTCTCCTCTCTCATCTCTCATCTCTCATCTCTTCTCTCTTTGATTTTTCTTTTTCAAAAACTGATTTCTCTATTTGTTATCCTATTTTTCTGGGTTTGAGTGCTGTAGTTTTTAGGTTTGATTTCTTATGATACCTTTCATTGAAGATCTTTCATTTCTGTTCCCATCTAGAATTTGCATAACTTTTTTTTTGGATGTTGTTTTTAGTTTGTATTTTCTATGATCTGAAAGCTATACTGTAGATTTTTTTTTCTTTTGTTTCAAATTACCATATTGGTTTTGGTCTACAATCTTTTCTCTTGTATAATAAAAAAAGATAGATTTTCTTTTGATAGAAAAAGAATGACCCTTTTTCTTTTTCTGGTAAAAAATATGAATTTTGGGAGTTTACTATTTTGATATTGCTCTAGGCTAGGTTCATGGGCTGCTTAGTTTGTTTGTTGTTAGTTTACCCCTTTTTCTCGCCAAAAATAAGAATATGAATTTTTTATCTGATAGAGAAATTTCGATTAGAAAAAAAAATACTGGGAAAAGAGGAAGAAAGATTCTGAATACAAAACAAAGTAAGACATTGATGCAAAAAGTTGAAATTTTGCATTTGATTATTGTTAATAATAAAATAAAATGATTTATTTAAAAAATTGTTATTTTTAGTTTGTTGTTTGGTGCAAAAAATGAAGGATTGAATTCAAAACCTAGCCATCCCAATCCAATGCTTCAAAGCTCATCCTAACTAGTCCAAGCCAGTTCATCAAATGGGGCCTTAAGACATGTTAGTTCCTATCTTTTCAATTTTTAAAATCAAATACCCTCATCTTCTAAATTTATTACAATATGGTTCCGTAGTTAGGTTTTCTGTCAAATATCTCTGTTAGTTGCTTACGTGGCACTAGGGATCTCACATTTTCTTTTCTTTTTTTTAAATTTTAAATTGATTAAAATATTAATAAAATATTAAAACAAAAAAAATTAAAAATTAAAAAATAAATAAAACTCTCACTCTCGCTCCTTACGCTTAACAAAACGAATCCAACAACAGACCCCTCTCCCCAAAACCGGATTTCCCTTTGTTGTTGAGAGACCACAACCCACCACCCCTCCTCCCTTAGGTTATATAGTTGAGAGCTTTGGCAATCGCCTTCAGTTGGCAATTGCCAGATCGGAGGAAAGGTGTCTCTAGTAGCTGAGATTATGACGGTGTCATCAGTCTACAGCTCTGTTTGCACGCTAATCCCCCAAAGAATGTACTTAGTTGATTACGATACAAAGAGCTACTTTGTTTCCCCTTTCGATATATAAGGACCCTCCTGATTGTACCAACCAAGTCAATTTAGGCCATAGAAAATAAAAACTCACCATTATGTATCAACACAAATATCTAAGCACAAAATTATGCGCTTGTAAATTGGAGGTATGGCCAAATAGGGACCAATCATAACCAATAAGTCATAGTAAAGCTTTGTCGTATTCAAGTTAGAGAAGTCAATTTTTCATGTGAATGTCCCAGACACAAGCTCCTTTCTCGTTCTTCATTCTTCATTCTTCTACCAACATCAAAGGTCAAAGTCAAACCCTTAAATACATATCTATAGTAAACAAGTAGTGCCCATAACACCAAATATAATTAAGCCAAATAATAAAAAAATGACACCAAACAAATATCACTCAACAAAACTACTTTTGAATAAAGCGTAAAAAATTAAGCTGCCACATATCGTAAGTCGGTTGGTGTCGCCTTGAGATAGCTTATGCAGTAAATATTGCTTGTCAATTCTTGTCTCAGCCTACCGCCCAAGTTTTACTAGTACATATTATATGTAACACTGGATATCTTCGTCAAAGAGACAAAAATATGCACCCAAGAGAAACTTGTACAGTAAATTAAGTTAATGGATAGCCTAGCTCGGTATCCATATCTATTTTCTTGAACTCTTCTTCTGCCTTTGCCAAGTCTCTTTTCGCTGCATCAAGATCAACTTCTGCAGCAGCGAGGACATCCCTTCGCCTCTTTATTTCATTCTCCAAAATGTTCACGTCTTCTCTCAGTCTATCAACTCTTCCTGCCCTTTTCTTCATGACCAAAACTGATTGAACATGAGGCTCCAGCCAAACCAAGTCAAATTTGAAGGTCTCAAGCTCCTCCCATAACAGTTGAAGGCGTTTACAAGCATCATGGGTCATATCCTTGGCCTTTGTAGTCTTCAGAAAACGCAAGAGTCGGCCCAAAGCTGTGAATGCACATTGAATAAATGTACGACTTCTCTTCTTATGGCACTCGAGCAAGGAAGGATACGACGAACAAACTTCCTCTAGAAATGGCACAAAAGTTTTCTCTACTCGTCCTAAGCCCCTAAAATCGATAAGCTCCCCAGTTTCTTGGTCTTCTAAAATCTTAATACCATTACGAACTGAAACTTTGACTTCAACAACACATAAATCATTGATAAGATACCCTTTACCATGATCACAAAGCTCACTTAGAAGAATGAATAATTTAAAGCCCCAGGCCCAGCCACTTTGACTTGCCACAAACTCATGTTCTGCATCTGTGCAATGAAATGTATCAACGATCACAAAAACATTAACCAAGAGTCAAAGCATATAAACGAACAGATAATAAAGCAAGATGAATGATACGAAGCCTCATAGATAAGAAGCATAACAAGTAAAAGAAATTATTCGGACTGACTTGTAAGCCTTAATTACAACTAGCATAGCTTATATTCTCCAACATTTATCTGCAGCTGGAGCATAGATGATAAACATTTTTAACTTCGGAAATTTTCTTAATACATATATACTCAATTATAGAAAAATTTAGAAAAACACAATATTACTCAAACCAATTATAGTAAATTGAGCTTAAACCATAAAATTCATTTTCAACTTTTCCTTTATTTTTCTATTTAAAATACCCAATTGTTTCAAATAAAACCCGATTACTAGGATCCAAGTAAGCAAATTACCTAAACTAGCATAAAATCTAATTTGTTATATTTTTCAGATTACAAAACTACCCCTATTTACAAATTAATGTATTATGTGGGGGGTGTGATGACACAAGATGAATTTGGAAAGATCTCCAAATAGTTGTAATGGATGTAGAAATTAATTTAGAAACTTATTTGAAATTAAATATTAAATTCAACATTAATGTATTAGTAATCTATAGGTGATTAACGTTTTGGTTTATTTAATAAAAAAATTATGTTGTTTTCCTTTTATGAATTATATGACTAATAATCTATTTTATTATAGTTTTATGAATAATAATGTATATTCTAATTATGTTGAAAAATAATTTGATAATCTATTTATTGTTTGTTTTATGAAAAACATTTTTGAAATGAATCTATTTTTCTTTAAATAAATCACCTATTACTTGTTTTATGAAAAATAATTTGATCATCTTTTTATTGTTTTTTTTTAAATGAATCTACTTTTTCTCTAATAATGTACTAGTAAAATAATTTACCTAGTATAATGAACCTATTTTTTTCTCTAAATTTTGTATCTACTTTTTTTTCTCTCTAAATAATGTACCTATTACTTGTTTTATGAAAAATAATTATTTACTGTTTGTTTTATGAGTTTTTTTTTAAATGAACCTCTTTTTTTCTCTATATAATGTGCCTATTTTTTTCTCTAATAATGTACCTAGTAAAACAATTTACCTAGTATAATGAAACTATTTTTACTTCTAAATAATGTACCTATTTTTAATTTATGAAAATATGCAGAAATTTCAATTATACAATGTACCTATTTTATGGAAAAAAAAACCCTTTTATATTGTAAATAGTTCCTATATTTTATTTTGTAAATAATATATTTATATTTTTATAAATCATTATGTACCTAGTTTTAATTTATGAAAAATGTACAGAAATTTCAATCACGAAAGTAACTGACTTTTTTATGTATTAAGAATGTTAGTTTTAAGAATGAGTGATTAGCCTTCTCCAACCCTTACTACCCAACCTGAAAGCAGACAGCTAATGCCGTCCACTTATTGAATCGGGTTCTATAGTCGGTTCGCGAACCCTGTACCAATATTGATATATTATTTTTATAGGTAAATTATTTATTGGAAAAGTAATTTAAGGATTTGTTTTTTGGATTCAAAATATTTTAGAAGTTGCCGATGGGTTAAAGGGAGTGCCAACCAAAAGAAATGAGGTGATTGATATGCTAAGGTTGTTAATGACATGTTTGAAAATAAATATGAAGGTGTATTGTAATTTAGTTAATAATACTAGGACAAATCTATCTTACATGGCAACCTATTTCAAGTTTGGATTTTATGTAAAAATTTAAAAGTAGGTGGGTATGTGTCTACGATATAGTAGTTGTAAGAGCCTATGTTGGAACAACCCAGTATTTAGTAGAGAATAAAATATGCCACAAAATTTTATTTTGTTGATGCTAGAATTTCTCCATTAAAGCTTACTAAAACTAATTAGTTTTCCACCACAACTTAGGCCTCGTATGCCTAGACACTAGTTGACATCATATGCTTGCATCTATAGGAACATACATGTGACATCACAAAAACAACTAAGACAAGAGTCATATGCATGCCTGACCAACAATAGGAAGTAATAAGAAACAATGAGCTATGAACCAATGGATGAAAACCATCATGACTGATCAAGAAAAAAAATTTATTGTAGAAAAAAGAATCACTAAATTCCATTTAACAAGTTAAATTAACAAATGACAAGCCACAAGATAAAAATCCAGCATAAATTCGAATTGCGAAATAAACAACATGGTCATGATGGGCAGAAAAGATATATACCCTTTGTGATTGACTTCTTGCTATCAAGTTGATTAACCAGGGTGAGGCTGAACTTGGCATATCTGGTCGACCCAGATGGCAATGTTGAAGCATCGGCAACATCCAAAAACATGGACAAGTAATCTACTACGTTGTTCCCCTTAGGATATATAAGGATCTGCCTGATCAAACCAACCCAAGACGATTAAGTCTACATATTAACCAATTATTATCCCAGGAAAAAAGAAAAAATATATCTACCATTTATAGCCACCAATGACGAAAACGTCAGAATAATGCTTTTGCTTGTTCAACGTGGAGAAGTTGTCGATTCTCCAGGTGAATGTCCCAGACACAAGGTCCTCCTCTTCCTCCTCCTTCATTCTACCAAGCTCATCCCATAAATATATTGTAAATGAAGTAGAATAAATACGCATAACATAACGGAGACGTACTTACCTTCCAACTGACGACTCTGTCATGAGAGAGAGAGTCTTCATAAAAAGTAGTGGAAATTATAATTTGGCCGATAAACTATTGTTCTTTTTAAATCCTTGTATTGAACCCGAAAACCTCAGGAAGAGAGAGTCGCTTCTTTTTCTCGTCTGACTCTCTGAGAGAGAGAGAGAGAGAGAGAGAGAGAGAGAGTCACTTAATTATGGCATATTGGTTTTACAAATTCCGCCAAGTACTTTTCTCTTTTTCCTCATTACATACGGAAAATACTTACCACCTTCATTTTACTGGAAGTAGAAACTCCTACTTTATTAATCACAGTTTGACATGTGTGCTGAAATTCTTTTTGTGTTTTTTATGAATTATTTTTGCACATGTGTCAAATTTTGATTTAGAGGAAGTAGGAATGTCTCCTTTTAAGTAAGTAGGGAAGCAGTGTCCTCATATATATATATATATATATATATTTTTTTTTATTTGGGTTAAACACATTACAGAATTCCATCCAATGCGTCACCGAGATAAGAACCAAATGGTATCGTAAAGCTGTCCTTTTTGTCAAAGTAGACTTTATCTTCCGTCACTTTTCTTTCTTTCTTCCTCTTTTTCTCTTTTCTTTTCTCTCTCATTCTTCCTTCTCTTTTTTTCTCTCCTCTTCTTTTTCCTCTTCCTCTCTTTTTTTCTCTCCTTTTTTCCTTCTCTCTTTTTTCTCTTCTCTTCTTTTCCTCTTTCTCTGTCTCTCTTTCTCCTTTCGTTTCTCTCCTTTTTCTCCTTTTAGTTTCTCTCCTTTTTCTCCTTTTAGTTTCTCTCTCTACTTCTCTTTTTCTTTTTCTCTTGTTGTTGGTGGCCTTCGTTGGCCTTGGTTTGATCGTCGATTTCATTGTTAGATTTTTGCAAATCGTGGTTTTGAGTTTGCTTGCGTTTATTCGCAGCTCCTTTGGTTTTTTTCAACTCCGCCAAATATGATCATGTTGTTGGCTTTCCATGGCCAAGTTATTTTTTCGGCTCAAGGAGTAGTTTTTTATTATTTATTCTTAGGGCTTGTTTGGGATTGCTTCTCTAGGAAGTACTTCTGCTCATAAACGCTTCTAACAAAAGCGTCTTTTATTATGAAAATCTTGAATTTTCATAAATAAAAAAATCCAAGTGCTTCCTAAAGATGCACATAACAGGTACTTCCTTCTATGATCCAAAAGTGCTTCTAATTTTTCTGTCAAATACTGTCAGAAGTGGTTTTAGTTGTCAGAAAGCAATTTTAACCATTCTAAAAGTATTCCAAAACAACCCTTGTCTTCTTGTCATACACCAATCCAACAACCCACTATCTACCACTATATTGCTTTATTTATGTTTATTAAGCTTTGTATTAGTTGTACCACTTATATTATCTCTAGTTTATTATTATCAATCTTGTATAAATACCTCCTCTTATGGAGATGAATATAATCAATCAAATATTAGAGAATTACCAAATCTTCCAAGGTATCAGAGCCTCATGGCTAACCCCAAATAGCGATCCTCCATTTGCCAACATTGAGATTCGTTGGAGGTGTTTGTCCTGTAAAGTCCTCTTGCTACTTATTACCTCCATCCAGCTCTCCCGTGGTAACCCACGACAGCTCCATTTGTTATTGGCATGATTTGTGGACCCACCTTGACTTCTCTTGCACGCCGAGTTGATTGTATTGGATGTTGAATGCATCCTTGGAGTCTTTGAGCGAAGCCTTGCCATAGAGAGATTCCTCACTTTATTTATGATGATAGAAGTCACTATAGCCCAGAATCTTCTTATGTGCTTGTTCTTCCTCTTTGTTCCTGCGGCTCCCCCCTCTTTTTTAAGGCCTCCTAGCTCCATTTTATAGGCCCTTAGTCTTGAGGAGTTGGAGATTAAATGAATAATCATTCCATGGCCTCAGTGTTTGACACAAACACTTTAGCCGAAATAACCTATGGGCAAAGAATTATAATTCCATTTGAACATGTGCTCCATAACTGGAATATTGGCGTAATCTTATTTTATAGGAATTTCAATGTGTGCAGCCATCTTTTTTTAAATATATATATATATTGGTTTTAACAGTTATAATTCATAATTAAAAGTTAATTATGGAATTAGCTTTGACATTTGGAATTGGATTGAGTTTTAAATATGATTTAAAGGAAAAAGGCAAAATACCTAAAATCTATTGGGCCCAAAGATAAGTGTTGTATGACAACACAGATCCAAGGACCTAAGTCAAGCCCACCCTTCCCCCATGGCCGGCCATAAGGGAGTGTCTCTCTCTCCCTCCCTTTGTGTGTTTTTCCTATAAAAGCCAAAACATGACTCAAAACCTAGTTAGGGTTTTGGCATTCCACTCTTGGGTTTTTTATGTCTCTTCATTTCTAGTCCACTTTGGTGTTGTGAGGTAGAGGGCTTCACTCTTAGAGTCTTGGGTTAAGGAGATTGTAAGAAGAGGAAGAAAAGAAGACATTTTCCTACAAAGGTATTCATTCTTAGCTTGTCCAAGAAATAGACTTCAAATGTAAAATCTTATCATTTCTCTCTTTTCTATTTTGTGCTCAAAGAAACTAGATCATAAGATCCTTCGGTTAAGATGAAAAAGACATAGCTCAACTAGAATAGGCATAATCAATCCGCCATTATGAATGTTTATGTATTATATGTTGTGGCTAAATTCATTTCCAAGACATTAGATGCAAAGTTTCCTTCAGGTAATATCGCCAACTCCTCCACCACTTCTCAACCTAACCTAACCGAATTGGCTGCTCAAATGACCCAATTTTTGAAGATACATAACCAGACCTCACCCCCGACCCAGACACAGATCCCAATACAGACTCAAACCCAACTCAACTCAGATCTCGATACAGACTCAAACCCTGACCCTGACCGTTACCTATGAAACTTCTACTACATAGATTGGCATCAAGTTGGATGGAACGAACTATGCCCTATGGTCCTAAGTTGTTGAGATGTATCAATGGAGATCTCCCACCACCTCCTCAGACAAACCTGGTGTTCACTAGATGGCAAACGAAGAATTTGATTGTGAAATGATGGCTAATTAATTGTGTAGCCTAGATTTATTAGCAATTTTTTTTATTTCCTACAGCAAAAGTAGTGTGGGATGCGATTGCCACGACTTACATTGATGGAACCGACACCTCCCAGGTTTATGACCTTAAACGACGAGTCTCCCCAATGCGACAAGCAGGTGGCTCGATTGAAACCTAATACAACGATTTCCAAGGCTTGAGGAGAAAGATCGACTTTCATCATCCGAATATGATCGAGTATGAATCTGATATCCATGAAAATTGATGTTACACCTTTTTGGATGGATTGGATGACCGAATCGACAAGGCTCGAAGCAGTGTACTCTAAACGAATTAGTTTCCCATAGTGGAGCAGGCATATTGACAATACCCGCCGAGTATTCCCCTTTGGAACCCATGGAACCCTTATACCTTCCGACACAGATGTTAGGCCCATTTTACTAGACTGCCATTCTTTCCCAAGAAATGCAAAGACTTTTACCGAAAAATCAACAGACTTTTACTCTATTTTAGTCCTTCCATAAACAGATTGAAACTCAGTTCTTTGCCAATATCTAGATTCTCCGCTCCGGCAATGATGGAAAATATGTCAACCATGATTTTCAGAATTACTTCCAGACGTATGGCATTACACCACGGATTACAAGTGCTCACGCCACACGATCCCCTGCCCTCTGTTTTGATGCTTACACCACAGATTTTTGGGTGTGTGGCATTTGTTCATCTCCATAAAAACTAATGTAGCAAACTTTATCCATGTGCACTTCGTTGTGTTTTTATGGGATATGGCACCCATTAGAAAGGACATAGATTTTATCATCCTCGTACATGACACACCTATATCACTTTGGTTGTGACTTTTTTGGAGTCTGAGATGTTCTTTCATGAGCCGGTGTCCAATTCTCCACTGCAGAGGGAGATATAGAGTGAAGAGCATAATTGGAACACTCTAGAAGATGGAATAATTCACAGCTGGAAAAAACTGATCTATTGCCATGACCCTGGTGATCAATCGCTTGGAATTCAAGAGCACGAGGTTGCTCTCGGCCAAAAAACAATTGATCACCCTGACCCTAGTGATCGGTTGCCCTGGTCCTAGTGATCAATCCCCTAGAAGTCTAGTGCACGAGGCTCCTCTCAGTATAGAAGCGATCAATTACCCACACAACAGTGATTGATCGCCTGCATATTTTGAAGAGTTTTCGGATTTAGGTCAAGTTTTTATGACAAGGTAGAACAAGCTGAAGACCTTTTCCTTATTCCACATTACTGGCTGACCAATCTCCTGAGAATATCCCTAAAGTAAATACTCCTACTACTCCTATAAATTTAGTTGCTGATTGTGTTGGATATTAATTACCTTTCAAGCAGAGCCGTGGAAGACCACCAAATTGGTATTCCCTTGATATTGGCAAGACATCGAAGTACCCTATTGCAAATCATGTGTCCACTCAGAGACTTTCTGAACACCTTAAGGCTTTTGTGCATCAATTTTTTGCCATCCACATTCTGACCAAGGTAATTTAAGCATTGAAATATCCTAAGTGGGTTCAAGCAATGAAGGAAGAAATGAAGGCTCTGGAGAAAAATCAGACTTGGACACTTGAGACATTACCACAAGGAAAAATAATAGTCTATTGCAGATAGGTGTTCACCTTCAAATACAATGTTGATAGATCCATTGAACGATATGAGGCAAGACTTATAAAGGGGTACACACAGATGTATGGTATAGAATATGAATAAACCTTGGCTCCAATAGCAAAACTTAACACCATTAGAGTTATGTTGTCTCTTGCAACCAACCTAGATTGGCCTCTACACCAATTTGATGTAAAGAATGCCTTTTTGCATAGACAACTCACATAATAAGTGTACATGGACATTGCACCTGGATATGTTGCATCTACTCAAACGAGTGTACTATGCAAATTAAGAAAGGCATTGCATGGATTGAAGCAGTCATCTCGTGCATGGTTCAGACAGTTCACATGGCAATGAAGAACAATGGTTTCAAGCAAAACAAGTCATATCATACTATGTTTTTGAAACGCCATGAGGGGAAGCTAACGACCCTAATAATCTATGTTGATGATGTGATTATTACTTGAAATGATGAATAGGAAATCTCTCAGTTGCAATACTATTTGGAAACAGAGTTTGAGATGAAGATGTTGGAATTTTAAAAAGGTTTTAAAAAATTTATAGTTTTGATTTATTTAATTATTTTGGCTGTTTTATTTTATTTATTATGGGGGTTATAAATATTTAATTTTTTATGTTTTATTTCTATATTGAATGTCTTAATTTTATAGTTTAATGTAGTGAAGGTTACATGTTCTTGGATGCCTATAAAAGGCCACTCCTCCTTCACATTTGAACGACGACCACATAACACATATACTAATACAATACCATACTAACACAACCACCACTACAATCTAATTCTCTCCTCTTCCACCTTTCATACTTTCTCTACTTATATTATTATTTTGGGCAATGGTTCTGTGACTTGGAGACCTATATCCGACTGTGAACGTGCTCATAGCAAACCTTGAGCCTGTGTATTGGGGGTCGTATATTAGAGTCTTGTAAACCGTCAGTACCTACATGTAGGGAGGCTACAAAGGTTTTAGGACAACATCTTTGACGTGTTTCACCATACCAGGCTTGGTTTCATAATCTTAATTTATTTTGTTTTTATTTACCTAGTATTTGTTTCTTTAGTTTTACTTTACCTTAAAAAGCTTTCTATTTTGTTTTATATATTGTTTATAATATAAAGGTTTTTGTATATGGCTTTACGAAAAAGAGAAAAACTATAATTTATGTAACAAAAGAACCTCAGTGAACCTCAATGTACATTAGGTTACTTCACATTTGTGGGAGGTAATTTGGTTGCATGGAGAAGCAATAAACAAAAGGTGGCAACCTTATCCAGTGCAGAAACAGAGTTCAGAGGTATGACCAAAGGAATTTGGGAACTCCTTTGGTTAAATAAGTTGCTTACTGAGCTTGGGTATGCACTTACATCTGTGATGAATCTTTTTTGTGACAACAAGATTGCGATATCCATTGCACATAATCTGGTTCAACAAGTTCGCACTAAACATGTTGAAGTGGATTGTCATTTTATTAAGCAAAAGCTCGAGGCCAAAGAAATTCAATTTCCTTTTGTGAAGTCAGAAGATCAATTGGCAGACACATATTAACGAAGGCAGATTTTGGAAAAGCGTTCCACAATTTATTGGACAAGTTGGGCATTGACGACATCCATACAAGATCTCTCGGTTGATAGCGTTCAGTGAATTTACTCTTTAGTGAACACATATACACTTATCTTAGTGTCTTTACACAAATGACTTGAGACTAGTCATCCTCTTAAGCTTAGTAACCTATACACTTTTCTTAGTGTTTTTACACAGATATGGTAAAAATAGCATTATTGAGTAATTAATAAACTACAACTATTGTTTCGTCTCACGTGTTGAAATTTTTTATTTTTTATTTTGGTCAAAGGAGTGAACATGTCATTATCATAGAGAGTTACATAAAAGCCCAACACAAAAGTCAAAAATAAAAAACAAGAGCTTAACCAAACAAAATAAAAGCCCAATCCAAAATACAAATAATTTAGGCCCAAAACACAAAAACCTTATAAACAACAAATAGCCGCTGCCGTAGTCAAAAGAAGAAGAAGGTTCAGGGTTTTGTTTGTATATTTGTTTATGTTTGAAATAAAGGAGATTCATTATTATACCCAATATAGGAGCCCAAATTATTATATATAAAAAATATTATATATGAAATGGACTTTAGAAACACACCCAAAGCCCATTTACAACATAACAAAAAGGCTTATAACTTCTTTTAAATTACAAAACTACCATTGATTTCTTAAAACAAACCCAACCCCAAAATCTCATAAATAAATAAAAAGCCCAAAACACTCAATAGGGCATCAATGTAATTTAATAATGAAAATTAAATTCAATAAGGCCAGCTATTATTTTTTGGGTTTTTTTTAGTTTGTTTATAAAAATTAAATTGTGTGGGGTTTATTTATAGTTTTAGCGCTAAGAATGGGTATATGATTAAATATCTCTTGAAGTAATTTGCTTTAAGCCAACGGTGCAATCGTATATGTGTGTGTTTTACTAGTAATGAGAATTTACACAGTCGTTCAAGTTTCTTTCAAATTCAATCATACTTGGTTTGGAAACCTCATATTATTACTTGCACCATCGGGAAATATGGTGCCCAATACAAGGCTACAGATTACTTCCATAGAGAGCGTTTCGGTGGGGTGATAACCTCCTCAGGGAATACAAGCCTATTATGCCTTGTAATTCTATGTTTCCTTGCAAATTTAATTTCCAAAAGTCGCTTCTTCGTTGTAGGCATAAGACCATCCCCAATGCATTTGGACTTAAACCCCAAAAATTTCACTTCTCAAAATACAATAATTCATGTATTATCACTATTAGTCTCAAACAGTTTTCCTCCCAACCATGTTTTCTAAAAATTTGAGTTTCCATTTTTGTTAATTTTGTGAATGCTATAGTTTTTTTGTATAAATATTTTAAGGTTAAAAAATTGAAATTCTAAGAACATTTTTTTTTTAATTGAAAATTAAAACGAGCACAATAATGAGTACAACAACATTATTGGAACTAAAAACACGTAAAATAATATTAAAACTGAAAATGAGTACCACATGACTTAAATTAAAAACAACATTAACTAAACAAAAAACACCAAGTGCTTAATAGTCTTAGTTTTATTGAATGAAATCATGGAATATAAATCTCGACTTAAATAGAGAATATACATATAAAAAGAATTATGCATATGAAATTTAAAAACTGACTAAAGATATACAAATGAATGAGGATCTATGTTTTTTGAGTTAGGGGTCATCATTTGGCCCACAAATCCACGGGCCAATGATTTTTTTAATAAAAGCCCATCTCAATCCGACCCAGCTCAGACCATTGACGAGCCTTACTTTGAGTGCAAGAATCATCAAATATAACAAGTCAATTAAAAAAATTTCCTCAACCTAATCAATGGTAACTTCAGGCTTGGGAAAAGGTTTCTCGACTCATGGGAAAATGATGGGGGAAATGAAACCCTCCATCCATCTTGGAAAAACAAGCGAAAGATTTATTACCTTTTTTTATGATCAATATGCCCCAATTAACAATTTAAAATGCAATTCTACCTAGAGAAACAAATGTATTTCTAAATTATGGGTATATCCAGAAAGAAGAGAAGTGCTGCAAAGTTTAAAAACTTTATTTTAAAAAAAATTCAAGAGGGCACAAATGTCTTTATATTTTCATGCAAGTGTTGAGGCCCAAAAAATCTAAGGCTGGACTCAAATATATTTTCGGCCCAATACAACACCAAGCGGAAAATCCTTATTTAAGTAACATGCCACGGTACAAGCTTAAGTGGGCCCAAGACACACGAATTCCTGGGGCTTGCTGAGCGAGTTGTGGTATGGATGGTTACGAGCGTTCACGAGGCTCATTAATGGTCCAAGGAGTGGAAGTTTTGGGCTACTTGGCAACACCAAAACTCAAGCTCATTCCTTGAGTCCAAACATATGGGTAAACATGAGAGAAAGCCTAATAGCCCATCACCTTATGAAAAGGCCCATATCAACCAAAACCTCCAGCAGCTGGAAGCAAACTCACAAGCCGCTGGAAACAAAACAGCCCAGCCCAGCACCTTATAAAATATCCAACGTCGTGCATCTTTGTTAAAACCATATCGCAGCCAAACCACCAAAACCAAGCAAACCCATGTGCTGATCTCCTTTTTGACCAAGCACCCTTACTCATTCTTTCCTCTTTAAGCTTTGGTGAGAAAACAAGAAACAAAAGTGGGTGGCTCCTCACCCACATGGAGAAGTCCAGCTGCCTTAGAACCTTGGAACCCCAAAAAGTTGCGTGCCTATGGGTTTAGGCTAGGGAAATTTCACCAAACAAGAGTAAATGGAAGAAAGTGAGGAAAATGGGAGAGGATGGCTTGACAAAGTTAAGGTTTTCAATGCCTATAAAAGGAGCCACTTTCTACCCAGCAAAGACAACTCACCTTGGTTGCTGCAAGCCTCCCATCAACCATGAGAATTCATCGAAGGCAAACATCCCTTCTGAAACCCTTCAATTTCATGCTTTGTTCTTCCATCTTCCTCATTTTTCTCTTTCAAAACCCACATCCAGAGAGAGCAAGCATCATCCCTCATCTCTAGAACCCTTCGATTTCAAGCCTTGTTCTTCCATTTCTTCCCATTTTCTCTTCTGTCAAATCACCCAGGAGCTTGATGAAGCTTTCATCAAGCTGCTAGAAATATGCTAAAGCCATCCATGCTTCCATCTTCTTCCTCTCTTTCCATAAACACACATCCAGAAAGCAATCATCATCTCTCATTCCTGAAACCCTTGCAATTTCGAGCCATATTCCTCCATCTCCTTCCATCTTCTCTTCTGGAAATCGCAGCTCTTTCTCTCTCTCATGCTAAACTCATGAATGCTCAGCTCCCATGCCACAAGCTTCTCATGCCAAGCCAATAATTTATCTGTAAGCGACTGTTGGTTTCATTGATGAAGAAGACCAAAGTGTTTCCTAAGACTTAGCTACCCTTTCGAAACACTCTTGGGGCCTGATTCTTGAACTCATACACAGGGGCAGCTTCACCTGTTTCTCTTTTTCAGAAGCCTAAGCCCATTCGTCAGGCTACTGGAATAAAAAGACCCCTACAGCAAGAAACTAAAGATGGGACAGAGTTGAGGAAAATAATAATAACATTGACTTGCATTTACGAGAAACGTAATTAAAGACTTGTTTTTCTGTTTAGACAACAATATCAGAAGTATTTATTTTGACCCATTAGATTGCTCACAATCTCTTAAGGGTTGAAATCCTGTGCTTAACTTTGTCCTTTCATAGATGTCAGTGTCACCAAATCTGAACCCTAATGGTAATGAATTGAAAGTTCCCTTAGCATTGTTGACAATGAGTCCTTATAACACTACTTTAAAACAAAAGATCGAGCTCAAGAAGAAGAAAAAAAATACAAATTCCACATGTAAATAACTCTCCAAAAGGAATTGCAAATTGCTAATATTGTAAAATATCATGAAATACTGTTACACAGGTCGAATGCAAGTACTCCATAAATTTTGAATTATGTTACACAGATTGCATAAATTTTGTAATTATCAAAGACAGAATTTTCCAAAATACGGCTAATGCCCCCCATAACCCAACTCCCTATTCATATTTGTATCATTACCAAAGCCTACTTCTGCCTTGGCCAAGTCTCTTTTTGCAACCTCAAGATCTATCTCTGCAACAGCTAGCCTGGCCTTTAGCCTCTTCACTTCAATCTCCAACGCATCCACATCCTCTCTCTGTTTTTGAACTTGCCCGGCCCTTTCCACAAGCTTCTTCAAATTAAGAGCAGTTTGTACAGAAGGCTCCAGCCAAGCCAAGTCAAATTTGAAAGTCTCAAGCTCCTCCCACAAAAGTTGAAGGTGTTCACAGGCATCTTCGGTCATATCCTTAACCTTCGTAGTCTTCAGAAAATGCAAGACTCGACCCAAAGCTGTGAATGCCCATTCAATAAATGTACGACTTCTCTTCTTTTGGCACTCAACCAACGAAGGATGCCATGAACAAACTTCCTCTAGCAATGGAACAAAAACTTTCTCTATTTTCCCCAAACCCCTAAAATCCATGAGCTTTCCAACTGGAGTGAAGGGCACTTTGTCATGCACCTTGACTATGGAAGGGTCAACATAGCTATCAGTAGGCTCAATGAAAACTTGTCTGGAACTTGGTGCATCCTGGAAAGCAACCACCTGTTCAGAACTAGGTGTTGTAACTGACGAGTGTGGAACTTGTACAGAATCCACACTCGAAGGTTCCTGCCCTTGATCTTCTTGCTCTGAAGGCTCTATTGTTGCAGAACTGCCAGTTCCTTGGTCTTCCAAAATCTTAATGTCAACCTTACGGACTGAAACGTCAGCTTCAATAATACACTTATCATTCCTAAGAAAGCCTTTGTTAGAGTCACAAAGCTCACTTAAAGCCATGAATGATGTGAAACCCCAATCACTCTCACTTGAATTGAACCCATGCTTACTGTCTGTGAAATCAAAATATAGGAGCACAGAAAACTTAGTAAAAACTGCATAGCTAATTAAGAACTAATAAAAGATAACAATAGAGGAAGCTTATTCCAAAGTTTAACATAACAATATATAGGAGAGTTCAACCACTGTATAGGAAACTTCGCTTCTGATCGTAACCTTTGGATGAGTCCAATGATTTCAAATATGATATATTCCTTATTAACAAAATACTTAGCCTCATGCATTGGAGCACTACTGGATATTTGTTATGTGTGTCTATCTGGTATGATACATACATAATATACAGATAGACAAACATAAAGTAGACTCCTAGCCAGCTTTGGGGACCTGACTAAGCAAATCATGCCTACATGATTTTAAGATAGTTTTACCATTTCTTTTCTAAAGCTTAAAATTACATGGGGTCCAGCTTTGTTAAATAGAATACATTTCTTTTTTCGGATAAGCCCTAAATATTCAGAATTCAGGTAATGTGCTTGCAATGGTATCCATGTATTGGCAATGAAACTATAATATTGCTCAAGTGAAATCCCAAACCCTGCAATAAAAAGCAGCAGATCTATTCTTGCAGCAAACAGAATATTTTGATCAAGCATCTTAACCTTCTTCTTATTAACCATTGCAATTAGATAATTATGGCTCATGTAAATCCTACTCAATTTCAAATACAACAAAGTCGAACATCACCACATGGAGATAAGAGTAATTTTCTTTGTGTTTTTCCAGGTTATTAGTTATTACCCTTTTTATTAACCTGAAATCATAATGTCAGAGCAATTGAATCTCAAATCAGAAAGTAAAAGTCCATGAAGGGAGTGTATTACTATGTTTTGGTCAGTTTCAGTAAGAGAATAAATAACATTGTAAAATCATGTGTTTGGTTATGGAAGAAGAAAAATGGAAATAGAAAAAAAAAAAAAAAAAAAAAAAAAAAAAAATTAAAAAAAAAAGAGAAATGTTAAAAGCCTTGAGAGAAATTACCACTTCTGGAGTATTTCCTAGAACGATGAAATGAAATAAGATTAAAAAAAAATATGTATATATATATGCGTGTGTGTGTGTGTGTGTGTGTTGAACAATAGAATACCATCGAACTCTATTATTTTATACAAGGGAAATCTCCATGGTATAGGAAAGTAAATTCCTGTAATTAATGGTTTGTCCAGAACAAAAAGAATAAATTTGCATATTTCCTTTCTATTTCCCTCTAAGTCCCTGATTCCAAACAATTGTAAAAAATTTACACCACACCCTAGCCACAGCCTGATTGCCTTTTCTTACAAAGTTGAATTGTAAGAAAAGGCAATCAGGCTGTGTTGCGATCATAAACAAAATTCACTCTACAAGAGGAAGTGTGAGCCTGAATCAAAGCAGAAGAACCTCCATAAAAAGATGCAAGAATCACAACTTCCATTTGACAAATTAGTCTTTGCCATCATGAAATGAAAATATAGCAGACAAATACACAAAAATAAAATTGAATCAACAATAACGAACAGTAAAGAAAATACCCTTAGTTATTGACTTGTTGCTATTCAGTTGATTAACCACAGTCAAGCTGAATTCGGCATATCTAGTCCACAGAAATGGCAAGTCTGAAGCATCTACAACCTCCAAATACACGGACAACTGCTTCACGTTGTTCCCTTTTGGAAATATAAGTATCCGCCTAGTCAAACCAACCAAGAAAATCCCATGATCAACAACAGATCATGAAAAAGCACAAAACTTTGAGGCATGTAAACAGCAGGGAGATACATAAAAATACCATTTCCAATCACCGATGAGGAAAACCTCAGAGTAAAGCTTCTGGTTCTTCAACTTTGAGAAGTTTTCAATGGTCCATGTGAATGTTTCAGATACAAGTTCTCCTACTTGCTGATTCTCCATTCTTGATCAACCCCAGACACACAAACAGTAAACAAAAATCACCAACTACTCATTATAACACTAAAATAAAGTAGTTTAGAAGAAGACCCAGAACTCAAACTTACCTTCAAATCCACAAGTCAAAGTTCGCAGAGAGACGAGGCTCTGCAGAGATGGCACGTCCGTAAACTCAAAAGCCAAGCAGGAGAAAGTGTACAGCCCAACGACTTTTCCAATTTTATATCGCGAAACTTTTGGATGAAAGGCAGATATTTTTCTCTCTTTCTACTACTTTTTATTTATTTGTCGTTTTATACTTTTTTTTAAACGAGAAATGTTGTCACTTTCTTTTTCTACATCATTTTCATTTATTAGTAGAATTAGGCTAATAAATACTTGGTTTTTTTTTATCACAAAACATCATTGAGGTAACCAAGCTATCTGATTGTGTACTTTCTTTTTTTTATATATTGTTTTGGTGACATTTGTGGTGATTATAATTTTTTTGGTACAAGCGACAGTCTAAATTAGAAAGAATGGGATTTCTCACACACACAACTATGATGTCGTGTGAATTCGAGACTGAGACCTCTAATCTATAAATTAAGGCTTTTTTTCACTCACTTAGATGCCCCTAACTCGTGGTGCTTGGATTAACATGGGTGCTCACAAACAAGTAATCTTTGTCCTCAACTTTTATCCAAAATTCTGTTAAATTGCTAACATGGCTTACATATCCAATAATATAATGTCAGGTAAATTTAAATAAAAAGAAATACATTTTAAAAAAATTAAGAAATATAAACCATGAAAAACAAGGAAAGAAAATGACTAACTCCTCCAGCGCACCAATCTTAAAAATAAAATTTAGAAAAGAGAAAAAGAATATACCCCAGCAACCCCCTCCCTGAGTTTGCCAACAAAGCCTCCACCCATCACTGCTTGCCACGGCTGCCGCCCATTTTTTTTCTTTTTCCTTCCTTTCTCTTTCTATTCCTCCTTTTTTTTTTCTTTTTTTTTTATGTGATATTCCTCCCTTGTTCTTTCTAAGCAAAATCTGCCCAAGGGATTCTTATTTTCCCCCGTTTCTCTATTCGTCCGTGGCTTTTGTTTGGGCCAAAAATTAAAAAAGGCCCAGTAAGGTTTTTAAAGATGTTTGATAGGCTTTGGGTCACTTGTTTCATTGAAAAGAGAGCTCGGCTTAAAAGAGAAGGCCGAAGTAGTGATTTAGCCCAATGGAATTTAGCTTTCTACAAAAGTTATTACCCACAATTCAAAAGGTTTCACTTGGGTAAATGCGTTTTACCCAAAACAGAAGCTTGAGTTGACTTCAACACCTGCGAAATTTCAGGAGCGAAAGAAGAACTGAGCGACCGCATTAAATGCAATTTGAGTCATGAACCTCTACTGAACCAATTTGCCGAAAAAAGTCATGTTGAGCCACTTCTCACCATCTACACAAGGATCAATGCACTCAAGCTTCAAGTCATCAAATGTTAATTTGCTCATTAATAAAAGAGTATACATCAAAGGCAACATGACTGAACATGTATCACAAACACTTTTCCACACACATGAGCTTAAGAAGAACTATGAAATCGAAGTCAGAAAAATACGTTCAAATGATAATCTGGCACAACTCTTAACCAAATTTATCTAAATGTACATTTCAAAAGCTAGTTCATGATATCAAATTACGTCGACTTTGTAAATAATCAAATTGAGGCATGTAGAAATAAGGGGAGCATTCGAGAGTCCTCTAACACACGATATATGCATGTTGTACTCTTTTTCTTTCTACTAAGATTTTTCCCAAGGAGTTTTTTTAAACAAAGTTTTAATAAGGCAACTTAAACGCGCATAACGCTATATCAATGTCCCAAGCAAAGTTGTACTCTTTTGTTCTTCACTTAGGTATTTTCCCATAAAGTTTTCCTACTAAGGTTTTAATGAAGCAACCAATTAGTGACTTGCAAACATCCAAAGAGGAGGGCTCCAAATGGTGGGTCCCACAAGTAAAAAGGTGAAAATAAGAAACAAAATGTGATGGAAGACTGACGAAGTGGTTTTCAACCTACAACAACACAATGAATGCTATGGTTAAAAGCCTTCAATACTAAAGATAAATTGAGTTGGTGCCCTACGTTTTGAAATCAATACACCTGATAGTGAGAAGAGAGACGTAAGCTTTTATACAATGACGGATCAAGGATTCGAATCTCATGTGGTCATGGTGTAAATGTTTCAAAGAAAATTTAAGAGAGGGTTATTTTTTTATTATCTATTTTTTCTCTTCCAAATGTTATTCCTTTCTCGGACAAATATACTAGAATTATTTCAATATGTCATTTTTCTATTTATGTTTTTGAGTGATTTCAATTTGTAAAATTTCAAACCATACCTATGCCAATTAACCAAACAACAATAATAGTGACGCAATAATAGGTGGTGGCTGACGACATAACTCTGACGGCAGTGGCAACACATCAACGACACTATAGTAGGTGGGGATTAGGATGTTGGGGTTAGGGTTTGAAAAGAGAATAATAGAAATTGGGGGTTTTTGGGGCTGAGTATCGGATGGGCTTTGAGGGGTGGGGGAAGGGTGAAGGAAAACTTTTGTTTTTTATTTTTAAATGACTTGGCTCAAAATGACATTATTTTGGCCCATGTCATTTTATAAAAAAAAATTTTGATTGAGCCAAAATAACGTCGTTTTGCTCAAGGTTTTTTTTTTTTTTTTTTTAAAGAAAAAAGAAAAATGCAGTGCGCTTATTCTTCCTCAGGCCATCTTCTTCTTCTTCCTCAAGCAAAACATCAAACAATTGGAAGGCAATCCATAGGGTTGCACCATCAGTTCAGGTAGACCTCCAAGCCTATTCCTATGGCTTATATAGGTTGTTTGACCCCAGTGAGCCCACTGTGGCTTCGTCTTTGCTCTTATATTCAGTTTATTGTAAATAGTTTATTTTACAATATCTACACTGATGTTACAACAAGCGTTTTTGTTGTTGAAATTTTTTGGAATTGCATTCATAATTCAGCCAAAAAAACAACTAGCCACAAAGGGCAAATACAAAGTAGCAATAAAAGGCCAATACAAACTAGCTACAAAGGCCTATTACAATAACATAGTGATCTAACATCAAAATTAAGACAATCTAGTGTTTCTTCACTAACGATCTTGCAGGATTGAAGAAATTTTGGCATTGGCATCCCAACTAAGATTGCAAACTCAGAACAATCAAAAATCGATAAAGCTTGAAGAAACAAAGCCATAACAATACAAATAAAACTATCACAAAAGAGAGATGTAAAACTCTAAAAAAGGAGATGTGAAAACTACATAAAAACTTAAAAGAGTCTTTGCGACTTATTACAAACATAAAGAAACCAGAAAAAAGATAATGGTTGAGATCTGAGGCCGAAACGCAGGTGGAGATATGACACTGAGATGCATCCATCTGTGATGGGTGAATCATAACAAAGCAAAGACAAAAGGGAAATCTTCAGTCTAAAATTAGGGGAAAAAAGGAGAAGGGAGTAAGAGAAAAGGGGAGAAGGGGGGAAGAATAGTGGCTTCCTCCCCCCTCAAAGTGAAAATGAAGCGAGGAGTGTATTTTTGTTGTTTTTGGGGGGAGATATTATATCAAACTTTAAGATAAGAGCATCTCCAATGATTAGGTGTATAAAGGGGTGTATATCACATTAACACCCCCTTTGGCCAAAAACACCCTGCAGACTGCGGTGTGAGTGTGTATTTGGGTGTAAACATAGACGAAGAGGGTGAGATGTAAAAAAAAATGGAGCTTTACATCTGTTTTTACATCTTGAAATTAGGCCCTGCGTGATAGAAAGTAGGAGAGAGAAGTGAGAAGAGTTGCAAATTTTCCACATTTACGCACTAGTGACACACGAATACAGTCTAACTCGCCCAACATTTTATAGTGGGGGCCCCATTTGGTTGAGTGTTGTAGCCGTTTGGAGTTGTTTTTTGTTTTTTGTTTTCATATACTCCCTTAATTACCAATGACTAGCAATTAATTCAAAGGTTCATAAATTTTTTAAAATAAATTTATATATAACCATCAAATGGTTTAGAAAAATTATATATATAACCATCAAATGGTTTAGAAAAATAGTAAAGTAAACACCTACAATGTTATTTTATGAATTTTGCCAGCATTTTAAAAATGTTAGGTCGATTTGTTTGGAAAAAAAAAAATTAAACTTTACAAAAGAAAAAATTAATACAAGAAAATTAAATTTACATCTTCAAATTTACTTTATTTTCATTGAAGGAAAAATTATTTTTACATCCCAATATTGTAAAAGAAATGTAAAATAACTTTACACCCTTGAAAATACACTCGCGACAAATAATGCCCTAACATTCACAAGTTGAATAAGACACGCGGGCTCCACTTTTGTTTTTGATAAAAAAAAAAAAAGATTCTGCTGTCAGCAAGAAGAAAACACTAGCCACAAATGTAAAATCTTTTCTCTTTTTATAGTTAAGAGTGGGGCCTAGAGTCTTGTCTTTCTTAGTAAGCAAGCGTGATCACTCAAATATCTGCTGCAGCAAATCTTATCTTTTTGCAAAACTCTTTTTTTACCGGTTGCAGGGATTTTCACTTAACATTTTAATTTTTACACCAGCAATCCAACGGTCCAAATCACAGGTGGGATGTCGGCCACGGAATCCTGATTTGTAATTTTGCTGCTGCTGCAACTGTTGCAACTGCCACCATTTTCCGATTCACGGGGTCCACGAGTCTCCTTCTGTCTCCTACGTGAATGATTGAGACTTGACTCTGAGCATGTGGCTTAAGGTGTGCCACGTCGTGTCATCCCTGTGTAATAATATCCCATTAAATTTCCCAAAAAAGTCTTCGACCTCCATTTTTGCTGTGTGTCTCTCTCTGTCTGACCCTGCGAAACTTGGTTCTTGGATATTTTCAGGTATGTTTGAGTTAATGGGTTTTCTAAATTAGGCTCTGTTGTGTGATTTTTGGTGTTTATTATTGTTATAATATGGTGATTTTTCTTTTGCTTACTGTTTTTGGGTTGTTAGATCAAAAATGGAGGCTGAGCAAGTTGGGGAGCTTGTGTCTGTGACATTCACATGGACGATTGAAAAATTCTCTAGGTTGAAATCCCAGAAGCATTACTCAGAGGGTTTTTCTGTTGGTGATTTTCAATGGTATGCTTGAGTTGAAATCCCATCATTCTTTTTCTTTGGTATATAAATATATATATATATATGTATATGTTATTATCTTTGGCTTATATATCTCTATACTTGGTTGTTTTGATCAGGCAGATGGTTGTGTATCCAAAGGGAAGCAGTGGAATTCCCGGGAAGCACGATTTGTCGATATATTTGAATGTTGCAAATGCTTCAGCATTGCCATCTGGGTGGAGTAGATATGCCCAGTTCACCTTGACTGTGGTGAATCAAGTTGACCGTCATAAGTCAATCACAGTAGGTAAATTATCTACTCTTCATGTTGTTTATTTCCCATTTTTAATGTGTAGTTTTGCTGCTGTGAATTGAAAGTGAACTCCTTGTACATTTTAATTTTGGTTTACTCTCAAAAACTTTAGAGAAAAATATTGGTAACTTTTACTTTCCCATACAAGAGAGATTCCTTCTGAAGAAAATAGTTTAACTTGGGAGAGTGTCTTATTGTTCATTGTACATTTTTCTTTTCTTACGTCATCTCACCCTTCTAGGAAATACCATGTTTGGTCAATTCTCTGAAGGCAATTAACATTACGTTCTTTTTTCTTTTTTCTCAATTAATTTTCCCTACAGCACCAAACATTATTTCTTTTCTTCTATTTTCTCTTACTGAAATTGAACAGAGCATTGTGTAAATTTGGTCATTTGTTTCCCGTTCTTCATCTAGTAATATCTCTCCTTCGTGGGCTTTTACTTGCTGATTTTAAGGTTCATTTCCTCTTTAACATTTCAATGAAAACGGTTGCCCTCGGAAAATTGTTTCGAAATAAGACTACATATGGCAACAGAGCTTGTTGGTAATTACTGGAAAAACGTAAAACAAACTCCTCCATGTGCAGCATGTGTGGGTGTTTACTTTTGTTATGCTGAAAATGTGTATGAAAATGTCATCCACGATTTCCTTTTAAAGTGGAGCTGTCCAGTTTATATATATTTCCAGATGGTGTGGGACATTAGATGATGAGATTCTCAAATTAGATAATATTGCAGATGAAATGATATCTATTTGTGTTGCGCAAACATACTAGACTAGACTATATTAGAAGAGAACGTAGCTGTATATATGATATTAACTTTGGAACGAGTTTCCTTTATTATTATTCTTTTATTATCTATTTCTGTTCATTTTTATTTTATTTTTTATGAATGTTTTGTAATCCATCGTATTTTGATTTTACAGAAACTAAACATGTTTTCAGTGAAAGTAAAAGTGATTGGGGCTTCACATCATTCATGCCTCTAAGTGAGCTTTGTGATTGTACCAGAGGGTTTCTTGTGAATGATATATGTGTTCTTGAAGCCGAGGTTGCAGTCAGTCAGGTTGACTATAAGATTTCAGAAGTCCAAGAAACTTGGTTTTGTACACCCATAGTGCCCCAAAAGCATGAGGATCAAACGCTAGGACCTTCAAATGTAGATTCTGTGCTAGTTACAGAGTCTTCACAACCTCTCAGGGAACCTTGTTCTGAACAGGTGCTTAACTCTTCAATAGCATTTACGACACGAAGTTTTGATCAATTGCTTGCTTTCCAGGATTCACCAAGTTCTGAACAAGCTTGCACTGAGCTTAATGATAGCCCTGTTGGCCCTTCCATAATCAAGGAACATGAGCAAACGCCCTCCACTCCAGTTGGCAAGCTCATGGATTTCAAGGGTTTAGGGCAAATAGAGAAAGATTTTGTTCCATTGCTGGAGGAAGTCTGTTTGTTGCATCCTTCATTGATTGAGTGCCAAAGGAAGAGAAGTCGTATGTTTACTGAATGGGCATTCACAGCTTTGGGTAGACTCTTGTATTTTCTACAGACTACAAAAGGTAAGGATATGGTTGAGGATGCCTGTAAGCACCTTCAAATTTTATGGGAGGAGCTGGAGACCTTCAGATTTGACTTGTCTTGGTTGGAGCCTCATGTTCAATCCGCCTTGGGTATGAACAAGTTTGTGGAAAGGGCACGACTGGTGAAAGAACAGAGAGACAATGTGGATGCTTTGGAGATTGAAGTCAAGAGGTTAAAAGCAAGGCTAGTTGTTGCAACGCTAGAGTTTCAGGTTGCAAAAACAGACATGGGATTGGCAGAAGAAAGCTGTGTTGAAATAAATATGGATGGTGAGCTTGGTTATGGGAGGCGTTCCTTAATTTAGAATTCACTCTTTGATGACAAACATATGCAATATATGTATATATATGTATTACATATGCAACTCCCATGTTAAGCATGATCCTATTTCTAAACCATTGTGCTGGAAAAGAACCCTCCATTGCAATTTTTGTTCTGAACCAAACCATCTGAAGTAACACTCCCTCCCCTGCCTCCATCTGCACAGTAGCGAAATCCCTGTGTGTGGTGAGCTCCAATAATCCCAAGCAACATGTCACCCGGTATGAGAATTTTTCATCTTAATTTGATGCTGTATTTTTGATGCAATAGGTCTTTATTTTGATGATTTAAGGTCTTTAATTTCTTTGATGATCTGATTGTGTTCTCTCTGTTCTAATATAATGAATTTTCTCTGATTGGGTTTTAAAGCTTATTCTTTATCCTTTTTGTTCTAATTGATTGTTTTTGTTTCTGTTCTTTTTCTTTTTGTGACCTGAATATATCTTGCGGCATAAGGGCGTTACTGTAGTGATGATTCAGGGTTTTAGTGTAATGCCTATTTTTAATTCTGTGTGATTGTTATTTATTTTTTCTTTTTGGAAGACTTGCGGTAGGTGTTTTGGGTGTATTTTAGGTTTTATGTAATATTATTATTCTGTAAGAGAGTAAATAAACTTCAAAGATCCACTAGAACATTTCTCCATCTGAAGTGGATCCTAGACAACTCATGTAGGAATTGAATCATTATTAGTACCCAGTTCTTGTTTTTACAGTGGTACACATAAGTGTCATGTTCTTACAAATTTTGATTATGTTTAATCTTCTTCTGTTTATTATGCAGGCATCATGACAATGCATTATATGCCTGTCCAGATATGTGCAGGAATCGCTTTTCCGAACAGACTAGAATCACCTCATTGTCTGGAATTGAAATAATTAAGGAAGAGCTTTGGAGGAGGCAACAACTGGAAATAGTTGTATCAAAATATTTATAGTGCTTACAGGGTTCTCATGATAATAAATTTTCTGTTATGATGGAGGCTATTGTTGTTGGGCGTACAGTTATGTTGTATTATTTATAAAACCTTGGTTTGGCATTAGTGTTTTATGCATTTGGTCTTGGTCGGAGTGGATGGGTGAAACTTTGAAGAAGGTTTTTTGGGTAAGTGAAAGAAGTTTAATTCGGGAGGGTTTATTTTATTTTATTTTATTAATTTTTTTTTCAAAACTCATTAGAAAGTTTTTTTATTGGTCAGGTGAAAGATTTCTAATCTGTTGTCCATATCACATGTTATTCCAGGTGATCGATCTGATAAGTAATCTAAAAACATAGGTATCCTACCGAGTGAATGTTGCGTTAAAAAAAAAAGAAGTTATTTTGACGGTTGGATTGCTGAAGGGGTCTTGAAGCTATTTTGTCAGTTGTTAAAAGAAATAGGGCAAACAGTGACTGCGAAATACAGTCTAGTCTAGAGCTGACCATTACTCCAAAATACGAGACTTTCATGAAATAGAGATACCACTACTTTGCTATTTCCGGCCAATAATGCTATAATATGCATAATAATATTTCAACGTGGTATAGCATTATTGACTGGTGATAGTAAAACAGAGTTATTCCGGTTGCAACTAAGTTTTTCTCCCAAAATAAAGAACATCACGTAAAACAAGTCCAATTCTAATCTATTTTATTAGTTGTTGATTCTAGTCCTAAGAAATTCCAAAGAGGAGGAAAAAGAGGAGGAAAACTTAGAAATGAGTCAAATGACATAGTAAATAATAACAGAAAATTTGTTTGTACAAATAAATTTCGGGGAAACTATTCGTGGAAGATCCACTTCTCTCTCGATCATTTTCTTCCTCGAACCCTGCAAAATAAATGTGGTCAACAGAGAACACTCGGGGGGTGCTGGCCAAAGACCTTCCGATGCCTAAGTCAATCAAATGGTCACAGGGAGATACAACTTTAACTGATAGGATGAAGCTTCCTCTACATGTGAGGAGGCAGCGCATGTGCTGGGAAAGGGGGCGACGACAAGTGGCCGTGAGAAAGGGAGAGAGAGTGGCGTGAGAGAGGAGTTTTGCTAAGGTTTTAGTGTGCTGAGATGCCATCTTTATATAGAGCCTCCATTGTGGAGAATAATTCCCTATTGATGAGAATTATTCTTTTCCATAAATCGGATGACAAGATAATATAAAGGAGATTTGTTGGAAATCGGATCCTTGATTTAGGATTTAATTACCACAATTATTTGACTTAAGGAATATTCCTTTATCCACGTGTCACATTCTGATTGGTTGCCAAAATTCATGTTCCCACAAATGGCTCCTAGATTCTGCATGGCGCGAATAGGGCATGTAGGAGATATGAAATGCTTGTTGGGCTTTTAAACTCCCAATTGAAGTTGGGCTCATTTTGAGATTTGGATTTGATTCCTTCTTGGAATTGTGGAGAATGCTTTTGAGGTTCCTTCTTGGCCAAGGATACCTAATGCTTATAAATACTTGGCTCCTCTTCGTAACTCTTTATCTTGCAATTTCATCTTCCTCTACTTTCTGACTTGCAGTGAAGAGAAGGATTGTGGAGGAGACAATTTTTGCCCATTGAGGAGAGGAGTTGCTGTGCACACCAAGGAAAGCCACGGTTTGTTTGAGATAGACCAATGCCATCAGAATCTCTTGTAATTTTGATCCCATGAATTACATTAGCTATACCCATATCCTTCATATCAAAAATTGATTCTAAAAATACTTTGGTCTCTGTAACAATCTCAAGATTAGTTCCCATAAGCATATCATCAACATATAAGCAGATAATTGCACAAGAGTTACTAGTAGATTTACAATATAAACACTTATCTGCATCATTGATTAGAAACCCATTAGAAAGCAACACTTAGTTAAACTTTTCATGCGATTGCTTGGGAGCCTATTTCATACCATACAAAGATTTTACAGGTTTGCATACCTTGCGCTCCTTACCTTCAACAACATGGCCTTTTGGCTTATCCATATAGATCTCTTCTTCCAATTCACCATTTAAAAAAGTAGTTTTTACATCCATTTGATGAATAACAAGATTGTAGATGGACGCTAAAGCAATCAATACTCTAATTGAGGAAATCCTTGTTATTGGAGCAAAGGTATCAAAATAATCTATATCCTTTTGTTGCTTGTAACTTTTAGCTACCAAACGTGCTTTATATTTATCAATAGACCCATCAGATTTCAATTTCTTCTTGAAAATCCATTTTCACCCTAAAGTTTTAGCTCCTGGAGGTATATCCACTAATTCCCAAACATGGTTAGAGAGAATCGACTCTAATTCATTGTTAATGGCTTCTTTTAAAAAATTTGTATCTGGTGCCATTACAGCTTCTCTATAGGTTTGTGGGTTATTGTCAACTAAGAAGGTGTAGAATCCATCTGATTAGTTTCTTTCCTTGCCCTTTTACTTCTCCTTAGTTCAACTTCTAAGTTATCATTACTTTCAGATTCTGATATTGAATGAGGCACGGGCTTTACGGTGACCTTCATAGGGAAAACACCCTAGAAGAAATTTACATTTTTAATTTCCACTATGGTATTCACCTCCATCACATTGTGATCACTCTTGACAACTAAGAACTTGTAAGCCACACTGTTTTGGCCATATTCAATAAACATAGCATCAAAGGTTTTGGACCCTGATTTTCTTTTCTTTAGTTCAGGCAAAAGGACCTTAGCCAAACACTCCCACACTTTCAGGTACTTTAGATTAGGTGAATGTCCTTTTCATAGCTCATAAGGGGTTTTTCCAGTTTTCTTATATGGTATCCTATTTTGTAGGTGACAAGCTGATAAGATAGCTTCGCCCCACAAGTTTAATGGTGCCCCTGAACTAACTAGCATAGCATTTGTCATGTCTTTCAAAGTTCTGTTTTTCCTTTCAGCTACTCCATTAGATTCAGGTGAATAAGGTGGAATTACTTCATGTATTATGCCATTTTCCTCCTCTACTTATAGTTTGTTTCAAATCACCAAGGTCACTATGCATCAAACCAAGTAGTTCCGATTCTCTTTGTACATGCTTACATGTCTTTTTGGTTGTCTTAGATTAAATACACACATACTGCATTTTTTATCTTCTGAATATGTGGGAAAAGATAGCAATCCTACATCTTTCATTTTCTTAATGTATGTGAAGTTCACATGACCAAGTCTACCATGCCATAAATTAACAGAGTCAACCAAATAAGCAGAAGATGTTGATGCATTTCCATTAATAACTTCATAAACATTTAGTACAAATAAACCTTGGTTGCAATATCCTTTCCCCACAAACAACCCATTTTTAGTCAAAACAATCTTGTCAGATTCGAATACGATTTTAACCCCCACTTTTCCAAGTAAAGCAATAGAGACAAGATTTTAATGAATATCTGGCACATGGACTACGTCATTAAGAGATAAAGTTTTACCAAAAGTAAGTTTGAGAAGAACCTTTCCTTTTCCAACAGTTGATGAGCACCTTGAGTCACCCATGAAAACATGTTCTTCTTCATCTCTAATTGGAGTGTAAGATGTGAACGCGTTCCTATTTCCACATATGTGCCTAGTAGCACCAAAGTCTACCACCCAGGGTCACCATGTTTATTGTGGGAGCGATTTTCGTCCCACTAGAATATTCGCCTAAGATTCCTTCGTCTTCTCTGCTTCTCTTTCTCCCTGCAAAATAGATCGGAGTAAAAGGACCACACCTGGGGGGTGTTGGCCAAAGGCCCTCCGATGCCTAAGTTAGGTTGGGTGTTTCAAGGAAAATTGGGTGGCCGGAGCTCTGTGTGGTGGCCGGAGCCTAGTGTGAGAGAGAGAAAGAATATAGTGGCTAGAGTTTCAGAAGGAACTCAGACGTACCTCAATCCTTGTGCGTAGCCAAGTATTTATAGGGGGCCTCGGCGAGGTTGGTGGGGTTGGTGTAGTTGGTGAGGTTGGTGTGGTTGGTGTATTTAGGGATTAGAGATTTAACCAAATCCCTAATTAAGGCGATGATCAAATACATCCAATTTGAATTATGTAACCTTCCAATTAATTCAAGTAACTCCCAATTAGGTTAGGTAATTCCCAATTAGGTTAGGTAACTCCCAATTAGGTCAAATAATTCCCAAATTGATTGGCCTAATTATTTGACCTAGGGTGAGATATTTTGCTTCCACATTTATCTCAGAGATGACTGCAACAATGATATCATCTGCTTCGACCACGTTTGCTCTAGCTGGATTGTTATCTCTCATCCTATGCCTGCATTCATGTGCATGGTGCCTAGGTTTTCCGCATACGAAGCAACTTCCCTTCTTCTTGAAGTTTGACCAATTGTTGGTTGACCTAAACTTGTTCTCATGCTTGGGTTGTGATCTGTTGTCATGCTTGGCGTTAGAAAATTTAGATTTATTGTAATGCTTGGAAGATTTACCTTCGATGGCATTGGCTTTGGACGAAATTTCTTTGGCTTTGATGACTTTGTCTTGCATACAGTTCTTTTCTTCGATTCGGATGTGCACAATTAAGTCTTCAAGGCTCATTTGCTTCCTTTTGTGCTTCATGTTGTTCTTATAGTCCTTCCATGATTCAGGGAGCTTTTCAATGAGACTTCCACACACGTGTTTCAGGTAGATCAACATCCTCATTTTTCAATTTGTTGACAAGCTTGTGGTACTCATGAATTTGTAATGACTCATCTTTGCTCTCCACCATTTGGAATTGCAGGAAATTTTCAATTGCATATTTTTGGGTGCCAGCGTCTTTGATCACATACTTTTTGTTCAAATTTTCCCAAATCTCTTTTGCGGTATTGTATGAACAATATATATCAAACAACTCGTTAGAAAGTGTGCTCAAAATGGTGTGCCTACGTATTTTGTTACCTTTCTCCCATATCGTACTAGTGCTTTATTGTAGTTGTCGGTTCCTTCTGCTGGCTTGAGCTTGGTAATGTAGGTGGAGAGATTAAGAACATCAAGGGTGGAAAACACTCGTACTTGCCAGCGTTTAAAGAAAGCTCATTAAAGGTATCGATCTTGGAAACATCAGGAAGTTTTGTGATGGGATCCATGGGTATACTCTTAAGATTGTTGGATAATCTTGGTTGTGGATGCTCTCCTTTGATCACGAATAGTAGGTTGAGGCGCGTAAGTCATTGTCCTTAAAGAGTAGATCCGCTCCTCTGAGATAATATCTCGATGTAGCAGGTGATGACGTCCTACCTTCGAGGATACAACAACCTTTGATCCTTGTAAACGTACACTCGCAATACTTGGATCAGATGAACACTTGAATCTTTACCATGGGAAGTAAAATAAATTTAACACAATACAAAACTGTATGAAAAATTGTGAGGAAAGGAAATAATGTGGGAGGATAGAAATTGAGAGAAAATGCTCGAATTAAGATTATCTCTTCAGCCAAAAATAGCCAAAGCTATATATAGGAGTTGCTGACCCCAAAGAGATGTTGGTCATTAAAGAAATTTTTTTCCATTTGATAAATAATAGTGGCACGGTTTAGAAATTGAATACTGATACCAATAACCAATTAAAAAGATATAAACACAAACGGTTTTGTAATCAAGACCTTCAGCAATCAAAGTGATCATATAAGCAAAAGCTTTTCCTGTAGGAATCAAATAAATTGAAGGCAAAGTCTACTTAAAAAACAAAGATAGCCAACAATATTTAATGCCCAGAATAAACAAACAAGTAAATGATATTTGAGTGGGTCTATAGTATTTTTCACAATTAAACCAATTAAACGTTATCAGCAATCAGAACAAAGATTCAAATTGAAGAAAGCAATTAAATCAAATTAGCTAACGTTCAAACATTAAAGTTGATTTTGAATTCTAAAATATTTGGTATTAAAACATATTTTGAAATACTCATTAAGATAAAAAACCAACAACATGTGTATTGAAGATTCTGTCGTGCATGTCTAAGGAGCAATAGTCCCCTTGTTGGACTGCTCATTCTTAGTCCACATGCATATTGAGGATTCGGCCATGTGATCTAGTAAAAACAATCCTTGTGTTGGATATATATAGAGCATGTGCATTAAGAGTACTATGCACAACTATGCACATTTGAAATGAAGTTTGAATATGAGATGGATATTTAGAAAGGCTTATTTACTGTAGTGCCCCCTGAAACTTTGATCATATCTCATTTTGCCCTCTAAAAGTTAAAATGGCCCACTTAACCCCCTTGACCATGGTTTCGTGTTCCACTTTGCTCCCCGCTGTTATCTCTATTCATAACTCTATCAATTTTGATGACATGGCATAGATATTTTCGTATTTTTACCACAAATAATGATATGTCATGTCATGTACATGGTCCTTTTATTTTTGCTTAAGTGAAATAAAATGTTAATAAACATTAAAATAATATAATTAAATAATGTATTTGCTATTTAATTAAAAATCTCTTGCTCTCTCGACCTTTCCATTTCTTCCTCTAATTTCACCATCATACCACAACCATCACCCAACACAAAGCCACCCTCACCACCACCTATCCAACGTCACTGGAAAATCACCCACCTGCCCCACAGTACCCATCTTCAACCCCGCCAAGACCACTGTTCACAGTTGATTGTTCTGATCGCAATAGTCTGAGGATCCAACTGAAAGAGGAAGGATACTAGCATGAATTTGACAATAGGGTACTAAATACGATTTTTGTCAGAGACAGAGAGCTTCAGCAACGCTTGTAAACAAATTCCTGCAATGATGCAATTTTCAATGATTTGAGTCTTCTCATCCCGTCTCTTTGATGTAATTCACATACAATATGACCCTTTTCAAATGCAACAACACCAACACCCTCATCCACAATACAGATCTTAATTATATTCGCATAAATTCTAACCATACTACAGATGAGATGCCCTTTTTGGCGGCCTTGGGAAGATTCGATCATGGGGAGCCAAGCTGCGGAGCTCTCGGGCAAGCGAAGAATGGCAGGGGTTTGAGCTGCAGCCAAGGCGTGGAGGCTAGGAGTGCTTGGGACACGACGCCATGGTAGTGCTCCATGTCGATGACGACAAAGTCGTAGCTGGAGAGGCCAACGATCTAGGCGAGGGTTGTGGAGAAGGAGATGAGGTAGTTGTTGCGGTGGAGGTGTGGTCGAAAAAGGTGGTTGATTTGATGGGTGAGGAGGTGGCAGTGAATTTTAGGGTTTTGACTGGTGGCGGCTTTGGGTGGCATTGGGTTCGGTGGTGGTTCTTGTCTGATGGTGAAGTTAGGGGAAGGAGAGGGCACAGAGAGAGATGAAGAAGAAGAAGAAATTTTTTAAAATTAAATTTTCCATTTTAAAGAGTAATTACATTATTTTAATTTTAATTAATATGTTATTTCACTTTAGCAAAAAAAGTGAGCCATGTACATGACACATCATCATTTGTGGTAAAAATATGAAAATAGCCTTGCCATGTCATCAAAATTGATGGAGTTATGAAGGGAGATAACAACATGGAGCAAAGGGACACAAAACAATGGTCAAGAGGGTTAAGTGGGCTATTTTAACTTTTGGGGGGCAAAATGAGATTTGACCAAAGTTTTAGGGGGCACTACACATAAGAAAGGGTATGGTTGCGGGAAAAAGGATTTTTGGGCTTTGATGATTATATTTTATATTAACAGGTTTATTTTGGTGGTTTGAAATATACGGTTTTACAATAAGGATTAAATGAATAAGTTTATGTTTCCCAAAAAATTTAGGAGTATTAATTAGATGGTTTCCCTTATCGTATATCTTGATATAAGTATATTGAATCGAATTATTTTCAAGTATCGAACGTTATATATGTACGTATACAAAAGGAGTTCGTTGCATAATATTTTGGAATTATTTTTTAAAACAGAGGGGGTTATTTATGTTGAATATAAATTATGTTGAACACTTTGTTTTCATCCATTCACATTTTCTATTTTTTGCCCCCAAGTTCTAGATATCCGAGGTCGAAACCACCACGTCGAGGTATCGCTGCTATCTGCACTGTAGGAATTCCTCACTTATCTCTCTACTTTCCTTTTCCCCCTGATTGTAAACTTAATCTTTAGTTGCTCTGCTTGCTCGTTTTGAGTTTGGGTAGAGGGCGTGAACCCCATTTGAATACTCTTAACTGTTGTGCATGCCTTTACCTTGTGCGTGCTAGAAGTTGGGCTATTCTGGCATTTGTTTGCAGGTACTGTAAATTAGGAAAATGTTCCACTTACAAGGTAGACTCTGTTGAAATTTCTGTAGACGTTGAAGTCCTTTCAAGTTTAAATTAGGAAAGAAGAGCACTTTAGTAAAGTGAGTCTGACATTGGCCAGATGTTGGATGGGAAATAGAGTTCTTCACGGGTTCCAAGAGGGAATTCGGGGCAGGTCTCGTCAACCTTGGTCTGGATTTGATTGATAGAAATCGTAAATTTAGTGTAGCTTTTACCAGATAAAGAGCTGCCTTTAGAGCGTGACTTACGCTTCCCTTCGTTATTCCCAATGTTGGGTACATCATTCTTCTATCCTGCTTCCTTGGGTGGCTGGTCGGCCTGTGTGGCGGAGTTCTTCGCAGCGATCCGATAGTCGTCCCAAACCTCGTAGCGTCCGCTTTTGTGAAAACATTAGCTAAGGTTTGGCTGGGAGCCATGGTCAGCTCGAGGTATAACTCATGCTCGGTTAGCAAGCCCTTCTTGAAAGTGAAGGATGCGATTCAATCATCGCATCCCACAATGTTGGATTTTTTCACTTTCATCTCTTGATGTAGTCTTGGAGAAACTCATTATGCTTCTTCATCAAGTTGAATAGGTGGTGAACTTGCTTCTTAAGTATCTGGTAGGAAGTATACTCCTTTGTGAATATGAGAGCTAACTCCCTAAAGTTGCTGTCGACCTTGGTGGCAAGGTGTGGAACCAATTTTGGGCTACTCCTGGGAAGGTCATAACGAACACCTTGCACATTAGCTCATCGTCGGCTTTATAGAGTATCATGACACCTAAAGTGCTTGAGATGACTTTCGAGATCAGAATCCCCTTTGAATGGTGTGAAGGTAGGCATCGAAAACCACCTTGGCGGAACTGCTTGCTCATCGGTGAACGACGATGAGTTCACTTGGTCTACCTTTTTATGTAAGGTGTCTTCCAAGTCTCCTCCGACTTTTAACTCTCGGAGCTGATCATTCACGAGCTTCACGACATCTTCCACTCGCAACACTTGCGGTCCTTGTTGAGGACGTCTGTGGAGTCGACGTCATTGGTTAACCTCTTTATTGGCTAAAGGTGGGAACAAATACACTTGTTTCAAGATTGGCCAAGCTACGGCGACGGCGAAATTGCTGTGGAAGGTGGAAGTGCCAGTGCCAATTGCGACTTCTCAATGGACAGCGGCACCACGAGCAGCAACGTTATCGAGGAGGACCGCCTCGCCATGGCCACAAAAAGGATCTTTGGTCTCGACTCTGGCTGCGGTATTGTGAGGGTGTTCCACGGCTCCGGCTGTGAGGCGGCGAGGTCCATTGGTGGTCCTGTTCATGGGGCTATGCAATGGAGCGGTGCTCAAGGCCAAGAGGCCGTGAAATAGGGCAGTGTTCTCGGCAGCGGAGCGTGGTGGTTGGATTGACGCCCTACCACCATGGTGGCTAGGACTACTAGTGGCGGATTAGGTTGTCAATGTGGCGTTACTCCTTGTGTGTACACTTTCGGCCATGGTTCTTTGGAAAGCTTCGGATGAATGATGAACGGAAGGAAAAAGATTTCCTTAGATTCGGATTCGAGAGCAACACCTTGAGTATATCTCAAATCTCTTAATGAAATCACCAATTTGTTTGTGCAATTAAATTTTGGGGAGAATATTCGTGGAAGATCCTCTTTTATCTCAATTCTCTTCTTCCTCGAACCCTACAAAATAAATGCGGTCAACAGAGAACACTCGAGGGGATGTTGGCCAAAAGCCCTCTGATGCCTAAGTCAGTGAAATGATCTCAAGGAGATACATGTTTAACTGAAAGGATGGAGCTTTCATCTACGTGAGAAGAGGAGGTATGTGCACCGGAAATGAGGGTGAGGGCACGTGGTTGTGAGAGAGGGAGAGAGAGTGTGGCGTGAGAGAGGAGTTTTGCTAGGGTTTCATAATTTCCTCATGTGTGGTGAGATGCCATCTTTATTTAGAGCCTCCATCTTTGATAAGGTTTGTGGAGAATAATTCCCTATTGATGGGAATTATTCTTTTCCATAAATAGGATGACATGATAATATCAAGGAGATTTGGTGGAAATCGGATACTTGATTTAGAGAGATATTTCTATCTTAAATAAGAATAATTGACTAGCTAAATATGATTTAATTAGCACAATTATTTGACATATGGAATATTTCTTTTTCCACGTGCCACATTTTGATTGGTTGCCAAAATTCATGTTCCCACAAAATTAACACACTACTAGAAAATGGGATTAAAGCCACATATCACAAAGCCAAGACAAAAAAAAATGGTGGCTTTTATACACTAATAATTGCCACAAATACTATACAAACGGAGGGTAATTTCCCAACTCAATCCCAACCCCCAACCCCCATAAAAACCTTCAACATTGGCTGAAAAGGTTCAGAGCTGTATTTGGAGCCTTATTTATTTGGCTTGTGGACTTGACTTCACCAGGTTTTCATTCTCTTCCCTCTCCATCTCTGATTTTATAAATTTATTGTTCTTGGTGTACTTAAACCTCTGCGCTACATTCTTTTGTTGATTTGTGAGGAATTTAATCTTTTGGGTCATTATATAATGAGTTTTTTTTGTGTGTTTCTAGGAGGTGGAGATTTGTGATTCTAGCTGGTGGTGTGGAAATGCTCATATTCAAGTAATTTTTAAACTCTAAATCTCTAATTGATGATAATGCCTAATATTTTTATTGGATAATGATTTATTGGATTGGATGAATTCTGATGATTTTGTGTGTGGGTGATTTATTGGATTGGATGATTATATATGATTATTTGATTTGTTGGAATTTAAGGTCTATGATTAATTTTGTGATGGACTTTTTTGTCATCTCTCTTTTTGTTCATTTGTCTTAATAAAATTTGTTTCTTTTAAAAAATTAATTGACTGTTTGGTTTGATTTATTCATGTGTAGAATTATGGAACAATAAGAGAAAAGTAATAGAAAATTATCTTTTAGTGTTATTTTCAACTTAAAAAAAAAAATCCGAACTTTTACACTAAGACCCCTTGGGGTAACAATCCTGGATCCCCCACTGGCAGCCAGTGACCGTCTTCCCCACCTGCAACCCACCCCAGACCCAATACTCATCCACAACCTAGCTCCCTCCCATTTCGCAACCCACCCACCTCCCTCCTCCCCCCTTCCGCCATCGCCGCCTCCCGTTTCTCGTTATCTTCCTCTCTCTCTCTCTCTCTCTCTCTCCTCTCTCTCTCTCTCTCCCCCTCTCTTTCTCTCTCTCTCTCTCTCTCTCTCTCACAAAAAGCATCAAACTTATCGCACCAACCAACCCTAGATCTAGCCCTTACTAAGTCAACCAGCCCCATCCCCCCTGCATCCCCCCTGCCCCCCCCCCCCCCCTCCTCTCTCTCTCTCTCTCTCTCTCATCTCCCCATTCCCTTATCTTGATTTTTTTTCCTTTTGATTTATGCAATTTCTGAAAACCCAAGCAAACAAAACATTGCATCTTGCAGAGGTTGTGAACCAAGGCAAATTAGTTTCAGATGAGAAGGTGGGGTGGGTGGCGGTGACGACAGGGTTGGGTGGACCATGGGCAACCTCGTCGAGAGAGAGAGAGAGAGAGAGAGAGAGAGAGAGAGAGAGAAGAGAAGGGAGGTTTTTTTTTGTTTTTGTTTTAGTTTATTGTTATTATTATTATTTCAATTTTTAAAAGTTTGTATTTTATTTTTCAGTATTTAATTATTTTTAATGTATGAAATGACCAATTTTCCCTTATATTTAACGGCAAATGGGATGAAATATTGATGATTTAGACGATATGGGGGAAATTGGCCAAAAGAAAAATTCATATCTTTAATTTTTTTTTGTTTTGGTAAAAATATCTTTAATTTTATATATATATATATAAAAGGATATGGGGTCAAATTAGGTACAAGTTTAGGAGGCAAATCACCATTTTAGCCTAATTAAATAGGATCTTTTATTCATCTTACTTGCCTTACTCTTGTACTTGTCCTCAAAATGATGTTAGTTCTGCGACTAGAGGGTTAAGTGTTTTGGGTTTTGTAGTCTGGTGACATACACGACGTTCAATTTTATATTGTCGATATGTCAGAATAATAATATGTTTATATCATTAACGACAACAATATGTACCGACATATTACCAATATATTTTTGCCAAAAGGCAAAATTCAAAAACTATTCTCGCGAGGAGGAGGAGCATACTTAAAATAATAATATAAAACTCGTGTAAGTCCTTGACCAAAATGCAAAGTGTATAGTATTGTGTATAAGAGGGAATCTTTTGTTTTTGGTCGAAATATAAGAGGCAATCTAAAAGACAAAAAAGAAAGGAAATCATCCATGTCTCTAGCATCCAGTGCCAACTGTAGTTTGTCACATTAACTTTCATGCCCAAGCAAACAAGTAAATATATAAACACAATGGAGGAAGCAAGCTGCAAATAAAATATATATGCACCCGGCCTTTTGCTTCTGTTACTTCTAGTGGTTGGTACCACCGTTCACAGTGGCGGCTCTGATGCTGAATTTCGTTTTTTCTGCTGGATCTAGTCGATCTGGTAAAGATGGAGTGTGTATTGGTGAGAAACGAGCTCGTACCCATGAGATGTGTGATGTTGGAG
Organism: Prunus armeniaca; assembly: GCA_903112645.1. Lineage (NCBI taxonomy): Eukaryota > Viridiplantae > Streptophyta > Magnoliopsida > Rosales > Rosaceae > Prunus > Prunus armeniaca. Next base: position 5,496,075 of record CAEKDK010000002.1, read on the forward strand.
GTAGCGGTGGTGAGCATTCTTCTCTTCCTGTGCCTCCTTTGCTGATGAGTTTTAAAGACAAGGTTTCTGGTCTCTCTGGCGTGGCTGAAGATAATCTGATTATTAGGGATGGTGATTGTGTGGTTATGGATGGGGATATCCAGTCCATTAAATTCTCTGAATCAATTAAGGATTGTTTGTATCGTCCTTGGAGAACTTCTGTAATCATCAAGCTTATGGGTCGTCCGTTGACTTATAATTTTCTCCGTGCTCGGCTTCTTCAACGTTGGGCTCTGAAGGGTCCGATGAGTTTGATTGATTTGGAAAACAATTATTTCATTGTTAAGTTTTTGCTTGAGGAGGATATGCAGTATGTGCTTACTAGTGGCCCTTGGCAAATTGCTGGTCAGTATCTTGTGACTCAACAATGGAAGCCTGGGTTTAATCCGAAGGAGGAGTGTGTTACACACATGACGGCTTGGGTCAGAATCAATGGTCTCAATGTAGAGTATTTTCGACCGGATGTTATGGGGAAAATTGGCAATCTGATTGGTCATACTGTCAAGGTTGATGCTCTCACCATGAGCCAAGCGAGAGGTAAATTTGCACGAATTTGTGTTGAACTTGATTTGTCAAAGCCTCTTGTTCCTTTCATTGAAGTTGAAGGTCGGTCTTATGATGTTGTGTATGAAGGGATTAAGTTGGTTTGCTTTGAATGTGGCTACTATGGGCATGGTAGGGATAATTGTCCTGTTATTTTGAAAGCCAAGGCTCAGGCTGCTGAAACTGAAAATGCTAAGGATATGGAGGTTAACACTCCTGCTAAGGAGGATGATCTGGAGGCTTTTAGTCCTAAAAAGGTTGGTGAGGGGAGTTCTACGAAGCTTCATGGTCAGTGGATGTTGTTGCAGCAGAAGAATTTTAAGAAAAAGTTTCAGAAGGAACAAGGATCTATTAGTGTTAATTCTACTAAGGCTTCATCTCAAATTGAGGGAGGTTTTAAGAATGCCTATTCTGGTACAAGGTTCGCTGTTTTGGACAATGATGTTACTCAAGAGGCTGCAGATGAGCAGGTTGTGAATCTTTTTAAGTATGAGGCTAGTAAGCCTATTAAGCAAGTGGCTACCCCCGCTAGTGGTTTTGCTAAGTCTACTGGGAGTAACATAAATGAGGTTGGGAAGAGAAATGCTCTTGCTAAGGATTCTAAGGTGTGGGTTTTCAAAAAACCTTTGAAAGACATTACTAATGCTAAGTTAGAGAAGAACAGTACTGTGGGTTTGAAGCCTGGTGTTGGGTCTATCAGCACTGGGAAGGCCAGGGGTGGGCATACTCGTAGTAATTTGAATGTTGGAGCGGTGGGTATGCAAGTTCGAGGCTCTGATGTGCAAGATGATGTTCAAGGCTTGTTCTCGTTTAATTTGGATGCTGCCTCTTTACCTGCAGATTTTGGGGGTGCTAAAGTGGTGTTGCATGAACCAAAGCCTCCTGATATTGGTCAGATGGAGCTGAATGAGGGTGAGTCTCATTTAGGTAAGTCTAGTGGTTCCTGTGAGGATGAGCATGATTCCGTTGGTAATGCGATTGATTTGGCTGGTATGTCGATTGATTTTGATGCCTCTGATGTTGAGGCTGAGTAGGGTGCTTTTTGATGAGGTGTTCCCTCTCTTTGTCATCTTTTTACATATCATTTTTATGATAATTGTTTCTTGGAATGTGCGTGGTGTTGGCAAGGTAGAGTGTGCCAGTACCATGAGGGACTTAAAAAAGGCTTATGGTATTGATGTTTTTATTGTGCTTGAGCTTAGAATTGGTGGTTCTCGAGCTTTCTCTGTTGCAAAGAGTTTATGATTTTCCCATTATCATATTGTGGATCCCATTGGTTTTTCTGGGGGTGTGTGGCTTCTTTGGAATGGTAATTCTGTTTCTTTACATGTTGTTGCTCATTCGAGTCAAACCATTACTGCTTTAGTTACTATGGATGCTAAGAGGTGGTTGCTAACAGTAGTTTATGCCAGTCCATGTTCTAATGTGAGAACTTCTCTTTGGAAGTATTTTGATGGGTTGGCTGCTGTTTGTAATTTACCTTGGTTGTTGATTGGGGATTTTAATGATATTGTTTGTGGTGATGAGAAGCTTGGTGGTAATTTGGATGTTGGTGGTCAGCATTTTATTGAGTGGCTTGATAGGAATCATCTTATTGATTTGGGTTTTTCTGGCTCTAATTTTACCTGGTGTAATAAAAGGGGTGAAAAGGATATTATTTGGAAACTGCTTGATAGAGGTCTCTATAATATTGATTGGAGATTCTTGTTTTCTGAAGCTCACCTTTCTCACCTTCCGAGAGTGAATTCTGATCATTGTCCTATCATGGTTAAGTTCTTTTCCAACCATCTTCCTGCTACAGAATCTATGCCTTTCAGATTCCAAGCAATGTGGTTAAGTCATCCTAGGTTTTCTGAGTTCCTTTCTGGTTTGTGGAATTCTGGTACGGGAAATGCTTTTAAGAAGTCTGCTAGTCTTATTTGGCCTCTTCAACGTTGGAATAAACAGGTGTTTGTATGTCTTTTTCAAAAGAAAAGAAGGATTTTGGCTCGGTTTGCTGGTATTCAAAGAAGCTTATGTATGCAGTTTAATCATTTCCTTAGTCAGTTGGAAACTGATTTGACTACAGAGCATAATCGCATCCTTGATCAAGAAGAGGTTTTTTGGTTGCAAAAATCTAGAAACACTTGGCTTAAGGAAGGTGATAGGAATACAAATTTTTTTCATCTTTCTACTATTATTAGAAGGCGCTAGAATAAATTGGAAGGGTTGACTAATGATGCTGGAGAGTGGATTTCTGAGAAATGAGGTATGAAACAAATTGTTATTCACTATTTTCAAGGGCTGTTTAGTGAGCCTACTTTATCTGGTGAGTATTCTTTACTTCCCCAGTATTTTCCTGAGCTTGAGCACTTTGATTGTACAAGGTTAAATGGTGAGGTTTCTGATGTGGAGATTCAAAGTAGTTTATTTGCTATTGGTGGATTGAAAACGTCTGGCCCTGACAGGTTTCCTGCTCTTTTTTATCAAAATTATTGGGATCTTTGCTCTAAGGATATCATTGCTCTTGTCAAGGATTGTTTTGTCAGAGCTTCTCTTCTTGAGCACCTTAATGATACTTTAATTGCTTTGGTTCCTAAGGTTGAAAGGCCTCTTAATATGGCTCAACTTAGGCCTATTAGTTTATGTAATACTCTCTATAAAGTGGTTTCTAAGATTTTAGTTTCTAGGCTTCGTCCTATTATGACTAAAATTGTTAGCCCCACTCAAGTCAGTTTTGTGCCAGGGAGACATATTGTTGATAATATTGTGATTGCTCAGGAGATGCTTCATAAGTTCAAGGTTGCTAAAGGTCAAAAGGGTTTTATTGCTTGGAAAATTGATCTTTCCAAGGCCTATGATCGTTTAAGTTGGTCTTTTATTAGAGAGGTTCTTTGTGAAATTGATATTGGGGGAGAATTTTGGAGCTCATCATGCATTGAATTAGTTCTGTGCATTATAAAGCTATTTTAAATGGTGAGTTAATAGCTGATTTATCTCCTAAGTGTGGTATACGACAAGGAGACCCTCTTTTTCCTTACATTTTCGTTCTATGTATGGAAAAGCTCTCCCATATAATTCAGCAGAAAGTTCTTGACCAAAGTTGGAAGACTGTGCAAATTTGCCAAGGAGGGCCCTTTATCTCTTATTTATTTTTTGCTGATGACTTGGTTTTGTTCGGGAAGGCCTCTATTGAGTAGGCTTTAGTGATGAAGCAGTGTTTGGATGATTTTTGCTCCTTTTCTGGTCAGAAGGTCAGTTTTGAAAAGTCTATGGTTTGTGTGTCCCCTAATACTTGTCCTGGTTTTGCTCAGAATATTGCCTCTATTAGTGGTTCTCCTTTATCTGATAACCTTGGTAAGTATCTTGGAGTTCCCTTAATTCACACTAGAGTTACCAAAGATACTTATCAGGAAATTATTGATAAAGTCCAAAAATGCCTATCTTCCTGGAAAAGCCACACTTTGTCAATGGCTGGCAGGCTCACATTATTGCAATCAGTCGCCTCAGCTATTCCTATTTATTCTATGCAAACTGCTATGTTGCCTGCTTCTGTTTGGTCCAAGTTGGATCAGTTAAATAAGAATTTTCTTTGGGGGCATGCCTTTGATAAGGTTAAGGTGCATCTTGTGAACTGGGAAATTGTGTGTAAGTCTAAATGTGATGGTGGTTTGGGAGTGAAAAAGGCTACTTGGATGAATCAAGCTTTATTGGCTAAATTCGGTTGGAGACTTCTTCATAATGACCAAGGGCTTTGGGCCAAAGTTCTTAAGGCTAAATATTTAAAAAACTGTGATATGTTGTCTGTTAATGAGCATAAGTTTCGTAATTGCTCTAGCAGCTGGAGGGGTGTGTTATTTGGTGCTAAGCTTCTTCCCTCTGATGTTAAATAGAGAGTAGGTTCTGGTGATTCCATTTTGTTTTGGACTGATGTTTGGTTGAGTTGTGGTGCTCTTATAAATTATGCCCTCATTGATTTGTCTGAGGAAATGCTCCAGTTGAATGTGAGTGATTTTCTGGAGAAGGGTTTGTGGGATATTGCTTGCTTGCAAGAGTGTCTTCCTCCTGATATTGTGTTCATGATTACTAGTTTCATGCTGGCTTCATTGATAGTGGTCCTGATATGTTCATTTGGAGGTTTACTTCTAATGGTAAATTTTCTGTGAAATCTGCCTACCAATTATTTTGTCCAGTTGAGGCTGGTTCTAATTGGCATTGGGGGTTTATTTGGAGGTTGCAGCTACTCCTAAGGTTAAGACCTTCCTTTGGGTGCTTTGTCACAAAAAGCTCCTTACTAATGCTCAAAGGCACCGTAGAGGTATGGCAGTTTCTACTTCTTGTCCTCGTTGCATTTATCCTGTTGAATCTGTGAGCATTTGTTTAAAGGTTGTAGTTCTTCCTTTTTAATTTGGAACCAGTTTGGTAGTTGGTTTGAGGAATCCAGTGGTCTGTATCCTAATTTTGATGATTGGCTCTTCCATAATATGCATTCCAAGAGATCTTTTATGACTGGTTTGGCTTGGAATTTGGTGTTTACTGTTAGCCTATGGTTCATCTGGAAATGGCGATGTAAGTTTATTTTGAACATGGTTTTTTGCTTCCCTCTGAGCCGCAGCAGGTGATTCTGCAGTATGTTAAGGATTGGCTTACAGCCACTAAGTCTATCTGTGTTCCTCTTCATTAGGGTGTAGTTTATCTTCATTGGCAAGCCCCTTTGCCAGGGAGGTGTAAGGTTAATTCTGATGGTAGTCGTAAGCATGCTCTTGGTTACATTCGAGCTGGGGGTCTGTTAAGAGATCATGCTAGTAATTGAATTAAAGGTTTTTCTGTTAATTTGGGTGTTGGGTCAGTGATTGAGGCTGAGTTATGGGGAATTTTTTGGGAGCTCCATTTAGCTTGGGAAGCTGGGTTTCGAAGTGTGGAGGTTGAATGTGACTCTAAGTCTGTTGTGGGTCTGTTACTAAATCCTCCTAGTCATACACATCCTCTTTAATTGTTAAAAGTTTGTATTTTATTTTTCAGTATTTAATTATTTTTAATGTATGAAATGACCAATTTTTCCCTCATATTTAACGGGAAATGGGATGAAATATTGATGATTTAGACGATATGGGGGAAATTGGCCAAAAGAAAAAGTATCTTATAAATTTTTTTTTTTTTTTTTTTTTTTTTTTATCTTTAATTAAAAAGGGATATGGGGTCAAATTAGGTACAAGTTCAAATCACCATTTTAGCCTAATTAAATAGGATCTTTTATTCATCTTACTTGCCCTACTCTTGTACTTGTCCTCAAAATGATGTTAGTGTAGCGGCAACAGGGTTGGGTGGACCATGGGCAACCTCGCCGAGAGAGAGGGATAAAGACGGGAGAGAGAGAGAGAGAGAAGATAAGGTAGGGTTTTTTTTCCTTTTTGTTTTTGCTTTAGTTTATTGTTATTATTATTATTTCAATTTTTAAAAGTTTGTATTTTATTTTTTAGTATTTAATTACTTTTAATATATGAAATGATCAATTTTCCCTCATATTTAATGGCAAATGGGATGAAATATTGATGATTTAGACGACAGGGGGAAAATTGGCGAAAAGAAAAAGTTCATATCTTTAATTTATATATATATATATATATATATATATAAAAGGACATGGAGTCAATTGAAAATTTGGTACAAGTTTAGGAGGCAAATCACCATTTTAGCCTAATTAAATAGGATCTTTTATTCATCTTACTTGCCCTACTCTTGTACTTGTCCTCAAAATGATGTTAGTTCTGCGATTAGAGGGTTAGGGGTTTTGGGTTTTGTAGTCTGGTGCGATACACGACGTTCAATTTTATATTGTTGATATGTCATGAATAATAATATGTTTATATCATTAACGACAACAATATGTACCGACATATTACCAATATATTTTCGCCCAAAGGCAAAATTCAAAAATTATTATTACGAGGAGGAGGAGCATACTTAAAATAATAATAATAATAAAACTCGTGTAAGTCCTTGACCAAAATGCAAAGTGTATAGTATTGTGTATAAGAGGGAATCTTTTGTTTTTGGTCGAAATATAAGAGGCAATCTAAAAGACAAAAAAGAAAGGAAATCATCCATGTCTCTAGCATCCAGTGCCAACTGTAGTTTGTCACATTAACTGTCATGCCCAAGGGAACAAGTAAATATATAAACAAAATGGAGGAAGCAAGCTGCAAATAAAATATGCACCACAAATGACAATGTACATGTCTTCATGCCAAAAAAAACCATGTTACTAAGTCGTGAACCTACATCCGTTGGATCATTTAAGAATAAATCACTCAGACCGTAGAATTGTCATTGTTGTCTTGTCTTGCGGTGTGGGTCCCACGAACCCACCGGCACAATTTAAATTAATCGTATTGAACGAACCCATCCCCATGTCCGCCAACTATGATAGTCGTTGAAAGTGAGACATTTTTAAAAAGTTAATTACAGGACCAACTATAATTTAATTTAATTTAAATTATATACATAATATAATTACAATCACAAAAAGCTTTTCATACTGACCTTGGAATATTACTTCATCCAAATCCCTTGCAAAGAAAAGAAGAGAAAAATGGCCGGAGCTTTGATCGGAGAGGCCTTTATCTCTACTTCCATCAAGGTGTTGTGTGACAAAATTGCTTCACGCGAGTTCATTGATTTATTTCGGCAGAAGAAACTCGATCAACCTCTCCTAATGAAACTGAAGAGGACGCTGTTAACCTTGAACGTAGTGTTGGATGATGCAGAGGAGAAGCAAATTGAGAAACCAGCTGTGAGAGAGTGGCTTGATGAGCTCAAACATGCAGTCTTTGACGCAGAGGACTTACTGAACGAGATCAACTATGAAGCTTTGCGATGCAAGCTGGAAGGTGAAGGTCAAACCGATAATTTAACCAATAAGGTGTGGAACTTCCTCCCTACTTCTCGTAATAAATTTTATCAAAGCATGAATGCTAAGGTACAAGAGTTATTACGAAAACTAGAAGACTTTGTACAACTGAAAAGTGCTCTTGGTTTGACAGAAGTTGTTGTGAGGAAGGTTTCACAAAGAACTCCGACAACTTCCTTGGTTCATGAACCTTGTGTATATGGTAGAGATGAAGTCAAAGAAAATTTATTAAAAGTCCTGTTATCTGATGATGCAAGCAAGGATGATGTGTCTGTCATCACCATTGTTGGAATGGGCGGGGTTGGCAAGACAACCCTTGCTCGACTGCTTTACAATGATGATAAAGTGAAAGAAAATTTTACACTTAAAGCTTGGGTTTGTGTTTCAGAAGACTATGATGCTATCAGGGTAACTAAAACTCTTTTTGACTCAGTTACTTCAAAACCTTGTAATACGACAGATCTGAATTTGCTTCAAGTTAAACTAAGAGAACAACTGAGGGGGAAGAAATTTTTATTTGTGTTGGATGACCTTTGGAATGAGAAATATACTGATTGGAACTGCCTCCAAACTCCTTTTACTTCAGGGGCAAGGGGAAGTAAAGTCCTTGTAACAACACAGAACAAAAATGTAGCATCTTTTATGCAAAACGTTCCTATTCAAACCTTGGAACCATTGTCGCATGAAGATTGCTGGTTATTACTTGAGAAACATGCGTTTGGAAATGTAAACTGTAGTGCACATCCAAGCTTGGAAGAAATCGGCAAGAAAATTGCACGCAAGTGCAATGGGTTGCCTTTAGCTGCACAAACACTTGGCGGTGCGTTACGTTCCAAGCTAGACTTTGAGGTATGGAACAAAGTACTAAACAGTAGCATTTGGGAGTTACCTTACCAGAAAAGTGACATTCTTCCTGCTCTAGGATTGAGTTATTATTATCTTCCAGCTAAATTAAAACGATGCTTTGTTTATTGTTCAATTTTGCCGAAGGACTATGAATTCAAGGTAGAAGATGTTGTTTTTCTTTGGATGGGAGAAGGTTTAATTCCCCAAGCTGAGAATGGGGAAATAATGGAAGAGATGGCTAAGGAATATTTTGATGAACTGTTATCCCGATCATTGTTTCAAATGTCAGGGAAGTCAAGTTTCACTATGCATGATCTCATACATGACTTGGCCGTGTTCATGTCTAAAGGATTTTGTTCCAAGTGGGAAGGGAGGGAATCACATGAAGTGGAAAAAGTTCGCCATTTGTCATATGCAAGGGGAAAATTTGATGATGCTCTTAAATTTGGGCCATTAAAGGGGGCTAAGTGTTTGCGGACCTTCCTACCTCACTCTTTAAATCCATATTACTCTTGCGAAGAGTATTATCTAAGTAAAAAGGTTCTACAAGATTTGTTGCCATCACTCAGATGTTTACGGGTGTTATCATTGTCACATTATTGGAATGTCACTCAGTTACATGATTCTATTAAAAATCTCATTCAGTTGCGTTATTTGGATCTCTCTGGTACTGCAATTGAAAGGTTACCTGGTGTACTTTGCAGTTTGTACAATTTGCAGACATTACTACTGTCAAATTGTTCCTCTCTCGTTGAATTACCTGCAGACTTGAGAAAATTGGTAAATTTACAGAAATTAATGCTGGGAGGTTGTGCGTCTCTTGCTAAATTGCCTGTAGACATGTGGGAATTAATTAGTTTGCGTCATCTTGATATTAGTGGAACTACAATTGCAGAGATGCCAGCGCAAATGAGTAGACTAAAGAGTTTGAGAACGTTGACCGCTTTTTTCGTGGGGAAATCTTCTGGGTCAACCATTGGAGAATTGGGGGAGCTTACGCATCTTCGAGGAAAACTTTCAATTCTAAAGCTGCAAAATGTAGTTGATGCTAAGGATGCCGTGCAAGCCAATTTGAAGAATAAGAAGGATCTCAAGGAGTTAGAGTTGGCATGGGGTGATGAAGACTCGAATGATTCTGAAAAAGTTAGACATGTACTTGACAAGCTCCAGCCTTCAATTAGTTTGGAGAAACTGACCATCAAATTTTATGGTGGAACCAACTTCCCGAATTGGTTAGGAGACTCATCCTTCTCCAACATACAAATCATGCATCTCAGCGATTGTCCTTATTGTTGGTCACTGCCACCAGTTGGAGGGTTACCTGCTCTCAAAGAGCTCCGCGTAGAAAGGATGAAATTTGTCAAGACAATTGGTGTTGAGTTTTATGGCAGAAATGAAGCGTCTCTAATTCAGCCATTTCAGTCACTGGAGAAGCTGGAGTTTGAGGAGATGGCAGAGTGGGAGGAATGGGTACCAAGTGCAAGTGGAGGTGAACATGGTCCAGACTTTCCTCGTCTCCAAGTGTTGATTCTAAATGAGTGTCCGAAGCTGAGAGGAAGTTTGCCTTGTGATCTGCCTTGCTTGAAGAAACTTAGCGTGTATGGGTGTGCGGAGTTACATGATCAAAGGGCAACTTCTACTACTGGTACCAGTCTTAACATGAACTCCTACAAATCTCTTCAAGAATTGAAAATTAAATTAGATTATGGATGCCAAACAGATGTGTCATTACAAGAGGCAAAGTTATTGTCCGTGCTTGACGTTGGAAATTTTGATGACATACCGTGCTTGCCCAACACCAATCGTCTTCAACGTTTGTGTGTTTGGAATTGTCCAACCCTATCGTCGTTCCCCAAAGATGGCCTACCCACTTCGTTGACATCAGTTTCTCTATGGAATTGTAGGAGATTAGAATTCCTACCTCATGAGATGTTGGCCAAATTGACATCGCTTGACTTTTTGTGGATAGAGAATAGCTATGATTCAATGAGGTCCTTCCCGTTGGGCATTTTTCTCCAAATTGACGTGGCTTTACATTAGGAATTGTGAGAATCTGCAATCCCTTTCCATTGAAGATGGAGTTGATGCGAATCTTAGTCATCTCAATACCTTGTCTATCTCAGGCTGTCCAAATCTGGTGTGTTTTCCCCAGCGAGGATTGCCCACTCCCAACCTGATTTTATTGGAAGTTGGTGAATGCGAGAAGTTGAAGTTATTACCTGAACGTATTCACACCCTCACAGCCCTTCGAGATTTGAGGATAACCAATCTTCCAAATCTGGAGTCAGTTGCAGAAGATGGGGGTTTGCCTCCCAACCTCCAATATTTTGGCATTGAGAATTGTGAGAGACTGAGGCCTTCATCAGTGGGAGTGTACTGGGGTTTGCAAGGACTTGTCTCCCTTGAAAATTTACAATCGGTGGCAAGGGAAGTCACGAAATCTTGGAGACCTTGCTCAAGCAACAGCTGCTCCCTACCACTCTTCAACGCCTCCAGATCAGTGAACTTTCAAGTCTGAAATCTTTGGACGGAAAAGGACTTAAAAACATCACTTCTCTTTCTTTTCTGAGCATCTCCAATTGTTCTGCCCTGGAGAAAACGTATGAGAATAAGACGGGAGATGATTGGGCCGCCATATCTCACATTCCTTGCATCAAGATAAATGATGAAGTCATCATATGATATGACCTCTCTCTCAGACACTCCTTGCATCCAATGTTTCACTATCAACTCTCAAATCAAATTCAGGTATGTTCTTCAAATAAAACTCTCTTAACTGGTTTTCTTCTAATTGAATCCAAAAACCAAAATACATATTCCTTTCACTTTTAAAAAAATTATAAATAAATAAATAATCAAATACATATTGGATTCCCAAAATTTAATGCCCAAATAACCGAAATACACTCTTTAAATTTTTATGTCCCAAAATTTGTTGAGTTTGCCCAAATTGTATTTCTTATTTTAGTCTTTCCGAAAGGATTTTGCCCAGTTTTGCATCCAATTAACTTTTATAATTGTCAAAAAAATCATAGCATATTGATGGAATACTTCACAGGACAACATACCTTCTCCTGGAGGAGAGCATCGTTCTCTTGGAGAGCTTTTCATTTGCAAGGTTCCTTTATGTGTCGTCATGTCCAGACGAGAGGAGAAACAAAAGGTCCTCATGGCTGGAATATCTCAATTGACACATTCCTACAGACAGACATCGAATGTACAACATTGTTAGGTACTCTCTCATGATAAAAATGTGTTTCATTCTCATTTGAGCCAGTTTAATTGTATTCATGCCTGTGGGCAACTTGTGAGCTTAAATTATTGATATTAATCATTAATATTGGAAATATTTTTGCTCGTGATCATTTTAACTCAATGTGTACCGTCATCTAGAAATGAACCTATATACTTTGACTACCTTGGACTATAGCTTAGGTGACTTTGCCTTTTGTCAGCCTAAACTAGCCAGCCCAGCTAATGGACAGCCACGTTATACACTCATAATTCACTTTTTCTTTTGGTACAAAAAGGGGCCAAAGGCCAGCACAAACAACCCCGTTTCTTTTCTTTTTTGTTCGAAAACAACCCCTCTTATTTTCTTTTTTGGTAGAAAATAACTACGCTTTCACTCCACGCACACAAACAAAAAAGATATATATATATTTGATGTATTTTGAAGTGGTCAAAATTCTCATCATATTAGTTCTCCTAATTTGGTTTTTATTTTTTTATTCCAATGAAATTCACTCGTACTATCGTTTTCTATCTTCTTAGTAAGGTTTGTGCATAAGATAAATTTAGCCCACCCGCATTTGAAATCCTGGGTCCGTCCCTGACCTCACTATATTTGAAATCTTATTTGAGAGACACTCTATAGGGTCCCTTACGATTTTTTTTCAACGATCCAAACCATCTATGTTTTAAGTCTACATTCATAGATCATCCTTACAAAAAATTAGACAAATCAGAAACCGTTTCGACATATAATTGTGTCCTACAAAATCAATGAACATGGTGCTTCAAGAAAGTATTAAAATTTCAATAACTCAATTGAGTGGTCAAATGATATCGGATTCAAATGATTTTTTGTAGAGATGATCTTTGAATAATTATCTAAAAAATAGACGGTTTGGATTAGTGAAACACAATTCAGAGTGAGCCCTTCAAGGGTGTCCCTCAGGGATATCTCAATTAAAGCTCTCTGTATGTATATATTCCCCTTCTATTGATAGATTCCTCAAATTACAATTTTTTTTTCAACGATCCAACCCATCTATTTTTTAAGTCTACATTCATATATCATCTTTGCAAAAAATCATAAAAATTGAAAATCATTAAGGCATCTAATTGATAGCAACAAAACAGATGAACACAATGCTTCAAGAAAAGACTAAAATAACAATAATCTAATTGAGTGGCCAAATGATTTCGGATTCAAGTGATTTTTTGCAAATATGATCTTTGAGGGAATATCTAAAAATTAGATAGTTCGGATCATTGTAAAACAATGTGTGTTAAGCCCTATAAGAGTGTTCCTCAAATAAGCTTATTGGACAGAGTAATTCATTTCACTTAAAAATTAAATGGATTACACTGGTAGAAAATACAAAAATAAAATAGCTCATCACCAATAAGTACAAGACCCCAGCCAAACATAAATAAATAAATAAAAGAAAATTATAACAGTGGAGGCCCAAAAACAAACATCCAACCCAATATAAACACAAAATAAGAAATCCTAAATCTGAGATGCTATAGCCGTCACTTCTCACCTGCCACGCCGTTGTCGTAGAGAGACTTGATTTGAATGAGAGAGGTGGGATTGGGGAAGGGTGAAGGGAATCAAGTTTTTCATGCCAAAAATACCCCTCTCCCAAAAAAAAAATCATTTGAAAATTTGTAGTAGTCTTTGGAAGAAAAAAACATATTTTGTTTAAAGGCATTTTCATAATCCAAATGTTTTTTCATTCTTATTCGCGATGGATAGTAAACATATTTAATGGGAATGAATTCTATTTATCCTGACAGTTTGTATGACTCTGATTCTTGATTAACTCGATTCCTACTTAACTCAATTCATGGTTACTCTGATTCTTAATTATCCTGATTCCTGATTAGTAAACATGCCCATACATTGTAGTATCACTCTAGAGTATAATTTAGTTTACTCCCATTTTACCCCTTGACAGTGTTCATGTTGTATAGAATGAAAGAAAGCCCCACTGGTGGTGATACAGTAAAAACTCTCATGCAGTCACTAACCCAGCCCAGGACAAAAAGACTCAATACGACCAGATAATGGAAAAATAAAAATATTTATAAAATAAAAATAAAAAAAACGGTCCCAAAGCTCAGAAGCAAGGTGGTTATTGTTTCGCTTACCATAGTATTAAGGACTTTAATAGTTTAAATAGAGAAATGAAACTGGTTACATCAATACTGCAAAACATTTTAATGGAATTTTACCATATTTTGGTTGTTTGTATATCTCACTCCAATGTACAGGTTGTAATTTATAGTGGATTATAATAAAATTTGAGATTGCATCAAAGATGGAAATTGACCCTGTATTTCCTGAAAAAGGTCAAAGTCAAGACAAAAACAATTTGATGAAAATGACGACCATGAAGAGACATTTCAATATGCTAAAGAATCTTTTAGGGTTAATTATTTTCTTGTTGTCGTTGATGCTGCAATTTCTCCTTTGAGGAGTAGATTTGAACAATTAGAAATATTTGAAGGCAGTTTTGGTTTTTTGTTTGATTCTAAGAATTTCTTTCAATGAATTATAGTAGATTGCGTGAATGTTGTAGAAATCTTGAAGCTGCTTTAACACATGATAATGAATCTGATAGTAATGCTGATGATTTGTTTTCTGAATTGGAAGTGTTACAAATGTATTTACTGAAAGAGACAAAGACAACCGTTGAAGTTCTTAAGTTTGTAAAAGTTGTGGATTGTTTTCCAAATGTCTCAATTGCTTATAGAATTATATTGACTTTGCCAATAACTGTGGCATTTGCAGAAAGAAGTTTTTCAAAATTAAAATTAATACAATCATATTTGTGATAAACTATGTTACAAGAAAGGTTAAATGGATTGGTAATCTTATTTATTGAAAAGAATATGATGGAAAATTGATTTTGAAGAGGTTACTAATGATTTTGCTTCTCAAATGCTAGAAGATAAAAAAAAATTTAGTGATTGTTTGTATTTTTAATGTTACTGCTTTTGTTTTTTGATTTGTAATGATGCAATGGAAGTCAAAGCAACTTTTTGTGTACAATTGAGCCAATTGAGAACTAAGCCCTATTGAAGAGCCACTAAGCCACTTGAGAACTTTTGTTTTGTTTTGTTGAAATTTAGAAGCTCTATGAACCTAAATATGATTTTTGTTGTTTATGGATCATGTACTTTTGGTTTTTCTTTTTTGTTAGTTGAATGAAATTATTCTATATAAGCAGGCTTAGTTGTTTTCTGGGACTTTGCCCCCTATTCATAAAAAGAAAAAGGAATGAGCAAGTATTAAAAAATTAAAAATTAAAAAACATACTTACTAAGAGCCTCATTTAATTTTTGGCCATGGGCCACCAAAATGTCAGGGCTAGCCTTGATAATTTATGCTGGGGTTTTGCACTTTCTTGTTATGTTTAGTTGGGTTCTTTTTAACTCCAGCAACAGCTGCTTTGAAGACATACCAATTCGATGTGAGCACTTCATAATTGCAGATTTTTTAAATTTTTTAAAAAAAAACAAACAAGCGATAGTCTAAACTACAAGGAAATAAGGGTTTCTCACACATGATCAATGTGTCATGGGAGTTCGAACTTGAGATCCACTGGCCTATACCCCGTTGGCCATAATGGCAAACTATAGATAGATGTTATGATGTATTTACAATCTATTATTTTATTTCCACATCTATTTTTAGGTTTAAGTGAAGAATGTGAGCAGGTTGTGCTCTTCTATGCCCATTGTTACAGTAAATGGGATATTCCCTAGACCTACAGTTTATGCCAGAGGAGATACACTTCTTGTTAATGTCACCAGCCATGCACAATATAACATGTCAACTCATTGGTATGATATATTTATATGTGAATTTATATGATTATAGCAGCATGAAATTAATATGAGCATTTGGGTTTAATTATTAATTAACATTAATTAATCTGGTGGAATTTTTCAGGCATGGACTAAAGCAATGTCGCAATGTCTGGGCAGATGGGCATGCCTGTTGATGTGTAAATTGGTTTTACTGATTTACTTTTACATTTTATAGTTTTACAGCTAATTATGACTAAGTAACAACTTAATTCCCGTTTACGGTTGCGAGAATTTTGTGGCTAAAAGGCTTGTAGGAAATTGCCAAGTGTCATACACACATTGGCATATCAATTTTGTATTGATCTGGATGTAACCATTTTTGATGTGTGTGTGTGTGTGTGTGTGTGTGTAGCTGAGCTCAACATGAGCCAGTGCATTACTTTCTATAAATATCGGGCAAGAACAATTGCTACAGTACCCAAACCGGGCACTACATCAGGCATGTTCATTTTTTCTAAAGTATAGAATTTTGCAGTCTTTCTTCTTGTCCTTCCCTTTCCTTCCTAAAATCCAAAATAGTACTTCAAATTTCAACATGGTATCATTGGGCCAGGTTTGATCTTGAATCTAGGCGTTGTTTCCGTTGAAAGTATTCGAAGATTTCAATGCAAAATCTTCATACCTAATCGATTTAGCCTCATATGTCTGGTTCGGTTGGAAGGGAGTCACGAACTCCATTTTCAATGGTGAAAACTATTTGCTCTTGAGGATTAGAACAACGACGCTTCTTAGATTGTATGGGATCTGGTTGAAGAAGGTGTACGAACTCCAAATCCAAAAGCCATGATGAAGGAGACGAAGACATTGGACAAGTAGGCGTTGTCTGAGCTTCTGAAGCAAGATGCAAAAGCATTGGACCTCTTCCAAGAAGCTGTTTCAGATGAGCTCTTTCCTAGAATTTTGAATGAGGTGACTACAAAAGAAACCTGGGATCTGTTACAGTAAGAATACAGAGGAGATGATCATGTAAGGTCGGTCAAATTACAAGGTTTGAGAAGAGTTTTTGAGTATACTCGTATGCGTGAAGATGAATCTCTATCTGCTTATTTGACTAAACTGTTTGAATTGATAAATGCAATGAAGAGCATGGGTGCTCAAATTAAAAACTTTAAAGGAGAGTTATCTAAGAACAGAATAGTGCAAGAATTGTTGATAAGTCTTACCAAGACTTATGACACTGTTTGCACGGTCATTGAATAGACCAAGGATCTTGATGCAATAGAAGTGTAGGAAGTTGTGGCAACCATGAATGCGTTGGAGCAAAGGCTTGAGAGGCACTCTGAGAATACTGTTGAAAGGCGTTTGCTACTATGAGTGTGAAGGGAGCCAGTTCCTCATCCTCTTCAGGTAGTGGTCAGTCCAAGAAGAATTGGAAGACTAAAAGAAAGAAGTGGGAGGATAAACCCAATTTAGGTGGAAAGAAAAACTGGAAGAATGAAAACTGGAGGAATGATCAATCTAACAAGAATGATCAGAACAAGGGAACCTATAAGCACTGCAACAAGTTGCACTATGGTGAATGTTGGTTCAAGGATAAAGTCAAAGTGTCACAGATGCAGCAAGTTTGGTCACATTTCTAGAAATTGCACTAGCAGTATACAGAACAAGTCTGGACCAATTGCACATTTTGCAAAGAATCAAGCATCGAAGAAAACCAACATGTTCTATGCCTCTCACTCGCTTTCAAAACCAACTGACTTTGGTGTTTGGTGTTTGGTATGTTGATAGTAGGTGCAGTAATCACATGACATCTCAAGAATCACTGCTCTCTAACATTCATAGGAGTTTGAAGTGCAAGGTGAAGATGAGAATAGGGGAATTAGTTCAAGCTTCTGGAAAGGGGACACTTGTGATTGAGCTAAAGGATGGTCCTATATATATATATATATATATATATATATACAAGAGTGATGATTGTGCCAGGCTTAGATGAAAATCTTTTAACTGTTGGGCAAAGGATTGAACATGGCTATTGGCTGCTATTTGGTGACTTTATGGTGAACATATATGCTGATAGAGAGTTGAAAGGGCTAGTGGCTAATGTTCCAATGAAAGGAAATAGATGCTTTCCTATGAAGTTTTAATTCATGAACCTAGTGATGGCAATAGAGCAGTAGTTGGATAAAAAGAGTTTCCGTATCACTGCATTTCGTAACATGCATTCGGCTTAAAAGCAATATGTAGTCATAATGAAAGTAATCCTTCACATGGAATTGGGCAACTTGTATGGATTTATTGAGGCTTACGTAGAGTGTCCTTGTACAATGAGTCGAGTGGTGTGTATTTGCCTATAGGCACAGGATCTTGACGAAGCATCTTTCCCAAGCCAAGCAAGAAGTCATCTAATGCAATCGGACAAATAGCCGCAGGAGAGGGTGTGGAGCCACACTGTCCTTTCCTGTTGATGGTGAGTGAAAAAGATGAATCCTATAATAAGTCATGCCATGGTTGTTGTGAAAGAAGAAACTCGAGGCTAACGTGGGATCCGCTCAATGACCTACTTGGTTTAGGTAAATATCTCATGCGTTCCCCGACTGGAGAAGGTCATTTTTTGAGGATAAACTGTGCGCTTTTCAGGTCGGAAGAACGGGTTTTAAAAATAAATATATATATATATTAGCTTGATTTTTATGCAAAAAGGATCACTCATGGAAATGGCATAGAAGATTTGGTCACTTAAACTATGTTGGCTTGAAGATGCTACAAGATAAAGAAATGGTGCTTGGACTTCCTACGTTGGAAAATTTTGGAGATGTTTGTGAGGGATGTACTACAAGCAAAGCTCACAAAGAAGCATTTGACAAAAATGAAGTGTAGAGAGCTTCACAACCTTTGGAGTTGGTACACTCTGATGTATGTGGCCCGATGTAGGTCATTACAATTAGAGGAAACAGATATTTCCTCATTTTCATTTATGATCATACAAGGATGTGTTCGGTGTTCTTCTTGCAACACAAATCAAGTGTATTTTCAGTGTTCAAAAGATTTAAATTCATGGTGGAGTTGCAAAGTGGATTTCAAATCAAGAAGTTAAGATCGGACAGAGGAGGTGAATACACTTCAACTGAATTTAGGAAGTTTTGTGAAGACTTGGGACTTGAAAGGCAATTAACAGTCGCTTATTCTCCTCAACAAAATGGAGTTGCAGAGAGGAAGAATAGGACCATTGTAGAGATGGCTAGAACAATGCTTTATGAAAAGAGAATGCCTATCAAGTTCTGGGGAGCAGCAGTTAACGTTGCAGTCTACATTCTCAATAGGTATCCTACAAGTGCTCTCACGAATAAAACCCCTTTTGAGGCATTCAGTGGAAGAAAAACCTGGCGTAAAGCATATGAGAATATTTGGTTCTCTTTGCTATACTTATGTTCCATCTCAGCTGAGGCATAAATTGGAAGAAACTAGTGAGAAGAGAGTCTTTGTTGGGTATGGAACTTGTGAGAAAGGGTACAAGGTGTTTAATCTAAGAAAGTAATAGTGTCAAGAAGTGTAATATTTGACGAGAAATCTTTGTGGAATTGGGAAGCAAATGAAGAAGTGCACACGTCAATTCCTTGGGACAATAGTGAGGAAGTAAGAATAACTGAAGGCCGAGAGGAGTTTGAATCACCTAATCAAGCTCTAGAATCACCAAGTGTTAGATCATCACCAAATGCAGTCACTACACCATCCCAAGAGAAGAGACAAGCTTCACCAAGACCAAATCCTTGTGAGATTGAAACAACTGAGCTCTATGATCACACACCCTTGAGGTGGAAGAACTTGAATGAAATTTTTGCACAGTGTAAAGTAAGTATTGTGGAACCTGAAAACTTTGCTGAAGAAACTCATGATGAGGCATAGAATCAAGCTATGAAGGAAGAGATCACAATGATTGAAAAGAATTCTACATGGGAGATGGTTGAAAGACCTGGTAACAAATCAATTGTGGGTGTAAGATTGATCTTCAAGACAAAGCTAAATCTTGATGGCTCTATCTAAAAGCACAAGGCACGGCTTATAGCTAAAGGATACACAGAAGCTGGGAGTAGATTTCAACAAAACCTCTGCTCCAGTGGCAAGGTTGGATACAATTAGAACTCTAATTGCTTTGGCAGCTCAAAGAAATTGGAAACTTTTCCAATTGGATGTAAAATCAGCATTTCTAAATGAAGTACTGAAGGAGGAAGTCTACATCGAGCAACCTGAAGGATTTGAAGTTAAGGGAGCATAAGTTAAAGAAGCTTAAGTTATAAGTTAAAAAAGGCTCTCTATGGCTTGAAGCAAGCACCAAGGGCCTGATATGGTGAAATTGATACTCGTCTACTCAAGTATGGATTTTAGAGAAGCATAAGTGAAGCTACACTGTATGTGAAGACCAAAGAAAGTATTGGTACATTCATTATGTCATTGTGTACATTGGAAGCAACAGTGAGATGTTAGAAGAGTTCAAGGAGGATATGATGAACAGGTATGAAATGATTGATCTTGGTTTGTTGCATCACTTTCTTAGAATGAGAGTAATCCATAAAGAATGGAGAATCTTTATTCATCAACAGAAATATGCCAAGACTTTGCTTGACAGATTTGGTTTGATGGACTTCAAACCAGTGAGCACACCACTGGTTCCAACAGAGAAACTCAAAAGAGAAGATGAAAGTGAACTTGTAGATGAGGAGACCTACAGAAAAATAGTGGGGAGCTTGTTGTATCTAATAGCAACTAGGCCTGACATCATGTATTCAACTAGTTTGCTTGCCCGATTTATGCATGGTCCCTCAAAAAAGCATTTTGGAGCTACAAGAAAAGTACTAAGGTATGTATAAGGAACTCTGGATTTTGGCATTGAATATGAGTCTGGAAAGCCAGCTATGTTGATTGGATTTTGTGATAGTGATTGGGGTGGTTTAGAGGATGATATGAAAAGCACATCTGGGTATGCTTTTTCATTTGGCAATGGAGCATTTTCTTGGGCCTCAATGAAACAAAACAATGTTGTTTTATCAATTGCAGAGGCTGGATATGTAAGTGCTGTTGAAGCAACAACTCAAGCAATTTTGCTAAATTTTTGCTGGGTGATTTTGGAGAAGAGCAACTAGAAGCTACACCAATCGTGACAACACGTCTACTATAGCAATGTCTAAGAATCCAGTGTTCCATCAAAGATCAAAGCACATAGGAAGAAAGTTCCATTTCATCAGAGATGCAATTCAAGGAGTAGTAGATCTGATCTATTGCAAAGGTCAAGATTAAGTTGCAAATATTTTCACGAAGGCATTGCCAAGGGAGAGGTTTTGCTATCTGAGAGAGTTACTAGTTGTGAAATCAGTATACCATTTAGAAGGGAGTGTTGATGTCTAAATTGGTTTTACTGATTTAGTTTTACAGTTTTACAGCTGGTTGTGACTAAGTAACAGCTTAGGTCCCTTTTGCAGTTGAGAGAATTTTGTGGCTAAAAGGCCTGTAGGAAATTGCCAAGTGTCATACACACATCGGCAGATCAATTTTGTACTGATCTTGATGTAACCCTTTTTTGATATATATATATATATATGTGTGTGTGTGTGTGTGTGTGTGTGAGCTTAACATGAGCCAGTGCATTCATTTCAATCAATGTCGTCATTTCAATCAATATCGGGCAAGAACAATTGCTACAGTACCCAAATCGGGCACTACATCATGCATGTTCATTTTGTCTGAAATATAGAATTTTGCAGTCTTTCTCCTCCTCCTTTCCTTTCCTTCCGAAAATCCAAAATAGTACTTCAGATTTCAACACTACCTATATTACTCAATGCCCTATCAAGACAGGGCACAGTTACACCTACAATATTACTATAACAGGGCAAAGAGGAACACTTTGGTGGCATGCACATATCTTTTGGCTAAGAGCCTTTGTGATCATGTCGAAACAAGGGACTGGATTTCCATTCCCCCAGCTGTAAAGGGAAGCGAATATTGTCTTGGGTGAGTCAGTGCATGTAACGATAACAAGATTTTCAAACTTATGTACCAAAAATTTCAGAGCTGATGCGCAGATTAATCGCATAGTTTCTTGTGAATTCTGTGGGAGAATGGTGGAATAACGACGTCGAAGATGATGTTAACAAGGAAATAGACTGGGATTGCCACCAAATATGTCAGATGCACACACCATTAATGGAAAGCCAGGGCCTCTCTTTCCATGTTCTGAAAAACGTAAGCTCGTGCCTTATAGAGAAATTCTTGCCTACGACAAATGTATGTAATGCGCCTTTAACAATAGTACAAACAATGTTGTATGCAAGAATTTTTCCTATCTAGGATCAGTTTTGTGTTATGGCACCATTATTTGGACTGGAAAAATGGGACTTTGCATTCTCATTTCTTGTTTTTGCTATCTCAGATACTATGCATTTGAAGTTGAACAAGCAAAGACGTACCTGTTACGAATCATCAAAGCTGCACTCAATGATGAGCTGTTCTTTGCCATTGCTGGCCACAACTTGACAGTGATAGAAATTGATGCAGTCTATATCAAACCATTTGCATCTCAAGTGATACTAATTGCACCAGGACAGACAACGAATGTTCTCGTTCAAGCCAACCAAGTGCCTGGAAGATATTTCATGGCTGCCAGGCCATTCATGGATGCACCCGTTTCCGTTGACAACAAAACTGCCACTGCAATACTACAAAACAAAGGCATTCCAAATTCTGTACAGCCAGCCCTTGCTCAACTTCCAGCACTAAATAACACAGCTTTCGCATTGAACTACCATGCCAGGCTAAGAAGTCTAAACTCAGCACAGTATCCCGCAAATGTACCTCTTAAAGTTGATCGACATCTTTTTTACACGATCGGTTTAGGAATCAACCCCTGCACAACTTGCCTGAATGGAACACAGCTCACTGCTTCTTTAAACAACATCACATTTGTGATGCCCCAAATTGGGCTACTTCAGGCTCATTATTTAAACACCAAGGGGGTATTTACCACGGACTTCCCAGACCGCCCTCCAATACCTTTCAACTACACCTGTGCACCACTCACCGCCAACCTTGCCACCAAACTAGGCACTCGGCTTAACAAGATTGCCTTCAATTCAACAGTGGAACTGGTGCTACAAGACACTAATCTTCTCACTGTGGAGTCTCATGCATTCCACCTCCAAGGTTACAATTTCTTTGTTGTTGGGACTGGAATTGGGAACTTCGACCCCAAAAAGGATCCGGCAAAGTTTAACCGGGTGGATCCTCATGAAAGAAATACAGTTGGTGTTCCCACCGGTGATTGGACTGCCATAAGGTTCAGGGCTGATAATCCAGGTAAACACATAACCATAACCAAACACCGTGCTACATTAAACTTCAAAGCTCGTAATTAGGCAAGAATAAATTTTGTTTCTTTTGGCAATTCACTAAACATTTGAACGGTATTTGATCATCATTAGGTGTGTGGTTCATGCACTGTCACTTGGAGCTCCATACTAGCTGGGGTTTGAAGACTGCTTTTGTGGTAGAAAATGGGAAGGACTCGGATCACTCTGTTTTTGCCTCCACCTAAAGACCTCCCACCTTGTTAGTTCCTCAAATCGAACAAATCAGAGTGGAGAGTTAAATTTGTTTTTGTTTTTATTTTTTTTAGCCTTTAGGCTGACAAGTTCTTGAAAACATTCCTGCAAGAAAAGCTCTTGTTAAGACCAATAAAAAGGTGTAATGTGTATCACATTGTTTTAAATGCCAACTTCAACCCCTGTTTTGTGCAGCAAATTTCCGGGACAACATTGGCTCCAAGTATTTAAGTTTAATCTACCAGAGCTTGAAACACATGAATTAGTAAATATATCTCAGGAATTTCTTTCGAAACTTTAAAGTCAGAAAATCGTGAGAGATATCAGCTTTTATGGATACAAAAAGAAATAACCAAACACTGCATCCTAGATTACAGAAGTAATGAATGCAATGATTCCATCAATCAGCCAGTATAGTAAACTCACTCCAGTATATTATTACAGACCAAAACTCCACTACGGAAAAACAATCACAGCCACGCTACAAAATTTCAAGAAGCTAAGGCAGAAATCAGCATACCAGCAACACAAACAATGCCAAAGCCCCAATCCAATCCAGCAAACCCATCTTCCTCTTCTCTTTTCATCTGCTTAGCATAAAAAAAGTGCATTAGTTCCTCCATTAGTGTAAGCCCCAGCACCAGCCACATTCAGTTCAATATCATCTATCCTTTCGCTTTGCTTTTCAACCAACACAGCAATGCTTAGGAACACATCCATCTGTAAGTCCTTTAAGGCCTTGTGCCTTTCCTGATTCTCCATTACCAGCTCTGGCTTCAGTTCAAAAAACTTTGACCTGCCCGCTTATCAATCATTTCCTTGCTTCCTCCCATGTGGCACTGAAATACCTACTCTTGAGACCTTTTTGTACTCTTTTAACAATCTGTTCTATCAACTGCAAATTAATCATTATCCCTCCTGGCTTAATTCTCAAACCATTAGACACCGAAATCCTCATTCGATCAACAGGGATTCCTTCCTCGTAGAGCAAGAATACATTTCAATTAGCCATGTTAGAGTGATCAAGCAATTCCCACCTTGCTTCGAGTTTTTTGCTTTCCTCAGAATAGTAACCGTGTCATTGTTAATTCTATCTATCAACCGTATAAGAACTTTAGCACTGTGAAGACTTGGTTTCTTTATTGAGGTCCGGAAGATCAAGAAGGAGGTTTTTGATCTCTTCCATATCAGCCTTGACGGCTGCAGTCACTTCTTCCAAAAGTTGTGTGAGGTTCTGTTCATCAGCAGGATCAAGAATTCCCATTTCGAAAGTATAGTTTCCCAAAAAGAACAAGCATGCTTGCTTTTTCATCATTGAACAGTTCCCTGAATCACAATAATGGGCGTCGAGATCATCTTGCATTTACTTACCTTCCCTAGTACGTCATTAGATTGTTGGGATCTTGATTGAAAAAGAATGACAATTTTCTTTAAATTCACAGCATGCTCGAGAATGTACCGTGCAAACTCAATTTCATTAGACCCATTGGAAAGCTCAATAGTTACCTCCACAAGATGATAAATGAAAGCAAAGTTTTGCAATTTCCAGTATCCCATATCAAACCCAGATGACTGGAAAGGGAAGAAGGAAACAAATTTAAATCAAATGAAATTTACCAAATCGTGTTAAAAAAATAAAATAAAATAAAATATATTTGAATATGAGAAAAGACAACTACTTGAAGAAATTACACCAGGAAATATAAATGAAAGAGGGTGGTTAAAAGGCTACACAAAATCTCACTTACCATGCAAGGCTGCCCTCTGGGTGGTTTAGACTTTATATTCAAGGTATTCAAATTAGGCATTCCTTTAAGAAGACAGGCCACTGCTGGAACTAGGGCATCATTCAAGCTCCTCAAATGCATACTGAAATGAAAAATATCTAACGATGCTGACATGGAACCTTCCTTGTGCAGAGCCTGCAATTTTTCACCAAAAAATCTTGAATAGAAAAAGGACAAGAAACCAACCCTCAGAAAGAAAAAAGTAATAGTGTTTTATTAAATGCAATATATTTTCGAAAACTAGATTAATAATCATTTTTTGGTCAACAGTTTGAATTTCATGTTACTCGTTTTACTTCATTTTTCCAGTTTTATTACGTTGATTTATAATTAAATTACAAAATTATCAACAAAGGACTCAGTTTCAAAGTGATAACCAAATAAATGGCATTCAAGAAAAATTGAAGATTAGTGTGGACATTATATAAGTAATATGCCATCAATTAGTGTCACCAATATCAGGTAATACCATCAACATTATACAAAACTCTCAAGTCACAATATATAGAAGCTGTAATATCCTTTTAAAAGATTCAAATTATAAAATAAGTTGTTTTTTTACAACGAGGAATGAGTATTGTGATTTTACCTTAATGGTCTTCTCGTTTAGAATAAGAACTTTAGCCTTGCACAAACTGCTAAGAACTGCATGTAAATTGTCGAAGTCATTTACTTCAGGCTCCAGAAAAATCTGAGCTTTTTCTAAACTCATTAACTTCCCGAGGTTTTGGCCATTCAACAGTTTCCCTTCCCATTTCAACTTTCTAAGATTTGGCGCAAAAATATTTAATGAGCGGCTGTCAGGACGAGCATCAAATTCCCAATCTAACTCTATTTCTTCAAGTTTCTCACCAGAGATGCTAAGATGGAGGAGTTTAATACCACAAACTGAAACAAACACAAATGATTCCAAAGACAAGCTTTCAATGGTGATACGTTCTATCCCTATAACGCGAAAAAGTTGTATTTCCTTAAGGCATTTGCAGGTACATGAGATCCATTTAAAGAAACTCTCATCTACTATATTAACACAACTCAACCTCAAGGAAAGGAGATTGCATGAAAAAGATAAGGAGGGTGTTTGAAGAATCACCCCGGAACAGCAAACTGATAGAGACTTCAAGGATTGAGAAAGAAAAACGCAAGAAGGCAATGCTAACATGGTGGTATGGAGTGCTAAGAAATAAAGGTTAAGCACTTCAACATTACACCTTACTGCATTATGAATCCATGTGATTATTCGAAAATGCTCATCAGAAAGCTTACTTACACTTTTGTTTTTAAAGAAATTCCAGAAAACGGAAAAACGCTGCAACTTATTATCACCACGATGAAACAAGTACCGATCCCAAGAACTCATCAACTCTACTAGCTTCTGGTTGGTTCTTGCCTGACTCGCATCAAAATTCACTGATGGCGCTGATACATAAAATCTTCTGCATCTTTTGGACACAGTACCCACTCGAGTGAGGTCTTTGAACGTGAGGAAGGAAAGAATAAGATGAGCAACTTCATCTGGAAGATTACTGAATCTGTCTGTCATACCCTCACTAAGAGCTCCTTCAGCTTGAAAACTTCTAGTTGACCGTAGCTTCTTCTGTAACATCATACTCTATTTATTTTTTATATTGGATTGTTGGAAGCGGAGGTGGAGCTACAAGGAATATCGTTCTCCTGCAATGTTAAAAGAACATAACTGAACCTCACCGTATTTATACTACTCTAAGCACACACAAAAAAATAAAGTAAAAAATTAAGAATTATTTCAAATTCATAATCTATCCAATTGAACAGGAAATTTTGTTGAGCTTCCTCTAAGTGAAAAATCAAATAATTAAGAAGAATTTCAGTGCACTAAATTTTCAACTTACTGCATTTTCAAATTGTTGTGTTCATCTTTTTTATTAAAAAAAGTCTATGCTACCTTATTCTAATAGTTTATTGTTATGATATTTCTAGCAACTTTCGGATAGCTTCTAACTATTTCTCTTTATGATAATTCTAACACCTATTAGGTCCTGTGAAAATCTGGGGATCTCTGACTTTGTTCTTACATTGGTTTCTCTAAGTTATCTTTCGGTGGTGCTAAATTTCTTTTGAGCAATTGTAAAGTACTACCAAAAAATTTCAATGGTGTTCCCATGTTCAAGGTTTTATTAGAATATTATGAATTTGCTCCAAAACAAAAATGAAATTTTCAATCAGTGTTTTTGGTTTGATTACCCTTTATAGAGTATTCTGACAAAAAGCATTTCATTGGCTGGCCCTAGTGTTACTTGTATTATTAATAATACAAAGTAGGTATAAGGGCTGGTTCAATGACATAAGTAACACTGGAGCTGGTCCAGATGAGAGAGAGAGAGAAAGAGAGCAAACAAAAACAGTAACATCATGGCTACAACAGACATGATAGAAAGGAAACTCTCCCTCTCCCTTCCCTGTTCCAAAATCTCAATCTCTAATCTCTCTAATATTTATCTATTCCCAAGTCTCACTCTCCAATTTGGGAATCCATCTAATCTCCAAGCTAATAACAAAGGGTGTGATGAGATGTCACTTAGGTCTGTGAATGAGGTAACACTCTATTGAAATCTGTTACGCATCGGTGAAATTTTTCGCCAAAAGAACAACCCATCTTGAGTTATTGCCTCTTTTTTCCGTTTAGATATTTGTTAATTATTTCTTCTAATATTATCCAATAAACCCATTATCAATCTTCAAGGAAATTTTCGTATGTAATAAACACATTTATTAAAATATCATCATAAATTTCAGATATCATAGCTCAAAAAACCCTAGTTAACAAAATCAAACCCAGATGATGCAGCTTTACAACAGCAATTGCAAATTTAAAAAAATCTTAAACTGATGCCAACCAACCACACAGAACAACACAAGCAAAAATGATACGGAAGAAGAAGAAGGAAGAGGAAATCATACCACGAAATTCAGGAAGCACTATTATGAAGCGAAAGCATATTTTATAAACAGAGGGTGGATGAGATGCGAATGAGAGGGCGAGGGCGAGGGCGAGGGCAATGGCGGGCCTGCAGCAGAGCCTAGGAGGAAAGAGGGAAAATGATGAGAGGAAGTATACTGAGGGACTGAATGGTCAACCACTAAATGGCTCGTTAAAGATGTTATCATTTCAACCGTTAGATCTCTTGAATCGTCTCCGACCAAAAATAAAAAGTTAAGCAAAAAGGTCAGTTTCGGTCCTGTAGTTTGCTATTTTTTCAACTTTCTCAATTTAAATTTTAAATACACATAATAAATTCTGTCAAATTTCTTCAGACACATGTCAGGGACACATGTTTACTCCGTTGTAAAATTGGATGAAACTTTGGACGTGTTCTTGAATTGCGAAGATATCAAACTATAGGTTTCAAATTACTAGAAACGAAGCTAGAGACATAAGTGAAAAATCTGATGAACTATAGGGACCAAAAATGTTATTTTTTTTCAACAGTTAAATGCTTAAATATTGCACATGAAATAAATGCTTTTATAAATTATAGTTGGAACCAATCGTCAATTGGAAATCATACAAACTAATGAAGAAGGTAGAGCAAATAAACAAAAGATTCTCAATTGGAACCAATCGGAACCAATTGGAACTTATAAATCACAGTTGGAACCAATTGTCAACTGGAAATCAAGAAGTAAAAGCGAGAAGGTGGTTGAGAGACTTTGATCAAGTTGAAATTTGTTTGATAGAGATTGAGTGTGTAGCCTCAATTTTCTGATATAATAAGTGTCATTTGTTGGCATAGTGACAAGAAGGGAGACAGCTCTTAGATGCTAGGGAACAACCCCCATCAATCATTACATGCTACATTGACTTTGAAATGATGAAAGTAAGCGAAACACCAAACAATTTGAGTGGGATTTGATATGATTTTAGACATAAGAGCAGCTCCACTGCTTCACAGAACCCGGGCAAAAGGCCCTCCTGGTGAGCCCAAACACCCTCCAGCGCGAGAGAAGACCCAAGGGCAAGTTTCGCCTGAGTTTCAGCCCAAGGGCTGTGACGTCAGCGCACGGTAATTTAAATTTTTTTTACTATTGGCACGTGAATTACATGCGCCAACGGTTAAAAAATTTGACTTCCGCGCGCTAACGTCACTCCTGACAGAATCCAACGGGCATGTGTCACGTGTCGCAACAGGGACGCTCCGATTTGTTTTTTTTCCAGAAATTCGACAGTCCTCTTTTTTTTGGCTAAAAATATTCCCAAAAAAAATCAAAAAAATTCTGAAATTTTTTTTAAAAAAAAATACCAAAAAATTATTTATTTTTTCCCTATAAATAACCATTTTATTTACTTTCCACACCAAATCTTCATACAATTTCTTCTCCATCCAATATTTTTTACTCTTCACTCACATTATTCACTTTCCACACCAATTCTCCATACAAACTCTTCTCCCTCCAATATTTTTTACTCTCCACTCACATTTTTCTACCACTTTCCATTTGTATAAAAAAAACAAATGGCATCTTTTGTCGAAGTCGGAGGCTCATGGTCAACTCAAAAAGATATTGCGTTGTGTCAGTCTTGGGTGAACGTTAGTCATGACCCTATCACGGGCAATGAGATGAAGTTTCATCATATATGGAGCAAAATTCATGGAGAATTTTGTCAAAGATCAGGTTCCATTCCGACCAAAATAGCTTTGTCTAGTATATGGAAATTTTTGAATAAAGAGTTAGGGAAATGGAGAAATGCCTTGACGAAAGCAAGGGAGAACATTCGAAGTGGTCAAAATTTTACCGATGAGGTAAAATATTTATAATTTCCATTTTAATCAATTTAATGTAACTTTTTATTTATTGCATATTCTATTTCTTTTTCTTGCATAATCTTTTTTTTTCTTTTTGCATTTCCAATTTGTCTATATTTTCTTGCATAATCAATTTCATTCTTGCATTTCAAAATAGTTTATATTTTCTTGCATAATTTTTTATTTCTTGCACTTCCAATTATTTATTTTTAATAGATCATACAAGCACAAATGTGGTTCGGTGCCATAGGGCAAGGCCAAAAAAGTTTCGTGCATTTCCAATGTTGGGAAGTTGTGAAGGATTGTTCGATATTCAAAATTATTCCCACCGGTCCGCCGGTTGTGTTGAATGAGACGCCACTTCACAATTCGCCATCAACCGATTCGCCATTGGACTCCCCAATGGAAACGGAGTCACCACTCCCACTTCCGCCGAGACCTATTGGGAGAAAGGCGGCAAAGGCCAAGAGAGGGGGCACTTCGAACAATGAATGTGTACAATTATTGGAGCAAATAGCTAAGAACACCTCACTAAGAATTGAGATAGACTTGAAAAGAGAAGAAGCGGACATGGCACGAGAGGAAGCATTTGTTATTCAATAGCAGCAGGCACAAGAAAAAGACGTGGATGATAGAGAGATGAAAATCATGGTCATGGATACGAGCCATATGTCTCCTGAAACAAAGGCCTATTGGAAGCATAGACGAAGGGATGTGATGAGAAGAAAACTTTTCCATGACGACGGACCTAGCAATATGGATTGGTTAAATTATGAAAACCATTAGGTTGTATTGAAACACCTTTGTCATATGTTGTATTGTTGTATTGTTGTATTATCCTTTAATTTGTTGTATTGTTTCCTTTTTATTCAATAAAAAAAGCATTAAATAATATGACTATTTATTAAAAATATTTGAGCATCAAAACAAAGATTAATTAAAAACAAACCTTAATTTATTGCAAACAACACACAAAACAAACCATACATAAAAGCATAATTCCAAAAAACACCACACACAAAATAAAGCATAATTAAAAACAAAGCAAAATTCCAAACAAAGCACTAATCTTGACTTCATCCATTGTGATTGCTTTTGATCTCCCACAAGTGCTCGATCAAGTCAACTTGACGTCTCTCGTGAACATATGAAGATTGCATTTCTTGATAACGATCAATCATGGGGTTGTTGAATCTACCATCCCAAAGTAACGGTTTGTGCTCCATTGGTAGTCCATTTGGTCTCATTAGCCTTTCATATATTCTTTTCAATGCCGTGTTCATGGGATCGGATTCAAACACCTTTGGAGCATCGTAGTCATACTCATCCTCCACAATCATGTTGTGGAGGATGATGCAAGTCATCATAATACTCCGCAACACCTCCTCATCTATCATCCGAGCAGCACCCCTAATAATTGCCCAACAAGCTTGCAAGATACCGAAACACCTTTCCACGTATTTCCTGTAACCTTCTTGAAAGGAAGCAAAGCTTCTTTCTTTCTCGGATTGGGGATTCGAAATTGTTTTCACGAATGTCGTCCACTTAGGATAAATTCTATCAGCAAGGTAGTACGCACCAAAGTATACGGTATTATTGATTTGGTACGTGACCTGGGGGGAATGACCTCGCAATACCTCGTCGAACACCGGGGATTGACCAAGGACATTGAGGTCATTCTGAGATCCGGTAACCCCGAATAAGGCATGTCAAACCCAACAGTTGAATGAAGCTACGACCTCCAAAATTATACTTTTTTGGCCCTTCCGATTCCCGTACTCTCCTTGCCAAGCAGTAGGACAATTCTTCCAGTGCCAGTGCATGCAATCGATGCTTCCAATCACTCTTGGGAAACCTCGAGCCTCGCCTTTTTGTAGAAGCCTTTGGAGGTCTCTCGGCGTGGGTTTGTGAAGGTACTCCCTCGTGTACAAATTTTCTACTGCATCATAGAATCTCACCAAGCACTCTAGGATAGTAGACTTTCCCATCCTTGCAATCTCATCCACCCGCTCTGCAGATGCCCCATAAGCAAGCATCCGTAAAGCAGCTGTAAGTTTTTGCTCCAAGATAAGACCCAAAACTCCAACAGCATCATGCTTTTGAATGAAGCATGTGTCGTAATTACAAATATCATGCATGATTTTTTGGAACAAATGTGGCTGCATTCTATATCTCTCTCGAAACTTAGAAACAGGATATAACGAATTTGGGATAAAGTAATCCTCCAAGATATTCTTACCCCAAGACTCCCTACGTCTGTCCACATTCGGGGCACGACGACGACGGTGTTGCCTTGATTGATTAAGTATACACACCGCTCCTGCAAGCATTTGTTCCTTTTCTTCATCGGCGTCCCGATCTTCTTGAGCACGTCTACGCCGGATTTCTTCCCTTTCTTTCTATTGCCTCTCCAACACCCTCCTCAAGTTTGACATTGAGAGTAGAATGTGTTTTGTAAAATTTGAGAAATGAAGGAATAGATAAGAGATGGTGTGAGAGGTATGAGTTGATGGTGTAGTTTTATAGAGGGATTCAGAAGATAGAGATGACACGTGACACAATTTTAGAGGGTGAAAATCTTATCTGAAATATGAGATTATAATTTTTTAAAAATATTTGAAAATCTTATCTGACATGGGACACGTGGCACAATTTTAGAGGGTGAAAATCTTATCTGAAATATGATATTATAATTTTTTTAATGACTATCCGAAAATTTTATCTAGAATAAGACACATGGCAACCGAGATTCTCATCCGAAAATCTTTTCTGAAAAATAATGGACACGTGACAACCAAAAATCTTATCCGAAAATTTAATTACAAAAGATTATCAAAAGTAATGGTTTAAAGTATAAAAAAATAGGAAATAAAGTACAATGAATAGTATTTGCCTTAGACTTACCCTAGACTTAGCCCTCATGGGTGGAACCACAAATGGCAACGCTGACACTATTCACGTGAATAGTGGCAGCCATTGCCCTAGACTTAGCCCTTATGAGTGGAGGTGCTCTAAGTTATGCATAGAAGCTTGAAGCTTGAAGCTTGTAAGCACGTTTGAGAAGAACATCTCTATTCTAGAATTTGTACCTTTCAGATAAATTTTTGTCATTAGGTTTGTTCTTTTTAAAAAAACAAAAATTCATAAACATTCCTGAATTATACAAAACTATCTAGTTGTGTCTTTTATTTTTATTTTTTTTATATCATTCGTGCTCCTCAAGGTTAGTCTGCATGCTCACAAGTAGTCCCATGTTGTCAAAAACTGTTCAAAATTCTATTAAATTTATGACATGACACTCATGTGGGCCTCATATCTCCAATGATATGACATCTTGTGAATTAAATAAATAAATGTTTATAAATGGTAATCCATAGAAAACACTTTTAAAAAATTAAAAATCAAAACCAAGAAAAAATCACCACCTTCTCTATCGAATGCCAATCCTCCACCCTCACCGTTCCTCCTCCCCTTTCCCCTCCTGCTAGGGATGGCAAAAATCCCCACGGGGGCGGGTCCCCGTCGGGTCCTTGACCCTAACGGGGGGAGATTTCAGGGCCAAATGTGTATCGGGTACAGGGATCCCCGAACTTGAAAAATCCCCTACGAGTATGGGGAGGGCATGGTATTGGCATCCCCATCCCCGAACCCGACCCGAAAATATATATGTTTATATTTAAATAAATAAATACATATATAATTATAATATTTTTGTTTAATCCTAAGTTAACATTCCTCTCCTAAATCTTCCTAATCTTCTTTGGAATTTCATATTGATGTGATTTTGAATAGTTGAACTTTATAGTTAATTTAGATGTGTTGAATGATAATTTAATATGAAACTTAATGTTAAAATGTATGATAAATATTTTTTATGCAAAAAAAATCAAGGATTCGGGGCGGGTATAAGGAATAGTCCCTCGACGGGAACGGGAATGGGGATTCCCCGAAAACTATTAAACGGGGATGGGTTCGGAGACAGGGGCTAGGATGGAGAGCAGGGACGGGAATGGTATTGTCATACCCGACCCTACCCGACCCGTTGCCATCCTTACCTCCCGTAACCTCTCCCCATCCCCAAAGCCACTATGATAGATCCAAGTAATTCTGGGAAACAACAGTTCCTCCTTCTTGTCCTAATTATTCTACTGCCATAAAACCACTGACTAGAAATGGAAGCAACTACAAATGCAATAGCCGAGCACAAGAGAATGAGGTGATGGTAGTTGTGGAAGATCATTTGCACCATGTAGGAATATTTTATAAATATTCTATGGAGCCCACATGATATGGCCTATGTGGTAAATAACTTATTTAATTGGTTTAATAAATATTATTTTGAATAATCATATTGGTTAAATTAAGAAAAGTAATTTTCTACTTTATTACCATGATGGGTGGTAATTAATTAGCACTACACTAGGAAAATAATTGGTCATCTCTCTACCTATAACAGTGCACATATCCATCTTTTGTGTATAATTTTTGACTGACAACACATATTAGGGTTTCTAACATGCAAAAAAGTTAGAGAGAGAAACCCATTTCCTCTACGCTAACGGCTCACCTATGGATCCTCAAGACAAAAATGTTCATTTATTTGAAGGCTAATTATCGAGGTATGTATGTATATGTTAATTGAATTTCCGCTTGATACTATTGTGAAAATCATGAACTTCAAAATCTTGGATAATTTATTAAGTCATATGGTTTTACCTAATATTAAGTTTATGTAGTAGCTACAGTTGAAGGTCTTTGTGGACTCAATTTGGCCTTAATTAGAGATAGAGATGTCTTTTTCTAGCTTTGAAATAATTAGCTAAATCAATGTATTTTCATTTAGTATTGGGTTAATATATTTTCTTGTTATAGATTGATGAATGGTTTTTAATTTTTGAAAAGGCTAAATTGTAGCAATGGCCCTTGGACTAAGACCAAACTTTACTTTTTTTCCCTCATATTGCTAAATTGTTGTGGTGGTACTTTAATTATACTTCCATTTTCAGAAATCGTCCTTTCCTTCATCTCAGCCAACTTTTCCGTTAAAAATGATGACATGGCATGGACAAGTCCTACTTGGCATAAACAAAAATGTGTTTTCACACAAAATTTTTTAAAAATAAATCTCATCTCTCTCTCGACCTCCATCCCAATTTCTTCTTCTCCCCCCTCCCCCCACACGCACACGCTATTTCTCACCTAGATTTCCTCTCCCCCACCTCCCCCCACGGCACCAATTTCTTCTCCCACCCGATAACCCACATCAGAGCCCACCAATTTCTCCTTTAGATGTGGAATCTTGGCTCTAAGTCTTTCTCTCTCCTACACCCATCTATTTGATGAGATAACACACATTAGACCCAAATCCTCCAACAAAACCAAACAACAAAGGAAAGAAAAGAAATAAAAAAAACAAGCCTCAGTGGATGATTTTTTTTTTCTTTCCTATAGTTTCTAGGGTTCTGTTTTTGTTGGGGTTCTGGGTTTTGTGGATGATTTTTTTGTTTCCTCTTTTTTGTAGTTGCGGGCTAGGGTGGGGGCGCTGAGTTCTGGGTTCATGGGGTGGGTGGTGGTCATGGGGAATTGGGGTAGAAGAAATCTGTGGGGAGAGAGAGAGAGAGAGAGAGAGAGAATTTTTAATTTTTTATAAATAAAATTGTTAATCAATTTATAATTAATGAAAAGACAAATATGCCCTTATTTTTAACGGACAAGTTGACTGAAAATGACGGAAAAGATGATTTCTAAAAGTGGAGGCATAGTTAAAGTACCACCGTAACAATTTAGCTATATAAGGGACAAAAAGTAAAGTTTGGCCTTAGTTCAGAGACCATTGCTACAATTTTACCTTAAAAAAATTATGTAGGAGGTGGAGGGGCAAACAGCTGGGCGTGGAGGATTGGTGTGTGATGAAGGAGGTGGTGAATATATTTTTTGTTTTTAATTTTTTGTTTTTATGGTTTATCATTTTAAAATTATTTTTTTAAATATATATTTTTATTTAATCCATATGGCATCATATTATTGGATATATGAGGGCCATATGTGTGTCACGTAATCAATTTAACAGATTTTTAGAAAAACTACTTGTGAACATGCCGGTTAAACTTAAGAACCACGAATCCCAAAAAAAAATAAATAAATAAAAAGATGTATTCTTATAATTCCGTGAACCTCAGGTTTTGTTATAAAAAAAACCCATTAAAAATTACTTTTTTCACAGATTAATGTGCTGAAATGAAGTTGAAAATATATATCTATTCTGCTTTGAATCAATATGTCGGATTGTGGCATAATCTACTGTACAATTTGCTGTCAGGCATGCAACAAAGAGAAAACAACATTTACAAATTTAATAACAGTAATTTGCAACTCCTGTCACTTTCATACATCTTAAGAAATTCAGTCAAGTTGATCTTCTAGTTAATTAATTTCAGA
Organism: Prunus armeniaca; assembly: GCA_903112645.1. Lineage (NCBI taxonomy): Eukaryota > Viridiplantae > Streptophyta > Magnoliopsida > Rosales > Rosaceae > Prunus > Prunus armeniaca. The sequence continues at coordinate 5,532,040 of CAEKDK010000002.1, forward strand.
TCTCTATACAGCTCATATGCAAATTCTAGCTTGTGGCTTTTCAATCATGCCAAGAAGAAGAAAACAGAGAAAGAAAAAAAACAGTAAAATATAGTAAATTTCCATAGCAATTAGAAACTGCCCAGCTCCTGGAACAGTATATAAATGCAGAGGCTAGCAAGATAGTATTTTTGTTTTTTTGGTTGAACTGGGGGACGAGACAACCCAATCAAGTTATCAATAACTAATGAACCTATCCAACTTAGAGCAAAATCAAAATAACACACGGCAAGACCCACGTTATAGCTCCAGAGCAAGATAGTTATTTTAAGCCTTCAGGTTTAACCATTTATCTAGCTACCAGCCTTAAAATTTCAATACTAGTTTCCCTAGCCACCACCAAAAATGGTCCTAGCAGGTGACCCTAAACCTTCAACGACAAAGCTGCTTTGGCTGAGTTCTCTGCTCGTAATGCCAGAATTCTAGTTTAATGATTTTTTTTAACATGTAAACCAGTGTTTTCAAAGGCATGCCTAAGCGCGCATCGGAGCGCGCGTCGGAGCAAGGCGGAGGGAAATCGCCTTAGGCGTACGACTGTTTAGCTTGTTGCACGCTTAGCGTGTCGAGGCGTGGTGAGGCGTGCATCGAGAGGCATGGTGAGGCGCAAAGAAGCGCCGCTGTCTGCAACCCAGGCAAGAGGAAGAAGACGACCTGACTTGAATTTTTTTTGTTAGGGTTTGTTTCAATCAAACTACGTCGTTCATCTATCTGAGTTGTTTTTTTTTTTTTTAAACGCACGTTTTGGTTTTTATTTTTTAAACAAACATCATGCCTTTTAAGCCCCCACTGAACCAAACAAAACATCCCTCTTTTTTTCTTCTAAATAAATACATTAATGGACCTATATGTATATTCCTAATGCGATAATCTCCATCAATTTAAATTCTCTCCATAAGTTGAAGCGTCTCTCTCTTTCGGTATGCAATTCTCTTTGTACAAGATTTATATATATATATATATGTTAGTTTTTTTTTCTTTCCAAACAACACAATATCCATAAAACCCACTAAAAATAACACTCACGTCCACACATAAATGCTGAAAATCATAGCATTTTATGTTTCATTATGGGGAGTGGGATGCATGAATTGAGTTATTCTTTTGATATTGAATAAGTATTTTATGTTTTGAGATTGATTATTATGCTTGAATGGTATTTAGTACTTACATTTTTGATAGAATATTTTGGGTCAATAAGAATTAGTAGTACAATTCATCTGTATTGTATTATTTATAATTTTTTTATTATTAAAAGAAATTAATGTTTAAAAGGCTTACGCCTCAATGCTTCAAGGCTTACGCCTTGCATAGCAGACTAAAAACGCATCGCCTCTATGCCTCGCTTTTTAAAACATTGATGTAAACAGCCAAACACATCTTCAGTTTCTAACTTTTTTGCAATGATTATTTATAATTAAAAACAAAAAACAGAAAAAGCAAGGACAAATATTTAAAAACAAAGTCTATACTAAAAAATAGCCTCCCAAATCCCCCTAAATAAAGACGTATTGGGCTGGCTAGATGCATATATGTAAGTGTTTCACTTGGCTCTTTATCATCTTTGATAAAAAATGAAAGTTCCTGTCAGATTTCTCCTAAATGAATTTCAACATAATCTTTTTATCAAAATAATCCCACGGTGGCTGGATCTTCTTAATCCACTTATCCAGAGATCAGTGATGCCGGTTTCCAAGGTGCTTCGAGGGCAATAATTAATATAAACGATAGACATTGGTGCAAAGATACGTACTCTTAATCACTTGGCTGCAAACCCATTGCACAACTCTCATGGATTCAATATTGGCTATTTCAAGGAACATAAGTTAATGCTTCCAGATAAATTACCTGACATTAAAATGTACTCTTCCACAGCTAAGTTTGCTGGCATAAAATTACACCTAGTTCATCTCTGATTATTGGTGGACGGAGGGAAAAACTCGAATACACACAATGCCAACTATTGTAATTTGCAACTCCTCTCAATTTCATACATCTTAAGAAATGCAGTCTGGCTGATCTTCTAGTTAATTAACTTATGTGTGCACAGCTCATACCGGCTTGTGGCTTTTCAATCAGGCCAAGAAGAAGATATAACATGGAAAACATAGTAAATTTCAACAGAAAACTTGCAATTGCAAACTTATCAGCTCCTGGAAAAGTATATAAATACCATGCTAGCAAGACAGTGAAATACCAACAGCAATAGAACAAGTTAGTTTCAGGCCTAACCATTTATCTAGCTACCATGGCCTTGAGATTTGTTCAATTGCTGATCATATTTGTACTGGCCCTGGCCACCTCCCAAAGGATCCTTGCAAGTGATCCAGACATCCTTTTTGACTACATAGTCCCGCCAAATAACAAAGGTGATGCTAATTTCTTTACTTACACTGGATTCCGAGACATATTCGATGATGTTCCTGGAACCTTAAATGTAACGAAAGCTGCCTTGGCTGAGTTCCCTGCTCTTAACGGACAGAGTGTGTCGTACGCCATACTTAAATATCCTGCAAACGGGGGAGTGAACCCACCTCACACCCACCCTCGTGCTGCTGAGCTTCTGTTCCTTGTTGGTGGTTCCTTGGAAGTAGGGTTCGTGGACACCAAAAACGTTCTATATACTCAGAAGCTTAAAGTTGGAGACCTATTTGTGTTTCCTAAGGGATTAGTCCATTACCAGTATAACTCAGATGCTAATTTACCAGCCTACGCCGTTTCAGCATTCGGAAGTGCAAATGCTGGAACAGTTTCAGTGCCTGTGTCTATGTTTGGCACTGGAATTGATAATGCCATCCTAGCAAAATCATTCAAGACCGATGTTGGTACCGTTAAGAAGCTCAAGGCTGGCCTCACCACTCATAAATGATGGATTAACAAACCAACACCATAATCTTTGTCGTGGTTGTGTTCACACACCCTTCAGATTATTAAACAAAAGCAATAAAGGGCCATCTAGTACTGCACCCTCTTTTTTTTTCAGTGTTAGCTTTGCTTTGAAAGCAAAATTTGATTACTTATGTTTTTGTTGTTAATCTATGCAGTTCTGTAGTTTTTTATTATTATTATTGAATTATATATTTCCGTTCACTAGAGTTTCTCCGGATCGAAACCTACATTTTAGAACAACTAAACTGGATTATGCAACAATTTCACCGTGGAATCCCTCTCTACTTTCGTTCTTTCATAAGTATCTTCAGAATGATTTTCTCACTAATACACTTATAGACCAATTCCGTGTTCACTGTGTTTTAAATGGTTGACTTTGACCTCAAAAGAGTCTAAAGAGATTCCCAAAGGCTGTAAATGGCATGAAGTCCCATTCCAATAGCAAACTACATGGAGGACAATTAGCAAGGAAAGGATTTTTTTGGCCTAAGCAAAAACGTTTCTTATCTCAATGTTGCTAAAACTGAAGAGCGCTCAAAAGTAAGAGCAAAGACATATATAGACCTGTAGAAAAGACACTATTTCGTTTCAGGAATTGTTTACAACAAGATGTTCAATTTGTAATCTTTTACTGTTGGTTTACTATGATATACGGTGATTGAGTTTTTAAACTTGCATCTTTGATTTTGGCAGCGACGTGATTTCGTGCCCAAAAGTTTTCTTATTACAACTATTGATTAACCAAAATTATATATATACTAAAGCTCAATCCAACTAAACACTGTTCCTAAGAACAGTATAATGACGGAAATGCCCCTCATTTTGCTATTGTTTTTGTTTTGTTTTCTCTTCATAACAGTAAATTGACGAAACTGCCCTCAACTAAACATCTTCTTATGTTCCCTTTTTGCCTCTTTCCCTCCGCTGCGAACGTTTCGTTCGCTCAGAGAAGGCGTCCATTTTCAGTCCATTTCGAACCAGCTGGTTGGGGGGCAGCTATGGAAGATCTGCATTCATTGTTAGACATGCGTGGGGGGCCGTCGATTTTCGTTTGGGAGGTGGGCTGCAAATCCAGCCGTACTTTTAGTCTTCGTCTCACAGATTTGTGGTCGGGAGATTTCTCATCGTTTCTATAGCCTTCGACTCAGACGTCTTCCATCTTTCTTGCTTGTGAGTTTTTGCATCCTTTGTCTTCAGGTATGCATCCCGTCAACTTTTTAACAGATCTTTTGGTCTTCATTTCATGAATTTGATTGTTGGCTGGGACTTTTTTTGTCCTTTGTAGAGCGTGGGTGTGAACCATGTTCTATCTTTAGGGTATTTTTGATTTATTTTTTACGAATTTGGGTTCATTTATTTGGTTAATTTGATTTCAGGTTCTTGGGTAATCCCTAATGCTATATAAGAGGAGCTGAACCCAGGAAGGGGATTGAATCTCACAGATTAGCTCAGGTATTTCCATCGTTCTTATTATTATTATTATTTTAATCAATTGTCGATTCAATGACTTTGCTCTCTCGGAGAAATCTTAGAAATGGAAATCATTCCCAATTTCTGTTTTGGTTGCACGATAACACACTGGAAAGCAAAGACCAAGCGTTAAAAAAAAAATAAAAAAAAAAATAAATAAATTTTTTTATCTGCTTTTGGTTGCTGTATCCTAAATATGGAGAAAAAAATTAATGATAAAACACAAGGAAAAAAGAAGTGAAGATTAATCAGGTTTCGTCAAAATAGAAATTGGGAATGATTAACCAGCAACCATACTGATAAAGTGCCATCTTCCCTTCTTTGTGTACTCTCTAAGTTCTGCTCACGTCAATTTTTTCACCATATGCTCTGAGACATAGCTATGTGGCTTAAAATTTGGTTTCTGTATATGAAAAATATAGTTCTTGACTGCGAAGCTTTTCTGTATATGTCACAGGTTCTTAAATTCTATCCTAAATTCCCTATGTTCAACTAGAAAGAAAGGTTTCTTTTTATCTTCTTGAAATAATTCATGTTTTAAAACCCATTTATCTAGATTGACTCTCAAGCATATGGTGTCTAGGAAACATATGGTTTACTTTGCCAGTTCAATACGCTTGGTACATAAGTTCTGAAAATTGTATGGCCTGATTGAGCAGGCATGCTGTAGAGTTCTTGCTTGAATGTGTATGTTTTGTCCTTTAAAATTACAATTGAACATAATATCCTAGATATTAGGATTGCCGCAGGCTTATGTTGATCACAGTCTGTGCAATGATTCAATCCTGAGTGAGAGAGTGGTTTTGTGATTTTAATTGTTTAGGGTGACTTTTGATTGAGATGTTCGATTGAGTTGTCAGGACAAAAGGAATGTAAATCTAGATCAACGCTTACAGAAAATTAAAGTTATATATTGAAGTTTTTGGTTTATAGAATTAGAGAGGCTGAGAAAACAGAAATCATGCTACAATATACCTGGAATGAAGATTTTTGCTGCCTCCTTCAAGGAACCTAGATCTGTTATGTCTTTGGCCTGTCCAAGTTAGCATATATTAGATAAACTGTACATTAGTATTTATCAAGCAGTTTAGAAAGTGTCACCTTATGAACAGGGCCAAATCCTCCCTCTCCCAGTTTATTCGCTACATTGAAGTTGTTTGTTGCAGCTAAAACTCTTTTTAAATTGAAGAGTGGTAGTCCTGCATCATTCTTCGCAGCTTCAGCTCTTTCTTTACTTATAGTCTCACTCATACAGCCTTCCGTGCTCCCTGTTTCATTCTTATTATTAGAGCATTGGTTGTTTGGAACACTAGAATATATGTGTTTGTGTGAGTGAGAAAGAGAAAAAGAAAGAGAAGGGTGGTAGCACTATACCTTCCATTCCCAAGTATTTCTTCCATATGAAGAATTTGTTGGCTGGGAGATTTTTTGTCAAGAGACTTTCTTTCTTTTAGTGGTTTGATGTTCATTCGACAGTTGAAGGCTATGAAAACAAGCTAATATATAGAGTGACGGTATAAATAGATGGATCATGGATCTTGGTGCAATTCTCTCTGTTTTTTTGGGTTATTTTTTATGCTGTTTTGATTCATGGGTTGGTTTTTATGTATTTTGTTTTAGAAGTTGGACTTTTTGGAATTTGATATTGATATGGGAATTGAAAGCTTTCAGTTCAGGATAATGCTTTTCAGTGTGTGTTAATGAAATTGTTCTCTGGCTTTTCCTTATCTGAAAAATGCCAATTTTCCATGGAAAGAAAGGAGATTAGGATATTATATAGAAACAAAAGAAATTGTTGTGTTATGTATTGCAATACAGTTAGTGAAAGAACTTTTTTTTAATAAATGTTTTTTTTTTTTTCAATTCATAGTGGAAATAACTTTAATTGTAGGCTGAAATTTCCAATTAATTGTTTTAAGTTTTGTGAATAGAGCTTTAGGAATTAGCTAATGGTGTCAATTGACAATTGGTTGGGATAAGTGTGTGCTTCTTATTTTTTCTTCAAGTCCTAAAGAAAGATGGCAACCGTACAAAAATAGACTTCAACAATTTTCAAACGCAAAAAAAGGATTATATGCCTTATGAGAAGAAGAAACTGAATTTTCAGTTTTTGCGTTTTTTACAGGTGCTGTGTAACTGTTTTTTAGACTGTTTGGTAGCTCTTCCCATTGCTGCTAGACAACAGGTCAGTTTTCTATTCGTCTTTTGAAGAAGTCTTGCATATCAACTGTGGCTAATTGTTGTTTGGATATTGTGTCTTTGAAAATTGTTATTTCTATCATTGTGATGTTATTGCTTGATTAGGCTATAGAAATTGTATTTAATTCGTTTTCATATGTTTGTTTTGAAATTTTTTATTTCTATAGCTACAATACTGTTGGTGTGCGTCCATTTTGCTTGATTAGGATATAGATGTAATAAAAATATTGTAATTTAACTCATCCATGTTTATTTTTTCCTTTCCAGCCATCGATGTGTTGGTTGGAATTTGTAATTTTTGAATATGATGCCTAAAAGAATTACAAAAACCAGAAAAAGCCTGAGTTAAATTATAATAGATCGATATTGAATGCATTAGTGCCAAGGAAAATGTTGTTGAGTTGTAAACAGTTACTCAAAATCTTCCACCGGTTTCATACTTGGTGCATCTACATTTAGCATCTGTTCTAAATTCTTCACTAAATGGCATCAAAATATTTATTAACCAAAAATAGCTAAATACAATGAATAGTGAAATTTCCACCAATGACCAAAAAAAAACTTAGATGTTGTAAACTATGCAGTGCTCTCAAAGTGTTGGCTTATTTTACTGGTTTGGATAGAGGTTTTAGGTTCCTACTTTTGGTTCTGTTAAGCAAGAGGCAAATTTCTTGGTTGAAATTAATTGGCAGAAATTAATTGTTTTCCATTTTGCTTTAGCCAATGGCATCAATTTCCCATTTGTGTTGATCATTTAGGCATATGTACTGTTCTTCTTAATTTTTTAATGATGAATTTTTGGTATGCAAGTTTGATATCAAAGCATCCCCTGTGAATATATACATTAACTTTTTAGTAAGAACCCATGTAAATCAGCTACACGGTGCTTGATTATTATGCATCAAAGTTATTCAAATTAAAGAACACATTATTAAAAAGCATGACATTATAATCAGTAATCGTATACTCTTTATTTCAAATGCAGCATCTAATAGTTTTTAAATAGACAGTGTAGCATCTCCATTGCAATACAGTTAGTGAAAGAACTTTTTCTTAATAAATGTTTTTTATGTTTTCTATTCATAGTGGAAATAACTTTAAAGTGGGAAAAGATCATCAATTTTTAACAATGAGGATGAGATTTTTTTTTTTAAAAAAAGGTTGGCTATATATCAAAACACTGTCAAAGATGTAGCACTTGTGGCACTAATGCTCCAATTGGGGATCACCAAGTTGTTCAGAGCCCTGTTTTAGAATCTAGAATGTCTTTATTTTTCGCTCTTTTGATTGTTGCTTAATTTTATTTAAAATTGCTCCTCTGCAAATGGTTGGTTGCAAGTCACAATTATGGGCCATTGAGCTAATTTCCAGAAACAAATTGACCACATTGGCTTAACTAATTATATAGGGTTTGGTCGATGTTTGGTTTTATCGAATTTGTTTTTTACAGAACATTTGGTATTGGTCTACACTGTCTTGCATGCATATGGATTTTGAAATGAGTTGTGATGTGTTTATTTAGTTTTCTCTTTATGGTGTTGGTTACTTTTCAACCAATTAACATGTGATTCTCCTCTCAAGGAATTTGAAAAGAAACCAGTCTTCAATTCGTATCGTAATATTTTCATGTTTTCATTTGTTTGTGTAAGAAAAGGAAATGTAACAAATAGTTTCTGTTGGTTCTTGATATTCTTCAATACGAAAATCAGTATTGAAACAGATTCATTAATTGAGACTGTCTTATCTCACAAGCAAAACCAGAATTATACTTATTAGCCTAATTTTGTTTTTCTGTCTTTGTATTTTAGATAGCTGTTGTGATCCTGCTTTTGTGTGGCTGTTTTTCGAAGTGCTTGATAGCTTCTTTGACTACAGGTTAGTGTTTTATCCATTTTTCAAAAGATTGCATGCATGGTGGCTGTAGCTTATTGATTGCCAAATATTATGACATTTGAAAATTCTCATTTCTGTGGTTCTGTCAATATCACGGTGCATTTGCTTATAATTTAAAATTGTATAAATGCATGTTTTTTTCTCCTTTCCAGCTATCAATCTGTTGCTTGGGGTTTTAAATTTCTGTGCATAATGTGTAAAATGACTAGAGATAGCAAACGAAATCAGATGATGCAAGAAGCTCATAGTTTTGCCATTTCAAATGGTATAGAAATCTCTTATGAAAGTGTTTGTCTTGCCGATGATAAACATAAAACCAGAGAAGAAAATGTGTGAGATTTTGACAATTTACTAATTATCGGTTTGAAGAAGAAAAAAGCCCAAGGCAGTTCCAAAATTGCCTCTCCTACTTCCACATCAGAGTTTATGCTCTTTCCTTTTCAATTCATTCATCTCATTAATGTACACATTATATACATAATATTTCATTGTTCACAACTTATTTCCCCACTCAATTTCTCTATATTAAGTGGTAGTTGATTGCATTGAATTTGGGCAAAGTTTCCTTTCTCATAATTGTCTTCAATTATGATTCAATTTTAAAGAAAATTTATCAACTCTTCTTTTAAAATATGATTTTTCTCAAACGTCTTTTAGAATGCAATTTGGTTTCAAAACCCGCAGCATGGCGCGGGTGCCTTTGCTAGTTAATAACAAAAAGGTAACATAAAAAGGAGATACAATAAAAAAAGCTAAATTTATGAACCACAGTAGCAAATATACATTGTCCAAACTGACGGTGGATGAAACAACGACGGAGACAGAGTTAAGGAGATGATGAGAGGGTTGAAGAATTTGTAAATAGATTTGACTGCCCCAAACAGTGCCTTTATCTGGTCAAGCTATGTAACACCTACAAGCCTGAGCCTTCAGCTCAAACTAGCTCTTTCTCTTTATGTATACTGAGGAGGGGGCACTACTACAAAAAGTGAAAAATACCACCATCTTCATTGTCCTAATTGTGGTATCTCAAGGTGGAAGGAAGGCAAAGATTCAATCTTGAAAGAGGGTGTGCCAGCGAAGGTGGTGTGGTATTTTCCTCCAATTCCAAGGTTTAAAAGGATGTTTCGATCACATGAGACCGCTAAGAGTTTGACTTGGCATGCTGCTAGAAAATCAATTGACGGTTATATGTCTCATCCAGCGGATTCCCCGTCTTGGAAACTTCTTGATGATAAATGGCCCGAGTTTGGTAATGAGCCGAGAAACTTGAGATTGGCTCTTTCATCTGATGGATTCAATCCCCACAGTTCTCTAAGTAGCAGATATAGTTGCTGGCCAGTTATCTTAGTTACATATAATCTCCCTCCATGGCTGTGCATGAAACGAAAGTTCATGATGTTGACCTTATTGATTTCCGGTCCTAAACAGCCCGGAAATGATATAGACGTCTACTTGGAGCCTTTGATTGATGATTTAAAATCTTTGTGGGATGGGATTGGAGGAGTGTATGATGCACATAATGGAGAATACTTTACACTCAGAGCTGCATTAATGTGGACAATTAATGATTTCCCCGCCTATGGAAACTTATCTGGTTGTGTTGTTAAAGGATATAAAGCTTGTCCAATATGCGGCGATGATACACCTAGTCACAGGTTGAAAAATGGCCACAAAATTTGTTACATTGGGCATAGAAAATGGTTACCGATCAATCATCCATATAGGAGGCAACGTGCAGCTTTTAATGGGAAACCTGAATATGGCACGCCTCCTGAGCCATTAACCGGAGAAGAAGTGCTGCATATGGTTGAAGATGGTGACAGAGTTTGTTGGAAGAAGAAATCAATATTCTTTGATCTCGAGTATTGGAAATACCTTCCTGTGAGGCATGTCCTAGATGTTATGCACATTGAGAAGAATGTTTGCGATAGTATCATTGGTACATTGCTGGAGATCCCTGGAAAAAATAAAGATGGGATTGCTGCTCGATTAGATTTATTGAACATGGGGGTCAAAACTGATTTGCAACCCGAGTATGGAGAAAGACGTACTCGTTTGCCTCCCGGGCCTTGGAATTTGTCAAGAGCAGAGAAGAGAGAGGTTTGCAATTCTTTCTATGGTATGAAGGTCCCTGAAGGTTATTCTTCAAATATAAAAAATCTTGTATCTTTACAAGATTCAAGACTTCTTGGCCTTAAATCACATGATTGTCATACCTTAATGCAACAATTGCTCCCTGGGCAAATTCGTTGTTTTGGAGAAGCCTGCAAGGTATGCAATAACTCGTTTGTGCTTCTTCTTCAATGCTATATGTGCAAAGACTGTTGATGTTTCCAAGCTAGATAAGTTGGAAGAAGATGTAGTAGTACTTTGTGTTTGCGTGAGAAGTACTTTCCCCCTTATTTTTTGAATCATGGTTCATCTAGTAGTACTTGTCAGAGAAGTTCGGTCTATGTGGGCAGTATATTGAGGATGTATCCGTTTGAAAGATATATGAAAAGGCTAAAGGGGTTATGTTCAGAATGTACTCGTCGAAGGTTGCATTGCTGAGCGGTATATAGTGAAAAGCTGTAGAGTTTTGTACCAAGATTTATTGATGTTAGTACAGTTGGAGGCCTTTCAAGCCAAAAGAGGGGTTTCAAAGATTATCAGGTTGCACAGTGAAGCGTAGTTGATCGGGACCTATTGAACAAGCACATCTATATGTCTTGGAGAATACGGAGAAGTCCTACCTTATATCGAGTACGTAGAGTTTTATTCTTTAAGTTTCCATTTTAAAATATTTCTTATGTTTATCTTATATGTTTGGGACCGTAATACTTGAATTTTTGTGTCATGTAGGCAACATATGATCCACATCCAGACCGCTTTATCCAAAATTTAGAAAGAGAACAAAGTGGCTGCAGGATAAGCACAATAGCACTTTCATTCAATGGCTACGCCAAGGTATATGTTATTGAATAACATATTGGACTTTTAATTTTCTTCTCTTCTATGTTAGATTGAATTAAGTTATGATTAATTTGCAGGTTCAAAGTGAACTTAATGAGGACAATCATGGCGTATCAGAAAATTTAAGGTGGCTAGCAGCTGGTCCAAACATGGCAGTGCCATTATATAGGAGCTATCTCATTAAAGGTATTAAATTCAACATCAAGGCACAAGATGATGTGCGGACAACTCAAAATAGTGGAGTTTATTTACTTGCACATACTATGCAAGTTGCTAGTGCCAAGGATAAAAACCCAATTCTCTCAAATATGGGTTTCTATGGTGTCATTCAAGAAATTTGGGACCTTGACTACCAAAAGTTTACAATCCCAGTCTTTAGGTGTGATTGGATTGATAATACTTCTGGTCTTGTAGTGGACGAACTTGGATTTACCCTTGTAGATTTGAGTAAAATTGGACATAGGAATGACCAATTTGTTTTGGCTTCTCAAGTCAAACAAGTATTTTTTGTTGACGACCCGATGCATCGTGGTTGGTCGGTAGTGTTATCAATGCCTAATAGAGAATATAATGATGTTATTGGTGATGATGTCTTAGGTGATGTGAGAATTGAGTGTGAGCCATTTACTAGGGGATGCCAAATGTTGACACATTTGATGAAGTGGTGGTTGAGTTAGGGAGTCAAAATATTCGAGATGGGTGTGAAGATATATGGGTTGAATGATGCTTTATGTAATTGGCAGTGTATGACATTAATTTTGTAATATATTGTAATGTGATTTCTTCACTTTCATTATACAGGTTTTGGCCACAAAACAATCAGTACAAAAATTACTGGTTCCAGATTACAAACACGACGGTTTTGATAAAAATGTGAAAAACAAACGTCTGTTCTAATAAATAACGACGTTTTGGAGCATTCAACGACCGCAATATATTTACCGACGTCTTAAAGCAAAGTAACAATGAAGAACCACGACGCTATTGTGAAACAGTTATCCAGGATAACACGTCGGACAAGCATAAAGAACCGCCATGTAATTCAAAATAACACGACTCCAATCCCATAATACCGACGTCTAAAAGACGAGAACTTTAACCTGAACGTTACAAAAGACGACGTCGTCATGAATTTACCACGTCGCATGTTCTTTCATAAACGAAGTGGAAAAGGATGAATTCACGACGGTATTTGAAGTCCATTAAATTTGTCGACGTTAAGATTTATGAATTAGACGACGTTAATTTTTTAATGAAGACGTATAAATTATTAAACACGACGGTCTTTTTCATGGTAACGACGTTGTATATAGACGACAACGTCGTCCTTATAAATTACTGTGTCGTAATTAATGACCCCATCATTTTTTCCACGTCGTTTATTTTCAAAATATGACGTATAAATTCTGTAATACGGCTCTCATTTATTTGGAACCGACGTTGTTTATTCATTTCAACGTCGTCTCTGTAAATACATACGTCGTAAGTAATGAACCTGACATCTATTTCCACGTCATAATTCATAGAAAAATCGAAGTGGAAAATTTATTTTACGACGGTATTTGAAGTCCATTAAACTTGTCGACGTTAAGATATATGAATTAGACGACGTCAATTTTTTAAATGAAGACGTATAAATTATTAAAGACGACGGTCTTTTTAATGGTAACGACGTTGTATATAGACTACAACGTCGTCATTATAAATTACTGTGTCGTAATTAATGACCCCATCTTTTTTTCCACGTCGTTTATTTTCAAAATATGACGTATAAATTCTGTAATACGGCTCTCATTTATTTGGAACCGACGTTATTTATCATTCAACGTCGTCTCTGTAAATACATGCGTCGTAAGTAATGACCCTGACATCTATTTCCACGTCATAATTCATAGAAAAATCGAAGTGGAAAATTTATTTTACGACGGTTGTGGGAAATGTTGTGACGTAGTAGGTGTCAATAACGTCGTCTATTATATTGTAAAGACGTCGTATTTATTTGTCGTTAAATATTTATTTAACGGCGTTAAGTTTTAGTTCTCGTCGTTGTATGTTTATCTTGCGGCCATGTTCTGTTAATATGTCATCTGTTTCCTTTTAACGACGTTTTTTTGTTGGAGTTGGTCGTCTATTCTCATCCTCGACTGTTTTTTTATGTCTTTTTGCAGCACAAAGACGTCGGTTTTTATTTTTTGATGACGTTTTTTGTTTTAACAACGACGGTTATTCACCGTCGTGGTTTGGTTATGGAAAAGATGTCGGTGGATTCCACGACCATTTGAAAACAGAATACACGACGGTGAATTCCCGTCGTGTTTTTCCTTTTTTGTAGTAGTGGGGTTTGTGATAACATAATTAAAGAACAATTATAAGGACTGAGACATCAAGGCAGGAATTATAATATGGATTCAATATTGGCTATTTCAAGGAACATAAGTTAATGCTTCCGGATAATTACCTGACATTAAAAATTACTTTTTCACAGATTAGTTTGCTGGCATAAAATTCCACCTAGTTCATCTCTGTTAAACCAAAGCAAATTATAGTCATTTGATAGGCCCTGCTTGGATTCACAGCCAGATTGTGGCTATTCTATTGTACACTTCGCTGTCATGCATGCTGGATGATGTAGAGAAACGAGAGATATACAAAGTCAATTGTTGTCATCTTCAACTTCTCAATTTCATACATCTTAAGAAATCAGTCGAGCTGATATTCTAGTTAATTAACTTATGTGTGCACAGCTCATACCGGCTTGTGTCTTTTCAATCAGGCCAAGAAGAAGATAACATAGAAACAACATAGTAAATTTCAACAGAAAACTGGCAATTGCAAACTTATCAGCTCCTGGAAAAGTATACAATACCATGTTAGCAAGACAGTGAAATACCAACAGCACTAGAACAAGTTAGTTTCAGGCCTAACCACTTATCTAGCTACCATGGCCTTGAGATTTGTTCAATTGCTGATCATATTTGTACTAGCCCTGGCCACCTACAAAAGGGTCCTTGCAAGTGATCCTGACATCCTTTCCTACTACGTAGTCCCAGAAAATAACAAAGTTGATGCTAATTTCTCTATTTACACTGGATTCCAGGACATATTCGATGATGTTCCTGGAACCTTAAACATAACGAAAGCTGCCTTGGCTGAGTTCCCTGCTCTTAATGGACAGAATGTGTCGTACGCCATGCTTAAATATCCTGCGAACGAGGACTCCCCTGATTGGAAAGAATTCGTCCTTGATCTCAACTCTTTGATTGGGCAAAATCCGAATAGAATCTTCAATTGCTTCATATTAATTCTGGATATTTTAGCACTCAATTGAAAATTTACTTCCCGAATAAAAAGATATTTAGAATATTTCATTATTCTTGGCTTCTTCTTCTTACTCCCTCTAACAATATAAATGTTTCTCTCTAGAAACTTCAACCGATTGACAAAATCAACCAGATTCTTGGCAACCTTCCAAGTGAAAACATTAATGTCCATAAAATCAGTCTTGAGACAAATTTTCTCAATTTGGATTTCTTCACTGTTCTGATCAGTGAATTTGTTATCAAAATTGCTTCGAACGCCCAACAATCTTCATCCTCACACCCACCCTCACGCGGCTGAACTTCTATTCCTTGTCTGTTCCTTGGAAGTAGGGTTCGTGCACACCAAAAACGTTCTATATACTCAGAAGCTTAAAGTTGAAGACCTATTTGTGTTTCCTAGGGATTAGGCCATTGCCAGTATAACTCATATGCTATTTACCAGCCTATGCTGATTCAGCATTCGGAAGTGCAAATGCTGGAACAGTTTCAGTGCTTATATATATGTTTGTGTTTGGCACTGGAATTGATAATGCCATCCTAGCGAAATCATTGAAGACAATGTTGGTACCAAAAGAAGCTCAAGGCTGGCCTCACCACTCATAAATGAGGGATTAATGCACACCAACACCGTAATCTTTGTCTTGGTTATGTTCACACGCCCTTCAGATTATTAGACAAAGACAATAAAGGGCCATATACTGCACTGCACCCCCCTTTTTTTTTCAGTGTTAGTGGATAAGCAAAATTTGATTAATTATATTTTTGTTGTTGATCTATGCAGTTCTGCACTTTAATTTTTTATGAAATTATATATTTCCATTCACTAGAGTTTCTCTGGATCGAAACCTACATTATAGAACAACTAAACAGGATTGTGCAGCAATTTCACCATGGAATCCGTCTACTTTCATTCTGTCATAAGTATCTTCGGAATGATTTTCTCCCTAATACGGTTGTAGACCAACTCAGTGTTCATAAATGGTTGACTTCGACCTCAAAAGAGTCTAAAGAGATTCCCAAGGATAGAAATGGCATGAAGTCCCATTCCAATAACACACTACATGGAGGAAAATTAGCAAGGAAAGGATTTCTTTCGCCTATGCAAAATGTTTCTTATCACAATGTTGCTAAAACTGAAGAGTGCTCAAAAGTAAAAGCACAAGACATTTAGACCTGTAGGGAAGACACTATTTCGTTTTAGGAATTTTTTACAACAAGATGTTCACTTCGTAACTTTTATTGTTGGTTTACTGTGATATACAGTGATTGAGATTTTAAACTTGCATCTTTGTTGTAACATAAGAAAGGAGATACAATCAATAAGCTATAATTTATGAACCAAAGTAGCAAATTTACTTTGTCCAAACGACAGTGGATGAAACAATGACGGCGACAAAATTAAATTGACGATGAAAAGGTTTGAAGAATTTATAAATAGATTTGAGACTAGCCGAAACAGTGCTTTTATCTGGTCAAGCTATGCAACACCTACAAGCCTGAGCCTTCAGCTCAAATTAGCACTTTCTCTTTATGTATACTGAGGAGGGGTTTGTGATAACATAAAGAACAATTAAAAGGACTGAGACATCAAAGCAGGAATTATAATATGAAGAAAGGTATATATGCCTAGGAATTCACATTTTTCCCCTCCTTGCAATAACAACCTCTTTCTATCTTTTAGTTGACTCCAAGCGGTAAGACGCTTTCCAATTCCAAAGTTATTCAACATTCACACTAAACACAGTACGAACTGAATGTCGACCATCAAACCATGTTATTGACCCAAAATTGTAGCCTCTAGGAGCCTTCTTGCCATAAAATGAGACTTGAAAAGACACCCTCCTCACACCCTCAGCAAAAACTAACTTCTCTGGAAGAACCTTCACTATTAAGCCTACCGGAGCATGCACTTTCGCAATGTACGTAGAATTCAGGGCAGCAACATTGGTCGCCGTTCTTTGAATTGTCTTTGCAGGTTGATGCCGGTGGAGTTTACTAATGGAGATTGATGGGTAGTTAACATTAGAGATGAGTTCATCAATGGAGATTTTGGGGCAGACGAACTTTGTGTTTGACATAGATCTTATATTTTTCTCTGGGTAGCCATAATAGCAAAGGAACTCGAGATAGTTTTCTGTTGTGGTTTCAAAGACTAGTCCGGGACTAAGAGCTTTCAGTGGGTTTATTTCTCCGACCCCCACCTCATGTGGATTCGCAAAGGTGTTAGAACTGTTTGTCAGAGGTTTTTTCATGTTGTTGAACACAGTTGCTGAAACAAGAAGAGATATCGACTCAGAGAAATATAATCTGGGAGAACAGTTGATTTTAATTGAAGTACTTAAACTGCTTTAAAACATGCATGGGGAATCATGTATTGTATGATTTCTTCCTCTATCATGCACAAAAATATCTCCCTCTATTTAAGATTTTATAACGAAATCACATGAAAGGAGTGAAGCACAAAATGCCATCAAAGTATATCAATTGCATACAAGACATGTAACTTTCAAACTCTTAAAAAGTATACCTGTTGTCATAAGGGCTGATTTGATCATGGAAGAAGTCCATCGACGATGCACTGACTTGATGAATGCAGCAGCCCCCGTTACGTGTGGACAAGCCATTGAAGTACCTGATTTTATGGAAATGTGGATGGCTTCTTCCCATTTGGGACTGTTCCTGTTTCATTCTTGGGAGCTACGGCAGCCAAAATGGCCACTCCCGGAGCCATTATATCAGGCTGAACAGTATATAAAAAAATTAACTCCGGTTAATGTTGCAGACAAATATTGGTCCTAGTATGCATGACTGCATACTTCAATTCATGACAGGAACATTACATTAATTAAGACCTGGTTAGATGCATGTGCAAGTCCATTTTTGTGGCTGCTAAATCCCACATGAAATGAGTAGAAAAACCAAGAGAAACTAGAGAGAGGAGAACAAGATGAATCCTACAATGGAAAGACACAACAACCAAGACAGAGACATCCATGGTGTCCTGTTCAGTCTATGTATGTAGTTATATTGCAGACACATGGCTGCTCCTCAGTATACAATATAATTATCATGGTGCTTGGGTGACAATGGTGGCTAAATGACCCCCTAAGCAGAGATATAGATACAGGTGAGACAAAATACAGTAGCTCCTTAGTTGGATTTAGAATGAATTAAGCCATTATTATCGGATTTAATGTGGTCTCTGTCGGTCCCATGCTTCAGAGTTAGAAGCTTTAGCACCAACCCGGTTTAATCATGATTTCCAACTTCATAAATGGTTGCAAAAATTTTAAAATGTGAAAACACATCAAACTAAATACGTTTCGAAGCAAATTTCAACCCAAAAACATAGCTGCAAGTGAAAGAAAAATAACCTTGAGAATGTTTTCTGTAAGCTCTGCAGGACCCCTTGATGAAAAATATGCAACAGCTGGTGCAGGTCTATACCTTGGAACATCAACTGTTGGGAGAATTGTTGCTGTTGGGTTTCTGTTGTCAAGGCATAGCTAAGTTATCATACCCAACATAGTTGTAATTTATGACTGATACATACTAATGAGGTCATATAGTCAACATCTGCAGCTGAAAGAGTGACCTTGAAATTGCACTAAAGTTCAAACTCACACATACTACACAATCATCATTTGAATATTCAGATGAAAGGGACCTTAGGTTTTATTGATCCCTTTGAAAACTACTTCAACTGAGGCAAAAGCTAAATTCAATTACCATATACTTTAGCATGATACTATCACATAGGCCTAACCAGAGATTTGGCAATGCTAATAATTTATTTTCCATCCAAACACAAAGCATTATAGCCAAAGAAAGAGAAATTTAATTTGACAATTGATGTCCATATGCAGGATAGAAATCATGCACATTATATAGGACAATGCGGCACAAGACTGAAACTTGTAATGATCCAGATAAAGAGAGTTGGTAGACATGATCCCTCAATGGGCAACAATACAAGGAATCAGAATATAAATTATCGATGAATGACAGTAAAGTAAACACACAACATAGATGGTAAATGGACTGAATTGTACATTTGAAACACTTACTTGGTAGAATTTATGTACTGGAGAATCTGAAAGCCTGCAATATTGCCAACCTCTGTATATGGGAAAATGCCCGAATCGAAAGGCACGCTTTTCTCAGCTTCATCAATCAGAATCAACCCTTTGGCTTTAGCATCTTCTACAACTAATTTCTTGATTTTCCTTGAAACAGCCGGGTCATCATCAACACAAACAACAATTTTTCCAACTACTTTCTTTGGATCCAATGATCCTGGATAACAATTTCTGCAGTTCAGTGTAAACAGCATTTACATTTACTGAATGTAGAGCAAAGTGATTAATTTTTCGGACTTTGGAATTGTTTTAAAACCAAAGCTTTTATCAAAATGTGAAAAAGCAATGACATGAATATGAATTTCCAAAAAGAAAAAGAGGCTAGAGGATGATGAATTATGGTCACCTTGCTTCTGATACAGGCGTATAATAACCAGCAACATCTTTTCCAAATACAAGAGGATATGTCCTTGAACGAGTGAGATTGGAGAAATTGATGGCTGAACCCTATTAGAACCTAGATGTGAGAAACTTCTGCATAAACAAGATTATGAACTTTTTTAACAATAGAACTTCGTTAAATATCTTACTGTGAAATTTTTCCCATTTCCAAGAACTATATTAGATTGGAAATCCCTATCAATGTTAGAAGCTGCAACGGTGAAGATCCACGGTGCTGTGTTAACAATAGTGTACGGATCAGGACCATCATTTCCTCCAGAGCAAATTACCATGACCCCCATTTGTTCAGCATGAAATGCTCCAATGGCTATGGGGTCGTTTAAGTAATCGGATTGAAAGAGTGAGCTAATCCCAATGGAAATAGATATTATATCTACTCCATCTCTAATTGCATCATCAATAGCCTTCAATATGGTGGCACCAGAGCAACCAACATCTGAGCAAGCCTTGTAGCAAGCAATCCTAGCTGAAGGCAAGCCGCCCTTTGCTGTGCCTAGTGCTAAGCCATAGTAACTAGCATTCAAGACTTGCACACCAGCCGCTATGGATGCGGTGTGAGTTCCGTGGCCGACAGAATCCCTTGGTGAGCCTTTTGTTCTGGCTAAACTGCTCTGGTTGCCATCTCTTGTCCATGGAACATTGTAGTATCTTGCACCTATCAACTTTCTGTGACAAATAATGTAACGAATCAAGATATAGTTGTATACTAACTCTTCTAATCCCTCTCTCTCTCTTTAATTTTATATTTAAAAGCCTTGTGAAATAGTTCTGCAATTAACACCATGGAGGGTGAAACAACATAATCACCTATTACAATTCGATTTCCGGAAGTCTGAGCCCTCCATACAGACTCCTTTCCATCTTGAAGGGACTGCACCAATTCCCTCATCATTGAAACTTGAAGACTCAGGCCATATCCCTTAATCAACACATTTAAATGAAGAGTTATTCTGCACAAGCTGCTAAATATATATAGCCAAAAAAGAAGGCTGCTAAACTTTTAAATTTTTTAATGAAACAATGTACTAAAATTTTATCCTTCAACTATTTTGTTTTAGAGAGCTAAACGAAATTAGAATTTTCTTAACAGTTTATTGTTGTTAATGTGAAGTCAAATAAAAGATTATTAAGCTATGGCAGAACTCTTCCCTTCGTCTTCTTTGAAATGGTACAACTGATTTTTTTTTCTTGTCAGCAACTGTTGTCCATGTGATTTGAACACAGGACTTCTTCCAACAAGACAAAGTGGAGACTGAGTGCCGCTAGACCAAATGATTGCGGCTGCTCTAAATTCCACCTGAATTCTGGATTTAACCTTACCTTTCCTATCTCATTCACCTGTTTGGTGGCTTAATGAAACATACGAATTTTACAGTAAGCTTTTATTTTTAAACAAGCACTTTATATATCATCAAACTATTACTCCCAACCGCACTCCCTTAACAACAAAATAAATAAATAAAGTTAGCTGCAAAGTAGAAGAGGGATGAGGATTGTTACCTGTATCTATCATCCCAATTATAACATCACTTGATAGGCCCCGTTGATATTTATTGCTTGGTAGCCTGCCAGATTCCGCCTCTAAGAAATCCCAAGAACGTGTTGTGTGTAGCTCAAGAATTGAGTCGGGGAAGATGGAAACCACATCGTCATGGCCTGCATGTTGCAAATTGATTTACGATTTTCTTCGGATTTTGAAGTGCATAAATAAATCTTTGGTCATCAATGGGCTTCAAAACTTTTTAAACAAAATTACACTGTATAAGTGAATTTCATTGATAAAAACAAATAAAAATTAGTAGAGTAAAATGCATTTTCGATCATGGTTTGCCTCGATTTCAATATTGATTTATTTTCTTTTTTCTCAATTAATTGGGTTACTGAGTTTGGGTTTGGTTTTGATCATTATGGTATAGAATCCAATTTTTCAATTTGGGAAAAAACAGTTCACTTGTTTTTGAGAAATATTGTCCGGGATTAATAAACCGTCTTATGAGCTCTCTAAAACTAATTTCAGTTTTAAAATTCATGCTTATTTCAACTCTAGGATTTCTTTGAATTCTTGTTTTAAAATTCATGCTAATTTCAGTTTTAAAATCATGCTTTCTTTCTTCTAGGCCCTACGAGTGTGTGCCAATTAGTTTTTTTATTTTTATTTTTATTTTTATTATTTAAATTTTTTATTTTAGAATTTAAAAAGATAATGGATAGTTCTATTTCATAAAAATAAGACCTATTATCTGATTTTTTTTAATTTTTAATTTTTTAATATAAAAAATTGTGAATTTACCATAATATCCTCATTTAATTAATAATTTAAATTCTTAATATTTTACATTAATCAAGAGAATTTTTTGGTATTATGAAATTTTCAAATATTATTGCTTTATATTTTTTTTTTTTTTTTTTTTTTTTTTTTTTTTTTTATTTCTTTATTTCTTTTTTAATTATTTGCATGTGTGCTAGGCAAATTTTGAAAGAAGGAAAATTCAGCCAAGCTATAGCCCAACCAACCAGCCCACAACATTGTTCTGCCTAGGGATTGTCATTGAGCCAAACTGGCCCAAAATTTGTAGGTTTGGGCAAGGCCTAGGATGGCCCGCCCATTGAGCCAAGCCTAGGATGGCTTTTTGGGTCAGGCTGGGCCACCCACGATCCAAAACGGCCCACTCATTGCCTTATTTCCATTCCAAAGATTAAGTAAATGTCTTGTCCTTTTACTTTAATTTATTTTTTTATTACTCCATTTATTGTTTACAATATAAATAAGAAATTACCCCCTATTTGGATTCAATTAAAAACAATGGAAAATCAAATTCTCAACAAATCAAAATATGAAAATCCAATTTTAGTATAAGATATAGTTTATACCAATATTGATACCTCAATAAGTCAATGTATACTTTATACCATCTCATAAAATCATGTTTGATTATTTAATATGTAAGGAATATAAACCGCCCAAAATATCCTTGAAAACATTAGTATTTCGAAAGTCCATTTTTCATACTTAGTCAATAGTGTAAGGATACCACAAAACAATAGTCAATAATGGAGGCCCATGGGCGGGCCTACTCAGGCTAGGCCAAAGGTTTTAAATCCTAAGCCCAAGCCATACCCAACTTTAGAATGTGTCGGGCCGAACATGCCTAACCATCGAGTCAGATCATAATTTGGTCTATCAGGCCTTGAGCTACCCAATTCAGGCCGTGGGCCGAGGGCAAAATGATCATCCCTAATTCTGCTCTTGCATGCAGAGCCAATTTAGAATTTCCGAAACCCTAAGGCAAATCATGAAATTGGAGTGTCGACCCTCCATGCATTGTACATGAAGCACAATTTATTTTCCATACTCACACAAGTTAATACAAGGGTTCAAATTTGAAGTAAGTGATTTTCATAGAGTTGACAAATTCTTAAATAGTCACTAGTAAATTGGCAAGACTTTTACTATTAACAATTAGCCTTAAAAATATGCAAAAGTCATTCATTTATAAGCTTTTTAAAAGTCATTAAGTTTTTGGACATCACAAAACTTTTAAAAACTTTTTAAAAGTCACAACTGGATACCACCAAACTTTTAAATACATTTAACTACTTTTTAAAAGTCACAACTAAATACCACTAAACTTTTAAATACTACCTCCAGACTTTTTAACTCTATAAAAGTCTTTAAAGTTTAGAATTGAATACACAAGTTCAATAACAAAATTGAGATTTTAATAAGATAAAACTTAATCTTAATCACTTCATCAAAACATTAGTTGACACATTCAGATTACAAATAGGTTTACCACATTTGGGATTAACCCAATTGGTCATGGGTGATGGTGAAAAAAAAAAAAAAAAAAAAAAGACAGAGATAACCCAAGTGGAGAGGGAGAGGGTGGAGTAATTGGTTAAATTTGGGACAAGTAAGAATTCTATTTGCATGCAAAACCTGTGTCAAAACACCCCACAATGGTCCTTGTACTATTTAAACCTCATCATTTCAGTCTCTATTAATATGTCAACCTCATACTTTTATGCCGCATATCAATGTCATTTTCAAAGTCAATTTCATCTAATTTCCTGCCAAAACTAAGGGCAATATCGTCCAATCACTCATACCCATGAACAATGTCATCAAATCACTACCAGCCTAACACCAACCCTCCAAATCTTTTGGCAAATCCATGTCCCACCCAACCCAACTAGTATTCAAGTAAATATATTAAATTGATAAAATGAGGGGTATTTTTAGCATATTTTCAATTGTTTGGGGTTTCAGAGAAAACTTCAAACAAATTAGGATTTAGTAGGATTTCCAAAGAAATTAGTGTCCAGAGAATGAATACAGAGAGGGGCCAGAGAGGCCCAGAAAAAAAGATAAACTAATCCAGGATGTTCATGTGCCTAGCAAATTCTAAGAAATCATCAGCTACCAACAAGGTCATCTTCAACATAATTTTGCTCTCCAAATGCATGATACATGATATGCAAGCAAGTAAGATTGCAGGGAAGAAAATTATTTGTACAATTGTTTTCTAATTTGGTAAGTATGCATACTTTAATAACAGTATTTGTATGTCTCCCAGGAAAAAATAAACTAAGTCTTCCATATGCACACACTCACCCAGCATTGTATTCTAGATAGATCTTAGATCTATCTAATATATTTGTTCTATATAAAATAAACTAGCTGTATTTCTGCAAGATCTCCAACACTTTTTTTCTTCTAATATTTTTTCTTATTTAGCCATCCTCTCTTGTCTTTCCTTGTTAGATAATGAAAGAGAAAACTAGGCAAAAGATTAATCACCTGATAAAATAGAAGCTTCAGTCTCAGTAAGCATGGCAGAGAATCCTCTAAAAGCATGATTATACTTGTGAATTATAGATATTCTCTCAATCTCATGGCTTCCAGGAAAAAAAAATTATATATTAAAAGTAGGTAATAGAATTAGATTAAATGATGAGAGAGAGAGAGAGAGAGAGAGACAACAATATGGTGATGTTGGTGGTGATTATGATGATAACCTTGGAATAATGGATGACAGCATTTGCAAATAAGCTGATTCTGCTGCATCTTCAGCTCCAAGAACTCTTCCATTTCCATTTGATAATGAGCTTCCCATATAAATTACATGATGCTGCCAACCATATAAGAATTTTATTTAAAAACATTCAATATGACAAGATAGACATTTTGAAAATTTCATTTCCATATGTGGTTGAAATGCTTGTGGAAAAATTCAAATGTGATACAATATTTCATGCCTGATATTTTCTCAGCAACCAAACGAAGAGCAAACTAATTAGAAAACAGTGTGGAAATTAATCCATTTCAAAACTAATTACCTTGGGAATCTGGTTTGAAGTAGTGGCACCACAGAGGAGAAAGAAAGGTAGAGAGAGAAAAGGGAGCAGCAGTTGAAGGGGAGTCATGGAAGCTGAGTAGTAGTGAGGAGAGTGCTTCAGTGTGAATTGGTTAGCAATTAGACCAATTATTGTAGCCTTGTTTAATTGGAATGTTTTCTTATATATGAAGCCATACATTTTGTAGGCTCAGTGTGAAGTGGAAGCTTGTAAATGAACTCAAGAAGCTTGAACCATGAGCAAAGCATCTTTGAATACTTTTCTGGTTCTTAATTTTCATCATAAGCATTTATAATTTTCCGTAACAAACACACCTTCAGATTTTCCTTCTTCATTATTAGTTTATTATTCATAGAAAATCAGGATATGCCCCTTAACAACTATTCTCTCTACAGGGCGTCTCGTCCTTTAAAGTTAAAGGATAGGACGCATTGAGAAAACCTCATTTTCGCTCAATTTTCTTCAGTTTTGATCACATTTCTTGACATGGTTAATTGGTTTAGGATGTAAACTCATCATTTACATCTTAGATTTTAGATTTTTAGTCTCGGATTCTATACCCTAAAATATTAAACGTTGTCAAATAATGATCGAAGTTGAGTAGAAGTGATATTTTACCAATGTGTCATGTCTTTAAAAAAATGTGACGTCATGTATAGAGAATCGTTGCGACGCAATCATTTACGTAGTCAAGAGGATGATGGCTTTAGGAATTTTCAATTACTTCTTCAGATTCCAACCCCCTTTTGTCTTTCCATTTTTTGTTAGCATTTAATCGAAAGCAGATTATAAACTTGAAATGCAAGTAAACAATTGTCTCTTTACCTACAAAAAGAGTAGAGGGAGAAGAGTTGCATATATATAAAATGGCCATGTGCAATTTTCTGCTCTGTTTCCTTTATTCTCCTCCCTTTCCAGTATTCTCTCCTTTACGCGTTTCTCAGTATAATTTATACATACCCTCTTTATTCTTCAATTTATTATTGTTATTATTTTCATGTCTTTGCTTATTTGATGAATTATTTTAGCCAGAAAAAAAAATAAATAAATAAATAAGTCCAGTACAGGCTTGCAAGTCCAAGCACTTGAGCACCATACAATTGCAAGTGAAACGAGTTCATTAAAGGGATTGCAATAAGAAATGGAAATGTAAAATAAAAGCGAATTGGTAGGGACTGCACACTACACTATCACTATCACCATAATAATGTTTGCGTGCATAAACTACAATTATTGGTTAGATCTGTACCCTGGAATTTAATTTTCTATTTATTAATAAGCATGTTTATTTAAATACGGGATGTAAAAAAAATGAATAAAATACATACGTGTATTATTTCACAATAAATAGATACGGTAAAATACACGAATTTACATGAGTAATCACTAAGCTAATATTTGGTGATCTTGTTTCAATTTCTCCCCGCTTTAGTTTGCCTTTGGACCATTATTCTCTACACAATTGTTAGAAGTAAGACTACTCCAATATAGTAATATGCATCTGATTAAACAAAGCACAAGGCATCCCCCTCACATGTAAGTTGAGCTTCACAGTTCCAGGTGCAGGAAATGAAAAAACAAAATACTCAACATATGGGGATTCTCATAATAGTTGAATACATTGAATTTATACAACTTTACAACAATATAGTATTGAAGATGCCGGTAAATAGTTCTTATCGTGCGGAGAAAAGTGGGGATGAAATTTATAACAAGGGTAGAGAAAGTGAACAGGGGATGAGAAAAGATATCAAAAAAAGTACTCGTGTGCATTATATAGTGGATGACACTTTTATATACAACTGAGTGGTTATGTCTATGAAGGCATCAATTGCAGAAGAAATACAGAGCAATAGCGCCCGGCACTTCGTTCTCCATGAATGCCACAGCACCAATCAATCTCCCTCAGACTGACTTGCTAACATGACTTATTACTTGCCTAGCAGAAGCTCATTTGGATATTGGAAGCAAAACTAGTTTATTTAACTAGATCACTCTTTTCGGGGAAGAGCTGATTCCAGATGTTGAATTAGGTTTGCTTCTCCGCAATTTGACTCTTAAGGAACTCCAGCACTGAAAGCCGCTGCATTTAAAACAAAATGTTAAGTCAAACTGATGAGAATCCAAATCACTTATTGAATGAAGTCAAGCAAGGAAAATCTTACCCGTTGCTCAAGACCAGTGTCTTCAGATTTTAACGTCAAAGATTCCAACAATTTTATGCCTTCTTGAAATTCATCAATTGCAACATCCTCGTCTCCTAGATTCCTGTCAACATCTGCAACTTTTGCAAACGAAACAGCTAGATCCAGAATCTGTAATTTCAAGGAAATGCACGAAGCCAAAGTAAGGAAAAATGGTTTGCTAGGTATAAAGATATGCCTTTAAACTAGAACATTAAATGACTCTAATAGTAATAGTAAATGCATTTCAGTAATTCATCTGGGATATAATTCATAATTACAAAAAGTTCCACGGTCTGCAGCAACCGAAGAAACATGCTATAATCTGGAAAATTTTCTTAAAAGAAAGGAGCTAGGTGTTGACATTTGAAAAGCTCTAACAAACACATTTGAAATGAAAGAGCTTCTTGAAGTTCTTCAATTGCCAAATCGGTAATGGGTAGAAAGGCTCATAAAGAATGTCAAGTGTGAGACTAATATGTGGAGATGCAAAGCTTAAGAATGTCTGATGTGGGATTATATTCTCAACACCTTTCTCCTTCCATAAAATTCAATAAATAATGGTATATCTCTCTTATCCCTGCTCTTCCTTAGACTTGACAAATTGTTAATTCCAATAATAATGCCAAAACACAATTTTTCTACTATTAAACTGTTCACCCAAGTACTACACATTATATGTATAACTCTCGACCAAAAGAAAAAAAACACATATAACATCGAGGTTAGTCTCATTTCTTACTCTCCCAGTTCACATAAAATACAATGTAGGAACGAACAGTGTACAGCATAGGAATATCTACATCCTGTGTGTATCGGTCCTATTTCGAGTCTCAACCCAACTTATTTATATACATGCAAAAGATTTTTCATAAACAGTGTTCATAATGACAAAAATGGTTTTTTTTCAGGTTCAGGCTCGTTTACAGTTAGATTCTACAAGCAACGATATTTGGTAAAACAAATTCCTAATTCAACACAATGCACCATTCACACAAGCTATATGCAGAAGTCTTAAAAATATTATTGTGCTTAAATATGAATACACAACTAACTGAATGGACCGGTTGCAGCTGAGTCAGTCCACTATGGTGATCAAGTAACATATACTAAATCAAGTATTTCAGATCAAATTAACCAAACATATCAAACGCATCTGACAACTCATAAGTCATAGCTAATGAGATAAACTAGTATCAATATATTCCCAAATGTATTAAAATGACTATTTATGGAAAAAAAATTGTTAGCAGTATTATTACTACTGTGAGTCAAATAAAAGAAACCTAAATCACAAGGGGGCTGAGAAGCTAAAAATAGTTGCTGACCTGGGATGGAACATTTGGATCATCCTTGACAACATCACGTCGAACATTCAATGACTGGAAGTAGTAAGACCGCGCAGCTTTCAGGTCTCCATCATAGTATTTAAGATCTCCAATTTTATTAAGTGAAATAGTAAGTGTATGTGTTATCTGTAAAATGATTTAAGGAAGAACAACTATATCAGGTCAAGAACGGCTAGGACAAACTGCTGATATTACAGTAAAGTTGGATGTAATAACCTCCTGATCATTTCTGGGCAGTTTTGAAAGAAACTCAACACTCTCTTCAAAGTAACTGACTGCTGAACCAGCATCTCCTGTTGCCCGACTGAAAAACAAAGAACAATTAAAATCCACTCAAGTAAACAAATCAGGGATCATTGTCGAATTCATCATGAAGTTAGTATCAGTCTAAGATATACATATGCAGAAATCCACTAAGCAGTTATTTCTACATTGAAGACATCCTTAAAAATCAGATCTAGTAAATAAAAATTCATCTCAAAAGTTTTATTAACAATCTAGTGATGCTCAAATAGATAATCTCCAAATTTAATCAACTGTGTGATGATTTCTAAACCTGAATGCAGACTTGATAATCCACTATGTCCTCAGTCCAGAGCTTCGCAGCAGTGACAACCACAGGCTATATTATATTCCAACCATAATTTTCTTTGTTGGCGACTTAGTGATTAGATTTAATCCATATAAGAAGTACAATTCAAAGATTAATTATTCTCTAGATATTCTTATAATAACTCACGGATTTAACTATTTGGGTTGATTTATCTCATATATCTTACAAGGGTATAATTTTATTATATTATGGGATGGCCTATGTAAATAGCTCACTGTAATTCAGTTGAGATTTGGCATACTCATTAAGAATTTAAATATTGACGTTAACCCTAATTCATTATTTCCTCTTCTCTAACATTTTTCTATATCTCCTATCATCTTATTCTTTCTCTCCTCTTCATCTCTTTCTCTGTCCTAACGCAAAGAGTATTAAAATCCTAAACCAATTTTAGTGCCATCACCAAAATTATTAAATCATCACCCATTTCTTAGAACTCAACCACCAACAACCTTGAATCAATTGCACACGTTGCCCCCACAACCATGTCAGTTGTCGTGTGACAAATTCCAGATGCTAACCTTGCTTTTGAGAACCTAACACAAACCATCACCAACCACCATCGGTATTCCGCGCACCAACACTAGAATAAGATGATCTACAAGTTCATGCAAAAATAGTTGGAAACCACATATACATTTTGGAAACCACCAGTGACTCAACCTCACCGTTGCTGCCAATTGCCATACTGCTCCTCTTAGTAACCAAAACCTTTGTAGAGGTCAGAAGTCGCCTATCTTCCCTGTGGTCCAGTCATTGTCAACAACTGTTATCCCATTGACTACCTAAGACCCAGTTATTGCTGGTCTCACATACCTGGTCCAAGTCTAAACAGACTAGTTCTCACTGATATTGCACTGTTTCGTTTTGAGTTTTTAACACATTAATCCCAATACTGTTTGATTTTGACAGATCTTTGATATACCAGTCCAGTTCAGCTCAATTCTATCAGAAATTGACCAAAAGAAAACAAGTGTAGTCTGATATAATGGATAAATTTTTAAGAGAAAATGAGCTAACAGTCTCAATTAAAGATATTCTTCCTGTTCTACCCATCCAAACAAGAATGTAAAAAGAAAATATTGAATTTCGCCTCATCATTATGGAATGAAAGAGTGCTGTTTAGGACTGAGTTTTTTCCCTGATGTATTGATAGCATAGGATGTACCACTTCTCCACCTTTAACTACTTTGTACTCCCTTTTCCAATAAACTTTATGTTTCCTATAAAAAGTAATTAATCTACGCTATATTTATTAAAGCAAGAACTAGACTGGAGGAAAAAGGGTTCAAAGGTCTTTCACTATGTATCATCTAAGGCTCAAGTCTTTTCACTATGTATCATCTAAGGATCAAGTTAAAAAAATATCCATGTCACTCATGTGCTCTACTTGATATCAAATCTAACAATTTTGTGTGACAGATGAAACCACAGAGGTATAACTGTCACAAATAAAGCGCTGGTGACTTCAGTATTATTGGGCCTTATCTTGGGAGATGTATATGCAATTAGTCCATTCTTTAACTTGTAGGGATAGAAAAAGAGAGTAAAGGGGGGGGGGGGGGGGGGGGGGGGGGGGGGGGGGGGGGGGGAGAGAGAAGAAGAAGACAACAAAAATGAAGAGATGAAGAAAAAATCAAGAGGGAAGGGAAGGAAAAATTTGTTGCAAGATTATTTCTCAGATAATCTATAAATTTATCTTGCACTCTTCACCAACATAACGTGAATTTTCTGAAGTCCTATATGAGAAGGAATCTCATTGTATCTCCATCATTATGTGACATATCCAATGTTACCTGGTACAGGGAGCGATACGGTACGTGGAATGGGAACAGGTATGGGATTCGCTAGTTCTATGGTACAGATTCGTTAGGGGGTAGGCATAGTCGGTGCAGTGTTTGAAGTTGTAATTCGTTCGAGAGTTTAATTCTGGTCATTGTTAATTTTTCAACTTGTTGAAAATCAAATTGTTTCCTGCAGCATAATAAATTTCATAATTTTCAACTTTAATTTTTTTTTAAACTTAATTTGGTCTATTTATTTTGCAGCTCCCAATTACTTGTATTAAATGGAGACCTCTCCATAGATACATCTTCCCCTTGGAAATTAAAGCTGACGCAACATCCCAAGCACCTCCCTCTTTCACACTCTCTATGTTTTTTTTCTTCTAATTGAGTACTGTAAAACACAAATCAAGTTATACATAATTTAGACATATAAATTTCAATCCCATCCAGTATTGGTGATACTATATGAGGTAGTTAGTATCCCATCCAGTGTTGGGTGGCAAACTTTGATGAAATCAATATTTAGGGTGTCTCTCTATACAAACCACAGTTTTTGTTTTATTACAACCTATGCAGATGTAATAATGAGGAAAACCTACGTTTAGTGGTGATGAGAAGAGAGAGACCAGAAATTTTGTTCACTCATAGAGAAACAGTTTGAAAAGAAAACCAACGAAGAAATTAAATTCCCATGCATTCTAGAATGCAATTCCAAATTCTAATCCTGTAAGGCTTTCTCCACCAGTTTGGTATACTTCAGAACCAATAGATTGAATGAAACATGCTTAGCTAGTGCTAGTAGCCGTTGGACATATCTGTCATTCATTCTTTATTCATGTGCAATCATTGCAGGTAAACTTTTCAGATAAAAGCTAAGATACACTCTCTATCACTAACATTATTAACAATCTAAATGCATACCATGATATATTAAAAATTCTAATTCACAAAAATACCTATCTACACAAAATATTCTCTTGCCATACTGTCATTCAGCAACATGTAACATGTCAAATTCTCTGCCTCTGAAACGTTATTGTTACATAATACATGCATACATACATTCATCACACATATATATAAAGATTGGGAAGACAAAGGACAAACCAGCAGTCGCCAAGCATTCCGAGAACCGCTCCAAGCTGAGAACACAACTCTGACGTGTTACCCATAGTTTCTAACTGACCTCTGATGTCTTCTGCACAAAGACTAAGTCTTGATTTGGCACTTTCTATATTCTGGGCTCGGAATGCCTACACAGTAGACAATAAATAACAACACCAAAAGTTAACACAGCAAACCAAGAAAAGAAATGCAAAATCATGAATTCAAATCAAAGGCAAAACCACACTGACCCTCATGGCTTGCTGCACCAAGAAAGCCCCTCTCTCCAAAGACACGTCTTCATATATAACTCTCTTGCTATTATTATTATCATCATTGCTGTTGCTTTCTGGGGTTGAATCTTGTTTATCCTCTGCATTATGAGACCTCTTGATTCTTGCATGACCTTCGATAAAGCGATCCACCAAATTCTGAAGATTGGTGTCGGCTTCGATCTTCTCAATGTCAGCTCCACACAAAGGACAGTCCTTGAATCTTGAAATACAAGCTCTAAAACAACAATTAACTAAATTACAAATAAAATTAAGAAACCCAATACAAAAGATTAATGAAAAATTCAATACAATCAAGTAATTGAAAAAAAAGAAAAAAAGAAACCCAATACAAAAAAATAACGAAAAATTCAAAGGGAAGCATGGTTTACTTGCAGAACGAGTGAGAACAAGGGGCGCATTTGGCAGAGTCGAACAGAAGGGCGTGGCATATCATACAGCTGAGAGGGCCAAGCTTGAATGTCTGAGAATCGTAACCCAAGGGGCATTTAGGGGAAATTGTAGCTGTGTCAGCTGAGGACTCTTTCTTGGTTGGCTCTGATGGCCGAGCGGCTTTCACAAATGGGCAAACTGGCCTCATCTTCTTCTTCCTCCTCCTCCTCCTATCAATTATTCAATTCTGGTGCTTCAATTTTGATTTTGATGAGCCTTGCAAGTTTTCTTTAGCTCAAGATACGACGACGTTTCAGTTCCTGTTGCAGCCTTGCTCGACCTGATCGTCTTGGAATTAAGAATGCTGACTGGTGGTGAGGTGATTATCCTCTCTGTCCTCTGCCTAGTTTATCCTAAGATTTCTGTGCAACCCCTTTACCACATTTTTATTTCTACAAAAACCCCCTAAAGTTTTCTGTTTCTCCAACTACAGATAGGGGTGTACAAGATCCAACCCAATTCGTCCAAACCGACTAATCCAATTTTAACCAACATGATTAGATCGTATGAAGGAATTGCTTATGAGAATCCAATCAAATTAATCCAATCTAGTTAGTTTTATGCTTATTTTACTCTTGTAGGTATTTGTCGTTAAAAAAATTATGAATATTTTAAGTCATTTAATGGAGTTATGTTTAATATATTATATAATCAAAGCAATTTTCTCTAATATTTCATTTTACATTTATGTCTATTAATATGTTTGATTATATTAAACATAAGGATAAATGTTGAATATTTCATTATTGTCTTTTTCTATTATCAAAACCAATCATCTAATCCAATCCAATCCAATATCAATTGGATCAGATCAGAATGGATTTAAACATCTAATATGATTGAATCGAATTGAAAAAATCACAATCCAATTTATGTTAACTCGAATGCGGATTGACTAAATTGTATTGGTTTCAAATCAACGTACACCCCTAACTACAATCATCCCAAAGTATTGCCAATTTCAAATTAATATCCAATTATTGGTGATTTACAAAAGCATACGCTAACTCAAATAAATTCTACAAGCACCCCTTCATTAACCAAATTGCTAAAAAATGCGCTTACCACCACCTATCAATTCTTAGACCCAATTTTTATGCTCACTCTCTACTCTACATGAGCAAAAAATATAATGAAAAGCTTATCATGCAATGCAAAGCGAGAAGGGCAACGTCTGTGAGCAATCCCTTATCCCTTATCAACTAAATCCCTTGTCGTTCGAGCTCACATTTAGGGCCCGTTTTGATGAGTTTTAGTTGGCTTAATTAAATTGGTTATTTGGCTTCTGGTTTGATAATTGTTCCTTATCTTTTTAGTTATTTGCCTAGATAATGATCACAGAGCATAGCTTCTCCCACTTAATGTAAGAGTTTTATTTTGTTAGCATCCCAGTGACTTGTACAGTTAGTAATAACGTTTACGATGCTACTATGCTAAGCTGCATGACATGGTTGATGCAGTTACTGTTAACGAGTTAGAGGTAGGCTGTGAGACAGGTTGAGGATGCAAGGCTGCAAGTTTTGTTGTCATTTTGAATTTTTACAAGAAAGACATCATGAAAGATGGATATTCAGTTTACGAAGATGACAAAAACTGTGTTTTAATGCTCAAGTTCCTTACATTCAGTTTATGAATTTTTTACATTACCTCTTTAAACATAATAAAAATATGGATTAACTACATTTTAGTCATTGGAGGTTTAGGGTCAATATCGAAATGGGCCCCGAGGTTTCAATTTCATCAATTTTATAAACTGAATGTAAGGAGGTGGCCGGACAGCGACATTGTTTTGCCGGGAAGATGAACAGTGACTGTGTTGAAGGAGAAGAGAAATACGCCGAGAAGAGAGAGAAATAGGTTTTGTGGTGGGTCCCACAACAGCCACGTCAATATTTAACATCTGACATGGCGATCAATGTAACGGCCGATGTAAATTGGTCATATTTTGAAATGTCATGTATGAAATTGATGAAATTAAAACTTCGGGACCCATTTCAATACTGATCCTGAACTTCTAGGGACTAAAATGTAGTTAATCCTAAAAATATAGTATTTGAAGGACCCCCTTTCATGCCACCTTGTTCCCAAATTGAATCTGTGAATGCCATTACTGGGAATCTAGGGATTTTTCATGGTGACGGTGCCAAAATTCTTCCTAGCAAAAATTTTCAACAATAGGGATCAACAGATACCTAGAGAAATGGTCTGTCATAATTAGGTGTCTTCATGGACCAGGTATTCTTCACAACACAACAGTTTCTACTCACAAAATTAAAAATGGGATATCATTCTTCATATGGCGGTAAGACCTGTAAGCTATTCACTTGAGTAAAGACACCTGAGATGTATTCATGTTTCCAGGGAAGCTAGCTGATGATGATGTTATCTTCATAAGCGAGTGATAAAGCCCAAATGAATTTGAACCAATACAACAGGAATGTTCTAGTATGAAATAGCATTGGGTTGATCAAGTAAGACAATGCTCTCTACAAAATAATCCATGAAGCGGTAGGCGTTTGTGCTGGGGCAGTACCCATCCATTCGAAAATGATCACATTGTTTGGTGTTGGGTTCTACCAAGTCATAAAACTTGGTCCTCGATACATACGAAAGCACTACTTGACCATTCTTTCTAAACCCAAGTGGCCTGTCCACAAATTTTTGTGTAGATATAATGAATAATTTAGACCAGGATTCTGCAACACCATAGTCTTTCATCACCCACAAGTGAAAACGAACATCACCAGTTAACAGCATATTTTGACGCTTCACAAAAAGGCAAGGCAGTCCCCGTATCTTGAAACATAGCAAAACTCTTTTCCCACCGGAGCTTCGAGTGTCCACTTCTTACTTCTTTTCAAAGCTGATGTGGGCATCAGGATCTTGCCAAATAATTCAGTGGACAAGTCAAATGACACAATGAACTTGTCGTCCCTATGATTCCCCTGAATCCAATGCAGAGCACCATTAACAAAAGAGGCGGCATTATCATCACGAGTAAAGTTTCCAGGCGAGAACTTTGCAGGAACAACAGCATCACTAAGCCTATTCCAGGAGCCCCTGGCTAAGGACCAAATCTCAACTGCGCGCGACAAGCGGGGAGCCTTATAATGACAAACACTTCTCAAAACCTTATAGTCATTGGTACGCGAATCATAGCCAAATGCGTATCTTATAAACCCCGTTAGGGTAACACTAGGTGGAGGCAAAAACACACACTTTCTAATACAAGGGTTCCAAATTAATGCGGCATACTTACCATTCTGGAGGCATACCAGCCCGTTACAAGTTCCGATCACCTTGGCTGATCCTCCAATTTCATTGCAAGTTACCAACGGCGGATCTGTAAGTTTGTAGTACTCCCTGAATGAAGGGCCGCTATCCCAATGCAAGGAGTAAGATTTTTTTCTGTCTTCCTTGCTGGAAGAATGTAGCAGCAGGAGCTGAGCTTGAGCGTCGTCTTTATTTTGGCTGTTGATTTGGATGCTTGTGCGGCTGAGGTGGTAGCGGATGAAGGCAGAGCTTTGGATCAGAGACCTCCATGACTTGCACACTGCAGTGCATGTGAGTAGAGATTTGATGGGCAGCAACAACAGGATGTCGTAAATGATTTCTTCAGGAACCTTGTCTTCCGGCATTGCTTCCGTCCATCTAATTCTTTTTTTGGGTCTGGTTTCTATAGGAACCTTGTCCACTGAGATTGTTTCCATTGATCTGATTAACAGAAATCTGTTATATAAGTTTCTCTCTGCTCGAATTTAATATGTGGTTGGGGAGAACAACGAATATATATAGACGGTACTGCTCTAGAAATCCGATTCAATAAAGGAATAAATAAAGACTAACAAAAAATAAAATATAAAATATGTTGACGTAGAAAAATGGTTTGGCACTTTCCCGTGCAACCTAGTGATGTTGGGCCTTCGGTATGCTCTGGGCCTTGGTAGGGCGTGCAATCTACAAGATAGCAAACGCTAGGTAAGACCTAGGGCACCGGTGTGGTACCGGCCGAAGGCTCTCCGATGCTTATGTAAGTACGGATTTAGTAAGTTTGAACTACAGATCAATAGGCAGTATGCCGTAAGTTCTGATTACCTCAATTTTGGGGAATTGTGCTTCCTTTATAGACCTTGGGAGGTGTGCATGTTGTGTAGATTTTCGATGTGGGACTGTGAACATCAATTGTGAGCTTGCCACGTGTCCTAGAGAAGGAGGTTGCCCTAATTGTTGGATCGGTAAACTGGGTGCCAAAGGCTACCATGACCCATTTCGTCTACGTGTCAGCTTCTCATTGGCTGTTCATTTTGGTATAAACAGGAGTCACCCAAGTTCTCTTGCGAGAGTTCTCGAAAGGGGACTTGTAATTATCTTCGGCAGGCGAAATGTTATCCTACCGTTTGGTAGTGGAGCTAATGGAAGGGCTCAATCTTGGTGCTTCCGTGCTTTCCCATCCGGAAGCTGACGTCGGGGGAGTCAGAAGGTCGCGTCAAGTGACGTTTGATGGGACTAGAGGGCGCTTCGACTTCCGCGCCCCGCGTGCTGTCAGGTCATCCTTAAGATGGTCGACACGTGGCGGAAGCACTCATTTAGGTGCGGCGCATTAAGGCGCTGTTTGGTTTTTCGAGGTGTACCGTTGTGACCTTCGCCCTATAAATAGGGGTGGCTCCAGAGAAGGATTCACTTTGCATTTGTGAGAGAAGCGAGAGCTCTGTTGAGACGATTTTCGACGAGAGCGAACGACAATCAAGGCGATTTCCGGCGTAGCAAACGGTACTCGAAGGCGATTTTCGACGCGGCGATCGGTATCACAGTCCGTTGGCCTTCCTTCGCACCCGATCTTAAGGTACCGTTCGGTACTCTCATTCAACTCTCTATTTTAACTGTTTGTCGTACGTCCTCCCTTGGCCTGAACTAGACTGAAAGGTGTGTAGGGTACCGTTCGGTAGTCTAGTTGCCATAGGTAGTGATGTAGGAATTGGTAGGCTAGTCTTCCGCATGGCCCTTAGTTTCCTTTCCTTTGTTTTGTAGATGTCTGATAGCGAGTCTGGATTCGAGAGTGAGCCCAACGCTTACGAAGGGGAGTCATCAGATGGTTTGTTCGATTCAAATAGCGGGGCTGTAGGCCCCGATGCCGAGGGCGGAGAAGATTCTGACGTCGAGATAATCGGCGAAGCTCCGAGCTCCGTCCTTACCCACGGCATCGGGAAGGGATTCATGACTACTCAACCGGTGCCGTTGACTGTGGTGTATCATGACAGCAGCCATGTCTGGATGGGGGATACATGGGTGCCGGATGATCAATCGGGAGCCTCGATTTTCGGTAGGGGAGAAGGTACCTCCGACCCCCTTTTTCGTCCAAGGGTGACCATAGTCAACCGGGGAGGCTCCAGAGTGCCCATGGGGGTGCCGAAGGAACACTTGTTCGGAGTGGACTACCTGGAGCCAAATAAAATGATCGAACGGGAGCTGGCCAAGATTCGCGCTGAGTACCTAATTCCAGATTCGGTGAGGATGAGAATCCCGGGCCCTACTGAATCTCTCAACAAGCCCGATAATGGGGAAGTCGTCTTCTTCCCCCACGTTCTTCTGCAAGAGGTTCGGCTGCCGCTACAGCCTTTCGTGCAGAGGATACTCGCCCAGATCGGGTATGCCCTTAGCCAGTACAACCCCAACTTTTGGGTGGCCTTGATGGGAGTAGTCATGGCCTTCGGCATGGCTAGTGAGGGAGTTCCTTCGTATGAGCAGTTCTCCTACATCTACAGTATTACGAAGTCTAAGACCAACGACCATGGCGGTTGGGTTCAGGCCAACTGTTTGAAAGCTTCCGAGTGGGGGTATTTCGTGAGTGCCGTATCGACCTCCCAGAAGACTTGGAGGAATAAGCGAGTGCTTCTGTCTTGCGATTGGGAATCGCCATCGGGACAGCCCGTCCGGTTCCCCATTCCTACCACGTTCCAAATAGCCGGTAGGTGATGCTATCGTTCGGTAGGCCTCGTTTGTACCTTATTTTGAAGTCTAACCGTCTTTCTCTTTGTGCAGGCAAGTTGAAGCAACCGAGCCCTACTCATCGGAGATTCGGCAGATTGAGAGAGTGAGGCTGAAGGTTCCTGCCGTAGAAAGGATCTACTCGCAGTTTCTCTTTACAGCCAATCTGATCAGAGCCAAACTCGTCGACCTTGCCGAAAGTAAGTACACCTTGCGTTTTACTGTGTTCACTTATTTCGTTTCAGTTTCTTACCAAAGGATTTGTTTTGCATAGTGACTGATGAAAGGAAGGCTGCCGAAGTTAAGAGGATGAATGAATCCTCGAGAAGGCATCTCCAGATGGGCCTACAGGCCAAGAAGAAGACTTGGCAGTCTGGGTCGGCTGCGGTACCCGAGGCAAGAGTTGATCCGGAGAATCAAACTCTTGCCGAACGACTCCGACAGCTCAACGGCGATTCAGGGCGCACTCGTGCTGCCGAGGCCAACCTTCCGCCCTCCCGAGACACCGAGGCCTCTGCTTCCAAGACTGCCAGTAAGAGGCCGTTCACTGTGGATCTCGACGCTGATCCCGTGCTAAAACGAGGCAGGCAATCTGAGGCTTTACTGAATGGAGCTGTCGGAGATAGAGGCTTTACCGAAGAAGATCCTTCGGGAGGAGGCTGGGCGCTTCTTCCAACTCCAGGCCTCGGTAAGTATATATCACACTACATGGTTACCGTTCTCGTATATACTTGTGCTGACTCATGTGGTTCCCCAGGCAACGATGGACATGTGGCTGTGCATGAAGCGGGCCATTACTGTCGCCGAGCGCGCTAAGAAGGCCTACGAGGATGGTAGGGCCAAGGTTGCCGAGGCTGGGAAGGCGCTCCAGGACCACGACCATCTCCTGCAGGATAAGCAAGCTGCCGAACGGCAGGTCAAGGCTTCCGAGGCCAAGCTTGCGGAAATGTGTGTAGCTCTGGAGTCCGCGGTGACGGTGGCAAGGGATGCTGAGGCAGCTAAGGAGGCGGTGCAAATGGCTATAGAGGAGTCAGAGTGAGCTAAGGCGGCAGAGATCGAGGCTGCCGTTCCGGAGGCAGTACGGAGTTACCGTTCGTCCTTAGAGTTCTCCAACCTTCTAGACAAGGAGGTGGGCTCTGAGATGGCGGGTCTACTCTACCGTTTCAAACGGTACAACGCAGGACAAAAGCTCAACCTCAACTTTATAGCCAATCCTCCTTCTCTTCCTGAAGGTATGACTGAAGAGATGATCGAGGACTATGAGGGGGAGGATGCCCCAGAAAAGGCTCATGTCGTCGAGGCTGCTACCGAAGAATCTCCTGCTGAAGCCGCTGCTGACAAGCAAGGCGTTACTTAGTTAGTTTTGTAATTTACTGTATTTTTGTTTTTGTACCTGCCATAAGGCAGTTGTTCCGAACACCTTGATGCCGAGGGCATCTTTTAATTTAAGTTCTACTTTCCCACATATCTGTTCAATACCAAGTAGGTTTACTTTCGGTACACTTCTGTTTTAACTGTCTTAGTAGCCGAGGGTTAAATGCCGAGGGCTAAATAGTAGGTTTTAAGCAGTTTAAATGCCGAAGGCCAATAAAAGGCTAATTTCCAAGTGCAGTTTTAATCGGTAGGAAGTTGAAAAACTAATCAACTTAATTGCCAAAGGCTAAATGATTGATTTAACTGCCGAAGGCTAGTAAAAGCTCAAATTTGAGTGAACCTTGAATCGGTAAGCTACTTAGGGCTTTATCATTTTACTACTGAAGGCTAGTAACAGAATAATTCTGAAGTTAACCTTTGATCGGTAGGAAAGCATACCGTGGTACCTTAATTGCCGAAGGCTAATAGAAGGATTTTAGACTGTGGTATAATGCGACCGATGGTCTCTACCGTATCCTTTAAACAAAAAAGAAATTAATGAACACACTGGAGGTTGTAAATATATAAGCCGAAGTCCTTTTCATTAACTGGTGCCGAGGGCATGAGTACAGTTTCTTTGAAATACATTATCATCCTGCCGTAGGCTAGGTGACTTCATTTAAAATAATATTTCAAATGCTCTACGTTCCAAGGATGACCAAGGGTCTTTCCGTTGGATTCTCTGAGACGATAAGTCCCCGATCGCTGGATGCCGATCATCTCGTAAGGTCTTTCCTAGGAAGGTCCGAGGGTTCCTTCCGTGGGGTTCTTAGTTGCCAAAGAGACTTTTCGCATGACCCAATCACCGATTCGGAAAGAGCGGGGTCTAACCCTTGAGTCGTAATACCGAGAGATGCGCTGTTTGTAGGCTTAATTCCGAAGGTTGGCTTGTGCTCGGCGTTCTTCGATTAGGTCGAAGCTTAATGCAAGTGCCTCCTCATTTGCTTTCGGTGCATAGGTTATCGTTAAGTAGGAGGACTCTCCGATCTCCACAGGAACCACTGCTTCCGAACTGAAGGCAAGAGAGAAGGGGGTTTCCCTAGTTGTCGTTCGGTAGGATGTTCGGATACCCATAATGCTTCTAGAAGCTTCTCCAGCCAGGCTCCTTTGGCCTTCTCAAGCTGCCGTTTCAATAGCTTCTTGACTATTTTATTCATTACTTCGACTTGACCGTTCGATTGGAGGTGTGCTGGCGAAGCGAAGAACAGGTTGATCTTGAGGCGAGTGCAGAACTGCCTAAAGGCTTCCAAGTCGAATTGCCTGCTGTTATCGGTGATGATGGCGTAGGGGATACCAAATCGGCAGTAAATGTTCGTCCAGATGAAATCTTCCATTCTGGCTGCCGTTATCGTTGCTAAGGCTTCAGCTTCTACCCATTTGGTGAAGTAGTCCACGGCAACCACATCATATTTGACCTGACCTTTGCCTTACGGCATCAGACCGATCAAGTCTAGTCCCCACTAGGCGAAAGGCCAAGGGCTTACAATCGGTGAGAGAGGCTCAGCAGGGATGTGATGGACACTACCGAACCGTTGGCATTTGTTGCACTTCTTGACTACCACGTTCGCATCTTGGTGTAAAGTCGGCCAGAAATACCCATGTCGGAAGACTTTGTGTGCCAGCGATCGGGACCCTGAATGGTCACCGCAAACTCCGTTGTGGACTTCTCGAATAACGTAGTCCCCTTGTTCTTTGGTGAGGCACTTCAGATACGGCGTGGTGTAGCCTCGCTTGTACAGAACATCGTTGATGACTGTGTATCTTGCCGATCGGTACCGTAGCTTTCGGGCTTGGGACTTATCGGTGGGCAGCGTTCCGTTCGTTAAGAAAGCATAAATTGGAGACATCCACGTGTTCTCATACCGTACGGCACATACATCAGCAGTCGTCGTGCTTGGCTGGGACAATATCTCCACCGGCACCTTCCTTCCGATATTGTCGTTTATTGCCGAAGCCAAACGTGAGAGTGCATCGGCGTGGCTGTTTTCTGACCTGGGGATCTGCCGAATCTCGTAAGCTTGGAACTTTTGTAGGAGTTGGTGAGCTACTGATAGGTAGGCTGACATAGAGGCATCCTTGGCTGCGAAGTCTGCAGTTATCTAGTTTACTATGAGCTGGGAGTCACTGTGAATGCTGATTTGTTTTGCGGTCATGCTCTTGGCTAGCCGAAGGCCAGCCAAAAGAGCCTCATACTCTGCCTTGTTGTTAGAGGTTCTGAAGTTGAATCGGAGGGCATATTCGACTTTGCCTCTGTCTGGAGTAGTCAACACCAAGCCAGCTCCACATCCTTGTTGCTTTGCCGAGCCATCGACGTGCAGGTTCCATATAGGAATGGAAGGATCAAAGCATTCGGCATTCAACTTTTCTGGTTCCAAAATAACAGTGTTCGGAAAGGATGGTTCCGATGGTGCTGAAGGTGTGAGCTCGGAAATAAAGTCGGCGATAGCCTGACCCTTCTCGGTAGGTCTTGGCTTAAACTGTATGTCGAATTCTCCGAGCTCGATCGCCCATTTGATCAATCGGCTAGATGTTTCTAGCTTTTGTAGTACCTGTCGAAGGGGTTGATTAGTTAGAACAATGATCTCGTGCGCTTGGAAGTATGGGCGGAGCTGTCGGGCTGAGACCACGAGGGCTCGTGCTAGCTGCTCCAAGGGAGGGTATCGAACCTCTGCGCTCTGAAGCGCCTTGTTGACATAGAAGATCGGTAGCTCTGCCTTCTCTGGCGTCCGTATCAATATCGAGCTAACGGCAGTGCTGGATACCGAAAGGTAGAGGAGGAGAACTTCTCCGGGGAGTGGTTTTGACAATAGTGGTGCCTTGCTCATGTAGTTCTTCAAGTCTTGAAATGCTCGGTCGAACTCGGAAGTCTATGTGATATGATGTTTGCCCCCCTTCAAGGCTTTGAAGAACAGTACGCACCTATCGGTAGCCTTGGAAATGAAGCACGTTAGGGCGGCGACACGTCATGTAAGGCTCTGAATGTCCTTTTGATTTTCTCGGGATTGGCTTCGATTCCCCTTTGGCTGATCATGAATCTGAGAAATTTCCCCGAAGATACACCGAAGGCGCACTTCGTTGGGTTCAGCCTCATTCGGTAATCTCTCAGTATACAGAACATGAGGGCTAAGTTTTCCAGATGCCCCCCTGCCGTTCGGCCTTTCACCAACATGTCGTCGACATACACCTCCATAATGCTGCTGATGTGTTTAGCAAAAATCCGATTGATGAGCCGTTGATACGTTGCCCCCACGTTTTTCAAGCCGAAAGGCATGACATTGTAACAGTACAACTCGCAGTCGGTGATGAATGCCATATGCTCGCTATCGGCAGGGTCCATGAAAATCTAGTTGTACCCTGAATAGGCATCCATGAAGCTGAGCAGCTCGTGTCCAGCGATTGCGTCAACGAGCTGGTCAATCCTCGGCAATGGGAAGCTATCCTTCGGACAGGCCTTGTTCAGGTCAGTATAGTCTTGACACATTCGCCATCCGCCCTTGGCCTTCCGAACCATGACTGAGTTGGCAAGCCAGACAGGGTACGTAGCCTCCTTGATAAAGCCGATGGCTTTAAGCTTGTCAACTTCGGTACGCATAGCCTCATACCATTCGGCATCATACGAACGGCGCTTCTGTCTGACAGGTTTATAGACAGAGGAGATGCTGAGCTTGTGGCAGATGACGTCAGGTGAAATTCCGGGCATATCATCGTAAGACCAGGCAAAGACCTTCGTGTGATGCCGCAGGAAGTCAATGAACTGCCGTTTCCAACTCCTCGGCAGGTTGTGCTAACGGTGTTGGCGTTTCCTCCCTCGGGTCTTCTATAGGCCCGCTACCGTTCGGTACCGCTCTCATAGACATTGCTTCCATTGGAGGTTTGGGGGCTATCGATTTCAGGGCCGTCGCATAGCAAGTCCGTGCGCTGAGCTGGTCCCCTCGGAGAGCGCCAGTGCCGTTGCTGGTTGGGAATTTCATTAGCAACATGTGGGGGGACAAGTGTGCTTTGACTCTGGTGAGTGTCGTCCGTCCTACGATGACGTTGTAAGCCGTTGGGCAGTCGACGATGAGGAATTGGTTGTAGGTCATCGTTTTTCGAGGGGCAACGCCGAAGGCGATGGGCAAACTGACACTACCGACTGGCTGGATCAGATCCCTAGAAAAACTAAGTAGAGGCGTTATCTGCCAATTGACCATGCTGTTGGCAATGCCCAATCCTCTGAAGGCATCGGCAAAAATTACATTTATCGAACTTCCAGTGTCGATCAGTACCCGACCTACATCATAATTGGCGATTTCGGCCCGAATGATCATTGAGTCATCGTGGGGGTAAATGATCCCTTCTTCCTCTTCTTCACAAAAGGTGATGGGCTCCCAACCCACCTTCGGGACCTTGCGGTGCCGATCGGCCTCGATGCCGAAGACTTGAGGGTAGTGAGCGGCACGCACATATTGTTTCACCGATCGGTTAGAGGGTCCTACCAGAGTGGGGCCTCCGCTGATG
Organism: Prunus armeniaca; assembly: GCA_903112645.1. Lineage (NCBI taxonomy): Eukaryota > Viridiplantae > Streptophyta > Magnoliopsida > Rosales > Rosaceae > Prunus > Prunus armeniaca. The sequence goes on from CAEKDK010000002.1 coordinate 5,576,357, forward strand.
GTGCTAATCATGTTGATCTGCCGATTAGCATTTAGGGCTGGTGCCTGCGGTGGTCTGGCAATGTATTGGTCTAGCTTTCCTTCCCGAATTAGGCGTTCAACGATCTTCCTCAGACTGATGCAGTCTTCGATGTTGTGGCTGTTATGCTGGTGGTATCGGCAGAATTTGCCGATATCCCGATTGTCCTACCGATTGGGCTTTCGGTTGTTTGGTTTCGGGATTTGGTCACGTTCGTTCATCAAGACGGCCTCATATGTAGTATTCAACAGGGTGAAGACTTCCTGAGCGCGGTTGTGATTCGGTAGTGGCGCTCGGTGGTCATTGCGACCGTATTTCCCACGCCCTTTCTTTGAGCTTTCCTGCCGATTATCACGGTCGTCCTTTCACTTGTGACCTGCCGAAGAGTCGTCAGCCCTCCTGGGAGGGTATGATGATCCTTGCCCAGGATAGCTCTTTGGTGCTGATTCCTCCCGCTGTGCCGAAGGCCCGGACTTGGAGTTGAAATATTCAACCTTGGCATGGACTACAGCCTACTTCATCAGTTCGTCATATGTGCGCTAGTTGCTACTATGCACGAGATACCGAAAGTAAGAGGACCGAAGGCCACTCTTGAAGGCGTCGTAGGCTGCCCTATCATCCATTTCCGGATACCTCGAGTATTCATGACTGAAGTGCGCATCGTATTCCCGTAGAGGTTCGTCTTCTCTCTGCCGAATCGTGTACAGATCGCCGGCGGAGTACAAATAGTTTGTCTGGATCATGAAGTGATTGAGAAAAATCTGCTTCAGTTCGTCAAACGAGTCTACCATTCCTGGCTCAAGACGGTAGAACCAGTTCAAAGCGGCTTCGGTAAGGGAGGATGGGAACAACAGGCATTGCCCCTCATCGCTGAGGCCCTTGCATCCAACTGCCGATTGAAAAGAGTGAAGGTGCGTCAAGGGGTCCTCCACGTCGGTGTAGAACGGTATGCGCAACGGCTGTACCTCCCTGTCCTGCCTGTACTTCTTGATGCGCTCGGTAAAGGGTCCCGACTGAAGTTTCCCCCAATCAGATTCCTGGGACCGGGCTTGGTCGTCTTCCATCTTCTGAATTCTCTGGAAGAGCAGACGAATAGCGGGGTCTCGGCTTGGGACCTCCTCGGAACTATAGTCTTCGGAAGTTCTCTGCGGACTCGGTGGTCTCGCCTTTGAATACTCCATGGAAGTTTTCGAACAGTAGTTCGATTCAATGCCTTTGGAGGGGACATATTCGTTGTCAGATTCTACCTCCGACTCCAACCCTTAGACCTTCCTAAGGGGTGATTTGTTTCCAAGGACCCTCATCCGTGAGTCCCGCAGGCGGGCATTAATCCTGATCGGGGACCTTTGTCGTTCGGCCTCCTTGTCGTTTATCCGATGGCGACAGTCGACGTAGACCTTTTTCGGTATGTGAGGCTGGTCCTGTGGAGCTGGGACTACCAGCTGTTTGGAAAGCGCATGAGTTGCCTTTGCCCCCTTCTTCCCCTTCTTCTGCCGGCTGGGAGTCTGCAGACTCTGGGAAGATTCCGTAGCTTGGATATTCTGCATTTCCTGCTGATTAAGCGGCCGCTGGGTTTCGTCTACTTTGGACGAGAGGAGGTTGTTATGTTCTTGGAGCTTAGCCATTTCCTTCCGAAGGGAAGTCATTTGGGCCAGAAGCTCCGCTTCGACCACAGTCTGAATCGCCGGAGGATTACCTAAAGGAGTGCTAGGGGGCAACGCAGGGCTTGCTCCGCTTGGCTTGCCGAACGGTGGCCCATCCGGTACCGGTAAGTTAACAGTGGTGGTACAGTTTTTTTAGGTTCCGGTGTCCTATCGGTTGTTTTTTTTTTTTTTTTTTTTTTTTTTTTTTTTTATTATATTGGAATAGGTCGATTTTTATCAATTCCCACAGACGGCGCCAAACTGTTGACGCAGAAAAATTGTTTGGCACTTTCCCGCACAACCTAGTGATGTTGGGCCTTCGGTATGCTCTGGGCCTCGGTAGGGCGTGCAATCTGCAAGATAGCACACGCTCGGTAAGACCTAGGGCACCGGTGTGGTACCAGCCGAAGGCTCTCTGATGCTTAAGTAAGTACGGATTTAGTAAGATTGAACTACAGATCAATAGGCAGTATGCCGTAAGTTCTGATTACCTTCATTCTGGGGAATTGTGCTTCCTTTATAGACCTTGGGAGGTGTGCATGTTGTGTAGATTTTCGATGTGGGACTGTGGACATCAATTGTGAGCTTGCCACATGTCCTAGAGAAGGAGGTTGCCCTAATTGTTGGATCGGTAAACTGGGTGCCGAAGGCTACCATGACCCATTTCGTCTATGTGTCAACTTCTCATTGGCTGTTCATTTGGTATAAACAAAATATAAACCTTGTTCCTTCAGGATTAGAATATTTGAAAGAGATCCGTTCTCTAATTGAACTGGGTTAGAATGTCTGTTCATGTTAAAGTTAGGGTCTTAGGATTGAGACAAACCAAGAAAAAAAGAAAAAAAGAAAAACCTGGAAACCTGGTTCCTTCAGCAACTTTGAGAACGCTTCCATATATCTAATTCCCAATCTCTGCCAAATTTCAATGGAAGAAACAAAAAATAAAGAGCTGACTTTTACCTCTCTCCCACCGTCCTCTCACCCAGCTTTTTCTACAACTTCAACCAATCACATGGCACCTCTTCTAAAAACAAACCAAAGCACCATTAGACTCTGCAAAATTGAAATAATAATAAAAATCTAAATATAAATTAAACTTCTGAAAGAATTTGAAACTGAGGTTCCATAAAATTTAGTAAAACCAACTTGAGAGTGCAGCCGTGAGGTTCCGCAAAGCAAAATTGAAAAAACGTTTTGAACGAAAGAGGGATAGAGAGAGAGTTAGGGTTACCTTGAGATTGCAGTCGTGAGAGGGTTTGGGAACCAAGAGGATTTCTAGATGAGAAAGAATGATACAGGGTTTGGAGTTAGAGAGAATTTCAAGTCTCCATCCAATTTTATTAAGTGAAATAGAAAGTGTACATGTAATCCGTAAAATGATTTAAGGAAGAACAACTATATCAGGTCAAGAACGGCTAGGACAAACTGCTGATTTTATTATTATTATTATTATTTTTTATATCTTATTTTTTAATTAAATTTTTAATGAATTTAAATTTTAAAATATTTATATATATATGACTTTTTTTAAAAAAAATTAAGCAACATGACATTATATCATTGGATGTGTGGGCTCCACATATGCCCCACATTAACAATTTAACCTAATATTTGGCGTCACGTCAACAATTTAATAGAAACTAACGAACCACGTGGACATTTTGTGATAAAAAACATTTTGAGGTAGCCGTTCAGAATTTTGAGAGAGTATATGTTGTCCAATATTGAATAAATAAGTCCGCGTAACATCTAAATTAGAGCATTTCTAGAGGCCAACCTTGGCCCGGGCAGGAGGGGCCCAAGCCCCATGTCGACGTTCCAGTGGGCTTCAGCAGTCCGGGAAGGCAAAATGAGCCCATGCTCTAGCTTGAGGGATGCTTACGTCAATGTCCAAATTTTAAAAAAAAATTTACCGTTGGTGCGAGCACCACATTTACCAACGGTAATTTTTTTTAAACTTCGATGCGTTGACGCCAACCTGACGTCAGCCCTACTTTTCGCCAACAGCTAGAAGCCACGTTTGGCATGTTGTTGTTTGTTGTCCTTTTTTTCTTTTTTTCCTTTCCTCCAATGTTTTTTTTTAAAACCAATTTTTAAAAAATTACCAAAAAATGCTGATTTTTTTTTCTTCTTGTAAATACCTACCAATATTCTTCACTTTCAACACCAAATATTCATCCATTTTCTTCTCCTTCTAATATTATTCACTTTCTACACAAAATTTTCTTCCTTTTCAAAATTCAATTTTATTCATCATCTTAAGGCATCTTCCATCGAAGCCGGAGGGCCGTGGATAACCATGAAAGATGTGACAAGACTCGTCCCGAATTCTTCAAAATCCATGACGAACCCTGTATTTTTCCGACATCCACCCAATGCTGGGTCCACTTACTAACAACATCCTCTTCTCCAAAAACAAAGGAAAAAAATGTGGCAATCTCCCTTGAAAAACAGATTTTTGCCAAATTCAACATGTCAAAACACAGAAATAATAAAATTCCAACCGGCAGCACGCACAAAGTAGAAGTACCCAATTTACATAACATGCTAGAATCAATCATCGATCCAAATGGGTTTCAGACCTGTCATAACCACGAACACATTTTAACCACAACCATTCAGTAAAAACTGAATATATAAACAAGCATTTAAGCTCATCTCGACTGGGCTTCAAGCCCACCGACATAATCAAAACCAAACTCAACTAAAGTAATAGTTTAATTCATGGCTATACCTAAGTGAAATTCAAAGCTACCTACGTACCCCTTGGTGAAGGATCAAGCCACACGTAGTTCTTCAATCAATAATCATGAACTAGATAATATGACTAGACCTGACCCAAATTCCACTTTGGAATTCTTTTGCCAGTCAGTGACACTATTTATGGTCTTAATAGCATAATATGAATGGAAATTTCAACATTGAATATGAACATAAGGAGTGGCATCCATATTCAACCAAAAAAAAAAATTCAATGGAAATTTCAAAATTTATGAAAAATTACCAGGCATAAATCGTATAATATGAATGATAAATAAGAAACAAGTTCTAAAACTTCAAACTGGCTTGCCAAAAAATGGAATTTAAATATAAAATTCCATACCAAGCGGATCTTGAGAGCAAATCCAACTAATAATAATGTAAACTTGGAATGCCAAAAAAATTCAACAAAAAACCTGAACAACATAAAACCCAAAAAATATTAGGCTAAACAAGAAATGGAAGATAATAAAAAAGAAATATGAAACAAAACCAAGGAAAATAATTGTTGCTAAGGAGTGGGGTTTTCAGTGAATCTTAAATCTATGATGAGATGGGGTTCAAGATTCGAACATACAGCAGTAAGACATTATACATGGGTTGAGATTGAAGATGCCGCATGCAGTTTGCATCAAGCCTTTGTTACTGTCAAGAGAGAGGAGAGCTTATCAGTCTGTGCATGGGAGGAAGACTCAGTCACTGCCGTGGAGAAATAGATAAGTCAACCTGTGAGATAGGTTGTTTGTTGGTCGCCGTTGACAAAGTGATAAAAGAGTGGGAGCTTTTCTGTTTCTGAAAAAAAAATCTCAAATGAGATGAGGGATTAGGGTTGAGATGGAGAGATGCTGTGGTGTAGAAAGGCCCACCATAATCTTTTCTATATACCCAAGAGAAAACTTATTACCTTGACCTGTTATAGCAGGTTCTCCTCTATTTTTTTTACAAATCAATTAGCATGTGCACTGCACATGCTTCATAAAGGACAAATGACGCACCCATGCGTCAGGTCCTCTCAAACTGGAGATAAACATTAAAAAGCTGTTGAGATACAGATATTGAGCTAGCTGTCAACGTATACCAAAAATGAGGAACATGTGTTATAGACATGCATTGGAGGGAACATGTGCTAAAGAACATGGAACATGTGTTATAGAAATCTGGTTATGTCCTGAGAGAATCTGTCCGCAAGCATTTAAATCCCACCTAACAGATTAATAAACCAATAAACAATCCCCATCTAGCACCTCTTGTATATGAGAGCCTTTAAATGCTAAGCAAAAGAATCTGTCAGCCTATTTTTTCGGGTCTGCAGAATCTCTAAGCTAAGGCCACCAATCTTCGTTGTTTTTTTGTTTTTTTTTATGCGAAAAGCTACCAATCAAAACTACCAAGTCTCATAAAATCCCACCTAACTAAACTAATCACTCGTCCCAACTAACTGAACTTATCACTCACAGAAGAAATTGATACACATGGGTTATGGAGGGAAATGCCAACCAAAATAAACCAATAAACAATCCCATCTAGCAGATCTTGTACAATACTATGAGCAAACTACCTAGAAGAATCTAGCTAGCAGCTTTTTTTTGGGTGGAAGAATCTCTGAGCTAGAGAGCCACCAATCAAAACTACAGAGTCTTCATAAAATCCCACCTAACTAAACTAATCACTCACAGAAGAAGTTGATAAACATGGGTTATGGAAGTAATGCCAAACAAAATAAATGGGCGATGCGTAGGGGGAATAATGTCAATCAAACTAAATGGGGTGATTGATATGTTATTAATAGGGAATATTAATTATAATTAAGGTAGTTAATGACATACTTGAAAATAAATTATAAATAAAATATGAAGGTAGGTAGCATATAATGCAATTTAGTTAATAATCCTAGGACAAATCTAAACCCTAGACATTGATATTCATTATATATATCTATATATAAAGCAAAAGGCAGAGAATGGTAAAACATTCAAAATACCAGAAAATATCCGTAGTTAATAGTAGTTGTAAGAGTCTATATCAAAAGAACTCTTTCTAAAATAAGACACTCTGGCTTTTCAAAAAAGTATGTTGTTATTCAATGCAGATCCTTTCCTTTGCCTATAAAGAGCAGTTAGATGGCCACACACTTGATATAGCCTTCAGAAAAGAGTCATATTGCTTTGGAGGTAGACATAGCCTGTCGCTAACCAAGTAAGATGGACCCAGACTTGATCAAGGTTGAAATCATTGAGAGGCAAACACTCAAACCATCATCCCCAACTCCTCATCATCACGTTTACCCCCAACGCTTCTTTTCTATGCCGCGAACAATATTGTCAGCATCTAATTCAGTCATTAGCCAAAACTCTCACTCACTTCTACCCCTTAGCAGGAAGATGGAGTAAAGGCCATGACATGATCCAATGCACTGACGATGGAGTCAAATGTTCCTTATCGCAGCTCTTATGGAGGTGCAACTCTCGCAGCTCTTATGCAATAAGGAACATGTGAATCTGTCGGCAAGCATTTAAATCCCACCTAACACATATGAGAGCCTTTAAATCCTAGACAAAAGAATCTGTCAGCTGTTTTTTTTGGTCGGAAGAATCTCTGAGCTAGAGCCACCAATCAAAACTACTAGTCTCGTCTTCATAAAATCCCACCTAACTAGACTAATCACTCACAGAAGAAGTTGGCATGCTATACTAATTTATGTTATTCCTTGCAGATCCTTTCTGTTGCCTATAAAGAGCGGTAACATGGCCATAGACTTGATATAGCCTACAGCAATAACGGTCATGTTGGTTTGGAGCTAGATATAGCCTATAGCAAACAAAATAAGATGGCCACAGACTTGATCAAGGTTGAAATCATTGAGAGGCAAACAGTCAAACCATCATCCCCAACTCCTCATTCCTCGAAGCTCTCTGTTTTTGATCAGATGGTTCTTAGTCACTCTTACACCCAAACGCTTTTCTTCTATTCCGCCAACAATAATATTACTTGTTCAGGAGGTGGGGCTAATTCTACAGACATGGTGGCCATGAGGATGAAGGAGAGAGATTATTGTCAGGATCTAATTCGGTCATTAGCTAAAACTCTGACTCACTTCTACCCTTTAGCAGGAAGATTGAGTAAAGGCCATGACATGATCCAATGCACTGATGCTGGAGCTGAGTTCGTGACGGCCCGAGTCAAATGTTCCTTATCGCAGATTTTTGAACATCCAGATCCCGAGATGCTAACAGGGCTCGTCCCAGCAATTGGACAACCTGACGGTGATGGTGATGGTGTTTCCACGAGGCTCCCGTTGCTTGCTGTGCAAGCCAACTTGTTCGAGTGTGGAGGAATAGCAATAGGGTTAAGTATGTCACATAAAGTTTTTGATGGCATCACAGCTAGCGCCTTCATCAGTTGTTGGGCCAAAATAGCCCTTGATGATGGTGTCGATGATCAGGTACCCTTCATGGTCCCAAAATTTGATGCTGCGTCTTATTTTCCACCACTAGATTTCTTAAACTCATCACAGCCATCACCATCACCACCCGAGCTGGTGGGCATCAAGTACATAACAAAGAGGTTTGTTTTTGATGCCCCAAAGATTGTCAACCTCCAATCAAATTTGGCCAGCGCATTGGCACCTCATGCACCGACTCGTATCCTCGTACTTTCAGCACTCGTTTGGAAATGTGCTATGGAAGCATTATCCAAATCATCAAACATACCATTGGGATCAAGACCATCTTCGTTCAAACTAGCTATGGACTTGCGTAGAAGGTTTGAGCCACCCATGTCACAAACCTTGGGTGGGAACGCTGTTGCTAATATATTCGTCATCGCTACACCGTCGTTATTAAAAGGTCAAGAAGAGAGTGATGATGAGACGATAGATCTAAAAGACTTGGTTGTCAAACTCAGGAAAGGGCTTGAACAACAGAACGCAACTTATCCTACAAAACTACCATTTGATTCTATTGAGGCATGGAAAAGGAATGAAGAATATGAAAAGTTGAGAGGGAATGCTGACATGTACCATTTATGCTCTGGAAGTTGGTGTAGGCTACCTTTTTATGAAGCTGATTTCGGATGGGGAAAGCCAGCATGGGTGAGCAGTCCGAGCACTGGAATTAAGGATTTGGTTATTTTTATTGAAAAAAGAGATGGCAAGGGAATAGAAGCATTGGTGAGTGTGAGTGAAGAAATCATGGAGCATTTTGAAAGCAACCCGGAGCTGCTTAAATATGCTTCTGTAAATCCAAGGGTCATGTAGCACTAAGTGCTAATTAAGGAAGGTCTGAGTTTAGCTTAATTGGTATTGTTGTGATTCTGTTGTGAATAATCAGTTTCAATTCTATTGTTAGAATAATCAGTTTTAATTCTATTGTCAAAATAATCAGTTTTAATTCTATTGTCAAAATAATCAGTTTCAATTCCAAAATCTAAATATTAAAGTCGAGTTTTATTTAATTAGTATTGTTGTAATGTGAGAATAATCATTTTGACACGCTTTTTAAACCATTGGATTAAATAAGTTTCAATGGCTAGGATTGCATTTGTATGAGTTATCAATTCTTTTAAAACATTTAATAAAATTTGGGAAATGTGCTTCTTTTTGTTTGTTTTTTTTCTTCTATTAAATGCTAATAAGGAAGAGGAAGGATGCATAAGTGCTACGAGAGGGATAAAATGGTTAGAGGCCAATATGGAGTTTTGTTGATCTTTTGGTCGGTTCCATTCGTTTTCCGGCAAGTTCTTATGAGGAGCAGAGTTCAGAGGGAGGGAGGGAGAGATAAGGGGAGATGCGGTGGGGAAGAAATCGGTAAAGGAGAAAGAACATTGTATAATTTAATGTAGAGAGATTACAAACTTTGTGGACTGTGCTGAAACTTCATGTCTCAGTAAATAAATAAATAATTTTTGCAAATGATAATTGCTGAACCGTTGGATTATGAAAGATCTAACGATTGAAAATGTGTGATTTTTTGTGTGTCCCATGAACATGACTTATATAGGGGGTAGATCCGTCACACTACGTTAAATTGACACAATTTTTGGGTCATTACTCCACTTTCAATGATTGAGATTAAATATTACGTGGCAAGTAGTTTTAATTTTTTTTTAATAGACAATCATTAATTTTTTATTTTCTCTCTCATAATTTTTTTTATAAATACGATGTTATATGACTGACAAACAATAATCTTTTAACATAAGAATTATTTTTTAAACTCAGTATGAAAGTTTATTCCATTATATTTCATCTTGCGTTAATATTTTGATACATAGATAATCATATTCTTCATTTTCATATATATCTTATTAACATATGTATAATATTTTTCTAAGTTGCATCATTAAAAAAGGCTAATATGCTTAATAGGTAGAGGAGAGAATTCAAGTGGAGAATGGTGAAACACGTACTCCCAAAAAGAAAGTGACACAATTAAAAGCACCATAAGCAGGGATGGTATTTGACACAATGGAAGAAGCAAGAAACTATTATGAAAAGTATGGCCGCCAAGAGGGATTTTGGATTAGAACTCGATCTTCCTCCAAGACAAGAAGAAGTTTAGATGAGGTAACGAGTAGACAATTTGTTGCTGCACATGAAGGAAAATACTTGCCCAAAAATACATCACAGAAGGCTTTAGAAGAGAATGATGAGAGAGACATAAGTGAGATTGAGAATATGAAGAGAATGAGTAAAAATTGTTCTACAATGAAATGTGGATGCAAAGCAAAGTATGCAAATTAAGCTTAATAGATGGTCAAACAAGTGGAAAGTTTCAAGTTTCCAAGACTCACAATCACAAGCCAGTTACACCGGAAAGAAAAATGAAAATGAAGTCAAATAGGGTTACGTTGAAAGCAACTAAAATTCTGACTGAAACATTTCATGAAGAAAATTTGCCATTGCAAAAGTTCCTTCAATCCTTGGTGGCCCGCATATTGGTTTTAACAATAGAGATTGTTATAACCACTTGAGACATGTCCGGCATAGACAACTGGATGGAGGTGATGCACAGTTAGTCCTTACTTATTTTAGGAAGAAGCAAGCTAAGAATCCTCAATTTTTTATGCCATTCAATGTGATGAAAACGGAAAGGCAACTAATTTCTTTTGGGTGGATGCTTGATCACGCATGGCGTACCACTATTTAGGAGATGTAGTCACATTTGACAAAACAAGAAGAAAATAAAGTGTGCATTGTGCAAAAAGATAGCACAACATGACAAAAGAAATTGTCCATCAAATCTGAAAAGAAGAAAGAATGAATCAACGAATCTATGTAAGTTGGTTCACTTTTTTGTTTTCTTTTTGTTTTTTTATATTTCTAATAGTAAGGTCAAAAGCTTATGCTTAATTTGATTATTATGAATCTAAATTTAGGCAATGCAGAGTCAGAAGACTTGTGCAAAGATATGGAGAGTGATGATCAAGAATATTGTTAATGGTGAGTTTTTTTTTTCCCTAATTGTAGAGATTGAGTCCATTAGGGATTTGATTGGGATCAAATCTCCTAATTTGATGATGATAATATCTCTTAATTAGGATAATATCTAATTTGTGGTATTATCTTATTAAATAAAGGTAATATATCATATTTAAGATATTATCCCTATTTTTAGTATTAATTAATTAGCCAAATAAATAGACTCAATTAATTAATCTAAGGGATATTCCTCTTATCCACATGGAGTCTTGCATTTGGAGGCTAAAATATTTGCTCTCACAGTGTTCTTCTAAGATCCATGCAAAATAAGAATGATCAATCGGAGAACATGGGTGTGGAGTTGGCAATGGGCCATCCGATGTATAACCTTCCACCCCCTTGGGCTTCATTTCCCTTCCCATGAGAAACTAAGGCCATCATTAAATATACATTTTCATGACCATCCTCAGTAATAATTTAGAACTACAATATAGCATTAAATGTATTATTTATTTATTTTTATCTTATATGGGTATAATTAGAATATTAAACAAACTTTGTTTTACATTCCTACGCAAACCAAACATGGGAAAGGAAATAATTCCTTGTTACTTACTCAACATTACCAAACATGGGAAATGAATTTTCCATTTCCTTTCTCTTTGGAAAAGATATGAAAAATATTACTTCCCATCAAATTCTTTTCGCAAACCAAACGGGACCTACAATCCAGATGAATGAACCCCACTGTTTCCCCCAAATACCACACGTACTAAGTAAGTGTTAGTTTAAGGGAGAAGAGGTTTAGAGAATGGTTGGTAGTGTTTAGGACAATAGCTTAACTTGGAAAGGAAAACTTTTGAAAGAGTATTGAATGGAGGAAGAAGGTTACAAAGCCTTACAGACTTAGTTGGATACAAGGCAGCTGGTAGTTTTCAGCTTTTCTTGGATGATTACATAAGTGGGCTGCTAGCTTATATGTATAGGAATGCTTAAGTCAGCAGCTTTGCTTGGAAAAGTCGGTTGCACAGTAACCGACTTTTCCAAAGTCATTTTCAGCCACAATTATTTTCTTATTCTAGATTTTTCTAGTTATAATATATTATATAATTAGTAGGATATTCTAGTGACTTTAACTTGTCAACTTCTCTTAATTTTTCTAGATTATTCTATATTGTTCAAGATATTTCTTTATTATTCAAAGTACAAGCACTACTACAAAATAACCCTTGCGCGACCAAAAATTATTCGTCGCACAAAGACACTCTGCGCGATGAAACTCAAAAATTCATCGCTAAAAACCTTGCGCGACTAACTTTTGCCCGACAAAAAATAATTCGTCGCTCAAAGTGACTTTGCGCGACGAAAAAAAATTCGTCGCTCAAAGTAACTTTGCGCGACGAAAAAAAATTCGTCGCACTAAGTAACTTTGCGCGACGAAAAACAGTTCGTCGCGCAAAGCGACTTTGCGCGACGAAAAACAATTCGTCACGCAAAGCTACTTTGTGCGACGAAACAATTAACCTCGTCGCGCAAAGTCCTTATAAAAATAAATAAAATAAAAAAATTATTTTTTAAAATCTTTGTTAGAAAAATATATTATTGTTGTTTGGATTGGGTTTTTATTAGAAAATATATTTTTTAAATTGACGATCGAATTAGTTCATTGTATTCATATAGGGTCAAAGAGTGTAGCTATAAAAAATCAACAAAATCGGAGTTAAAATAACCGTTAAATCGTGATTTTTCATTTATACCCGTCGAAAAGTTTTGTCCCATTACTTGGTCTCTGAATGTTTATTTTTTCCGATTTTTGGCGTATATGATCTCGAAGTATAAACAAACAAGTTTGACGGTTGGATCGTTCAAACTAGTTTCGTAGAATGCGTATCCCATCAAAACAATATATTCACTAACAATTAAGAGTTTATTTATACTTTTGTTAAATATAACATAAGATTTTGTGGTATCCACTAGTGTAAATATTTTAAATTGAAGATCAAATTCAGTCATTGTATTCATATAGGGTAAAGGAGTGTAGCGGTAAAAAATCATCAAAATCGGAGTTAAAATAACCGTTGAATCAAGATTTTTCATTTATAACCGTCGAAAAGTTTTGTCCCGTTACTTGATCTCTGAATGTTTATTTTTTGCGATTTTTGGCGTATATGATCTCGAAGTATAAACAAATAAGTTTGACGGTTGGATCGTTGAAACTAGGTTTTTTGAATGCGTATGCCATCAAAACAATATATTCACTAACAATTAAGAGTTTATTTATACTTTTGTTAAATATAACATAAGATTTTGTGGTATCCACTAGTGTAAATATTTTAAATTGATGATCAAATTAGTTCATTGTATTCATTTAGGGTCAAGGAGTGTAGCTGTAAAAAATCATCAAAATCGGAGTTAAAATAACCGTTAAATCGTGATTTTTCATTAAGAACCGTTGAAATTTTTTGTCCCGTTACTAGGTCTCCGAATGTTTGTTTTTTATGATTTTTGGGGTATATGATCTTGAAGTATATACAAACAAGTCTGACGGTTGGATCGTTGAATGGTGTGTGTATATATATATATTTATTTACTTATTAAGTAGCTTTAAATTTATTTATTTTGTACGTATAACACTTAAGAAATTGGTATATACATTTATTAAGTAGCTTTAACCTTATTTATATTTTAAATCGTAAACAATTATTTTTATAAATATCGTGCTACGAACCAATTTTTCGTCTCTCAAAAGTTTGCGCGACCAACAATTCATCGCGCTAAAACTCTGTGAAAAATTTGGGCGACCAAAAATGGGACGCGAGAAAAAAAAAAAATTTAGACTTTGCGCGACCAATATATATTTTCGTCGCGCAAAAATTTCGCGGGTACCAAAAATGGGATGCAGGAATTTTTTTATATAATTTTTTTAGACTTTGCGCGACCAATATGTATTTTTCGTCGCGCAAAAATTTCAAAATTTGGGCGGGTACCAAAAATGAGACGCGGGATTTTTTTTTTGACTTTGCGCGACCAATGTACTAATATTCGTCGCGCAAAACTTTGCGCGACCAATACTCCAATATTTTTCGTCGCGCAAAACTTTGCGCGACCAACAATGTCGTTCGTCGCGCAAAGTGATACGGTTTTTAAAATGAAAATAACTCCTCCACCATTTTCTCAATGTCTTTCTCTACTCTTTCCTCTCCTCTCTCTTTCCCTCTCCCCAAATCCCACCATTTCTCTCACACTCACTCATCTCACTTAATCTCTCATCATCTCTCTCTTCACTATCTCTCACTCTATCATCTCTCTTTTCACTATCTCTCACTCTAACTCACTCTCTCATCTCTCTATCACTATCTTCTCTAATTCTCTCACACTCATTTCTCTCTTTCATTCTCACTCACTCTCAATCTTGCCAAAAGGTAGATTCTCTCCATATTTTAATTTTTTTTTCATTAATATGTGTTTTTGGAGTTAGTTTTGAGTTTGTGTGGGGTTTGGGGTTGAGTAAAGGGGAGGGATTGGAGTTTGGGTTGGATTTGTGGTACAACAATTTTAGGGGAGATTATCCCTTTTTTTTTATTGTACTTTGTTAATTTATGTGTACATTTTTGAATATTATATATATATATTTATTGGATAATTTGATCACTATTTTTCATATGTAATTTTATTTTGAATATGTCAATTTAAATTAAAGTAATTAAATTTAAAAACTAAACATTTGAATAAATTAATATCAATTTAAATTAAAGTAACGAAAAAAATCATACAATTAAATTAAATTTAAAAATTAAAAATTAAAAATAATTAATATAATTAAATTAATATTAAAGAAATAATAAAACAAAAAATCAGAAACCAAAATATTTCGTCGCGCAAATATTTGCGCGACATTAATATTCGTCGCGCAAAACTATAAAAATTTGGGCGGATACCAAAAATGAGACGCGGGAATTTTTTTTTAAATTTTTTCATCGTGCAAAGTTTTGCGCGACCAATATTTTTCGTCGCGCAAAGTCGCTTTGCGCGACAAATATTTTTTCGTCGCGCAAAGTTGCTTTGCGCGACCAATATTTTGCGCGACCAATATATTTCGTCGCGCAAAGTGACTTTGAGCGACAAATATTTTTTCGTCGTGCAAAGTCTCTTTGCGCAACGAATGAAAAAATTTCGTCGCGCAAAGTCTTTCTCCACGATCTTTGCGCGACGAAGTTTCTGTCGCGCTAAAATTTGTGCGACTATAATGTATTTTGCATGACGAAATTCTCTTCGTCGCGCAAAGTGAAAAATGTAGTAGTGAAGTGTGCATTACTTTTTAGCAGTAAGGCTAACATAATGCTAACATTATTTTTGTAGAAAAAAGGGTAATGAATCCTATAGAAACTGCAAATCTAAAGTTGCCACAGATACTACTAAAATATGGTATTCATGTTGATGTTGATGAATATCTGAGAGAGCAACCAGGAAGCTGCAAAGCAGAAGCTATTTTGGAGCATCCTTAGCAATCAATTTTTAAATAATTGATATAAAAGAAACAAAACTGTTGATGCTCAAAATGGTTAGGCCAAGATTGAGTCCAACTTAGTGATGAGGTGTGATGGATGATGAATGAAGGTGAGGACCTTAAGCATGTGTGTAAAGACTTGGGCAAGCGATAAATGTAAAGAAGACAAGATATACGTGGTTCACCCTTAATGAATGGGCTACGTTCACGGAGAAGTATGTTCTCATTATAATAGTGTATGATTACATTTGTACATGGGGTTGGACCCGAATATAAAGATGACAAGTGAGATGCCCAGGCTAGGAATCTAGAAAAGAGTCCCCGACCCTAGGGTCTAGCTCTGAGACCCGGATCCTCTTCTAAGTGGAGAGAGGAAGTCCCATTTTCACATGAATACTATTCCCTCTTTATAGGGAGGTGAAAGTAGGAGGTTTGTGTAGATTTCCGATGTGGGACTTTGTGCAAGTCGCTGTGGTGGTGACACGTGTCTGCCTTGGGGCTAGTTGTTTTGAGGCTGGATATGCTCGGTTGATTATGGTGTAAACAGTAGTCCCCCAAGTTCGCGGTCAAGAAGTAACTTCTGGATTGGGAACTTGTTAGATTTTTGTGTAATCGTGACCGAACATTCCAGGTTCAGTGGGAGCCGTAGGGTAGTCCCTAGTCCCCCAAGTTGGCAAGCTAGAAGTTGCGTTAACACTTGAAAGGTATAATAAAAGCTGTGTGAGCCTTGGACCTATTGGTAGCTGGGTACCTGGACTTTTGGCAAGGAGGCCGAGACTGAGCTCTATGGGGCTGAGCTTCGGTAGAGGCCGTGGCCTTGAAGTTTTGGCAAGGGGGGCCTTGGGGAGCAAAATTTTGAAGAGCAAGGAGCTGGGCCATTGGAGTATACTTTGGTTCCTGGCAAAGACCTGGGATAAAAAAGGTTGGGCCTTAATAGAGATTTCGGCAAAATTCCCCTTGGAGCTAGGCTTTGGCAAGGGACCCAAGTGTTTTGAGGCTGGATATGCTCGGTTGATTATGGTGTAAACAAAAATCAATTTTTAAATTGATATAAAAGAAACACTGTATAGTTTTTATTATGGGGAATATCAATCATCAATCAAAACAAGTCATGGTGATGCCAGTGTGGTCTTTGGCATTGAGCAGACAAGCAATTACCAGCTTGACCAGGGTACTAGATGCTCAGGTGTTCTCACTTCTCATAACCCGAGCAGGAGCTGAAGTCGAGCACTATCTTGATGTGCTTGGGGTGTTCCTGTAATTTCAGCACTAAGTACATACTTTGCTTGAGCACTAGCTCAATGCTCTCAATGTTATCTCATGCCTCAAGAACATGCTTTGACTTGGGCACATTGATCACAGAACAAATTATGATAGAGCAATAACCTGTAGAATCTTTAAGAAAGATCTCCAGTTACCTGATGTCAAACCTAAGGATCATGAATGGAATCGCTGAAAGTATAAAGGATAAGGGGCGCTTACAAATGCTCAGACCACTGCAGAGTCAAAGACGGATTTTCTTTTATCTTGTAATTGTTCAAATTCTCATTGTTTGCTGCTGCCCAATGTTCAATCGCAGTGCTTAAAGGTAGCACGAGAAGTGCGTCAGATAATATGAATTCTTCCTTCGGATTTCAAATTCTATAGACTACACGAGATATTCCTTGTTTCCTTTTTTATTTTTCCTTTTGTTGTTGTTGTTTTTGTCAAGGTTCTTCAAATGATATACATTCTAAATGTTTGGTCACTGGAATTAAATTCTTTCTTCTTCTTCTTTTTGGCAATATTCACCACACAGAGCAGCAATGTATCTTTTGAAAAAGAATATAATGAATAGCACCGTGTGTATCTAATGTTGGGAATATCTTTTATAGATAAGAATCTCAATTTAGCTCCTGGACCATGTGTTTTCTCCCTCTCCGTCTCTCCGTCTTTGTAAATTTTGCTTTCCTGTATATCCAAATAGATCCCTTCCCTGAAGATAAAGATGATGGGCTTATTACATGCACATCCACTATGGTAAGGCCCAAAAATAGAGAATTTACTTTACGTGATCCTTGGATGATACTTAGTCAATGACCATGGATGGATGATGGGCTTTTTCTTGATAAAGTATCTTCCTTTTGTGGCAAGCATATTGACATTCTCAACATGGATGATGTGTTCATAGTTCGAAGAAGATCACGGCGTAGAGTGGAGGGAATGACAAACCTTTATTATTATCATGTGGATATCTTCAAGAACTAAATAATCGTTTTAATGAGGTAAATACGGAGTTGCTTCTTTGTATGACATGTTTGAGCCCAAATGATTTATTTTTAGCTTTTGATATGTAAAAGCTACTTTGTCTTGCTCGATTTTATCCAAAGGACTTTTCTGAGATAGAGCTGATGCGCTTGAAGACCACTTGGGACTTATATTAGTGACATGCATTTGAGTAGTGAATTTTTTGAAGTAAAAGGAATTGGTGGTCTTGCATAAAAGATGGTGGACACAAGGAGCGACAAAGTATATCCATTAGTGTACATGCTTGTGACATTAGCTTTACTTTTGTTGGTTGCAACTGCTTCAATGAAGAGAGCCTTTTCACTTATGAATATTGTGAAGATTCCACTTTGTAAGAGAATAGGGCATCGATGGTTGAATGATAGTTTGATAGTTTATATTGAAAAAGATGTATTTGATAGTGTTTGTTGGTAAAATTACCCTAAGGCCGAGCTTCATATTGTTGAGGCCAAAACAAACTCATTTACTCTTTATAGCAGCCCAGGCCCATCTGTAGTTGCTGGAATAAAAAAGCCCCTACACATATAAATTGGAATTCTATTCGGATATTGACTTCTATTTTGAGGCTAATAAGGAAACTTACTTCTACAAGGATTTGATTATCTCCAAACTATTATATAAAGGCAACTCTCAAACTTGAAAAGGGTTCCTCCGGGTTCTTCCCACATCCTCATGCAAGAACTCAACCCTATGTTATAAATATTTGATCTTGTTCATCATGATTATGAGTGTGATGAGTGTAATTGGGATATGGGTTGTAAGGATCAAACACTTTATATCTCTTGTTCTTTCTTCATTCAATAGTGAAAATATCAAATACCCCGTGGACGTAGCCCAATTATGGGTGAACTATGTAATCTCTTGTGCGGCTTGATTGAATGTACTTAATTTCTATTTACAAGTGCAATCCCTAAGCACTATAACTCGTTCTAGGGGACGACATGCTTGGTCATGCCAAATTGGTTTGGAAGGATTGCCGACCTCGATCTCGAAGAGGTCATTTTCTGTTGAACCAATTTTAGGCATCAACATATAGCATTGATAATGATGTTATCATGGAACGTTTTCAAACAACGAAAACGCGTAGGGACAATTGTGAATTAGAACCTATTTAATTTTTACATTTCCAGAAAGCTACCTAATGTTGTTATATGTGATTCATGATTTCCATCACAAACTCTCATTGATACGAGTTGTTACTATCAATTTTTGTGGGAGTGCACATGAAAAACCAACCTCAGAGCACAACAACACGTGTTACCCCACGAGTTCGCAGGACCAAAGTACCCTTAAATTCCATTGGACAACAACTTCCATGTCATTGTTTAGCCACATCAATCAATGATGTGTTGTGCAGATCAAAACAATTGTGCTAGGCAAGAGCTTTTCATAGAGTAGAGCAAAACAGCCACCCCCATACAACCTAGCCAAAACAACTTTGTGGTGCTATATTGATGTAGAACAGATGGCAGATTTTATCGCGGTTGAGCAAGAAAAGGGACGTTGTGGGAATTTGCAGAATTGTTGTCCGAGCTCCGATTAGGGAGCAAAATACCATTTCGGAAAGGGAACGATGCCACGAGTCAAACTCACAGCTTTGCTGTGACGTACGATGGATTTTGGCATTCTGGAGTCGTTTGGCCTTTCAAAACTGCAGTCAAAGTTCGAAGTTAATTCTAAATAAATTCTGTTTTTCCGTTTTGGAGTTACATAGTTAATTCCCAAAATAAATTCTGTTTTTTTTTCAGTTTCGGAGTTACATAGTTAAGTCTCCGAATTAATTCTGTTTTTTCAGTTTTATTGTAATAACTCCCCTAGCAGTTACAAGGGTTGAGAGTTGTGTATTTAGACGGGTTCGTCTAACGTTTTTAGGAAGTTCAGATTTTAATCAAATTAATCAAAGAGAGTTTCTCTTAATTTCTGGTGGATTCCAGTTTCCTTGTTACTCAAGGTTTTCGTTTGAAACCTTATTTGCTTGTGCTGCGTCATATATGAACACTATAGTTTGGACTCGTGCTCAGTCTAGTTGGACTCGTGCCGAATAATGCTCGGATCAACTTAGATCTGCATGGCCTGTATCAGAATCCAAAGCTAACTTCTCTCACATCTGGAAATCCTGACTCAAATCACTTTCCATATATGGATGAATCTCAATCCCGAAGAATCATGGACATTTGCAGGTTATATACGAAGATCTTGACTTGCAATCCCAGTGTCATCAAGACTTACCCTTCACCAAGAATTCCCACCCCTTTGGGACACTCTCAAGAGTATATATCTTTTTCACACAATACAATAGTACATTACCATAATCTTCAAACCCCATCTTTTGCAACTTCAACTCTCCTGCTTTCCAAATCGAATCCACCTGACTTTCTTGGCAAACACCACACTGGTGTCTCATTAACCTTTGATAGCTGCGCTGAGTTGAGACTCTTATCTGCAAAAGATTGATCATACATTACATACTGTCGTGCTTTTCAATAAATAAACGAAGAGTGTTTAACTACAGTGATCAAATATTTACAAAGAATATTATGAGAAGAAACATTCTAAACAAAGTAAGAATATCTCATGTAATATACATGACTACAAAAGTCAATGATAGAGAGAGAGATTTCATATCACTAAAATGTACATGCATCATATTAGAACATTTACGAACCCTTCTTAGGATAATCCATGACACGTCCGGCTACAGAAGACTTGATAAGACGATTTGGCTGCCCTGATTTAATAGTTGGCTTTTGGTTGAAAAAATAGATGCATTTAAAATTAAAAATGGTGCTCTTACACAAACACTCATGCTTGACCCAACCTATTAGCTTAATCTTTATTATTCCTTCATACAACTCAAAAAGGCAAAAAGAGAGGAAAGCAACTAACCTATGAAGCCAAGATCCAAACTTTCAGACCAGAGAAGCATAGAATGGAATACTAGAAACCTTTAATTATTTTGTATTCTATAAGGGTTCCATGGTCATTGACTAAGTATCGTCCAAGGAAAGTAAATTCTCTGTTTTTGGGTCTTACCATAGGGGATGTGCAAGTAATAAGCCCATCATCTTTATCTTCTAAGGAGGGGTCTATTTGGATATACAGGAAAGCAAGATCTACAAAGGGGGCGATACAGCGAGGGAGAAAACACATGGTGCAGGAGCTAAATTGACATTCTTATGCAAAAGATTTTCCCAACATTAGATACACACGGTGCTTTTCAATATATTCTTTTTCAAAAGATACATTGCAGCTCTATGTGGTGAATATTGCCAACAACAAAAAAAAACAAAAAAAAAAAAAAAAAAAAAAATGAAAACAGAACATAATCATTAGAAGAACCAAGACAAATAAAAAAGAAAAAAAAGGAAACAAGGAATATCTCGTGTAGTCTAAAGTTTTGAAAGCCAAAGGAAGAATTCATATTATCTGACGCAGCATTCTCGTGCTACCTTTAAGCACTATGATTGAACAATAGGCAGCAGCAAACAATGGGAATTTGAACAATTTAGTGAAAAATATCACCTTATTCACCTTCAGGATAAAAAGAAAATCCATCTTTGACTCTGCAGTGGTCTGAGCATTTGTAAGTGCTCCTTATCTCTTATACTTTCAGTGAGTCCATTCATGATCCTTAGGCTTAACATCAGGTAACTGGAGATCGTAAAGATTCTACTGGTAACTGCTCCATCATAATCTGTTATGTGATCAAAGTGCCCAAGTCAAAGCATGTGCTTGGGGCATGAGATAACATCCAGAGCATTGAGCTAGTGCTCAAGCAAAGCATGCGCTTAGTGCTGAAGTCATAGGAACACCCCAAGCATCAAACTAGTGCTTGACTTCAGCTCCTGCTCGGATTATGAGAAGTGAGACCACCTGAGCATCTAGTACTCTGGTCAAGCTGGTAATTGCTTGCAGCTTCCTGGGTTGCTCTCTCAGATATTCATCAACATCAACATGAATACCATATTTGAGCAGTATCTGTTGCAACTTAAGATTTGCAGTTTCTACAGGATTCATTACCCTTTTTTTTCTAAACCCAAGAACAAGTGCCTGGTGAGTAATGTTATTAGGAAGGATACCATGTTCAATCATCATACTTATCAAGGTGCATGCATCATCCATGCTCCCAAAACTACAATGCCCATGATCAGAGTGTTGTACAGTATCAGATCTGGACGTAATCCAATATTAAGCATCTTGTGAAACAAAACATTAGCTTCTTCTATTCGACGCTCTCTACAGTATCCATTCAGAAGAGCACTGCATGTCACTACATCAGGTTTCACATCAGCTCACTCATGTAGAACCACACAAAAAAAGGCTTCCTCAAAGTTCCCCTTCTTTGAAAACCCATCTATAAGGTTAGTGAATGTGACCACATCCAGAGAGAAACCCCTTTTGATTAGCTCAAACAAATTTCTTTTGCTTCGATTACAAATCCTCTTGTGACAAGACTATGAATGAGAGTGTTATATGTCACAATATCAGGTGAAACATTGGAAGAATTCATCATATCTAAAAGCCCAAAAACCTTTTGTAAGTGTCCCTTCTACCAAAGCCATCCATTAAGGTGTTGAATGTAACAACATCAGGTGCCAAACCTGCTGAAATCATCTTGTGAAACGAATATTCTGCCGTTTCCATGTTTCCAGACTTGCAATAAGCATCAATGAGGGATGTGTATGTGGTAACACATGGTGTGATTCCATTTTTTAACATTTTCCCAAAATACTGAAAAGCTCTATCAATGTCTCTCACTTTGCAGTATCCATCAATTATAGTAGAGTAACAAAAGCAATCGGGGAGCAAGCCCAACAGAGACATCTCATGAAACAGGCTAGAAGCTTCAACCATATTACCATCTGTGCATAACTTTGAAATGAAGCTATTGTATATGAAAATATTGAGGGAAGTATTGAAAATCTTCAATATGCTTATTGCTACCTCTGTCTGCCCCAGCTTACAGTGACCATCAATAATTGAACTAAGTAGAACTGGATCAGGAGAAATACCCAATTGAGTCATCTTAAACAATAAAGCGGTGGCTTCATTCAGATAAGACATCTTGCAAAGTGAGTTAATAACAATTGTAAATGAAACCACATCAGGTTGAATCCCATAATTTTTCATTTCCAAGAGCAACTTCCAACCACTTTCCAGATCACCCTCACTACAGTACTTATTAATGAATAAGCTCATCATAGCTGCATTTAAACCCATCCCTCTGTCCGCATAACTTCCAGAAAATCCCATGCCAATTCCAACTGCTTTGATCCTAATAATGCCTGCAGTAGTGAGTTACACACCCCATTTGAAGGAAAGATGTTTAGGTGCTTCATTTGACATGCTATTTTTAAAGCCATGTTCACCATGCCTTCCTGAATATAACCATTGACAAGCATGCTACATGTGGTTTCTAACACCCTTATTCGCTATGGGTTTCATAAAGGACATTAGCAATGAATTACATGACTCCTCGTCACCATGATTTCTCACAAGATGCAATATCAGATCCACTGCTCTATGATTCAGGTTTCCAGAAACCAAAATATGTATCATTCTACATATGGTTTGTATTGTATGCTTTGATCCAGAACAGCATTCTGACCACTTGAAGAAGTATAGAACAAGTTTAGCATCCAAACTCTCCTCAAACAGATCGTTCAAAAGATCTATAATGTTCAACTGATTCAGATAGATATTATACCCATTTTGACAACCAAGATTCCATCCACGCTTTGCGAGTATTAACATTAATCTTTTCATTTCATCTTCATCTGGTCTCTCATTAATGGAAAACAAGAAACCAGTGTCAACAGGCTCACAAATGTCGTCTCCACCACAATAAAGTTCGTTTATTCCTCTAAAGTCAGTAGGATAGCTTTTTGCATTCAGAAAAAAAACCATTATCAGCAGCAACGGTATCTTCAAGTGTTGAGGTTTCATCCTCTGACAGAGTTATGGAAGATAGTGCTGAATTCACAGAAGAATAATATCTCAGTGCACTTCTCCTCCTGAATATCAGCTTCAATTGGGACGTGTACACGTTGATGATTGACAACAAACCCGCCATCAACAACCTTAAAAGAGTGAACATAGCTGTACAAAGAAGAAAAAGAGGAAAAAACAAAATGTTTACATATCTGAATTACCATATATCCTTCGAGCAGATACTCAAAAAGAGCTTAAAACAAACACAAAATGATGAGCATATACAACCCACTCTCACTTTCAACCCTAGTCACAGGACCCGTTGTTGTGAGTTGTATTCAACAGTTGTATACCAACCAAAAGCAAAAAGAACAAAAATAAAATAAAAATTGATCCTTTGAACCAGTACCAACTGTGTCTCACAAAATATGTTCAAGAAAATAAATTCATTGGGATGGACATAAGGGTACTAATCATATTCATACCACAGCGCAAAAGTATATATTTTTTTCCCATGTTGTCAAATACTAGCCACTTCATAAACTTCTTGTTTTACTACTGTTGATTTGTTCAACATCTCAATCCGCAAATCAAATACAGTGCTAGCGTTTGAAGCCAAATCTCTTGTGGCATTTCATCGAACATATGATGACCAATTGCATATTATCACCAAATTATCATCCATGAGATACGTGACAAATGACATGGCCTTCAGAATAGCAAATTACGCCAAAATCCAAAATCGAAACTTTGCTACTAAGTTGAATTAAAAGAATTAGAAGAAAGAACAGAAAGCTTACCATTTGGGAGATTATGCTTGCTGTATTTACTGCTGCCTGCTGAGGATGATGCTTCAGTGAGAGAGAGAGAGAATTATGTTTACAGTTTGGTCGACCGAGAATAAGCAGCTGTGTTCACCGGACAGTTTTAAGAGTAACTACCTTTTCCTTATTTCTGTAAGTCAGTGTTTTTCAACTTGAAGCCCTGATGTTCATATGGCCAAAGGTAGGTGGTTTTTTTGGCCTTTTGGGTCAATTACAAGTTTACCTCTATACTTTTAGGATTTTACATTTTGGTCTCATAACTTTAGTTTTCTTTTTCTTTTCTTCTTTTCTTTTCGGGAAATAGTAACCTCATTATAAATTTTTTTTAAAGAGCCTCTCATATTGAAAGGGTCAAAATTCACTAAACTCGCACACGCCCATGCAAGGACTCAAACCAGTGTAACCATTTTTTTTTTTTTTTTATTTTTTTTTTTTTTTTACCACTATATTAATGGGTCACTTGCAATAATAACCCTATTATAAAAGTAGACAAAAGAGGTGGCGCATGACCACTTTTTGAAGGGTATTTGGTCAAAACAAATGGGTTACATGTTCTCGTTGAGTTTCGTATGTCCAACTCCAAGAAGTCTTCTTGAGCAGTATGGGGGCCGCGGATGCTTTGCTACTTATGGTCATCAATTTCCTTTATCTTTTTGTTTGGTTTAATCATGTTCCTTCTTTGATAGCTCTTCCGATGTTGTAAGATAATATTTTTTCAAACTATGATGACAAGCTTATGGCAGATGTTACTTGAACGCCTAAACTCTCTTGTTTAGGCATGCGTGCTAAAATATGATCAAGCCTCTCTCACACTTCCTTAACTGTTAGAACTCAAGATTTCATATTTTTTTAATACCTTATCTAATAATTGTTTAAGAGTTCTTGAACAAAGCTGGTTTTTAAGAGCTAGTTCTACACATGAGGATCTGACCAATTGGTATTATGCATGAGCTCTTGGCGCTCTTCCGTTGAACGACACTCCTTTTCTTAGCTTTTATTCACCATAAATTACGTTTCTAGGCAAATAATACACATACTGAACTGTTGCTTAACTTGTTACATTTATGCTTGTTGGATTATATGTTGAAGAACATGAAACAATTGCTAAATCATGGTAAGGTTGAAGAAAAATTATAGAAAACGTTCCAGGTTCTAGAAAATCCCGAATGAATTGAACATCAATAACCTGAGTTGATTTCAAACGGCCATTTAATCGAAGTTCATATGTCAACGTAATATAAGTTAAACACAAGAAATTAAAGAGCCTTGGCTGCCTTCTAGAGCATTTACCTCTGCACCGATAATCAAAGTTCGGCTTTTGCCCTTTCCGTTTTCAGAATATAAGAACAGAAAGAAAAACAAGAGAAATAGAACATTTAAAAGTTTTAGATGATATTAGAATCAACTCTTGGTGCAGACAAAATTGTCAAATGTGCTTGATGTCTGGCCTGCAAACCCCACTTCTAATTCAAGGTAGGAATTCCAGGTGAAACCAAAAAGAGCCAAGAAAAGAGAAGCCCAAGAGACTAGAACAAACATTTAAATCTTTTTCCTTTCTTTCCTATTATCAACAAATACAAAGAATATGTAAAGGTTAATGTACAGGCTTACAACTGATCCATCCCTAAACATAAACTTGAGGAGATGTACACCATTTTTTTAGCTTTTTTCTTTTTCAAAAGAATTGATTTACTAATATTAGAATGGCCATTTTAAACTACATGTCAAACCCCACCACTATCTTCTACAAACCACCAGTACGGCAAACCTTATAGTGATACCTATACGGCCACCACAAGAAAAATTTGTAATGCCCCTTCCAGTTCCACCAACCCATGAACTTCAAAAAATATGCTTCCCTTTCTCTCACTACCAGAGATTCTATTTCTAACTAGGGAAAGCCCTTCTCCCAATACCAGAGACTCCACGTTTACGACTAGAAGTATGCAGCAAAATATTCTTCTAACTCTTCAGCACGTACAATTCATGTTCTGGAATACTAGAGTTACTTCACGCGAAACTCATGCCTGAATACTGTCAGGTTTTGGGGTAAACTTGTCCCTGTTCTTTGAATCCAAGCTTCTGGTAACATCTGCCATAAGCTTGTCAAAACACTGTGAAAGCCGCTGATGTTGATCCGCTGGCTGCAGGTCAATGCAAAAAGAGTCATGTACAGGTGACAATAATTTGAAGAGATACATAGGGTTCTAGAATACTATTCTCTTGTCAGATTTATATCGCATGACAAATGCTTGTGTTGCTAGACTCTGAAAACACATTCACGAAAAAGTCAAACTGATCAATCATCCAAATTACAGTCTGCAACATCACATCTTTCTCTCCCTATCACTAAAATACACATATAGGACTTGAAAAGATGATTTGGCTGTGATTTAGCACTTTTTTTGTTTGAAAAATTCATTGTACTCAAACAAAAAGTTCATGTTTGGCCCATCCAATTAACTTGATCTTTATTATTCTATATATAACTCAAAACACTTTAAAATAGTGCAAGGCACAACTGACCTGTGAAGCCAAGATCCGAACTTTCAAATCAGAGAACATCTGCAAGTTAAAGACCACCTTTCAGTAAAATATAAAGTAACATAGGATAGTGAAAAGGTTGGGACCATCAATGCAAATCCCTTTCGGTGAAGTTTTTGGTTTTCTTTCTATCTATTCTCCCATCACTCTTCCTCACTTCTTTCTCTTTCTTCCTCTCTCTCTCTCATGAAAAACAAAACTAAAAAACTTTATCGAATGCAACCCAAGTAGTTTGGGGTTTCAGCTAATTTGGCCATGCTGATACAAGAAGAATTAACAAAGTTGGCCCACCACAATGAGTTGAACAAAAACATAAAAGGCACTGAATTCAAACATGCAACTTCTCTATGGAAACACAAAGGAAGAGCATCCTTTGGTTGGTCAGGAAGGCCATGAGAACAGAGAAAGGTTAAAGACTACATAATACTGTACAAATACTGTTAGGACACAAGGCAAACGTACAACATTTGAATATGTTCTTACATTATGAAATGCACAGTGGAGGAGAGTGCTATACATAATAAGTGGATCCTTCCAGATTCACAGTTAAGAGAGAGAGAGAGAGAGAGAGAGATCTGCTCTGTTTCCAAGAAATGTACTGAAAGCTGAATAGAGAAGAAAACATTCTTTACAAGCACATACGAGCACACAGAGCACGAAATTGAATAGTGTATCAGATGAAGGTAGAATGAACCGATTGATAAGGGGCATTTAAGAAGCCGAAGTTGCACATTACGTGTTGTTTCTGTGGTTAGAGATTTGAACAAGGTAAACTACGAAAGTAAAAGGCCACACATGCACTCGAATAAAAGGATCACACAGAGAACAGGAAATTGAAAAGTGTATCAGATGAAGATAGGATGAACTGATTAATAAGGGGCATTTAAGAAACAATGTTGACGCATTCCTGTTGTGTTTGTGGCTATAGATTTGAGCAAGGCAAAATATGTAAGTAAAAAGCCACACATGCGCTCAAATAAAAGTATCACACAAACATACACACACACACAGAGAAAAGAAAAATTGAATAGTGTATCAGATGAAGGTAGAATGAATGACCAATAAGGGGCATTTAAGAAACTGATGTTGCATGCACATGTGTTTTGTGTGTGGCTAAAAGTTTTGAACATGGTAAAATATGAAAATTAAAAGTCACACATGCACTCAAGTAAAAAGTATCACCTGCTCACTAATAAGTATCAAGCTGAGCATTGGTCTGCTAAGACTCCACTGGTTGCCACAGTCCTCGAATAAAACAATCTCAAATAGCGTCTTCAGTATCTTTACATATAAAAGAAAAAAACAATCAGATTATTAATATAACCTAAGAAATTGAGTAATCATGGAGGAACAAAATAATAAAAAGTCATCAAAGTTTAGAAACCTAAAGAAAGAGTAAGCGTATGCAATTCACTTCATATGCATGGGGTATGCAAGTGATTTCATGCATAAGTTTGACACGAGACCAAAAATTATAATCATCATTGACAGCACATAATTCACACAAAATGCTATTCTGAATACTAAACTTTTTCAATATTGTAAATTACAGACTTTCAACTTTCAACATTCTATTCAGCTCTGTAACAAGAAAGAAAAGAAAAAAAAGTTTTTCATCTGAATACCAAACTATAACCACTTAATTCCCAAACAAAACCCAACCCGAAGTCCACAAGAGCATATATACATCTAGACCTTGTCCTCTTAATGCTGAGGTACACAAACACTTGATTCACAGACATCCAGACATGGGACTAATTGAACTAAAAAATGCAAAACATATGCATACAAGTCAATTGGATTTATGCATTTCCTCAAGTTATTATGTGAGACAAGGGCAAACACTTAAATATTGGAGCTCAATGCCAAAAGAAATGCACATTCCCTTAACTAAGCACAAAGCGTAATATAACCCAGAAATTAGAGCAACAACATACAGATCCCCCACTTACTTCTGGAAACAAATTGGGGCAGTCTGAAATGTGACGAGCAAGATTGACAGCAGTAGGTAATGTGGGCGCCTCACCCATGGTGATGTTGTTGAAGTAGAAAGCAGCCAAATTATCAACAGCAGATGCACACTAGCGCAAAAGGTAAATTTAGGATTGAATAATGAAATAATGAAAAATATGATCGCGGATGAAGAAAAGTAACTGGTCAATTGGTATAAGCACATTTCTACTTGAGATTCCTTTTTTTTCGGGACAACAATTGCTTGCCAGAAACTTTATTCGGTGGAATGAATTTTTTAAGTAATTTTGACATTTGTTTTCCAAATTAAAATTACTATTCTATTTCAGTTCCAATACCCAGATTTCTACTACTACAGTGTTGGCTGGTTGGGGGGTTAACACTTGGGTATTAGCAGTCACTAGCCGTTGATCATCTGAGGCATTGCCACTGACTGGCTGGTAACCTGTTGAAAGTTGCCAAAGACTGCCGAGGGTTAGGCAAGAAATTGGACTTGAGGGAGTAGAACTGGTGGCAATGGAAGGTTTAATCTTATTCCAAAACCAGACTTGTGCCCTTGAGAAGCAAAAGTTATTTTCTACATTCAGACTAGTTTTTTTTCACTTGGACACATTTTTCTATGACTGATCTTCTAGTTCTGAACAAAAATTAAGAAAAAATTGCAAAAAAAATGTTCACTAATAAGTTATTTTCTGACAACAATTGGAGTCAAAAATTTGAGAATGCAGATACTGACAGAAGAGTTCCTCCGCCCATAGAAGTTGGCATAACACGTACCTGTGATGAAATACTTGTATCTAGACCTTTAAGCCCAGATTCAAGGGATCCAACTATATGCATAAAAGTAGTGGTATCCAGATTCAGTATATAAACTATATGGCTGTTGAATAAAACCTCCAAGAATGCAAAGTAGGCCCTTGTCAGCTGCACATAGAAGAAAATCTAAATAAAGATCTTACAAATTTCAGGCAAGAGAAAAAACTCAATGCAAAAGAAAACTAAAGAGCCTGGTATATTTAAAGTATAAAAAAAGCATTCACATGATAAAATTTTCAGCAAGGACTAGAAGTTCAGAACCATGCTTTTCAAACAACAGCATTTTCTCATTTCCCATTTTTTCTTCGGACAAATAGAAGCAACTATTTTTTTCGTTTCTTATGTTTTATTAATTCTTAATTTATAGTTCGTTCCAGAAACTGTGGTTAACCCTACAACCTATATGAAATACATCATAATTCAAGACTATTAGCATATTCATATTCTGTGAAGATAATTGTTGGGAAATGGCTGAGGGTGACTTGTTGGAGGTGTTGCAAAGTCTTGTGACCAGCCTGTACAAGATTATTTCCAAGGTATTTGTTTAGGAGATCAAGGGATTGCATGGCACATCTATTTCCACTTCCCAGCCATTGTTATTATAATTTTAATTAGCCTCCAAAATTTCCACTGAAATTTGGTGGACTCTGAGGCTTTCTTCCACAATTTCCAGCAAAAAAAAATTAGGTGTCGATGTAATTTCAACAAAATGGTGGAGGGATATACCCTATACCAGGTTTTGGTGTCAGAATGACTGAAACACCTAATTTGGCTGAAGTTCAAGCACGTTCCAACTTCATTTACAATAATTTAAAGTAGTATTAAATACTAACTATTCATTAAAAAAAATACTAAGTTGGTCCACTTTGAATGATTTGCAACAAATTCCAATTCCTCAGAATTTCCTTATTAACTAGAATCTCATATTCTGCACCACCCACACACACACAAAACAAGTAGTACCCACAAAATCAAACTGAGAAGATGAAGTGCACACAAACAAGCAGACATTCAAAATCATATGATTCTAGTTAAAATAAATCCAACCAGGTATTCAAAACTAATAGATGCCGAAAGAAGACTTGCAACAAAAGTTCATGTACCTTACGGAATGCCAATATATCAGCCAAAGGAATTGATAATGTCATCTTCAGTGCGATATCAAGTGCATCAGAAAGAGCTCTATCACCATATAGCTCAAACACCCCAAAGTTAACATAATTTCCAGCAAGAGCTGTTATTTGGCAAGAACACACTACAATCAGTTCATAACATAACATTTCTACAAGCTATTTATTTATTTGTTTAAATATTCAACCAGGAAAGCAGGGAAACAGCCACTACAGCATTTCTAGCTAAAAACTAGTATTTGCAATTCTGTCCTAGAAAAAAAATTTTAATTGAATGTACAACTCTGAAAGAGAACTTTATTTTGTTGTCTCCTGTTTTCAATTTGAAAAGAATGGCAGTAATGGAAGAAGAGGAAAAAGTTGAGATGCTCTTATTAAAACACAGAGGCAAATAACAGAAATGAAAAACAAAATTTAAACATCAGTTTTCTTATAGTATCTCCAATTTATTCACTTCGAGCTTATTTGTTGAACTACACGAATTGATGGGGTTTCTCCAATTATCTTCATCGATTCTTTAGCTTGTCTTTGTTACGGTCACATTATTTTTTTGAGTAATCATATTTCTTTTAAGAATTTACATACATAAAACATTGATGCATGTCTTACTCATCTATAACACTCCTCTTTTTTTTTTTTTTTTTTTTTTTTTTTTTTTTTTTTTTTTTTTTTTTTTTTTTTTTTTTTTTCCAACCCAACTCCACTTTGTCAGCTTTGCTGACTCAGCTTCCAAACTGGGGCCCACCTGCCGAACCCTACAATCTTCAGGGGGCAAGGAAACTCTAGCAATAATTGCGAGATAGGTACCTCAGTGAGTTTTGAACCCCAAACAGGCAGTTCCCCAACAAGTCCCCCAACCACTGGACCACAACTCGTGAGTTAAACTTCCCATTGAATAAATGAAATTGTTAAGGTCGCCCATGATTCAATCAATATTTCATGGTCTCACCCTTAACATGCCTTTCTTAAACCCACATTACTGTTACAAGAAACAAGAGGTTCATGGTCTCACCTCTCGTGAGAATAGTCAAAGAAATCCATATTCCCTTGTATTTGAAGGCGTATATATCAGCAACATTTGGGAGAGACAAAATCCTTGACCCATAAGCAACAATCAATTTACTGACTTCTCGGAAAAGAAGTATGCCATTAGGAGAAGATGAGTCAAAAGTCAAACGTTGGGCTTTGTTCAGTACAAACTCAGCCATGAATTTCAGTAAAGGGGTGGTCACCTGCAGTATTAAGTATTGAAAATTTGAGAAAAGAATAACCACTAACTTTGGAAGAAATAAATAAGGAACCAAATGTGGCTGGACATGCACATAATACAGAGAGAGATTTGTGCAGGACTGGAAGAAAACAATGATATCAAGAGATAAGTATTTAATTCTACCTGATCAACAAGCTACAAGATATAATGCAAAGTGGTTGTTGAACAAGAAACAGGCTTTTGCATTTGCTTCACAAGACATTTATCTATTTAATTTTAATAAAATCTTTCTGAAAATGTGGAAATCCTTAATTAGTACTAATGGTTCAGTTCCAAAGTATGAAAGTTTAGACAATTCATTGTTGGCTTAACCACTTAAGACATTAGAACCCTGTTGAATTTCTCGATAAAGGAAGAAGTTAACATATCCTTTACCTCTGGTGTATCAGACCAGTGCAAAATGCCTTTCAAAAGAAGCGGCATGTGTGCGGGGTACAACCAATCAAACAGAAGCCCATAAGTTCTGCGACTGAAGATATTCAAAGAGAAGAGCATAAGAATAATATTATGTTATTCAATTCAAAAAATGAAGAAGTATTTACCTATTTGTGGCCATGGCAATTCCCCTAAGGTCTCTCATCAGCCCAATTAACGCATACTTTACAGCATCAGTACGAAACATTGAATCAGGAGTTGATTCCAGATTGATGAAAACCTAAAATACCACATACAGTACATGAGTAACTAAAATTAAACCCTACAAAAATAGTTAACGTTGGCAATACACAAATAGCAACAATCTTTCTTCAAAGAACTCAAGCAACAATGACTAATAAACAGAGAGGACCAAGAGGAATTTTTTTAGAAATTAAAACAAATGTGAGGTAGAAGTGGGCTTATTGTGGGATAAGGTCCGGGATTTCCGTTTCTGCTAGGGTTCAGGAAATACCATTTTAATTTATCCATATGGATTTGGAATTTTGCAATAACTTAAGAGATTGTTTTCTTCTAGTTGGCTTGTAACAATGAGTAGCTGTTATTCTATATTTTCTTGATAGCTGGACCCCTTGTTCAAGTTCATTGTTCTGGTTTTCACTTTCATTAATAAAATTCATTCTTATTCAAACGACTGTATAGCAGGTTTGTAAATTCTCTCCTATTATGAGAAAGAAAACCACACATTGATAACCAATAGCGAACTTAACACTGAAATCAGTATGGTCAAGTATTTTAACGAAGAGCACAAGAAAACATGTGCAGAATATACAGCATGCACATAAGCAAAATTTGTCTGTTAGAGAGAGAGAGAGTACTTGCAGAAGTGGATCCATGGAAGATTTAAATTTCACAGGGCTGTCTTCCATGAATATTAGCCAACCAATTGTGTAATAGAAAGTTGTTCTGCTGCGAGAACATCTATACTCTTCTAGAAATGGGAAGTGCTCCCTCTGAAAAGAGACATTCAAGATGAGAACTTTTCAGACAAGAGACTCAAGATTTTCAAATCAAAGCTGTAAATGTAAAAGAAAGACATCTCAGATCTGGATTTACAGTGTGATTGGCAACTATAAATTTGACCGTATCCAACTTCAAAAGTAGCTTTCCAGTCATGTATCTGCCAAAAGAATTATAGTGGTACATTAAGTAAGCACCATTAAGGGAAATGAGGTTCTCTTAAATCAACAAGCAACTCCAATGCTCTAAACCAAATATTGAAATAACAAAACTAACCCGGATGCCAGCTCCAAAAATAAACTCAGGGTGTGACCAATGACCTCCTCACTCTGAGAATAGGCAAGGATTAAAATGGAAAACAGAATAAAGAAAAGTATCTAACATAAGCAAAGGATGAAAACTATTTCACCTCAGTATAACATTTCAGGTTTGTAGCAATCTTGCCAACAATTGCATTTAACATTAAAAGATGATCATGAAGTCCAAGAAGCTCAGAAAGGCGGGCATATAACTGCTGCAACAAAAGGAGAAGCTTCAAGCGCAATGTTAACATAACTTTAAAGAATGGAAGGGAAAAATTAATTACCTTTGAAGAATGCATGGCTTGATCACCCACATAAGACTTCCGAAAATGTTGAAAGAAGGTAAGGATTGCACGATCAAGTCTTTGCTTGCTTATTTCAC
The DNA here is from genome assembly GCA_903112645.1 of Prunus armeniaca. Lineage (NCBI taxonomy): Eukaryota > Viridiplantae > Streptophyta > Magnoliopsida > Rosales > Rosaceae > Prunus > Prunus armeniaca. The sequence goes on from CAEKDK010000002.1 coordinate 5,610,554, forward strand.
CATATCTCTGCCAAATGACAGAGCGATTAAAAAAAAGTAAAGAAAGGTGAACAACGTTACAAGTTGCATCCATATTAGGAATTATTTTTTTCAGAGAAACAAAGTTTTATTAAAGATCTAAAATCACAATACAAAACTTAGTGAACCAGAAGTCCACCATCAATTGATACAGCCCTAACAAACAAAAATCTCTAACATATACTTCATACATTGTAATACAAACTTTAAAAGCTATCCTACAGCAGCACCCCAATCTAGTACAATTACAGAAATGAAAGATCCAAAAGCTAGAGAAAGAGAAGCCCATAAGGATGCCCAAAACCTGACTCTTTTCCAAGAATTCTGTTCTACATCCCCACTATAGTTCTCGAAGATTCTCCTATTTCTCTCTAACCAAAGTACTCAAAAGACAGCTAATTTCTTGCCTTATTTCCACTGCAAAAAGACATACTTTTCAGAAAAAAGGTGACTGAGGAATAACCCAATTAACCCGCCTCAATGCATATGAACAGTATAAATACAAGCGAGGTTGCTTATTTAATGTGTGTGGTAATTAATAATGCAATGGAACCAACAGGTACGCTTGTTACTTTTTCTTTTTCCAGAAAATATAAACTATATTATAGTTTCATAATAAATACTATTTTGTTTCTGTATCTGTATCCTAGTATTAGAAGGTAAGATTAATTTTATATCAAACCATGACATGAAAAACCACCAAATTTGGCAGAGAAAGATAAGAATAATGTAGCATTGGAAGGTAAATATTCACTTCAAATCTAAAATTTAAAAAGGTAAGTCATTCCTGCTGCTGTGTACCTGGCTGTGTACCCCACTGTCAGTGACATTTATTAATTGCAAGATACGAGCCGAAAGTTCCGCATCAAGTACTTCTTGTGACTCAGCACTGCATAGGAAAAATGTAAAACATAAAAAAATAAAAAAAATAAATTGTAGTAACAATACCATGGTACACTCTGCATTGAAGGGAAAAGATAAATGAAGAAAAGGAAGAAATGTAGTTTTTCTTTAGATTGGAAAAGTAGTTTTGTTTTCTTTACCTGCACCCCGTACATTGTTTTATCTTAAGAATTGCAGCAACAATATGAACAATCCAAGCAAGTTTGGCTTCAATAACAGAGAGGTCACTGTTATCACTGGTCTGCACTCGAGCTCTTTCCTATTTAATTCAAAAGAATTTATCAAAAACATGAAGTCAACAAATTTTTCTTTTTAATTTCCAAAAGGCATCCTTCACTATAAATGCTCATACCGTATATATTTGCAGAATAGGCTCCACTATGTTTATTATATACAAACTACTGCTTTCATACTGCAATCCAAAGAAAGGTGGTTACAGAGCCAATTATAATAAAAACAAATCAGTTCCACATGTCGATGTCAGGATACATATTTAAATGCAATTCTATATACAAAAATAGTCATTTAACAATTTGCAAAACAATATTTTCTTGAAACTGAAAAAGAGACGAGCGCATATTATTTGTAGAGGCTAGACCTGGAATCTACAGAGGTAAGGAAAACAATCCAGCTGATCTTGCAGAAGTTCAACATTGTCTAATGGGTTCTCAGAAAGATCATCTGGCGATCCATCCTGTAAATAGTAACAGAAGAAAAAGAGAGTGATGTCCCAACTTTGAAAGTGAAATTATAATATTGACCCAGAAAAGCTTTTGGTGTATACCTGAACGGAATTAAATCTTGATGTGATGAAACCTTCCGTAATTTTAGGCACAAATTCATCAAGCAAGCTGGGTGCATCGCCTTTCAAGTATGGTACAGATGTCACCAATCTAGACCATAGTCCTAAAAGGTAGTATACACTGCTGCTGGCCCACTGGCAAGAAGAAAAAGTTTGTCAGTAATTCAAATTGCAATTTTTTAATCCAGATAATTAGTTCTGGCCACCAGGCGCTATAAACACACTAGGACAAGTAACATTTATTGAATGAAATTTTTGACTTTATAGAAAAAGCAAGAGCAATGCATCTGTTGGAAACACAGAAGAAGAATTAGTAGCAGGTTATCAAACCGCCCGTATAAACAAGGTGCTCTGCCTAACTGAGCTACCTTGTGCTGTCTTCTATCTTTATTTATTTATTTATTTTTACTGTTTTACCTTCAAGGGTATTTTTATGAGTCAAAGTAAGTAATTAAAATATAAACAAACTTCAGTGGCCTCATATTGAAACCAGCAATTACAGCAATATTATTTTCTTCTGCATCCATGAAGCACGGATGGTAGTGCTAAGATAGATGGTAAAAGTGACTACAACAAAACAGAACAAAAATTTGTGAATTAAAGAAACATTAGGATTGACAATGAAGAACTATAAGATAAGAGTGACTAGACTTATATGGTATGACATACAATATAGACTACTAGATGCACTTAACTAAAGGAAGACTAATTTAAATAGAAGGAAAAAGATTGTGAGGCCAATCAAGACTCACATGGGTTGAAGTAAAATGAAAGGATCTACAAAATTTAGATTTAAAAGATAGTATAATATATAAGAAGGGTAGATCAATTGCCGACCCCATACATGGGACAAGGGCAAGGGTGACACTAATTTATCGTGGAAGTGTTTTCATTTAACAGCCTAATATGCAACAATCTTTGGGTAATGCTTAAAATAAAGGGACGAAAGCCAGTCAACCTTCCAGGATTGCAAAGACTTTAATGTGAACTCTGCTACTAAACGAATCCAGTCACTATAGCCTTCCACATTCACAAGCTCTGACAACTGCAACAGATTTTAGAAATTCGATGAGCATGAGCAAAAAGTTGATCAACTCAAAGCAAGATTTACATGCCAGAAAAAGAAATTCATAATCAGCATGAGAAATTACAAGCTATCTACACAATCTCACATCAAAATTCACCTTTTCAAGGTACAAAATCATCACAACAATAACCCCCTGAAGATAATCATTGTACATAAAAACAGATAAGATTAAACTGTTGAAATCCCCCCTGAAGTTGTAGCTAATTTTGGATATGCCCCTTAACCTTTTTTCTTAGAATACCCTTAAACAATGAAATTAGCCAATCTACCCACTACTGTTGAATTTCCTCACATTTTCCGTTAAAGAATATCATGTACCCAGCACCACTCCTGCAGCCTTCTCTCTCTTTCCTTCCTGCCTGCCTCAAATTCCATCTCAGGAACAGCATGGCTTCATCACCATCACCACCCAACCCACGAAGCCACCACCCCCACCCATGGGTCCACCCTCACCAACACAGCCACCACCAAACCCCAACACATTTCTTCTTATTCTTTGAAACCCCACAACCCACCACCGAATTAATATCAGAGAGAGACACAGAGAGAGGTAGTGGGCTGGTTTGGCTGAGCTGAGGGATGGGGAGGTGGGTATGGGTGGGAGACGAAGGGGTTGGAGGCTTGAAGCTGAGGAGAATAGGGGGGGGTGCTTCCTCTTTTTTCCTTCTTTTTTTCTTCATTTTTTTCCAAAAAAATAATGTTTTTAATGATTGAAGTGTCACATGAGAGGCCTGTGACCCTTTTTAACAGCAAATTGGATGAAATGTGATGCATTTGAAGGTAAGGGGAAATTGGCTGTTTTTAACAGTTCCAGGGAAATTTATTCTAAGAAAAAATGGTTAGGGGGTAGATTGAATTTCAACAGTTTACTCAAACAAATATCCAAAATAAAATGTAGACTACACACACACACACACGTAGTTAAATGATTAACCAGAGAAACCAAAAATGACTCTTGGGTATTTCTTACCAAAGAAAAAGCCTGATATCAAAATTACCAAAAGAATCAGATTTACCTGATAGTTCACTCGGAAACGTCCCAGAAGACGACAATATTCATGGTAATTATCATGATCAGCAAGACCTGATTTCAGTCCAAACAAATCATTACAAACCAAAACCCAACAGATGAAACATATAATTCTTAAATTAACCAATCAGATTTCAGGCCAGTCATTTACAGTATTAGCTCAATAGCTGACAAGTGTCTAAAACTTGGAAAAAGTAAAATATAGATCAATGTTTATTATACTAAGGCATAAAGCGAGGCGTTTTATGGAAACCCTCGCGAGGCATAAGTCACGCTGTGTTAATGCCTTAAATCCCTATTATTATTATTATTATAATAAAATGTATATATATTTGGGTCATATGCATTGATATAAAACGTATGGCTGAAATAAATAAAAATTGGGTCATGTAAGTATAAGGGCTGGGATCATAAGAGAAAACTTATTAAAATACCAGCCCATAAGTGAAACACTACATTTCACTAGCCCTATTCTTCTCTGCTTTTCACTAACCCCATCCCCCTCCAGCATCTCTCATCTCTCACTGGCATCGACGTCGTCTGGTTGCTCCCTCATCTCTCTGGTCAGATATGGCTCATATCTGCCCAGATCTAAGCTGTTGGGGGAGAAACAGACACGGGGCGAGTGCAGACGCGCAGCGCCTCTTTGCGCCTCCATCACGCACAAATCGCACCTTGACAGTGCCTCCTTTACCTTGGGCTCTGCATTTGGCACTCTGATGCAAGGGAATGCACCTTGCAGTGAAGCATGCCAGATGTGCGCCTTTAAATCATTGATATAGATACAAATCCTAGCCCCAATCAATAAATGGCAAAGACTACAACCTAGAATAAGTATGGGTAAAAATTGTCCATCGTTTTTCATGCAAAAGCGTGAAAAAGCAAAAGGGGAAAACAAAATAATATCTATAAGTTTATAAAATATATACATATACAGTAAGTTTCTAGTAAGTATTATATCTAAGGAGTTAATAATTACCAAAAATGTACACAAACAAATTATTTTCCATTCATCATCATTAGAGTACAAGATACATTACAAACAAACGGCAACAGAAAAGGGACAAGCCAACCGCACCTTGCCCAGTTTGTAGGATTTCTTTGGTTCCTGTCATTAAATGGGCCAAAAACTTAGAACGGGCGGCATCATTTGTGAACAAAGATCGTCTAACAGAAGCTAGTCGCACCAAGCACTCCAGTGCCTAGAAAGAACCACAGTGAAAACTCAATTTCAAGACATTAAACAGTAGAAATCACATGAACAATAAATACATAATATTTAATTGGTGGGAGAAGAAAATTTATACTCCAACAACAAAGACCAATGCATATTACATGGGGGGCGGGGGTGAAACTTCCACTGCTGTATGCCTGCACATACATGAAGTAACTGTATGTGCTTGCAGTTATCGGGAACTACTGAAAATGTTCTTTCAGAGGATGTACTTTACACACAAAAACAAAAAATAAATAATTAAACCAAGATAAAACATTTATTAGCCATTATGACAAGGATCCATCAACAACATATCCAGCATCAGCAATAAATTAGCCCGAAAGTGAGTTTTTTTCCTTTATTCAGTATTAGTATTTACCAGTAATATTCTTGATTTATGTCCTTATGTGAATTATATAAATTGACACGGAAAGCATTCCCAATCATTCCGAGATAAATTGAACCTCGTTCTGGGCTTTAACTACTCCAGTGTTTCGTGACTTGCGATTCTTTCTTCTAAACATGGACACCAAAGTTTCTGTGTCTTAAGTTTCTTGATCATAGCTTAGGTGGCTTTATTCTGTTTACAGCCTGGTTAGGTGCTGTTTTGTGTTACACTCTTGGTGTCTAGTTTTTTGCAGGTTGAGGGTTGTATCTTTTGTGTGGACAGCTGGTGAACTCACCATTTTCTACTAATATAAGATTACTAGGTTTCCTACTTAAAAACTATATGCGTTGACCTAGTTACCTTTTAAAATCGCAAAATTTACTGAACATCTTACAGATCACACTTGGATAAATATTCATAAAAACTTTGTGCATCAATACAAGCTCAGCAATAGTTATTGCTACTTGCCCAAAACACACCATAAATTTGGAAAATACCTACAGGCCAAACATTATCTAAGACAACTTATAATGCAACCAATGTAAAAGCAAATGACTGACTAGGTGGGCATACTAACTACAAGAAATTTGCAATCTGCCTGGTTTCAGTAATTGTGAGAATGTTGCATGCTATAGACCTTCCATAGGTAAGGATTAAAATATACATACCCGCACATATAACAGTACTCTGGACTTACAGAAACATTGATGGAAATATCAATATCGGTAGAAATATCGCTATTGGTGGATATATCGATATTGGTAGAGGTATCGGTATCAGTGGAAATATCAATGAAAATAAAAACAAATACCAAAATTTGCTTTAAGACAGAAATTTAGAATGGAACATTAAGAAATGTTACAATCAATACTGCATAAATTAGGCATTTAACTCTTTGAAACAGCGCATCCATGCAAGACAGAAGGCATGTATAATGAAAACTATAAGTGATCTAAATACTCTTTAATAATTTGTGTATATAATTTGTATCAGATCTATATCAATTTTGTTTTCATTTGTATAGAATAGAATTATATAAGTTTTATAACAAAATGGATTAATTATTTATTGATTTGACAAATGATTTTTTATCGGTTAACAAGGATTATAATGAGAATATTTTCAGTAATATGGGTTGTATTTGTCAATACAGAGTATTTGAATAATATCGATCACGTCCTACATTCATTGGTTGTGAATCGTAAACAGCCTCACCCCAAAATCGTTAGCCCATTAGTTTACTCATGTGTTATTGAGATGTTTAGTTTACTGGTTAACACTTCTACTTCGTTGCCGAAATTTATCTTAAATATGTTGGTTTTGAGAGAAATTCCACTGAAACACTGAAATACTACCCAAAGAGCTGATAAAACCAAAGTTTCTCCGATGTTCTGGAAAGATAGGATATTTAGATCCTTGTTCATCATGCATTGGGGTGAAGCTATCCTACTTGTATGTTGGAGATTGTTCTACATTCACCTTGCAGGTGTATTGGGTTCACAGTTAAGGACTTTTTCACAGTTAAGGACTTTTTTTTCTTATTTCCGGGGGAATGCAACTTTGGGGTCCGAGGCAGAATATTAACTGCAGAGAATTTGTTACCACAGAGCCATTTCATCACCTGACCAGCTATAGCAGAATGGGCAAGGCAATGAGTCTTCATCACTACATGGTTGCTGGGATTATAAAATTGAATAAAAAGAAAAAGAAAGGGATGTTCCTTATTCAAGAAGGCATTTTCTTCATTGTCGCATGGTTGATGGAGCTATAAAGGACAAAAGAAAGAGATTTTGACTAAAAGAACTCAGCAATGTACCTTGTAGAGTGGTTCCAAAGGCTAAAAGTGGAGTACTTACCTAGAAAATATAGTAAAATCACCAGTTGTTTTGCACTGCTCTCAACTTTCTTCATCTTGTATTTCTCACTTACTCCTAGGTTCTTGCTTATCTAATTTCAACCTTAAATATGTCATTCATTTGTGGATCATATAGCCTTTAATCACTTAGGGGACTGTGCTGCATATGATCCTGGTACTTGGGCAACTTCATATGATTCTTTTAACTATTAAAGCTACAGATGTTTTACTGGTTTCTTTTGTTGCCCTTTTCCTATTCTTTTCATCGGTATGCATAGGAATCAGGATAATTAACATGATGTACAAGTTCCATGACATGCATAACACCCTCATAACTCTTTTTTCTTTTCTTTTCCCTTTGAAAAGAAGGAACTTTAATATATCACAAAAACAACTACACAAGCAACGGACAAGAAATCCATTTCAGCATCCTCATAACTCCAAAGATTTCTCAACCAATTTAGGTCAGTTCACTATTAAAAATCTTTGGAGTTATGAGGATGCTGAAATGGATTTACTCGCTATAAAAATCCAAATATGCCAAACATTGATGAGCACAGTATCACGCCAAAGTAAATGCCAGTTAAAAACTTGACAAAATTAAAAGAAAGTGTTGGAAGAAAAAAAAATGTGCCTTCAATCATCCGATACAAAACTTCCAATCACAGAAATCATCAACAATTATTTAAACAGAAAATTACATATACTAACCTCCTTTGAAAGGGGGGCCTTTGTAATGGCATAGTAATCAAAGAATACTTGAAGTGTTGATGGATCCTCCAAAACTGACCTCCAAGCAGATGGAATCTGTAAAATTACTAGAAAATTATTATTTATGATCCATTACAGAAGGGACTCCTTGGAAGACCTTCAAATGGTTAAACATCCAAAACAAAAGAGGAAAATACCTGAACAGTACCAAATTCTTCAGAACTTTCATCAATTGATGTCCCAACAAAATCAAAAGATAAACATTTAAGTGAAAGAGAAAGAGCCAACTCTTGCAATCGACTTGCAACTGTGCATCACAAGAAGTACAATATTAGAAAGCAGTGGTAAGGGAGAAACCCAAACAATTTTAGAACGAACGTCATCATATTACCATTAGTTTCCAGTTGACGCAATGAAGTTAAGGATATTTGGAATATTTGAAACAGAGACTGATCCCTGAAGGAGCAGGCAACCCTCCGATGATGAGTTGAGGGCAACCCAGGATTAGGCTGACCATTTAGCAGTTTATGAACATAGAGGCAAATGTTAGTCAGTATATATTAAAAACTTGGATAGTTTGAAAACGAGAGGCCATTTGATGGAAACAAAACAAAAGTTCATTCAATTCTTGTTTGCAAAATTGAGAAATGACTTCAAATCAATAGTGAAACTAATCAAATAATAACATGCCTACAGATGTTCGACCAAGGGCAAACTTTGAGTGCTCAATCTAACCTCTGTTGATGTTCATGAAGAAGAAAATCAACAAATAAATATCCAAAACACACACATTCATCTAACCATCCAAGGATGCCTTAAAGAAACTCCAGGATGGTAGTAAGACAAGAGTAAAATAACCAAAAATAAATAAAAAAAATTCAAGGAAACTTTCTGTAACTAAAAGGTAATATATCGCCTTAATGATGATAGACTGAGGGAAAAAAAGATTGAAGTCTAACCTGATTCATCTCAGACACAAGTTGGCTCAATATCTTCAAACCAATGGCATAGTGATCAGATGTTGCCTGGTAAAACAAATTGTTTGTGAGTTACAGTTATCAGCAAAATGTACTGACTAGAATATATAAAATAGGGAACACAACCTCTTCAATCTCTAAGTAGTAGCACATGTACTCAATATAAGGAGTAGCACGTACTCAATATAAGGAGTAGCACGTACTCAATATAAGGAGTAGCACATGTACTCACAGGTAGTAGCACAGTTCTAATAGACCAATATTACAAAGCAAATGGAGCACATGAAATTCAATACAGTATAAGAAATTTGCTTACTGAGAAGAGAAGAAATGAGAAGCTACTAAGTATTAGAGCTTGGTTTTTGGCATTGATTCAGTGGCTGGGACCTTTGACTAATTTCAAAACTGAAGACAAATTTGTTGGTTATTTGTCTGGTATCAGGAAATATTAGTAAATATCGGGATATCGGGGTGGTTGGGGATATATAGCTGATAAGAGGGAAGAAATAGGCATCCCCCCTCTCTTATCTGAATCAACACCTAAAAAAAAGGGATATATCGGCTGATATTTTCATCCTTGGATGGAACTATAGTCCGATAGTTGTGTTTTCAGTGGTGTGGACGAAAAATGAAACAGAAGAATACTCGAAAAGTATGCTGGTGAGGTTGTGGTGATTTTGTGAGATAAAATTCAATTTTGGACCTCTCTATAGGATTCAGTTTCTTTTATGTTTTGGGATGTACCATTGTACTATATATAAGCGAACTGGAAGGATGTTGGCAGTTAAGATTCTGTTTATCTTAGATTCAATATAATGCAGTTTTGTTGTATGTGTCCTGGTTGATAGTGTCAGTATTTTTATTCAGTGGTTGATAGTGTATGTTTCCTGGCTGATAGTGTTTGTTCAAAGTATTTTTATCTTAGATTCAATTCAACAGCATTGCCACAGAATCCTAAAATTTTGAGTATCAAATGACAAACAAAAGTTCATGATGAAAATATATGCACATTAAATATGCACACATACATAAATAAATATGAAGGTTAGTACAATAGACCTTACAAAAGAACATAGATTGCTGGGTACTTGAAGAAGTTACAACTACAAGTTATAAAAAGAAAGTCCCATCACCTGGTTCAAGAAGTTCATCGACTCTTTCACCACTTCCCGGAATCGATCATCATCAAACCACCCAAACTTGGTGAGTCGACATAAGAGTTGGATTAAGGACGCAGTCACAAATGGCTGCAACTCAGGTCCTCTAGTGGCCAAATAGTTAATAAGGTAACTCCCTACACAAATTTCCACATTGTTCAATTTCATACATTGAAGGTAAGATGCAAACAAGAAGAAGACCAACAAACAGATATATGTCAGGGAGATTACGAATATCAAGACGAAGCTGCAGAGCAAGGCTATGGTCAGTGACTTGCTTCAACAAACTAGAACTAGCTAGCATCAACGCGTACGGAGTCACGGCATTGTCCAGAATGTATTGGCACTGTGAAATGTATTCGATGTTCACAGAAAAGCATTTGAGAGTGTTCTCAGCGTGGGCTCGTTCAACAGAGTCCTGCGAATTGTATAGCCTCTCACACAAAGCCTCCAGTTGCCGTAACCCTTCCATCGCTTCAAAAATCCTATCATCAACGTCAGGTTCAGATTCTCAGCACAAGAAATTAAAAAAAGTAATCAAAACACATACACAAAATAGTAGCAGCATCTACTTTAGCCCAATATCAGTTTCCAAGAGATGAACAGTTCAAATGCCTGAGACAAACAATCATAGGTTTTCTCAGAAACCAAACAGAGCAGCCCAATAAATTTGCAACTAATTTCAAATGAAAAACAAAATGGAAAAGCATCAGTTCTGAATCTGCACAAGTAAAAACAGAAAGAGAAGAGCATCACGGCATTGTAGAAGCCATGCAAATGATCCTAGGAGATTGAAATTCACAGTAGAACAATCTCCCAAGACAGTGCCAGAAGGCGGTTGTACCTTTTGCAGTGGATCTGAGATCGAAACCCTAGCGCCCAGTGGCCCTAATGTTGCATTGAAAATGGGAATTTCGACCGCACAAAGATATATTGGGATTCTTTTGGTGTAGGTATTGGATTTTCTTTACCCTGGTGCCTTGTGAAGGAGTCTACAATGGCGAGCAAGCGAGAGAGCACAAATGTGAGTTTTTCTTTCTTTTTCTATAGAAACGGGCCCCTTAAATTTAGACACGGCACGCACGAATATATATCAATCTAGCTTTAGAGAGGATCCAAAATCCCATTTGGACGCCATAAAATTAAATTAAAAAAACAATTTTATTAGCTTAATTAACAACAAAAAAATACAAATCAAAAAGGGAAGATTTGTAAAGGGTTGTTTGGTATAAAATTTAAATACCATTTACGATTTTATGAACTTATGGATACGTTTTGAGAATAGAATCCGCGTGTGGTATGGTATTTTTTCCAATATGGTTTTTCTTGTATGTTGTTACTAAATCTACCAATGTTATTACCATATTTATTAATTGGCTTCCCTTTTTTTGTCCGTGATTTTGTGCCAACTATTGGACTTTCAGGTTGTTTAATATTATTTCAGAGATCGCACACCGTTACATTATCTATTTTAACTACATAGAACTGTCTTTCTTTATTGTCAAGTTTGTTTTCCGTTAACAGTAAAGTAATGCACTTTTGAAAAAGGGTTCGAATTTGAAAATTTAGTTTCTAAATCGTATGTTTTCCATTATGTTGTTGCCAAATCTATCAATGTTATTATGTACTAATTTTTGTCTCATAATTGTTTGCCTCTTGTTGGAGGATTGACATATGGTATTATCTTATTTTAAAAACAAGACTTGAGTTTTCTATTTGAGTGTTGATATTTGTACCATATTTATTGATCACATTGATGACTACTTCTCTAGTAGAGGTGGGTCTACATACATATGCAGAGTCCACCTCTATGCAGGGTCTACATCAATGTGGTGCAAATAATATTATTGTATTCCAAACCAGGGAACTTCATGTTTGTGTGGTAAATATTGCAAAAAGGCTTATTTGTTGAAATGCTCCTTGTGGTTTTCAAATAGTCTCAGTTAGCCCCCTCAAGTTTTAAATGACTCAATTTCCCCTCTAAACTTTCATTATGTGACCAAGGTTGCCCTAGTCCGTTAATTTTAAGATAAAAATCATAAAATTAGTTGAGGTAGCATGGGTATTTTGGTAAATTTAAATATTAAATATTCAAATTAAATATTAAAAAATGCTTGTAATTATTTTAAATGTTTAAAATATATAAAATAAAAATAAATTAGGAATAACTTTTTAACAATACCCAACAGCCCCTCCCATCCCCCAAGCTCGACGGTATTGTCAAACCCTTCATCTTCTCTCTCTACCCATCGACTCTTTCTCTCATCTCTGCATCTCCTCCCATGTTATCTCTCTCATCTCTCCTCTTTTCCCATGCAACTTAGATTTGGAGGAGAGAGTGATGCCGGAGAAATATCTCCCCCAAACTGTACCATGTTCTTTCACAGAATCAAAGCCATCCTAGAGTCCACCATTTCCAAATTTACAGAACTCCCCAATAAATAACTCAATAAATTTAAAAGTAAAAAGGGAGAGAAATCAATACCTACTGTGTGGGTGATGAATGATGAGTGATTGAAGAGGAAAAGAGGAAGGGGTATATGGGTGATGATGATGAAGGAAGAGTGATTGGAAAGAGAACGAGGAATGGAGGAGAGAGTGCAGGTGAGAAGGAGAGAGACAATCCCGACGATGATAGACGCCAAGGCTGACTATTGTGGCGAGTAGCAGAGATCGAAAAAAGAAAAAGGTTGGGAAGGAAAATATTTATTTGAAAACTAACGGAATGAGGCAACTTTGGTCATGGAATGGAAGTTGAAAGGGGTAGATTGAGTCCTTTAAACATCAAGGGGCAAACTGAGACTATTTGGAAAACACATGGGTCATCAGAACAAATAAGCCTTGCAAAACTTATGCTCCAAATGGGACTCGAACCTCTGACTTGATTGTTGGTAACAAGCACTTCTACCACTAGTCTAACCATTTTGTTGTGAAAATGAGTATAACTAATATATTTAAAAGCTTCCCTAAAGAACCAAAAAGAAATACAAAATATTAGCTTTAAACCCTTAACACATCTTTTTTTTTCCTCATTTTCTCCAGCCACTCTTTCTTTGTGTGCCACATCCTCTCCTTATTTTCTTCTCAAATTGATCTCTCTTCTCCTCTCTCTCTCTCTCTCTCTCTCTCTCTCTCTCTCTCTCTCTCTCTCTTATCTTCTTATTCTTTTTCTCCTTTTTCCTCTCTTCCTAGCCGTTGTACTCTAGGCATGACATTCGTGTCGTATTTGCAGTGTTTGTGTCAAGCCGCTAAGAAAAGTGAGTTGACATGGCATGACCCATAAGAAAACGGGTGAAAAATATCAAACACGAACACGACCTATTACAATTCATGAATCACACGACACGACTTGTTTCACCCATTACAAATAAAAAAATTATAATAAAAGAATTGAAAACTCACCACATATAGAACCACATTGTAGCCCCTTCTTTTCTTTCTCTCCTCCTCTCCCAATCCTAATAACCCAATCTCTCAACTTCACAAAATACCAAGCCCAAATCCATAAAATCAAAATTTCACAAAACATAATAAATGAAAACCAATAAATCACAATTGGAGTTAAAGATATAAGTAAATCCGTACCAAACCCACAAAATAAGTAACAAACAAATCAAACCCACCATGCAAGTGAGAGCGATGTGAGATCGCAAGAAGAAGAAGATGAGGCTAAGAGAGGTTCAGGTAAGGGAAGAGAAGATTGACAGAGATAGAGCAAGAGAGAGATCGCAATAAGAAGAGAAGATGAGGTTGGAGAGAGAGAAGTAAAGTGCTATCCGTAAGAATGAAGAGATGAATTCTAGGGGTAGGGATTTTAGAGTAGCAAATTACAAAATTACCCCCGCTTAACTGCTGGATTCGTGTGTTTGTAAATAAACAAAGAAACAACCCGTTAGCTTAACAGGTCAACACGATATCAACATGACTCGAATACCAATTTTATTATTTTTTTGGTGAATTCATGTTGTGTTAACCTGGAGCGTATAATATTGCCATATCTACCGCTCTCCTCTAGGATCAAGGCCATACTTCTTCTCCTCTCTTTGTAGCCATCTTACCCTACCTCATCTCATCTTTCCTCGATGCTGCCATCGCTAAGCAAAGATCTGCTCTCTTCATCTCCATCTCTCTCTCGCAGATGTTGCCTCACTAATGGCATCAACCAAAACCGACGACTTCCAATCGAAGCCAAAACAACCGCAACTGACCAGTAGCGGGTTGACGGCGATTTCATTTTAGCCAAGTTGATAGCCTCCCAGTCGGTACTAGGTTACCTTGTTTCGGTTCGGTTGCCGGATTGAAACCACCCTTACAAGTTACGGCTATTTTCCCCTTGGTCAGACTAAACCCCGTTGAGGGTTTCTAAATATGTTTTTGTCTTATTACCAAATGTACTAATATCAATTATTATACTTTTTAAGCATCTAGATTTGTATATAATGGAATGGTGGTAAATTATATCATGTTATTTGAGAATCATTAACTTTTTTTATTGAATATATGAATTAAGAATTCTCACTACCTACATCATTCTGCATGAGGTGAGTAAGCCAAATAGACTCATCCTCCTGCCAAATTTCATATTCATCACAACTTAAAGATAAGTTGTTTGGGAGTGAGCTACTTTATTACAATATCTAGAGACAAACTTAAAAGAGATAGAATTAAAACTAATTGCCAATACCCAACACATCACGAAAAAGAACCTCATATGTGCAAATAATCTTGTGGGAGAATATTCGCTTCGTGATTCTTCAACCTTTGATCTTCCTTCTATTTCTTCCTTAATTCTTGTAAAAAAGACCGGAGTAAATAGACCACACCCAGGGGTATTGGCCAAAGGCCCTCCGATGCCTTAGTTAGTTCGATTGAATTTAGGTGACACAATAGCTAAAAAAAGGGTACGGAGATTTCTCTAGGATGAGAATTGGGTGGCGGGAGCCGTGTATGTAAAATATGGAGACGACCGCCGGTAGCAGCTAGGGAGAGAGAGAGATGGAGAGTTTCGGGTATTTTCTCGGGTTGTAGAATTAGTTTTTGAAGTGCCTTGAATGATAAATGAAGCCATTTATTTATAGGAGCCTCAGAGGCTAGAGTTTCGTAGAGAATAAAACTATTATTAAGAAGGAGTTTATTCTTTCCCCAACTTGTAGAGATTGAGTCTATTAAGGATTTGATTGGGATCCAAATCTCTTAATTTGATGATGATCATATCTCCTTATTAGGATAATATCTAAATTAATGGTATTATCTTATTAAATAAAGATATTATCCCTATTAATTAATTGGCCAAATAATCCGGTTCAATTAATTAATTTAAGGGATATTCTTCTTTTCCATGTGGCGTGCTATAATTAGAGACGAAAATACTTGCTCCCACAATATGCACCAAAATGACTATCAACCTGGCCAAGTTGATTAACCACTACTCGAGTATCAGTCTCAACAACTAGGGACATGAAGCCAACATCAAGAGCAAACCGCAATCTTTCTCCAATAGTCAATTATTCTATAGCTTTAGGAGAAAAGCACCCAAAGATTGGTTTCGTCATCGCTCTCATTTTGAACAATTGCACCAATACCTTTTTTCTAAGAATTTACCCCACAAGCACTATCCACATTCAACTTTGGTAATCCATAATAGGATGGAATCCAACAGGTTGACGTTAGAGTCTTAGCTATAGACCTTTTGTCATTTATTCTGATAAACTCTTTATACATGGATTGAGTAATTGTATAGACAATCTCAAGCTTTCATAAAGGTTTACTATGAGTAGTACAATTTCTTATATATGAGATCATCAAAGAAATATAAACAATTTTTTTTTCTCCCTATCATCTTCCACTGCCACTACATGAGTCCAAAGATTTATAAATGTTAGTTCCGTCCTGACATTACAAATTGTGCTAAGAAACAAATAATTCCAAACTTTCTTAGCATATGAGAATTCTCGTCTAGCTTGAAGAACAAATTCAGTCTTCTTTCACAACTATGACAAACATCTTCATTGGAAATTTTCATGTAGTTGAGCTCCCAAGCACAAGGTAATATCCTCTGAAGCGTGTTGTACCCAAAATGTCTCTAGGGTCCACCCTCTAGAGCCTAAAGTGAAGTTAGGCCCAACTCCATTGAGGAAGGGAATGGCCCTACGAATTGGCAACGAGGCCTACCAAGCACGATCCCAAGAAGCACGTTGATCCCAAAGAAGGAATGATCATGTGTAAGGATCCCATCGACCGCCCAATATGAAGATGTCGCATCATTAGAGACCTAAAAGTCTCACATCGGAAGGAAACAAAATGAGCACTTCTTTCCAATATAGAAAAAAAGTTTTTTCTTCACAAAAATGGTAACTTGAAATCTTTATAGGCGTAAGGACATCACCTTTCAATCATTCTTTAGGGAAAGATCTGACTTAGTGGTTGGTGGCCCCACCCACCACCACCTCTAGTGACCTTTTCTCTATCTTCTTTCTCAAGAAGTCAACATTCAATATCCACTATAGTACAATCTCCCCAACGGTGTAAGGAAAACAAGTTTTTACAAAATATGCTTCTCAAATCCAAGAGGGTCATCCTTGATTCGATGGGTCGAAAATCAAGAATCAACATTTAGCGTCGTTTGTGGTAACGATTGATCGTTCACCTTCTTATAGCTTGCACCGAGGCGAGCATGCCCTCTAAGTAATGCATTTTCCTTCAATGGCTAAGGAACAAATGGAACTAGAACTCAATGCTTAAGAAGTAGAGTAAACACTAGTAATCGTGCAAAGAAAAAGGAGAATAAACATCCAAAAGGACAAAATGTAGCCTGAGATTGAGATTAGGCAAATACAAATGTCTAAGCTCATTGCTACAAACTGCAAGCTCCAAACAACCAATGAAAAGTTATCAACCCGATTATACGAAAAAACTTTGTGACCCTATGGAACCAATTGAGGAACCGTAGAGGGTGCACGAGAAGACTTTCAGCTTCCAAACATCTTGGAACTAGTATAAAACTACTGTGAATTCATCGATATGAAAATGCGGCAATTCACAAGTACAAATGAGAAGTATGACCATAGAAAAGACTCGAGTGATTATTATAACGTGTGTAACGTCGGGGGCATGAAAAATCCCATGATCGAGACATCGCAATTGCTCGAAAATATGAATATGATTCTTCACAACATTAACAACCAACTCTTGTGGATCAAGTAGGGGAAGCACATGCCCCGTTTATAGAAGACTTCCGGTCGACCACATGGAGACCTTTGAGAATGAAATGGATGCTCGAAAAAGCTCTGAGGCAGAAAGATGTTGTGTCTTTTGAACAATCCTCAAGATAGGGGCATGAACATGATTCAAATCTCTACTACCAAGGTCAATCAACAAGTTTCTAAACTTGAAAACTCAATTCTAGAACAAGTATGCTATGTACATTGACCAGTATTACATTGTGAAGGATTTAAGTAACATTAAGTAAAAGCCTGGGGAATAAATCCGAAGTTATATGACTCACACTCATCCAACAAACAACATGTTCGCAGCACAAACTCATCCCAGTAAGTCTATTCCATTTGACAGTGTAGGTACACGACATCTCACAGGAAATGAGACAACCCCATGAGACAGGTGGAACTCCTTCTCACCTTGAATAAATATTTAAACTGTGCAACCATAAAGACTAAATTTAGGTCGTGCATTGCCAACAACACCATATTAGAATAGAATGCCATATGTGGAATAGAAGTCGTTGTCCTGGGATGAAGCTTATTGGTAAATGTACTAACCCCCAGCAACATAATCACCATTAGAGGGGATAAAAAAGTACACGAGAGTGCTACACCATGTCATGCCGATTCATAGATAAGAATCCCGTGGAAATCGACACCGTCTTTGAAACCTAGAATAACTATAAAGAGATCTAAGACCCTCACACTGACCACATCCGTGCACAATTGCGACCAGTCAAGGACCTCTGAAAAAATCCCCATATCAATAAGCATCCCAACATAATAGTATAGATTGGGGCAAGGTCAGTGTCCAATCTAAACAATGAGGTTTTTACATAATTGTATGAGGATATGCTTGACATTGACCCAACCATCACCACACATTGATTCAACTTTAACCCTACCTTTCAACCCATCCAACAAAAAAGAAAAGCATATGATCCCGAACACTATAACACTATGAAAAACAAAGTTGGCAAACTCTTAGACATCAAGTTCATCAAGGAATCCTAATAACTCGATTGGTTGGCCGACATGGTTATGGTAAAGAAAGGAAACATTCACAAATGGTATACGTGTGTTGACTACAAGAATCTCAATAAGGCTTGTCCTAAAGACAACCTATTGATGGCCCGAATCGATCAACTTGTTGATTCAACCATACGACACGAGCTCCTCAGCTTCATTAACGCCTATTCCAGGTAAAACTAGATTTGTATACATCCATCAGACCATGAGCACATCTCTTATATGATAGATGGGGGGGGGAGGGGGTTGTACTGTTAAAATGGGATGTTTGTTGTTAATATGTTAACTCATAATTGTACAGGCCAATTAGTAGTATAGAAGGACAAGTACAAGGTCGTACCCACGAGGACTGAGAAGTTAAACTTAGTTATGCACTTAGATGACTGAATTCAAGAAAGTAAGAAGTTAAGTCTAAACATGCTTTAAAAAGAGATTGAGTTTAGAAAAAAATGAAGCAAGATGAAAATGGTGTTTGAAGTGAGAGTGCTTGTGATTGTGAAAACAAACTAACAAAATTAAATTGCAAATGAAAGCAACTAACAAGTGTAACAAAGAGTGGTCTTAAGGGTTGGAAAACAGATTTGGAGACTAGGGCATTCGATTCACCATAACAATTCAATTCTGGGTTATAAGGATTCAAGTAACAAGTCTAATTCAGATTCAAAGATTGATTCTAGCTAAAGTATGATTAAGCCATGGTGTCTTGGCCTAACCTTCTATTCCTAATTCCCTAATTTGATCATTGTTGTCTAACCTAAAATTAAGCATTAGGAATCCATTAAGCATAAAAGAATGTTTTAAACAACCAAGCATGTATCTAATCCCTATTGTCGAATGTCCATACATACTCTTCCTATTCATAGTTCAATTTGAATTAAAGCATGGTGTCTACTCTTAATTCAAGCCAAGATAGCTAACATACAAGTTTTAACGGTGATCAACCATTCAAACAAGCATATTAACTTATAAGCATAATGAATAACACAATAATCATGAATAAAACTTGAAACTTGAAATTTATAAACCCATAATATTAATGTTAGGTTACATCGAAGCCCTAGTTATGAATTTAACTGCTCATAATGGGAAAGAAACTTAGACAAAAACAAGAAAACATAATGAATGCAATAATAGTAGAAAAACCCATTTTCTGAAGTTCTTGTGATTCCATGGCTTCTCCAAGTGCTTCTCTACGTCTAATGCTTCTCCAAGAGCTTCCCCATGTCTAGAATGATGTATGACAACTAAGGAGGTGATTTGGGATGAGTTTAGGTGAATGGTGATGGCAGAGAAAGAGGAAATTCCTAGGAAAATGGAAGGAAGGCTTGCTGGAACTATTTTGGTGATTTGGGGCTGTTTAGAGTGTTGGGTTGATTGTTGGAGTATTTGGGGAATGATGAGAGTGTTTGAGGATGGATGGAGTGATTTGTGGGATTGTGAATCCCATGATCTGCACACTTTGAATGTGGAATATAAGTGGTATTTATAGGGAGAAGGAAGTGAGAAATCTGAATTGAATATGACTTCTACCTACAACACTTGCAATTGAAATCAGTTTCTTAGCTGCTACACTTCACCAGCAAATCCCACCAGAAACAATAGCTCATCATGACCAAGCAACAATTAATTTGGCCCAATCCAAGCTTGGATAAAGAAGATAAGTCTGAAACGAATTTCTAACCCAATCTCTAGTTTTTGCACCATTTTGCTTCAAATGCCTCAAGTGGTACCTAGGGCTCAATAAACTGAATGATAAACACAAAATAGGTTAAAAGCACAAGTTTAACAAAAAAACTTAACTAAATCATAAGCTAGAAGTGTACAAAATGATATATAATTGTGAACTGATCAACATTGTTTATTCTAAGAAATGTTAGAGCAACATACTAAAGGCTAGTCAATCGCATGTTTGCAGAACAAATCGGAAAAGCCTTGGAAGTCTATGTCGACAATATGCTCGTCAAGAGTGTCACATCTGGGCAACACTTGGAAAACTTATCAAAATGTTTTGAAGTGCTTCAAGCCTATAAAAGGAACTCTAACACCACATGGCCTATCTCATTCTCACACGTAGAAAAATAGGATATATCGTCATTTCGAAATTTATTTAACAAATAAGGATCAAGAACCTCGGTAACCTCAGGAAACTCAAGAACCTCCTTGTCAGAACCCTTGATAGACCGCCACCCGTCAAACAACCCCTCACCATACAAGTTGCCAGACCCCTCGTTGCCACACCCCTCTTCAGAGACCTTGTTAAACCCGTCACCTCTTCGTTGCCATAACCCCCGTCAAACAACCCCTCACCTCCTCAACCGCCTTATCAGCCATCTAGTATTCTAGATCTATTAATTTATTAGATAGAACAATTAGAAAAACAACATTGGTTGTAAAATAAAAACAATTTATAAAGGCAAGAAATTAAAACTCTAATAGTTGATAATAATAAAAAGTGCGTTTGTTGTCTGAACATGAAAGTTCTTTTGATTCTATTTCTCCACACTTGAGAGTTGTGTCATCCCGACCCAATTTTAACCATATATTTAATCTATTTAATTTATTGAATGGTGAAATTACATTTTTGCCCTCAGAGGGTCACGATAGTCACTTTTTGTTCGGAAAGGATTTTGGGGAATTGAGTGGCTCTATAGCATAAAGCTCAATGATAGGACTTCGTAAACATGCGGCACACCCAATTTGAGTTGTAACGAATGAGGAAAGGTCTAGAAATGAAAAGGACGTAGTAGGAATTTTTAAATTTGTTATTGTGGCAAACAGTACCGTTACAGTACTGAGCTTTTGCTATTTATTTTTCTTCTTCTTCTTCATCTCCCCCACGTCTCTCTCTTTCTCCGTTGCACATAACAAGGCCAAACCTTTAGCCGGTGATCTCTTCGCCATCCAACGACCGTTTCCTGTGAAATTGGTCCCTAAAGTTTCATATTGACGTTACCTACCTAACTCAGCCCTTTTTTCAGCTCGAAAACCCAAGGATTTTGGACTGGAATGACTGGAAGTATCGGTGGTTATCGAAGTTTTTGATACTGTTTTAGGCGACTTTGACCACGGAATTCAACGAGCGAGGTATGGAAATTCATCCCCTCATTGTGCTCTACCTATTTATGTAGTTAGTTTGGGTTAATTTGGAGTTTTGAAGACTGATTTAAATATCCATATTGGGCTGATGGTTCCGACTCTTTTTCACCCATTTTCGACAACTCTTTGGCCAGGATCCAAGACCAAAAGTTGCTCCCCTTTTTAGTCTGAACGCGTGGGTATAGTTTTTGGCTGGTGGTTTGGAGATTTTCCGTCATCAGAACATCTCTCAAGACACTTGCCCTTGACGGTGGCAAGTGCCAATGTGTGGGCCACTTTGGCGGTTCATAGAGTTCTAAAATGTTCCCCATGTCGTCCTGATCACGACGATATGCTTGGATTTGAATTTAGTTATCGTTTGATTGACAAACGGATTTACGCCTATTAGGCGATAATCTGGTTCGATATGTTTGGACCGTTGGATCAACTCAATTTCCAAGTATGTTGTTATCCGTACCTCTAGTATTGTGTAGGAACTCACGGATCGAGAATCGAGATCCCGGATACTCCGAATCAATGATTCAAAGATTATGTAAACTAGTGACCGTCCGATCATGCGATCGAGAGCGATCTAACAGCTCGATTTGAACCAAACTTCCAAGACATGTTTAGTAAACCTTGTGAAACCAATAGAGAACTTTGGATTAGAAATTTGAGGTCATGGGCCTCGTGGGTCCGGTTGACCAAAGATGAGAAGTTTGACCAACTGTTGACCACGAGTCTTTTGAGACTGTCTCATTCTTTGGGAATGTACTAGAATGGCTTTAAGACCTTTCCAAGGTTGTGTGACACGTTGAGTTTCTGGGAATTATGGGCTTGGGTGTATGTTTTGAATGTGGCCTTACAGTACCGAATAGTATTATTGGAATTGTTCGTCAATGATAAATATATGGGATTTAGAATTATGGTTATGGTGTATTGTTGAAAACTTGGTTTTGTTATGGCGTTATGATTTAGGGTGTGGTGGTGATATTGCTGGGAAACTGATTTGTTTGATAATTGATATTTTGGTTAATGAGGTTATACAAACGTGCTATCAATTCGATTTCGCTCTTTATCATGTGACACGAGACTTTCCGTTTATACATATATATTGTTATTATTATTATTATTGTTATTATCATTTTATTTTGATAATTATTATTATAATTCACTTATGGCTTGATAAAGGGGTTTGGTGTCAGTAAGAATATAATTAAATATCGATTATATGTTTACATTCAAATATATGTCTATGTGTTTGGGTTATGGGTACACTGGATATTGATGCGGGTTTTAAAAGGGTGTCTTAGAAAGTAAATAATAAGGGTTATGATGTATATTTGACTTTTGGCAGGGATTGCTTCTGAGCTTGGTTTGTTTTGGAGGTTTGGGATTGTTTGCTATCTCGCTTTTTAAAGGTAAATAATCATTATGCCAAAAATGAGCTTTAGCCAAGGATAATATCTGTGGCCAATTCACCCAGCCTACCGTGGTATTCGTGACCATTGCCTATTACTATATAATAGGCAACATATATTATCCGTGGCCTTTATATGGTTATGACATCGGATATTTCCTAAACTCCGATGCGTAAAAGATTTCTATGTGTCAAAAGAACGTTGACCCCTAATGCCTTAACCTGAAACAACATCAGTGGTTTCAAAATGAAGGAGGCTCAAGAGGTATTACAACATCAGTGATATCTCCTATACTGATGCTTGTTATGAATTATGACATCGCATAAACCAATAGTGCTATAGCGAATTATGTTATACGCCATCGCTTTTTCTATTTGCAAGCATGAAAAGCCTCTAATAGTGTTGGTTGTTATATAAATGTTGATGCTACTATTAGTTTTAGGCATCAGTGGTTAATGAAATCTCGTTATTGTTTTAATCTTTTAACTTCAGTTATTTCTGGAAAACTGAAGTTATTGTTTTAATATTTTAACTTCAGTTGTTTTATCTTTACATGTTCCACATCACACTTTACTTGGTTACTGTCTTAGAATATCAAAAAGGCATCATTTCCAAGTCATGTTGTGTTGTCATTGCACATAATATATATATATTTAAATATATCCATACTTGTCTATATATAAGCAAAATACTTGAATGATCCATACTTGTCACATCCAAATCATAATTTTTCCAACCACACACCACAAATTATCCATACTTGTCTACACATATGCAAAATATTAGCCAGAAAGACATGTAAAATGAAGGAGGAATGTTTAGTTCAATCAAAAAGCCACTCTAAGACATGAGTTGCCAACTCTTCTTGCACCTCGACCAATTGCATTTGGGTGTACATGTCCTTCCTTCTAACTCTATATTAAACAAAATAAAAAATAAAAAAACAAGAAAAGAGCATGTAAAATGTAAACACAAATAGTAGAAATATGAACATAAGCTTAAAAAGTACAAGTGACTAAATTTGCATAAGATATGTTATCACTTCAAATTGCCCAATATACAAATTTACCAAATTAACACAGACAACATTTCTTCTTAATTAACACAGACACAGCTACCAAAAAAACACAAGTTTTCATATATTATAACACAACCATCACAACCATACCTTTAATTAGACCATTACAACATCTCTTCCAAATAATTTAAGGCATACTCTAAATCAACCATACCTCCAGTCTCTCAACAAGACAAGTAATCTCTTAACAGGGCATTGTAATAAAATATACATTCCCAAATCAAATTACATTATAGTCCAAAAAACAGAAGTTGCATAATTTCCATAAGTACTTGATTTTGAAGTCCAAGGGAGTTCGACTTGAATAAAGACTTTGCTAATTTTTCCTTTGTAGTTTCCCTCTTCTTCTACAATTATTGCATATAGCATAAGGTTATATATATATATATATATATATATATATATATATTTCTTAGAATGTAAAACATAATAAGCTTAAAATCAAAGTTGTTTACCACTTTATCATCAAAGACAATAAGGGCTCGTTTGGTACACCTCCTAGGCATGGACTGGACTAGATTAAAATTAGACCCATGTTTGGTTCACCTACTTCTAGTTTTAAATGGGGACTACTAATGCTAGGGCCACTAAAAACACTTCTTTAGGCATTCTTAGTGAAGCCCATGTAGTGGAAAATGGGACAAGTAGTACGCTCACTAATTAGAGCTTTCACGTGTTTTCATCTCGTGTTTTCTTCTTGTGTTTCCCAAGCGAACTAAAGTCGGTTTTCAGTACTTCTCAACAGGTCACCACTCTTTCTATCTCCGAAAAGGGGGGTCCAACATTCATGCCCATGCCATTATTCAGATCTAGTGAAGACAAAAAATCAAGCCCATATAATAGTCCAACCTCTATAAATAGGAGAACAAAACCCCTGGAAAAAAAAAATCATCCATCAAATAGAAATCAAACACAACAAACCTATAAAAAATAAAGTTAGTCACACGCCAAAAAATTGCAATCGATACATAAACCCCAAAAAATAAATTAGCATACAGAGAAAGTGAAACAGATACCTTGGATGGGTCTATGAAACATGGTTCTCCACCAAATCTACCTTGTTGGATTTTTCACTCACTGCTCACAAATAGATCTCTGACAAAATTGCTCATATCCCAAACCCTTGAGCTTTCGCAAGGAGAGAGAGAAGAGTTCGAGATTAGAGATGACTGAGAGCTAGCCGTAAGGGACAATAATGACTGACGTCAAGAGCATGGAGAGAAGAACTCTGTGTGCTTCACAATTTTTTCTTTTTGAGAGTTTGAGAGCAGAGAGAAGAACTTTGGGGTTTTTTACAAGGAGAGAGAGAGAGAGAGAGAGAGAGAGAGAGAGTTAGGTTAGGTTTAAGACTTAGTGACATTTTTTTAGGGAAAATGGTGAATTTTTTTTGGGAGAGTTGACCTGGGTATAAGGCATCAATCATTAAAACTTTTACTAAAAAAAACTGAAAGATATATAGCATCAGTTCAAATATCGATCGATGCTAATTCTATATAAAGGCATTGGCTTCGACTGCCCAGTATTGGTTGTAATGTTCTTACACCCCTATAGCCTCGCTTTTTATAAAACTTATGTCTAAGAGACTAATAGCATCAATTTCATGTTACCAATGCCTATTAAGTGTTGCGTAAAGTGAATTTTGGCATAGAGAATGTGTTTTGTTAATTAAATTGTTGAATTAAGTTAAATATTATGCCTCTATGCTTGCTCTCATATTTATGATTTTTGAGTTAAATATTATGTTTATGCCTCTATTATGCTGAATTGAATTGAGAATATTTTGTTTGTTGTCCCAATTGAATATTATGCCTCTTTTTATAATTTTCAATTGATTTGGTTTATGTTTTTTTTAGTTTAATTTGTTGTTTTGTGTTTTTTGGAGGTTTAACTTGAATTTTGTTTTAGAGCTTTAATTTGTTTATGTTTACATTGTTTAAGCTGTTTTTGAGTTGAATTAAATATGTTTTTGAGTTAAATATAAAATATATTAATATGTCTCTATGTTGTTTCTTGTCGTGTTGTATTTGATAGATGAAGTCTAGCCAGTCTAACACACCTAATGCCTCTAATCCCCGAACACAAACCGAAACAACCGAAACATAAGGCAGTTATTATGGGAGATAGGAGGAAAGCCCCAATATCGATTGTGTTGTTACATTGCCCAAAACAAATAAAAACGGATGGTAATGAGGTAGAAAAGATTATAGGGGTTCGCAATTATTGCAAGATGAAGATGTCGGTGGACTCTAGAAAAAAAGGGGACAATGGGTTTTAAAAACTCACATAGAGAGGCATCTCCTCTCTATCAAGAAGGTGATGCAATTCAACTACCTTGACTTCGGATACAATGGGTAGTGGATTGGTCCCTCACACATTCAATCAAAAAAAGAGTGAGTTAAAGATTGTGAGGTTCATCATTAAGGATGAGCATCCTTTTAGATTCTTTGAGGGCTCAGGTTATAAGGAAATGATGTATGAGATGCAACCTCGATTGAAGTTACTAAGTAGGAAGAACATTGCCGAGGGGGTATGAGAGTTATACATGATTGAAAAGGCAAAGGTGATGAGTGTGATTGGTGAGCAAAAAGTTAGTATCATAATCGATACTTGGACATCAATGCAAAACATAAATTACATTGTTGTGATGGTCCACTTCATGGATAGTGATTGGAACTTGTACAAAAGAATCATTAGCTTCAAAAAGATTACTAGTCACAAGGGCATTGACATATGGAAAATCCTAGATGCATGTTTGACGGATAGGGGTATACACAAGGTATTCACAATTACTATTGATAATGCGAATGTGCCAATGGATGTGCTTACAAAGTGGAATGCAACATAAAACATACTTGAATGAACATTTAAGTATAGACAAGTCTTTCATAGGATGACCTATAGTTGTGAAGTGTTTCAAGCAAGGCCACTGTTGGGCTTGAGCGCCAAGGGTGACGGCCATGGGCCTTCGATTTTTGGGGCCTCAAAATTTTTATTTATTAAATAGTAATATAGTATCACATTAAGTAGTAATAAAAAAAATTAATAAAACAAGTCCCATTAAATTTAAAAACAACAAGGGAATCCAAGAGAGAGACCTACTTGTTCATTAAATTGGTGAACATGGCCGAGAATATCAACCAAAAGAGAGACCCACTTGATTAAATTAGTGAACTTGGCCACATTTTGTGGATTTAAAATCGTGGAGTGGGTGAGTGGCTTCTTGGATGGAATGTTTGTATGCCCATGCCATCCTCATCTGTCTCCCACGCATGCCTTCTCATGATTTCCCCACAGCTGCTCCTTTCAAAACTCATGATTTCTCAAAGAATTCTATCCTAAATACCTCTCAGCTATCAAACCTGTTAGACCTATTCATAGGTCCAAAGCATCAACTTCCTGAGCTCAAGTCGAAATTCTCCCTTCATCAAACTTGTTCCTCTTCACCTCTACTATAACATGTCCAAAAATGAGCCCAATCGAAGAAATTGACACCTAAAACGCAATTTTAGTGCAAGTAGGTCATTTATGCTATGTTACCTGGTTTTTTATATTAAATTGCATGTATGACATATCGAATTATAATTTATATCATTGCAGATGTGTAGCATAGATTAATTGAAGTTAAAGTTCTGCAAGATTGAAGCTATTTAATACAACTTAAGTATAAACTAGGTTGTTTTTTTTTTTTTTTTTTTTTTTGTTTGTTGGGTGGGGTTTAATTTAGTTTTTTTTTTTTTTTTAAATTACTTTTGTTTGATTTGGTTTTCATTTCCATGGTGTGTTTATTTTGTTCATTTGTTGTTTATGACTTTCTAGATTTAAGATTTGTAGTAAAAAAAATGGCTAAGAGACATGAATCTAGAAGTAAAAAAAGAAATAAAATGAGAAAAATAGCAAAAAATGATTCAAACTCAAAAAGGAGCTCTTGATAAGTTTTTGAAAACTAGTTCTTCAATTGACGATCCATCTAATGAATACTTAATGAATTACAACAACCAATTACTCAGGAAAAGGAAAATGATAGAAAATGAAGAGATTGATGCCCTCATTGAGAATGAAAATAATCTAGAAGTAATGAGAGAGAATGTTACAAATGAACTTAATGAGGTTGGTGGTCAATTTGAGAATGAAAATGAAATTGAACAAATAAGTCATTCTTTGAATATCTATGATCCAAGAATTTGGGATAACATTGATAATAAAGCAAATGCTATTTTAGTATAAAAGGGTCTTGTAAGAGAAAGTAATATCAAGTTTCCTGTGGATGGGCTCTCTAGGCATTTTTCATATTCTTATTATACAAGAAAGTTATCAAACGGGGAGGGTCAAGATAGAAAATGGCTAGTGTACTCAAAATATGTAGACAAAGTACATTGTTTTTGTTGTAAGTTGTTTAAATCTGTGAAAATTAGAAGTTTGTTGGCAAATGAAGAGCTTAATGACTGGAAATATTTAAGTGAGATGCTTAAACAACATGAAACTAGTATTGAGCATATTGATAACATGAGAACTTGGATTTACCTGCAAATTAGATTGAAAAAGAATGAAACAATTGATAAAGAGCTATAAGTGCAAATTAAAAAAAAAGAAGGAACATTGGAAATTGGTTTTAGTAAGAATAATTTAAGTTGTAAGATGCCTTGCTAAAAGAACTTTAGCTTTTCGTGGAGAGGATGAGAAAATTTACCAAGATAACAATAGTAAATTTTTGGTGCTGCTTGAATTAATTACATAATTTGATTTGGTATTGCAAGAGCATTTTAGATGTATTCAAAATAATGAGATTCATTATCACTATTAGTCATAAAATTCAAAATGAGTTGGTTAAAAGTGCTACAACTGAAAAAATGTAGAAGAATATTTTTGAGAATACTTGATTGTACTCCGAATGTAAGTCACCATGAACAAATGACTTTAATAATCCGATGTATAGATGTGTCAAATGCTCCCATAAAGGGTGAAGAGTATTTTTTAGAGTCCTTGAAAGTGGATGATACATCTGGATGTGGGCTTTTTAATGAGTTACAAGTTGTATTAAAGTGTCTTGAACTTGATATTAATAATGTAAGGAGCCAAAGATGGAAATTGACCTTGTATTTCCTGAAAAACATGAAAGTCGTAGGAAAAAAAAACAATTTGTTGAAAATGACCATGAAGAGACATTTCAATCTGCTTAAGAATCTTTTAGGGTTAGTTATTTTCTTGTTGTACTTGATGCTGCAACTTCTTCTTTGAGGAGTAGATTTGAACAATTAGAAATATTTGAAGGCAATTTTGGTTTTTTGTTTGATCCTAAGAATTTTTTTTCAAATGAATTATAGTAGATTGCGTGAATGTTGTACAAATCTTGAAGTTGCTTTAACACCTGATATCAAATATGATATTAATGCTGATGATTTATTTTCTGATTTGGAAGTGTTACCAATATATTTACCGAAAGAAACAAAGACAACCATTGAAGTTCTCGAGTTTGTAAAAGTTGTGAATTGTTATCCAAATGCCTCAATTGCTTTTAGAATTATATTGACTCTGCCAGTAACTGTGACATCTGCAGAAAGAAGTTTTTCAAAATTAAAATTAATAAAATCTTACTTGAGATCAACTATAACACAAGATAAGTTAAATGGATTGGCAATCTTATGCATTGAAAAGAATATGTTGGAAAATATTGATTTTGAAGAAGTTATTGATGATTTTGCTTCCCAAAATGCTAGAAGATCAAGAATTTTTCAGTGATTGTTTGTATTTTTAATGTTACTACTTTTGTTTTTTGATTTGTAGATGATGGATGGAAGTTAAAGCAGATTTTTGTGTACAATTAAGCCACTTGAGAACTTTTGTTTTGTTGGAATTTTAGACGCTCTATGAACCTAATATGATTTTTGTTGTCTATGGATCATGTACTTTTGGTTTTTTCTTTTGTTAGTTGAATGAAATTATTCTATTTAAGCAAGCTTAGTTGTTTTGTGGGGCTTTGCCCCTTATTCATAAAAAGAAAAAGGCATGAGCAACACACACACACACCCAAAAAAAAAAAAGTATACTAAGGGCCTCATTTAATTTTTGGCCATGGACCACCAAAATGTCAGGGACCACCTTGGTTTCAAGGTTACTTTCTAGAGGAAGAGAAAGTTAAAAAAAATGATGGTTAAGAAAGTGGGACCTCCAAAATATGATGATTGGGAGAAGGCATTAACTTTGATGCATTTTCTCAAAAAGTTTCATGATGCTAGATTGAAGTTTAATGCAACCAAAACTTGTACATCCACAATAATTTTCCTAGAATTGGTTGGGTTACAAGTTCAAATAGAAAAGAAAATGAAGGATCCTAGAAATCCTACTATGCAACAGGTAGAATTTTCAATGAAGTTGAAATTTAACAAGTATTGGGGGATCTTTGAGGTTGTGAATAAGCTTATATTTTTGGGCAATGTGCTAGACCCAAGGATGAAGCTTCAAATGCTTCAAGTAAGCTTTGGCAATCTTGGGGCGAATGCTAGAAAGTAAGATGAGATTGTTAATGAGGCTGTAAAGTGTTTGAATGATTTGTATAATAAGTATAAAGGGGTTGGGGGTGGTGTTGCGAGCCAAATTGATGAGGATGAGATTGCACAAATTGGTGAGGATGTTAATGCCACATTTTAACTAATGCAGCAACTTCTGCAAAGAAGGAAGGATGAGCAATCCGTTAAGATATTTAATGAAGTGGATAAGTACTTGGAGGATCCTTTTGAGAGTCCTTTGAGCAAACAATTCAATATCTTGAATTGGTGGAAAGGGAACCAAACAAGATTTCCAATTCTTTCACAAGTTGCCAAGGATATTTTTGCAATTCCAAGTTGTACGGTTGCTAGTGAAAATGCTTTTAGCCTAAGTAAGAGGATTGTGAATCCTTTTAGAAGCTCATTACATCATAAAATGGTAGAGGTATTAGTATGTACTTCTGATTGACTTAGGGCAGAAGAATTTATACATTTCACAAGGAACCCACAGATGATGAGATTGAATTCTACAAGGAAATGGAACATGTTACAACTTGTAAGTAATTAATTTATTATTTTCATGTTCTTTAAGCTTCTTATAATATTTTCTCCTTCTTGAGTTAATTACCGCATTATGACTTGGCATTTAATTGGGCGAAGATGATGGGCAGATGTCGGCACAAGTTGGGTTGGTTTTGGTCCTAATCCCTCATCCAACTCATACATAGTGGCTTATGATTTCTTGGGAGCTGCTTATTATTAGGCCAACCCAATCCAACTCTTTTGTGATCGAGTTGGGTTGTTTGATTAGGTTAACCCAAAATGATGCCCACTCTTAAGTTTTGGTTCCAACTCATACATAGCGGTTTATGATTTTTTGAACCCAATACCCACTCATTACTAGGCCAACTCTCTTATGATCGGGTTGACCTATTCAATCAAGTTGACCCAAAATTGTAACCACAGAGTTAGGTTAATTGCGTAAAGCAGGGTACCCATTCCTTTTTCACCCATGTCTGATCCCCTCCTCGTACATTAGAATAGTATAGATATTGTATTATCAAAATAGAAAGAAAAAAAAGAACGAAAATGTTATGCTTCTAAAGGAACGATTGCAGCTTCTAATAGAAATGTTATTGCTGCCAAGGGAAATGATGTTCAGTTAATTCCAAAAGAGTTTAAGGTAGGAAAAAGGGGATGAAGGAGGTCTTAGAGGTAAGGAGAGAGTGGAAGAGTTTGATCTCTTAAAAATTGCTAGTGACAAAGAAAATTAAGTCGAAATAAAATGAAAAACTTCGTTTGACCGCAGATTATTTCATACTTTTGGATACTCATCCAACATGATGAAAATGCTTACAAAATGATGAACGTCTCGAAGTCAGTCATTACATACCACTTCACATGAACTACTTATTCTCATAACGGTAAGGAAATTTACAAAGCTCATGAGGTACAAAGAAGCATTATGGCATGACAAAAGGCACATGCTCATGTGCAGTGGCGGAGCCACAGTGGGGTCAATGGGTTCGCACAACCTCTTGGAAGCCATGGAAATAGGCTTAGAGGTCCCTTGGAGCTGGGGGAGAGACCCCTTAGAGTTGCACACCTGGTGCTCAACGTTTTACCTGAGGAAGAAACGAGTTGCGAGGAAGAAGACAGTTTTTTTTTTTTTTTTTTTTTTTTTTTTTTATACATCTTGGGCAAAACTACGTCATTTTGACCCAGGAATTGTCTTTAAAATGGCTTGGCCCAGCAACTCCCCCTAAAGTCCAAACCCACCCAAACCTACGTCGTTTATGATTCATCCCATTGCTTTCAATCATAAAACTTTACCAAATCTAAAAAATATTGGCCAAAGTTTAACATACACCTCTGCCCAACAACCCTTTATATTTCCCAACAAGATTTATGAAAAACATAAAAATACTAAAATAATTTACACCACGTCTCTGCTCCATTCAACTCAAACACTCAAATGGACTCCTAAAATCAACAAATTCTATTATTTTCTACCCTAAACCCTAAACTAAATCTCCCCCCAAACCCTCAACATGGCTGAAAATTTATTCTCTTCCCTCTCCATCTCTGATTTTATAAATTTCTTGTTCTTGGTATACTTATGTTACATTCTTTTGTTTGATGTAATGCATAATATTTTTATTGGATATTGATATATTGGAATGGATGAATATTGATGATTTTGTGTGTGGATGATTTATTGGATTGGATGACTATATATGATTATTTGATTTGTTGGAATTTAGGATTTATGATTAATTTTGTGATGGATAACTTATAATAAGATAGGTTTGTTCATTTGTCTTAATCAAATTTGTTTCTTTTTTATAAAAAAAAATTGATTGTTTGGTTTGATTAATTCATGCTTAGAATTATGGAACGATAAGAGGAAAGTAATAGAAAATTATCTTTTAGCGTTATTTTCATCTTAAAAGAAATATCAGAACTTTTACACTAAGACTCCTTAGGATAACAATCCTGGATCCGCCACTGCTCATGTGGCTTTCCATGAAGACACTGGAGGAGTTTCAGAGTTCTTCCAAGTACTAAAGTCATTCTGATATCTGCCACCTTTAACGGCATCAGCAGAAGCAAAAAATTCAAGCTCAGCCAGTTCTTCTGGTGTCAATTTCACAGAGAGAGCACCAATGTTCTGGTTAAAATTCTCAATCTTGGTGGTTCCGGGTATCGGACACACATCGTTTCCTTGATGATGAACCCAGGCTAGTGCTAGCAGAGATGGGGTGCACCACTTCCTTGCCGCAAGATCACTAACCCGCTCAAATATTGTTTTATTATGCTCTAGGTTTTCAGCTTGGAACCTGGGTAGATACTGCAACCAACAAAGTAATCAAGGTTAAAATGACTTTATCAAAATGATATGATAAAGAGGAGGCACAATTCAAAGGCCCTGATAGGATAGGAGAGTTCTCGCCTGCTAGGAGAGATTACTAAAACTTGTGAGATCAATTACTAATTTGAGGACTTGCTAGGAGATAGAAGGAGATTCACAGTGCTACTAATTTTCTCTAATGTGCATGCACTTGTGCACTTGAAAATAAATACCTATTTGGCATATCAACATACCTTTCGGAAATCATCGTTGGGAAGATTTTCGACCAAGTTAGCTCCTGATGAGAAGAATCCTCTTCCTAGAGGACTGTATGCAACAATGCCGATGCCTAGTTCCCTGGGAAAATCGAAAAATGAGGTTAGCATGAAATTTTACCAACTTTATAAACAAATCAGTTAGTTCCATTAAGACTCACCGGCAAGTAGGAATTATATCTTCCTCCACATCTCTTGACCACAATGACCACTCCACCTGCACAGCTGTTATTGGATGAACAGCGTGTGCTCTTCTTATTGTGGAATGACATGATAAAGGAGGTTAAGGAATGACATGCATTTCTCAAAATAAGTGAATCATGACGCATGCCAGTACAAAAAAGAATAATACTAACAGTCAAGTATATAAGGAAAGTCACATAGCTACAGCCTACAAGAAATTTATGCTAAAGTTTGTGTAATTTGACTAATTTAGATATGATATATGCTCTTAAATAGATACAAAAGAACCTAGTGCTCAATCATGTTAATCAAATGGTGGTTCACAAATCTCCAAACACACTTGCTTAATTCAAGATTCAAAATTTAAAAGATCTGGACTCTAGATGTATAAAATACAAATTTCTCCTATATCCAGTGCAAAGGTTAGACATATGATAAAGATAATAACTGAGGGTCAAACAAAGAAAAATCAAGATGAAATATTTTTTCAGTTAAAATCAGTAAGAAGATTTACACAAACCATCATCTGAAATTGTTGATAAATTACTAAGAGTAATTCAAACTTTTATAACTAGTTCATCGTCACTTGACGCTTAAAGATATGAAAATACACTCATCGGAGATTCTCCAATAAGTATTTTATGTTAAGGATTGGCTACATACTTCGAACTTGGCCGTTGGATTGCCTTCATGAAATATGTTGGTAGTCTCTTAAATGCAATCCAACGGCCAAAATGTAACTAATACTTAAATACACATTGGAGAATCTCCCTACACTCATCAATGACAACCTTTTCACGCTTGAACTACTCAACACAACTTTGTTTAGAAAATGGAACTAAAAAAGGGGTTTCCAGTCAAAAAGAGATGTGGTCAAACCATACTTCTACTTCGTAGAACACAAACGAATTTGAATGTGGAATTGATAAAATTGTGAACTAATAAAATGATAGAAGATGTTGTAGATCTTTGAATAACCATGACTTCAATAGACTGGCAGATGCATAGTTACTAATTTCAATTAGTCCCCCTCGAGCACCATTCTTACTAAACACACGTCTTGTTTTCTCAATTCAATGGAAACTGGGAGGAGAGGTTAGAGAGGTATGGACAACGTGGGTGGACATTTTACCTCCAAATCTTGACAGGAAAAGCAAATGAACTTGGACATTTTTACCTCTAAAAAAATCCAAGGAATAAGATAAAAGGCATTCAGAAAAAGATCACAGCCATAAAATGTGACAAATCATATCACATT
Source organism: Prunus armeniaca (assembly GCA_903112645.1). NCBI lineage: Eukaryota > Viridiplantae > Streptophyta > Magnoliopsida > Rosales > Rosaceae > Prunus > Prunus armeniaca. Next base: position 5,645,567 of record CAEKDK010000002.1, read on the forward strand.
ACAGTTTATAATACCTTCATTATTTCTACAAAGGAACGGCAAATTTGTAGATTGCATTAATAACTCAATATGATATTGGTGTTCTTTACAGGGATGATATATACATGCTTGATCAAAGACTTATATGCAATAGAACAAGAATTATAGACTAAAATATAGAAACTAATATCATTCTGTATATTGGTTTCACATTCTGTTGGTGAAAGAATCATGTTGATCAGGTCTTCAAAATACAAATGGGAACCCATGAAAGTGAACTGGTTGAGCTTGAGGTGAGAGACCGAGAGGTGAAAACCATGGAAGGGAACTTCTAGAGCTTGAGGTGTTGGCATCCAATGGGCGTCGTGTTCGAACGGCCTTTCCACCCATTTATTTTGGAAATGGTCCACCAACAGTTAATAGGAATGGGGCTTTCAAGAGTCAAATTGCCAAAAACGAACATTGTAATGGAGCTTTCAATAGCAATGATTGCATTCCATTGCAGTTAATCCCTTCGAATCAAACAGCACCTAAGGGAAATTGAAGCCAATCATGTTGCATTTTCACCAGCAAATAATGCCAGCAATTGAGCTAGCATTGTAAAACTAGCATGTGTTGATATGCATAGCCAAAAACAAATTTTCTCACGCACATTCTCCTGCCCTTACGCACTACACCCTACACATCCCCACATATTAATACACCAACCATTTAAAAAAGTGAACAAAATTTGTCCATCACAATAAACTGCTTTCTATGTAACAATTCTCATTGGTCCCAATGCAAAAAGAAAAAAAGATCTTAAGGATCTCCAGTAGTTTTACATCTTCGAGTAGTAACATAAACCTTGTTCGATTTTATCATCGACAAAACAAAAAGTTACCCTAACATAAACCTTCTTCACTAATGTATTTGTTATTTAATACTAAACATACCAAATTATTATAAATAAATAAATAAAAGTATCGTCACCTTTGTTGACCAATTATACAAAGGTACATGTAAAAAATGGCTAGTAAAGACAACATTGATATGAAAACCATAATATATGTGCAGCACACACATTCATGACCTCTATAATCAAAGATAATTAGGGCAATACAGAGAATTAAGTAGTGTACTTGAGAAAATTTAAATATTTGTTGTTCCTCAAGATAATGAAAAGGAAATGTCCATTCCTGGCAGCTCCCAGCAGAGTTCCCAAATTGAGACGACAAAGTAAACTAAATGATAACATCATTAAGTGTCGTAACTCAGAAGATTATAACCTTTGCGATTTGGTAGCATCCCAGTGCTTTCAGCTGAAATTGGGAGGACAATGAAAAGACCACTTTCATCTTTTAAGGTTTTCTTGCTCTGCACTGCTCTTCAAAGAGCCAGTCTTCACAGCATCAAATTCAGCCAACTTTGCATACACAGTTGCTTGGCTATGCAAATTAGGTGAGTCTGAGGTTCTGAAAGTATCATCCTGTCAAAGATATGTATAAGGAATTCAAGATTATGCAATGTGGGCCATTTATATGAAGAAAAGTATAATTCATACCTTCACCACAGTATTTCTTGACTTCAGCTCCTCCTTGGGCTTCTCAAGTGAACTGTTGGCCCCTAAGAATACATATAAACTGGTAGCTAGGAGAGAAGCAAAACATTACTTGCCAGCAATGTATGGCTACTAAGAATACCACCATCACTCAAAGAAGCCAGGTCTTGAGGATTATCCATCAGCCTTCTAGCCATAGGACCAGGATTCATAAGTGATATACACCGGACTTCATAACGAATCGACTCTAGTTGAGTGAATGCATCTTGAAGTTCTTTATGAACCTAAAGGTCAAGCAAGGGGCATAAAATGAACAGATAAATCATTTGGTTCAAGGACATTGAAATTCTAATCATTACCCGATTGTGCACAATGCATGTTAGCTCACAAAGAATTGACGATAGAATGATAATTATCAAACCATCATTAAGTAAGGAATTAGAAAATGCACCTGGCGGGCTTGAGACTGCTGCATAACATTATCGAATTGGCCTCTAGCTAACTGAACATACCCGATTGACTGACCCGCTAACCTCCCTGCTGTTCTAGCAATTCCAGGCAAATCCTTTGGTCCTACAATTTACAAACCATTAAACATCAAACCCAGTTCACTTTTTCAGTCAATATTTCCAATAAAATTACCCAATTTTTGACCTTGGCAAAGAAAAATTCAGAACCAATGCTGACAATGAAAATGCTACAGCTATAACAGCCCAACTCTCTCTCATGGGTACCCAAACATTTAGGTTCCATCCCACGCCTAAGTCAGAAAAAGATTGAGAGAAAAACTGGAGTATAACGCATTTTTCTTTTGAGATAAACACAAGAGAGAGAGAGAGAGAGAGAGAGAGAGAGAGAGAGAGAGAGAGATTGGGTGTATACCGACTAGACCAGCTGTGGCTCCAATCAAGAGGAAGAGCTCTCCATATGAAATACCGAACATTTTGCGCCTTACTGTATAAAACGATTTGTCTGGGTAGCTGTGGCTGTTTACATTATGATCCTGTCGTATACACAGGAACTTTTCCTATTCATCTATAATCTAAATAAATCAAAATTAATTACAGGGAAAACAAGTACAGAAGGGAGGGTTTTAACTCAGTGGTGAAAAATTTGCAGGAACATGGAAAAAAGAATTAAAGAAACATTTATGAGCTTTTTGATTCAATCCGAGAGCAGAATTCTTGATACAAGTCAAAGCTCTTTTGCCATTTTAAGAATTCCCCCTTCAATTTACGATACGCCTCCAATTCCTTCTGTTCAAACTTCAGGGAAGAAGCATCAAATCTCAACTCTACAGGGTAAAGATCATCAAATAGTTCTAGTCCGACATTATCCTGATTGTCGTTGGATACATGCTTCTTATCAGACACTTTAGAAATTAAGGTGTCAAACCTGTCGTCCTTATAAACAGATTTGGCCTGTGTATGATCCAGTGGAGATCCTTTAGCCGCAACTGGCTGATATGAAAAGAAAGGTTTTGACTTTTGAGAGCTTCTCCATGTCTCGTCTCCATCATTAGCAAGGGACGTCACTGGATTATCGACAATCTCAGCCTCAGAAATAGAAACAGCCAGTTCACCGGTGACCTGCATGACCTCATCACAGCTGCGATTGATCTCTGCCTCTACTGAAAATCTACCTGATTTTTCATCTGAATTCGGACATCCATTGCGATATTCATGAAGTGCAAGCAAAACAGGAAGAGGAAGAACTGGACCCACAAGGGCATCACCAGGTTGCACTTTCTGTGACCACTTATTACTGCGGCGTGAAGACTTCCTTAAAATGAAAGGAGGCAACTGAGATAGGTCTGGTACTACAGAGAATTCCAAAGCCACCCTATTTTTGTCCACAAGCACTTCAAGGATTTCAGAGTTGTTAGAAAAGGCCAGTTGCAGAAGCTCAATGGGCAAGTCTGACCACAATCTCTTCAAAACAACCTCGTGTATGCTTGCGGGCAAGCTAATGTCATTTAAAACACTTGTAACTGCAGGAGATGATCTAAACTTACCAAAACCACAAGCATGTAACTTTTTGCATAAAGTTTCATGAAACTCTGAGCTAAAAAGTTCCTTCCCTTGATCATTATAGGGAATTTTTATTTTGTCATCTAAGACTTCATTAAGATTACCATTCAGATAACCACAGAGGTAGTCAAGTTTAAGGTACTTAAATCTCCTAGGAAATTTGTATTCCTCATCAACTAGGGAGTACAGCAAATAATCCTTAAAAAGCAAATGTTCTCTGTGTGATTCTTCTACTTTTTTTACAGAATCAAACGATGCACAATATCTCTGTAATTCAAGCTTCCCTGAGGACATAAGCCTTATCAATGTAAAACCACCAAATTCATCTGGTTCAGAAAGCAGAGCAGACAGATCTTTGTTTACAATGCCGAAGCCCAAAACAATTTCTTTCTTCTGCTGCCAATCAATCCATTCAGGAAGAGCGTCTTTTGAAAACTCTTCTTTTACAAGACAGCTTCCGCAATGCCACTCATGGCCTGACAATAAAAGATCTGAAGGGAGCTCCCATGCATAGAAGGATTTCCGAAGTTCTGCTATTTTCGAAGCTACTGATCCTATCGGAGCTGGGAGGGAAGGTCCATAGCAAAAGATACTAAACTCACAATTCCAAAACGACCCCACTATAATGCAAAAACCCGAGTCAGAAGCCCAATTAAATTTGTCATCCCTCGACTGTGACCTCAACTCTGACAGTCTTAAAACATCAACATAGCTTGGTTTATCAAGGCCATGAGCCCATTGCAACACCGGCATCAATGGCTTGCGCACATCACAAACAACTAACAAAGTGTCAGAAACCAAAACAAAGTGAAAATCATCAGAACCTGCCTTCGAAAGCACAAGGAACTGCTCCTTTTCAATGGAGGCATACATATGCAACATCTCAATTTTCATCAAACAACTAACATTACACTCATGGGTCCTCAAATCAACTAAGAAAACTGCATCTGAACGTGCAACTATCAAAACTCTAGGGTGCCAACTGAACTCACAACTCAACCACCTATAATTTCGTGAGCTACCCGAACCATCATCAATATCCCAGGGCACTTTCAATCTGGTCCCATTAAATTTAAAATTTGCATTCAAAGTGTGGGAGGTTTTTAGACGAGAGTCTAAATCAAACAAGAATAAATCACCATTCTCTAACAAGACCACACTCTCTTCCAATAAATGTGGACTCCAACAAGCATGTACAACACAGCAAGTCTTGAAAATCTTACTACCCAAATGAACTAAACTAACCCTACTATCTGAATTTGGACCAAAATCTCCAACCTTTACAATAAACCAATGCACAGAGTACATAGTAGAAGCCAATAAATACCCAATTGTCACACAAGAACCATTACCTCTTAAACTCAAAAACCCAGGAATCGGGTTCACTGAAATCCTCGAAATCCGATAACTAAACCACCGCCTGGAAGCGAAAACCCCTCCGTTTTCATCCACTTTGACATCAAAGGTCGAATCTTTTAACACCAACTGCAAGAACCCAACTTGGTCAGAGTTTTCACCGGTAGGGAAGAATACAACGACGGTGTTAATCTGCGGGCACTGAAGGAATTCAAGACGGTTGTAGAGGAGAGACGAGGAGACGTCGCTTTTGGGGTGGTGCGGGCCCAAGAAGGAGGCTACGGAGGGAACGGAGGAGGGAAGAGGGGCAGAGTCAGGGGGGGAAGTGAGGAGAAAACGAGGGAGAGAGAGATGAGGTAAAGGAGGGAGAGGGGGAAGGAGAGAAGAGGAAGAAGAGAAAAGGAGGGTTGTGGAGTTGGGTTTAGGGTTGAAGATCAGAGGACCCAGGATGGGTTTTAGAGAAGGGTTTGAAAGGAGGAGGGGAGGCTTGAAGACTGAGGAAATTGGGAAGAGAGATTTCCATTCTTCTGTGAAGGTCTGAGACGATCCCATGGCGAGAAGCTAGACGACCCCAAATGCACACAAGGTGCTCGACGAAAGGCCAGCCCGAAGCAAAAAAAAATAAAAAACCCCCCAACTTCAGCAGAAGTGGAACGAGTTGATTAGGAAACCCAAGCAACTGGAAAAGTTGCTTTTAAATCTTCACTACCGCCTCTCTCCTCTCCTTTTCAATATTTTTCGGATATTGTTTTTTTTCTTCCTTTTTTGAGTCAAAGTGAAATCTTTTTGACTAAGTTCAAAGTAAATTCATTTGCTTCGCATTTAAAAAAATAATAATATTCATTTGTTTCACTATCCATTTTTTATTTTTTTTGAAACATAATTTTATATCTATATTTTATTTATGTTACCTATCAATTCAAAATAAATTTTTTTTTAAATTTGCTTAAATGGCAAAATAGTCCTGGTGTTTTTCCTAATAAACTAATTTAGTCCTCGTGTTATCAATTTAGCTAATTTAGTCTATGTATTTATATATGTTAATAAATATGGTCATTTCCTTCAAAATTCTGTTTAAACTGAAAAATATATATATATATAAATTTATTATAAATATTCACATTCAAATAATAATAAAAGCTTAAATTATTAAAAACCATTTTCTTGCGTAAAAAAAAAAGTTAATGAAGCATGCATTAGTCAATTTAGTTTTGTGAACAGTGGCTAGCTAAGTGTGGCTAGATAGGAGAGAGAAAATGAGGCTAGTCGAATCCTTCCAATGTACAACTTTTGAAGTAAAAGTGGGATTTAATTTAGAAAAAAAAATAAATTATTTTAAGTTTATCAAAACTCCAAACTTCGTTCATGCCAATATAGTGATGGAATCTTTGAAATTTTGCCCATATCTATTTGAAATTGTGAGATCAACGACAATCAGTTTTGATATCAGTTGTGATAAGCTGGCACTGAGAGATGATGACTTAGTCATCGTGTGATAAGTTGTGTAGTGAAAAAAAAAATTGACTTGGACATCATGTGATGAGTTTGTATGTAAGATAAATTTAGCCCATCTTATTTTCAAATCCTAGGTCCATCCATACTGGGGTCTATGTTCATATGCAGGGGCGGAGCTAGAATTGTTAAATTAGGGGAACCGAAATAGAAAATATAAGTATATAAAACACCTAAATATTCAATATTTACATGTTTAGAGCTAAATATTTCTAATTAAGTCATATCTAATTTGTTTTAGATGACATTTTAACTTAAATTCTAAGTTGTTTATTACAAATTCTATATATTATATATAATATAATAGAGGAGTGATAAAAATAGGGAGTTTCACTAAAACACCCAAAATGGGGGCTGAAATTATAAAAAAACCAACACCCAAAACACTTTATAAACACACCCAAAACTCATCATTACACACACTCAAAACTCATTTATAAACACACGCAAAAAATATATAATTGTTAATTTTGGGGTTGATTTTGGGTGTGTTTCTATGTTTAAATAGTGCTTGAGTTTTTTTATAAATACATGTCTAGGATTGGGTTTATTTATAAATTTGTAATAAAAATATGGGGGGGCCAGGGCCACCCCAAGTCTAGGAGTGGCTCCGCCATTGTTCATATGGGTGGAGGTGGAAGAGCTTAACCAACTGAGTTATACCTCACTGGCCTTTGAAAAGTATTCTTACTTATTGTCGATATAGCATATTTTAATTCATCTGACATTAACTTGGTTTTTATGTAATGTAAGAAAAACATGGACTCACTAGAATAACGTGTGACTTTATAGTAAGATAGAAGACCTTCAATGGTGTGACAATTTGTAAATTTAAGGTTGCTGTTGTCAAATTTTTTATTTTTATTTTTTTTTATTTATAAAATTAGGGACTAAACTGTTAAAGGATTTATAATACCTTCATTATTTCTACAAAGGAATGGCAAATTTGTAGATTGCATTAATACTCAATATGATATTGGTGTTCTTTACAGGGATGATATATTATACATGCTTGATCAAAGACTTATCTGCAACAGTGCTTTCAGCTGAAATTGGGAGGACAACGAAAAGAAAACTTTCATCTTTTAAGGTTTTCTTGCTCTGCACTGCTCTTCAAAGAGCCAGTCTTCACGGCATCAGATTCAGCCAACTTTGCATACACAGTTGCTTGACTACGCAAATTAGGTGAGTCTGAGGTTCTGAAAGTATCATCCTGTCAAAGATATGTATAAGGAATTCAAGATGATGCAATGTGGGCCATTTATATGAAGAAAAGTATAATTCATACCTTCACCACAGTATTTCTTGACTTCAGCTCCTCCTTGGGCTTCTCAAGTGAAGCGTTGGCCCCTAAAAAGAAAACATATAAACTGGTAGTTGGGAGAGAAGCAAAACATTACTTGGCAGCAATGCATGGTCCTACAATTTACAACCCATTAAACATCAAACCCAGTTCACTTTTTCAGTCAATATTTCCAGTAAAATTATCCAATTTTTGACCTTCGCAAAGAAAAATTCTGAACCAATGCTGACAATGAAAATGCTACAGCTATAACAGCCCAGCTCTCATGGACATCCCACAAAATGTTTGGTTACCCAAACATTTAGGTTCCATCCATGCAGTGCAGAGAGAGAGACCCCCCCAAAAAAAAAAAAAAAAAAAAAAAAAAAAAAAAAAAAAAGCAAAAAAAAAAGAGTATATAGAAAAAAAAGGTGAGGAGGTGCTTTGATTTGATGCTTAACGCATCTCCAATAGTGACACATGCAATACAACTGCACCGCACAGCATGGCATTCATTCAACGTGACTCCAAAGCATATCATCAACTCCAAGCTTGCACTTCACACATAAAAGCACCAAATCGAACCCAAAAAAACCAAAAACACAAACTTAAAACTCCAAGTTTCCAAAACCAATAATGAAAATTGCCTCATCTCAGATTCAAATTCAACAACCTGGGTCTCCCACAACCACCACCACCGCCAACTCACTCTCTATTGAATCCACTGAAGCCTCAGTCCAGAGCCTGACAAGGAGCTGGCATAGAAGGCAACATTGGCACAGGTTTTTTTGGTTTGATAATAATAATTCCACACAATTTCAAGACCTAAATTTAGCCCCATGGAGAACCCACTTGGTCAATTTTCTAGAGTCCACACCAGTCCATGTGATTTCTATCTCCCTCCTCATTGTAGATCTCATCCTCACCATCCTTGAACTCTCCTCATCTTTGCTAACCAAGTGCAACAACTCACCAAACAAGAACAAAAAAACCACACCAGAAATTTGGTACCGTTGGGTGGGCATTGCTATCCTCGCCCTGCTTTCGGCAAAGACGATGGCTCAAGCTGTGGGGCTTGGCATGGGTACGTTTCTCCGGCGGCGTCCCGGTTACGTCATTGACGGCGTCGTTTTTACGGGTGCCCTGGTTTTAGAAGCTTTTTTCGAGAGGAAGGGAGGGGGGCTGCTTGTTGTGGTGAGTTTGTGGCGTGTTGTTAGGGTTGTAGAAAGTGCTTTTGAGTTGAGCGATGAGGCCATTGAAGCGCAGATTCAAAGTGTTGTTTGCCAGTTTGAGATGCTGAAGGAAGAGAACAGGAGACTCGCAGAGACCATTAGTGAGCAGGACAAGATTATCGAGAAGCTCCAGGAAGATTTAGATCAATATTCTACTCGCTAGTCATCACAATTCTTCACCTCATGTTATGATAAACGGTTATCATAGTATAAGGAATTTACCCTTGTTTAAATTATTTGAAAGGATAGGATAATTACGAGCATGTTTTTATAACGGGACGATCCGGATAACACACTCACAACATAATTGCGTTTCGATAATGGGACTAGACACAATTAGATATCTATCTACCAGTTTGGCATTGCTGTGCTGTGAAAATAATCGCTGTCAGATTTGCTGTGAGAGAAATTAGCTGTGAGAGAAAGCAGTTTGGCGTTTGGTAAAATTTTTGTTAAAATTGTTGTTGATATTGATTTTACGCAAAATCAGAAAATGATTGCTGCATAATCATTAAACCCAACACCTCTTCGAAACTGATTCCTGCATAATCAGAAAATGAAAGCACCTCATTAGCTGCTTTCCCTTATAGCTTTCTCTCACATCAATTTTTAACAATAAGTGATTTTTTCGCAGTTTACCAAACGAGTTGGGCTTCTCAAAATTTTTAAAAAATCACTTATCACCCCAAATAAGCAATACCAAGTATATAAACTATCTAATACAGGAAAGGTAAACTAGTTTTACAACCAACTTATAAATTGATACATTTTGGGCCAACATTGTAATTTGTATCATGCAAATTTAGTTTGGCCCAAAATGTATCAATTTCAAAACAATAGCTTATGCTATATTCAGTGATGTTCCAAGTTCCAACTCCAACAACATCCCAACTAGCTGATACTAGATGTTTCATCACTGAGACCACATGTTTGGTCTCCTTCCCTAGAGGAGTATCTTCAAAAGTATCATTCTCCAATTCAAGTTCAAGATTCTCCAATTCAAGACTCTCCAATTCACTCTTCATCTCCTCCTGAATTGGAGAGGAGGGAGAGACATAATATGACACTTCTTCATGAAAAGTCATATCCAAAGTAAGATGCACCCTCTAGGTAGGTGGATGATAGCATTTATAACCCTTATAAGTAGAAGAATAACCAATAAAGACACATCGCAAAACATAAGGATCAAGTTTACTCCGTTGATGAGAATAGACATGAACATAGACAACACACCCAAATAGGCAGCAGACAGAACAACATGCCCCAAAGATGATAGGGAACAGACATATCTAATATAAGTGAGCGGGCAACTTCAAGCAATTGTCGGTTCTTTCTTTCAGACACATCATTTTGTTGAGGAGTAAAAGGGATTGTCCTTTGGTGAATAATACCTTGAGCACGGAAGAAAGATGCTAAAGTATTATTCACATATTTACCTCTGTTTTCTGTTCGGAATGCTTTGACCCGAGCATGAAACTGAGTAGACATCATAGTACAAAACTCTAGAAGAATGGAAGTAACATCATGTTTAATTTTCAGCAAGAAAACCCAAGTGAGTCGGGTACAATCATCAATAAATGTGACGAACCAATGAAATTCATTTGAAGTAACGAGAGCCGGACCTACACATAAGAATGCACTAAATCAAAATGCTTTGCAGCTTTACTGTCACTCAAAGGAAACACACTGCGATGGCTGTTGGCCAAAATACATGTCTCACACTTAAAACTGGACTCATCACAAGAGCGGAATAAAGATGGAAACAGACGCTTAAGGTAGCCAAATGACTGGTGTCCCAAGCAATGATGCCATAATCAAATTTGTTGTTTGTCTTTGACCTGTAACTTTAAACAGTATTAACAACACGATCACGAACTAGTGCAGAAGGCAATGTCAAATAATATAACCCCCTATTTGTTTACCATGTCTAATCATCTCGTGAGTCTTGAGATCCTGAAAAGAGCATTGTGTAGGATAGAAAGTAGCAGAAGCATTAAGTGTATCAAGTAATCGACCAATAGATAACAAGTTGCAATGGATATTGGGAACTAATAACACACAAGACAAGGACAGAGTAGGAATGAGAGAGATAGCGCCCTCACTAATAACTGGAGAGGGCAAGCCATTAGCACTAGTTATGTATGGGTCACAGGTGTTATTAGACAACTCATCAAAAAAAATTAGCATAATAAGTCATATGATCAGAAGCACCAGTGTCAATTATTCAAGTATTGAAGCCCGTACCTGAAATAGAGTCAGAAATACACAAATTTGCAGAATCAGCACCAACAGCAGTAGCAATAGTAGCAACAATGGAGTTAGCACCCATGATTGCAACAGAAACTCAACAGATTACGGCAAAGTATATAACGGAACACAGTAGAGGCACAAATACAGCAGATGCACGAAGACAGCCATGAACACAGTAAAGACACGACCACGGCAGAGTACACAGCGAAACACAGCAAAGGCACAAATACGACAGATGCATGAAGATAGGAATGACACGAACACAGTAGAGGTACAAACACTACAACACAACACACAACCCAGGAGGGCACACACGACATAGGTAGAGAAAAAAATATAGGACTATAACAGGGGTGGGCACAACACACAGGTCACCAAAAAAGTTGGCTCTGATGCCAAGTCAAACAATATGGGTAGAATATTTTCAGGTTTTATTTCATTCTCCAAAAGTATGTATTTATAATACAAGGATGTAACCCTAGTAGGGTCAAACTATGAAATAAGATAAAATCTTAATTACACAATATATGTACAAAAGGAAAGAAATATAGTCCTAATAAACTAGGAAGTAAATCTCCTAATTAAGTTAGGATCTCGCTAACAAAAACAAATGTCAAAGCTTGAGCAAGCAAGCAACAGACTATGGATGAACTGTGATGTAGTTCAAACCTCCTGCGCTATAACTGTACGAAAGTTAAGTAAATGAAATGTGATGGGTCATCCATAGACGTAGCTTGCTATATTATTTTGCAGAGATAGGTAGAAACTCTTCTGCCATCATAATCAAAGCAGGACTTCAATGGATCCACCGCAGTAATGAAAATGATGAGCATAAACTAAGAAGAAGAGAATTGACAACAAATATAGAGCCCCACTGCGGCAGCATCACCCCACATCTTTTCTCTCTCTCTCTCTCTCTCTCTCTCTCTCTCTCTCTCTCTCTCTCTCTCTCTCACTTTGGTTCATGCAAAACCATTAGCTAGGGTATAAATGATTATCATTGCCATGGCTTGTTGGGAAGAAGCTCAACGACAACAGTGGTATGCAATTCGTCAATCTTGCATTTTCTTCTCCGATTATTCTTCGCCTTCAGCTCATGCTTAACTTTAATTTGAGTATATATGTGTTGGATTCAAAGTGATTGTAGTAAAGGAATTTTTAAAATCTTTTTATATATTTTTCTCATCAAGAGTAAGTTTCTTATACCGTGATGTGTTGGAATATTGAGAGCCTTCTCATTCCAGCTTCACCAAATGCATTGCAGGTATATATGTAATATTTGAGTCTAGGATCTAAGATTTCACCAAAATGCATCCTTCCAACAGATTTTACCATGTTGTGTTTTCAGCAAAATTTGCAAAGGTGGAACCACCTCAGAACTTTGAAGTTTAAAACTTGATCAGTTTGCTTTTTTCAGTGCGGAGATAGACATCTTGCAGACAAAACAAAGTAAAATTAAGCCTGAGCAAGCAATTAGCAACAGGCTATTGATTTGCAAAAAGGAGATAATTTTCCAGCACAAGCTAAAACTCTGCTCCTCAGTCCAAGGCGAAAGCTCTGGAATTCTATGATTTTCTTTTTAAGACTATTCAATTGGCATGGCACTGCATGGAGTCATCTTTACTAGCTTCAGTGCTATTAATTATCTGGCTTTAATGGGTTTTATTTGTCCTTCCATAGAATCAGTTGTAATTCATTGTAATATATTCCTCAAGGGAAGCCATTGAACAAACTTGTCCAGCTGCCTCAATAGGTTTGTACCACTTTCTCTTTCTCATCTAGTTTGAAGCTGTTCAGAGAACTTCTTCATCGTCGGACAGATAAGAGTCCGATGGCTGCATGTAATATTGCTTCAGTTCAAATATTCACTCAGTTTATTACACAAAAAATATACTGACATAATATTTTTACCCTTAACTATCAATTCTTCTCACCCGAAACAAGCGAAATCTTCTGTACAAAAATTCCGGAAAAAGAACATCTACATTCAGCTCAAATAATATATAATGGCTCCTATATTGTCCTACACCCCAACTTCTTATCAGCCCTCTATCTACATTCAGCCTAGAAAGTCCAGCGACAGAAGTTCAAGTCAATCACCTATACCTAAGGAATTTTCTGCTCCTAAACATCTGTACCTTGAACCGTTTTTCGTTTTTTGTTTCCTTCTTTTTCCTACGGCAGGGTACTATTACAAGCAAAATCAATTGACCAAAAATAATTGAAGTTTGGTTTCTAAGCTGCTTTACAAATAGTAGAGATAATCAGAAAAAATTGAGAGACTTTATGCCTGCTAACTAGATGTAAAATTTGGTGTCCTATTGCATCATATGACAGATATGTTGAGAATCACCAATAGTATTGAGATCGATTGATCGCCTTCTCCTTCCAGCTTCACTATATCAAAAGAAAGGCAACCAAAGCCTTCAAGCCCTCCCGGGGGTTAACAACAATTATTATTCTCAGTTTTTTGAGTTCTCTACCGCGAGCTTTCTCTAACAAAGCCTTCAAGCCCTCCCATGTCCACTGGAAAAAGGCAGAAGAAGTTTTGCAATCTGCTTGTATAACTTTTTCTATGTTTTTCACACTAGAATTTTTCTCATATCTATAACTGTTTCCTGATGTGTTGGGTATCAATAGTATTGAAATGGCCTTCTTCCAGCTTCTTCACCATATGTATATATCTGTTAATTGAGTCTAGGATCAAATAAGATCATCAGTTACCAAATGCAGACACAGATACTGCGCAATATGTGCAGAGGAGGAACCATATATGTCAGAAGAAGTTTAGAGATAAACTGTGATCGTCGCTTCAGCAGAGAGAAGATCAAACGCTGTGTTCGAGCCATCTTTTCACGGATGAAGGGAAACTTACTGATTCAACTAAAGAAACATAAGATCTAAAAACAAATGCCAAAGCCTGATGAGCAAGCAAGCAACAGGCTAGAGAGATATTACAAAGAGACAGAGGAAACAACCACCTGCCGCCAGAAACACAACAGCAAATTAAACACAGGAAAACAAGAAGACAAGTCTGAAAAAGGACTTCCATAATCATGTACAGGAGATAATTTTCTTGTAGAAGAAATGAAGGCTCTGCTTCTCAAGCCATAAAAGGAGTTTGATATGTCCTCCGCGAGAGAGAAAAGCTCAAGGTGAAGTCAGGACAGTTTGTTTTTGTTTTTTTTTCATTTTGGTCAATAAACGCAGGACAGTTAGGCCACCCATTTTTTGATTTCTCAAATTTAGTTGACGGTTAAATTTGGTCAAAGCTTAAATGTATTCTATTCTGCCTTCCAAAACAGAACGCTCAAACTCCATAACCTAAAAACTACATGCCCTTCAGCCTCGCACCCAAGTATCAGATTTTCTCTGTTTTATTTTATTGAAGGAGAAAGAAAGAAAACAACAAATCTCCAAACAAAAATAGAAAGGAAAATAACTAGAGGTGCCTCTTCGATTTCCTTCTTCTTCTTCTTCTTTTTCTCTCTCTCTCTCTCAAAGTCACGAGAAACAATCTACAGCTCATTCAAGTTTCTCTTCACATCTATAAAATTCTTCAGATTTTGAAAAAAAAACATTTTTTTTTTTTTTTTTTTTTCTTCTTCTTGCGTTCTTTTTAAGCTACACAACCTTTTCATCCCAAACTCTTCTAAGCTTGAACACACTTCCCTTTTCCTCTGTAATTCGCAACGCTTTCTCTTTCTTATTTCATTCTTTTGAGAACTTGCAGACTGTTGGAATTTCATTTTCATTTTCTGATATTCTTGTGTTCTTTTCAACCTTTGGTCAACCCACCAGCTGAAACTCGGGCTTTCTTTCTGTTCTCCAACCCTCGTTTCTCTGGGTGAAGGGCTTTTGGTTTCCATTGATTGCCCATAATTTTGTTCTTCATTCTTGTTCCATATTGATGCAGTGCCCATAATTTCAACTGGGTTTGTCTTCCTTTTCATTTTTAGCCATTGATTAATTTCTGCGGTCTACCCTATGCTGCCTCAGCAGAAAAACCCAGCTGGGGTTTCCCAATCTATGCATCAGCAAACAACTTCAAATAACAATCTTGAGGAACCAGATAAAAGACCCTTCTCTATAAGGTGATTGATCTTCGCATATATAATATATTTGGGAGAGAGTGTTTTTTCTTGTCTTTTTTATATATCTTCATTTCTAGTTCTTTTCAGATTCTATTTCATAATTTTATTTGATTTGTATTTTTTTTTTTTTTTGTTTGAGTGGAAATGCATGTTTCTGTATTTTGTTTTCAATTTTGTTCCATTAATTTGAAATACAGAATACTGTTTCTTTAATAGAACCGTGCAGTTTTTGTTCTTTCTGTTTTGGGGGTTTTCAGAAGAACAAGTTTGGAGTAAACTAAATTTCCAGGTTATGAACAAATTTCGGTTCTCCCTAATTTATGAGGCCTTGCTCTTTTATTTATCAGTACTGTGAGTGAGTTTCATGTTTATTTCCATTCGTATATATCTGATTTCCTGTATTCAATTTTTCCTTTGTTTCCTTTTGTGCAATAGTATCATGCATGTTCATTTTATGTTGAAGATTGAGTTGCACTACATTCAACTTAAAGTTTTTTGCTCCAAAAATCAACTAGCCTCTCATTTATAACTGTTTCTATTTGCAGACAGTATGTTCTTGCTTGTCGTCAGAAAGATGTCCTTTCTAACTGGCCATTTCCAGAAAAATACTTGCAAATTTGTCTCAATTACGGTATTAGTGATGTGTTGCCGCCCCTTGAATCCCATAATTCAGCCATCCAATCACTCAGAGGAGCTGTAGGTTTGAATTGTACTCAACAAGATGATGAGAATGTTGATTACTCCAAAGACAAAGAACCAGATACCATTGAGCAGGAGATTGAAGATGAGTGTAAATTATACTGACTCTGAGGAAGCAGTATCGGCACTTTCAATCCAACATTGCCATTTATCTCCTTCAAATAGCAGTCATAAGCATGAAGAAAACAAGACTGGCTTCAGTCCTACCATGCTTCCAATATTATGGTTTCAACAGATCAACCTTCAACACCTTCGACTACAATACCAAGTTCACACCTTCGACTACAATACCAAGTTCACACCTTAATGTTACTCAGTGTAATAAAACATTGACTTCTTCTACGAAGCCGAGGTGTATGAAAAAACAACACAAGGGTAAGCATAAGAAGCGGTCAATGGCGAGTATTTTATCTGTAGCCAAGCCTTGTACATCAGAGGATCTCCTTAGAATTAAAAGATTGTGCTGTGTTTCGAGCGCACCTCTTGAGCAGGGCGGTGAAGGAATTGAGAATATGATCGATGTTAGGCATGATTGCAATTCTGATCTAACCAAGGATTTCTCGAGTGAAAAGCTTGAAAGAGATGATAGTGAAGAAGCCAAGCTCAGTATGCTGTCCAGACAAAAAATTGTTGTGGAGTTCAAGTTTAGCAGTTGCAAATCCGATGTCTGAAGCAAAAATTAATTAAACTTGCAGATTATATATGGGGTACAGCCTCAGCTTCATTATCTTTCTCGTATAATTGATTGTATTTGCCCCATGTTTTATACATTTTAGTTACAATTAATTTGATAGCACCTGTTCATACGCATAGAGATAGAGTTTATGTTTAAAATGATCTGAAACGACGACTGTCTTTGATTTTGACATTTCATTTTAATATCTGTATTCCTAGATTGTTAATAATAAAACGAACACAGATAAGTATTCTCAGAGCATGTACATTTGCTAGTTTCCCCTATGAACTTTAACCAAAATATTCTTCTCAACTTCTTTATCAGGCTTCAGACAATGTTTATTAGCTCTGCTGCAAGTTATGCTCTGTGTCAACCTACTGCTTTCTCCTTCATGGCAGGTCATTATGTAAGAAGTTGAGGATTTTTTTCAGATGCAGCATAAATTCTTGAATCTTATGGTATAGTTTATGCAAAAATTCCAGCACTAGAAGCTTCCCAGTTGGTTTGGCATTATTCACTCAATGTGGAATGAAGATAGGGTTGTTCAAGATATGAAGGTCATGAGGGACAGTAGGGATGCATCCGGTTCTTTATTTCAAACCATACCCAAGCTAAGGAAGCGCATATGGTCTATTATCATGCTCAACATATTGCTATGTGATGTCAACTTATTCATTGCAGAATTTTTGTGGAGCCACCATGGTTTCAATGTGCGTTTGGCTGAAATTGTCTTTCATTTTGAAGCTCTCTCTGCTGAGCACAATGATGGGTACTTGGAAAGAGGTCAGCTTCATGGGCTATCTGGTACAGTCACAATCGTGGGATGCATGGGATTGAGATCCCTGAGTTGTCATCGTCTTTTAACATGTCATTATCTTTGCTTGATGAATACGAGGAGTGAATGCACTTTTGGTGATGTCAAAGACCCAAACATGCTCGTTTGAAATGTCCTCATGTGGCTCGACCAAAACTCAATGTAGATTGTTCTTCAAAACCAGATTTGAGGTGCTACTGTTGGGAATGACAAAGACAAAGTGATGGTGATGATGACACTTTGGGCGGCATTTCCAGAAAGAGATTCTGGCAATTTCATGTGAGTTGAAGCTTGAACTGGATTCGGGGTTCTGTTCGATTATAGTAGAGCCCACATCAGAAATTTGAGGATGATGCATACGTAGCTAATGATGGAAGGCATATAGCTACTGTCTCAGTTTCTTTTCTTTTCTTGTGACTATATTCCTAGAGGTTGTATTAGGGTCGCTCAATCTGTCACCTTACTCCTTGGCTATAAGTTTCTTTACAATCAGATATTGATGTACGTACCCATTTCATATTATTAATTGACATTGAGAATCTTTGGAGATTGACCAGACAATAAATAAATAAAATATAAGAGCTTCCCAGTTAATGAGGCCTGCACTTGATTATAGTTTTTGTTAGAATACAACTCAATGGAATATTGATTTCCTAAATATATAACCCCTCAAGCACTAGTGGCTGCTCTTAGTTTTCCAAAAACTTCTCTTAACAGTAAGAGAATATGATAGTAATATTTCCAAAATCATCACCAGAAATGTTGGATAAATTTATTTTCTATTTTCTTGGTTGCTTAGTTACTAGAATAGGTTAAATTTTGGTTTTCCCTTGCATCACACGACATAGATTGTTGAGAATCATCATCGTTCAAAAGATTCATATACTATAGTTAATTTGTAGGAACGATATCTGCTATAAATTCTTAAATCACCCAAATTAGAGGAAAAGTCGAATAATTTTCGAGTAAACGTGCATGTAGGTGTAGCAGTTCTCACTGTCAACCATTTATATATGCGAATACGTTCAGGGAGAAGTGCATTTAGATGTCAACATGAGTAGGATACACCAACATATCAAGTAATTCTTCAATCTAACGGTCAGACTATAGAACTTCTCCAACTTATCTGTAGGATGACTAAAAATGTCTGGATGATGGTGAATATACCAATTTAAGATTGTAATCAACAAACACAAAATAAACTTCGGCAACATGATTGATATGGTTTATCAATCTTGAAACGTGTTGAACATAAAATAAAGGAATACGCAGATAATTATTTTACGTGGTAAAACCCCATCTCTGGGGAAAATCTATGGGACTCCTCAGTCCAACACAAATACACTATAGAACGATGATTACAAGAAGTACTCACACACTTATCCTAGACACATTCTAGATAATGTTTACCGACTTCTTTGTAACTCAACTTCTATCACGGGATGATCTTCGACACTCATTATGTTAAATGCAATACTGGTCACGATTGCTTCAAACTTACCGGAGGAAAACCACCACCACGGTCTTGGTGCCCTCAACCGTATGAGTCACCGACATGCATATGAATACAATATGAATGATGAAAGTATATGTTAAATCACCAAGTAAACAAGGAACACTTGATGACTTATAAGATATGCACAACAGCTTTTCTTAAGAATTCTATATGCTCCAAAAACAATATGTCAAAAGCTTGCCCTTTGAAAAGAAAACACCTTGGTTTTATTCAAGACCGGTTTTCTCTCAAAAGAGAGAAACCCAAGAGTCCATTACTTCTATTCAAATAAGACTACCAAACCTGATGCAAAAGGGTCTCTTCATTGAGACGCCAAAATAGCAGTAAAAAAAACTATCCAATTATAAATATAAATTCTGATTCAATAAGGACCTTTAGTGATGACACCAAACAACCACTTTTATAAATAAACAATTATCTCTTAAAACAAGTTAATTATGAGATAAGCATGGCACGTCATTGTAGGAAACGCTAATATTTTAACTTAAATCACAATGGCATTAAAAATAACTTCAACTATAAATCCTTTTTGAATGCATGATTATGTCATGATTTACCTGAAGTCAAGTTTCTCATATTAGTCAAGTCATGCCTCGGAAGTATGGGGTTGAATGAGTTGTGCCAAAATGTCCGGTAACAATTCTTCACACACTAATTTTCAACTTATGCTAGAGTCTAGGAAATGACAACACAATTTTCATACTAACACAAGAGATTAAATAATAGATGCAGCACTCTCAACTACATCTATAGTGATGAATTTTTGGCTGATGGTTTGGCTAGTCTTAGCCTTTCGATAAATATTGGTCCTTATTATGAGATCTCGAGCCTCTACATTTAGCATATGTACATTTATACGCATTTAGAGCAATCTCAATCATTTGGTTAATCTAATGAAGTTTAATTAGTCCACGTCATCAAAATTATATTATATTAAAAACTCACTATTTTGTACCCTATCATTTTCCCCTTGCCCATCTTTAATGAGATCAAATTTATTTTTATTTTAGTGTTAATCAATACCCTCGACTTGCAAACACGCAGTGCTCATGCTCGCCATTTCTCTTATTATTCAACTTCAACCCTCTATTCACCTATTTTGTGATCATTCCTGTGGTGGAAGGGCAAAGTTCCCCATTGCCTTATGAACCATTGAGTGGTCAGCAAGTCAGCTTTCTTTGGTGTATAAGCGTGCCACTGCTAGCAATGAAGATTCTAGCAGACTTATTCTAGAATAGATAACTTGCGCTCCAAATTACTGATTTCCATAAACAATGAATTTGGGTGAGGAATATCTCCCAAGTAAGTGCTTTTCTTGCCTCAAACTAGTGAGGACTTTAACAATTTATCTCAGTATAAAGAGGTTGTTCTGGCCAGAATGGTTGATGAAATTTAAGTTGTCTTAGGCAGAACTGTTTTTTACAAAACTATAAACATAAATATCCAAGCTAGAAAGAAGAAAGGACAGTTGGAACTCCATTTCTGCCTGGATAGGAGGTTCTGATCCGGGCTGTACTGGAAATATTTGGGCTGGACTGGACTATTAACAACTTTAGCTGCTAAGCTTCAGCTGTAGATCGATACCAAAGGTTAATTTTGGCAGAGCTTTAATACACTTCAAGCTTTTGTAAGGCTTCTGAGTGGGCAGAACTGCGGCTTCTTCAGTCTGTAAGGGCAGAAGTGGCTGTTCTCAAGGACTTTAGTGGGCTAGAGATTGCACTGTAAAATTTGTTGAGGTTTTCATGTTTGGGAAAAGCTCAAGCTCTACCTGTCTTGGTTTTTTGCTGAACCAAATTTGTAATGAGAGAAATCTCGTTTTGAATGACTTATTTTCTAAGTCCGAACCTTGGGAATTCTGATCTAAAGTTGGTTTTCACTTGGAATTCAAGTGAGCTTCTGGTTGATTTTGAGTTGTTTATTTGATTGATGATTGAATGTTGGATTGATTGTCGTTGCCCTGTTTACTCCTTCTTGTATTTATAAGAGATGTTATCTGGAGTAGGGTAATTCTTTTAAATAATGGGCGGTAATTTTCTTTAAAAATATCTTTCATTTTTAATTGTAAAGAAAGGGGGTTTTGATCAATTTCTGGTAGATAAGCTCTCAATAGTCAGTTCTTAAGATCACTTCCCTATATTTTTCAAACTGTGATGGTTAGTTTGATCTTCCATTTGAACAACTCCCTGTCCTCCTGCTTATCTCCTTTTGAGAACATGGTCTGCTTATCTCTTGGGAGAATCACCCTCTTTGGAGAAAAAAATATTATTTCCAAATATGTAAAAAAGGATCTGATCTTCTGATGGCAGAGATTCAGAGAAGTCTTCTCCTAGCCATCTGCTTTTGTTAATCCCAGTTGAAAATATTGACTTTTCTAAGTCAGAAACATTACGTGGGTCTGTTCCTGTTTTGGTTTTCTTTCTTTTAATAATGGCAAACCCAAATTCGAGTTGAACCATGAACTGATTCCTTTCTTTTCTCTATTTCTCAGAGGCCTAGGTTTTGCGTTCTTAGATACCTCCTGAGTTGGGCTTCTTTTAGATGTGGGCCCTTGATTATAATTTGGGTCCTGAACTGTTTGGTTTTGTTTTTGTCTCATCCTTATGGGCCTCCAATGCTGGGCTGAGTGTGTGTTTTGGCCCAATTTCAGGGAATGCAGGTGGCTGTCCAAAAATTGTCATGGGCTTTTGTTTTCCTTGGGCTCTGTGTCAAATTAGGCCCAAACACCCTCTTGTAATTTATTTTATATATTTTCTAGATTTAGTCTCTGCACATTCAACTTGCAATAACTTTTGGCTGCTTTTGACCGTATCTAAGCTTATTTTATGTAGATACGATCAAAAGACTAAAAGCGGCCGAATACATAAAATAAGCCAATACTTAAAAAAGGAGAGTGATAAGCCGTAGGAGGATTTTCTCATAGGTTACAATTCAAATCTAGAAGGAATTATGCTAGCTTGATGGTGAACCGAAGTTATTGTGGGAGATCTCAAGATGAAAGGAAAATCAAATCAAATATTATTATTCAAATAAAATCACATGCATGAGACAAGGAATTGAAGAAATTTTGGAGCAATTATGATTGATTTGAAGGCCTATTGACGACCGACCAAATTGAGATGCACCGAAGCCCCTATAAATACCAAGCTTATGGAAGAGAAAAAGGGCGCCTGACACAACATACAACTTGTCATTTTATATTCTCTTCAATTTCTGTCCTAGGAGTAGCATAATGTAGCCATAGCCTAGTCTTATTTTTTCCACTCTAGTTTTCGTAGATTTCAATTATGTCTTTACATTCTTGTTCTTGTTTTTTCAACACTATTTTAATTGCAGTTCTTCCAATTCATGTCTTTGCTTAATCTTTACTGTACTTCGTAATATAGTTTACTTTTCGCACTTTACTTTAAGCACTCGCATTTCAATCATTTAATTTCTGCAATTCACATTACGCACTCGTCTTTACATTCTTTATTTCATGCACTTTAAATTACGCACTTGTCTTTAAATTATTTATTTTATGCAATTTACATTACACACTCGTCCTTACATTCTTTATTTTACGCACTTTAAATTACACACTCGTCTTTAAATTATTTATTTTACGCACTTTACTTTCCACACTTATCTTTCCATTATATTTAAATTCAAGCACCTTTTACTTTATGCACGTGTTCTTCATTTCATTACATTTCACCTTCAATCTTCATCTCCACCCACTCCACATCATTTGGTTGCTCACATAAAGCCTTGACTCTGAGGTGGTGAAAGAACCTAGGCCATGAGGAGGTTCCTTATTTGGCCAAATAATCGTTTGATTAAAGTCAGATGAGTGGTGGCACGCCCCGCACTCAATTAAAAAAGGACCAAAAACTCCTTCAATCGGCCTACATGGCCAAAAATAGGGAAACATAATTTGGCACGCCCAGTAGGACACACCATATGAGTGATCAAAATCAATGGAATTATTCCTACCAGCCGAGGAGCTATAACGGCTATAATTCTTATGGCTCGAGTAGCAAATCTACCAGCCAATTTGGTAACCGCAACCAAAATGGCCAATATAATTGTACACATCAAGGTTACAACTCTACATATCAATATGGCTCTAGTGGCCAATTCAATGGCTAGCATGGCGGAAACAACAATCATGGCCAAAATAACATGATGTATCAAAATTATTCGAATGGCCAACATGGCTATAATGGCCAGTACAATCAAGTGGCCAGAGGACAATGTACTTACCCATATGGCCAAAATAATTCGGTCAATATTTATAATCAGCCTAGTTATGGCTTCCACCAAGCGAATCATATATTTGGCTATAACGACCAAAATAATATTAACATTGTGAGAGGCCATATGTTGACCGCATGGACAAAGAACATCAAAATTTCATAAAGGTAACATCTAAAGTGAAAGATGTATTTATGGAGATGGCGGATAGGTTTTATGCTTCTAACGAAATTTTGATCCAAGGTTTTCATGAGATCACCTCGCAACTTGCTGTCAAAAAGAAAACTCTTACTCACAATCTTAAATTTCAACCACAGCAAGAAAACCATCAAGTTACTGCAGTACGGTCACTCATTCTACCTACCTATGTGGAGGGAAAGGAGGTTGGCCGACAATATATGAAGGAAAAGGATGTGGATGAATCGGCCTTGGAATTCAATACTCCGACCCATTTACCTTTTGAAAACCTCACATTGGTTGAAGAAGAGAAAAATCTTGGTATAGTTGCAGTCTGGCCATCCATTTTATCAACTTTTCTAAATGAAAATGAAGTTAATCGGGAATATGTGAATGAGAGAGAAGTGGACAAGTTGGTCTTAGAGGGGAAAACTCAAATTAACTTTCCTATTGAAACTCTCACGTTGGTTGAGGAAGAAAAATCCACCCAAGAGAATGCGATCCAACAAGCTGTCAAGGTTGAACACCAAATGACCCAACTTGAGACATCCATCCTTGAAATTAATGACCAACAAGATCAAAAAGAGAAATGTTTGAACACGACCCAACTTGAAGCAACGGATGTAATTAGACCACAATTAGAAATGGTCAAGTTTATCAGACCCCAACAGAAGGCCAAGTCTGGCCAATCAAGCGGACTTGGGGGCAAGGAAATTCGGCCAGCACAAAAGGAAAAAAACAGTTTTGGTTGTTCCAAGGTGACTTGTACACCAATTTACAGCTTGCGCAATTGATGGGTGGCCACCCCCTTGGTCTCCATAAAAATATTATGTTCAATAGCCGCTACCTAAATAAGTAGGCCGACAACGTTCCCAATAAAGGTCATGTTAGTATTATGGCCAAAAATGATAATAATAATAATAAAGAACTTGTTAGTGATTTGAGCACTACAAAAAGTTCACAGACAAAAGCGGCCGAATAGCGTCGACCGTCAAAGATTTCTTCTCAATACAAGAACGGCCAAACCACAGTCTATTATTTTAGCTGCAAATTATTTTTGTGAAAAAAATACATGCAAAAGTGTTAAGTCAAGATTACGACCTATGCATAGAAGCAAAATATATGGATGAAGGCTGATACTACTTTCTTCAAAAACAAGAAATATAGTCTTATCCAAAGCCAAAATTGAAGGCCGAAATTTATTGATAGAAATCAAAAGTTCATCAATTAAAAAAAAAGAAAAAAAAGTAAGGTGCATTTACTTTCTTATTTGAACCAAAAGGAGGTTGATCATATTAATTGGGGGGAACTACCCATAAAATATCTTGCCGTAATTATAGCCAATTATTATGGCTAATTTTCTTTAGTGTGTTAAATATATAAAAATATGGTGTGGTTACATTCCTAGTGAGAATGGTTCAAATAAGAGACACAACATGTTTGGCAAGAGGACCAATCAACGATTTGCTAGTTCTAAAAAATTTAGTAATAAAATTGGGCCGATTAATAACGGCCATAAAAGACAATATTTGTGATCAAAGAATAAATAGTGTAGCTGCATGAAAATAGTTCATTAAACTTTCACAGCCAGATTGCTTTGCCAATAATACGGAAATAATAGTTTAAAGTTCAAGATCGTCTAGAGGCCGATATAAGAGTAAAATCTTGAACCAGCCGTGTGTTTGTAGAAAGAATTAAATTTAAGTTTTCATAAACTTAGCTTGCGGCAAAATTCATAAAAACTGGGGGGGCAATGTTTGGGCCTGGTTGAAATTTGACCGAGTCAAGCCTAAGATCCGAAAATTAAATTAACATTGAGCCCAACCAATGGGCCTAATCAATAAGGTCGGATAGAAGCCTAAAATCATAAATGTAGTAGAATATCTACATGTGGCAAAATACACCAATCTGGTCGAACACATCAATATGGCCGAGAGCATAAAAGTGGTCGAGAGCCTATATGCGGCCGAAAGTGTAGATATGGTCGAAAGACTAAAAGCAGCCGAAAGTGTAGATACAGTCGAAAGACTAAAAGCGGCCGAATACATAAAATCAGCCAATGCTTAAATAAGGAGAGAGATAAGCTGTAGGAGGATTTTCTCATAGGTTACCATTGAAATATAGAAGGATTTATGCCAGCTTGATGGTCAATCGAAGTTATTATGGGAGAGCTCAAGATGGAAGGAAAATCAAATAAAATATTATTATTCACATTAAATCACATGCATGAGACAAGGGATTGAAGACATTTTGGAGCAATTAGGTCATCCCCAATGGTTGGGGCTCTAAAAAGGGTTTATAGAGCCCCATTTAGAGCTCGGATGGAATCTTTGGGACTCTAAAGGAATCTCTCCCACAATGGGAGGCCCTATATTTATGGCGAACTCTATATTTTTTCATGATGTAATTTGATTTACGTGGTTTTTTTTGTTTTTGGTTAACTATTTTACTTTAATGTTTGTTCATGTTATGTTAGTTTTTTTTTGTGAACATTTCAACCAAAAAAAATCAAAATTTGGACAAGATTTGGAAATCAACATTTTATTTCATAGATAAGATACAACATGGTTAAATTAAAACAAGATGCACAAAATTAATTTGGTGGTCCTCCCAAAGTTGGATATGGGTCCCTTGCATTATGGCTTTCCACCCCTCTCTTATCTACATTGTCAGATAATAATTGTGGTAGCATGGTGATATCTGGATATAGGTCCCTTTCATTATGGCCTTCCATCCCTATGTCATTTACATTTGTCAGATAATAATAGTGGAAGATGGATGTGGATCCCATTCGTTATGGCTTCAGATAAAAAATCTAATCTCTTCATATTACATCTTACAATAACCGTTGGATCAAATTACCTCATATGAATCTCGTCCGTATATTTGTTATCTCTTAAACCATCACATCCTCTATAAATGAACAACCACCTTATTTTCATAACACACCACTTCCCAACTCTTGTATTCTCAATATTCATTCTTCTACCACCACACCAGAATGCCCAACAATGGATATGATAGCTCTTCTAGTGATGAGACAGGTGCCAACATAATGTTTTTGAAAATGTTCGAAAGCTACCGAAGGAAAAAAACTAGCGAAGAAGGAGGAGACCTCGATGGTTGTCCATAGGGGTACATGATCATGACGACGTACTATACCAAGAGATCGAGTAAGTGCCCATGAAAACCTTTTTCAAAATTACTTCTCTAACCATCCGTTGTATCCCCTTTCAGATTTTTGTAATAGATTTCGCATGAGGCGTGAGTTGTTTAATCGAATAATGGAACAAATTGTCCCTTCGACGATTACTTCAAACAAAAACCTGATGCCACTGGAAAGCTTGGTTTCTCACCACAAGTGAAGATCACAGCTGCCATGCGTATGCTTGCATATGGTACGACAGCTAACCTTAATGATGATTACTTGAAGATAGTAGAGACCACATCCTTTGAAGCTTGCAAGAGATTCTATCATGCAGTCAACAACTTATACGGAGCTGAATATCTTCATAAACCAACGAGGGCGAACCTACAAAAACTGCTCCAAAAAGCTGAGGAACAAGGGTTTCCTAGCATGCTAGGAAGCCTTGACTGCATGCATTGGGAGTGGAAAAACTGCCCAATGTCACACCATGGGGCACACATGGGCCACCATGGTCGTCCAACCATAATCCTTTAAGCAGTTGCTTCTTACGACACATGGATCTAGCACGCCAACTTCGAAATGTCGAGAGTATATAATGACCTCAATGTACCATACAAGTCACCCCTTTTTGATGACGTCATTCAAGGACGTGTCTGCGGGTCCGATATTATCTGAATAGGAAACAATACAAGCAAGGTTACTATCTTGCAGATGGAATATATCCAAAGTGGAACACAATTGTCCAGTCATTTTCGAATCCTCAAGGACGACAACATCAATTATTCTCTATGATACAAGAGGCGTATCGTAAGGATGTGGAGAGAGCTTTTGGAATTCTTCAAGCTCGTTTTGCAGTTGTAGCGAGGTCTGCCTGCCAATGGTACCGAGAAGACATTTGGGAGGTACTGAAGACTTGCATAATTCTTCACAATATGATTATTGAAGATGAGCGTGACCAAGACGACATAACTCCTGCTGAGAACACACCATATCATGTGGAGGAGGCTCTGGTACCGCATGAACATGGATCACGCAATATACAGTTAGAATCTATTAATCGAAGCATAATAAATGATCCAACTATCCACTACAACCTTCGATTTGATATCATTCAACACTTGTTGGAGCAATATAACATAACTTTAATTCTTGTCTTTTTAAATTTAACGTTGTGTGTTTAGAATTCAATAACTAAATTGTAATGTCCTTGCAATTTAGAGTTGTGTGTTTAGAATTCAATAACTAAATTGCAGTGTTCTTGAATTCAATCATTTCATTAAGTTAAACAAACTAGAACACATTTTTAAAATAATAAAACAAAGTACAATGGAATTTAAATAATAAAACAAAGTACAACGGAATTTAGATAAAACAAACTATATATTCTTTAAATAAAACAAATTATTAAACTATTCTAGAAATCATCATCTTTTGGGGTTGGGGACGATAGACTTCATCCTCAAAATTTAGCGAACGGGAAGAACTCTTCGCAATAATATCAGCTTGAATCTGTTGGTCCCATCGCCTTCTCGCCGGAGTTTGGATTGTGGCGGTTTCTTTAAACATAACCTTCAACTCTTTGTTCTCAATCATACAATCTTTTTAAGACCTCATAATTTCTTTGAGCTCTTTATCATCTTGAGACGACTCTTCCACAACAGCCTTTCTTTTTAGCTCCTTAGCTTTTTTTGTGTCCCATAGGCCTTCGTCGTGGGTTTGAGGTTTGTTGGGGCGCTTGAGTTTCTGGAATGGATTCATATGGTGAATCATCATCTACATAAATAGATTCACTCATTGGAGAAACGTTCACAGAGGGGGAGGATTGAAACCCTTCAAAGGGTTGTCTGTTGAACAACATTCCAACAGTGGTCAAGGAGGAATGCTTTCTTGGTCCTCTGGAAAAAAAGTCGTTTTGCACCAATAATCAACACATATTATATGCAAGAATTTAAATTAGTTGACAAAATATTAAGTTGGAAAAATAAAATTAAAAATTAAAAAACTCACACTGTCAATTTCATTTTGGACACTCTTGTTCAACCTTGCCACTTGAGTAAGACACTCAGAGAATTTGTTGCACATTTGGGAGATGTTTGTCCAACGCGATTTCAAGCTCTGTGATGATCTAACTTCTTGGGCATCGGGATGAAATTGTATGAATTGATCTCATATCCGATTCCACATCGTGCCATTTGATTGACAATTCTCGATAATTGGATCTTCACTAATGATTATCCAAGCTCGGCATAGAGCAACATCTTCATCGATGGAGTAATTTGTACCTTTTTGCTTCAAACTTTCGGCCATTAGTGGAAAAGAGATTAACAAAAAAATTACAAAAAATTAAATAATCTAGTGAGTGAAAAGATTTGACAAATTGATCAAGAGTGATAAAGATGTTTTGGTGTGTAAAAATTATGAGAGATATGATGGATATTTATAGCTGTTTACAATATAGGTGTTTACACAGCTTTTGAAAATTTGGTTTAGCATGCTGTTGACAAAACAAATAAATGGCAAGTATGGCCTTGTACAATCGCAGGCAAGTGAGAGACCAAAAAAGTGGGCTGCATCTTTTTTAATTTGCGGGACCCGCGCGGTTTCAAGGGCTTCAACCAAGCTCATACATTTAGCTACTACTCCGGTTGGGCTTCAAGTTTTAGAGCCCCAAATTTGCACTATTAAGGATGCCTTTTTAAGGAGAGTTTGTATTTATGGGAGCCTTGTGGTGGTTGAGCCCCAAATAGAGCCCCCATTAAGGATGGCCTTATGATTGATTTGAAGGCCAACTGACAACCGACTAAATTGAGACGCACCGAAGCCCCAATAAATACCAAGCTGATGGAAGAGAGAAAAGACTCCCGACACAACACACAACCTATCATTTTACATTCTCTTCAATTTCTATCCTAGGAGTAGCGTAAGGTAGCCATAGCCTAGTTCTTATTTTTCCCGCTCTAGTTTCCATAGATTTCAATTATGTCATTACATTCTTATTCTTGTTTTTTCAATTCTATTTTAATTGCAGTTCTTTCAATTTATGTCTTCGCTTAATCTTTACTGTTCTTCGTAATCTAGTTTACTTTTCACACTTTACTTTAAGCACTTGCATTTCAATTATTTATTTTCTGCAATTCACATTACGCACTCGTCTTTACATTCTTTATTTCATGCACTTTAAATTACGCACTTGTCTTTACATTCTTTATTTTATGCAATTTACATTACGCACTCGTCCTTACATTCTTTATTTTACGCACTTTAAATTACGCACTCATCTTTAAATTATTTATTTTATGCACTTTACTTTCCGTACTTATCTTTCCATTATATTTAAATTCAAGCACCTTTTACTTTACGCACGTGATCTTCGTTTCATTACATTTCTCCTTCAATCTTCATCCACTCCACATCATTTGGTTGCTCAGACTCTGAGGTAGTGAAAGAAACTAGCTGTGAGGAGTCCCTTGCTGAGCCGAACAATCATTTGATTAAAGTCAGATTTCGGACGCATCATCTACTCACATTCCATCCACGCCTAATTCGTGGTTTGGTGGTGGCACGCCCCGCACTCAATTAAAGAAGGACCAAAAACTGCTTCAATCGGCCTACGTGGCCAAAAAGAGGGAAACATAATTTGGCACGCCCAGTGGGACACACAAAAGAGAATCACATACTCACAACATTATAATTCAGAAAAGAAAAAAAAACGAATAAAATAAAAAAGAGAAAGGGGCCAACAGAGATTGAATTAATCAATTAGTTGAAATTTCTCTAAATACGTATAAATGCACGAATGCTAAATATAGAGGCTCAATTTTTATCAAGCAAATGTTTGGGGGTGGTGAAAATTCACCCAACCCTGGCACCTTTCGAAAACACAAGCTCAGGGTGTGAAAAATGGCGGCTGAATTCGAGAAGATGGCCAGATGCGAGAATTGATTCCGGGCATGAAGTTTGGCGGTCGGGCTTGAGAAGTTTGGCGGGTAGGCTTGAGAATGAAGTAATTTCTAGTAGTGCAATTCCTAACGGCCGAAGAATTCCTTTCCATAATGAACTAGGGGAAGGTACAACAAATGGTGTATAACCACATAAATCCCATATCCCAAAATATATCCAAATTCCATAAACATAACCAATATCACCAAAGTCCGAAACCTAAATCCATGTCCTTTACTAATAATAATAATAATAATAATCTTTGAAAATCCCATACCACATTGTAAAATCCAAGACTACCCCGATAATAAAATCTCATAATCTTATTAACACAAAATACCCAATTTCCAATCAAATCACATTTATGCAAGCAATTCCATATTTGAAAAACACTCATTTGAAAACAAATGTCCACTCACAACAAGTCCAATGCTAGCTCAACCCTGAGCGAGTTCATGATGAGCGATACATTGCACCTAAGTACCTCACTTGACAGAAATGGCGGCTGGAGTTGTAGGAAATTAGGAAAACGTAAGTTCTATTCGTCATCGAATCGAGTTCATCGACTACTAAATAGGTCAGGTCTTGGGTTGGTTTTGTAGAGGAGGACGAAAGGAAGATATTTTTTGAAGGCTGCGATGGCAACCAAGGTCAGACGGCATCACTGTTCACAACACAGAAAGAGAGAGATAGAGAGACAGAGAGAGAGAGAGAGAAAGAACCATAAAAAATAAAAAAAAAGAACCAGGTCTGTACTTAAATTGGGACTTTGCAATATTTACATTGTGGCACTACACTTCCATAGATCATAACTTCTTCGTTTAAAATCAAATTGAGCCTGCCTCCTGTCTACGAACTCATATTCACAAGCCTTATGCAACGTTGCTGCTCAATTCCCCAAATTCCTTTTCAAACTTCCAATGGCAAAAACATAATTTCACAATTAAATAATTACATAAAAACAATTTGTTGGGTCGGGGTGTTACAGCGTGCAATGTAGCATCCTACAAAAATGCATTTTAAAACACTACTATAGCACAAAGAATTCTCTATATTAATTTTAAGCCTTAACCAGGATAGACTACATGATAGGATATATGATCTTTGTTTGAACTAGAAAAGAATTTTGCACTTAGGAATACTTTAGTTTGACGTGTTTGGCAAAGACTTAGATACGATAATTATCATATAGAGAATTGAAAGAATTTGTTGAATGCTTTGAAATCTAACTTCGATTGCTTGTGGTTGTTTCTGAGACCCTAGACTTTCATCATTGTTTTTAACCCTTAAAAGTCACGTTTTTATTTTCAATTGATTTGATTAATTTCTTGTTTGTTTGTCATTATAACTCTTGTTTTGCATTTGTTTTTCTTAAAACACTTTCACTACAATTAGATCAAGTCCAATTTTTGTTCATGTCTAATTTTTTGCTCGTTTCTTGTATTGTGTTCACTTCAATTAGATCTAATTTTTGCCTTTCAAATTCCAATTCAATTTAGAGTTTCATAGGATCGATACTTGGACTTGTAAATCACAATACTACAACATTCTTGTGCACTTGCAAGGTCATATAAAGTTTTTGGTTAATTTAGAATTTAGATTCCTAATTTACGTCTAATTGAGTTTCTTTAGTTTATTTATTTATTTATATATTTATTATATATATATAAAGTTTTTTTTGTTTTAGAAGTACAAACCCGATTCAAAGAAGAAAAGACATCTTTGTTTATCATTGGAAAAACTCACAAGTCTCCTTTTCAACCTTTGTTTTTTAGAAAAAGAAATAGTAGCAAAGATAAGCAAAAGAGGAAACAAAGAAACAAAAATAGGGTTGTTCGACGAAAGGAAAAAATAAAGAAAAAAAGGAGAACTCACTCTAATCTAGTAGCATTTCAACAAGAAGTCATCATCTTCCTTTTCCAACTTAGACTTTCATTTCCCTTTATCAATTCAATTTTCGCCTTTATTTTTCATTCCCCAATTCAATTTTTATTGCCCTTCTTATAACCCTTTGTCCTTATCACATGTACAAAAAATCAATTCTCAAATTGTATGCAAGGGAGGTGTTCTCACAAATGGGAGTTTATTCCTATCGATCAAGAGCTTGAGCTTACGGTAAGAAAGCAATGAAGACAACATTCTTCACCATGACCATATATGGATGATCTAGTCAACCATGATAGAGATAATCCACCACCTCAACCAAGGTGTCTAAGGGATTACACTACACCAGTGGAGTACAATGCATCGTTATGCATCATCTTGGACCTAATCACGTAATGATTCGAAATTCTCTCGTCAATCATTCAACGTCTACCTATTTATCATGGGAAGAAGAAGGAAACCCCATCCTATCATCTAAAGACATTGTTTACTACCTGCTCCACATTTAGTTTTGACGGGGTTAGTGAAGAGCAAATTTCTCTCAAATTATTCACATTTTCCCTAATGGATAAAGCAACAAACTGGTTAGACTCACTTTCAGAAGCATCCATAAACTCTTGGATTGTTTTATCTACGAAATTTCCTTCAAAAAATTTCACTACTCATAGGACCAATGCTTTGATCCCATATATTATGAGTTTTTGTCAACAAAGAGGGTGAAACAATTTCACAGAAGTTGGGGGCGATATAAGGACTTGTTTCTTCAATGCACTCATCATGGTTTTGACACTTAGTCTAATTTTTTAGAGGCTTGATTCAACAATAGGGGTTAGTCTAATTGACATGACTACAATAAAGCCATAAGTTTTTTTTTGTTGAGACAATCTATGAAAATGATGAGCAATGGGACTTTTTGACAAAAGATTCTAGAGTTGCAGCTCTCACAAAGCTTCTAACACCATTGGGGAACGAGGTAACAACGCAACCATGTATTATGTTTGCCATTATCACCCATGACATTATGACTTGCCCATCAAATCCTACTTTAGAAGATGTGCAAGAGGTCAATGCATTCAATGGAAGGTGCTAGAATGATCCTTATTCTAATACTTACAATGTTGGATGAAGAAAACATCTAAACTTTTCTTGGAGCAACTCATTTAGTATCGTGGGACCTTCCAATTCCTCAAGATAATACCACCAACCCTATCAAACTTTTGTTCAACAAGAGGTTGCATCACTTACACCAATCTATATTGGAAAAGAGTCAATCTAAATCTGAGATTCAGTTGGGACAAATAGTTACTACTCTGAACAGATTAGAGAGAGCACAAGGTTAATTTCCAAGGCAAAAAGAAGCAAATCCCAGGAATCATGATCATGTTAAAGCTATTACACTTTGAGAAACAGGAAAATGATTGATAATAAGATTGGAAATCCATAGATTAATGATAAAGAAAAAGAAGAATAAGTCATGAAAGAAACAGGGCTGTAGCTTGACAAGAAGTTTGAGGGCTCCTTGAGGTATGAAAGTAACGCTCTGACCCTTGACAAAGTTGCTGAATTTGCGAATCATACTGATCCAATGCATAACCTCACGGTCCTCTACCTTTCCCTCAACATGATAGACAAGCTTGAAATGAGAAGTTTAAGGGAGATATTATGGAACAATTTAAGAAGGTGCAAATTAATATCCATTTGCTTGATGCAATCAAACATATCCCTTCATATGCAAAAATTTTAAAGGATATTTACACCAACAAAATGAGGTTTGAAGAGTATGAACATGTGCTATTATCCTACAACGTGAACGGCTGGCGATTTCTCCAGCCTCCCTTAGGGGAGCCTCATCTGTCCTTCAAGGTGGTCGGTCTATCATGGCGGCTTCTCCGCCTCTTATTGCGCTTCTCTTTCTCCTCCTTTCTTTTGACCTTTATGTCTCTTCTCCGCTATGACTTTTCTCATGACTTCTCCACCTTTATTCCTTTTGTGCTTCTTCACTCCACCCTCCTCCCTCTTCTTCTTTTCCTTACCTCGCCGGTTCCCTTTCATTTTGCCCCAAACCACTAAGTCTGCATCACCCCTACATCTATATTTCCCTTGGTTCCTGAGCTCCCCACCGGCTCTTCCTTCCTTATGCATATCCCCATCCACACCATGGATGATGCATGGGTTTGGGCTATAAGGCTTTGGGAGTTAAGGATCTTGTTGGATCCATTATTTAGACAAATGAGTATGTTGCGGTTTCACTCCTATCCTTTTCAATTTGTCTCCCAAGGTCTCTTTCTAGCCCTCTACTCTGGTGGTTGCCTTGGTGGTGATGAACCTTGTAGTGATGGCGGCTACTGGTTATTTTTATTTATTTATTATTATTTTTATTTTGTGGTAGGGTTATTAGGGTTTGCAATGGACATAGGCGGTTGTTAGTGGGCTTCTTTATATTTATTTTGTTTGTTTTGTTTTTATTGTTTTTGGGCATTTTTTAAATGTCTTTGTCTTTGGACCTGTTGTAATGTTCTGTTTCTAATAATGATTTGTTTCCCGACCAAAAAAACATAGTCAACAAGGCCATCAATAAGAAATCTATAATGGGAGCTATATGGCAAAGTAGGAGCAATTGCCATTAGAAGTATGCTAATCTTAAACATTTACTTAACCAATAAGTTCGTGGATTGTCAGACATAGAAAGTGACTTAAAGAATTGAAGTTCATGTGACCTTTATGTACCATGTCCATATCCTAAATAGTTCGTGGTCAGTGCACTGTATCTGCTTAATCAGGAGGATGACTGGTTTCGAGTCATTCGTGTGGAGACTCTAAGTTAAGTGTAGGGGCTTTTTCCTTCTGGCAGCTACAAATGGGCTGGGCTGCCGTAAGGAGGAAACTGAAGAAATCGTCCCCTATGTCTGAGTTCGAAAATTAAGCCCCAAAATACCTCGAAAGGGCAGTAGAGCCTTAGGAAGTATTTTGGTTACCTTCACCAATCAAAATAATGGCAGCTTACAGATAATTTATGCATGCTTACAGATAAAATTTTAAGCTTGGCATGAGAGGCATGTGGCATGGGAGCAAAATCAACATGAGTTTAGCACTAAGAGAAAATTTAGGCTTGCTTTGAGGGAAAAGGAAGTGTTAGGGTAAGGAAGGAGAAGTTTTGTAAGAGATTTGGCTAGGAAAGGGAAAATGAAGAGCATAGTTCTTCCGGTAGCTGCCAGAAGAGCAAAATGGAGAAGAAGATGAACAGTGCACGAGATTGCTGGGTTTTTGTACGTTAGAGAGAAAGCTTGCTCTCTGGGTCTGAGTTATGGCTAATGGTGAAGTATTTGGTGGTTTGGGCAAGTTTCCAGCAGCCTGACAAAAGCTATGTCAAACTCTAGAATGGCATGGCAGAATGGAAAGTGGGAGGAGATGGAGGAATAGGGCACGAAATTGCAGAGATTTCATGGTGAGAGATGAAGCTTGCTCTCTAGATGTGGGTTGCCTCCGTTGGGTAGAAAAGGCATCAATTTATAGCCGCTGGAAATCACCATTCTTCAAGAAACCCTAATGGCTTCTACTTATTTTGGCTAAGCTTTTTCCTCCTTTCTCCTCCTCTTATCTGACTTCCCTATCTTGGCAAAAATTGCCTCTGTTTATTTGCTCGAATTCAGGAGATTTTGGAGCTCAATGTCCCCATTTCCCGCAGCTGCGCAGTAGGAGCTTCCCTTCTTGGTTACTGTTTTTTCTTCTTTCCTTCCCCCTGCCTTGGCTAAATCTGATGAAGGAAATGAAGTGAAAATATATGCTGGTCCAAGGGGTGCTTTTGACAGCGTGCAGGCCAGCATTCCTTGGTTCTTTGGGCGTCTCTGGCTTGGAACTTGCTCCCAGCAGCTTTGCTTGATGAGTCTGCCAATCTCCTTCACGTGTTTTCTGTTTTTCAAAAGAGCTTAAGCTTTTGTGGGCTATTTTGGGATTTTATAAGGGCCAAGGTGGTTTTCTAAGCAAATGGGCTTTTTGTGAAACATTGGGCCTCTTGATTGGGCTTATTTTTTTGGTTGGGTTATTTCTTGGTTAGGTTATTTTGCTTGGGCTTTTGGGCTACTTTTCTCTCTTGTGCTTACCCACATGTTTAGGCCTATGAAATGGGCTTGAGTCCCGAGACTCCCAAGCAACCCGGGACTTCCATTTCTTGACCCATCAATGGGCCTTATGACAATTTATTACCATCCATACCACAACCCACTCAAACAAGCCCCAGGCATCTAGCGTGGCTTGGGTCCACTTAAGCTTGTAGCGTGGCATGTTGCTTATTTGCTTGACGTGACATGTGTGCAAAGCGTATATGACGAACTTTCGCATGCCTAAATCGGGTTTCTTCTTCATAAGGTATCGTATTGGGCCGATAATTTATTTGGGCCGAAGCGTGAATTTTTTGGGCCTCAACAATAAGTATATAGGTGTTCAATAGAGAATGAATTCAATGAACGTGATCAAGAGAGAGAACTTGAATTGAAGTCTTACTTACATGTAAATAAGGATCTCTCAAGTTGGAATAGTGCAAATTACTCATTGACCTAAGGCACCACGAGTTGTCTCATGGAATCGTCGTGGGCCCTTAGCCATGTTGAAGCATTGTGTTTCCTCTAGGCATAACCCAAATATATGACTAGGGTTCATGATCAATTCATGGAGACATGTGAGTGTACAACAAGGGATCTCTACCTTCAATAAAGGAGGAGAATGCTCAAAAGATGCGACTCAAAAGTCTTTGGCCAAAGCAACAGGCTAGATCAATAATAAAGATTGTGATCATGCTCCAATGAATCACATGAGACTATAGATCATGCTAAGGGTTTGACATGAATTTCATGCCCCAATAGCATGATCAAGAGCATTGATTAAGAGAACAAAATAATTTCAATTGAATAGGTTCACAACATTATTCTATATTGGCTTGGACAACCGTGACATGTTGCTAGACGTCACTCACGGTTTGTGGAAGCCTTGGGAACAAAATATAATCTAGTTCTCATCAAGGGAGAATTAAAAAGGAGTTTTAATTTATAATCAATCAATAAAGAGTTTTGGATCGCCCACTACCTTGTCGATTAGAACATAATAGATCACACACCGAAAAGGTTAGATGAAGTTTGGGCATAAACTATGAAATTGGGTTCAAGGACTTTTGGGCTTGGACCCAATGGGCTAATAAAGTTATGTGGGCTTAGTAGGATGACCACTTGAGCCCAACAAGCCCAATATTTACCCCATGGCCGGTTTTACCTAGAGGAAGACTTGGTCTCCTTCTCGTGGGTCTATATATATGAACTTCGTCTCTTTAGAAAAGTAAGGGTTTTTGAGCTAGTTTCAAGAGAGGAGTTAGATCACCATCAAGCTCCTCCCACCTAGCCAAAACTAGCCACCCTAGGAAATGAGCACTAGCATCATTTCCTTCCTAGGTCGCATCATATTCTCCATCTTCCTCGGTGTAGAAAAGTTAGAGATCACCTCTATTGGTGATTTAGTGAATCTAGAAGGCCTTCCATAAGGTGATCAACTCAAAGGATGTCAACCTTGAGTAGTAATTCAAGGGTAAAGTTTATACGGTTAGTTATGTTAAAGCTTAAAAATAATTGGGGTTAGTCATGTTAAAGCTCAAAGATTAAATTTTAAAACTTCTGTAGCCTAAAGTTATTTGTAACCTTATCTTTGTGGCTAAATATAACTAGGATTTTAATGTTTCCTTCAATGGCTCTCCTAGGAAAGGTCCAGGGTTTGAGTCCTAGCATCAGTGTAGTGTGTGTGAGTTTAATATACTACTGCCCCTCTCAATAAAAAAAAATTCCTAAATAATAATAATAATGGGAGCTATATGAAAGTGGAACACCGAAATCAGTTGAAATCTCAATTGATTGCACTCCATACCGACTTAAGAAATCAGTTGGACATTTTCTCTTAAAAATCACCCCCACTCAAAGCCCAATCACAAATTCAGACAACTTGTTTGGCCCTCGCAAGGGGAATTTTGCTGCAGATCTCTCTTGGTCACGAAATGTAAGAAGACGATACTTGTGTTGATCGTGTACCACCTAGAATCCTTCCGGCCATTCAACTAGATTAGTGTGTTTCAGAGTGTTTGTGGAAGTTTTTCCCCTCTTGTTTTTTTTAATAAAAAAATTATTTTTTAAAAAGTTTTGTTTATTTTGATATAAAAACATATAAATTTTTAAAAAAAAATATCAGGCCCAAATTGTGTCGGTGGGAATTATGTGGCTGTACTGGTAGTCTGTAGCCCGCATGCCCTACAACATCCAAAGATTGACGCGCCAGTATTTCAAACAGAATAATTTCTACTCGCTATCTCTAGTCCATCTTTGTCAAGAACAAAACCCTACATATGTACATTTAATAAGGCTGGCCAAGTGGCCATGCAATTTCCAAAGAGAGAAAGTGAAGGCATTGGAGACAGCCTGAAAATGTTATTCTATATAATTGGCCCCATATCTTATCTTTTCTTTCTACAACTAATAATTATTTCAACTTCTGTGTCTTTAAAACCAAACCCACAAGGAACCACAACCAAACCCACAAGGAACCACAATCTCTCAAGCCAAAGCAACCCTTGAGAGAGGCGATGAGGTATGTTTTCTTTTTTACTTAAAATGGTGGTCATAAATTTTGGTAGTGTTTTTGTGGGGCTTCTTTG
Source organism: Prunus armeniaca (assembly GCA_903112645.1). NCBI lineage: Eukaryota > Viridiplantae > Streptophyta > Magnoliopsida > Rosales > Rosaceae > Prunus > Prunus armeniaca. The sequence continues at coordinate 5,684,613 of CAEKDK010000002.1, forward strand.
ACGTTTCGAATTCATTCTGCAGAAAATGCTGAATTGGAAAATGGTTGGTTTGTTTGCTTGTCTTTCAGAATCTAACTAAAGTTTCCTTCTGCACTCAACAAGAAGGCCTCAGCTTTTCTTCTTCTGCTGCTGCAAGATCTGCATATTTCCAGTCTTTTGGTACTTTTTCTGTCTCTCTTTCTGTCTCTTTCTCTCTCTGTCTCTCTCAAACTATGTATTCTGTGGGTTTTAATGGCTAGGATTTGATTTCTGCGCATGCATTTTCCTGGTTTGAATATCTTCAGTCCTTGGTATATGTTTTTTTTTATTTTTTTTGGGCTCTGTTTGGTTTTACATAAACTGATGTAGGAAATTAACTGCTCAAATCCTGTACCCTTGCTAATTGGGACTCTCAAAAACTAAGTATCCTTTTAGTTTTCATTTATCCCATGACAGCTATTCATCTTTCTTTTAAAGAATGGAAAAGAAAGCATAAATTGACCAATTGCAACATCCCTAAGTTTTCTTCATTTTCTTGCAGGGCTACCACAGTAAAAACCGAACAGACCGCTTACCAGATTATTTTTTTTTTTTTTTTTTTTTGTTGGGTACCGGATTTTATAATCCGGAAATGGAAGAATCTAAAACCGAAAAAAGGTGGGTTGTTTTTTGGTAAAAATTAAAAAGATATATATACCGATTATTAATGAATCGAATATTACCAACATTAATTACCGAAGAATATACCAAAATATATTCAAGTATTTACTGAATTATTAATAAATAGAGTAATAAATTATCAATGTTGGAAGAAATCCAATATTCAAATTCATCACTCCAATTGATAATAAAACATCTTTGTTATATGAGTGTCATTAAGTGTCCGTTTGCCATTGCTTATTTGGGCCCATAAGTGATTATTTTAAAAAAAAATTTGAAAGCACATGATGTTTGGTAAGAAATTAATAAGGGTGTATTCAATTTAGATTTTAAATGATTTTAAAAGAGTTATAAGTTGATGGAGTTCAATTGAATTTAATTGAGTTTAACTGAATTATACAAACCCCACATAGATTTTGACTGAATTCGTGTATAGATTTTAATTAAGTTTGTTAGAATTTTATTATTGATTTTCATGGAGTTTATAGCGATGCTGGTTTGTGAGAGAGGTAGCGGTGGAGGAGGTGGGGGTGGTAGTGATTGTGAGTAATTGTTGTGAGAAAAAGAAATTAGGGAAAGCTGGTATAGAGCTGCTTTCATTTTCTAATTATGCGACAATTGGTTTGGAGAGGCACTAGAGTTTAAAAGTGAAAGTTATCATCTTCCTGATTTTCATAGGTGTGTTCAATCGATGGGTTATAAAGAGGTATTTAATCATGCATACTTCCCTTAGAGTGTTATTGAATGCACTTTTGGAAACTGGAAAAAGTACTTTATGAGACATGCCTAGTTATCCTTTTGCAAAACAAGTAAAAATAGTTATTGCAACCATGACACTTCATCACTATATAAGACATGCCAAATGTGATTGTCATTTTGATGAGAAATCATATATAGCTTCAATGAGTTCATCTACTTAGATATGTATATGATTGCTTGCTTATGATTAGCTTTATTTTTGTTATGATCATATTATTGACAAAATATTTATTTTAAATGGAATATATTGGATTAAACTTGAAACAGTTAGAACATTTGAATACAAATATTTAATTTTCAACATAATAATTTATTTATTTTATAATTCAAATAATTTTAGGGTGTAATGAAAACATATTTAATACAAAAATATATATGTAAGTGAAAATGAAAGTGCTTTTCCTTTTACCAAACACATGACCAGAAAAGTCATTTCAACATTATGTCCTTTTTATTTATTATACATAGCTCACAACATTTTCACAACAAAATTTACCAAACATTCAAAAACTGATTCTTGTACCAACATCACGTTTAACAAAAAGTTTACCAAATGTCAAACTGTCCCTAAGAGTAATAGTGAGGATAATCATTTCATATAGGGATCTCTATTTTTTTTCTTTTTTGTGGAACCTCTAATAATAAGATGTATATTGTATTCTAGTACTAATATTACTATCAACAACTTGGTATATTCCAACTTGTACTTCTTTTTTCCAGCAATTAGAGGTATTTCATTTTTATTCAAATTGTTTAGTCTTCATATATATTTTAAATGATGTGACATATTTTAAACCAAGTAATAATATCGCTCTTTATCAAGAAAAAAGAATAATAAAGCCAAGCAAATCTTAGTAAAGAAAAACTAAGTAGAGGATTTTGATCCATCCTAAAAAAACTGTAGTTCCATTTTTTGTTTATTCCTTATCCTAAAAATCGTAGTCCAATTTCAATTGCTTAAATGCCATTTTCATTGTTTGATATAAGTTATAACCTCATACCGATGGGTACCCTATAATAGTGTGTGTGTGAGAAAACTCCATCGCTCGTAGAAAATAAAATAAAAAAGTTAACCTCATTATTCAATTTAAATTTTGAACAGAGTGTTGTACAATCAGTGTCAACTAAGATGACTTTGGGCGACTGCAAGGTTAATACATTGGGTTGTAATGGAGGCATGAACAAGGACAAGCCCTTTAAGATCTTTGTGGGTTATGATCAACGTGAAGACATTGCATATGAGGTTTGTCGACACTCAATATTGAAGAGATCTTCAATCCCAGTTGAGATCATACCACTTAAACAATCTGATCTGAGAAAGGAAGGCCTATATTGGCGTGAAAGAGGCCAACTGGAGAGCACAGAGTTTTCTTTTACTCGGTTCTTGACTCCATATTTGGCCAACTATGAAGGTTGGGCAGTGTTTGTGGATTGTGATTTTCTTTACCTAGCTGACATTAAGGAGCTAAGAGATTTGGTTGATGAGAAATATGCCATGATGTGTGTTCAACATGATTACATCCCAAAGGAGACAACAAAAATGGATGGAGCATTGCAAACTGTGTACCCTAGGAAGAATTGGTCTTCCATGGTGTTGTACAATTGTGAACATCCCAAAAACCGGGTCTTGACGCCGGAGGTTGTGAACACACAAACCGGAGCTTTTCTTCATAGGTTTCAGTGGCTTGAGGATGAAGAAATTGGGTCCATCCCATTTGTTTGGAATTTTCTTGAGGGACATAACCAAGTTGTTGAAGGTAATCCCCGGACTTTCCCTAAGGCAATACACTATACTCGGGGAGGACCGTGGTTTGAGGCTTGGAAGAATTGCGAGTTTGCAGACCTGTGGTTGAATGAAATGGAGACGTACCTGCAGGAATGTATAGTGGTTATTAATAGTAGCTAGGCATTGCATTGTATTCTTACGATTCGTTGTGTAACATTTAGCTCTTTATGCAGTATTTGTATTATATTAATTAAAGTAATCTGTATTTCTTTCTTGTACATTTTAAACATTTATGAATATGGTTTGGTGGTAGAGTTAATTAGAATTTTCATACTAATACCAAAATTTAAAACTCAATTGTAAATGGCTTTATCATTTTAATTGGAGGGCCAACACTAACTATGGTCCGGCCTTGGTTTGAAGGCTTGTGATTTCTATATATATAAACATGTTTTATTTGGATTTTCTTTTATTTAGAGCTCTACCCATATATGTCCTAATTAAAGATACTAAACCTCTGCATTTAGAGATAATGCATTTACCTGCATTTGAGGCTAGAGTTAGCCAAGACAAATTGGTTTAGCTTCAGGACATATATCATATTGCTTCACCAAGTCAACAATTGGAAGCACGTGAATTGCAGGGAGGCTATAATGAGTTTAAAGTGAGGAGGCTATTTGAGGAGGTCAATCTCATCATCAACAAATGTAAAGAAATCTTGGGACTTAAACATTTTAAATGTTTTGATAGTGGGATTGGCCTCCTCAAATAGCCTCCGCACTCTAAACTTCTCATTGTACCCTCTTCCAATGAACTGATAATGTCAAATTTACATTCTCCATGCATAAATTGCTAGCCGACTATTGTGACCCAACCTCAATCGGATTGGGCCAGGCCATAAAATTGAATTGGCCCAACCTAGTCCGGCCGTCAACCAACATTCTCCATGGGCCCACTATAGAAAATGGCAATAATGGTAGAAGTTGTCATGTTTGGTATATCCTAATCAAAATAGTAAACTAAAAAACTATGATTTTTTTTTAAACATGAGTTTTTAAATAGTGATTTTAAGATCTAAAAACTTGTTTGGCATTGAACTCCAAACTATTTTTAAGATCTGAAAAAAAATTAAAATTAAAATCAGAAAATTAGAAACCCTAATCCCCAAATTGAAACAAAAGAAAAGGAAAAAATTGTGAGACATAAACCCTATCAGTTTTGGTGGTGCGCAACAACTCCAACTCCCTGATGCCGCTTGAACTTGCTTTGGTAGTTTTGGTGGTAATTGGTACGCAAAGACAAGCCCGATTGGGTATCATATGAGAGAGAGAGACAGAGAGAGAGAAGAAATACTGTAAAACCTCACTTTTTTTGTTTTTAATAATTGAGGTGTTTTTTTATTTATTTTTTGGGTTTTTGAAAATTGGGGTTTACAAGAGCAATTGAGAAATTAGATGCTGGGGGGACCTTTGTTTACACCCAATACATGTTTCTCGACACCCATCAAAAACCTTTAAAATAAAATCGCAATCACTTTTTTTTGTTTTTAATAATTGAGGTGTTTTTTATTCTTTTTTGGGTTTTTAAAAATTGAGGTTTACAAGAGCTATTGAGAAAATTAGATGCTGGGGGGACCTTTGTTTACACCCAATACATGTTTCTCGACACCCATCGAAAAACTTTAAAATAAAATCGCAACAATACCCATTTGTAAACTTATCATAAAAGGGTTTAATAACTTCGTAAACAAAAAATCAATTTCTTGAGCACCCAAACTGGATACCACAAATATTATTAAACCCCAACACATCAACTGAGTTCTAACTCTTTAACCCCGAACTCACTTGAAATCTACCCACATTATAATAATTATGAAGAGGTGCAAGATTTTCAACTTTTTAAAAGACTTTTCGATAGGGTTTTGAAGACAGATATTGAATGTAAATAGAATCCATCTTACAAAATACCAAACAGCATTTGAAAAAAAGAAGAAAAAAAGAGCCAATTGGTGAGTTTTTGAAAAAACAAGTTTCTCCTAATAAAACGACTAAAAGGTCAATAAACTTAAATGTAAATAAAATAGAAGAAGAAAGTTGCCCATCTCAATGTGGAGCCTACTTAGACATGTCAATAGAATAAATTTTAAGCTGATGTAATATAATATGAATTCATATTTTCAATCCAATAATATAATTAGAGTATCCATAATAGACTTTCTAAATCATCTCATTAGACAAAATTTAGGGAAGAATTGGAAAAATACAAGTCCAACCATGCATACTCAAAAACTTGTTTTATGGATAAATTGGAAAAATACAACTCCACCTCCTAAAATAGGGAGAACTCTATGAGCTCCTAAATCTGAGGAGAGAGAGAGAGGACTCTTAGTGGCTCCCTATAATTTAATGCTGCTTTGTTTTATGCATATTTTAAACTTTTAATTAATACTAACTTTTTTTAAAAAAAAATATAGAGATTAACTAATTACATTGAATCAAAAAATAATTATAGCATTTATGACTCCCTAAACTAGAGAGTATATTTTTTTATTTATAGAAAAGATGGTATTTCATTCAACCAAAATGAACATTACATGGTAAGAACTAGCATGTTAACGGCGACCTCGTTAAAACCTTCCCAGAAAAACAAAATTCCAAGGTAGGAAAGAGTATCACCCATGCTATTGACTAAACAAAAGAGTCAAACAACTTATACGAAACAAACCAACCTAAGCCCCAAGAACAAAACTCTTAAAACAACATCACATCACTACGTAGGTAGTGTAAAAGAAGTCCTCCAATGATCTAGAAAAAGCATCATAGTTCTTTGTACAAAGTCAAAAACGTACTATGGGTATCAGAATAGATCCAGCCAATCACCTAATAGCAAAACCATTGAAACACATCACATCACTACGCAGATACTGTCAAAGAAAGCCTTCTATGATCTCAAGAAAGCATCGATCATAGTTCTTCGTACAAAGTCAAAAACGTGTTGTGAGCATCATAACAGATCCAGCCAAACGTCAATCGCCACCTCCAATTTTCTTGATCCAAAACCCCAGCTGACAAGCAAGGGAGACCAAGATTGGCCTCTTAGCCTGAAGAAAATTCTGAAGAAAGATCTTCATAGTAGGAACGTTCCATATGAGAATTATCAGAAAAATCCATGCCACTAACAATCAGATGCCCAACACCAGTTTTCGCACGCTTCTGATTCCCGCTTGGTGCCACATATATTTGTCATCCCCTTAAGCAGAAGAGGCGGTGGCCATCTCCATAGCGTTAAGATGGAGACCCCTCACCAGCGACTGGCTCCTTGGGAACCCAGAAAGGAAGCCAATCCAGCCACCCCACAGAGAACAAAAGAGCAAAAAAAAACGTTATACCCAATTCATCAAGAAGAACCCAAAGAGACAATCAAAGAAGATTGAGAGGACGGCGCAGAGAATGAGTAAAGAAAACTATGATGCCGTATAGAGTGTTTTAGGTTTTTTTTAATGAAGTTTTGAGGTTGGGTTTATTTTAAGAAATCAATGGTAATTTTGTAATTTATAGGAAGTTCAAAGCCTTTTTGTTATTTGGGTGTGTTTCTAAAGTCTATTTCATGTAAGATTTTTTTTTATAATTTAGACCCTCATATTGGATATAATAATGAATCTTCCTATTTTTATAATGGTCGGAGACTTTTTATAGACCTTCTTTGAAGATACATAAATTATTTTTGTAGATAACCTTTATCTTTGTTCTGACACACCGACGTACTGAAAAAAAAACAAGAAAGATTGGGTGGAAAGGCAAATAATTAATTACAAATTTATAAATAAACCCAATCCTAGACATGTATTTATAAAAAAACCCAAGTACTATTTAAACATAGAAACACACCCAAAATCAACCCCAAAGTCAACTTTTTGGGTGTGTTTATAAATGGGTTTTGAGTGTGTGTAATGATGGGTTTTGGGTGTGTTTATAAAGTGTTTTGGGTGTTGGGTTTTTTTATAATTTCAACCTCTATTTTGGGTGTTTTAGCGAAACTCCCATAATTAATTTCATGCATACGCCATAGAGCAAACTATTATTAATTTTTTCAACAAATAATGGTTTTGTCATCTTAGCCTAGAAACCTTGTATAAGGAAAGGTAGGGGATGAGATGAGAAGATATGCATTTCTGACAAATATGGGCATCATTTGCTTGCCAAGTTGGGGTTAGGGTAGAGACAAAAAACACAGTCCACTTTTTTAAAGGAAAAAAAAGTGAGACGTATGGGATTTTATTTTCAATCGAAATGATATAATGCAACATGCTGCTTGCTTCTTACGCTTTGTCATGAAATCAACGCTATCCAATCCCAAATCTCACTTTCTCTGCCTTCGAATTTATGACCCTCTCCCTCATCCTTCTCTTTTTGAGTTATCAAACAGTTGGCAAAGTCCAAGGACTGGCGGCTATTATTCATGCATGTTACTACGTTATGTTTCTTTCTTTTTTGATTTTTATTATTTATTTATCCCATAATATGCACAGAATTGCTGACATAAATGGATGAAATTAGAGTTATATAATTATTGTAAATATGGACTTTGTCACGTTGGCTTGAGCGGATAAATTTTTAGAGTTCGAATCCCCTTTTTGTATTTTAAATTAGATTAAAATAGAATATTGAAAAAAAATTATATAATTATTTTTACAATGTAATATTTATGATTTTATACAACAACAAAATTCTCCAAACGACAAGGTTGGCTTTTGAGATTAGATTGTATATTTCATTGAGGTTAATTTTGTCATTTGCATATTTTTTTAATGAAATAATCAAGTTTTAGACAAACAATTAACAAAACGGAATTTTGTGAAAATAAACCGAAACCTCAGGGGGTGTTCGTGTAACTTTTGAGACTTGAGAGGATTTTGTGAAAACACAAAAAACTTCAGTGGGATGTTGGTGTTAATAACTCTATAATATTATCAAGCACACTGGTTGGTGAAGAGGTGAACCAGTCAAAAATTGACTCACACGTATGGGTAAAAAGAAACGCCAATCAAAAGTTCATCTGATCAAAGGTAGTAGCCAAACAATTGATCCGATTTTGAGGTGTGTTCATGGCATGTCATATTGGAAAAGGAAGGAGTTAAAAGAGAATTTGATAAAAAGATGCAACCCAATTGGAAGGATGGTGTAAACCAATCAATGGCGAATGCATGCTTCAAATTTGTGAAACTTCCACAATTTACACACAATCAAAACCATGAAAATTGAAACACTTTAGTTGGAAATGACTTTTATCCCACGGAGGAAAAGAAAACGATGTGTTCCAACTATTTTTAAATGTGGTCTGTTTGCTTTCCACACAATCTTCGTAAATTTTGTGTGTCTTATAACTTGCAGATAAGTAATTTCAGGTTTGAACTTCATGGCACATTGGCAGTGTGTATGAGAAAATCTCCCTCCCCCTTCCTAACTTTGGCCCCGAAAAAATTGTAAGTTGTCGTGTGATTATTTATCACCTCCTCGGTGGAGACATGTATTATCTCAAGGCGTTGTATATGAGAAATTATAAATCTGATTCTTGCTTTAGGTTTTATTGCATTCCTACTGCATAAACTTATTTGTTGTTGACTTCTTTTTCCCTTTTTGTTGATATGGACACTTATTTTCTTTATAAAAAATTTATAAAAACATTTATAAAAAAAAATAATAAATAAAAGTTGAAAGAGTTGTTGACTTTTTAAATTAATTAAAAAAAAATTGGAATACAAGTTCATTTTTCATTATCTTGAGTTTAAAATGACCTCATCGTATGATTGAACTTCGCAAAGGGGAGCTAATGTACCTGTCTAGCTCAAATCGAAAGAGAAATGAACATGGAAATAACCAGAAGAATTGGCTATGGTGGCTACATCAAAAGAAAGGCATGTTGTGGCTTTTTTTTTATTTTTTTTATTTTTTTTATTCATACCAAGTTGATAGGTTGTGATATGTGTTTGTGTCATAATCTGTACTTTTGCACGTATTTGGGTCCAAATTTATCATAGTCAAATTGTAGGTTATATCGAGTTTATTGAATAGATAGGGCTTCACATATTCATTGGTCATGAATGAGTGACTACATTTTGATACATGTGAAATGTGAAGGAAACAATATTTGATAATTTAATCATGTTATGATATTTGGTTGGAGTTCTTGAGTTGAAATATAAAAGGATACGAGGGTAATGATTTTTGTTTTGTTTTGTCTTTTTTGTTTTTGTTTTTGTTTTTGTGTGTGTAGTTGAGTCTAACTCTAGCTATGTATCAAGTCTCGGGGCAGCTCACTAGTGCATATGGATTTTATCGATTCATTCAAGACTAGTGATAAGGAGTTAGGTGACTAACAAAAGGGGAACTATGGGATTATTGAGAAGGATGTTAATTCATATAAATGAGCATTCGAGACAAAGTGGTATACGCATGGTATGAGACATGTGAGGTTTGTTTGCTAAGTTATATGAATTTATGGGAATAGACGAAGAGTTGGCATTGCACTCATGTAGTATTATTAAAATTAAAAGACATAATAATGTTGTATGATTGCATGTCACTTAATTTAATTTTGTTGCCAACATGGTCTAGCCCAGTGAAAAAAGGCATTGACTTGTAGACCAATGGTCTCAGGTTTAAACCCTCATGATGACACCTGGACAATGTGTGTATATGATAAAACCCTCCTCCCCAATATCTCTTGTATAAAGAAAAAAATTTAATTTTTTCAATTTATTGTATTTAAGTACGTGCCCATACTTAGCTTGTTAATGCTCACCTCTAAACAGATTTTACAGGTGTTAAACTGAAAAATCTAAGATTTGAGATGAAGTTTGGTTATATTGTTCAATAGAGCATGTGATATTCATAACTTATGGTTGAATACATAGCTACTCTTTTGAGTAAATTGAACTTGTAAAATATTTATTTATTTACTTTCCTTCACATTTTTATAATGTATACTTTGTTAGTTGTACAATTAATTAAGGTGTGAATTGTGTCCTAATTCAAGGATTACGCTAATCCATGGGTTGGGGTGTGATATTTCTACCTAAATTTCATAGATTCTAGATAGTCCCTAGAGATTTCAACACCGTTGAAGATTGCTTTACCACCGGCTAGTATGATTTGCAACTGACATACCATCCCAGTTGTGATTATGCAAGGGCATAACAATATCACATTAGTTTTGGCTTGGATTATTACACTCTAGATCCTATGTCATTTCTTAACTTTTGGCCACAACGTGCATAAACATTACACAAAAAAGCTCAAGATGGAAGATTATGAAGTGGGGCAAACCCTGTATAACAGTTGCAATGGGGAGAAAAGGTGGACTTAGAGAAGTATAAAAATTTCGGAATATGATCTTCAATCTATTTGGTAAAAAGGAAGTGCCTTTAGATGCTTGAGTATGAACATCTAATTTGTTCCGTGTCCTTTTCATTACAAATATTCTTTCAACAACTATTTTCATTCATGAAGCCAAAGCACCCAAGCTAAGATGGGACTTGCTGTGATGGAGAGAAAAGGCCTTTGCAATGTAGAAAAGTTTTGGAAGAGGTGGTAAAGGAGAAGTGCATTTCGATTCTTCTCGATGCAGGTTCAGGATATACAAACGTGTTTAGTGGAACCATTAAAAATGTGTAGTTTATCATTGATAGATGTGAAGATGGGGATGACTTGCCCTCTATAGGGGCTTTTTCGTTCCGGCAGCTACTACAGGCCTGGGTTGCTGTAAAGAGCCAAATGTGTGAAAATTGCCTCTGAGTCTGAGTTCAAGAATTAGACCCTAAGAATGCTTTGAAAGGGTAGCTGAGCCTTAGGAAGCACCTTAGTTACCTTCACCAGCAAAAGTAACAGTCGCTTATAGATAAATTCTTAGCTTGGCATGAGAGGCTTGTGGCATGGAAGCAAAGCTATCATGAGTTTAGCATTAGAGAGAGAGAGAGAGAGAGAGAGAGAGAGAGAGAGAAAGAGATTGGGGTATATTGGGTGTGTTGAGTAGTTTCCGGCAGCTCGACGAAAACTCTGTCAAGCTTTGGAATAGTTTACCAAAAGGGAAAATGGGGAGAGAGGGAAGGATGAGGCTCAAAATTGCAGAGTTTCAGAGGTGAGAGATAAAGCTTGCTCTTCAGATGTGTGTTGTGTGTTGGGTAGGAGGTGGCCTTTTTTATAGCCGCTGGAAGATTCTCCATTCCAAGAAACCCTAATGGTTTCTCTCCAATTTTGCCAAGTCTTCACTTCCCTTTTTCTTCTCTCCTTTCGATTCATCCTCTTTTATGCAATTTTCCTCTGTCCAAACACATCAAGACAAGGTTTTTGGGAGCTCTAAAGCCTTCCCGCAACTGCTTCAGTGGTGATTTCCTATCTTTGGTTATCACCTCCCCTTCTTTCCTCCCCTATTTCATGGCAAGGTCTGGTAAATGAAGGAGATAGATAACTTTGGCTGGTCTGAAAGCTGCATTTTCTCCTGCGTGCGCCAATATCCTCTGGTTTTTTGAACTATCTGCCTTGAGGTTTGCTTTGCCCATGTGCTAGAGCATCCTAACAGTTCACATACATAGGCAGCTTTGGCTTTTGTCGCGGCTTTTGTCTCCATCCATGTGCTGGAGAGTGCAGATATTTTCTTCTTGGTTGCTTGGGCTTTCCTGGGTTAGCCCATTAAGAGAATGAGCTAATTTCCTAAAGTTATGGGCTATCTTATTAAGGTGATATGCTATTTTATCAAGGTGATGGCCCAATTTCTCTAGAGTATTGGGCTAATTCTTCTCTGTTTTATGCTTACCCGCATATTCGAGCTCAAGAAATGGGCCTGAGTTTTGAGGCTCCCAAGCAGCCCAAACTTTCATTTCTCGGCTCATCAATGGACCTCATGAAAACTCGTTACCATCCATACCACAACCCACTCAGCAAGCCCCGGGCATTTGTGTGGCTTGAGCCCACTTAAGCTTGTAGCATGGCATGTTGCTTATTTGCGTGGTGTGGCATGTGTGCAAGCGCATACGACGAACTTTCGTGTGCTTCAACCGGGTTCTTTCTCAATAAGGTGTCGTACTGGACTATGAATATTTTTGGGCCTAGCCTTGGGTTTTTTGGGCCTTAACACCCCCTAATGTCTAGCGTGCGTCACTAGGGGGTATTCCCGCTAAAGCTCACAATACACATAGTCGGGATATTGCAAATGGTTAATGTGAATTATCAAACGTTAGTAGTCTGAGGTATGTGCTGCCTGTGAAACTTTGCCATTAGTTTCCTTATGAACATATTGTGGTATTCACTAAGGCAATTGATTATTCCCTAAGGCAGTGGGTGTCCATTACCGAGCAGTTGGTTGATCCCACCACAAGATATGTGGTTCTGGGATTACGTGTCATATGTAGGGACATAATTGTTTATATTCTTCATGTCATCAACTATGCCGGTATTAATCACGACAATATATCTCATTGGCGTATCTAACAAGTCCCATGGAAGTCTTATTGATGGTTAAATATGAAAGTCTTATCGGTTTTAGCCATGCATATAGAATTACAAGGGCAGAACAACATCATATTTGTATTGGCTTGAATTATCGGAATTACACTCGGGATCCTATGTTGTTTCTAAAATTTTGACCACAACGTGTATAACAATTACACACAAAAGCTTGCAATGGAATATTATGAAGCGGAGCAAACCCTATACCACATTTGCCCCATTTTTTGATGCGTTCACATAATGATGTAACCATCGACGATGTGTTCCTTACTACGAAGTTTTTTATTTTATTTTATATTTTATTTTATATTTTTTACAAGGCATCTAAGATGGTATCAAAAGGGACTTCAGTACCATAGAAACATTCTTCCGACAACCATATTTATTCACATAGCCAAAGCTAAGTTGGGATTTGTTGCAATGGAGAGAAGAGGTGGACTTAGCGATATAAAACAATTACGGAATATGATCCAAGTTCAAGTTCAATATTATTTTGGAGACTTTATGATATAAATTTGGCTTAATAAATATAATTTCACTTGCTATTACATTTCATTCTCACCAATTGGATTTATGAATTTTCTATATTTAATTTGGTGAACTTATTAGGTGAATTTATCTTTTGTAGGAAATTGAAAAGCCAAAAGATGAAGATATATATTTGTCCAAGTTCAAGCCAAGTGTGAAGAGAATTGCTAGCGGATTTTATTGAAGAATTGATTGTGAGATTATTGTGATTACAAAGAGAAGCAAGGAGGAAGAAGAGAAGACAAAACCGTTGAAGCTAAAGAGCCTATTTCATGTCATTCATAGTCATTTAATGCCCACTACCTCACCATTATTTCTTTTCCACTAACTCTCCACCATCAACACATGTTTAATCCAATTAATCCCTCACTTACACCCTTCATTACCCACCATGAATGTATTAATTTTCCACTCACCTCATTGACTACTATAAATCACCCATCAACTTATTTGGCAAAGAGACCACTACGACAGATTTCTTTATCTATTTCATTCAAAATTTAGTTATGTTTTACTTTGTAATGAGTTGCTAGAACTCTAGCTAAGGCTAAAGGGAGTGTCATTTGAGTAAGTTTGTGAATTGTTCTTTAATCCAATATACGGTATGAATTACTAAATTCTTTTATTTTTGGTTGTTCAATATTTCCATATCTTTTTATTTTGATTGATGTTAAGTGCTACTATCTTTTCATGAGTTCAATTTTATTTTTCTCATTGTTAAAAATAACTTAGCATGCTTTTAAATTAAAAGATTAGATATTAAGTAATTCTATTTTCTAAACAATCGTTTATAAAAGATAACATTGAAAAATTAAATACAAATTTATAAATAAACCCAATCCTAGACATGTATTTATAAAAAAACCCAAGTACTATTTAAATATAGAAACACACCCAAAATCAACAATTGTATATTTTTTGGGTGTGTTTATAAATGAGTTTTGAGTATGTGTAATAATGGGTTTTGGGTGTGTTTATAAAGTGTTTTGGGTGTTGGGTTTTTTTTATAATTTCAGCCCCCATTTTGGGTGTTTTAGTGAAACTCCCAAAATTAAATTGGTTTTAAATTTCTTTATCTTCCTGTTAAAGTTTCTCAATGATAATTTTAATCGAGTTATAATTTGGATTAAAGAGTATGAAATATATTTTGTTTAAAGAATTGAACCTTGATGCCTTAGCATTTTCATTATTGATATTTCATTTTTAAACTCAATCTCTACAACAATCAAATCAAATTACTTTTCCATTTTGTTTGTCACTTTTATTTTGGTACGTTTAATTGTTTCTTTGTGTGCAGACATTTGCCTACATACTTCTTGAGGATACGATACTTGGACTTCCAAGATTATTACTACGTGTGACTACTTGCACTTGAGTAGACACAACGCTCTTTCAACTAGTGCAAAATTGAAGGCTCTAGCATTTGTCTACTGCAGGTGGACTTGAAAGAGAAGAACAAACGTTGAGAGAGAGAGAGAGAGAGAGAGAGAGAGAGTTACTTTTGCAAATTGGGTTATTTTTGAAAATAAGTATAATAATTATGACGCCTTTTTGCTCTTTTGGCTTCTTCCAGTAGAAAAAATGTTCTAAGAAATGCCATTATAAGCATCACATTGTATGCATTGTAAGCTATACCCAATAGTCTCAGAATTATAAGAGTTGTATAACGATGAAAAATAAAAACAAAAATCATGAATTTGTCCCAGATGATAAAAACACAAATTTATGAAGTAAAAGTTGCAAACATAGAGTAGAAGCATAAATTCATAGGAAAAGTCAAATATTTATAAACACTATTAAAAAAAAAGTGTATTATGGTGTATCAAAGGTATTTTTGGTACTTAAATATGGTGTACTTAGGTTTTTATTTTTTATTTTTAGAGAGAATAGGGTTACTTAGTTAATTTTACATTTTGATTAAAATATTAGGGTGTACTTTGATCATGGGGTATACTCAGTTAATTTTAGAGTTCGTTTAGCAGTACTTCTTTTTTTCTGGGTTAGCTACAAAGGGAGGGGCTTGGGTTTTCCTATTTTTAAATTTTTATTTCCAGATGTGGGCTCCACAATTCCACATCCATTTGGGAAATTGGCTAGTTAGGACAAAATTACCAATATACCCTGTCACGTCATCAATTTTAACAGAATTTGGGATGGAGTATACAGCAAGGGGGAAAGTGACACACCAAACATTGGTCAAGGCTTCCAGGGTGCAATGTAGAATTTAACAAATGTTTCAGGGAGCACTGTAGCAATTTTAATGCTCTTTCTTGCAACCCATCACACATCACTTATTCCTCATCTCTTTCTTTTCAAATACCCTTAACATATAACTCAAAACCATTTATTTCAAATGCTTCTACAACGGTGAAAGCAAACCATTTAATGATGAATTGAGATAGTTGTTTGAGTCCTTGAATGAATTACAAACATGACGTTTTCAAATTTGTGTATAAATTCGGGTTGTTGAAAACATGCAATGTGATCCGTGAATCAGTGCGAAACACCATTACAATACTTTTGGTCAACACCATTGCAATACTTTTCTTTTTGTCAAGTACCACTAAAATAAACTCTTTGTTTTTAGTCCACAATGAACAATTGGGCTGAAACAACAATCTGGGCAATGCAAAGATTTGGAAAAATAAAAATAAGCACAGTTGCAAGTTGCAACTTACAAGTACAACCACTAAAAATAAGTTGTCTTGTGGAGCGCGCGTGGTCTGCACCCCCAATAGAGCTTTTGGAATAGATGAAGGCAAAGTTTTTTTTTGGGGGTAAATTAATCTCATAAAATATTACTCTCAGGTCAACTTAGCAAGGTTATAGGTTGTTAGTCTCTTTGCACGTGTTTCCACATTTACGAGAGACTTTTTAAAAAAAAATATAATTTAAATTTATTTTAAAAATTAAAAAAGATAATGGGTAATTGTGTTCCATAAAAATATGATCAATTATCTGATTTTCTTTTCATTTTAATTTTTTTAATATGAAAAATTGTGAATTTATCATATTATCCTCATTAAATTAATAATTTCAATTCTTAATGTTTGCATTAATCGAAGGTATTTTCTGGTATTTTGAATGTTTTATCATTCTTTGCCTTTTTCTTTATATATACTAGCATCTCTGCACGCGCTTCCGCGCCTGCAAGAAGCTTTTTTTAAAAAAATTAAAAATTATTTTAGAATTAAAAAAGATAATGGGTAGTTGTGTTCCATAAAAATATGATCCATTATATGATTTTTCTTTTAATTTTAATTTTTTAAATATAAAAAAAATGTGAATTTACCATAATATCCTCATTTAATTAATAATTTCAATTTTTAATGTTTGCATTAACCAAGGGCATGTTTTGATATTTTGAATGTTTCACCATTCTCTACCTTTTGCTTTATATATATAGATATATATATTATAATTTTTTTCTTTTATAAAAAAAAAGGGAAGGAATGAAGGAATGTGAGTCAAAGTTCATCTAAGAAGAAAGGAAATAAGGCCCAGTTTGGGATACTTTTAAAAAAAGTTACTTCTGCTGTGCTTTGAAAATAATTAGCTGTAAAGTAAAGCAGCTCCGTGTTTGGTAAACAATATTTTTAAAGTGCTATTAGTACAAAAAGCAGTGTCAAAACCGTTTGGTAAGTTTTAGTATAAAATTGTTGTAACTGTGAATAATGACTAAAATAGACATGATGTTAAAAGTGTTATGTACTAATCATGTGGTAGTAGTGGTAGTGATGGAGTGGAGGTGGTGGTGGTAGGGATGGCGCTTGTGGAGGTGGTGGTAGTGACAGCATGGTGGTGGAGGTTGCAGCATGGTGGTGGTGGTGGTGGTGTTGGTTGTGGAGGTGGTGGTGGATGTGGAGGTTTTGAAGGAGGTGGTGGTGGTGGTGGTGGAGGTGGAGTTGGGGGTGGCGGTTGTGGTGGTAGTGGTGGTGGTGGTGGTGGTTGTGGTGGAGGTGAAGGTGAAGGTGGAGTTGGTGGTGGTGGTGGTGGTGGTGGTGGTGGAGGAGGTGGTGGTGGTGACAGTTTTGGAAGTGGAGGTGGTGGTAGTGACAGCATGGTGGTGGAGGTGGCAGCATGGTGGTGGTGTTGGTTGTGGAGGTGGTGGTGGATGTGGAGGTTTTGAAGGAGATGGTGGTTGTGGTGGTGGTGGTGGTGGTGGTGGTTGTTGTGGTGGTAGTGGTGGTGGTGGTGGTGGTGGCGGCGGTGGAGTTGGTGGTGGTGGAGGAGGTGGTGGTGGTGGTGGTGGCGGTGGCGATGGCGGTGGTTGTGGAGGTAGTGAATGTGGTGGTGTAAGTGGTGGAGTTGGATGTGAAAGTGGAGGTGGTGTTATTTTTAAAATGAATGATGGTAATTTGGGAATTAAAAAAATTCATTAAAGGTTTATTTCTGCTTCTTTTGAAAGCAGCTTTGAAAAGCAACGCATAGCCCGCTTTTAAAAGCTGCTGTCAAAAGGCCACTACTTTTAAAATAATCGAGATATTTTATTTTTACCAAACACCTGAAAATGCTTAACTTTAAAGTAAAGCAGGTTTTTGGTGAAAAAAAGCAATCCCAAACGGGGCCTAAAAACCTAAATTTTTTAAAATAGGAATTTTTTTTTGGGGTCAAAGAAGTGATGGGGAATAAACAAATACAAGTATAATAAAAAGAACAATATTAATAAATAAATAAATAAAAATAGGGAGAAAAAGAAAAAGAGAAAAAGAAAAGGAAAGGAAAAAGGGGAAGAGAGAGTTTGAGAAAGAGAGAGAGAGTGAGGTGGTAGGGAGAGTCCACAGTCACCTCCTTTATCTCAGCCTAACATTGCTCTGCTATTGCCATTTCGCTTCTCAATCCCCAATTCTTCTGTATTCACATTCGCTCCTCTTTTCATTTCTCTCTCTTCATTTTTTTTTCTTTTTCTTCTTCTTCCTTTACAAATTTTCAGCTCTTTATCTTTCTCTCTCCGTGTATCTATGCGTGTGTTTGGATCTCCATTTCAGTTCTCAGATGTGTTGCTCTCTCTACGCTCGAATCGTCTCCCTCCTCTTTCACAAATTGCGGTTAGGATCGATCCCACTTGTGTTTTCTTCATTTTCGCCAATTTCCAATCTCTGCTTGCGTTTTCTTGAGCTAGGGTTTCCATTTTCCCGATCCATGAATTAGAAACCTGTGATTGAATTGGGTTCAATTCGCATTTGCATGCTCGATCGAGTTCTGAGAATTGCGATTCAGGAATAATTAGGCTTTTCATTTCGTGGATTTCACTTTCCGAGCTGATTTTTTCCCTTTTTTGCAATTAAGAACGGGCGATGTTCAATTTCGTAGTTCTCATCTGAATTTTTGGATTTTTGTCGCTTTCAGGTGTTCTATTATCACAATTTTCTCAGGTCTTAGCTCATTTCGTCACTACGCTTGAGCTATCTCATTTTGATTTCATTTTCAATCCCCGTTTCCCATTCTAGAAAATTTTCAATTGCGCGCAAAAGTACTTGTCTTTGGGTTTTGGTCGATTTCGCAGCTTCAATCTTGGGATTTTTGTATCTGCTCCATCTTCCCCTGATTCAGGTATGCAAAATTTAAGTTTTCGGTGTATAAATTGCAATCACTTCAGCTGAGAGTTTCAATCTTTATTAAGCATGCCGTGATTAATGTGGGCGTGACTACCTTGCCATACGTAGACTTCGTTCCAATCTACGAAGTGAATTATGTATGGTTACGAGTTCAATCATGATTTATGGGTTGGATATTGGTTTGTTTTTGTATCAAATAATAGGCTGACCCCTTTCCTTTGTTTATTTGCTTCTGAATGGGGTAAAAAGCATTTAATTCGACCTTGGAATATTACTCACAGCGTATCCTTTTGTGGGTTTTGAAGATCTGCAGTTCACTAGTCTTAATTACTCATAATTAGTGTTAAATAATGACTATGTGCTCAAGTTAGTAATTTAATGTCATCTTTACCCCTTTATCCATATTCCCTCTAGTAACTGCTTTTATGATTTTCCTTATTGTTTCTTTCTGTTTATGGATTTTTTTGTGCGCTGTTGGACTCTTGGGTCGTTTGTATTTATGATATGGGGCAATATTTGGTCTAAACCATTGGAAGTTTGTTTTCTGTTTGTTCTGTTCCATAAATTAATTATTAGTGCATGTATAACAAGTGGATCAAATTTGGCGTTATGGTTCTGCTTATATGTGTTTATTTGTCGTTTTGCTTTTCCCTTTTTATTCCAGGTTGTCAATCTACGCTTTGCATGGTCTTGGCTCTTCTTAGCGGTTTTGATCACATATTAAGAGATGAGTCGGACAACAAATGAGAGTGAAGATGGAGTGCTGTCCAAGGATCAGATTGAGTCTCCGTTGATGGATGAGAGTAACGGAGGAACTGGAAATGGTGGAATTGTTCTAAAGAAAGGACCATGGACCTCGGCTGAAGATGCAATATTGGTGGAGTATGTTAAAAAGCATGGGGAGGGAAACTGGAATGCTGTTCAGAAGCACTCAGGCCTATTCCGTTGTGGTAAAAGCTGCCGGCTGCGATGGGCAAATCACCTAAGGCCAAACCTGAAGAAAGGGGCATTTACTCCTGAAGAAGAACATTTGATTGTTGAACTCCATGCCAAGATGGGGAACAAATGGGCACGCATGGCAGCACATGTAAGTACACAGTTTATTTTCTTTATCTAAATATCGTTCATACCAAATTCTGTTTCTTTGTATTCTGCCTCAAACTTCATTTTAAATTCATACATATAACATAGGAAGCGCTTATTACATTAATATGGGAGCTCTTAGCTATAAGAGGAAAATATCCTGTGTTTAATACAGAATTTCATTAAAAAAAATTCTATGCTTGTATCTATTCGAATAAAGTATTTGTGTTTCTCATCAACAAAAAAATAAAAAAGGAAGAAAAAGAATAGAGTTCATTGGTATAATTTGGGATTTGCTTTCAAAGTTTTAGCTGCGACATTTGATTTTGTGTAATATCATGTATCTTTTGCATGCCACAAATATGGGCAGTTTCTCCAATTATCCTGTATTCTTTCCCCCAAACTTCCCAATTACTTGTCAATGTTGTCATTGTATCTGTTGAGCTTCTAGAATAGAAAACAAAAAAACAAAAATTATAACTTGCTGACTGCTGCACTTCCACCATCACAGGAAAAGAACTTGTGCCTTTTATGATTTATCTAATTAAGATCAGATCAAAATCATAAATGGTAACAGAGTACAGTTTTCCAAACATTTTCCCTTAATTCAAAAGCCAGTAAAACTCTCCCAAAATTAAAATACCCTGGCTTCATAGAGATTCTAAGTGACATAGCTTCTCAATTGGGTAAACCAATCTTGTAGCTTTTATGTGTCTACAACTTCTTAGATGGAAGGGAATGAGAACTTGGCTGTGGTATCTTTCATATTTTATTCTGTGTTTGAGCATTTGATAATCAGACAAGATTTTTCATTTTCAGGGTTGCACATATGTCAAACATCCTTCCTAGCTTTACGTTAGTCTATGTGGTATTCGTGTATATGTTATTACAAGAGTGCCTTAAGGTGCTACTGTTCGCTCTTGTTATCAATCTTGAAAATGTTTTATGAAGTTCATGGAAACTGTTCCTTCTTAATTGAATATAGTAACTGAAAGGAAAGGTAATGATAATTTGACATGATACTTTGGCTAGATGAAGCTAACATGTGTTAATTTAGTTAAAATATTTTGTGTCCCTGAAAGATTAAAGTATATTTACTTACCATGGGTTAAAAGATTGAACAATAATATATGGCAATGTTTAAAGTGTCTATTTTAAGAAATTATTATGACAAGATAAAAGTTCACTGTTGTGGACAAAGCATTTTGTAGTAGATGCACCATATTGACATCTCTCAATTAATTCTTCTTCAAAGCTAGTAGTAATTTTTCAAATTTTATATTTTGGGTCCATCCCTTATTAGTCTTAATTTTCGTAGTATTTTTCTTAATGTGTTTTCCCATTCTTTTTCGGAAATGATTAACGGCCTCTTTTGCTCTTCTTAGTTACCTGGCCGTACGGATAATGAGATAAAGAACTACTGGAATACCAGAATTAAGCGGCGTCAGAGGGCTGGCTTACCACTTTATCCTCCCGAGGTGTGTTTGCAAGCATTGCAGGAGAGTCAACAAGGCCAGTCCAGTGGTGGAATTAATGGTGCAGATAGAGCACATCATGATTCTCTGCAAACTAACAGTTATGAGATACCTGATGTTGTATTTGAGAGTTTAAAAGGAAACAATTGTGTCTTACCTTATGTTCCAGAAATTCCTGATCTCTCTGCTAGTGGCGTGCTGATGAAAGGCCTTAGTTCTTCTCCATATTGTGGTTTCATGCCACCAACAATGCATCGTCAAAAGCGTCTTCGAGAATCAACATCTTTATTCTCTACTTCTGATGGTAGTTTCAAAAATGGTTTCCCCCAGTTTGACCATTTTCAAGATGATACTTGTGATAAAGTTGGTCAGTCGTTTGGATTGTCATTTCCTCATGATCCTGATCCTACCACTAAGAGTCCACTGTCGTTTGGTGTAATTCAGGGTAGCCATTCCCTTTCAAATGGCAATTCTTCTGCTTCTAAGCCCACCTCAGGGGCTGTGAAGCTGGAGCTCCCTTCACTCCAATATCCAGAAACTGATTTAGGCAGCTGGAGCACTTCTCCTCCGCCGCCCTTACTGGAATCAATTGATGCTTTTATCCAATCTCCCCCACCTGTTGGTGCATTTGAGTCAGATTGCGCTTCACCACGTAATAGTGGCCTGCTAGATGCTTTACTCCATGAGGCAAAGACTCTCAGTTGTGCAAAGAATCTTTCTTCTGACAAGAGTTCAAATTCATCTAGTGTTACTCCTGGTGATATTGCTGACAGTTCCACGTTGAACATTTGCGAGACAGAATGGGAAGACTATCGTGACCCAATTTCTCCATTGGGTCATTCTGCTACTTCGCTGTTCAGTGAGTGTACTCCTATTAGTGCGAGTGGAAGTTCATTGGATGAACCGCCGCCTGCTGAGACCTTTACTGGTGAGTATCTTAATCTGTGAGACCTGGAGACGAATGAGTTTGATAATAACATTCTAAAGTGATTCATGAATTATTCTCGATATTTTTAATGCAGATACCTTTTTTGTATTAGCAGTTGGAAGCGGTATTGTCCTATTGTTCGTAATTTATAGTCATTTTAAAGTAGTTTTCATGGGTTTATTTTTTATTTAATTTTTTTTGGAACATATCAAATTACAAACACTTCCTTTTCTCCTTTGGTAATATGATAGCATTTCTGATCGATATTTTTTCTGTGAATATATAGAAGATGGTACTCATATTTCTAGTTTGCAGGATAAGTGCTGTGCTGCCTCTTGTAATGACATATATTGCTTTTGATTGTTCTGCCAGGGTGCAATGTGAAACCAGAACCGGTTGACCAAGCTTGGACCCCGGATAAAGAAAAAGAAACTACACCTCAGTTGGATTACACTCGTCCCGATGCTTTACTTGCTTCAGATTGGCTTGAGCACAGTACTGGGTTTAAAGACCAAGGCATGACAGATAGTATTGCATCAATTCTTGGTGATGATTTGGCGACTGACTACAGGCACATGGCTTCAGGAACTTCTATATCAAATCAAGTATGGGGTCTTGGTTCTTGTCTGTGGAACAACATGCCTGCTGTGTGTCAAATGTCTTCTGATCTTCCTTAAGAAACCGGTCTGTGAATTGTATGAACCTGAAACTTTTGTCACCTAATTAGTGCTGATCATTTGTTAACTATGTGGGGAAGTGAGTCCTGGTCTAAGGAAGGTCAGTTGCAAGCAATTGGGACTTGTGGTCTGTTTTTGCATGAGTCATGGTTGTTTTTTGTTTGTGGTTTTCACTTGGTTTCTTTTCAAACAATGCAATGCATGTATGCCTAAACAGAACCATATTGAGGTATACAATTGCATGCAGGCGTTTGCTATGATTGTAGAATAACTTTGCATTTGGAACGTTCTGATACAATGGAATCCGGTTAGTTTGTTTTTTTGTTTTGTTTTGTTTACATGAAAATTGATCTATATTGTCTCTTCCCTTCCTCTCTATATAGCAGTTTTCTTTATTCAATTTTACTGTATGTTGGTTTGTTTTGTTATTTTAACCCAAAGAAAAAAGTGTACATAGTTTTCCCACTCTGTCTAGTACTCAACGTGGTGCTTTTCTAGATGTATATATATTACATGCAACATCTTTTAGGTTGCGGTGGGATAATCCTGTAACACGGAAAGGAATTGATGAGAAATCAAATAACGATGAATAAGCCTAACATACGAAAAGGATTTTATGAGAAATCAAATAACGATGAATAGGCCTAACACGGTCGGAGGAGAGTTCTACATCGCGCTAAGGCCCTCACTACAGAATTCTTGGTCCGAATAGAAGAAGTTGGACCTACTAAGCTCCAAAAGAGATTTCGCCACTCCACGTGTTTATTATGTAACAAGAACGCCAACTTCTGTTTCTTGATGCAAAGGATTGCCCTTTATTGAAATCTTAAGAACAATACACGACTTTGACTGCCAAAATTAAAATTACGAGTCCTTAAGTGATAAATTCCTGAAAGTACCAAGAAGGCCAATAGAGAATTGTAGAGAGAAGTAAGAAGTAGAGAAGGACAATATAAATTGTTTCCAAAATTTGTCTCTTTTATCTTTGATAAGCACCTAATTATAGGCTTACAACCATAGAAATTTAACCCACAAATTGTAGGTTACAAACTACTAATTACAATAGTATGGGCATATGAGTAAAACACTAACAAGTGGAGGTTTATGGTGATCATCCACGTTCTCTATACTTCAGGGCCGGTCCATTGATTTTGGAGGCCCTGGGCAAAAATGAAAAATGAGGCCTTTTTGTTTAACACTTACCTCATTTTGAACAAAAATTATAATAAAAAGTTTCAAACTTAAGTGGTAAGTAGGTTAGTTTAAGTAAAAAAGGCTCATTACATGAAAGATAAAGAAAAATGCCAAAACAAAACCCCAAAAACATTAGTTTAACACATAAAATGTCTTTTTTTGCTTATATACTTATTGGCCTGGGAGGCCCCATTTTTGTGGGGACCTTGTGCCGTTGCCCAGCCCGCACACCTTGTGGGCCAGGCCTGATATACTTAAAACACTCCCCGTTGAATATTCACCGTACAATGATGTACTTGCCCATCAAACACCTTGCTTGGAAAGCCCAATGAAATAAAACTTAAGCGTAGGGAAAAAGAGTACAACATTTTTTTGGACCATTAATATGGTGTTGAAAGCACTCAATGTTGCCCCTCGTTAAAACCTTGCTACGAAAAATCTTTGAGAGAAAAACGGAGTCAGTAAGAAAGAGTACAGAGCGCATATGTCCTATATTTAGAAAATTGTTGGATGCTCCCTTAATAAATCACTCCCTCTGATAACAACAAACTTGAATTATTTAATGACACAAATGATATTTGTATCACATCTATCTTTTGTAGAGTGGGCTTCGTAATACTCTAATAAAAAAAATTGCTTCAATATTGTCATTGGAAGATATATGTAACATGTTCATCATAATTCATTTGTATCCTTGTCAAGGCTAGAATAATATCAAAAAGAGTGTTGCTAAACAAACCTTAAAATTAACTGATTACACCATATTAACAAACTTTTTATTGAATTGCTAATTTATCTTAATATAAAATGACCAAAAAGGATATATTAAATTGTGAAACAAATGTAATTTTAACAAGTACACCTTACTCACCATATTCAACCCTAATCAAACATAAGTGAAAAACCTTACTTCCAATAACCTAAACATAATAGCTGCCTGTTTTGAGTTTAAATATTTGCTATCCCATATGTAACCTGTCATTTTGAACAATATAAAATTATTTCCAGGAAGTTGATGAGAACGACATCTTTTACAAAGGAAATATGGAGAGCTATTATAGTACTTATATTCAGATAAGTGGGCAAAAGCGTGATGAATGTGGAATTTTTTTTATAAGCATGACATGTATGTTAATCGATTCCTTTTTCCATTCCAAAATGTATGAATCAAATACTTTTTAACTAGATATGCCATCAAGAAAAATAGGAAAATAATAAAGAAGAAAAATATGAAACAATCTGTTTGTAATCGGGGCTGGATATCAACAAGGCCTAGTCTTCAATTGCAGGGATCAATACCCAAGAAAGTAAAGTGGTTGATTTAGCCAATTCGTTGGGTACTGGACTGGGGAGTTGGCGTTTGAAATACTTGGGGCTTCCACTTTAATCCATCGACAGCATGGTGGGTTTGGTGGTCAGATAGTGTTTCGCAGCCAGCTCTCGAATGAGTTTGGTGTTGTGTGTGATAGAGTGTATTAGAGTGTATTATGAGTATTTTTTGTAGTTAAATAGGGTATACTTAATTAATTTTGTATTTTGATTTAAATATTAACGGTGTATTTAGATCATAGCGTGTACTCGGTTAATTTTAAAGTTTGTTTAACAGCACTCTTTTTGGTATTATTTTGGCTATTTTCATAAAGCCTTTTGCTATTTAACTTGATTATAAAAATTCTTAAAATAACTTTACGTGGTCTCTTTGATGCCAAAATAATAATATAAGTAAAGTTTATACTATTTTTCTTTTCTTTTTTGCTAATGTCAGGAAATAAAAATTGCATAACCAACCATTAATACGAATTGTTGGATGTAGCAGCAAAATTTTGTACTTTTAGAAAAACCTAAGAAAATAATATGATATAAATTAAAAAAGATCAAATGTCAAACGTGACATATGTATAAACAAAACATATGATCAATTGCAATGGAGAGGTACAGGCTCCTCCCAAGTACAACCCGAAAAGCTCGATTAACTTTGATGATGGTGAGTGGTGATTGGTGATCATTTTTGTTGAATGCCCATATCATCCCTAGAGCCCTCCACCACTCTTTGTTGACACACAAAGGAAAAAGAAAAGCACACTCACCATTATTCTGGATTTTCTTTCTTCTCTTCAGTACTTGCAGAACTTCCCAATGACGATTGCTCAGAGACTGTGGAAAAGCTTGACGTCTCTGAAGAAGTAGATTGGCTATGCATGTACTCTAATGTGGGAGTAACTTCTACAGTGATATAATCACCGTGATCACCATGTGATTCAGAAGAGCCTGGCATGCTTCCAGCTGATTCAGATTGTGCTGGTGAGAAGTCACCAATGCTACAAACTGGGTTTGCATCATTCAAGTAATTCAAAGCATTAACTACCTGCATTTGTATCAGAAGAAGAAAACAAAACGAACCCATCAGATTTCATTTGCCCCAGGTAGGTTCCTATCAAACTTGATGGTATAATGTGTTGATTTAGTTTAATTTAATTGTTCCTTGTGAATGATGAGCAAAGAGAAATGCCCAGATTTCGAATACCAATTGATGGGATAGTGCTTTCTTATTATTATTTATGTGCACCATATTTATTGTTGGCAAAATAGGAGATGCTAATTATGAGTGTCATATAGCAGTTGGTATTCTAATATTTAATGTTCATCTTTATGCTTGTTCCACTGTTTATCTATATGCATTGAACTGATGCAGACATACATATAGACATTAACCAGAGTCTACTTAGTCAGGTGGACATACAGCATCCATAGTTAATCTCTTATGGGGATCCCTGCTGAGGCATTTTTCGGCTACCCGAACCATCCAATAGAGTTGGTGAACATCGTGGCAATCCACATTGCTGGGGTCGATTAAATCTGGGTAGTTCCTTTCTTTTAATAGTGGCCTTGCCTGACAAGAAAGTTACTGAACTGTTAATTCAAAATAATAAGGAAATGTGAAGTCACAATAATAGAATGCTGCTCCTTTCTTCTTTTTTTCTTTTATTATTAGTATTTATACTATTTAGTGTTTCCTTATGTGACATGTCATGAGCAGTGGTGGGTAGGCTATCAGGAATTGAAGTAACACAGATCTCATTTGCAAAATTCTTTATTTTTTATCCTGTTTTCCTCCCAAAGCTATCAAACATAACCTGCTTTTAAGAATTTTTTAATTTTAAAGAAAGCACTAGAAAGATTACAAGATGGAGTGTGAAAACTGAAGAGAAGATTTTCATTTGGTGGTTGAAGTCAAGAGCAGAGTGTTCTGGTGAAGAAGAGGGATTCTCTAATTAATAGAAGTTAATGCAAATTGTAACAGCCAGAGTATATCTGTAGCTTGTTTTCGGTGTCACAGATGTTTGCTAGACCCCCTTTTTATTTTTCAGTAGCAGTTGGTGTATAGTTGGGCTTCTGTGGTACTACAGGCAGGTGCTTGTAATGTTTCTTTTTGTGGTGAGTGATTTTTCTAGTTCATTAAAGGATACAAGAATAGGAAAGAGAAGATGAACCTCAACAACCACAATAATATGAACTCCCCATCTTCTCATCAGCTCATGCATGTTTCAGTGTGTGAGAAAGGTTGGTAACAGTGTAAATTAATATCTTGGTGTTTCTTATTTGTTAGGTTGAGTACCATTATATGTTTATGTAAGAGTATATACTTCAAAACAATTTATGGTATAGAAGATCTTACCCATCCCACTAGACTTTTTCCTCCAAGCTTCTTGTCAGTAGGCCTCATTCCTGTGATAAGCTGTAATAGAATGACCCCAAAAGCATAAACATCTGTCTTTGTTGACACTTTCCCATTTTCTGCATATTCTGGTGCCAAATATCCCAGAGTTCCGACAACTCTTGTTGTATCTGATGTTCGATCTGAGTCTTCATGTTGACTTCTTGCAAGACCAAAATCTCCTAACTAATGCATAGAAAATGTTAGATGGACTATGGATGTGGTTATTTTGTTTGCACCATGGGGATTAATTTAAGGGCATCGAATAAATACTATGTGCACTCTGGCTCAAATGCTTTTGCTAAAAATCCAATGCACTTAGAGGAGGGATACCAAATTACCAAATAAACATATTCTGGAAATATTATGGATGATTAAATGAATCCAATTGGGATTATGAGTTAAAATGCCATATTAGTTGGCTAGGTTAGCCATCCAGTAATTATGGTAAGAATTGAATTTGAGTCACAGAGCACAGAAGCTGTTATACATCTATTTTCCTGGATTGACCATGTAATACTTCATGATATCAATAGGCATATTGGATTGTAAAGCTGATATTGAATATCTGGTTCAGTTACCAGGGATTCATAATCATGTGTCACGAGGATGTTGTTTGGCCTCACGTCTCTATGGATGATGTTGTTTGCATGCAGGTATTGTAAGCCTCTTGCGGCTCCAGTAGCAATTTTTATCTTCATATCCCAACTAAGAGGTCTTCTGCTGTGGTCTGCATAAATTTAGAGAAAGTTGCTCCAGGGTTAGGCTTCTCTATTCTGCAATATTAAGTAAAACACTTGATGTTTAAAAAAATTTGAATTTTGAAGAATTCAAATTTTTTTTTGTTTCTTCTAAGCTTGTTTCCTTCTTACTTGATAGATGTTTATCCAATGAACCATTGCAAACATATTCGTAAACAAGGAGCCTGTGGTTTCCTTCCGAACATGACCCTAACAGCATCACCAAATTCTCATGTCTTGCCTTGCTGAGTACGTGTACTTCAGACTCAAATTCCTTCTCTCCTTGGCAGCTTGCATTTTTATGTTGCTTAACAGCAATCTTCAGTCCATTCAGATCTCCTTTGTAGACAGAACCAAATCCACCTTCAGACAAGTAGGTCTTCATGGAAAACCCGTCTGTAGCAGCTAGGAGCTCTGCATGAGTAAAATCTCTCTTCCATCCAATTGTAGGCCGTTTGTTCTTGCAAACTGTGCAAATTGAGTTTTTAAATTCTTCATCTGTTTGACATTCTCCTATCCAATCATCCTTGTAGCTATGCTGTTTATATTCATCTGAGCTCCCAACATTATCTGTTTCCTTTTGAACCCTTGCTTGACTCTCAGCAATTGGAAATGGGGAATGCTCTCCTGCTTTTCCCCTTTCAGTATTTGTCGTGCTTTCTTCCTCTTGATAATGACAGGGAAGACAAGAAGTTAAGGTTTCAGTATTCCCCACACTTGACATTTTAGTTGTCAACAAGGTCTCACTTGATGAGGTAGATTTTCTATGGCTAGGCCATGGGTGTCCACTACCATCACCTTCTTGTTCTTTTCCAGAACTGGTCATTCGAAGACTTGGAGATCCTAAAACAATGTGCACTCTTAATCAACTTCTTGCATTTGGTATTGAGCATTAGCAATGTGGAATTATGTAGATAATATAGTGAAAAATAACATTCCATTACTTGTTCTGGGCTGCATACTACACTGAGCTTGGATGACGAGAGCATAAACTTCTACAGTGGACTTTAATATATTTTTTTATCAGGCCAAAAGAATTAGATGTCCTGTGCTCTGTTTTTTTAATGCAACTATAGGTAGGCCTTAATCAAACTTGTTGCAAGTCAGATTTTTTGCAATTACATCTGTTAGACATGGTGATCATTTACAGAAATTAAAAGCAGATTTTGTATGTGTTATTTATAAGCTAGAGATCAATAAATTTACTATATGAAGTTGTCTAATCCATCCAATTTGAAACTCTGAGTCCTAGTCCCTGAGATAAATTGTGAAAGAACTTCTTACTTTTAGGAGAAAGTTCCTCGTCTGGGCTTCCTGGTATCATTTCATCATATTTTACATGGCGGTCTTTGCTGCGTTTTTTGGTGACTGATTTGCTCCGTCTTTCGTTGACTTGTTTGCTTCTCCCAAATGGCTTTGGCCCTCTCAATTGCTCAACATAATTGTTACGTTTCATCCTCGATATACCACATGACAACTTCTCCATGAAAAATTGCTTGTCTTTCTTCATCTGCCTGCATTAACAAATTAGAAAGGAGCTTTCACATTGTGGTGTCTCATTGTTTTCAGATGGCAGTTTGTTTGATAAGAAACATTATTTTAATTTACAAGGTTTGGAAGTTTGTAAGGAACTATAAAGCTTCATCAGTAGTGGCTTTAGAAATTAGAAAATTGGTGAAGTTAAATGATTTCACACAGAACCATATGTTTTTCACCTCCCAACTTGTATTTAGCTATGGAGTTGCAACATAAATTTGTCATACGATAATCATTTGAACGGTTTGACTGCCTAAACAATCTTAACACTGTTAGAATTAGAGCATTCAACCCAAAACCAATTGGCAGTGGGTGGAGAGATTGAGGGCATTATATATTGTTTGGAAAGCCTTCATGTTCTCAATGTTCAGAAACTACACTTTATTTTTTTTACAGTACTATATTATTTTGACCTTAAAGTCAATGTGTTTAGCACCTCCAACTAATTCAAGCTCAAGGGTGGATTAAAATATCATCTTCGAAAGTACTTAAGACTGAACTACGGGCAACCACCGTGTATATTTAGAAATTATTCTCAGTGATCTATGTTTGGTGTAGATTTCTAATGAATTGGTATATGGGTGGGTGTTTGGGATATGATTTCATGAACTTGAAACCATAACTATGATCTCTTGAATTTGAAATCATAACTACTATTGGAGTTTCAATCAATCATCAATGCTTGACTGCTTAATAACACAAATTCATTAACATACATAAGTTATTTTTATTTTTATATTTCTGTTAGATTTTGTCTTATGAACAATTTTACTTATCTGTATTAATTTATTGTGCAATGTGAAGAGTGCACTTCAAACAAGGTTGGATGAGTATCGTTGAGCATGATTCAAGCAGAACAATTTCCAATTCTTCAAATATTTTAATGACTGACCTGTCAAGAATCACCCATGATGCTCCTAATCTTATGGCAGCCTCCACAGCAACCATCTTAGGAGAGGGACCAGCAATCACCTCCATGTTGAACTCAACCTGAGAATATCATCAGAAAACTGATATTGTCATCGTTTGATCGACAGATTAGTTTAATACAAAAGTACTCTGTCAGCATATGATTGACAGATGATTCCTCTACTCTGTTGCACTGCAGGCTGTGAGCACTATATCAAATTCTGGAAAAAATAAAGTGTATGTTTTCCAACACAAGATGCACTGGTATGATAGTATAGCAGTACTTAGATGAATTAAATGTTATCTGAAACAAATAGCAGGTAATCTCCAATTTGTAACAAATAGCGGCTGCAATTCTTATCTGACCTTTGCCTTTTCGCATTGCTGAGAAATCATTATTATCCCCACTTTGTTACGATACTCCTCCGCTTTCCTCTCAAGCTCTTCTTCCACGACTTTCTGGTTCGTTCCGAAAATAGAACTCGAGTCCATCTTGGTCCTGTATCCCACTGAGAAGGACAGAAAAGGTGGAAAATTGGGTGTTGGGGGAAATGAAAGTTAGAAAAGTCTGTTCTGTGTGATAGAATCATACAACTAAGATTTTATGTCTATCATATTAATTGGTGCTTATGTTTACCATACTTTCCAAATTCTTTCTTCCTTTTATTAGAAAAACAAAAAATAAATTCTTACACAGTCTGCCAGCTGCCATGAAAGATAACGTACTAGGGTTATTAACCTGGTGAAGAACTGCAAGAAGTGTAAGTTCATCCCCAGGCTTAAGCAATAAGCCTTGCAGGACTGATTCGATTGCGCTCGAACTAACAATGTCTTTGGATGCATCCTGGATCACCACTACTTTCTGAACTTCGGCTGCCATGATTTTTCTTGACTGGAAGTAGTTCTTATCCCTATGAATTTTCAATATGATGATACAATGCAGAAAAGAGAATCGACAAATGAAGCACCATATGGTATGTATGTTGCAGTGGTTTCCAAATTAATGCTTAGTTTTATGTTGTAAGTAAATTTCTCTATTGACTCATGTACATTATACATCTATATGGATCTTATAGCATTTATATGATAGAGGAAATCTATATGTCCAATCTAGTGAGGAAGAAACTAACACAAATATCTGTCTGGTGGTTATGAGTTGAGAAACAAACACTTTAGGAAGGCCTATAGTGGAAGACTTAATATAGCAATTTCTAGGAAAATGAGAGAAAAAAATTTACTCAGAAAAAAGAAAGAAAGAGGATAGACAAACTATGACTCACAAAATCAGTTCACTTTCAGTGACATTCTCCCGAGTGACTTGAAACTAGAACTAAAAGTTGAAATGAATCCTAGAAGAAATTATAGTGGTGAATCCAGTCAGGCACCTCGGATTGTTGGTTCGAGCGCATATTCGTATATCCAAGAATGGGACCTGGGGGGTTTCTTCATGCTGTGGAGACTAGGGAGAGTATTTAATTAGTCTTTGTTTATTGTTTGTTAAAACCTATGCGTGAACTGTAATATAATTGCTGGCCTCAAGCAGAACAGTTGGGATCATTGATAACAACTAAGCCCTCTATGAAATCTGTTCTTGTGGTTAAGCCAATTGTTTATTCATTCTGAGAGGCCTTTGTTCTGAAGGTTTATGAAATTCTGCCTGGTTATTGTTTGCACATGGTAATAAAATACTGAAGCAGCTGCTTAACTTTATCTGTTTTTGCAGGATAATTTAGTGCTTTATGAGAAACATTAAAAAGGTGACTGTTGCAGATTACTAATCTGACAAGCTTGGCAAGATAGCCAAAACATTCATTTGGATTTTCTTCTGTTTGATTTGAACAGTAGATGATGACCTATGACTCATCTTATAATCAGCATTTGTGAGGAGTTAGGGAAGTTGGCTTTTCATAGTTCATTATCATTTTTTTCATGACAAGTAGACAGATAATTGAGGGAGCTAAATTAAATTGTTTTTTTGTGTGTGTCAGAATATGAATTGCAAACTCCACAAAGCCAAAAGACCCAAGACTGAGTGAGGATGTGGAAATAAGGCAAAGGAAACAAAGACTTAAATGGAGAATAAGAGTTTCTTTTCCTGTACCTTCTCCTTCTTCTACTTTTTTTTTGTTTGTTTTAGATTTGATTTCTTTCAATTTTCTGTTATACTATTTTGCAATGTGGTTCATTAATCTACTATAGCATCTGCAAGACGCGCGTTCTGTGTGGCTTAAAGGTTTGGGAGCTTTAGTAATATACCCAAAATAGGGACTGAAATTATAAAAAAACCCCACATGAAATGCACTTTAGAAACACACCCAAAACCTATTTACTAAATAAGAAATGAGTGTTGAAGTTCCTATAAATTACATCTCTACCATTGATTAACTTAAAACAAGCCCAACACAAAAAACTCAAAAAGAACCCAAAACAAGCCCAATCCAAAATTTTTTAAAAAACCCAAACTAAAAAAAAATCGTGAAAATTAAGGAGCTGTCCTTACGACCCTTCTCCACTGAACTTCCGTACACTGTTAATACCATGTGATAGAAGTACATTGTTAATACCATGTGATAGAAGTACATTATTAATACAATTTCATAGAAGTACATTGTTAATACGATGTTATAGAAGTACACTGTTAATACCATATGATAGAAGTACATTGTTAATACTATTTTATAAAAGTACATTGTTAATACACAAAAAAAAAAAAAAAAAAAAAAAAACAAACAACCAGCAAGACATCCGATATCTTTTGTAGAAACCACCTCCAATTGTTCATAGTTTCACTACATACAATCGCAAAGGCAAAAGGAAATATCTTTACAAAAAGAAAAAAAAAGTACACTGTTAATACTATGTCATAGAAGTACACTGTTAATACTATGTCATAGAAATCAACTCAGTTGCAGGGTATGAACAGTTATTATACAGTTCATACCACTTACTGGAAGTTAACAACTACATCATTTCATTTACATAATCGGTACGATAAAAGTGTACAATTCCATACCACTCAAAATCAATTACATCATTTCATTTGCATAATTAATTGATCCTTCATCACTTCACATACCATAAACATTGAATCAGAGCGATTCCCACATATACTGCTCATCATCATTGTGCTTGGTAGTAACAATGCCCTTATCTACAACAAGATATGCACCAGCAGCCAAGGCTTCCATAAATTCCTTGGTGCTAGACCTTGCAATGGTACCAAGGTTGTTCACCAAATCTGACAATACGAAATAAGAACAAAATAATTAAGCATAATAGAATAATTGGAACAACACAGTTAACAATTATAAGCCCAAAGCGCATAACTGATAAGGTGAAATAGTACATAGAATTTGAATAGTCTGCTATTTCACTACAAACTATAGGGAAAATATGAAGCCATTCACTCCCCACATCAAAATTTCAATATAAAGTTATTGTAATGCTAAGTGGTTACATATATTGTAATGTTAACTCGTTACACAATGAAGTAAATAAAATATCTCCTTTTTCAGGACCTCCATGGACCTACCAATCTCTATGAGTTTGCAACAAGAAAGATAGATAAATGTTTAAATGACAATAATTAAACTAAAGTTGTTGCTTTAACAGTCATTTTTATGTGGTCAACGGATAAATATGTAGAGATTAATATGGGGCACCAGAATACATAGTAGCATGGCAAAGCTAGTAGTGTGATACATTATTGAAACTTTATTCAAGAAATCTCAGAGGATTCTTTTTCCAACAAAAGTTTCTGGAGAGACAGAGAGAGTTTTTCAATTTGTATAAAAGATCAGTCCCACACATACACACGTACGCACACCAACCTCTCTCTCTCTCTCTCTCTCTCTCTCTCTCTCTCTCTCTCTCTCTCTCTCTCTCTCTCTCTCTCTCTCTCTCTCTCTCAATAACAACCAAATAAATAAATATACAGAAGAAGAAGAGAAGAAGAAGAAGTTTGGTTTGGTGCAAGTCCCCGTGTGCTGTATAGGAATATTTAAAATAAGTTGTTGCAGGCAGAATCTATTCAATATAAAGTTTTCTACCAATACATATTCTTAGTCTGAATTCCATAGGAGAGCAATCTCTTCTTTCTCTCATGAAAAAGGCAAGGCAAAAGAGAAACAAAAAGCATAAACAAAATGGGGGAAATGACAGTATTTTTTTAAATAAATATTGAGCAGTCTAAGACAATCATCAACCAGCATGCATATTAGTTAGAAATTAGGAATGCAAAGAGCATGAAATTCAATAGTTAATATTAGCACCATATACGACTTCAACTTCAGCTAATGTGACAAAATCAATCATCATCAATAAAGTAAGGAGCAAGGGCAAAACAAGGCAAAGCAATAGCATCTCAATTATGGCTAGGAACTAGAAAGGAAGGAGGACTACTGATTGAAAGTTGAGACAGAAGAGCTGTTGAGCTGAGCAATGATACGGATTCATGGCGAACTGAACTTTGGAGCAATTAGTGAAGCAAATGCCCGCAACCATATCCTCCGCCGCCACCTTTGGAGCTGTAACCTCCGTTACCACCACTGCCGCTTCCACAAGACTGGGCCTCATTGACGGTGATGTTACGGCTGTCGAGGTTCTGGTCGTTCATGCCTTCGATCGCATCCCTAATGGCCTTCTCGTTGTTGAAGGTGAAGAAGTCGAAGCTCCTGGACCTCCAGGTTGTTGATGATCTGGAAACACAAAAAGAAACCAAATCAAATCAGATCCGTCCATCAAAACAAAAACGCTGGAGTATAATCAAACAAATACACAATAATAAACAAAAATGGAAAGGAATCGATCGATCTTCAATCTTTGGGAGAGAAAGATCAAGTAACGTAGAGAAACAGAAGATCAAGAAGCAGAGAGAGAACATGCATCAAACGGCTCTTCGATTTGATGATCTCACCGAACGGAGAAAAGGCCCTCTCTAGCGCATCATTGTCGATAGCCCAGGCGAGCCCTCCGACGAAGCTTAGAATGATGAGGTTGAACAAAAACTAAAAATTGGGGTTGAAGATGGAGATGAGAGATTGAAGGTCGTGAAATGGGTTCTGATTTGTTGTTGATTAGAATTCCAATTTTATGTTAAATGGGTAATAAAGGTATTTCATTTAATAATTAAATTAAAAAATATACAGCTGTTGATTTTTGGGTTTATTTTGGGTGTGTTTATATACATTAAATAGTATAGGGTATTTTTATAGTTTTATGTCTAGGAATGGGTATTTAACTAATTTTCTATAAAGGTTTCTCATGTTTGCATGGCTTAGAGATTGAATATGGTGAGTAGGGTGTACTTATTAAAATTACATTTGTTTTACAATTCAATATATCCTTTTTGGTCATTTTATATTAGGGTAAATTAGTAATTCAATAAATAGTTTGGCAGTAGGGTGTACTCAGTTAATTTTAAGGTTCCTTAAACAGCATCCTAAAAATATGAAAGCAGCAAAAACAAAAAACAAAATCTATTGGACAAACATGTTATCCGGATTCAAAATAATAAAATAAAGATGCAAATTGAGAGCGAAGAGTAACTTGCCATTTATTAAATTTCAAATTGTTGTCCCCTCTTATTGAGAGATCATTCAAATAGTTTTATTTGAGGGACACTTTCTGGTGTCCACCACAAAATTTATTTCAATGATTCGAACCGTCTATTTTCAAGTATTTATTCATAGATCATTCTTACTACAAATTAGACAAATTGAAAAATATTAAGACATCTACTTGTGACCAACAAAATAGATGAACACGGTGGTTAATGACAAACTATTAATTGAGTGTATAAATTAGACAAATTGAAAATCATTAAGACATCTAGTTGTGATCAATAAAAGAGATCAAAACGGTGCTTAAAGACAACACAAAAATGACAAACCATTAATTGAGTGGTCAAATGGTTTGAATTATAGTGATTGTTTGCAGAGATGATATTTGAAATAATACATACAAGGTAAATGGTTCGAATCATTGAAGTACAATAAGGTATTTGAGGGATTGTAATATTCTCCATTTTCAACTACCATGCTTGAGTTTAAATTTACTCTAAGAAAAAAAAATCAAAGAGTATAATTTGTAGCCTAAAGATATTTGGACATATTTTTGAACCATCCCTTCATTTTGATTAAGGTTAATTTTCCTTGATCCTATAAACAAAGCTAAAATATTGATCTGCCAAGTTGCCGACCATTCATGCCAACTGCCAAGCGATGAACTGAGAGTAAAGGTGATTTGTTCTGCTCAAAGTAGTTTGTCATTATTATTATTATTTTTAAAATGTTACTGAATATCTGTTTTCCAGTTGTTCAAATCTTTTTGTCCTATAAAACTCTTTATACATCACAAAAAAGGGTGAAACAAAACTAAATAATTACCAAACGTAGTGATAAAACGAAAACTTAATCTCCTTCAGTCTCTAAGAGGACTTCATGAAATGTATTTCTCACATGGACTAATAAAAAGTTGGAATGCTAACTATCTTCATTTTTGCGGTCTAATGGTTATTGGAAACATTTGATTCATCTAGTTATATGATAAGTTAGATGACTAAACGATTTTGTAATTTTTTTTCTTTTCATATATGATTTGTGAAAGTGACTTATAAAATGAATGATTCGGATCATGAAACCCCAAGCGGGATGAGAGGAGAAGGTAATTATCTTCTATATTGGACTCTTGCTCAATTTCTTCGGCAATCTTTATTGAACACGTGTTTAACATTGTATCCTAGAACTGTCTTTCGTGATGAACCATCATGCTTACCAAGTTTTCCCATAAGACAAACTCAAATATGTTATAGTTTCATTTAATAAAGTAATTAGTATTTTAATTATATTTTAAACCACTTTTGTAATAGCACGTACACCATTACAATGTTACTGGGTTCTAACAATTGTCGTCTATGAATTTTAAATTCTAGAATCTTCTTTATTGACGTGTCTTACAATCTTGGGATTGATTATCTCTATCGGAATCAGATAATATCGAAAGTACAGATACGTATCACATTTTAACATTAGTAAATATTATATCTCATCCATTATGATCAAACGTTTGTTGATTGGACACCAAAATTAATCTAAGACATGGTTTTGAAATCATTCTCTTAACGCAACCAAATAGTCTAATCCATTATGAAAGATTAAAAAGTCATCACTCTCCAATCAAATAGTCTAATTCATATGTTGTTGGGAACAACGTTAAACTTGACAATGAGAGACAATCTCCCACTTAATTTTCAATAACTTTAGGAAGATCTCATGAGTCCACGATTTCGAAAAAGGTTCATTCTTCTTCAGCTAGAAATTAAGAAGGTGATCGGAGACCATTCATGGCAAGCCAATCGAGCATATATACAAAGGGAAGCGGCTTCCAAAGACTATTTAATTGTGTCTAGGTTCAATTGAAAATCAGTCATGGGATTTTGTATCAAATTATTGTTTCTAGTGGAAATAAAAATATCACATTTTTAGCCAATGAATTCAAATGGAAACACACTCTTTTTATTGGTTAACTAACTTTGATGTTTTAAATGAATTAAGTCACCTAAATAAACATGAGGGGCCTATCTTATGAATGAGTCCATCACTTGAAGTAAGGTTCATTATCCTAGGTTGTATAAATAGATAAGGTATATGGTGATAAGTAAGGTCTAAAATATTAATGGTTTCGGAAATATCGGTAGTTGAAAAATATGGAAATTTTGTGGAAATATCGGGATATTATTGATATCAATAAAAATTGAATGAAAACCACGGAAATTGTAAGAAAAATTTGGAAATTTTTCTTCAAACTTTGGAGGATGTTTATTTAGTCAATTATCTATTAATTTATCACAAAAAAATTGGAAGGAAATACATTGTATGATGGGTTTAACTGATTTAAATTGATTATATAGCGAGTTGACAAACACTGCGAGTGTAGAAAATATGTAGTAATTAATGAAAGAAAATTAAACACACCATAATTATTTATTTATAATGATTTACTACAATATTTTACACTTTCTACATTGCATGGTAAGATATATGAGTGATTTAGTACCACATAGAGTTCCTATAAGGTTCAAATTTGAGTTATTTACACTAACACCTCCTGGGGTTTTCTGTTTTTTCACAAAACTCCATGAGGTTTTAGAAATTACAAGAACATCCCCTAAGGTTTTAAATTGTTTCCACAAAACTCATTTTCATTGATTTTTCATCCAAAGATTGATGATTTTATACCAAAAAAATTCTCTAAATGACAAAGTTGGCCTTTGAGATTAGATTGCATATACTTCATTGAGGTTATTTTTGTCATTTGCATAAGTGTTTTTTTTCAATGAAATCATCAATTTTTGAACAAACAATCAACGAAAAGGGGTTTCTTTGGTGTGCGAGCGTGCTACTGCTAGTAATGAAGATTCTAGTAGACTTAGTTTAGAATGGATAACTTGCGCCCCAAGTTACTGATTTCTGCAAATAAATAATTGTGAATTTGGGTGAGGAATATCTCCCAAGTAAGTTCTTTTCTTGCCTCAGACTGGTGAGGACTTTAACAATTTATCTCAGTATAAAGAGGTTGTTCTGGCCAGAATGGTTGATGGAATTTAAACTGTCTTGGGCAAAACTGCCTTTTACATAACTATAAAAATAAATATACATGCTAGAAAGATGAAAGGACAGCTGGAAATTCATTTCTGTCTGGATAGGAGGCTCTGATCCGGGCTGGGCTGTTGACAACTTCAACTGCTAAGCTTCAGCTGTAAATCGATACCAAAGGTTAATTCTGGCACAGCTTTAATGTACTTCAAGCTTTTGTGAGGCTTTTGAGTAGGCAGAACTTCGGTTTCTTCAGTCTACAAGGGCAGAAGTGGTTGTTCTCGAGGACTTCAGTGGGCTAGAGATTGCACTGTGAAATTTGTTGAGGTTTTCATTTTTGGGAAAAGCTCAAGCTCTACCTGTCTTGATTCTTTGCTAAACCAAATTTGTAACGAGAGAAATTTCGTTTTGATTGACTTTTTTCTAAGTCTGAACCTTGGGAATTCTAATCTGAAGTTGGTTTCACTTGGAATTCAAGTGGGCTTTTTGGTAGATTTTTGAGTTGTTTGTTTGATTGTTGTTGTTGTTGGGTGTCCTTGAACCTGTTCACCCTATCTTCTATTAATAGAAAAAAAATGTTTTCAGGGTATTAAATTTTTTAATAATGGGCAGCAATTTTCTGAGAAAGATCTTTTTAATTTTTTAAAAACACAAGAAAAAGGAATTTTATCTAATTTTTGGCAGTCGAGCTCTCAATAGTCACTTCTCTGTTTTTTGAAAGAGAACATAACTCCTTTTTAATCCCAACTGTCCTTGTGAGATGTCAAATCGTGATGGTCAGCTTGATTTCCTATTTGAACAACTCTCTGCCATTCTGCTTATCTTCTTCTTTAAATAACAAGGGCTGCTTATCTCTTGGGACAATCACCCTATTTGGAATAGAGAAAATATCTCTGAATATATATATATATACATGTAAGAGAGGACTTTGATCTTCTGATTTATTCAGAGATGTCCCTTCCCAGTTTGCCAGCTACTGCCTTGTTTTAATTAACTCCCAATCAACTCAGTTGAGTTTGTTGACTTTTCTATTTATGGTAGTCACGTGGGCTCCTAAAAAATAAGCTTTAATTAATCCTGTGATATTTTTAATCTGATCTGCGTTAGTGGTGGGCTCCTTCAAAAAGCTGGTTTTTTTGAAGCCCAATCTTTTCTTGCTAATTTGATCAGTCTTGGTTTGCCCTTTTGGATTTCCTGGGTTCCTTGATTTTGGGCTGGGTTTGCAAGATTTTGGCCTAATTTTCAAAGAATGCCGGTGGCTGCCAATGATTAACATGGGCTTTGGTTTTTTGGACTGGGTGTGCCAAATTTTCGGCCCAAACAATGCCCCCATTAAGCCTGAGTCGTTTGGAACGGTTTCAGACTTAATGACCTGGCCATTAATTTGCGCGCCAGTACGTCTGCCTAGCACGAACTAGACTTCGTGGGGGAATGGTCAGTTATTAGCTAGTTACTAGCTAGTCATTATCAAGTGTCGCATCGTCTTCTTCTTCCCACGTTTTTGAGCTTCTTTAAAAGAAATTAAAAACCCACTATTCCTGTTCATCTGAAAACCTAGTACTCCAGACTTTTACTCTTTTGAGCTTTCTCTTTGACAACTCTCTCTTTGCTAGAACCTGCCTTTCCTTTCCTATGAACTTTACCTTTTCTTAAAACAAGAACAATCCTGAGAAAATGTCTTCCCCAAAATCCCGTGCCCAGTCTTCCTCTGTTCCAGTTCCTCCAGATTATATTACCGGGACTGGAATTGACAACCACGCGATAGAGGTTAGGAGCAAACTCCATCCTTTTGCTCAGAAAAACCTAGATGAGAATGTCCTCCATTTGTTCGAGAATACTCTTGTTTGGCCCAATTCCGACTGAGATGGCAAAATTGATGAAGAAGGATGCTGAAGCTCCTTTGTGTTTTGAGAGCACCTCTGCCTTGGCCTCTCATTCTTGGGTTAGCAAGAATCTGAGCCGTTCGTTCCCATCCAGTAAAGTGAGAAATAGTTCAGTGAAATGGGTAGACTGGATCGACAGACTCCTTCCAAGATATGGAGCTCACTGGAAGAGGGCTGGCATATATGATGCCATACTTCTGTCTAAGCATTCCATCAATAGAGATGAGAACCTCCTGACTGCTGCTCTATGTTTCTGGAATTCTGCCAGTAATACATTTGACTTCCGTGTTGGCCCCATGGCTCCAACTCTGCTGGATATGGTGCAAATCTTTGGGTTCAGGCCCCATGGAAGACTTGTGGATGCAGTAGGAGATTACCATAGAAGAAAGAACCAGGAGAAACTAGCCAAGCCTTTCACTATCTCTCCAGCTCTTATCAACCAGAACTGCTCCTTCTCCAACTACTTGAGGAAGTTCAGTGCTGAGAAGGACAAGGACCAACAACACATGTTGTTCCTCCTGTACTGGCTGAATAGGTTTGTTTTCCCAAATCGTTCCTCAGCAGTTCTGCTTGAGTACAGACACTTGGCAGAGGCCTTACACAATCATACTGACGTCGGACTTGGGCCTACTGTTCTGGCCCATTTGTTCAAGAATCTGCACACTACCACCTTGGAGAATCCTCTCAATCTGTCTGCCCCCGGCGCGTTCTGGATGATCCAAATCTGGCTGCAAGTTTATTTCCTAGAACTGAGGTTTCCGGATATAGTTATGCTTGAAGACCAAGTTCTGGCCCTACCTTTAATGTCAGCAAAAGTGCCCAAGAGATCGATTGATGAGTACCTGATGCTCTTCAGACATTGTACTAAGAGGTCTGCAGCGCAGTGGCAGGTGGTGATCAGAAGGACATACCTTTGGTTCCAGCCTGGATACCGGCTTTTTGAGAAAGAACCGGAAGAGGAGGTAGCCAGAACTGATTTCAGGAAGAAGTTCCTGAGTGTTACCTTGCCCAGGGATCTGCCTCATGGAAGGGGAAAACCTCCAAATTATCATTTGGGGGCAGAAGTCTACCATCCCAACTTCTGTGCAAGGCAACTTGGCTGCCCTCAGCTCATTCCACTCAAATCTTATAGAAGTTGCAATCGGGGCACTTCCTGGAGAGATGTAGATGACCTGGAGGTGCACAAGGATGCAAGGTGTGCAGTAAATAAGATCAACAATAGTGCAGATGCCCTTTATCCTTCATGGGAACCGAATTCCTACAGTTCTGCCGAGTTTGACGCTTGGTGGAAGGTTAGATTCCGTGATCTGCCTGCTTCTAGTACCGCACTTCAAGTCCTTTTTAAGGGTTGGGACAACTGGACTGTCCACATAGAAGAGGAGACTCACAAATTCATGGTGCAGACCATCAAAGACATCAGTATGCAAGTTATAGAAGGTAACTCTTCAATTCTGTCTGTTGTTGTCTATTCTGTCTTTATTGATGATGCTAACCTCTTATTCTGCCTGCAATCAGATCCTTCTTTGACAAAGAATATTGGCAGCCAATCTGCCCAGAGTTGAGAGGTGTTTGGTAAGTTTTCTTGTTATTCTGTTTTTCTTATCATTTTTCTGCTGGATTGATCCTTGACTTTTGTTTCTTGCACAGTTAACTCTGTTATTGCTGTTGGGGATCTGGAGTTACCTTCCGGGGATGGAGAAGAAGAAGAAGAAGAAGGCCAGGCATAACAGACTCCTGTTGAGGCCACTTCTTTTGTTAGAAGAAAGAGAAAAGAAACTGCCCAACTTGTGACTCCAGGTATATTTTGACAGTTTTTGAGTTCTTCATAATTCTGTTCTGCCATAATTCTTAAGGCTTATTTTCTGTTCATTGCAATTGGAAGTCCCTTTCCTCCCCCTACTAAGTCAAAAAGACTTAGAAAGAGGATTGTAGAAGAATATGCGGCCCCGGAGGGGACTGGAGCAGTTCCCACTGCTACTTCTGACACGGATAAAGAGCTGAGAGAGGCTTTTGAGGCTGTGGACCAAGAGAAGGAGCTGGAAGAGCTGGAAGAAGTAGGAGAGTGGCCTCAGGATAAGGCCAAGACAGTGGAAGAAGAGGTGAGTCTTGTTTCCTTAGCAGTATTAGTTTCTGCTGCCTTTTTGTTCCTTCTGTCCTGACTTCTGCCTGTTTGTAGGAGGAAATCCATGCCGAGGTGATAGCAGAGAGCATTGCCTTGGCTCAGAAGGAACAAGAGCAACAGAAAGACATAGGGGCAGGGCTGACTAGCTCAGAGTTGGCCCTGTTTGAGGATCCAGAGGCAGAACATTCTACTGCTGTTCCAGCAGCTGGGGAACAATCAGAACAATCTGCATCCGAGCCTGTGGAGCAAGCAGATTTACCTGTTGGAGCCCCAGAAAGTGTAGTGAAAGTGGTTGCGACTGCCCCTGAAGTGATGATAATTTTCTTCTTACTCTGCTCTTTATTTTATGTAATTCTGTTCTAGTTCTGCTTCCTTAACTGTT
Source organism: Prunus armeniaca (assembly GCA_903112645.1). Lineage (NCBI taxonomy): Eukaryota > Viridiplantae > Streptophyta > Magnoliopsida > Rosales > Rosaceae > Prunus > Prunus armeniaca. The sequence goes on from CAEKDK010000002.1 coordinate 5,728,564, forward strand.
TCTGTCTTTCCAGGTAGAAGTGCCTGGGTCTGCTGGCCTTCTGTTAGTGATGACTAGTCCTTTGAAGCCTTCTGTAAGTGCTTATTGCATTTTTTGAGTTTTTCTCTTCTGTTTTTGCCTGTTTTTTACTTATGCTTTCTTCTGCAGATGCCTATTCATTCCCTTCCAGGTTCATCTACCACGGCCTCCTTTGCTGATCCAGAACTGGCAGAGTTTGAAGCTATGGACTTAGATGCCCAGCTAGACAGATTGGAGATGCTCAGCTCTCCTATAGGCAAGGCAAAATCCAAGGCAGTGGAGGAGGCTATGGAGAGGCTGAAGATCTGGCAGTCTACTGAATTGGAGCTGGATGAGGATAGGGAAGCCATTGACCAGTTGATGAAGGATCTGGACCTGTGCACAGACAGAGCATGGCCCCAAAACCTATACTTGAAATGAGCCTTGGTTTGGCAAGGGATGTGCTCAACCTTCACGACCGTTATGAGGATCTCAAGCCCATCTTCAAAACCTATGAGTTCTGCAAGGCCACTCATGAAGCCAACTTGGCTGATTTTGCAAAGCAGAAGGCAGAACTGGATCAGATGGTGGCGGGGTATAAGGAAGCCAAAGCCACTGCAGACAAATTGGAGAAGCAGATTGCAGAGCTTCAAAAGCAGCTGGCAGAGTGCAGGGAAGTGCAGAACAGGCTCGGGGCTGGACTGAGCTCCAAGACTAAGGCTACCTTCCTTGTGCAAAGCACAGTTGCAGCTTCTAAGCCAGCCTTGGAGATTGCAGAGGCTTCAATCCATCAGGGGGTGCTGCTTCAAAAAGAACTTTCCATTAAAAAGACCAACTTGCAAGAAACTCTCAAGAAATTAGGATTTTGATTTTGTTAGTTTATTTATGTTTTTAGTTTTTGCTTTATGATGAACAATTTGCCATGGGGAAGGCCCCATGGCTATTTATTTTAAATAAAGTTTATTTTTGTTGCAATTTTGGTTTTCAATTTCTTTTGACGAAATAAACAGCAGTGGTAAAAAACGAAAGGGAAATAAACTGTAAAAAACTTGGATTAGAAATAAATTCTGGATAGAATCTGAAATAAACAGTTTTCAGTGTTGTTCCTTCTCTATCCCAGGATCTGTCTGTGCAGCCTGAGAATCCCACATAGTTGGATAGAATTTCTTCAACCACTTGCCATTGATTGGGGCAGCATGAACTTCTCCGTCTCGATCCTGCAATCTGTATGCCCCCATTCCAAGGATCTGATTAATTATGAAAGGGCCTTCCCATGTGGGTGACCATTTTCCATAACCAGCCACATGTGTTCCAAGGGGCAGAACCACTTTCCAGACTATCTCTCCCTCTTCAAAACTCTTGTTTTTGACTCTTTTGTTATAAGCCCTTGACACAGTTTGCTTTCCTGCTAGGAGTTTATTGAGGGTGTCAATTCTGCTTGCATCCAATTCTTCCAGTTCTAGCAGCATGGCTTGAGAGTAGTTTTCTCCTACCAGATTATGTTGGTGAGCAATTCTGAGGGACTGAACAGCTATCTCCATAGGCAGAATTGCATCATGACCATAGGTTAATGCATAGGGGGTCATGCCAGTTGCTTCTCTCTTTGAAGTTCTATATGCCCACAGAGTTTCTGACAACTTCTCATGCCACTGCTTTGGATTCTTCTCAAGCAGTTTTCTGATAATGTTGATGATCACCTTGTTGCTTGATTCTGCCTGTCCATTAGCTTGAGCATAATAAGGAGTGGATTGAAGCAGTTTGAATTTGAAAGCTTCTGCCATATCCAGCATATCTCTAGATATGAAAGAAGATCCTCTGTCAGTTGTGATTGATTTTGGGATGCCAAATCTCTGTATAATCTGTTCTTCTATGAAAGTGATGATCTCTTGAGATGTAGTGGATTTAACAGGCTTAGCTTCTACCCACTTAGTGAAATAGTCTGTGGCAACAATGATAAAACAGTGTTGCTGGCTGCTGGTTGGATAGATCTTGCCAATGAGGTCCATTGCCCATCCCCTAAAGGGCCATGGCTTTACCACTGGATTCATGGGAACTGAAGGAACCTGCTGGATTAGGCCGTGTCTTTGACAAGACTCACGCCCCTTGGAATAGTCAATGCAATCTTTCATCATGGTTGGCCAGAAGTAGCTATACTTTCTAATTAACCGGCACATTTTTCTCCTCCTTGATGAGCTCCACAGATTCCTTCATAAGTTTCCCCCATGACTTTCATGTATTCTTTCTTTCCGAGGCACCTTAAAAGTACCTCATCCTTACTCTTTCGGACCAAATCTTCATTCCACATAAGGTAGTTCAAAGCTATGATTCTGACTTTCTTCTCAGAGGGCAGAGTTAGATATCGTAAGTAAGTCATGATAGGATTTCTCCAATCATCTTCAGTGATTGCGGCAGAATTGACATCTATTTTCGTCCCCTTGGTCAGAACAGATGGTAGGCTTTTCTTCCCTATCTTGATGATTCTTTGTACACAATCTTCAGGTATTCCTGTTGCTACCTGAGCCAATTCATTGGCTGCAAAGTTTTCTTCCCTTGGGATATGCTCCCAAGTAGCTTCTCTGAATTCTATTAGAGGATTCCTAGCTGCCACCAAGTAGACGGCTAGAGAAGGACTTAGGCACTTGTATTCCCTAGCAATCTGTTTCAAAACAAGCATGGAATCTCCCAAAATTTCCACATATTGGATTCCTAGTTCTACCAGTATTTCTAAGCCTATGATTAGAGCCTCATATTCTGCTCTGTTGTTGGTGCACTGGAAATCCAATTGAAAAGAGTAACAGTGTCTGATTCCAAGTGGTTTTTCCAAAACAATTCCTGCCCCAGAAGCTATATCAGTTTTTGATCCATCAAAGTATAGCTTCCGAGGTGTGAGATGGACTGAATAGATAAGATTGTTGAGGCAACTGTGAGCTCTGGTCAATAGATCTGCATTTTCTATGTTCAAATAGTCCGTGTTTTCAATAGCAACTGTGAGCTAGGAAGTTTGCCACAGCTTGTCCTTTGACAGCTTTCTGAGGAACATATCTAAAGGCAAATTCTATCAAGGCCAAGGTCCATTTTCCAATTTTGCCTCTCAGCATTGGTCTTGTCAGCATGTATTTGATTAGATCTATTTTGGCAATGATGTAGATGGTGTATGGGAGCATGTAGTGTCTGAGTTTCACAGCAGTGAAGTACAAGGCTAGGCAAACAAACTCCCAATGGATACTTCTGATGCAGATACATAGAGCTTGAGTGGTCTGCCTTTCTTTGGTGGGGACAGAACTGGTGGATTTGAGAGGTAATGCTTGATTTCCTCAAAAGCTTGCTGGTTCTGTTCTTCCCACTTGAAGGTGTGTTCCTGTTTCAATCTTAACAAAGAGGAGAAAGGCTGGATCTTCCCTGCAGAATTGGATATGAATCTCCTTAGAAAATTAATTTTTTCCTAAGAGACTCTGCAATTCTTTCTTGTTCCTAGGCGGCAGAGCTTCTATGATGGACTTTGCTTTGTTTCTGTCGATTTCTATGCCTCTCTGGTGGACCAAGAATCCTAGGAAATTTCCTGCTTGAACTCCAAAAACACACTTCTTTGGGTTCGTCTTCAATTTATTTTGCCTCATTCTTAGGAATGCCCTCCTTAGATTTAACATGTGGTTTCCTTCCTCTGGGGATTTAATCACTATATCATCAATATAAACTTCCAAAGAATGCCCTATCATATCATGGAAGACAGAATTCATTGTCCTTTGATAAGTGGCTCCTGCATTTCTTAAGCCAAAAGGCATTACAGTGTACTCAAAAGCACCTATATGTCCTGGACACATGAAGGCTGTCTTGTGGATGTCTTCTTCTGCCACCATGATCTGATTGTAACCTACATTGCCATCCATAAAAGATAGCATCTGGTTGTGAGCAGCTCCATCTACTAGCATGTCTGCCATTGGCATAGGGTACTCATCCTTAGGAGAAGCTTCATTTAGATTTCTGTAATCCACACAGATTCTGACTGCCCCAGTTTTTCTTTTCAGAACTGGTACAATATTAGCTGGCCAATCAGCATAGATGGCTTGCCTGATGAATCCTGCCTTGAGCAACCTTTCTACTTCTTCCTTGACCTTTAGTTCTATGTCCATGTACATTCTTCTTCTGGCCTGTTTGACTGGAAGGTATCCCTCTTTGATTAGCAGCTTGTGCTCTACTAATTCCCTGTCTAGACCTGGCATTTCATGATAATACCAAGCAAAACAATCTCCAAACTCCTGCAAAAGTGCAATGAGCTCAGTCTTAAGTGGTTCTTTTAATAGTGCACTGATAAAAGTAGGTCTTGGATCCTCTTATGTCCTTAAGTTTATTTCCTATAAAGGATCTTCCACTTCTGGCAATGAGTCATCCAGTGCTGCTGGCGCAAAATCTAACACTTCCTCCTATAATTCTTCTTCCTCCTAGTCTTCCGTGCTCTCATGGGTGAATTCTGCCATATTGATGGCTGGATCCTGCATGAAGAGCTTCATTTACTTCCAATATATCAACAATCTTTTTGTAATGGATCGGATTGTTGCAGCTCGATCCTTCTCCTGTTGATTGGGACAAAATATCAGAGTTCTGGAAGTTTAGAACAAAAGGTCTATTCCAGTCCTCTAAGGAATTGGTTAGACCATCTTCAAGGAGCCTCTGGGCCGTGACACCATAGGGGCGGCCGTTCTGGTTGACTCCAAGGAAGGTGAAAGGACCAAGGTCATCATGATAGTACCTTGCTTCGAAACACATGGCAAAAGGCAGTAATGGCCGTGGATCAGCCTCTACTATCTCCATGTAACCTTCTTCATTCCATAAAGCTAACTGTTGATGAAGAGTGGAAGGAACACATAGACTCTGATGAATCCAGTCTCTGCCAAGCAGTGCATTGTAAGTGGTAGAAGTAGTATCCACCACAAAGAATGCAACCTTCAGCTTCTTGCTTCCTATTATGACATCCACTTCTAGGATCCCATGAGTTTTGGTGATGCCCCCTGCAAAGTTGGTGATGGTTAAGCGTGTTGGGATCAAGTCCTTCTATGTTCTGCCCATTTTGCTCAACATTCTGTGAGGCAAAAGATTAATGGCTGCACCTCCATCTACCATGACTTTGGGAATAGGAATACCTCCAAAATTTGCTGTTATAAACAAAGGTCTGAGATGATTGGCCATCTCCTTGGTTGGTTTGGAGAAACAAAGTTGTTCTGTAGTTAGTTTGTTGGTAATTTCGCCTGTCATGGGACTGCCTGCTTGTTGTTCTGGTACCTCCTCTGCTTCTGCTAACCTGCATTCGAAACTTTCCTAGGAGAAAACATCTCCCTCCAGAGTGCTTTCTTGTCCTTCTGCAGCTCTGAACTTTTCTGGCAGAATGAACACTATGTTGATGCCCAAATCACCTTGCAACAGGTTTTCCAATTCTGCACCAAGAGCTTCAGTTTCTGCATCTAATTCCCCATCATATTCCATATGTTCCTCCCCGAATCCTTCTGTCCAGTCTCATAATCTAGCTGCTCCTCTTCATTTTCCTCAGTCCAGTCTTCTTGCCCTTCATTGGAATAGATTCAGATTCTCCATGTATCTGTGAAGGTTTAAATTGATTGTCTGAGGATGAAGCAAGATGGATAGAAGGCTTAACTGGAGATCCAGCTTTCAACATTTTCTGTGGCTGGATTACTTGTTCTGCCTGGGAAGGTATTTTCGGATCTTTCCCTTTTCTGCCAGAAGTGGTCTCCGGAGGTGCCTGTGCATCACTTTTGTTCTTGAGGAATATGCAGTATTGCCTTTGAACCCTCATCTTCTGGGTTCTTATTAACTCCATAGTTGGTCTGCCACTTTTCCCGACAGCATACCACCTTCCTTCTATGATAGCAGCCAGAGGTTTCTCATCTTGATTGATATTTCCTTCTTGGGCTGCTCTGTCATCCTCCTGCTATGCTGGGCTGGTCTGGGATACTCCTTCCGCCTGGCTCTATCTCGGGATGAGGTTCCAATCCTGTCAAAAACACTCGGAATGGGCTGACTCTGCCTGTCCAGGACCACTTCTAGCTCAGCTTCACATTTGCACTTGCTGCAGAGAACTATTCCAGTTGAGATAGTTGCTTTTGGCCTTTCAATAGTTTCCCTTGAAACCATTCTGCCTCTGCTGGAACTGGCTTCTATCGTTGGCCTGCTTCTCTTCTGTTCTGGCCAATTTAAGTTGACCATGTTGACTTGTGGTTGGGGAAAAGGATCTGTTGTGACTAAAGGAGATTTCTCCGCAAGTTTCAACCTTCCTGCTGTTATTCCTTCCTATATAACATCTCTGAAAACTACACAACTATTGGTAGAATGGTTCCAAGAGTTGTGCCACCTGCAATACTGCCTGCCCTTAAGCTCTTCTGGCTTGGGCATCCTGTGGGGTGTCTCTATTGCCTTTTGCAGCAACATTTCATCAAATAAAGCATCCACCTTGGTTAGATCAAAGGAATAAACCTTGTTCTGTGTTGGTTTGCTCGGAACAAACCCTCCTGTGAAAGGTGGTGGCTTCTGATCCTTTGGTGGCTTAGTAAGGACCTTGCAGCTGATGAGATGTTTCAATTTTGCCATTTCTGTTACTACAACTTCTCCATCCTCTGAGCATTCTGCTTCCTCTTCTGATTCTACCTGAACCAGATGTATTGAAGAGGAAGGTGACTTGTAATACGTGCCTTTGGATGAGTTCCTCTTCTGCTGTTCTTCCTTAAGCAGTTCCTCATACTTGGATGCTTTATCTGTCAGTTCTGCCAGGTCTCCAAACAGCATCCCATCAAATCTTTTTCTCAAAGAGATCTTGAGGGCAGCCTGAGCCATTTGGATGAAGTGTCTTTCTTCCATAGGGATTCGGCACTTCATTTTGAGCTTCCTGAACCTAGTTATAAAGTCTTGAGCAGGTTCATCTTCACTCTGCTTGAGGGCAGCAAGGTCACTGATGGTGACTTCTGGCTAAATCCTATAATAATAGTCGTGGAAAACACTTTCCATCTGCTCCCAGGTTTGAATAGAATTAGCTGGCAGGTTGGTGTACCAAGTAAAAGCTTGTCTAGAGAGAGAATTCCCAAAAAGCCTCAATTTCAAAAGAGGATTGTTCTCTATGGCTATGCACTGGATAGAGAACCTGCCTATGTGCTCAACTGATGAAGCATGGGGATTCTCTCCGTTGAATAAGGTGAAGTTTGGCACCTTAAAACCCGAGGATAGAGGTATTTGATCGACATAAGCCGGATATGGCTTCCTATAGGTGGGCCTTTCTCCTCTTCTGGCTTCAGGCTCCATCATCTCTCTGATCATCCTTTGTAATGCCCTCACGTCATTCAGAGCATTGACAGGGTGGTGATTTCGCCCCTGTTCTGGCTGGGCATGATCAATCCTGGGCTCCGCTCTGTATGCTCTGTATGGCCTGGGCAGAACTTCCTCCCTGTGTTCTTCCTGTTCTTCTAGATCTGGATTATTCCTCCAGTTTACCCCCAACCTGTTCCTGTCATTGTTGGCAAAAAGGTTATTACCCATTCCGCCTCTTCTGCCTCTTGCAGGTGGAGGGAATGGATTAAGATCCATCCTTCTGGGTCTATAAGGCAACACTGCTGGTGGCTCAGGCAGAAGTGCCAAAGGTTGATCCTATCCTTTCATCTTTCTGGCCAGAATGGTTGATGGAATTTAAACTGTCTTGGGCAGAACTGCCTTTTACAGAACTATAAAAATAAATATCCATGCTAGAAAGATGAAAGGACAGCTGGAAATTCATTTCTGTCTGGATAGGAGGCTCTGATCCGAGCTGGGGTGGAAATGCTTGGGCTGGACTGGACTGTTGACAACTTCAACTGCTAAGCTTCAGCTGTAAATCAATACCAAAGGTTAATTCTGGCACAGCTTTAATGTACTTCAAGCTTTTGTGAGGCTTTTGAGTAGGCAGAACTTCGGTTTCTTCAGTCTACAAGGGCAGAAGTGGCTGTTCTCGAGGACTTCAGTGGGTTAGAGACTGCACTGTGAAATTTGTTGAGGTTTTCATTTTTGGGAAAAACTCAAGCTCTACCTATCTTGATTCTTTGCTGAACCAAATTTGTAACGAGAGAAATTTCGTTTTGATTGACTTTTTTCTAAGTCTGAACCTTGGAAATTCTGATCTGAAGCTGGTTTCACCTGGAATTCAAGTGGGATTTTTGGTTGATTTTTGAGTTGTTTGTTTGATTGTTGTTGTTGTTGGGTGTCCTTGAACCTGTTCACCCTCTCTTCTATTTATAGAAAAAAAATGTTTTCAAGGTATTTAATTTTTTAATAATGGGCGGCAATTTTCAGAGAAAGATCTTTTTAATTTTTTAAAAACACAAGAAAAAGGAATTTTATCTAATTTTTGGCAATTGAGCTCTCAATAGTCACTTCTCTGTTTTTTGAAAGAGAACATAACTCCTTTTTAATCCCAACTGTCCTTGTGAGATGTCAAATCGTGATGGTCAGCTTGATTTCCTGTTTGAACAACTCTTTGCCATTCTGCTTATCTTCTTCTTTAAATAACAAGGGCTGCTTATCTCTTGGGACAATCACCCTATTTGGAATAGAGAAAATATCTCTGAATATATATATATATATATATATATACATGTAAGAGAGGACTTTGATCTTCCGATTTATCCAGAGATGTCCCTTCCCAGTTTGCCAGCTACTGCCCTGTTTTAATTAACTCCCAATCAACTCAGTTGAGTTTGTTGACTTTTCTATTTCTGGTAGTCACGTGGGCTCCTAAAAAATAAGCTTTAATTAATCCTGTGATATTTTTAATCTGATTTGCGTTAGTGGTGGGCTCCTTCAAAAAGCTGGTTTTTTTTAAGCCCAATCTTTTCTTGCTAATTTGATCAGTCTTGGTTTGCCCTTTTGGATTTCCTGGGTTCCTTGATTTTGGGTTGGGTTTGCAAGATTTTGGCCTAATTTTCAAAGAATGTTGGTGGCTGCCCATGATTAACATGGGCTTTGGTTTTTTGGATTGGGTGTGCCAAATTTTCGGCCCAAACAGAAGCACTCCAAGAGCTTTTTCATGAAGTATTTGAATTTCTTATGAAAAAAATTCAACATTTTTATAAACAGAGTGCTTTTACCAGAAGCGCTTATGAGCATAAATACTTCTTAGAGAAGCAGTCACAAACGAGCCCGTTGCCAAAAAAAAGAGAAAGTGACTTCTGAAGGCTTTATTTTATTATACGGTCAATCACTTGGAAACATCTTTAATATATATTATAAAGCAAGAACCTCCTCTATTTGCCTTACGTAAATAACTTTTTAGCACAAAACCATTATTTGTTAAAGTTCAAATTGAAAAATAAAAGAAAAAATAAGTTAAAAAGGAAATATATGGTATTTTATTCAAGTCTTAAGTCGTTGAATAATTTCCAGAGATAAAAGTCTTCCTTACTATTTTTTTTTCCTTTTATAGGGTTACAATAGGGATAACAAATCTTATGTGCGGCAAAAAAAAGCTAGTGAGGGGACCTAAGCTTATATATGTGATTTAGGTTAAGTTTCTTACCCATCAAGGACTACCTTAAACAATTTTATTTTACATCACTCTTAGTCCATGTTAGAATACAAATTTTTTAGAGATTTATGTCACTATTCGGAGGAAAATAATAATAATTATTCGTAGTCAAACTTATATTGGAATTTGGGCTGACTCTGGATAAGACTTACTCATCCGAATTTATATTTGACAAGAATTAGTACCTAAAATGTACAAGCTAAAGACTTCTAATCTAAAGGGGCTAGGGTAGTTCAGATCCACCTCCAATGAGTCTTAATCCTAGAAGGATCTAGTCATTTAAGGCCACCATAAAAAAGGCTTCATGACCCTTCTTGATGTTAGAAATATGCCATAATGCCAAACATGTGATGTTGCTTTTTGAATATTTTACCATCACTAATGGGCAAGATCGTTGTTTTCAACCATGATATTAGGTATATTATCATAACAATAAAACAACAAGTCATTGGAATATGAAATAGTTTGAGAGCTATGAAATTATATTGGATATAAGGAGACCTTTCATACTTCCACATTATTTCCTAAATGTTCCTGTTCATAGGATTATCAATTGGGCGTTGATCATCCACAAAGACTAGTACGCAATATATATGCTTAATTGAGAGAATGACTAGTCTCAAATCATTACGTGTAGAGATACTAAGATAAGTGTGTAGGTGCTTATAGTGACAAGTACACTAAACACGATCAAACCATGCGTTCTAAGATGGTTATAAAGGTACAAATATGATGCATGTTGATGAGTAAAATTTGTCCAACCAGTCAGAGTGAGTCAAACCAAGTCAACCTTACATCAAGGATAGACTTAGCTAGGTACGACACTTATGTATGCTTTTTGGCCTTACTTGGAATAACCAAGTAAGACTGCGGTTGGTGTCTCTTTTGGAAACGAAACAAAAAATGGTCACTAAAAAGGTGGTGGTTGTTATCAACCATCCTATGATGCCTAAGTTAGTCTTTTTCCCTTAAAGGAGGTTGCCAAAAGTATTGTACTCTGGTAAGGAGAATGTTTAGACTACATTTTTAGGTGAAAAGTACTCCCTTTTTATACTGGGAAAGTTGGACCTCACTTGTGTCCTATTTCAATGTGGGATTAAGGAGTTGATGATGATGTGACATCTTCTGAGTGTGTGGCCAGTGACGGTCTGACGTGTGTCTCTCCATGGAAAAAGACTGTACGTTAGTGGAATATTATGTGGGCCTTTAATGGTCTTTCAGTTTCCCATGGATGGGCCTCTAAAGGGAGGTATCTGGACTCTATATGTGCTGGGCTCGATAGCGTAAAACCCTAGTGGGCCTTCCCTACCCCTTTTTGGGTCTCCTCTAGTGTAAGTTGAAAAACAATAGAGAACTCAAGAATAGTTTGATGGGCTTATCTCCATTAACACGATGGAACATCTATTTATATTAGCAAAACAAATGTATCATTTACAAAGATTACATTGTATCCCTATATACGTGGGAGCCAACATCAAACATTTGAAATACAAATAAAAACCATATCAGATTACAACTGAAGAAGTCCACACAGACTAAGACTCCTTATCCACACCCACTATAGAGTTTGAATTTGAACAAGCAGATAAGCTTTGTCTAACATCCCTCCGCAAGCAGATAGGACGAGCACCAAGTATTTGAATCGCACAGTAGACAACCCTTTGGTAAAAAGATCAGCAATCTGATCTTGTGAACAAACAAAATGAACAAGCAATTCTCCTCGAACCACCTTCTCTCAAACATAGTGATAATCAACCTCTAAATGTTTGGTTCGAGAATGAAACACAGGATTGGAAGCCATAGCAAGAGAGGACATATTATCACACCAAATTTGGGGAGGGGATCAACGAAGATGTAAATCCCGAAATAAAGAATGAAACCAAGAAAGTTCCACAACAGTATACGCAATTTGTCTATATTCAACCTATGTGCTAGACCTTGACACAGTCCTGTGCTTCTTAGAATTCCATGAAACCAAATTCTTGCCCACATATATACAAAAACCACATGTGGAATGTCATGAATCTGGATTTCAGGCATAGTCCACATCAGAAAAGGCATGAAGTTGCAAGTCACCATGCCGATACACTAATCCATGATCAAAGGTATGCATGAACTGACGAACTTGGTTGATTGGATAAGAAAGATCAGGTCATGTGATTGTAAGGTACTGCAAGGCACCGACAACACTTCAATATAAAGCCAGATCAGAATATGACTCACTGTCAAGAGCACTCAACTTATGAACACTTGTGGTGGGCGTGGAAATAGGCTTTGCTTCAGAAAATTTTGTGCGAGAGAGCAAGTCCAATGCATATTTGGATTGCGTCAAGTGCATTGAATCACCACTGCAATCAACTTCAATTCCCAAGAAATAGTGTAATGGTCCCAAATCCTTCATGGAAAATGAAGTGCCAAGTTGTCTAATAAGTGTAGAAACATGTGTTTGGTCATTGTCTATCACCAAAATATCATCAACATCTATTAACATAATCAAATAGATGCCCTTTTGATTGTAAACAAATAGAAATAATCATACTTTGATTCTTGGAAACCAAGTTCAAGTAAATAGTTAGAAAATTGTTGAAACCAAGCTCTGGGCGCTTGTTTCAATCCATACAGACTGCGTTGCAACTTGCACACATGTTATGGAAGCTGCGAATTAATAAATCTGATAGGTTGTCGCACATACATGTCTTCTGTTAGGAAACCATGCAAATAGTACTAGCCATTTATTTGAGATTGCGAAACTTAGAACCAAGCGAATAATACTATTTTTCACAACTGGACTAAAGGTCTCATTGTAATCAATACCACAAGTGGGCGGTGTAGCACCATGCCCATGTCCTCAATAATCACCATGTCCACGAGCAGTAACAAAAGACGTAGGTCCATTCTCTGGCATAGGAACAGTAGAAGAGCTTTAAGGGTGTCATGTGTGATTGGAGTGTCACGAGCTTGCACTGCACTCACGATTATTTCATAGGCTGGTCCGAGATTATTCATAATAATTTGGATAAGTTCATCATCATCCACTGGCCTTCCAGAAAGAGCCAAGTTGTCACCAATAGCATTCATGCGATCAAGGTAGTCACCCACGGACAAATCACCCCTCATGGTTCGAAGAAACTCATTACGTAGGTGCAAGATTCTATTCTAAGAGGCAGAGGCATATCTATGCTCCAAAGCTTGCCAAGTTGTGCGAGAAGTCTGATTTCTTGACATGGTAGAGAGAACAGATGAAGTCAGAGAGCTATTGATCCAACTAAGGATCAGTTGATCTTGTTGAACCCAGGTGGAGTAGGCAAGATTCACAACAGTACTCCCAGTAACATTCTTAGGAGGACATTCACTAGTGCCATCAACGAATGACATAAGATCCCAACTTCTCAAAAGAGGAACAATCTGAGCTAGCCATAATGGATAGTTAGATCGATCAGTTTGATGTTGACGATGGTGGGTATGTAAGGAGCAGATACAACATTGCTGGTGTGGGAATTGTTGGTTGCCATGAGTTTGAAACAAGCGTGGAAATAAATTTCAAGTCTTGAGACTGAAGGCTTTGGATACCATGAAAAACAACAGAGAACTCAAGAATAGTTTGATGGGCTTATCTCCATCAACATGATGGAACACCTATTTATATCAGCAAAACAAATGTATCAGGTACAAAGATTACATCATATCCCTATATATGTGGGAGCCAAAATCATACATTTGAAATACAAACAAAAACCATATTAGAGTACAACTAAAGAAGTCCACAAAGACTAAGACTCCTTATCCACACCTGTTACAGAGTTTGAATTTGAACAAGCAGATAAGCTTTGTCTAACATAAGTAAGGTATCTTGGGCTGACCTTTAGCCATTTCAGCCCAATTACTTCCCCATGTAATTTTGGCTTTATTTCCTAGTAAGAGTGGGCATATAAACCGCAAAATCGAACAATCGAGTCGAATTGGGTAGTAAAAAACCAAAAAAATCGAGTTGACAAAAAAGTCAACAATCGTTGAAAAAACTGAACCAGACCGGCCATATTAAATATAAATATTTCTTATTATTTATTTACACGTGGGGCTCTATGATTCGTGTATGTCTTGCACATTAAAAAAGAATTGATATTATAAAGCAAGTTGGGTGGTTGTCTAGTGCATGTGTGATGTGATGTGTTGGGAAGAGAGAAGGGTTCTTGTATGGGATCTTTTCTTATTTTTTGTGAGTTGTTTATTGAGGTCTGTTCCCTATGCCATAATTAATCAAATCAATATTTTTTGTTTCTCATTTCTCACCCCTCTCACACTCTCTCTCTCTCTCTCTCAATTCTGTCCACCTCCTCCTCTCATTTCTTCTTTCTCATTCCTTCTTTCCCTTCTTGTTTCTTCCTCTCTCTCATTTCTTCTTTCTTCATTGTCGGCACTATCTCACTCTTCTTCTTCCACCTTTTTTTTCCTATCCCTATCTTCTTCTTCTCTCTTTCTCTTTTTTTTTCCTTCTTTCTTTTCTCCCTTCCATATGTCCACGCTCTCTCTCTCTTCTTCTTGCTCCTTTTTTTTTTTGGTTTTTTTTAAACTATCCTTCTCTTCCTCTTCTTCTTCTTCTTCTTCTTCTTCTTCTTCTCTCTCTCTCTCTCTCTCTCTCTCTCTCCCCTGAAGAAAACCTAGCCTCAACTTCTTCTTCTCCTCTTCCTCTCCTCTCCTCTTTGTCTGATTTCTCTTTTGTTTTGCTAGATCTGTTTTGCTTGATAGATTGGAGGACTTGTTTTTCATTTTGTTGTTGGAAAAATGCAGCAAGAGAAGCTGCAAGATTTTTGTTTTTTTTATACTAAAATCTGATTTGGGGTTTTTTTCCTTCAACCACGCGCTGACAAATGACTAATGAGGAACCCGTGAAGATTGATTGTTGATGGATAAGTTTGAAAAAAAAAAAAAAAAAAAAAAAAAAAAAAAAAAAAAAAAGAGCTGATTGTTTGCCGGTCCAAATCGGGAAAACCGCAACTGAACCCGATCTGAACTGATCCGGGTTGGTTCGGTTAAATAATTAATTTTTCATCACAATTGAACTGGACCTAACCGAATGAACATTACTATTCTAGTTCTAAATTTGGTTGAGAACTGGGCCAAACTAAACCATGCCCAGGCCTATTTCCTGGGTTCTTTTTGGCAAGCCCAATGGATATTTAGTATCAACAATGCATGCATGTATAATTTCTACTCTATCACATATACGAAATGGGATAAGCAATAAATTTAAAATTTAAAAATAATCTAGACATATAATCAATAACAAATAATTATATATATATAACTGTAGGAGAGATATGTTTAAACTGAAGTGGAGCTTCGAGGCGAAGAGTTATAGATGAATAGAATGGCTAACTTGCAGCTAGGGCTGATTTTTAGATGGATCATACTAGAATAAGGGGATTCCAATTCCATTCTAAAAAAATTTTGCAATGAAAATTCTTTTCCATTTCCATTTCAAAAAGTTTCAAAATTTCAACATCCATTCCAATTTGGAAAACTCGGAATTTTCGGAATTTGTGGAAAATTTCGAAACTTTCATATTTCGGAAAACCATTGAAAATTTTAAACATGTCTAACTATTTGAAAGGTTAAAATTGAATAATCATACGTAAAAGCTTGAAAAACTATTATATAATATCACTTATATGTTGTTATCCTTTATGAAATAGCTTGTTCATGTCTATTTGGTCATTAAGTCATATCAAATTCAACATAAAACTAGTCATTATATGTAGTCTAAACTTAAACCTTTGATATATTTTGGAACTCGGAATCTTAAAATACATTTCAATTCCAATCAATTTTTTTTTGAATTTTCGGATTTTGGAACTTTCGAATGTTGGAATTGATTTCAACTTGCCAAAATCAGAAATTTTTGAACAGGAATTTCCAATACAACTTGTACCCCACTTGCAGCCTATGGTTGGGGAGAATTCTGAAATGGAATGTATTATCGGGGAAGAGAGAGGGGATCATGGCTAAGTTAGATTGCTAAACCAAAAAAAAGAAAAAAAAACATTTTGCTGCTCATAAAACTCAGCGTTTCTTTTAAAGTAGTGGCAGCGTTCTTTAAAGAAATAATAATAATCAGACAGGGGCAGCGTGTTAGAAGATAAACTCCAGCAGCACCTCAAAACGACGCGTGGCCTTCTTCTTCCTCGCGCAGATGCGCCTCACAGAGCCACAAAGCGGCACTGAAGCTCGCCGCCGATGCAAATGATAAGCGTGCAAACAGCTAAATAACAGAACGCCTGAGCTCCGACGAGCACCTAGGCAACGCCTTCGGAAACCTAGATCTGTAATAAATTCTCATGTCTCTCCATTTTCAATTAATAGAAGCATTTTCTCTTTTCTAATAAGTAAGTAATTGTTTGTAGATAGAATATCAATTGAGCTTCAGCTTCCAGCTTCAGTAGAAGCCATCAATAGTAATGTTTAGAAGACACAATGTTGCTGCCAGGATTTTCGACCGCCAAATTTCCACTGTTGCTCCTGGCACTAGTGTACCTTCTTGTTACTCTTTACCTCTTGTTACTGTTATTATATTATTATTAATATAAAGCTGCATGGACAACTACTTTTTGCTTCAGGCTTTTATTTATTTATTTATCTACTGTTTTTTGTTGCTTGTTTGATTTTTCTGGGTTGTTTAATATATTTTTCCGCTTCCTGTTCAGTAGAATTAGAAAAATTTTGTTCTTTCCTATGTATATCTTCATTTTTTTCCAGAAAGCCAAGGTCTTGCCTCTCTGGTGATCTTTATCTCTAACTTCATGTAAATTTATCTTTTCTTCTTTTTCTATCTCTTTCTTTTATGACATGTTTATATAAGACTTAGAATATCTAGAAATGAATAGGGGACAGAAGTGGAATGGTAAAAAATGTTGCAATATTCTGTTCATACACTACAGAATCCTGAGTACTACCTGTAATGCTAATGCTTGCAGGTTCACCATACTAGGCGATTTTATGAGAATTTAGTCCCTAATTGTACCATATATGAAGTTGAGTGCCCAGACCATCTATACCGTAAAATCACTGAGGATGGTCAATACCTCATATGTTTCAGTAGAAATCATCAGGATCTGATTGTTTATAGACCCACGTGGCTTTCATATTCATGCAAAGAAGAATGCAATACTAATGATCTTCCCCAAAAAGCAAAGAGGTTTGAGAGCTTCTTCAGCCAACTGTACTGTGTATCACTTGCTTCTAGCAATGAGCTTATATGCAAGGACTTTTTTCTTTACATGGAGAGTAACCAATTTGGACTATTTGCTACTTCTACTACACAAAATCATGATGCGCCTGTTGGAGGAGCTGTTCAGGGTGTCCCCTCAATAGAAAAGATAACTTTTCACCTCTTGAGGTCTGCTATTGTTTTTTTCTTGTATAGATTATAATTTAACAGAGAACCTATGAAACTGAAATGTTATTGGGTGTTTTTGGAATCTTAGTCTATGCGTTACTTATTAGTTTGATAATCCTTCTGATGCTTAGATTGGAAGATGGAGTTGTTCTGGATCAGAAGTGCTTTCACAACGATTTTATTAACCTGGCCCATAACATGGGTGTCTTCTTGTACGATGATTTACTGGCAATTGTGTCAATTCGCTATCAAACAATACACATACTGCAAATCAGGGACTCCGGGAACCTTGTTGACATACGAGCCATTGGGACATTTTGTCGTGAAGATGATGAGCTTTTTCTCAATTCAAGCACTCAGGTTAGTGGCATATATTTCAAGCCTTTACTGAGACTTGGATGAATGGAATTTGCTAATATCTTGTCTAATAGGATCAATCTATAGAAACTCTGAATTCGTTGTTGATGAAGACTCTTGTGTTGTGTTTTTCTAAAAATAGCAATAATGAAGTAAAAATTGAAGGCAACATAAATTTGTACTACAGGTTCAAAACTTAGTTTTCCATTCTGTTTGTGGCTATTGTGTGCCATTATTATAGGTGGTTTACAGCTGGGAGATTGATTTTGGTCTAAGCTTGAAGTCATAATTGAAGGCTTCTTTGTTAAGCTTGATTATAGGCTAATTTTAGAGCAGATTTTATGTCCTGGATTCTGTATAAACACCTGTGTGTTATACTCTAACACGGTGGATAATAAGAAGATTGTTTTTTCCTATCTTGCTCTATTCCCAACACTTCATCAGAGCAATATGCTCCTGAGACCGAAAACTCTGCCATCCTAACTGTACCTGGACCACTAAATAAGGATCTCTACAGCCTTAACCCACATTTTCCTTGCCTTTTCATTTAATCATCCACACAGTTTAGTAACTAATGCTGATTTTTCCTCATTTATTTTATCATGAAATTGACAAAGTTTGGTGATTAGAAACACTTTTTAATGTTTAATATGTCGAGCATTCGATTGACAAATCAACTTTTGATTGATGGCAGAGTATGCTTAGTCATGAAAAAGGTAAACTGCATCAACTGCCTGAGAATCCTGTTGAGAATGGTTTACATCAGAGTGAGCCTTCCTCAGACTATTGCTTTCTTAGTGGAATCAAACAGCGGTTGCTCTCTTTCATATTTAGAGGAATATGGAATGAAGAACCAGATCAGGCATTGGTTGGTTATCTCTGTCACTCTATGGTTCATTGTTATTTAAATGCTTTATCTTACCATGGCACTTTGGAATATGTTTTCCAAGCTGCTGCAACACATCACTTTGGAATATCTTTTAGATGGGGTTGCAGCAGATGTGATTTACATTAATATTTGTTTACCGGCATTTTCTGAAACCATTTTCATTCTCTTAGTAAGCTCTTGGGTTATGTGGATATGGTACACTTTATGCGTCTAGTTTTTATAAAATAGAATTGTATGAATATTAGCCTACTTTTTGGCACAGAAAATTCAAATTTAGGTGGAAAAATGTTTAGCGTTTTTGTTCTTGCCTGTAAGTATTTATGCTCTCAGGCATGCATATACTGATCTACTTCCAGATTGTGCAGAAATGATCTGAACGATAAGTGATCCAAAGTGAAACACTATCTTAAATAGTAACCTAAGTATGCCCCATAACCTAGCTAGTACAAGGCACTGGAGCATATCAATTACCAGGAAACAAAAGCATATCACATTCCTAAAGCTGTACCATGAACCTAAATGTGCCACCATCCTATAAACTTTAGGGTAACACTAATATGCAGACAACAGTGCCAATCCCTTAAAAGATCTGGGTTATATGATAGGCAGAAAATCATTAAGATAGAAGCACAAGTATTTAATATGATGTTTAAGCATCCAACCCAAATGAAAATCTTGCACCAGGCATTTATTTGTTTTGAATTACTTGATATTATGCTTCAATTGGAACATTTATTTGTTCTTGCCTATGTGCATTATTTTTTGTTTGTCATTAGCTCTTATGCAATCAATTTATTTGTATGTTTTGCAATAAATGTTTTTAATTTAATTAATCTAACTTATACGACTTTTTCACTCCAGAGGGTCCAATCCCTGAAGAAGAAGTTCTATTTCCATTTCCAAGACTATGTTGACTTGGTGATCTGGAAGGTAAGGCTTGCATTATTTTTCTTTAAAATGTAGATGTATATAGTTCAGCAATCACTTGCATAATCTTCACTGCTCCATATAACAGGCAATCTGATAATGCGCACCAAATATGACATGTAACAAGTTTGTACACAACTCTTGGACAGGTACAATTCTTGGACCGGCACCACCTGCTAATAAAGTTTGGTAGTGTAGATGGAGGGGTGAGACTTCTTTCTAGCATTACGTTCATATCATACTCGTTCTAAGAAATATTAACTTCATGTTTGGACACTCTTTGATCGCATAATTTAATCCTCCATCTGTGATAGGGTCCCTGAAGGAGAGGGGATAAATTACTCTGTCGTATTGAACCCAGATGCTTTCTGGAATGAGTCACCCTATCCATTGTAGTTGTACCATTTGTTCAACAGAGTTGACATCTGAATTTGACCAAGATTCTATATATTTAGTTGTAGATTTTTGGTCACTCTGGTATTTTTTATATTTAGTTGTAGATGTTTGGTGTCACTTTGGAAAATATGAATCTTGCTCCAAGATTCTTCATTTGTAGTCTTTGACATGTTCCTACTGCACAAATGTCACAAGATACTTTTGTACAAATGCTGGCACACATCACAACAGCTTAAGCTTTCGGGATAGTGGTAAACTAACAAACATTATCAGTATTAATGTGGGTTTCCCAGAGTTTGCTTTCTTGTGCTCAATGGGCTTTGTGCTGAATTGATAATATTTGTTTTTTTTTTTTTTTTTTTTTTTTTTTTTTGTTGGAGCAGGTATCACGTAATGCTGATCAGCACCCAGCCTTTTTTGCGGTATATAACATGGAGACAACTGAAATTGCAGCTTTTTATCAGGTAATTTTGTGACAATTGTTTTCTGTTTCTTTTCAATTTCTTTCTTCTGTTTTCACAGATCAAAACAAGACTTTGCTTTATTTGACATTTTTCCTTGTAGAATACGGCAGATGAGCTTTATCTCCTGTTTGAGCAATTCTGTGACCACTTTCATGCAACATCAAGAAATTCATTGTATTTGAATTTCATTTCATCCCACTCAAATAACATGCATGCTCGGGAGCAACTAAGAAGTGCTAAAAATAAAGCAAGTAGTTCTTTGCAGGTGAAGTTTCACTATCAGAATTAGTTACATGCATATTTTATACAGCAATGCTACCTGTTACTTTTGCATCATTAAGGCATGATAGCAAGGTTTATTTATCAGTATGGTTACCTTCTGTGCCCAAACCTCATAGCAATGCTTCCAGTTACTTTTGTATCATTAAGGCATGATAACACGGTTTATTTGTTAATGTTGTGGTTGCATTCTGTATTTAGCTATGTGCCCAAACCTCACATATAATCAGTTGATGATCCTGCAGTTTGTGAAGAAGATGCTAGTTTCTTTGCCTTTTAGTTGTCAGTCGCAGAGCCCTTCTCCCTACTTTGACCAATCTCTTTTTCGCTTTGATGAAAAGGTTTGATTCAGAAACTAAAAATTTCCCATTCCATGAACTGCTTTGTTTGCATTAAGCTGAGGAATATAGTCTTTTTATGTGTATGCTCCAGTTATCTTTAGCAAGAGCAAACCTACGCAGTCAAGTTGACCAAATAAACTAATTTAATTTTTTAAACGTTGGAAAACTATTATAAAAACATAACTACAGAAACATCAATTAGACCAATCTTCTTGCATCAAATTGCATCTGATGGAGTTTTGCTTTGTGGTTTGTCCTGTGCAAAATTTAAATGACATCGCGTTATATATTCTACCTTTATGTAATTGGATATTTTTTAATCCATTTGTAAGGAAAGCTATTTCCACATCACAAATTTTTTAGTTGACTGTTTGTGGCAGGTTTGAGTACAGGTTCTATGTTTGGTTTTTGTGTAGTCATGTGAATTGCTTATGCTGTGTGCTCAAATCAAATCAATCAAAATAATCAAAGAAACTTTTTTTGAACTGTGATATAACCTACGAGGGTTTAGTCTAGTGGTCAGGCCTGTGGTTTGTTCCCACGTTGTCTAGGGTTAGATTCTTCAAGGCTGTGTCCAGCTATTTACTAGAGTTTCTTGCCTCCCAAAAGTCGTAGGGTTTCTCAGGAGCCCCAGTTTGTTGACATGTAACGCACACGCAGTCGAAACAATTGAAAATTTAGAAAAGTAGACGGGTAAGCACACCCGCTTATTCTTGTGTGGTTCTCTCCTGAATGTGACACAATGCATTTTGATACCTTATGGGCAAATCAGTTTTGTCAATTCAACCCCCTCTACTAAGATTTCACAATTTCAAATGTGTTTCTGGTGCAGTTGATTTCTGCGACTGATCGGCATAGACAGTCAACAGACCATCCCATCAAGTTCATCTTAAGAAGGCCACCAAATACGCTGAAATTTAAAATCAAGACAGGTATCTATCATTTACCAGTATTGTTATTTAAATGTACACATACACGCACACACATACATGTATACGTATATAGGGCCAGGATCAGGGGGACATACATTTTTAACACAAATTATACATTTTAAGCCATTAGATTTAAACACATTCAAAGAAATTAATATATCTTGAAACTTATAATAATAAAAAGTGTGCTTCAATTCTTATTCTCTTATCTCTTGCCTCTCTCCACCAATCCTGAAGAATAAAAAGTATTTTACTGCACATTATTCAATATTGGTCTATCTTTCCACTTTAAATGTGATGTGTTCTTCTTCCTTACTAATTCTTTTCCTCTCTGCAAACTGACAGAAAATAAAACTCTTCTCAGTTCTTACCCAAAAGGAAACCTCTTCTGTCTCACCATTTTTTCTCCTACACTCTCTCCTCTCCCCATGATTGAATTTAAAAAAAATAATAATAAGACAAAATTAAATTAGAAAAAAAAACAAACGTAAAACCAAAAGTTGGTCTGTCTACACTGCTTCCTCCATTTCAAAACCTGAACGCTACTTATTCCATTATGTAGCTCATGACTTAATCACCCTTGCACTTTAAAAATTCACACGTACAATTTAACCCATCTACCCAGTTAATTTCATTAACATATCTGAAAACTTGAGCGGATTTATTTCACTTCCTCAAAATAAGCTGTGGGTTTGAAGAAAATTATGGAAAAATGACAGTTTCCTCTTCCTCCAACTCAATCTTTTTCTGAATGTGATGCCACTCTGATACGGGAAGTTTGGTTCTCTACTGGAGGCTGAATTTGTAAAGTTTGATGAGAGTGACAAACTCTGCTAATGCATGATTTCCGGCTAGAGTACAAAAAAGTTTGATTTAAGTAAGAGAGAAGAAACCAGATGAAGTTTAGTGCTTAGTTTCAGAATTAAACGGAAACAAAATAATCAAGGAGAACGAGACACCACATTTAATGAGAGAGACTAAATGCCCCACCTCGTCAAGTGTGCAACAAATAAACAAAGAGAGAAAATAATGAAGTTATTTGTTGTGTGAGATGCATTTCTATCCATTGGATGATAAAAGATGTGAAGGTTGAGAAAGTGTGTAAAAAAATATGGCTTTTTGTGCGTTCCTTGAACCTGACCCACACACACACACACATTGGTGATTGATTAAAAAACCTAAGTTGAGGATTTAATTTAACGGCCACATGTGAGGTGTAGCTTGCAATGTGATCAAATCTTTGAAACCATGCATTTTTAGGTTTCCATTTAAGGATCATCCAAGTCATAAACCATTGAGTCATCCAATTGATAAGATAAATAGACGAACACTGCTTCTGATGATTCACTGGAATGATTGTGATAATAGTTGAACGGCTGAATTGTTTTCAATTTGGCTAATTTGATATAGGAATGTTAATCATGTCATCGAAACTATTGTTTTCTGATTTGGTTGATCATGTGTGTGGTGTGTTTGCTTAATTGACTTTTCAAACTAAGCACATAAATGATTCTCTGGGTTTTTCAATAGGTCCAGAAGCTGGTAGCACAGACAGTCGAACAAAAAAGATTTCTTCATTTATTTTTCATCCATTTTTGCCTCTTGCTCTCTCTATTCAGCAGAATTTGTCGTTGCAGCCATCAGTTGTGAATATTCACTTCCGGAAATGAATAGTATACTTCTTAGTTGGCTACTGGCTCCTATATTGTAAGTAGCCTTTTTGTGAAATAGGTAATCAAATGGAAATAACTGTATATTTAACATTTAAGTATATATAGATGCTATACAATGATGTGAGTAAACATCAACCTTGAGTTATTATTCATGGATACTAGTGGTCGGTCAATTGCTTAAAGCCAACGTTTGTTGGCCACCCACTTGAAGGACAAGACTGGTGACAAGCAGCCTCGCTGTAGCTGCTCTCTGGTTGCGCTAGCGATTCTGGTCTTTGGTCGAGGCAGCCTCTGGGTTTTTCAAATTTCCCCATTTTAGTGCAAGGTGATAAAATTTCTTCAAGCAATTATGATGATTAAATTAAGTTTAAATAATAAAACTAAAGATTCAACAACTACAATGTAACATAAGCGTACAAATATTGTTTGGGCTTTGTGTTCCCTTCTTACCCTTAAATTAGTATAATTGTATGTGTTAAAATAGTATGATTGTATGTGTATAAAGAAGTTACCTTGGGCGAATGTGGTGAACGGTTTTATAAATTTCGATGTCAATGACATTTTGATTTTATTTTGGTTGTCGATTTTGAAATCTCTTGATAAGATTAAATTTTCATATTTTGTCATTTTTAAATGTTTTACTGTGACTCATAGTTGGTAGCCAACCAAGTCTTTGGAGAATGCATGGCGCACTAGAGTGATCCAATATTTTTGATAAAGCATGAGCTTCCTGGAATGTTTGTTTCTGGCTTTTGTTTTTATATTTTTAGTAATGTTGAGATGTATGCCTTCTCTTCTGGAGAAACACTATCACCTAACATAATGTTTGCAAATTATGTCATTTTTATCTTTCCAGTCTAGAAACGAGATCGTGGATCTGCTTATACCCACTCCTAGCTAGCTTGGAGCTGGACCCTGGTCCTTTGAAGGTCTCTTTTATGTATTCTCTACGTTATATATATCATTTCTGCCTACGAAATAGAACGATCTTAGAAGGGATATGAGGAAATTTTTTGACCATGTTCTTCCCAGATAAGTGATTCTGTTGTAGTTATTTTTCCCAGATAAATGCTCCGTTCTAGTTATTTGATCAAATTAATTACAATCCTAGCTTGGAGCTGGACCTGGCCGTTCAACTTTCAGACCTCGTACATGTGGAAGATCTCACCCAGTGAATTGATGGAATGCGTCTCTTCTGAGTCTGTTGAACATCTACTTAGGAAATTTGAAGAGATGAGGGGCATTTGTGAGTATAAACTTTTCATCCAATAAGATAACTACAAGTGGCCTTTAGTGGTGCCGAAAGACAGAAATACCTTCGACCAAGAAGTGGGAAGAAGCATGCTTAGTAACAGCTAGAGAAACAGTATAAATAGACAAAGACCTTCATAACAGTATAGTTTCTCATGATAAGACAATTTCGGGAGAGGAAAATTACTACATTGCAAAACAACAATCTAACCTAGCAAAAAATTTCGGAAAAAGATTGTCAAAAGTCAAGGAAATGCCAGTCAACGAAGGACTTTTAACTCGAGCTAGATTATGAGCTTTCAAAAACTGAATGCAAGAATGCAGAGGTTAGGTTTACATCGGATGGCCATTGAAAACAAGATTATATTATTCGGAAAGTGTTATTGTAGATTTTAGCACTTGCTGTTTCCAAGCCAATTGACAGAGGGAATGAACCTATGGATTCTTTGTCGAACTGGGGGGTCTGTTTCGAAAGGAAAGCCAACCAACGAGTTTGAACTTTAAGTGGGAGAATTTGTTTTCACATAGCCTTTTTAAAATGTGGGTATTAGGGTGAGGAGTAAAGTGGTGCATTTGAAGCTTGTAAGGCCACCCCCAATCATAAGGCTAAATGTAGTTTAGGGCTATAATTTTAGCATATAAAATATTAATCTTTTAAAGAGTAGTGTAGGGTTAAATTTTTTTCATCTCCAGCCATGCAAGCTATATTTTAGGGCACTCCATATTTTATTATTTTGAGGAAAACTATAGTACAATACACATACATTCCAATACTATATATTGTTTAATTTAATTAAACTACTATTTAGAGATAATATTCTAGATATGACACATGTACGTTGATAAACTTTCATGTCCATGTGGCACGTCTTATCTTGAAGGAATCTTAATAAATTTTCGAATATGTTCATAATTTTTTTGAAAGAAAAAAGAATTTTATATACATTTAAAACGTAAAAAGAGAAGAAAAAAAAATTAACGTTTCAAAAACTAATTTTTTATAGTACTGCTAAATGAACCCTAAAATTAATTGAATACATCCTATGATCTAAGTGCGCCATAATATTTAAATCAAAATGTAAAATTAACTAAGTACATCATATTTAACTACCAAAAATACCCCTGATACACTATCACACAACACCAAACCCATTTGAGAATTGAGTTTATAACAAGTTTGATAGATAAGGAGTCTAGAGGCTGTAGTATTCAAAAGGGTTTCAAGTTCATGATCATGCATGAAACAGAAGAGAAATAAATTTAGATGTGTAATTCTTGGTATTGGGCATGATGTGTTGTGCTAGATATCATATTAGATAGACATTGCAAACTTGCCGACATTAATGTGGTCTGGAGAACATGGTACTAAAAGTTGCCAATTCTGTAGGCCGTTATTTTGTTGTCCTTGAGATAAATTTAATTTAATTATGTTATTGTCCAATGAATTACTAATTGATATGAGGGATTGATTTGATTAAGGTTCAATATGGTGAGTAGGGTGTACTTATTAAAATTATATTTGTTTCAAAATTCAATATATATTTTTTGGTCATTTTATTTTAGGGTAAATTAGTAATTCAATAAATAGTTAGTTAATAGGGTTTACTCAATTAATTTTAGGGTTTAGTAATTCAAAATTCAATACATTTGTGTCATGTTAGCAATTTAACAAAAACATTTAACGAAATCTCATGATGAGATCAAATTGATATGCGAGGTGTAACATAAGGACCAATAATGTCAAAAAAAAATATAAAGGACCAAAGGTGATAATTTCGCAAACCTCAGGGACCATTTGTGATAAAACCCAAAACATTTAAAACATTGTTTAATCCACGTCAGCAATCTAACGGAAAATTTTGACTGAACGTGACGGAAGGACTAAATTGATGTGTGAGGTGTAACATAAGGGACCAATAATGTCATAAAAAAACATAAAGGACCAAATGTGATAATTTCGCAAACCTCAGGGACCATTTGTGATATAAAAAAAAATTTATATATTAAAAAAATACGAATTTAAAAATATTTAGAAGGTTAAAAAAATAGGTAAGGGCTAGCTGACGTTAGTACGTTTTTAATATCAGCCTTTGGATCTGCAGTTGCACGAGAGGTTCTATTGCTCACACCCACACATTATACTTTCCCTTCTTTGGACATCACATGCGCTGGCCGCTGGGCCCACCAAAAAATTTAGCCTAACTATAGCTGGACTACAAATGGCATGGGAGGAGGGTTAAATAGCTAAATGTGGCCCTCAAAATTTGGGCAAATTTTTTTTTTGTTCATGGCCGAAGATGGGTTTTGCATGTTTTGAGGGCAACATTTGGCCATGGCGGAGATGCCTAGGACTTGGTTCCTACTGCCGGTCTCCTTCCTTCTTCTTTCTTTCTTTATTCTCTCTTTTTGCTCTCACAAACAATATTTAATTGTTTTCTTCCTTTACATGTGAACATCAACATAGTTTGTCAAAGCCTTTTTCCTTATTTTAATATTTTCTTTATCCCCCATATTTCTTCATTAACTAAAAATGGTTGGTTCGCAGCCAACTAACTCCTCTAAACATGTTACAGTGCGTGACAGTCCGAAAGGGCTACAATAGTCAGAGTGATCCCAAAGTTGCATATGTTATACTAGACTTCCATTGGAACAACTTTCATAAAGGAGCCAACTTTATCTCAGCAACGAAATTTGTTGTTCGGACCCATAGAATCTGAGTGACATTCATGAGCCGATTTGACGAAAACGCCGTCCATAAGCACCTGGGTTCCATGCTCTGGCTGAGCAATAATGGGTATTTGCCAAATACTGGCCAAAAGTTGTACAAGAATTGACGTCTAACAATGTGCTTCCTTAAAATCTTTTTTTTTTCAGGTCAAAAACGCTTTCCTTAAAGTCTTTCTGGCAAAACATGAGTAAAAAAGCCAATTTTGGTACAAACAAGAGGAACTTTTTGAAAGAACAGAATCTTTCCTTTTTGGGAGTCCTTGAGGCAAAAGGATTCTGAACTAGAATCCCAATTCAACAAACGAACTTGTGTTGAAGTCCCTTTTTGGGAGTCCTTGTGGCAAAAGGATTCTGTACTGGAATCCCAATTCAACAAATGAACTTGTGTGAAAGTGGATCGTGTATCGCCTGCCATTACGATTACAACAAACTTGAGATAGGTGTCATTCTATGTTTAGATTTAGATTTGGTTTCTTTTATCGCTAGTATCCTGATAAGTAATTCTGTAAAAATGTAAATCGAAGTATTTGTTTTTCTTTAAAAGTAATTCTTTTACTTTCACTAAACCGATGTACATTTGAAAGACGAAAGGTACAGTTTTATCCTTCACACAAAAAAATGTAACACTATTAAGTGCTAGAGATCAATTTTTTACAAGGTCCCCAAGAGACCTTTGAAAAAGGGAAACATAAACAATAATCGACGACATTGGCCACTTGCTCCACATCTGCTTCCATTGCTTTGTTCCAGTCATCATCCCTAAGTAGCTTAATATCTGATCTATATCTACTTCCAAGGAAAATATAAATCAAAATAACGGTTCCCTTATATTGTCTTACGACATCTCCCGGAACCTGGCCAGTGCCTTCTTGTGAATGAGTGTTTTGTAACTATCTCCAGCCTGCACCTCCAGAGTAGGATCTAACTTCTTCTGTTGACTCCCAAGTCCTGCTCTCCTTTCCACCGACTGAGCCTGCACTGGTTCTACCATTCCACTTCCATCTCTTCCCAACCCCTGTGATCAGATGAATAGCAAAAGGAGAAAAGGACGCAATCCACAAAATATATATGGTTAGAAAATAAGAAAATAACATCTACCAAATTCACTTTTTGATCTATAGAAAAAAAATAGGGAACTGCGGAATCATTTCATCAGAGAAACAAGGGGGATTTCTTAAAACATTCAAGCAAATGCATAGTTAATAGAATTTTGGGCTTGTTAGCTCGTTCAACTGGTAAGATTTCTTATTATCGTACAAGAATTAAACTCCACCTTCAGCAATTGGGAGATTTGGGATTTATTTCGTGAGGTAAAGGTAGTGAGGTAAGCTAAAAATTTAGAATAATCTTCAAGTGCAAAAGAAGGATATGATACCAAGCCTTCGTGCCAGCCCATGTTGCGAAGCATCTTGTTGCCCACATTGCTCTCATCAATTGCTTTTTCAGCTGTAATCACCTCGTAACTGTCAATGTTGGCATCTCCAACCGCACGTCCTCCACCGACACCGGGGGGAAAGGGCATTGAATCAAAAGAACCCTTCCTTGATGCAGAATCTCGATCTTGACAGTAGAAAATAGTAACCAAAGGATATTTTACAAGTCAATTCAAATATTGTGAAATAGAAAAATGACTCATCCAACTTGGAAAACCCTGTTTGGGTACTGAAGAACTAAATTTAGCTGACATGTTCCAATCAATTATGCAGACCAGTATGATAGGTAGCATGATAGATGGTTTTAATAACTGGAACTAGGTTGAGGCACATTTATAGATTGAGCTTGTAAGAAAGAAAAAAGGGGCAAGCCGATCGGAAACATATTCTTAAGAAAGCTTACTTGACTCCCCAAAACCAAGATCCGACGAATCATCTCCAAACGACAATGAAGAACCATACAAGCTCCTTCTCTCGGCTGCACGATCCCTATATGCAGTATGAGGCTCTTTAGGAGCAGAAGCAGAAGCTACTGGCAGTTCAGAAAATCTTCTCTTTCCACTCCCAGCAGCCACAGGTGGTGTATAAGAACCCAATGCAGATGCATCTGTTCTGAAGGGAGTCAAAACCGTGGGGGTATCTGCATTTGTTGATGCAGATACCATGCATGCAGCAGAAGTTGAAGGAATGGAAACTCCGCCAGATGATCCTGAAAACGAGGTATCTGATTTCACCACACCTCTTCCAGAGCCCCTTATGACTCCCATCAGTGTGCCCCCTATGCTGTTGCTCACAGGCCTTGGCATGACTGGAGACTCCAAACCAGCAGTCTCTGCAGCAGAAACAGTTGTACTAACCCTCAAACTGGGTGTAGTATTCTCCTTTGTGGTTGTCACGTCAATTTTAAACTTACTCTTTGTAGACTGCACAGAAGAAACTGGCCTATCATCAGCTGATACGCTTGGCTGATTCTCATCCAGAGCTACACGGGTTGCTTGCCCTTCGTGACTCCTCTGCTTCCACATCGTCAACACATTACTCATTTTCTTCTTGTTAGCCAAAATACTGCTCTTTGAAGCCAATTTGATCTCTTTTGCCTTTTCCTTCTCTTTTTTCTCTGCAGCTGCCTGGATGGCATCTGGTAATGATGCAGCTTTCTCAAATGGTGTTGAGGTTGTAGCTGGTGCAGAGATTACTACTTTTTTATTACTTGAAGCATCCGATGCCTTGGAAAGCTCAGATTGATTAACAGATGTTTTGTTATCATTCTGATCAGTGCAAGGGATGTATTGCAGAGTTTGCTGGTCATATGAATACCAAATCCCGTTGTTCCCATCATAGTAAAGACCTACATTGAAAAATGTACATAAGCATAAACCATGAACCATGGATTAGAAAATTGTGCTCACATGTGTGTGCGTGAGAGAGAGAGAGAGAGAGAGAGAGAGTGTATGTGTGTGTGTGTGAGGGCAAGGAACAGAGTGGCAAATTAAAACCTACTCATTGAATAAGTTCATCCAATTACAACATCTATGACAGCACACAATATTAAGCTACTTAAACATTAGATGACTATTCAAGCTCCCTGGTCCCTGAATTTAGTTTTACAAGCAATAGCATTATTGGGAGAAAAGGAAAAGGCTCTATGTGATACAGCAGAAAATTAGTCCAGTTTGAAATTGACTGGCCCACTGCCTTTAAATTGACTGACCCACTGCCTTGAAGGACCAACAGATACTCCAGTTTGAACATAACAGGGAAATACACCAAACATATTCAGGCAAGCAGATCAGGAGTCTGACAGAATCACCCCCAACCCGACTAACCTGTCTGAATTCAAACAATTTGCATCTTTTTATTCATATCAGAGAGTTTCTTGTCTGTTACTGGTTATAGGATTCTCTTCAGGCCATTGGGTGGCGGGAGAGGGGGTACACTTTTATTAGGGGTGGTCATGGTCATTTTACCCAACCTGACTAATCTGTCTGAATTTTAAAAAAATATGCATATTTTTATTCATATAGGAGAGTTTCTTGTCTACTACTGGTTATAGGATTCCCTTCAGACTATATCCGTCAACAACACGGGCTCTCAATGGAGTCTTGTTTAACATTTGAGCCTTGGTATCTTCTTACAGCATTTGTCAACAAGCACATACCACAAATACAAGCCTACTTAACCTATTTTTTTTGGGCTGGGTTTCCTTGGTTTCAATAGTCCATTGGTCATATCAAATTGTTATTTATGTCTACATGAGCATCTAGGGTTGGATTGGTGTTGGGCTTTAACCCAAGCAAACCAAACCTGTGCCATCCCCTGCCTTCTATTCAACTTCCAGAACATGAATAACTCTCCCACCGTCATCACCTCCAACCCAAAATACCGGAGAAAGAACTTTGTACTTCATCCATTATTACAGCCAAGAAATAGTTTGAAATTAGAATCTACACTACACTTGCAGCACTCAGAAATGATATCAAAATTCAGTAATTTGATATGTTATATGTAATTTGGTCGGAACCTTTTCGTCCCATGAATCCACCAAAAAGATTTAAAAGTAAGAAAATAAAAAAATCATAAAGGCTTGGTTCATAACCATCTTTGTACGATGCAATGGAACAAGGGGGAAAACGAAATACAAATAGAAGAACCTGTATTTATTGATTAAAAAAAGAACCTGTATTTGGATCATAGTAGAACCCAGAAGCAGCATCATAGTAATAACCAGATGCCTCATCCCACACAAAACCAGATTGTGGAGCCAAACCATCTTGTTGTACTGCCATCTCCCCGCCATTTTGCTCCCCTCCAGTGGATTGATTGTCATCTGGATTATATTCCTTTGGTGCCCAACCAACAGAATCATACTATACAAAAAAGTAAAAATAAAAACCAATATGAAAAAAGAGAGCCTAAGATTCAGTAAAATACACAGTGACATATACAAGAAAGCAAAAACAACAGACTGTTGACTAAACGGGTTGTGTAGACAAACAGAGATGACTGGTCTCCTCTTTTAGATTTTTTTTTTCCTCCAACAAGAAAAAGAAAAGTAGCTATAATCAAAGCAACACACAGTTGGGGTGGTTACCCTGCAACAGTAACGACCATCATACCTTGAATTTCAACAGACTAATATTTTCCCAAGAAGGGATGCTTTTGAAATTTCAAGATTGTGAATAAGGGATTGCGTTAATGAGTAAAAAAATGAGACCAAATCTGATCCGTGGAATGTTTGAGAGTACTTGTGTGCAGCCCTAAGCCCACTATACGATTATACTAAACAAGTTTACCAAACCTGTCTAACTTACATGGGCAAGTTAACCTAACCTGTCCTAGTTCACATAAGCTGTTCATTGCCCCTGCATATCCATTATATCATAATGTAACATAACAAAATACCAGCAAAACAGTTCCAAACGTCATAAATTTCTCCTCTTCCAATTCCTCTTACTCAAACTAACGGAAAGCATTGAGCATAATGGTTCTCTTCTCTTTTCTTGGGTTACAAGGTCGTGACTTAGTATGAAATTTTTTAAGAATCATTATGGTCTATCTTCTGTTTTCTTGGAAACTAGTCAATCCAAAAGCTTAAATATCTGCTACTCACCCTAGTAGGTCTTTTTCATACATAGTCCTCTATTGCGGTGGGCATTTTCCGGAGGGTGGTCAACTGACCAAGGCAGCTTCACTTTCTATTTGAATTTTAACTGAATTGGTTTAGTACCCATTCAACCCCATAAAACCAGTTCATTGTCGGACTGAGTATTCTTTTAGCTTGAAAAGATTGATGTGAACTGATTGTGTATAATTAACAAAATTTATGATTTTTCATCTGCGAAGACTCAAACTTGTAATTTGAATGTATAACAAAAACTTAATCAGCTACCTTTTATTACAATTAAAAGTACAAAGTTCCTCAGAATTTAATGCTTCCAAATAATTCAGCCCTCTTAGAATATATTCCTTGTACAGGTGGTATTATTATTGTCGATAAATTATTCACCAGCTTTTTTATAAGTAATAATAAAAAAATCAAGAATCAACTTTTCCACATTGTCAAATAAGTATACTCTGGCCTTGGGAATCTCCATTAATCATGAGATAATATTTAACACAAATTCTGACCACACAACAACTAATTAAATGGCAGCCATGTACAGCAGATATATCTAAATATTTGAGTATTTGAGTATTTAATTACTCATCTTAAAGTTATGGAAATCTTTAGACATGTAATGTCTTCCATCTATGTGGTGAACCAAAACATTTTTAACTCTCATGAACGTCTGCTTTCCATTATTCTAATAATCACATGATCTAAAAATATTATATTTGTTGTTCAAGTGTTTACAATTAATATAAAGTTTATATATATAAGAAGTATCATATAAGTCAACAAAACAGATGAAAAAAACGTATAAAATTATTTTAAGAGAAACCTGTTGCGCAAAGGTGGCTGCCTCAATTGCCGCAGCTGCCAAGCTGCTTGACTGTGAAGATCCTGGACCAAGAATGCTCTTTGCATATGCTACTCTCAAAATTTGCCCATTCCTCTCAAGTGTTGTTCCATTTGTTGCTTCAAGAGCTTTTGTAGCATCTCCCACCTGAAAATCATAGGGTTGCAGCTTAAAACAAAATACTGCGGTGATTTCTTTGTTTCTTCACATCTCACATTGGAAGACAGATAGAAATGAAGAACACGTCCATCAGGGGGGTGACCGAGTTCCTAGACTGTACTTAATAACTCATAAGTAGAGTCTTGTAACTCTGTCGCCCTGAAACACAAAAGACTTGCAACCAAAGCGTAATTAAAATATAATAATAAATAAATCAAGCTTTTACAACTAAGGCATCTTTAAGGAAGTTATTATACTTCTACTTCTGGAATACTAGAGAGCAAAAAATTGTAATAAAGTGTACCATTTACACAATTTTAACCAAGCACGATAAAGTTAATCAACATTAGCAGAAAGACCACACAATACATGCACCCACACAGCCTTTGAGACTAAAAGCCAATTGATAAAAAAAATAGAATAAGGAAGAGGAGAAATAACGAGGGGGAGGAAAAAAAAGTAATGATAAAAAAAACTTTTTTTTTTTTTTTTTTCTTTTTTTTTTTTTTTTTTTTTTTCCTCATTCATTCTTTTTTATTTAAACACAAGATGTTTTACAACTCCAACTTACCCCACTACGAATGCAAAAACCTTTTAAGACTCAAAACAAGAGGTGCACATGAAGACAGGTTTCTTTTTCGGACAACCTCATGAAAACATGTTAAATCTCAGATCAAAAGAATTGGGTAGAGGGATGCAGTTTTTTAGATGAAAGGCATCAACATATCACACTTCTGAATATGTACAATAACAGTTTGAATTAGATGGGTTTTGTTTATGCCCTTGATTGTGTGTAATCGTAAGTATAGAAAACCATATCAGACATCTGGATGCAAACCATGATCATATCACACATCTAGAAAATCATTTTCATTGATCAGGTTATAGAAGTTCATATGGCATAACATTTATAGCAACTTCATTTTAACTTATTTGGTTAGTTAAAGGAGCTCTATTAAAATATAGTTCAGCATTGGGAGACCCCATCAAAGTGAGCTGCCAACTCCCTAATACATCCCACAAAAACATTTTGCCCACTCTACATTTTGCCCAATCTTTTGGTCAGGAACATACAAATTTAAATCTAGTCACACCACGTTTCCTCACATAACCAGCAAATAAAATGTTCAAAACATCATTTCCCTATTGGAAAGGAGCTTATAAAGTAGAAGTGATACAATTACCCTACAAATAAAAACTCAGCATATGATGACCATATATAAGATCTGTACAATTATACTCATAAGTTCTGAACATGTACATTTTAAAGATAAATTTTTTACATTAAGTTCTGAAAATATAAGTTGGGAGATAAGCAGCATTTTCTTTTATATTTAAGTTCCGTGATTTTAACAGCTCACATCCTTTCCTCGTCCCTAACATCAGTTAACTTCAGTATCTTTAAATTCTTGAATCAGAACATTAAGGCCACGCAAATGGATACCAGAAAAAATGGAAGACAATAAAATTACAACATTTAACCAACTGAATAACGGAAAAGGGAGGGAAAAAAAGCTGGCATACCGAATGGAAATGTACAAATGCAAATCCCCTTGAAACATGAGTAAATTTGTCTCTAACAAGACGAAGATCCTGCAAAATAATATCAATAAATCTCCGATGCACATGCTAGATAGAAAAAAAAAAATCTGTCTTGTTTAACTTTAAGATGACACTAAATGAAGAAATAAAAAGAATTCAATTTGTTCAGCATTTGCACCTTAATTGCGGCATGTTTGGAAAATTCATAGCGCAGCATTTCCTCATCAGCATTTTCATCCAGTCCGCGAACAACCAAAACATGAGTAGGACCTAATGACGTATATACTCAGTTAAGTTCATAAAAATTAATACTTAATTACGCCAGCTAAAAGAAACAAGGTAGACTAACCAGCTTCAGATCCTTTCTTTGCTGAAGTCATTTGATTGGATAAAGAAATATCTGCTGCCGGAGCATCCTCAGTTCGTGCCTTATTGCACTGCAACAAAGGAGGAAAACAGAGACTCACTAACCTACATGAATTTTTTTTTCTTTTTTGATAATCAACTTACATTAATTATTCTTAAGAAAAAATAAATTAATCCACATACATTACACAGTTATGCATGTTGAAAATTTTGTTTTCTAAAATAATAAAACAATAAAAATTTCTTTTCTATTGTACCATAGTTACATATTTACTTGGACACAAAAGATTTCGTTCCCAAAGCACTGTATCTAAACATAGCAGAATTGAAATTCTACCACAAAAGCACAGAAGGTCTTTAACAAAACCACCTTAAGTCATATAATGGAATATTTCCAAGCACATAAGTGCAGCTGTTCTTCCCAGAAAAGGCAACATTGTTGGTAGGCATTTAGCACTTTACTATTACATGATGGAGGGTTAATTCGTCAAAATATATCAAGACAAAAAGAAATTAATACCTTGTAACAGAAAAAAAAAAATACACACCTGAAAGCAGGATGTCCGCCTTGCAAAATTAACATATTCACAACTAATGCACATCCAATCAGAGGGCACTGTGATGCTTTTACGGTTATTATGGCCTGATTTCACAGCATTCTCCTGACCAAAAGATCCACCTGCACCCCCAGTCGGCTTACTACTGCAACAAAACACAGTTCAAAATGGAAATAAGTACACTCATAGAAAAATAATATGGGTCCCATTCCAGGGACAAAAACAAAACCACACTTTCAGCATTTGCATCATCTGACAGCTGAGAATACATCTGACACAGAAAGAAAATCCTTCATTTATTGAGGCATTTAGTATCCGCACATCATGCATGATGTCCTTTATTGTTTACGTTAACTATGCAGTCTTCTTCACCTTTACTAAATTTTACCCTTACAACCACCCGAGAAAACAAACTGGCATTTCCCAGTGGGGTTCAAATAACTAAGAACACGATCATCCTCTCCAACCCAATAGTTTTATAAATCTGCATTTCCAGTTCTCTTGAATTCGAGTTCTACTCACTTCTTGTATCTATTTTTTCATCAGTTAAGAAAGACAGGATATATAAAATACACGATTAGGAATAGCGAAATACAATGTGGAGTGAGCCCTACAAGGGTGTCCCTCAAATAAGAATGGAAGCTCTCTGTATATATATATTTCACAATGACAAAATAATGCTACCACACTTCGGTGATGGTTATATTAAGACTTCATCCAGTAAAGTAGGACCAACAAAAAACACCTGTACTCAAAAAAAAGCTTTCGGCCATCCACCACAAGTCCATCATCCCCAATCTTGTCCATCATAGCACATGCTGCTCCCTATTAAACAAACAGAAACTCCATTGTGAATTATTTGTATTCAAATCAAATGCAAAACATTTATACTAAAAGAATGATACATACCACAGAAGGAAAATCAATAAAAGCAAATCCACGAGAGATGCCAGAATTACGTTCTTTGATCACACGGACATGTCTAAGGGGTCCCCATTCAGTCTGAAGGATATACAAATTGCAAGGTTATCAAAAAGTAGAGAGAAGTAGAAATGTGGTATTCATAACAAAACATCAGATGACATATTACAAGGATCTGGTATAGATCTTCCTCAGTCGTCTTCTGTGAAAGACCCTTCACAACAATAGTTGCAGATGGGGCCTACAAAAGAACACCATACACGGTAAGTCATCCTGCATACAGTAAACACATAGGCAATTAGGTTGAACAGAAAGATGCAAAACATACCACAGAATAATGCTCTCTCTGGCGTTTCTCATCACGGTCCCTTCGCCTATCAGTTCTCTCATGCCGTCCATCATCATAGCTGTCCTCTCGATGACTTCGTCCATGGCTTCGACCTCTAGGGGACCTTGATCTAGGACGATCATCATGCCCGTGAGAAATGGACCGGGAGCGAGAACGCTCATGCCTTCTATGTGGACTCTGTTCTCTTTCCCTACTCAAACATTTCTTCTCGCGCTCTCGGTCACGAGATTCACGGGATCCACGACGCCTCCAATTGCTATCTCTCCTACTACCTCTGTCATAATCAGAATCATAACTGTGTCGGCCATAGTCATAATCCCTTTCACGACTCTCCTCTCTGTTTTGATGGGTAGAACGGGACCTATAGTCAAAATCATCATATGCATAATCATCACGATCACGTCCACCAAGCCTTGCAATCCTGTCAAATCCAGGATCACGATAGCTATCAATACCGCGATAGCTATCTCGAAATTTATCAAATTCCTGAAATGTATCAATCTCATGATCATGAAAGTTATCCATCTCATGATATGAATCAATGTATTGTTTCTCATGTCTCCTATCCCTATCAACGGGAATTTCTTCTTCATAACTTCTTCTTCTTGAATGTGGCCATACACCAACAGCATGAGGTGGTGGCGGATAGTTATCCCTATCCAAAACATCGCGGTGAAAAGCATTTCTTGGATAGACGTCGTCCCTTGAGTATCTTTCATCTATAAACCTCCTTTCATCGTATGAACCACCGACCCTGCCAAAAAATAATTATAATATGGGACAAAAGGAGAAGATATAATGTAACACAATGCACCCAATTAAAAAGATCGATGACAAAATTAAAGGGAATATTCAGACCGTACCAATGACAGATATTGGTTCACAACCATTAACGAAATTTGGGCAGTAGAACTAAAAAGTTAAAACAAATTTAAGGAGCCAATTTTTCCTATGAGTTCTAAATTACCGTAATGAAGATGAAAAGCAACAGTCAGTAGCACTCACCGAAAGTTTGGCTCATGGACTGCAGCATACCCCTCCAGAGCCTGTGGATTCAAGAGAATAAGGTAATGTCAGCAACAGATCAATGATGATATGAGGTTAGGCAAATCCAGTCAGTCCATATCCTCATTGCCCCATGGCTTTCTCTCATTTTTCTCCCAAAAAAATGGACAGTCAGATTGGGCCCTAATAAATTCTTGTATTTATCATGATTCATCCCATATAGGTGATTTATTAAGGAGGAAACCACAATTACGCTGTTATTATCCCATCCTTGCTGAAGACCATAGCGACCGGGATCCATTTCTTTCTTGCATGCAAGCAAAACTCGACAAAGCGCTCGATGATGATATCGTTCAGAATTTGAATACCTTTCCTGTAATATAATGCACAAACAGACACACACAGTTATGCCCGTGATGAACCAAGCACCTACAAGTCCCATGACTTTGACCTTGTTGGCCTCCCTTTCACAAGTCACAACCGGAATAACCAAAATCCTTTCCACAAAGTCCCAATTCTCTTAACACACAATACCTTCGACAGAAGATACCATCAGCTTATATACATAAAATCCATTCAATCAAAACTTGAACAATGAATATGTTAGACTTAGATCATAGATGATGAAGCGAAACTGACCCATTTACACAGGCTTCATAAAAATCCTAATTGAAAAACTAAATTACCTAAAAATAAGACTAAACTCTGATTGAACCAACTACAACCCTTAAAAGGAACTTCAAAAAATAAAAATAAAAAGCAAACGCAGACCTGAACGAAATCAAACCGACAATTTTTTTAAAAAAAATGGATGAAGATATTCACATAATCGTAATTGACCCAAAGTCCATTGCATTTTTTAGCAATATACCTCAGGGCACAAAAACAATGCCCTGAATTTCAACAGAAATTGGAGACAACTCCATTCCATTCAAAAACCTCGTTAAGGACAAGGGCTGACTAAAATTGGAAACAAGGGTACAATAATTTGCATCAGAAATTTTTTTTTCATTTTGTTTTAATTAAAAATAAATATAAATAATAATTAAAAAAAAAAAGGAGTTTCGCAAAATTGAAAATTCCTGCAATTAGGAACCTCAGGTAGCATCACAAACCCAGAGGAAGAAGAAGAACCAAAAGCTTACCGTAGATCCTAAGCTTCAGATCTCAGGCCAACTTTTGCACTCTCTCTCTCTCTCTCTGTCCGTCTACTTTCTTCTTCGTCCGTCGCAAGTGTCCTCGCTTTCGGCTGTTGCTCGTTTCGACCAAAACAATTTACTCCTACATTATTTAACTTTTCGTTATTGCAACTCACGCACCTGATCGCATGGGCCTATTTCAATTTGGAGTATTTTCTTCGGTCTAGCTGATTAGACCAAGGCCCAATATATAACCCAAATCTTGATGACGTGGCATCTCTTTAAGTGGTTAGATCATTTGCATGGCTGAGATGTAGCGAAATGGGGGGTAAATGTACAATACGTAAATATAGAGTGGTAGTGTATAAAAGCCAGTTTGCGAATTCGCGCGCCCGCAACCTTGTGCG
Organism: Prunus armeniaca; assembly: GCA_903112645.1. NCBI lineage: Eukaryota > Viridiplantae > Streptophyta > Magnoliopsida > Rosales > Rosaceae > Prunus > Prunus armeniaca. Next base: position 5,768,081 of record CAEKDK010000002.1, read on the forward strand.
GGTGCAACAGTCTTTCTGTGTCTCCTCCTTCAATCTCTCCATCATGCCCCGTTCCCTGGCGCTCACAGCTGTTTCTATTCCCCTTCTGCATAACCCGGTAAGCATCCTCCCATTATCGCCTTTTTTATTTATTATTTATTTATTAATTCTTTTCCATTTCATTTCAGTTCTTTTCTTACTCTTGTAGTAGTCTTTTCTTTCCTGGTGGTGTTTAGGGCTGCTATGAGTTCTCGTACTTGAGCAACTCATGGGTTTCATTGACAAAGCTCAGCCACATTTCGCTGAATCAGAAGAACCAATTTCAGCGATTCTCCCTAGTCAATGGCAACGACAATGTCAATGTGGGTTCTTTACTTTATTGTTCAACATTGTGTAGTGTCTTGCACCATTTTAATTTTGAGTCAAATTGGACCCTGCCTATATTGCATTTGGAAGAAAATACGAAATTTTGGGATTACCCAATAGAGGTCTATTGCATTTGGATGTATAAAGTATGGAAGGGAGGATGAATTAGGGTAGAGAAAGATTTTGAAATTGATTGACCCACTATAGGTCTATTGAATTTGCATGTATTAAGTATGGAGGAAGAAGGATGAAACTAGAGCAGAAGAGGATTTAGAATTCCACACAAATTTAATGCATTTTGGAGATAGTTCAATTGCTTAAGGTGACTTTAATTGAATGTTAAGGGGAAAATATACATTATCGAGACAACAATGACTTACAATGCTCCCATAAATGTTATTGAGGATCATCAACTGAGTAGCTAATGTAAGGTGGACTGATGCTGACAAGAGTTACAAAATTAAACATTTCTCTTTCTATTCACGTTGTTACCTATGAAAATCATGAACTGCTTTATAAGAATTAATGTGTGAATGGCATTTTAAGCCAAAATATTGGATACGATGTACATCAGATGTGATTCCTTTACTTTTGTTTATTTAATTTGGGTAAATAATGTTGTCAAACTACCATTACTAGGTGAAATGTGCTTTCTACTTGCTTATACTTCAGTGAAAGACAAACATCGTTTTATAATATAAGAGAAATTGAAGTATGTGTCACTGTTTGCAGTTTTTCTCTGTCCAACTCACCTGGAAAACCCAGAAAAATGTCACCTTTTTATGTCTGAGTTAATCCCTTGGGTTTACTGTTGATGAAATATATATGGGCGTACAGTGATGTTATGAGCCTAAATGACTATAGAGTATGTACTTCTTCAATATTAGTTTGGGAATCAATGAAAATACATAATACATGCGAGTGTATGTGTAGGGGCTTGTACATGGTGGATGGTGGCGTTGATGTTACGTCATAAATATTTTCCTCTTTAATTTAGGTTGAAGTAAAATATTCTGATAGAAAGGTGTCTCTGTGTTCTCTTTCATGTGTGGACAGGGTTATGGGTTGTCAGATGCTGAAAGCTTCTCCACTAAATCTCAAGGTATATAATATTCTTAACCATATCGATGATTATAGGATATCTTGAAGATATATTATCTTGCCAATGTAGCAGGAAATTATGGTGTTTCTTTATTTAATGAGATTAATGTTGGTTGGGTGTTGCCAAAAGACTGTTTTTCTTTGCTTGGAGAGAAATTTAAAGTATTGGGTGGTGGAAAGAAGGCTAATGTAATATGGGGCTGTATGATGGTGGCTATCATTTCGCTATTTGGTCGGAAAGAAACCAACGTATCTTCGAATATGTTAGGGGGATGGAAGTTGAGGAGGTGATTGGGCAGCGCTTTGGGCATCTGTTTCTTGTGATTTTAGGAACACTTCTATTCCTGACATTGTTCTAGACTGGAAAGCTTGTAGTGTCATGAATATGTTTTGGTTTGTTAAACTAGATGTAGCATGAATTATTGTTTTCTCTCATATATTCATGGTGGATTGCTTATCTATGTTGCTGTACAGCTTCTTTTGTGAAATAAAATTTCATCTTTTCATTTCATAAAATAAAAAATGTATATTATGATGCTTTTCCTATTCTCTCCTTGTATCCATTTGTAGGAACTAATGATTTCCCAAATTTCGATTTATTTTAGGGGCAATTGGAAATAGTGATAGTGGTGAAGGAGTACCTGTCACATCCAATGAGTACTTTCTACTTACCTTACAATGTTTTTGGTCAATACTAAAGGCTACTGATTTTTGTTAGTTATGTAATGATGGTGAGTTAGTATTTGAACTCATATTCATCTTACTCTGTTTTCTAAATACCTGACTTATTAGCAAATTAGTCACAGCTGAGGGCTATCCAAAAGGTAACAAATATGAAGTGGGACTTAGTCACCTGGTTAGTCAGTCACTTAGATGATTAAATATAAGATCTGTAGCTGAGTGAATTTTTCGGAAGTCATCCTATGGAATGGTTTTTGTCTGCTCAATATCTCTATGATGACGAAGATAATCTCGTAAGCAATTAGGTATACTAAAGCTAGATCCTTCAATTAAGGAGGTGACTTTTTTTAAGACAGCCACAATGACATGTGAGTATATTGATACCTATTTCATGATTTTCATCCATACGGATAGAGCTTTTCAAGAGCCCAGGTTTGAGCTTGTGAAATAGTGCCCACATTGTGTAATTTATACCTGTCGATGGACGCAAACAATAAATAAATAAATAAAAGTAAAAGGAAACCTTTTCTGAGATAGGTACACCTTTTTGTTTTATTATTTTATCAAGATTTGTAGCGTGTAAAAATTTATTTTGACACGAGGAATTCTAGTCGTTGCTTTGTCGTTCTAGTCATGTAATTATAATGTCAAAATTTCTCCTGATTGGTGTGAGATAACATAATTTAGTGCACTGAATAAGCACCTTTCCAGTTCCCACTAGATGGTTTAGGGGATGATATTAGATGATGCGCAAGTATTACAGTACCATCTAGAGTTATACAATATTAAATGGGCATTCACAATAGATATAGTGTCTACAAGCATGATTTTTTAAGCAATATGTTTCAGATGTATCTCATGTAATGAGTTGATGTGACCATTTTGTAGACTTTTCTCATGGCATGTATGAAGTTTTGTTAAAGATTCAAGTTAATATTAAGTTATTAACACTCCGTAGGGACCTCAAAAGTACCTAAAATTAGCAACCCACGAGATAGAAAGTTTATGTCAGTTTTACTTTATTTTTTTCTTTTTAAACTCTACCTTTGATTGCTTCTAGATGTTTGAATGTCAAAATGGACCATTTGGTTGTTATGTGGTTTTTTTTCTTTTATTTATTTATTTGTATTATGTTCCTCTTTATTTTTTAAACCAAATTTCTGTTCATTGATAAGTTCAAAATTCTACCGTACATTTGGTTAACCTTGCCAATCTTCTTTCACTTTTCAACCTTCATTGAGCCTTTGTGATGCTCATTTTCTTGTTTGTTTAACTTGCCAGGATTTTGAAGAAGTTAAGGAGATATGGGATTTCTGGATTATTGTCATATGGACTACTGAATACTGCTTACTATCTTACGACATTTCTCTTGGTATGGTGAGTGAAGTATCTCCAAATTAGGTGTATTGGTAATATCTTCTGGCTTGTATTAAACATCATAGTATTACAAGTTACAACTAATATCCCTGTAAAGGACCACTCCATTTCGCAGTTTTGCTGAACTCTATTGGCCTTACCTGAGCATCTGTTTCTATGACTTGGTTTTCTATTCATTGATTCTGAAAAGCTTCTTTACATTGGCTCTTTTAAATTCTAATGCGATTCTATCGCAGTACTTATTGACTCATAAGGGATTATATATAGTCTTGGTTTGTTTGTTGTGCATATGGATTTCATGGTCTAGAAGTATTACTCTTAGGGATTTTATGGCCTTGCTTTCTAAGCGTCATCATGCTTCTTTGTGGCAGTCAAAGTATTTTCATTTGACATCCACATTTGAAGAAAATAAATTGGGTGTTCAGTGCTACTACTGGATGCTACAATGTACTAATAAGGCTCCATAAATTGTATTATTATATTGCCTATGCAGTTGCTCATGTAAATTTAGTGGAATAATTGCAACTCTGAACTGTTTTCTTTTCCTTTTAGGTTCTATGTTGCTCCAGCACCTGGGAGGATGGGTTACATCCCAGCTGTTCAGAGGTAATTGTTCATATATGAATATCGCTGAATTTTTTTTCTTTCCAGGTTATGCAATATCTTCAAATCTAGCATTGATATTAACACTTGGTGATTTGCAGATTTCTCAAAATAATGGCCATGGTGTGGGCCGGAAGCCAGGTCACCAAGCTTGTACGAGCTGGAGGGTGAGTTGCTAGATCCAATAATTCATTTTTTTAAATTTGTTAGTTTTATGAAAATATAATCATGGGTTTTCATGATTTTTGAGTAGCCAAGACTTCTGCTTGTTGGGATTTTCCTGCTTTTTCAAGTATAATTAGCCCTGGTTCTTTATCCAACTCCTGAAAAATGCTTAATAATTTATTGTGGCTGGATGTGTTGAGTTAATTTAAGGATCCAGTTGTTAACACCTACGTTTGGATTGTTAATGTGCGTGATTAAAGTAATAGCTCACATTAAAGGTTCATTTCTCAAGCATAGGCTGTTACCTGAAAAGAACCTAAAAGTAATTTTAATATGTGTCACCCACAGCAACCGGTGCCAAAAAGGTTGGTAACTTCTTTTGTCAGCGTTGGCTGTGAAGTGCAATTTCGATTTTGTGAGAGAAATATATAAAATCTAAATTTTTTTTTCATTTGATGATTGTATTGCTGCCAAGTATGTATGAATGTTTAGAATGTGATCCTGTGTTCTTATATGAGTTAACAAGGACCATTTGATGCAGGGCCCTTGCTCTTGCTCCTTTGGTAGACAGGGGACTGTCATGGTTCAGTGCCAAGTTCCATTTTGAGTCTCAGGGCAAGGTGACGATGAATTTTCAAAATTCTATTATATGTTCTGATTACAAGCATCAATCTCATTTCATTCCAATTTCCAGGCTTTCACCGCAATTGTTGGAATTTGCTTCGGACTAGCCCTCGTTTTATTTTTTGTTGTGACGTTGCTTTGGGCCTAAAGCCATTTCTGGTTTCTGTTCTCACTCCATTGAAGAGAGTCATCATCTATGAATATGATATTGGCTTCTTTAGATTTCCTTTCATGTTTCTCCATCTTTGTTTTGTTTTTTTTTTTTTCTGTTTCTTGTTTCTCCTAGCAAATGTAGATTTGTTTGCTGTATATGCACTTACCATGAGTGTCAAATTTTATGTCAATCTACTTTTAATTTTTTTGTTACATGTATTGTATCGGTACTTTGTATGTTAAGGCAACCTATGCAGATATGCGTAATTACCAAGTAATATGTTACCAAGATTGCTAATTTTAAATTGCATGACTATCTGCCAACGAGCTGTAGTCTAGTGGAAACGGGCCTTGACTTGCAATTGCAGACTAGAGGTCTTGGGTTCGAACCACAACATCATAGTTGTGCGTGTGTGAGAGAAATCCCCCCTATCGCTTGTATAAAAAAATAAAAAATTTGCATGACTATCTATGCATATGATAATTACGAATCTTTACGTACATATATATAAAAATAAAAATAAATAATTTATAAGATGGCACCTTGACTAGAAAGTTGAGCTTAGGGATGTTGTCAAACAAGACATACAAGAATACAAACACATCTGAATGTATCATTGCTTGCTGGAAATTCCTCTTCACCATTTGGTTATCACTAGTTATAATAATACTCTCTTACCACCCATGATTATCATTTGCAGCCTATCAATTTTTATTAGAAAATTAAGGATATTAACCTTTTTTTCAGCTAATTTTTAACCTTGTGGTTAATTATTCTCACATTCTATCCCATAGGTGTCAAACGGGCCGTGTTGGGCCGGCTTGACCCTTTTAAAATCAGCCCATTTAATAAACGGATTGTGACGGACCTATTTATTTATGAAAATCATCAATCTTGGTATGAGTCCACGACCCAAGCTCATATGGGATTGGGCCATGCTCGTGGCGGGCCCATATGAGCCCAAGCTAAATTTGACTTATTCATTTCATTTTTTTAAGAATTTTTTTTTACAACTTCATTTAAATATTTTTTACAGTTATGTATATACTAACAAGAGTTGTTAAAAAAGATGCCAACATTATATATATATATATATATTTTTTTTTAAATCGTTGTTGAAAAAGAGGCCAATAACTATATTTAAGATACATTTAAATAGAAAATGACTAGATTATTGTTTGGATTTTAAAAAATTGAAACTTGAAAAACAAAATTATTATTTTATATATAAAGCAAACATTCAATTTTAATATATATTATTAGAGAAAAAAAATAGACTTGAATTTCACATATAAATATAATTTAATAAATGAGTTTTAAATGAGCCGGTCCGGCCTATTCGGCTTAATTACCTCATTCTAACCCGCTTAAAGATACGGGTCATGTCGTGTTGGGCCTTACTTAAGCAAACTGTGCTCGGAGCGGCTCGATCCGTTTGACACCTCTATTCCATCCAATATGTCGTTAAAAAATATCATGTGCCAAGCATGTGACGCAATTTAAAGAGAATTTGATCATTCTGCACCTTTAAAAAAAAATTTGAAATTTTTTTTTAAGCAAAAACACAAAATAATAATAATTAATAAACCCAACCCAAATCCATATTCACCAACCCCCACCATTATCTTCCCTCATAAACGCATCACCCAAACCACCACCACCACCTACTCCACCCCCTAAACTGATTTATGTCATCCACCACAACATCTAGGTTGGGTGTGTTGAAAAAAAAAAATTTCCAACTTAAAGGAATGAATGTCTGCCCTTCCATAGCTTAGGGGGGATGCTAGTTGCCTCAATTGATCAACCTTTCCATAGCTTCAGGCCTGCCCCCAAACCTTCTGTTCTTTCTGTTAGGATATCGGGTCATTGATCTCCACGAAAGAACAAGTGCGAAACAATATAAACGTGATTGAGAAAAACAAAAGTTAACATACGTACAACACAAGAATTTGTTAACAAGGTTCACTCAATATAAGCTATGTCCTCGGGTTGTTAGAGATTCACTATAGAAGAAGAAGATAAAACAATTACAAGCACTCAAATGTTTTCCTCATACTCACTCGTAATTAGGCTCATTGCCACACTCACAATAACCCTTTCTAACCACATTCAAGCCACAAATAATAAGACTCCCTAAAGGCCTTTATTTATAGTGCATAAGTCCTAGGGTTACATGTGTAAGAAAATATGATTAAAGTAGGAATACTAAACCAAATAGGAATTGAACTAGAAATCTAAAACCAAAAAAGGAAACTACTCATTTTCCTCGTCTAATCGTATCTTCACAACTCAACACTTTCTTCCCCCAAATTTCCTCGAGTGTTTTGATAAGTTCTAGGGAGAGGTTGGGAGAAAGAGAGAGAGAGAGAGAAAGACAGAGACAGAGACAGAGACAGAGTACCTTCATGTAGGGGCCATGGGCTAGTTGGGGGTGGAGCGGGCTGCTTTCCCCCCACACTACCTTGCCTATTAACAATCAATTGAAATTCAGAGATGGGTGGGAGAGGGTGGGGCAAGGCAATGAAGAAGGTGGGTGAGAGAATGGTTGTTGGAGAAGATTGGATTGTAGGTTGGGTCTTTTTTTTTTACCAGATCCGTTGAGGTTGGGGTTCGGAAAGGGGGGAGGTGGGTGGGGTGGCTAAATTACTTTATATTAATCTAATCTACGAGGAGGGGGATTCGAACTTCGATGCAAAGAGGTAGATTTACTACTTGGGAAAAATAGAAAAATCAAAGTGTCTTGAAGAAAAAGGTGAGATTAGGGGTGGGTAATTGGACCAAATACTCAAAAAATCGGCCAAACCAATCGGGTTGGTTTGGTCCAATTTTTGTGTATTTATTTAATTTTATTGTCAAATTAAACTGAATCGATGAGAGTTTTAAATTGGCAGTTTCACCTTAACCGAACCGAGCCTCTTAAAATGCCTAAAATCCAAAAGTGTTTGCCAAAGGGATTCCAACCTTGACTTTACCCTTCATATTCCACGCACTAAACCACCAACGCAACAATGCTTCTTGTGTTAAACGTGTTAGGGTAACCTTAACATATCTCCTCTCCTCTTACATTGCACCTGCTCCATCATGCTCTCTCTCTCTCTCTCTCTCTCTCTCTCTCTCTCTCTCTCTCTTCCATTGATCTCTGATTCTTATCTCTCCCCTTCCACTCTTCTACTTCTCCTCTTTTCCTCTCTTGTGTCATGTTTGTCTCTTGTTTCACCAAACCTCGTCACCTTGCTCACTAACAAGTCTCCTCACCCTTTGCCTCACCTCGGCTTGAAAACTGCAACCAATCCACACCGAACCGATCATTTCGATTAATCGAGGGCGTCGATGTTTTAAGGTGGTGGTTCGACCTCAGTTCAAGAAATCTCTCCTCTGAGGATGTCGATTCGGCGGGCAATTTTGGGGTAAACTTGAACCAAACCACACCTAGCCCAGCCCTACATGAGATAAATAGTGGAGAAAAAATAATGTTTTTGGAAAAACTTTTTTTCAAAACCTTTTCTATTTAAAATGTTTTAAAAAAAAGGTCCGTTGTGAACAAAGCGAAAATTAATCAAACAAGGATAATAACGTTAAGTAAGATCGTAAAGAGATATAGACAAAACAATCGATACATTATGTGATAAGCATGCTCAAAAGTATAGGTCATCTCATCAACCTCATAATTGAAAGTATGGAAATAATCACGCTATATAACTATCAATCCATAAGCTCATAGACATGCTTAAAACATTATTACCTAGGGAATGAGCAGACCAACCACAGAGAGTGAATTCGATGCACATGCATGATGAAGAATTAGGGACACAAATGGGCTATCCAACCACACACATGCAGAGTAATCTTGATACACATGTAGGATGGGGGATATGTTAATTGATCTAACTGGTGATACACACATAAATGGCCCCAAAGGGGATAAACACACACGTCCCAAAGCCTCTATGTGTGCCTAATGGGTCCCAAAGACCTAAGTATCACTGTAACTGCTAAACTTGAGGAGGGTACTCATAAGGTGGTTTGAAAACCACTTTCTCATATCATAAACTAGATATGTATATACAAATTTTACAAAGTTAAACAAAAGTCAAAGTCGTTTCAAAGCTTAAGAATTTAAGCTCAACAATGAAAAGTATATTGTATGAAGTTTCCATAGATAAGCATAATCAAACCTAATGTAAACAATTGTCAAATAAATCCTTTGTTACACCGAAACGATAATAAAATCCAATTAATTTGAAAATCATCAATATGATATGAAATATAATTAAAAAGAGACGGTTACATGAAATTTAAAATAAAACTTGCACATAAAGGTCCAAAGCTAACACAACCCTCAGTAGGTTCATCGTCCATTGTAGCGGAGCTGTGGCACCTAGATCAAGATAATAAATTATTAAAATTGATCGCAAAAATAGTCTCAAAGGGTCCAATGAACGTTTTGGGGCGTTTTTGGCACTCAAGAGGGGCCTCGAAAAGCCTCCAGGCCCGGTGGGCCCACTTAGCTAGATCGGTTTAAAACAAAAAATCACAAATAATCTCCGATTTCAGTGAAATTTATTTCAACGGAAATGACCCTTGAGTTCAAAGATGCATAAGTTTTTTGTTTTAACTCCAATTTTCGAACTATTTGCTCTTACGAGCTCATGGGGGTCAAGCTCTATGTCGTGGCATAAAGACAAATTCCTTCATTTGTCTCTAAACAAAAGATCCATTAAATTTCAAATGTATATTATTGACGGCATAATGGTCAAAACACATTATAATTTTAATAAATAAATGAAACTTTGAGACGTTGTGTTACATACTACCCTAACTAACTCACATAACCCACATCTGCACCACCAACTATTATCTTTTAAGCACCCTTATTATATCCATTCAGGCAGTTTACTAATAAAATCTATTTTTCACCTCTAAAATTATCAAGAGTGGTGACGAGAAATACAAAGGCAAAGAGACTGTTTTATATTTTGCCTTCACTGAAAATTTTCGTTGCAACTTTCTAGATTTAAACTAGTAAAATTTCTTTTATATTGCTTTCACTAAAAATGCATGTTTCCAAGAATATAGATTCCAACACTAATATTTGTTTTGGTAGAGAGATCATGATGTAGTTAGGTTGCCAACTAGCTCTTCTTTATTTTATGTTCTTTTGAAAGGGATTTTAAATTCAAATTCCACTTCACCGAGTTGAAAAGAAAAAGTAGAAAGGCAAAGTGAGTAATGGTGGGTATGGTATATGATTATTCACTTTTTTTTTTTTTTTTCACTTCGGATCTCGAACCTCTACTTTGATTTTCTTTATTAGGATATGCTTCCTTCTAATCTCCACATGACACCTCAATTAAATGTATTCTAAGAGAATTTTTTTAATTTTTTTAATTTTTTTATTTTTGAGAAATGGAATTCATTCATAGAATCAAAGTAGCATACATAGAACGACACGCAAAACCAATTCTAGGGCAAGATAAAATAAAACAGCAAACTGACACATAGACCTCCGATGCATAGACCTCTGACGAGAACACTACAACACAATCCAACTGTCAAAAGAGTCCTGGTATGAAATCATAGTCCTTTGCATAGCTATAAGACATCAAGAGCATCCAACAAAGAACACAATATGCCAAGAAGAAAGAAAACATCCACTAAGCACACCATATCCAGCCACCTCCAATAGCAATTGGCAATGAAAGAAGAGAAATCTGCAAGGAACAACACAAAAAGAGACTAACCTCGCAAACAGGCCAGGAAAGAAAATAAAATTAAAAAGCCCCCAAGCACGTCGTATCATCTCAACACTGACGAAGAACCTCATATGAAAACATAGTCCTTGAGATAGGCGGAGAATCAAAGATCAGCTAAGAGGAGAACGAAGAAAACACCACGCAACAATAACAAAACTGGCCTAGCCACTTAACTTGAACACGGGGATTGACAATCTACAAAGACTGGGAAGATAATTGTAAAGGTGTTCACTAGAGAGTCAATTCACTGAAGGCGATCAAACCAGAGATCTTGTATGAAAGTTTTACTTACACGTCAAACAAGATCTCCATAGTTGTAATAACATAAATTAGTCCTCAACTTAAGGCACCACAATTGTCTTGTGGAAGCGTTGTGGATCTTAAATCATACTAAATAGTTTAGTTCTCTCTATGGCATAACTATGTGGTATTGTTGGGGTTCATGATCAATCCATGGAGGCAGGTGACTGTACGATAAGGGATCTTTACCTTAAGTGAAAAGGGAGAATATGCTCTTACGATATGATTCAAGAGTCTTCAACTGAAGCACTAGGTATCATTGAGAATGGTCATTCCAATCATACTTGTATGAGTCATATAAGCTTGGGGTTTATATTAGCAGCTTGACATGTTTTATGTGCCCTATTGATGTGACCAAGAGCATTGAGTTAGAGAAGGACCATATTACATTGTAATTCCAATTGAATAGGTTCTCCATCTTATTCCATATTGGCTTGGGTAACCATGACATGTTGCTAGAGGTCACTCATGGTTTGTGGAAGCCCTAAGGAGAATTAAAAAGGGGTTTTATTAATTCACAATCGATTAAGAAAGAGTTCAAATCACCCACTGACTCGCCAATTAGAACCTAACGGATCGCACATCCATAAAGGTAAGAGATGGAAAATTAATTAGGAGATGATGAGCAAGGATTAATTAGTTAATAGAGATTAATTAAATAATCACAGCTCGAGATTTATATTGGGCTCGGGACTTGTAAATTTAGTTTGAGAGGTTCAAAGCCCATTGGACTTATAAAATGAGATGTGCATGACAACTTAAATGGAGAAGCCCAAGAAGCCCAATAACAAGGGAAATTCGGCCACCATGTTCATATGGGTCATGGGTGACCCAACTTAAAATGCCCTTGCCTATAAATACATAGTTATAGGATTGAGTCATCTTAGGGTTTTTGGATGATGAGAGGTTAAGGAGGCAACACCATGCTCCTCCCTCCCCTCCACCATGGTCGGCCACCACAGTACTAGCACCTCCACCTCCACCTCCTTGTGGTTCTTCATCTCCTCATCCATCCTCTTTCTTTGGTGTGTATGAAGTTAAAGGCCAAACATTTGGGTGACTCTCTTTTAGAGAACCATTTGGTGAAGGCCTTCCATGGGTGACCAAACTTGAGCTTTGCTGAAGGTAGTGCTTCAAAGGTATAAAGAATTCTCTACTCTCTTTCTAGTAGTTTGTAGAGGTGTCTAAGTGCTTCAATCCATTTAGGCCTAAAGATACTTGGGTTAGATTTTGTTTAGCTCAAAGTTTTAATCTTTGCTTCCATTGCCTAAAGCTCAATAGCACCAGCATATAAGCGTAAACGGATCCCGAGTTGGAGTTCAAACGAAAAAAGTTATGATCAAGAACACAAGGTCCAACATCGCGAACCTATGATTCTCAATTTACTTTAATTAATCATCGTCAGCTCGTCCAATCTACAAAGATCCGACCATTGTATGATCTCCAACACTTACAATGTTGGTATGGGTGTTTCTAGGATTGGGTAGGAACTTACGGATCGAGAATCCAAGGTCCATAGGCGCCCCTTACGAAGATCTGATCGTTGGATCATGGCCGAGTTAATAGGATGTGCTTCTGAGATTGTTTTTGGCATATTGGAACTTACAAATTGGAAATCTAATGTTGAGAAACCCGAGTCGATTTTAGGAGTTGTTGTTTTGATGTAGGGCCCACGTGATCTCTAATAGTAACTTTTGGTGAAACGCCCTCAACCATTGTGTTTTGTTGTTGTTAATGTTTACGACTCAATTTTGAAAGTTAGGGGATGAACTTGTCGGTTGGAACCCTAGGTTGATCTTGGGGGCATCTTCGTCATTTACGCACTAAGATACAACCATGAATTCACTAAAGCCTTAATTATAAATATAATGGCTTGATTTGGATTATATGATTACACCTGTATACTCATTTTAATCTAGTAACTTTTAACCCAAATTATGAGTACCCTTCCCTAGCAGTGGTTACAATATGGTTAGAGAATGTGTGATGTGTCTCACATAAGTATATGACCAACATACTTGCTGTTTGTGTGCATGTGTTTAACACAAGTGTATGACCACTAGATCCCTAATTTGCTTGTGGGAAGGTGTTTCCCACAAGTATATAACTAGCAAATTCCCCTAGATGCTTGTGTGAATGTGTTTCACACAAGTGTATGACGGTAGATTCCCTACTTTGTTTGTTTGGATGCGTTATGCATAAGTGTAGGACGATCTTAATCCTGCTTTAGAAGCCTTTTCTCTCTCTTCCTCTAGCATGACCGGTTTTTGGGTGGGTATTAGGTCACTTGGGCGACTTGGTCCAAGTTGACCCCGTTGACTATTTTAGAGACCCAATTTCTCTAAGCCCATTGGGCCTCCATTCCCAAATCGGAATTTTAAGGGCCATTTCATTTTCTATGAATTAATATAATTAATTAACTTTTTAATTAATTTTATCTATAATAAATTAATCAAACTAATTGATCTAACTGTTGATTTATTCATCTTCTATAACTACCTAAATTACAAGCTTTTTGGTGTGCGATCTATTGGGTTCTAATTAGGAAGGTAGTGGGCGATACTTGAACTCTTTCTTATCAATTGTTAATTAAAAATCCTTTTAAATTCTCAATATGATGAGGACCGAGTTACAAAATGTTCTAAAAACTTTGACAAACTGGGAGTGACGTCTAGCAACATGTCATGGTTATCCAAGCTAAAGAGAAGGTCTTTGGATAACCCATTCAGTTGGAATGACAAAGCAATTTGATAAGGCAACGATGGTGCCTTAGGTTTAAGGATTAACCTTGTGCTATTGCAATAGTGAAATCTTGTATGACATGTAATTAAAACTTTCATACAAGATTTCTCATTTGATATCGTTCAATGAACTCATTCTCTAGCAAGAACATGTCGGAAAACCGAAGCACTCCTTTTCTCAACGATCGATTTCGGTTGTTGTGACGAACCAATTGATATCCACATCGGTTGTGGTTCTAGATTCTCAACATCGTTGGTTACCAAAACCGACCTTTTCTTCAACATCGTTGGTTACCAAAACCGACCTTTTCTTCTCTGTCTCCCTCTCCAACCCATTTCTCACATCTTGAGCGAAATCATGTCACATGACTTGTCTTCTCCACTTTTAACATCTTTTACTTTCTTAGATTTTAAGGTTGATATTGGGAGGTACATGGTGGCGCTATTAGGTAGCAGCGTCACTTGTGCGGCTAATATGGAAGAGTTGTGCGGCTGTTATGGGTTTTAGATAGACCTAAGGTTTCTAATATGGTCGCCCTCATTTTGTGGGCCTTTATTTTGTTTATGGGCTCTCCTACCTATTGTTGGCATCTATGTTGCACGGACACTCCACTAAGTCCAAGTGTTGGACACTTAGACACTCGGACACTAAGTCCAAGTTTTGTAGTATTGTGAAATTGGAGAATGAACATCAATATTTTATTCTTTTTTAAATATAGATAAGTATTATTATAAATTATTATTTTCAATTACCGTGTCCACACCCCCCGTGTCCTATTTTTTTGAGATTTGCCTTTTCTCCGTCTCCGTATCGCCTTATTCGTGTTGACGCAACATAGATTGGATTATGGTTTCACCTTACAACCCCAACTATACCAATGCATGTCGGTAGGTTCATCGATTCTTTCATTTCGGTTCAGTTACCGACCCAAACCCAACATGTATCATTAACATTTATATCTAAAGGACAAATATGTGGAAATAGCAATACTCTGAACACGCATCAATATTATTACGCATGTTACAAGCTTACAACAGTAAAATATATCAGATCTTGTGTTTACATCACACACGTCTTTAGTTCACATATCCCACGCACTACCCACAGGGGGATATGCATAAGAGGCTAGTGCAACTGGTGGATGAAGTCTTGTACACCATATTGAGGGCAAACTGTATCATACACTCGTTTTAAACTCTGACAAAACGGTTTCTTCAAGATAAGAGCCCATCTCCATCTAATGCATTTAAAAGAAGTTTCTACGTGATTGAAATTTTTATTTTTTTTGTTTAAGAAAAAGTTATTAAAATAAGACGAGAGAAATTCTGGGGGAAAAAAAAGGGCAGGTTGTCCATCTCTTGATCTGCACAAGGACAAGTCTATGATATAATAAAATAAGAAAAGAGAAAGCTTGGAAACACTGCGCTTTAGATAATAGCAAGCATGCAAACTTCAAACAAGCCTGTCACTATAGTCACCAATATCATGAATACTTGAAAAGAAAGTCATCGAACCTCTCATGACAGGTTAACTTAAATTTGCATCCTTGCTACCATCTGAAGAACGACGATTACCAACTTTCTCCTTTATATTCTTAGAAGAATGGGAACTAGCCGTGCTGCAAATTAAGAGGTCGACAGTTTTGCTTCAATCTCAGAAAGAATAACTTCTTGCCACAAGCCCGTAGAAACTTCTTTCAAGTTTGTTGCCATAAGGATTGGATTCTTGTCTTCAATCTGAAGTTTTGTCAAAGTCAGATGAACATGTATACAAGCAGCCCTATATGTCATACAAGCCTTCATCCACCAGGTACAATACCAACATATACATGTCATCGTATGGGTGATACATGAGATATGGAAACATATGACAATATTTCTTCTACGAAACACCTTTTCAAAATATATATATTTCTTCTGCGAAACTCAACTTGCACTCACACCAAGCTACTGTCTTTAAGAAGCATAAAGACCAACCTGACAAGCAAATATCTTTGGATAGTACGACTTCAGCCAGAATTGTGAAGGCAGTAGCTCAAAACGCATACACTGAAAATCCAAATATGTCATGCGAAAAATTCTCATCAGTGAAAAAAGAATCCAGAGTTTCGATAAAACCATTAAGACGATAATCTTTTACTCCAGTACCAGTATTTCTTGTTAAATGCGTATAACCTTGTGGAAACCACATGGAGATGATGACATTGGCCATTGACTCAGGTACCATTAACTATGGACTGTTAACTATGACTTGAAGACAAGACGACATTGGCCGGAGGTTGTTACGCCGTTAAGAATTCAAGAGGACATTATGCTTGTTCGGCATAGCACTTTCAATAAGAATCTTGCACAAAAATGAGCATCATAGTATTGGTGATGGCAGCACCAAATAGAATGATTTTATATACTTAGGATCAGTGCTAAATTCATTCTTATATGCATCAAGGGACTGTATAACAGAATATTTCCATGTTCATTTATCACCTGAAATTATACAAGTATAAATGTCAGAGAAGGTAACAATATACACAATAAGAACCAAATATAAAGCCTCTTAATGCAAAGCCATCAAGCACCATGCTTAAGGGGCAATTATTGCAAACATATGTTTTAAATTTTAAATTAGCTTCACAGTGAATGCCATATAACCCATTCCCTACAGTATATAATAAAAAATTAAAAAGTAGGAATATGAGATACATTTTGCCAAAAGAAGAAGAATGGAAGACGAAAAGGCACAAATCTACAAAGGAGAAAGAAATTGTTAAGTCTCATAAAATTAAAGGAAAAAAAAGGACTAAATCGCAATAACAACCCTCAATTACTAGAATCTCAATTTAGTCCCTGAACTTCAACTTGAACAATGTCAACGTTAAACTATGAATTAGTGTCAAAAGAGAACCTTTTGTTACTAACATCTATTAAATACTCTTCTACATGAATTATGCAGGAGAACCTCCTGTTACTAACATTATAAATCAATAACCCTATAGAGCATACTGATGACAAAAGAAGTATTTGGGATGTACAATATGTAAAAATACCGAGGGTCCCCTATCTCAACTGTTGGTTGGAGTGCAAACATACCAAATCCAGAAATGTTTACCACCATGAAAAGAAAGTTTGTGATGATCTAATCAAACGTTTTGACACTACATTACTTCGGGAATAAAGAAATCCAAACACAACCCACCTCTTCTGTAGAATTCAATCTCTACACCGAATTCAACACACTCAGTAATGAATCCCAAATCACCAAATGCAAGAAACAAATCCTAAAAACACAACCAAAGCAAAACTCCAATCCTCAAACTGGTACTGCCCCGCTAGCTCATCAGCTCCATGGCATATTGGCATTTACTCTAAAAGGAAATAAATCACAACTTTTCTCTTGCTCTTCATGGTATCTTCGTTTTCTTAACACCACCCTCAAATCCCCAACCATAAGATTATTACATCAAACTTTTCTTGTGAGAGAGAGAGAGAGAGAGAGAGAGAAGGCTATTCTTTCGACACATTTAACGAAACAAAGGAAGAAGGGTGTGCTTCTTGCTGTCTGGTCCGTGGGTTGAAAATATGGTTGAAATATGTCATCCAAGCACGCAAACCATGTCTTTTGTATTTACTGACGTGGAAGATAATGTTTACCACCCACTTAAACACAAGTTTATTTTAATTTACTCCAAAACAGGAAGGAAAAAAAAATTGGCATTTTCGAAGAAATGAAAGGATGTGGGAAAACAACCCAAACGGAAGGATATTGAATTGAATCTCAAATCCTTACATTGATAGCTGTCCAGGCATTGGAGAGTAAAATGAACAATTCTATGTGCCCAATGAAGCTTACTGACCCCATTGTGCAAACATCCACTTCATCCATGTAGATAAGCAATACTTGGAAAGATATTCGGGTAAATCCTCCTACAAAACAGAAAAAAGATTAGGATAGCGAGAAAACATAATTCCACTACGAATGACATGTAAATTAGAAGGACGTCCCAGTTTTTAAGTTCAAACGAGATCAAGTTTAAAGGACTGCTCAATTAATTCAAAACAAGAAACAGAAAAGAAAATAGGAAAATCAAAGCTAAACTGATTACGACCATTGCCCATGGATAATAAAATGGATCAATTATAAAATAAACCACTGAATTATGAGGCAAATTTCCATTTAGTACCCAATTTTCAAAATCTTTCAATGTCAACCCAAAGTTCGGAAACTTTTTGAAGGACAACCTACTCTCACTTTGACTGTCAGGTCAAACCTTGTGTGCATTCTGCTAGTGTGGGACCAAAGTTCTAGATGACGTGGACATCATCTGAGATACGAGCTAAGGCATTTTCAGGTTTCCACAAAAACTTTTCCGCCCAAATGTTGTACACTGGTAGTGGCCGCTCTAATTTACTCTCTCTTGGCAATGGGCCTTATCAAAGGTCACACGGGCCAAGCATGCAATGTTTGGGTGGGAAGGTTTTACCAAAAACCTGAAAGTTTCTATAGCTCAGATCTGCACATCATCTAGAGCGTGGGTGCCAAACTGCCAAGTATGGGCATAACATTTGACTAGACAGTCAAAGTGGCAGAGGCTTGACAATTAAATGATTATCGATGGGTTTGATATTGGATGATTTCGAAGATTGGATATTGAATACAAATTTGGATCACAGTTCAGGGGTGAATTTTGTAATGGACAAAATAAAAATATAAAATGAACTAATATAACAAGTACTATATTAGTGCAACACTTTACCCACTCAGCTTATATCAAATTATGCAAAGGTTTGATCTCAACCATCGGTGAAAAGACAAAGTCGCTGATCTACAATATGAAATCATGAATGAAGGAAATTAAACCAGTTGACTAAGCAATTGATATTAAGTTCCAGATCCTCCTAAACACACTGTGCAGTTCAATGAATTTATTTCCTTGACATGTTTTCAAGTACAATTATACAGATCATGGCCTACTGTAAGCTTGGTTCTACACTACGCATGTTTACTACAGAAAAGAGCTTACCAAAATATTCTATTTGGGTATGACAATATTAAAAGAAATAGTAGCATCCATAGTAGAAGAGTTCAAACAAGTGCATGGGTAAAAGGCAATTGCAGTGAAATGTAATGAGGTCAAAATGATTTATAGAGCACATAAGTAGAGTCTATGAGAAACTTACACTGTTCCATGATGCAGAATACTCATCAATTGAGAGCAACCAACTTCCAACATTAGATTGCAAATCCAGCCTATTTTTTGTGGTTCCCAAATCCAGCAACTCATTGTCGCTGTCATCATGATTGATGTCCCTTTTTCTTTTCCTTCTACTATGTTTTTTCCTGTGCTTAACTGTTTTGGATGCTTTACGATCCAAATCAGAAACACCACCTTCCAACACTCCATGATTATCTAGAAATAAATATCTATCTGATTTTCGGAAACTTATTTCATTATGCATAAAAAATAATTCCCAAGACTCGGGAGTCTGGCATTTTTCTGCTAAACTGTAATAGATAACCCATGACTGAAGCCCCAGCAATTTAAATGCTTCTATATTCTTCATTTTAAAGCAATCTTTGATTATTGAGGCCAAGCTACTGTCATTGTTTGGGATTCCGCAAATCTTTGAAACAATGTCTTCAAGTTTTTCTTTTTCCTCGTGGGCCTCTTCATCTCGTAGAAGTCGTAAAAGCTGGCGTCCATGATTAAAAACTGCATTTAACAGTAATATCTGATCAAAGCACCTAAAATCACTGCACTTAGAAAGTATAAGCTCAAACAAATAACTTGAGTCCATAGGATCCTTGAGCTCCATTCTAGGGTTGAGATTCTTATGAAGCATGTGAAGAAAATCACATAAGTCCCACTCATCAAGAGTAATAAGAAGGCGTTTGCACAACGAAGAAAAACATTCCTCCTTCAGATACTCACTTGTAACTTCCCATACATCTCTTGAATCCTCTTTATACATCAAATCAACAAAATATTCGACAAAATATTTTCTATCAACGAACAAAATTTCACCATCTTTAAGTGACTCAGAAAGCTCATTGGACAACCAAAATTCAGGGACATTTTCAAGGAAATTCTCCACAGTTGCCTGGACATCCAAATCAAGAAAGTAATGGGGCTTTGTAGCAACTACTGCTGGTGATTGCCCATGTTTTCCCTTCCACTCAAGCTCCTCCCAACAAATATCTCGATTAACAAAAGAAAATTGCGACAATGCCTTAGCACCAGGTCCATGGCCCAATCCACCGCCAGTTCTAGAAAACCATTGAGATATTCGTGTTGGATTTCCTGCATTTTCAACAATGATGTCATTATCAGAATTCCTAAAACATCCACATCATTGGAGGTTGGCCTGCTCACCATCCTACATCAACATATTTATCAATCTTCCAACAGGTATAAACACAGCAGTCTTTATCCATACTAAATATTACACAGGAATAAATATCAACATTATTGGTGATACAGAAAGTAAACGGAAAATGATGATATTCAATAGTAAAAATAATACATACAAGAAATTAAAGTTACTCAAAAAGAGGAAAATTAACTCAAACATGAACTGAATGTATGAAATGTAAAATTGACTTGCCTTCAAAGAATTTCTTAAGTATGTAACTTCTCTTGGCAATAATGGACCCTGCCTTATGTGGCCTATTCTCAAATATCATTTCTAGGAGCTGAGATGCGAAGCCCTTCTTCAGCGGCTTAGATCTCAGCAAGTTCGTAAGTAACTCACATTGATGGTGACGACCAATGGAACTTATGCCAGCTATCGTGTTACAAAGCCACAGACGAGCCTCTGATCGACCTCCAGATGCCATGACTGACCAAATAACAGATTCCAAATTACTCAAGAGAGATACTCTCATCTTGGCAGAATTGTCATCTCCATTGTCATTCCAGATGGGCTCTGATAGAAACAAATGAAGCATTATATATCCAAGGTTATCAAGGTGCTCAGCTCAAGCACCTTATCCCAAATAAATGATTCCAGAACAAAGTCCTGCATAAAACCAATAGCATTTTTCAATATGCATCACCTCGAGCAGGGGAACTTCAAGAACAGAAAATGAAATGATTATCACGCAATGAACTTAAACTACAACATATAACAGTCAAACCTCTATTAAAAAGAGAACATAGGAATCCCAGCAACATACGTTACCGGAATTACCAAGCCACGGATATGAACCCTTACACTTGTAAACACAACTAAGAGAATATAGATTTTCCCCGCAGAAAAAATTATCACTCTTCATTGAACTAAAACAAGGATAACAAATAGTTTGGTAAAGGGTCTTGAAGAACATGGGGAATCATAAAGTACGGCTGACTCAGTGACAGTATCACCTTCGTTGCACCTGGTGGCGACTTAAACTGAATAGGAGGCTGAGAGAAGAGAACAACTCGGTTTGTCAGATGAAAAATCTCGAACCGGGTTCTGACTCCAAATTTCTTAAGAAATTTTGGCCGGGCAATAATTCAGGCAGGGGCTTTAAACGTTGTAGGGGGAGAACGATGTCAAAGAGCGCGCGAGAAAACCAAAAGCAGGGATTCACGAAGCCATACTCAGATGCTCTGAGGAGGAGTGGGGATCAGCTAGCCCGATATCTAAGGAGTTGATTGAAACTGACATGCGGGAGGAATTGGGAGTCCTTTCTGAAATGGCTTCTGGGACTGAAGAAGAATCGTCAGAATCCGAGTCTACCAACGACACGGATTCTGCTGCAGTGGTTTAACTAAATATGCAGAGATGCTACAAGAGGCAGAACAACACAGAGACATTCGTACTACCCTCCAGACAAACTATTACTTCATCCCAAACATAACCAGAGACAGAAGAAGTAAAAAGCACAGCATAAACCCTCCCATAAAAAGGGTTTATTGTGCTTATATATACTCAAATATGCCAAAGGATTTGAAAGATTAACCAAACATGAAGAAAGACAAAGCATAAATCTAAAAATTACGAGTAGAAATAACCCTTAAAAAATTGAGATTCATTGCTGCAAGCATATAAAACCCAAAAAAAAATCAGGAAAAAAATTCACAGTATCCACCCAAGAATTCGAAGTAGAAATAGGAATGATGTTAGGTACCAAACCAAAATTAACACAGAAAAAAACCAGTAGAGATAAGAAGTTGAGAACTTCGAAATTCTATCAAGATAAAACCCAACCAATATTTGAAATAAATTCTTGCAACATGAAACGGGTGTTGCCATAAACTAAAGAAAAATAACAACAACAAATTCAATGAGATGGAGGGAGTGAACTGTGGCTTACCCTAGGCTATCATTTTAACTGGAAGAGGAGGGAGTGGAGGTTTTGCTCATTAACAGAAAGCTTTGTTTCTCAACGAAAAGACAAAAATGAAAGAAAAATATGAGTTGAGTTCATAAATTTTGAACAGCAGGATGGGCTTTTATCCACGTGGCGTTTGATAATCAAGTGAACCATTGCCCAATTTCCTATATATTCGGACGGCTTTTTATCACAAATGCTCCTTTAAGTTTATGAAATTGTCACGAATAGGGATTTTTTTGTGACATCAAAATAGTCCTCAACATCAAGGCCTTGTATCACAAATGGTCCATGCAGTCATAGTCTAAAATATTGATAATATCGACGAAATAGAGAGGATATTATCGTTTTTTCAGGTCACGGATATTTTGGAACTTATTCATGCACATATTGTTTAAATATCGATAATATCGAAAAATATCGATGTCGATAATTTCGCTCACACTTCAGCAATATTTTGTCAAAATATTGCTATAATATCGAAAATATCAAAATATTGATGTAATGGAAAAAAAAACACAAAGCACACACGCAAAGGGGATTCGAATATTTTGTCAAAATATTGCTATAATATCGCTATAATATCAAAATAATATCAAAAATATCAAAATATTGATGTAATGGAAAAAAAAAACACAAAGCACACACGCAAAGGGGATTCGAACCCCTGCCATTTCACTCCTCCAACGTCTTAATCACCATATTGCTTATATTTTTGTGATAAAACGCAAAGGAGAACTCTATGTGGTAAGTCACTCATATATCTTATTATACAATATATAAAGTGTAAAATATTGTAGTAAATCATTATATATAAATGATTATGGTGTGTTTAATCTTCTTTAATTAATTACTACATATTTTCTACACTCATAGTGTTTGTTAGCTCGCTATATAATCAACTTAAATCAGTTAAACCGATCATGCAATGCATTTCCTTCCAATTTTTTGTGATAAACTAATAGCTAATTGACTAAATAAACATCTTCCAAAGTTTCAATAAAAATTTCCAAGTTTTTCTTACAATTTACGTGATTTTTATTCAATTTTTATCGATATCGATAATATCCCTATATTTCCATCGAAATTTCCATATTTTTGAATTATCAATATTTCTAATACCATCAATATTTTAGACCTTGCATGCAGTCAGAAATTATGTTAAGTGTCTGGTGTAGAAGATAAGTAGAGCCCATATGTCCAGTCACATCGTGACATTTGAATTAAATAGATAAATATTTTTTTATTAATGAAAATCCATTAAAATAAAAATAAAAATTTATTTTTCTGCAACTTCCCACTTCTCCCACTCCGTATCTCTTCCCCTCTCTGCCCTCTCTCTCCACCACCCTATGCCTCCTTTCTCTCCCCCATTATCCTCTCTCTCCTCCCTCTAGCTTCATTTTCTTTCCCTTTGCCCTCTCACCCTCTGTTTTCTCTACCCCTCTGCTCCCCTTTCTCCTCCATGTGTTCTCCCTCTGCTTTTTATTCTTGCCTGCAATCTGACGACCCCATCCTTACCCACAACCCACACCCAACCCCACCCTCTTCCTATGTGTATGTTGCAAAATAATCCCTTGCATAAGGGCAATTCCACACATTTTCCTTCACGCAAACATTTATTCAAACAACTTTTAAAAAAATATTTAAAACAAAGGAAAATGGATAGCTAAGAGGGAGAGTAGAGGAGAAGAGAAAATACAGAGAGGAGAGTTTTTATCCTAGGTTGGTTGACTATTTGGTTCTATCAATGGTCCCCTATACGTTTTTTGGTTGTATTGTGGTCCTTATTGATAATGTTTTTCGGCTCCATTTTGTGATTGTTGGCATTTAGTCTAAAAAGTCCACATATTTAGGGTTGGTGTGTTGAGGTTCAAATGTTTTTATATGTTTACATATGAAGATGAATTCTTTACAATTCGAATGCATCATGGTGGGAAATGGTTTGAAGATTGCTATAAGGATGGTTATGTGACATGGTTTGATTATGTTGATAAAGATGCATTATCTTTATTTGAGATAGATGGAATGGTGGAGACATTGCGTTATGATGGCTACACACTGCACTATTACAAGGAACCTGACAAGGACTATTTCAATGGGTTACAACTATTACAAACTGATGAAGGAAGTGGTACAAATGGGCAAGTACGTTCTAGGAACTAGAGAAATAGACATGTACCTGGAACACATGAGTCCAAAAGATTGCGCACAGAAGATGAAGAGGTTATATAGGTTATATGAAGGCAAACCAAATAGAGGGGTGGTGATTAAAGAGATAGAGGAAGAGCATGTCTGTCAGCAATATTTCATTCAGAAGAACAGTTAATGATCACACTCTTAATGGTGGTGTCCATGCTTCTAATGAGGGGGATGTAGGTTTGAGAAATAAGGAGCAGTTTTCTGCAGCATAAGAAAACTACAATGATAGTGATGAAGATAATGGAGTTGAGGGTGACGGACATGAAGATGGTGATAGTGAAGTTGAAGGTGGTGAAGTTGAAGGTAAAGATGGTGAAGTTGAAGGTGAACATATTGCAACAGAGGATGGTGATGAGGATGAAATTGACAGTGACTTTGTTGACAACGATTATAGTCTAGATGAGGATGAGAATGAGAACATTGGGATAGGAGATGATGTTTATGATCCATTGGCTGCAACAACTAAAATAGGACACCGTGAATAAGAAAGACCAAGTGAGCATGAGGCTTTCACTGAGGTTGATCCTAGAGACATGGATGGTGTTGGTATTGAAGATGCAATAGAAGGATCCAATGGTCTTGATAATGTGCACTCAGATGATTCCGACTTTGAAACTACTCAGAGAAGGATTTTCCTTGAGTATAATGCAGCTGTGCACATGGATGTCTCATCTTTTGAGGCTAAAATTCAAGAATGCATATGAGTTTAGAGAGGCAGTGTGTTCATATTCAATTAAGCATTGGGCACCATTAATCAAGTTTACAAAGAATGAAAATAGGCTAGTCAGTGCAAAGTGTTTCAACAACTGCAGTTGGAGAATTTATGCATCTAAGATGTACAATGAAGATTCAATGCAAGTTAAAGGGAGTTCATACATGTGGCAGGATATGGAGGGAAAATAGGAATTGTAGAGTTCCTTGGTTCATGAAGAGATATGTGGACAAGTTTAGGGTTAACCTAACAATGCATATTGACAGCTTCATGCAAACTGTTAAAGAGGAGAGAAATGTTGAGATTAATGTAGGGGTGGCAATTTCCGATACGACTCGTTACACAACTCTAAACTCGCACAGAAAAAACACGACCTGAACTAGCACGATTAATAATTGGGTAATTTTCGTGTCAACCCATTATGACCCGTTTAATAAACAGGTGAGTTTCGAGCAAGGTCTAAAATATCGATGGTATTGGAAATAAAGTAGAAGTTAGAGGTTGGAGCTTGTGTTTTCTTAACTTAGAGGTAGCTTTGGAAACAAAGTAGGGTTTCTTGGGGGGCCTTTACAGAAGATTGATTTAATTAAATTTTGTGAGCTCCATATTATGTGTGATATTATAATGGATGTTCTTGATATTGTATAATGTTCTTGACATCGGATACTTATATATTGTTAACCATTTGGTTAATGTTGGCATAATTATATATGCATTGGTGATGTTTTAAATGGTTACATTGTTGTGAGATACATGGGATATGTGAAAGGCTTAATTATATCATGTCATGGAAATTGGTTGGAGTTGTTGGCTTAAGAAAATAATGATGGAAAAGAGGGTAATGGAAATAGTCTTTTGTGTAGGTGAGTCTAACTCTTGGCAGGTACTAGGTCTCAGGGATTTCACAGTGCACATGATTTTTATTGGGTGATTCCGGACTGGAGACATGGAGTTAGACAAGATGATTAACAAAAGGGGAATTATGGGATGATTGAGATGGGTGTTAGTTCATATAAATGGGCATTCGGGACCAAGTGGTATAAGCATGGTATGTGACGTGCAAGTCTGCTTGTCTAGTTATATGAATTAACGGGAGTAGAAGAAGAGAATTCATGCATTAATTTATTAATGTGATATTTGGTTGTGTGGTTGCATGTCATTTAATTTATTTATATCAATCTACTGTGATAAGGTCTAATGTCCCTACTGAGCGGTGGTTGCTCATCCCTCACCTTATTTCATTAAGACAATGACTAAACCAGTTGAGGCTGAATTAGATAAGAGTGATAGAACTTTATTTATTTCTTATAAAGTTGTAAGATTTTGGAGCTATTTTTATAAGAGAAGTTTATTCTAAACCCATGTTTCGACTTCTTTTTATTTTATTTTACTTTTTATTTTCTCACGCATAGTCTCCATCGACCCCCCAGTTCGGGACGTTACAAAGTTTGAGTATTATCACTTTAAAAAATTTGATGATTCTGACAATACTCATACCATTATTTAGTTGGATGAATCAACACTGCTTTGGGTGGCCTGTAGGGATGAGCTGGACGTGGTATATGCCTAGAGACTCACAATTCAATTTAGATATCATAAAAGACATATTTTTGGTATGCATGTAATGTGAATGTTAATATATCACACTAAGAAACGTATATATGTTCTATTCTTTTGGTATATCAATGTCAATATTTATGTGATATATTATGTAGTTTTAATTGCTTAATATTAGACAATCAGTTATTAGTATATTGTAATGTTAACCTTGAGGATTAACAAGGGAAGATTACTATTTGCTGGATATGTAATTAAAAGATGGTTCTAGCTCCTCCTCTTACGGTGGTCCTGATTCATTGCTTGTCATTCAAATATTTCCAAATAGCTTAAGAATTCTGGTGGGATATGACCTTTGGTAGCATTCTTAATTTTCCTATTCACATTCACAACTGCCTCTAATTTAGTAGTTGGTTTCGTAAACCAACTTAAAACTTATGAAATATGACCTAGCTTTTGATTGGGAATTGTTTGATCGTCTTTCTCCGAGGAAGAGGCGAAACATAATCAACTTGAATTCAGGATAGCTATTCGAAATCTTAGTGAAAGACTGGATTTGTTATCTCATGTTTGCTTAATGTTCCAGTTCACATTCACTTCTCTTTGTCTTTGGTTTAGTAGTTTATTACTTGTAGCAAACTTGCTTGATGCTTTATTATATGGTAATGGTGGGATAAATTAAACATAATTTGGAGTGGCTTGGCTCAAGGCCGGTCCATTGTTTTTGAAGGCTCTGTGCAAAAATGAAAAATGAGGCTTTTTTTGTTTAACACATGCCTCATTTTGGACAAAAATTATAATAAAAAGTTTCAAACTTAGGTGGTAAGTAGATTAGTTTAAGTAAAAAAAGGCATGTTATATGAAAGATAAAGAAAAAGATCCAAAAAATTCAAAAACCATTAGTTTTTCACATAAAAGGCTTTTTTTGGCTAGTTTGTGGACTAGAGGTGTGTAGGAGGCCTCATTTTTTTAGGGCCTTGTGCCGGCACCCAGCCCACATACCTGTGGGCTGGGCCAGGCTTGGCTACTAGATAGAAATATG
This sequence comes from Prunus armeniaca, assembly GCA_903112645.1. NCBI lineage: Eukaryota > Viridiplantae > Streptophyta > Magnoliopsida > Rosales > Rosaceae > Prunus > Prunus armeniaca. The sequence goes on from CAEKDK010000002.1 coordinate 5,795,755, forward strand.
GATGCAATTTTATCTCAAAGCATTTAATTTTGCGCAACGTGTAAAGAATGAGATGTTTGGTGTGGCCCAAAAGCCTGCCTTGTGGACGCCCAAACTTGGCACATCTATCCAGAATTATGCCTTGTGCCCCATAAAGCCAAGCTTTTTGTTTTATGTCCCATTTTATTGTGGCTTAGATATTCTAAGATGACATTCTAAGCAAGGTCTAAAATATCGATGGTATCGGAAATATCGGTAGTCTAAAGACACAGAAATTTCGATGGAAATATCGGGATATTATCGATATCGATAAAAATAGAATAAAAACCAAGGAAATTGTAAGAAAAACTTGGAATTTTTTGTTGAAACTTTGAAGGATGTTCATTTAGTCAATTATCTATTAGTTTATCACAAAAAATTGGAAGAAAATGCATTGCATGATGGGTTTAACTATTTAAGTTGATTATATAACGAGCTGACAAACACTGTAAGTGTAGAAAATTTGTAGTAATTAATGAAATAAGATTAAACACACCATAATAATTTATATATAATGATTTACTACAATATTTTACACTTTATACATTGCATGGTAAGATATATGAGTGGCTTAGTACCACATAGAGTTCCCCTTTGCGTATTATTACAAAAACATAAGCAACATGGTGGGTTAAGGCATTGGAGGAGTGAAATGGCAAGGGTTCGAATCCCCTTGTGTGTGTGTTTGTTTTTTTTTTTTTTTTTTTTTTTTTTTTCTTTTTTTTTTTTCCTTTACATCGATATTTTCGATATTATAGTGATATTTTGACAAAATATTGTTGAAGTGTGAGCGAAATTGTGAATATCAATATTTTCAGATATTATCGTCAATGTTATCGATATTTATACGATATGTGTATGGATATGTTTCGAAATTTCTTTACCCGAAAAAACGATAATATCCTTGATATTATCGATATTTTAGACTATGGTTTCGGGTCAACCTGCCAATCCTTTTAAACCCCTTGCCTCCCTCTCTCTTTTCTTTTCCTTCTCACCTCTCTCTCTCTCTCTCTCTCTCTCTCTCTCTCTCTCTTTTCTTTCTTTTTCACCCGTTGTTGGAACATGAAATTTCGGGTCCTCCAACAAGTAATCTTGTATTCCATGTTGAGAAGCTAGACACCATCTACAATTATCACCATAGAGTGAGGAGGAGGTAACTGCAAGAAAACACTCCGACGCTCAAGTCAGTGTTTGTTCATGAATACTACAGTAGAATCAATCATACCTCTCCTCACTTATGCTGGGAAATTAATTGGCCTTTTATAGGCACTAAACCCTTAGACTCCAAGTCCTATATCCCATATTTATCTCCATATTCTATGGTAGTGGATATCATGTTATTTGATTCCCTCAACTTCCTCAGATTTAGGGTTCATGAGAAGTGGCTTGTTACTTGGGCCTTAGTTTTTGCTCCCACAGATGTCCCATTTTCTCTTTCTAGACACGTGTCTAAGGCGTAGAGAAAGAAAATATTCTTTGTGGGAAGAACACTTTGATCATGAGCATGTCAAATTTCATGGATATGGTGGCCTTCAGCAATGAGTTTGGTTTTCAACCTTAAGCTTGATCATCTTTGGATTTGGCCTTTGGCCAAGAGTTTGGTCTTCGACCATGATTTTGTGTCTGACCTTCAACCACAAATATGGTCTTCTACCATGATTTTGAATTTTTCCTTCAGCTACAAGTTTTGCCTTCGATATGGATTTGGCCTTCCGCCTTAAGTATGGTCTTCCACCAAGTTTTGTCTTCGACATGAATTTGGTCTTCGGTCACAAACATGGTCTGGACCATATGAATTTGAATTTCATTCACGCTCATGGTCTTCGAACACTTGAATTTGACTTTCAGTCGCAAGCATAAGTTGAGTATTGGCATGCTCTCTATTGGTTTAGAGTGCATGTGTTTACTAACTACACATTGTAGCTATCGTTAAGCCTCTGTTTATGTTGATTTTGTCGTTAGTTTCATAAATTGTCATCATATAGAAATAGGCTTATGGCCTATCTTGAGTGGTGCAGTAGTTGCCCCCACCACACAAATGTATTCTAAAGGTTAACAGGCTGCCAAATTCTAACCACACAATAATAATGTTAATTTCATCAACAAAAATCAGTTTCAATTCATATGCATTCTAAAGCTTTGTCCATGGATGGATCAATATAGAGGCTTAGTAGCATCTAGTTAATGCACATATGATTGTATTAAAATTCACGCATAGAGCCATATATAAATGTTTCTCAACTCCCAACTGCAAGAAGAATAAAGAAAAATACCTTCGAATTTTCTACTCACACACCTTTGTGGTCATGGCTTCATCAAACAAAATATTAGCCTTTGTAAAATTGTATGGGGTATACTATAGACTCATGGGTCATAAGAGACCAGAATTATTATTCTTTATGTCTCATGCATGCAATTCCTATGCAATAATCACTGGGATATTTGTAGTGTAAAGGAAAAGTTGGACCTGCACATACGTGGATTACTGAGGCAGCCATGATCTTTGAGCCTAAAACACAAGCCGTTGAATTCTGGCAGTGGTGAGATTTAGGCCTAAAGGGAAATGGACAAAGCAATATAGCCTTGTTATATTTTCAGTTCAAGGCATTGCGCTAGCTAGCATCTTCGTCTGGTCTTGATAAATTTTTGCATTGTTTGTCTTATGGATAATTCTTTGATAGTGATTAAAGTGTTTCTCATTGTTGAGGCCCAAAAAAGTCATGGGAAGTCCAAAGACATTTAAGCCCAATATAACATATAATGATGGTCATGTGTTAATTAATCCAAGCTTTATTTTGGGAATTAATTTATTAAATAAATATAGAAATAGTGTACATGCCATGCTAAACCAATAATACATTTTTCCTATGCCAATCACCTACCAAGCTCACATGAACCCAAGTCATGTGGTTTACAGGTCTTGCACGAGGGATTGTGGTGTGGAAGGTTACGGAGGTCCATAAGGCCCATGGAAGCTCTTGGATAATGGAGACCTTGGGCTAGCTACTTGGAAGCACCAAAGTCCAAGCCCATTACTTGGAGTTCTCCAATATGGGTAAGTAAATGAGATTCTTCAAGCATTCCCTATTACCCACTGGAAACAAGTCAATTTCGACACTTACTTTTACCCATAGGAAATAGTCTTTTTTCAATGCCTACATTTACCTATTAGAAATAAGAATGTCCCAATGCTCCCTTCTACCCGTTGGAAATACACTAATCAAAATGAATTATGAGATAGTTCTCATCTGTATAGTCCATCCAAGTATAAATTTGTTTGTTCCAGCTCATTGTTTTCAAGAAATGTAGTTTGTGCTCTGCTGTTCTTCGCCCTTGCCTTTTATTTTCTCTGGGCATTTTTCTTCTCTTCCTTGCTAATATTTGGTTTGCATCATTTGCCGTAGACATGTCATTGCATATCCCATTTGATACCGATTTGGTCCTAGATGATTATGGGCAGCCACGAGTTTTGTTGGGATAGTGCCATCATCTCTATGAGTCTTTGCAAAAGGATCCTAATTTTTCTTCATAATAGAGGCTATGACATTGAGAAACCCATGAGTATGTCAAAGAATCATTTGTTACTATAAGAATAATCAAACTTCTTACTTGAAATCAAAAGTAATAAAAATCATATGCGTTAGAATTTCAAACTTGTGTTCGTGGAATTGCTTTTGAAAATTTGAATGCTTGGTTTGTGTACTATGCCTAGCAACAATAGAGAGAAAATCAGATAAATCCATGTGACAACCCTATAATAGGCATAAGAAACATCGGTGCCCCCAATATGTTCTACATAATAGATGGATTGGCATGAATAATAATAAAAGAAATAATCGAACTCAAGGGCAGCCCCAAAATAAACATGGTATATATGCCCTTTTGTTCTCTGGTCAGACGACATAGAGGAAAATATCAAGGTTTGAAGCACTCAGCATCATAGCCCCAACATTAGGAGTAGCGCCAAGGACATCGGTCCTAACTGACCTAGAAGGGACTGACGTCGACCCATGAAAAGCTGTTGGCGAGGTCCTGCGATGGGGGAGGTAATCCATCGGAGGACGATCATCATGATGCATACCCTGAAATAGTTCATAGCCAGCGAGATCAAATCCAAACTCATCGTCATAATCATCTGAATCCCCTACGAAGCGGTGCTCAGGGAGTTGCTGACCTTGGACCCAACGCCATCTCGACCCTGATCTGTTTGTTATTAGCCTGATACTCCAAGTCCCTATCGCGTGAAGCATCCACCAGTTCCTTCTTAAGGTGATCAACCTCGATCAGTGTAGTGCTTTGGATGCTTCTTAAGCTCTGCAACTCTCCTAGCTGCTCGTCAAGCTCAGTTTCATATTCCATGATGCCCTTCTTGCTGAGCTCGAAGGTCACAATCTTCTCGCATATCTCATGGCTTATAGCCTGGAACCTTGCCATTTATGCGTTGCCAATTCTAGCCATCTGCAAGACATATGAAAATGAGCATTAGGCAGCTATAATAAGACATGAAAAACATATAACATCAGCACAAACCCTAAACATTATCGTACCGCACTCAAGCAGTGTGATTGGTAGCCTCACATCTGTTCATCAGTCATGGCCATGAAGTCATTCTCACCCAGTGAGCTAGTAGGAGTGGAAACACATGGGACTTGCTAAGGTCGATAGGAAGGAGTACTTGAGGCGGATGCGGCATTAGGCGAACACAAACCCAAAACGACCTGCAGAGCATGGCATGACTTCTTCGCAAACCCGGATGGCTTGGTCTTTTTTCCCGATCTCCTTTCCCTATGGCTCGGGATTGATAGTGAACGTGGTGTCGACATATTTGAATGATCAGACTCAAACTCGGATGCGTAGTCCTTGGAGCTGCTATGCTAAGCTAACTTAGCCTTCCTTTCTTGAAAATTGGCCTGGATAAGGGATGCCGAATCCTTAGTACAACAAAGCTCAATGCTGAAGAAACAAATGTTCTTAAACAAATCTACTCCGTGCAGGTTCCAATTAGCCAAAATGAATGAGAAATAAATCGTTGTGCGACGAGCAATGGAGATATAGATAAGAGCCACACGGTCCACAAAGGAGTGGCATCCCACCTCTGACCTACCAAGTTCTCCTCTAACCAAGCGATCTAATCCTCATGAATCATGTACCTTTTGTCCAAAAGAAGCGCTGCTAAGAAAAAAGGTTAGTCAGACCCACAAAAAGAAAATAAATTATATTCAAAAAGCATAAATCATTATACCATATTTTGAGCCAAACGCCGATGGGATAAACATGTTAAACATCTCAAGCGCCGCCCACTTCCTAATGGTTAAGAGAGGTTGGTTTTTTCAATACTTGATGGATTTGGGTTTACAAGAAAATATCTTTTTATTAGACCCAGGTGTAAAAAAGAAATAGTGACTTTCTCCCATAGCAGAAGATAAATCGTGGAGGTAGATGAAATCCTTAAGGTAAGGGACACACCCCCACTTCAACCCGATGGCCAGAAAACCGGATATAAGGAGATAAGAATTTGGGTTCAATTGCATGGGGTAAAGACCCAAAAAGAACAAAAGGGGATGAAGTGGAAACCTGATGTACTCTAAATGGGCCGGCAAAAAAATTAAGGAGCCTTCAGGGATACCAGGACCAATGTACATGTTTGACCCCAAAGGAAAAGGATCGATACTCACGTCGTCGGGAACACATCCTTTGGTGCGAGCCTTAAGGATCTCGTAATTCGGTGGGGCACCGTTAGACTTGGGCCAAATCTTGTGCCTCAACATGAAAATAGCAAAGATGGAAATAATACTTACTGGGTCTTAGCAAGAACAAGAGCCCTCGTATGATCTAGACACATGCACACATCAACAGAATTTCAAGTGCACAGAACGCTTTCCCTTCCCTTCACGCCTAGAGCCTATCTGAGGAACAAAAGCAAATTATGAATGGTTTTGAGAATGAAAGGTATTTCTATCGCCCAACCTTTTATAGCAGAAGGCATGAGCATTAGAGAAAAATATATAACAAAGGTCATAGGGAGAAGTTTTTTTTCAAAAGTAAGGATAAGAATTGATACGGCCAAATCAGATATTCACCTTAGGCTTTCACAACAAAGGCCTGGTCTAATATGACCAATCAAAGCTATTTTACCCATCGCATGCGTTTCCCTGACAGAACGCTGCATGCACTTCTTAAACAGACAAAAAGACAAAAGAATGCAACATGTATAGGCAATAATTGGTGCCATATAATGAGTACCATATACGGAGCTAGGCTTATTCTTTTTATCACGCAAAGACGAAGTTATGGACCGGATTGGTTGAAAATCCAAGAGAACGATTCAAGATTGCATGGTATGAGCCAAAGTGCATGATATAAAGTGTTGCATGTGAAGACATGGACAAAGACAATGGTGCATGAAAAAGCAACGTGCATAGATGAATGGCATTTTTATTTGAGTTTGACCAAGAACCCAAAAAAAAAACCCAAGTCAAGGACTACTTGGGATCAGTTGAAAAACCAAAGGCACTGGGGTCCAAAGGGTCAGCTCAAGTGCAACCACTATAAAAAAGATAAAATAAAAAAAATAATCCAAACTTGTAGGCCATTCGTATCGGCTTAAGAGCAAAGTGAAAAACCAAAGGCTCTGGGGTCCATGGAGTCAGCTCAAGTGCAAGAAGAAGAAACCCAAAAGCTAGGGTCCATTTGGGACCGGCTAGCAAAGAGAAGAGAAAAGACCATGGGGGCCACCAAATCATCTGAAGCACAAGGAGAAAGCTCATTTGGGGCCCACGAGATCGGCTAAAATGCAAACTCCCTAGGGTCCACTCCATGCGGGTTGGTTCTGGGCATGCAACAAGCAGATCAACTGTGGGTTTGCACTTAGCAGAGTGTCAGCCCCACTATTGGGTTTGACGCTCATGCATTGGGTTCCCACACAATATTAAATTTCAACCATCCCTTGTGCATGTGGGTTCAACACGGGGATTAGGCCATTGAATGGGTTTGGCAATAATACGGTTGTTATTCAGACTTAGCAAGTCCAAGAGAGGAAGAAGAATTGTGGCAAGCTGAGATGAGGAAACTCCAAGAAATTAATGGTTTAGTGTACGGTTGGGTAAACAACTTAGATCCACACCAGTGGTGTAGATTTTACTTTAAGACTCACTCAAAGTGTGATACTCTTTTGAATAACCTCTGTAAGGCTTTCAATGGTTCTATAACTGATGCAAGAGACGCTCCAATATTAACACTGCTTGAGAGGCTAAGGTATTATACAATGTGAGAGTGAAAGCATACAGTAGGTCCAAGAGTTTTTAAAGTTGTTGAGACTCACAAGATGGAATCTGCTTGGTGCATTCTTAAGCTGGCTGGGGAGAGGAAATATGAAGTCATAAATCATGGTGGAAGCCAAGTTGTGGTTAATTTGGCAAGGCACAGTTATTTTTGAAGGCAATGAGATATTAGTGGGATCCCATGTAAGCATGCTTGTGCTGCAATAGGCCAAAGAAATGGAGTCACTTTCAATATGTTGCTGATTGTTACAAGAAAGAAGCTTATATGAAAGCTTATAACCCAATTGTTCACCCAAACAAGCCAGGATTTGTGGCTTAAGTCTAATCTCCCACCTCTGCTGCCACCTAAAGATCATAACAGCTTGGAAGGCCTAGGAAGAAGAGGATTCCATCAGCTGGTGAGGCTGAAAGATTTAAGCTTAATGAAACAAAGTTGCAAAGGTATCACACTAAGATCAAGTGTTCGATATGTAAACAAGAAGGCCACAACAAGAGGAAGTGTCCAAGTAGAGAAGAATGAGCAAGTAGTAGTCAAGTTAATTTTCATTCATATAACTGATGTCAATTTTTGTGGTTGCTTTATGTTGGGGTCTTTTTCCGTTGGAAGGCTCATCCGGGCTTGTTGATTCTTGGACTGCCATTGAGTGATAAATTAAGCCTTCGTTGCCATTTTTTCTGAGTTAGCGAGAACTAGGCCCAAAGCATCCCGAGGGAAAAACATGGGGGGGGGGGGGGGGGGGGGGGGGGGGGGGGGTACTTGTTCTTCTTCCAATAGTTGGGTGTTTTGTGCTGATGTTTCCGACAACTAGACGAAGAGTTGGATATGGTGTATTGATGTTGCACAGGCTTGGCATGAGAGTTTGCTTTGGTGATTTAAGATACTACTAGGCTTAGCATGAGAGTCTTGTGGCGTGGGAGCTAAGAGAAATTGAGTATAAGGAAAGGATTACGGCTTGAGATTTTGGGTGTTTTCGGCAGCTAGACGAAGAGCTTGCGATGTCTGCATTTCTTACCAAAAAGGTAATGACTATGGTTTCAACTTAGCTTGAGAGGATGGGAGTTTCAGATTTAGGATGGAGCTTTTTGTGCGAGAGAGAGAGAGAGAGAGAGAGAGAGAGAGAGAGAGAGAGAGAGAAAGAGAGAGCGAGAGAGAGAGATAAAGGATATGACCACGCCCTTGCCTATCCATTTCCACCTTCCTCTTCCTTTCTCACTCTTTTGGTACCAAATCAGCTAGATCAAAGTTTCAAAAGAAAATCAAAATAAAACAAAAGGGGTTCTAGCAAGCTCTATCAATCCAGAAAATGAGGTTCACGAGGGAAAAGAAAAGGGGACACATGGCACTGAGGGGTGTAGATGTTTCAGGAAATGGTTGTGTTAAATTGATTCAGGAGTTGAATTTTTGGCTGTGTTAAAAAGTTAATCACAAGGGAGAAGGATTTCTCCTACACACACAATTATGATGTTATAGGGGTTCAAACCTGAGATCTCTATTCTACAAGACGTCACAGCCTTTCTCCACTGGGCTAGACTCGGTTGGTGATTCAAGAGTTGATTAACTGAGAATACAAAGAGCAAAAACAAGCAAAATGAAAGCGTTATTGAAAATGAGATTTGGAAACGTTTAAAATTAAAAAAATACAAGGAAAAAAACAGAAGAGGCAAGCTGTTATTTTTGGTCAATGTATTTTATCATTTTTAACGTTGGTCCATAGTTTCAATTTTATCTTCTTCTTTTTTTGCCAGCATAGTTTGAATTTTACTATTTTAGTTTTCAATTCGAAGAAATTCAAAAACGTATTTTTATTTTTATTTAATTCTTCCTAATTTTGTAAAGTTTTGACAACGTGTTCACGAGGGATATTTCAATCCATTCGAACCATCCAGTGATAAAACATAAGCTCGAATTATTTTCATTCACTTTATGCCTGATTTTTGAGCTTAGAGTTTTGTGAAAAAAATTATCTTTGGGTTAAAATTTCAGTGAATTGGAAAAAAATTTACTCAAATGGATCATAATACCCCTCCCGTGAGTGAGGGGTGGTAAAAAAACATAATGAAATTGAGTGGGATTTGAATTGGAATGTGTATTGAAACTACGGAACAAAAATGGTAAATTGATAAACTACATTAAAAAAAATGACTTAGGACTCGTTTGACATGCTTTTCTAAGAAGTATTGCTTCTCTAGGAAGCACTTTTGCCCTAACGCAGGGTGTGCACAGTGCATAGTTTAACTGTTCTCGGGTCCAAATAGTTTTCCCCTCTACCGAAAAAGGAAAAAACCGAAAAGCCCAGCAAAAACCCTGGTTACCTATTCGATCCCAATCTTTCCGGTCTGGCTAGAACGGGAAATTTGTGTTACAGTGTGAACATCGGCTACCAAAATGGCTAACATTGTCCTCAGAAATCTGCATTCTTTAGTAACAAAACGCCTTCTTGCAACATTACCAACGCCTACATCTGCATTATGTTCATCTTTTACAGTTGAGTACCTGGTGCAGTCATGCCGGCTTCCTTTAGAATCTGCAATCTCAACCTCCAAGAAGCTCCAGATTGATAAGAAGCAAACCCATCGGATAGATTCTGTGCTCAAATTCTTGAAATCCAACGGATTTGATGATGCCCAAATCGCCAAATTGATCACCAAGCGCCCCACAATCCTCCATTACAAGGTACTCAACAATCTGGAGCCCAAATTCAACTTTCTCATTGAAAATGGCTTTGTGGGTCAGAATCTGCCAGAGCTCGTTTTATTGAATCCAGTCGTTTTGAGTCGGAGTTTGGATTCTCACATAAAACCAGCAGTTCAATTTCTCAAGAAATTGCTTTCAACCAATGATATGTTGGCGACGGCCAAGCGCTCTTCAAGGCTGTTAAACATTGATAGTGAGGGTACAATTCAACCCAATGTGGCCCTTTTGCAGAGTGAAGGTGTTCCCCTTGATGTTTTAACAAAACTGATAGTGTTTCAGCCAAGGACCATTATGCAAAATGTTGACAGAATGGCTTATGTAGTTAGAACAATAAAAGATTTGGGCATTGACCCAACTGATCCGATGTTTGTCCGGGCTCTTCGAGTTATGATCTCTATGAAAGAGTCAACATGGAAAAGGAAAATTGAATTTTTTAAGAGTTACGGGTGGTCTGAAGATGTTGTTCTGTCAGTTTTTAAGCGCCAACCATTTTGTTTAGCTTGTTCGGAGGAGAAACTTGGGAGAGTCATGGATTTCTTTCTGAACACTGTGAAGTTGGAACCGGAGACTATGATTGCCAATCCCATGCTTCTTATGCATGGTTTTGAGAAAACAGTTCTACCAAGGTATAATGTTTTCAAGATTTTGGTTTCTAAGGAGCTGATTAATAGGGACAAGAAGAGGCTGTCTTGGTTGATCACACAAGGTGAGAGGAGATTTTTGGATAGTTATGTTCTTAAGTATTTGAATGAAGTCCCAGACCTACTGGAGATATACCATAGTTCTAAGGAAGAGACAATAGAGATTCCTTAGTGCAATAGTAGGTGGACCTGTGAAATTTTGTATTGAAATATTGTCTCTTTGCTCTGGATTTAGAGTTCTTTTTTTTACCTGTAATCATTTAGATTTGTTTGGTTGACTCTCGTTTCCTGATTCGTTATACGTGTTCATTCACATTATACAACTTTTTCCCTAATATCAGGCAAATTCTTTGGTAGGATGATTATTTAAGAAAAAACAAGGCACATAAATAATAAAAAGCGAAACTCCATCTTCATGCACTTAATTGGTTTAAGAGCATGTTTGGACTGCGATTGCTACTAGCTATACCTTCTGTTGGTATCATGAAGTCCTTGCTGCATCTGTTGAGAAGTGAAGGAGAACACTGTTTTAAACATAATCAGTTAGTTTCGACTGCCCATTGTTCTTTTACTAATAATTTTATATTTCCAGTGGATGAGGTTGCTGCGATGGATGTTTCTGAATTTGAAACAGCGTTTGAAGCAGAAAATTGTGGTGTTTGATCTAATGTTTTTGCAACAAGTTGGGCAGATGAAAGAGTTCATTAAGTTAAAACTATACCGCATATTAATCTCGCTTAAAGTTCAGGAGGATAATTTTTTTGGATAATCTTGATTTTTCTAATGGATACAGTCCTTGTACATAACTTTGGTTTTCTAATGGTGTTGGTACTTTTAGGATAATCTTGATTCTGTACAGGGTATTTTTGTGTGTCCTCTGCTACGATGGATTTTTTCGGGACTGAAAAGGACTTTATTGCAGCCAAGAAATGATGTTGCTGTTTGCTGTAATGTTTTCAGAATGAGGACAGCAGAAGAACAACTGCGCCTCATTGAGAAATGCTTGAGATCCTTTGGTAAGAAGATGGTGGGGGATTTACTATGGATCACATACGTTCAAAGGCTCCAGTGCTGGTAAATTTTAAGATAAGGGTCATCTCTAAGAGGGGATATTTTTGTTGCCTGCACGAGTGATCACAGCTGGGTAGGTCATGGTTGTACATTACCGAATACAGGGGCAGTATGTACATGTATGAAATATGGTGAATAATATTTTAATATCCCTTCTTAATGATGTTTTCTTTAAGAATGCCTCTTCTGTCATCTTAGCTATATTAAATCATCAGCCTTGCATTATCTCATGAGATTCTTAACTAACATTAAATGCATACCCAATTTGAATTCATTTAGCCAGGCTCTCCCAAAGTTAAAATGCTTGGATACATTATCATTGTACTTGTACGTATTGGTATACAGGTCTAATTTTACCAACAAACTAGGATGCTTTTTGAGACTGAAGTTACTTTTCTTGCTTTTCCCTGTATTAGTATCCTTACTCTTAGAATTAGAAGGCCCATGGTGTTTGCATATGATTTCACCAATTGCTTTCATTATTCTGAAACTTGTTGAGGGAGTAGTCATGGCCAAAAGTGATGATCACTTATTTTGGAAAAGAAATTACTTGTCTCCTTCCATATAAAGAGTCATTCCTCCATACAGTTTGACATATGTGCATGAACTTTTCTTTTGTACTTCTGATGGATTATTTTTGAAAGTGTCAAACTGTGATTTGCAGGTCATGAGGAATGGGTTGGTTGGAAATTCTTTTATGCAGCACAAGCTCCAGATAATTCTTTTCTTTTTTTTTCTTTTTTCTTTGTTGTTGGAAGCTTCTGAAAAACCAAATTTATGCAGATGCAATGAAACTTGTGATACATTCTCATTTATTAATTGATCTCGGTTCTCGGCTGTGTTTTTCCTTTTCTTCTTTGTTTTTTTGTTCCTTTGGTCTGACTAAGATATAGTGTGTCGATTCTGAGCAAGAAATTCGTTGAATAGACTACTATATGCATCTGGTAGTTACGCAAGCCTGTGTGGATGAGATTGTGAACTGATCTCCATATCATTCTTCTGAGAATAGAACAGGAAAATAAGCCTCCATGGCAGAACCTTATCATAAACAATAATAATTGCATTAGGGAAATACTAGGGAGACTGCGTTTATAGACCACCTTGTTAACCACCGATCTAATAGAGAGGGGCTTTATTATATTGGTGAACCCCTCCACCTCTATTAGACACAGATGGTTTACAACGTGGTCTAATAATGTGGTCTTCCTAGCATGACTAGTACATTATCATAAAACTACATGTAGGTACAAAATTATAGGTATATGTCGTGTGGAAGATTAGGAATGGCATGAATAATAAGCTGGTGCATGCTGAAATCCCTGATGAACCCCATGTGCCTTTCGATCGTGCTGTGCAGATTGCAGGAGGATTCAGGGAGGCTGTATAGCCACGTTGCCTACGTAACCTTCGTGAAGGCAGAGGCCAGATGAGGCTAGGCAACCGGATTGAGGCTCTCTGAAATTGAACGTTGATGGGGCTTAGAACGCAGGAGCTAGGAGAGGTGGCACAAGTATGGTGCTTCGACATGAAAAAGGGAAAGCTTTGGTGGTAATGGCCCTTCCTCTTTTTGGAGTTACTTGCCCTAAACAAACTGAAATTTTTCCGAGTCTTTGTGGGCTTATTTCCCTCATTTTGGGTGTTAAACATTTCTCTATTTCCAAACAAAATAAAATTTTGTTGAATGTAAATTACTGTTGTTTACTGTAACCAAGAAATTCAGGTTAGAAACTAGGTACCAGAAACAAGATTTGTTATCCCACAGTTGCAATGCTTTGATATAATCAACTTGTACTTTCATATATTGCAAAAATCTAATGTCATAGCTTGTGACAATGAAATCTAATGTTATTTTTTTCTCGTTCTTGATGTCCCCTAACCCCAGCATGCTCTGTCGTATTTGCACAAGCTGAATTTGTATCTTACCAATACAAGATTTGAACTTAACCCTGTTGACCCCAACTCCAAATTACATCCAATTACCAATTGCACCCCATAAACCCTAATCATGGACAGACTTCCAGCCCCGGTTAGATGACGAAGAAAACAACATTCCGTACTTTGGAGCCACAGGCAAACCTAAAATGCTTACCCAGAGAGCCTGTCATTAACATTTAACAATACCAAATACCATCGATTTCAAACTCATAAGATGTGCACTTTTACCAAATTATCAATTTCACAACATTCGATCTACTTGCCAAAAACAAGTTCCAAATAGGCATGAAATTTCCAAAACCAGTCGAGATTTTGGAAGCAAGAAAAAGTCGCAAATAGGGCTTGCGCTATGGTTTCATGGAATCCATGGAATGTGTATATGGTAAGCCTATATTTTATATATATTTTATGCCTCCTTTACTTATTTATTTGTTAACTTCATTGGATTAAATTGGTTGTTTTAATTGGTTTTGTGAGATTTGTGAAAGAGTTGTGGAAATAGGAGAAAGTGTGCTAAAAAAGGTAAGAAGATGAAGATTGGAGATTAATCAAGTCAAACAAGGAGAAATAAAGAAGACCCTATTTTAGAAGGAATCCTACTTTTATAACAATTGTAATTATACCTTATAGGATTTCTAGGAGTCTTTAGTTTAGGTCATTGTTCAAAGAACCACCCATCACCCATCATCCTCCATATTCATACTCATAGCCTAAATATCCAAAGGAGAATACGAAGAAAGCTTGCGCAACCTTGACATTCTACTTGGAGAATTTGGTGCCTTCCATGTTTTCATCAACCATCATGATTCTCAATAAGTCATTCATGAACTAATTTCTTTTACTAGGGCTACGATGTAGCCTAGCTATGAATACTCAAATTCTTTGATATTGTTAATTTTATTTATTTATACATGTTGAGTGCTTGTTACCATTCTTAATGCTTTCAATTAATTGGCTACTAATTGCATGATTGGAAGAATTAGGTTGAGACCGGAAGGAGATTCCTAGTAAATAGCTTCTTGTAACAAGTACCATAAATTACATAGTCGACTCAGAAGACTAGGTTATGATTTGTGTAATCTTTATTGTTTTCCACAAATCTTAATGAGTTCTTAGCGATCTAAATTCATAACTAGGAATAGAGTGGGTTGATGATAAGGAATACAACTAATATAACTCGGAAGAGAGTATTGGTGAGGTAAGGGAAAACGATTATCAACATGTTAGGTAATTAGAATTAACAAGCTAGAAGGATTTGGGTGGGATTAGCTAGGTGAAATCGGTGCCCTAGTGCTTTATCATCTTTGTTTTCATCTTTTACATTATTTCCTTAATCTGAATTTATTTTGTTTGCTTAATTAGATTTTAATCATCATAATTCTCTTTTCGTTTAATTCAAATATAATTAGAAATAAATCACTCTAGTATTTAATAGATTACTTGATCCTTGTTGGAACGATACTCTACTTACTACTATATTAATTTGAGCGATATTGTCCACTTGCAATTAATCACATTAGTATACTTCGGGACTGTCACCTGTGTCATACCATGATGAAATTATGGTTGTGAACTTGACAACTTGACCACAAATGAGCAAAAAGTACAGCTACTAAAGTTCAAATGGGCATGGCTCAGTTTTATGCAATTCTTAGTTTGTCACTGATACAAGAAGGTTGAGAAACACATAACTAAATTGGAAATAATCCAGAATCTTTGGATTTGACCATTGGCCAAGAGTTTGGTCTTCGACCATGATTTTGAGTCTGGCCTTTGACCACAAATATGGTCTTCTACCATGATTTTGAATTTTGCCTTCGGCTACAAGTTTTGCCTTCATTATGGATTTGACCTTCCGCCTTAAGTATGGTCTCCCACCAAGTTTTGTCTTCGACATGAATTTGTCATTCAGTCACAAACATGGTCTCGACCACATGAATTTGAATTTCATTCACAATCATGGTAGTGCATGTGTTCACTAACTACACATTGTGGCTCTCGTCCAGCCTCTGTTTATGTTGATTTTGTCTTTAGTTGGGCCTCATAAATCTCCACCATATAGAAATAGGCTTATGGCTTATCTTGAGTGGTGCAGTAGCTGCCCCCACCACGCAAGTGTAGTCAAGAGGTTAACATGCTGCCAAATTCTAACCACACGATAATAATGTTAATTTCATAAACAAAAATTAGTTTCAATTCATATGCATTCTAAAGCTTTGTCCATGGATGAATCGATATAGAGGCTTAGTAGCATCTAGTTAATGCACATATGAGCATATTAAAATTCACGCATAGAGCCATATATAAATGTTTCTCAACTCCCAACTGCAGGAAGAACAAAGAAAAATACCTTTGAATTTTCTGCTCACACACCTTTGTGGCCATGGCTTCATCAAATAAAATATTGGCCTTTGTAAAATCGTATGGCGTGGGCATATCTTCTAAAGCGATTACATGGATTACTTAGCAAATCCAATGCAACTTACATACAGGGCATATAAGTCGGTTATTCACATAGGCTTTACAAACAATTCTCACATGTACATCAATGTAGTGTATGCCAATAATGCAATATGCATTTGTTAAATGGACATCCAGAGTCGATGCACCATATAAATGTAGTGGCTCAATGTCCTCTTTCCTTATTTACCAGGAAGAAATTAAGTTTCGCATTTAATTCTAAACAATAGTCAAAATGAATTATGAGATAGTTCACATCTGTATAGTCCATCCAAGTATAAATTTGTCTATTCCAGCTCATTGTTTTCAAGAAATGCAGTTTGTGCTCTGCTGTTCTTCGTCCTTTGCTTTTTATTTTCTTTGGGCATCTTTCTTCTCTTCCTTGCTAATATTTGGTTTGCATAATTTGCCGTCGACATGTCATTGCATATCCCATTTGATACCGATTGGTCTTAATGATTGTGGGCAGTTGCGAGTTCTGTTGGGATGGTGCCAACGTCTCTTTGCGTCTTTTCAAAAGGATCCTGATTTTTCTTCATAATAGAGGCTATGACATTGAGAAACCCATGAGTATGTCAAAGAATCATTTGTTACCATAAGAATAATCAAACTTCTTACTTGAAACCAAAAGTAATAAAAATCATATGCATTAGAATTTCAAACTTCTGCTCGTAGAATTGTTTTTGAAAATTTGAATGCTTCGTTTGTGTACTATGCCTAGCAGCAATAGAGAGAAAATCAGAGAAATCCATGTGACAACCCCATAATAGGCATACGAAACATCAGTGCCCCCAATATGTTCTACATAATAGATGGATTGACATGAATAATAAAAGCGATAATCGAACTCAAGGGCAGCCCCAAAATAAACATGGTATGTATGCCTTTTTGCTCTCTGGTCAAACTACATAGAAGAAAATATCAAGGTTTGAAGCACTCAGCCCTATACCCCCAACATTAGCAGTAGTGCCAAGGACATTGGTCCTAACTGACCCAAACGGGGCTGATGTCGACCCATGAAAAGCTGCTGGCGAGGTCCTGCGATGGGGGAGGTAATCCATTAGAGGATGATCATTAGGATGCATACCCTGAAATAGTTCAAGTCAGTGGGATCCAATCCCAACTCATCGTTATAATCATTTGGATCCCCCATGAACTGGTGCTCAAGGAGCTGCTAACCTTTGACGCAACAGTATTTGAATTGTCTGGCCATCTCAACCTTGATCTGCTTGTTGTTGGTCTGATACTTCATGTCCCTATCGCGTGAAGCATACACCAGTTCCTACTTAAGGTGATCAACCTCAATCAGTGTAGTGCTTTGACTTCTTCTCAGGGCCTACAACTTTCCCCGTTGCTCCTCAAGCTCAGTTTCATATTCCTTGATGCGCTTCTCACTGAGCTCGAAGGTCGTCTTCTTCTCGCATATCTCGTGGCTCATAGCCTAGAACCTTGCCATTTGCGCATTGCCAATTTCAGCCATTTGCGAGACATAAGAAAATGAGCATTAGGTAGCTATAATAAGACCTAACAAATGGATAACATCAGTACAAACCCTAAACATTATCATACCACACTCAAGCAGTGTGATTGGTAGCCCCACATCTGTTCGTCAGTCATGGCCATGAAGTCATTCTCACCCAGTGAGCTAGCAGGAGTGGGAACATGAGGGACTTGTTGAGGTCGATGGGAAGGAGTACTCGAGGATGATGCAGCATTGGGCGAACTCAAACCCAAAACAACATACAGAGCATGGCGGGACTTCTTCGCAGATCCGGATGGCTCGATCTCTTTTCTTAATCTCCTTCCCCTACAGCCCGAGATTGATAATGAACGTGGCGCTGACATATTTGAATGATCAGACTAAGACTTAGATGCACAATCCTTGGAGCTGCTATGCTAAGCTAACTTAGCCTTCCTTTCTTGAAAATTGGCCTGGATAAGGGACGTTGAATCCTCAATGCAACAAAACTTGATGTCGACAGAACAAATTCTGAACAAATATACTCCGTGCAAGTTCCAATAAGCCAAAATGAATGAGAAATAAATTGTTGTGCTATGAGCAATGGAGATACAGATAAGAGTCACAAGGTCCACGAAGCGAGTGACATCCCACCCCTGACCTTCCAAGTTCTCTTCCAACCAAGCGATCCGATCCTTAGGAATGATGTACCTTTTGTCCGAAGGAAGCGCTACCAAGAGAAAAGGTTAGTCAGACCCACAAAAACACAATAAATTATATTCAAAAAGCATAAATCATTATATCAGATTTTGAGCCAAACAATTATGGCATAGACATGTGAGACATCTCAAGCACCGCCCACTCCCTAATGATTAAGAGAGGTTGGTTTTTCCAATACTTGGTGGAAGTGGGTTTACAAGAAAATATCTTTTTACTAGACCCAAGCGTAAAAAAGAAATAACGACTTTCTTCCCTAACATAAGCTAAGTCGTGGAGGTAGATGAAATCCTTAAAGGTAAGGGACACACCCTACTTCAACCCAACGGCCAGAAAATCGGATATAAGGAGATAAGAATTTAGGTTCAGTTGCATGGGGTGAAGACCCAAGAAGAACAAAAGCATATGGAAAATGGGATGAAGTGGAAACCTAACGTACTCTAAATGTGCCGGTGATAGGATACCGGCACCAATGTACATGTCAACAGAATTTCAAATGCAGAGAACGCTTTCCCTTCCCTTCACGCCTAGAGCCTATCTGAGGAACAAAAGCAAAATATGAATGGTTTTGAGAATGAAAGGTATTTCTATTGCCCAACCTTTTATAGTAGAAGGCATGAGCTTAGAGAAAAATATATAATAGAAGTCACGAAGAGAAGTTCTTTTCAAAAGTAAGGATAAGACTTGATACGGCGAAATCAGATATTCACCTTAGGCTCTCGCAACAAAGGCCTGGTCTGATTTGACCAATCAAAGCTATTTTACCCATCACATGCATATCCCTAACAGAAATCTGCATGCATTTCTTGGACAGACAGAACGACAAAGGAATGCAACAGGTATAAGTTATGGACTGGATTGGTTGAAAAGCCAAGAGAAAAATTCAAGATTTCTCTAGGAGCCCACCGGATTGCATGGTATAAGCCAAAATGCATGATATAAAGTGTTGCATGTGAAGACAAGGACAAGGACAACGATGCATGAAAAAGCAACGTGCATGGATAATAGGCATTATTTACTTGAGTTTGGCCAGCAAACCCACAAAAAATAAAAAAATCAAAAATCAAAAATAAAAAAATCAAATCAATAAAATAAAATAAAATCAAGTCATGGACCACCTAGGATCGGCTGAAAAACCAAAGGCGCTAGGGTCCAACGGGTCAGGTCAAGTGCAACCACTCCCAAAAACAATAAAATTAAATAAAATTAAAAATAATCCAAACTTGTAGGCCATTCATATTGGCTTAAGAGCAAAGTGAAAAACCAAAGGCACTGGGGTCCACGGGGCAGCTCAAGCGCAAGAAGAAGAAACCCAAAAGCTGTGGTCCATTTGGGATCGGCTAGCAAAGAGAAGAGAAAAGACCATGGGGGCTACCAAATAATCTGAAACGCAAGGAGAAAGCTCATTTGGGGCCAACAGGTGGTTGAAATGCAAAACTCCCTAGGGTCCACACCATGCGGGTTGGTTCTAGGCATGCAACAAGCGGATCAACTGTGGGTTTGCACTATGCAGAGTGTAGGTCCCACTATTGGGTTTGACGCTCATGCATTGGGTTCCCACGAAATATTAAATTTCAACCATTCCTTGTGCATGTGGGCTCAATGCGGGGATTAGGCCCAACGTTAAACCCGAGGTAAGAAATAGGCTTGGCAAGTGATATTTGAATGGGTTTGGCAATAATATAGTCATTTATTTGGACTGAGCAAGTCCAAGAAAGGAAGAAGAATTGTTCATTTGGGTTTAGCCATGAACCCCTCACGACTTCATAGGCTCAATCTGATGGAATTCGAATATAAAACAAATTATTTTTCTCCTTTTATTTATTTTTTTTCATTCTTTTCCTTCTCTCTTCTTTCCTCTCTTTTGCTTTTCTTTCTTTTCCTTCTCTCTTCTCTCCCTCTCTCTCTTTCTTTTTTCTTTCTTTTTCACCCATTGTTGGAGCATGAAATTTCGGGTCCTCCAACAAGTAATCTCGTAATCAATGCTGAAAAGCTGGACACCATCTTCGATTGCCACCAATGAGAGGGGAGTACTTGCAAGAAAACATTCCGACGCTCAAGTCAGTGTTCGTTTAGGAATATTGCATATAGTCAGAATAATCTCATACCTCTCTCCCTTTTCTTATGTTGGGGGATTAGTTGGCCTTTTATAGGCATTGAACCCTTGGACTCTAAGTCCCAAATGACACATAGACATGGTTTTTAGAGTTATTGGCAAGCGATCTTGGAATACGAAATAGTAAAAAAGGCTTGATAGATGCAATGGATGATTTAGTTCCCAACTCTAAGCACAAACACTGTCTGAAACATCAAGAAGTCAACTTTGTTCTTGCCAGCCACATATGACTACTTTTGAAACAAGATATAGAGGCAATTGCAAGAAGCACAAACATACTGTGGTGGCAAGCTGAGATGAGAAAACTCCAAGCAATTAATGGTTTAGCATAGGTTGGGTAAACAACCACTACTAAAAAAAGTGAAAAAGACGACGGTTTAAGGGAAAACCGTTGTTGTATTTGAAAAGACGACGGTTTAAGGGAAAACCGTTGTTGTATTTGAAAAGACGACAGTTTTAAAACCGTCGTGTAAGAATAACTTAAACATCTAAAAAATGGAGATTCCAATGGTTGTTTTTAAAAAATGACACACCTAATTAAAAAAGCGACGTCTTATTGAAAAATGTTTTTCTCATAGTAAACTATGAGCCAATAAACAACGGCAGAAGGTATGAATAAACTGACGTAGAAAGTAAAGACGACGGTGTAAAAAAACAGACGCTGTTTTTTACTCTGCAATTAACACGACCAAGTTTTTGTATACTGCACCATATATTTTCAAATAAATCCACGGCGGTATATTACAAAATACCGCCATATTAAATAAATGTACAACGACGGAAAAGATAAATTTATCGACTTCTTTCTTGTATAGTACTACGACGGTATCTTTAACTCTAACCACGTTGGTTTGCTCAATTAACAACGTATAATAAAATCTACTGTCGTATTTATTCTCTTTATACGTCTACCCTGATATCTTAACCGTCGTCTTAATAATATTATTTTTTACTATTTAGATTTTGGTATCCTACGACGGTATACCAACTTAATGACAAGAATTGTGAATAACCACGACGGTTTATATAGAAAACCACCGACAAAATCATATTTTTCTGAGATCCCAAGAGATACGTTGTGAACTTAAAATTACCGTCGTATTTATTCACTTTATACGTCTTACCTTATATTTAAACCGTCGTCTTAACATGAATTTTTTAAACTATTTATTTCTTGGAATTTGTTATCCTACGTCAGTAGATCAACTTAATGACAAGAATTGAGAATAACCACGATGGTTTATATAGAAAACCGCCGACAGAATCCGATTTTTCTGAGATCCCAAGGGTTACGAAATCTTACCAAATGGTACTCTGTTCCTCATCATAATCGGACCACAGAAAGACAATATTATAGAGGTTAATGATGTATGTGTATTTGTGTCTTTGAGATACACAAACGCATAAACACATTAACATCCAAAAAATTGCCTCTAAAATTTGACGACGGCAGCCTCAAATTTGCATTCATAGAGTCAATTTTTTGGAAGTTGATGATGTGTGTGCGTTTGTGCATCTACACAAACGCACACACACATCAACATCCAAACAATTGCCTCCTCAAATTTGACAACGGCAGCCACAAATTTGCATTCAGAGAGACAATTTTTTGAACGTTGGTGATGTGTGTATGTTTGTGAATCAGATACACAAACATACACACACACCAACATCCAAACAATTGCCTCCTAAGAGGTGAGACAGCGCCAAGGGCAAGAAGAAGTTGGAACCCTAATTGAAAACTAAAACTGAAAGAACTCGTGAAAAAAAACTCTATTTATAAATATAAAAAAATCAAATCCACGTCGGTTATATTACACTTAACGCCGTAGTTATGTTATTTTCACGACGTAGTAAAAACATAATAGGGCGGTTTTTTAGAAACACCACGACTCAAAACAAATAAAATGCGTCATCTTAATCTCAGAGCGAAAAACCAATGACAGAATCTATTACGTAACTGACATAGAAATTAAAGACGTCGGTAATGATAAACTTACCGACTTATTATTTAAAATATACTACGACAACATCTGTAATTAATAGTTTGTGTTGTGTAATGTAATTTACCAGGGTGTATATTACATATACACCGTCGTGTAAAACAGTTTACTAGGGCAGTTGTAATTAATAGCGTCATGTTATGAAACGTTTCGCCTTTCCTGACCTACATTTATACTGTTTCCAAACCCGAGAAAAAATTTCACGCTATCCTCATTTTTACTTTCGAAAGCGCCGTGTCTGAATCTCAACGGCTTCCTCTCCTCTTCATCTTCGTCCCTGAAAAATAATTTTTTTCTTGTTTTGCAACTCCAAGCGAAAACTTTCATTGCAAGCAAAAGGTAAGCATTTCTCATCTTTGTTCCTGTTCATGCGAAAATCATTTTACTTTTAGGATAAAATCTACTGACAAAGAACAAAGTGTCATTGACCACGATGATAAAGTCTACTCTGTTTTTGTGTGTTTGAAGTAGTAAACCAAACGGTCTTGGAACAGTTTATGAATTTCAAATTAATAAGACGACGGTATTTTATAACTAACGTCGTTGTAATTGAAAACCACGACGTTTGTTGAAAAATATATTACTTTTTTCCCTCTTGAAAATCAATTTAAGTTTTTAAGTTTTCCAAATATAAAGACAAGAAGCAAAAGGTCTAGAAACAATGCTATAGATGACGGTATTTTATATTTTACGACGTTTGTAATTTAAAACCATGACGGTATTTTATATTTTCTTGCCACTGTCATGAATATTATAAATTTACTTCGTTTACTTTCAAACCACGTCGGTAGTTAACTACCGTTGTTATATAAGTATTATTGCGTCGGTTGTTTTTATATTCTGTCGTATGAAATTTTATACTTTGTCCTTATCAACTCATTGTCATTTCACACTCTCCTTTCTTTAAAAAAATTAGAAAACTCATGACATCATTTTATATATGTAGGTGCCTATTTGATGTATTGAAAATAGCAAATGTGGTGAACATGGTTGGCTTTGTTGACCCCGCTCAAGTTAGTGCTAACTCTAGATCATTAACTCAAAGATCACGTTTGTTAGCCAATCGACTTCAAAAGACAGATGGGGAACAAATTTTCTTTATGCCTTACAATCCAAGGTACGTTAGTCAACATGATTTTCTTTGTATGATGCAGTGTATATAAAACTGTTTAACCTCTATGTTTATTTTGTGTAGCTGTCATTGGGTCTTGCTCACACATAGGCAAACAATGCCGTAAAGCACCTATTTGGAAAACTCTACAAGGCGCACCAAAGCAACCCAGCAGTGTAGAGTGTGGCTATTATGTCATGCGCTTTATGAGAGACATCATCACAGATCCTTCTTTGGAGTTTGAGAAGAAGGTAAATGGAAAACTTTAGGATTTTAATTTCTGTGGACGACGGAAAATAGAATTACCGTCGTTTGAATCGATATACCACGACGGTAATTCTATTTACTCTGCCACAGATCCTTCAAAACCAGTCATGAATGCTAAATAATGATGTTTTATTGATTGCAGTTTGAAAAGGGCAAAGATCAAGCACCATACCCCCAAAAAGCCATTGAAGAAGTGAGGAAATAATGGGCAGATTTTGTTTGCCTTCATATGGAGTTAGAGGATTTTTAACAAACAATTATGAAAAATGTACATTTTTTTTTTTTAGAATAGATAATTTTTTGTACAGGGTTTAAGGTTTTTTTTTTTTTTTTTTTTTTTTTTTGGTTTCAATAAAGATTGGTTTTCATTTTTAAAAACTAAAGTAACTTTGTAAACCGTCGTTTGAAGACCCTTCCAACGACATAATAGTTTCAACAAGAGACGTCTTACGAAACTTGAAAATAAATAAACAACGGTAAATTCAATAAATGACATGTAAACACAGGTAACACAACGGTAAATTCAATAAAGACAATAAAAGACGTTGTTAACACAAAAAGAGCCATGAAGCAAATACCACTTCGATAACTTGATAACAAACGACGTCTTATGCAATTTCAACGACATCTTTTTTAATAACCGTCGTGTGGTCAAATACTTACAATGACGTTATTTTATATAGGCCTGACATCTTATATATTATTTAGTGGCAGTTTTGACTTATTTTCTAACTTTTGAACTACACCACAACGTCGGTTTATTTATAAGTTGTGTGACGTCTATGATCTTTACCCCATCGGTTAATACCATAGGCGACTTACGAGAATCGAAACAACGTCCTAATCCTGTGACGTCGTATATTATTTACAACGTCGGTATCTGTATAAATACCGAAGTTTAACATGCATACAACGTCGGTATATGGATTTAAAACAGACGTGATTTGTTGTGGTTATAACAATTTTTTATTGACCTATATTCATTATATTCATAATAAATTTGTCAAATTTCCAAAAAATACACCACAACTCCTATGCAGTCATTATGATATTTTCTTTGTCCTAAAGCTTTTAAAAATGTAATTTGAGTTATAAAAATGAAAAATGTCCACATAAACAAATAAATCACAACATCCCATATAGTTTCTTCAAACAATCATATTGGCTTGTGTCATTCATTGGTGGGGATAAATATATATATATATATTTTAAATACTGATTTTAGCAATCTAATTTAGACGGCATTGTCGTAAGGAGTCCGTAGCAATTTTCGGTTTATTTTTCTCAAACATTTGTACTTTTTTACAATTTTTTTGTAAAAATATATTATTATTTAGTGTTTAGGGTTTAGGGTTTAGGGTTCAGGGTTTAGTATATGACCACCCTAAACCCTAAACCTTTTGTACAATTTTGTTTTACAAATTTATAATTTAATGTTTAGGGTTTAGGGTTTAGTATGACGCCAGGGTTGTATTTTTTTTCTGTTCCTTGCGCTCATGCGTTCGAATCCCAGCAAATCCAAATCCCAGGAATATTATTTATTGGATTCGACGTCGGTTACCGACGTCTAATGTTTTTACGACCTCATATTTCATATATTAACCGACGTTTTTTTAAGGCTTAATTATGTACAAGCCCCCTGTGCTTTCCAACTTATCTCAGATTACCACTTGTGGTAGAAAACGTCTCAAAGTACCCCCCAACGTGCAAAAAACTGTCTCACGTTACCCTTTCTGTCAGTTTTTTTGAAGTTCCGTTACGAACGTTACTGTTCATCTCCCCCAAAATTCCAGAACAACAGCTCCTCCCATTTGTTACTGTTCATCGCACCAGTTTTTGGGCTGCCATCGCCTCCTCCGGCCACCCCAAGCGACGACATTGATATCAAAAGAACCAGCACGTTGTCCTCTACCACCCTCACATCTCAGCCGCTGCCAACCGTCGTCTGTATCACCGAAAAAAGCAAGAAATTGGCCGGTTTTTACCCAAAATCTTCATTGCTCGTTCGGGCGATTCCGAGCACCATTTTCTTCAATCCAGGTATGATTTTTCAACCTCTCGAGTTGTTCTTGCTGCTAGTTGTGTTGGTTAGGAGAAATTTCTGAGTTTTTGAGGGTAAATAAGCGATGAACAGTAACAAAGGGGAGAGGTTACTGTTCTGGAATTTTGGGAGAGATGAACAGTAACATTCGTAACGGAACTTCAAAAAAACTGACGGAAAGGGTAACGCGAGACAGTTTTTTGCACGTTGGGGGGTACTTTGAGACGTTTTCCACCACAGGTGGTAATCTGAGATAAGTTGGAAAGCAGCATGTACATAATTAATCCTTTTTTTAATGACGGTTGTGTATGATTTCCGTCAATGTTTGAAGAAGCGCGCTTTCTAAAAATTTCGCCGCGACCTAAAATTTTTAGATTTCGCTCTAAGTCTACATTTCATTCTCTCACTTCAACTCTAACATTTCGCTCTCTCACTTCAACTCTAATCCAAGGAGGCCATAATATGTGAGCTCTGCCTGCCTGTAAGTACAAACCCTAATATCCTGCTTCTTAATTCATTGATTGATATTCAGTTTTGGGTTTTGAAGTACAAACATATAGGGTTTAGGGAATGGATTTAGATATATGTTTAGGGTTTAGATATATTCAGTTCTGGGTTCTGAAGTACAATCATAGATTGCATTGTTGGGTTTTAGATATATGTTTTGCGATCTTTTAATGTTTTCGTAGGTATGTTCTTCATCAATCTATGTTGTTATGAATAGGAAATGGATTTAATATTTGCATGCTTTTCATAAAAATTCAATGTTATGGGTTGTTAACATATGTTGGGTTCTTGGAAATGGTCTGAATAAAAGAAGACTTAGCCTCCTTTTCTTTAAGAGTTTGACGACGGTTTTTCTTAAAAATCGTCGTCTTTATTTATCTACAAGGCGGTGTTTATTTAACTATCGTCGTCTGTATTGCTGTTTTCAGAATCACTGTTGAATAGCTTCCAACGTCGGGTTTGTCAAAAACCGACGTATGTATAAGTATAAAACGTCGGATGTTTTAAAAAACTGTCGTCTTTATGTGAAATTACTTTCTATCAAAGTAATTATAATCTGCTATAGTGATGGTCATTGCTTGTCTTTTCACCTTATTATAAATAATAGGGTATTTTGTCGGAGATGAATAAGTCATGGGTGCACATGGATAGATGATCGAAGGCATATGAGTTAGGGGTGGAAGCATTTTTGAAATTTTCAATAGAAAATCTTCTAACCACAACACATATTCACTGTCCATGTGTTAAATGTGGGAATGTTCGATTGTTTGGGGTTGGAATTATAAGGGACCATTTATACTTTAATGGAGTTGACCAAAGTTATAAGAATTGGACATTTCACGGAGAACCTTGACAAGCAACTACTAATGCTAGTAGAAATGTGGAAGAAGATGATGAACATAATAGGTACAGTTTTGTGTCTGAAGAAATAGAGATGGATGATAATGATTTAGGCGATGTTGGATCCAATCCTTATGATTTCGCCAATGTGATTGGCGATGGAGATCAACCCTTGTACCCTGGTTGTAGTAAGTACACCAAGTTTTAGGCATTAGTGAAGTTATATAATTTGAAGGCAAAACATGGGATGAGTGATGTCTGTTTTATAGAATTGTTGATACTTCAAGGAGAATTGCTTCCAGAAGGAAATACAATACCTTCCTCTATGTATGAGGCAAAAAAGACTTTGTGTGCATTGGGGCTGAGTTATGAGAAAATCCACGCATGCCCCAATGATTGCATATTGTATAGGAAGGAGTATGAACATTCAACTCATTGTCCTACTTGTGGAATCTCAAGATGGAAGGAAGACAAAGATTCAATCTTGAAAAAAGGTGTCCCAGCAAAGGTAGTGTGGTATTTTCCACCAATTCCAAGATTTAAAAGGATGTTTCAATCACACAAGACTGCTAAGAGTTTGACTTGGCATGCTGA
This sequence comes from Prunus armeniaca, assembly GCA_903112645.1. Taxonomy (NCBI): domain Eukaryota; kingdom Viridiplantae; phylum Streptophyta; class Magnoliopsida; order Rosales; family Rosaceae; genus Prunus; species Prunus armeniaca. Next base: position 5,823,513 of record CAEKDK010000002.1, read on the forward strand.
TAGAAAAGCAATTGAAGGTTAGATGTCTTATCCGGCTGATTCTCCCTCTTGGAAACTCATTGATGATAAATGGCCCGAGTTTGGTAATGAGCTAAGAAACTTGAGATTGGCTCTCTCATCTGATGGATTCAATCCCCACAGTTCTCTAAGTACCAGATACAGTTGCTGGCTAGTTATCTTAGTTACATATAATCTCCCACCATGGCTATGCATGAAACAAAAGTTCATGATGTTGACCTTATTGATTTCCGGTCCGAAACAACCCGAAAATGATATAGACATCTACTTAGAGCCTTTAATTGATGATTTAAAATCTTTGTGGGATGAGATTAAAGGAGTGTATGATGCTCATATAGAAGAATACTTTACACTTAGAGCTGCATTACTGTGGACAATTAATGATTTTCCCGCTTATGGAAACTTTTCTGGTTGTATCGTAAAAGGATATAAAGATTGTCCAATATGCGGTGATGATACACCTAGTCATAGGTTGAAAAATGGCCACAAAATATGTTACATTAGGCATAGAAAATGGTTACCAATATATCATCCATATCGGAGGCAACGTGCAACTTTTAATGGGAAACCTGAATATGACACGCCTCCAAAGCCATTAACCGGAGAAGAAGTGTTACAAATGGTTGAAGGTATTAATTATAAATGGGGCTCGAAAAAAGGGGGAGGTGGAAGTGAAAATGATGGTGATAGAGTTTGTTGGAAGAAAAAGTCAAAATTCTTTGATCTCAAGTACTGGAAATACCTTCATGTAAGGCATGCCCTTGATGTTATGCACATCGAGAAAAATGTTTGCGATAGTATCATTGGTACGTTGTTGGAGATCCCTAGAAAAAATAAAGATGAGATTGCTGCTCGTTTGGATTTATTGAACATGGGGGTCAAGACTGATTTGCAACCCGAGTATGGAGAAAGACGTACTCGCTTGCCTCTAGGGCCTTGGAATTTGTCAATAGCAGATAAGAAAGCGGTTTGCAATTCTTTCTATGGTATGAAGGTCCCTGAAGGTTACTCTTCAAATATTAAAAATCTTGTATCTTTACAAGATTCAAGACTTCTTGGGCTTAAATCACATGATTGTCATACCTTGATGCAACAATTGCTCCCTGTGGCAATTCGTTCTGTCCTGGAGAAGCCTACAAGGTATGCAATAACTCAATTTTGCTTCTTCTTCAATGATATATGTGCAAAGACGGTAGATGTTTCCAAGTTAGATAAGTTAGAAGAAGATGTAGTAGTAACTTTGTGTTTGCTTGAGAAGTACTTTCCCCCTTCATTCTTCGATATCATGGTTCATCTAGTAGTACATCTTGTCAAAGAAGTTTGTCTATGTGGGCCAGTTTATTTTAGATGGATGTATCCGTTCAAAAGATATATGAAAGTGCTAAAGGGGTATGTTCAGAACCGTAATCATCCTGAAGGTTGCATTGTTGAGTGGTATATAGTTGAAGAAGCTGTAGAGTTTTGCACCGAGCATTTATTTGATGTTAGTACGGTTGGAGTGCCATCAAGCCAGAAGATGAGACTTTCAAAGCCCTTATCAGGTTGCATAGTGAGTTTAGTTGATCGGGACTTGTTGAATCAGGCACATCTATATGTCTTGGAGAATACAGAGGAAGTTCTACCTTATATTGAGTATGAGTTTTATTCTTAAGTAATCATTTTAAATTATATTCCTTATGTTTATCTAATATGTTTGGGACTGTAATGCTTGAATTTTTCGTGTTATTTAGAGAACATATGATCCACATCAAGACCACTTATCCAAAATTTAGAAAGAGAACAAAGTGGCTACAAGATAAGCACAATACCACTTTCATTCAATGGCTACGCTTTAAGGTATATGAAATTGAATAACGTATTGCACTTTTAATTTTCTTCTTTTTATGTTAGATTGAATTAAGATATGATTCATTTGCAGGTTCAAAGTCAACTTAATGGGGAAGACAATAATGGTGTATCAGAAAATTTAAGGTGGCTAGCAGCTGGTCCAAGCATGGCAGTGCCATCATATAGGAGCTATCTTATCAAATGTATTAAATTTAACACCAAGGCATAAGATGATGCGCGTGCAGTTCAAAATAGTGGAGTTTATTTACTTGCACATACTATGCAAGTTGCTAGTGCCAAGGATAAGAACCCAATTGTCTCAAATATGGGTTTTTATGGTGTCATTCAAGATATTTGGGACCTGGATTACCAAAAGTTTACAATCACAGTGTTTAGGTGTGATTGGATAGATAACACTTCTGGCCTTGTAGTCAACGAACTTGGATTTACCCTTGTAGATCTGAGTAAAATTGGACATAGGAATGACCAATTTGTTATGGCTTCTCAAGTCAAACAAGTATTTTTTGTTGATGACCCAATGCATCATGGTTGGTCAGTAGTGTTATCAATGCCTAATAGAGAATATAATGATGTTATTGGTGATGATGTCTTAGGTGATGTGAGAATTGAGTGTGAGCCATTTACTAGAGGGATGCCAAATGTTGACACATTTGATGAACTAGCCGGCGAGTCTGGGAGTCAAAATATTCGAGATGAGTTTGAAGATAAATGGATTGAATGATGCTTGTAATTTAAGACATTACTTACGCTCTAAATGGCTGTGTATGACATTAATTTTGTAAGAAATTCTATTGCATTTTTTTCACTTTCATTATACAGGGTTTGGGCTCGAAGCGTTCAGTACAAAACAATCTAGTTCAAGTACCAAAATACGACGGTCCTGTTAACATTATTGCAAAAACAGACGTCATAATAGTATCAGACGTCGTTTTTTTATCATACGTCTTGCAATGGAAAAACCTTTAAAAAAAAAAAAAAAAAAAAAAAAAAAAAAAAACAAAAAAAAAAAAATGCTAAAGACGTCGGTTTAAAAAAATGGACATTAAAAAGTTGTACGTCTCCAATGAGATGGCCTTGATGCACTTACTGCCGTCTAAAATTTAACTCAAAAGACTGCACATAATAATAAAACAATGACGGTAATGAAAAGCCGTTGTTACAGGATATCACAACAGGAAGGCAAAAAAATGACGACATTTAAAAGAAGATAAAACGACCTCGTAAAAAATATACCGTTGTATTACATCACAAACACGACGATACACTCTTATTACGAAACGTCTTTACAATATACCACGTCAATTTATGTCTTCAGGACTTGGTGAGAAAATGAATTACGTAGTCTTTAGAAACAACAATGACGTAGAAAATTGTAACCACGTCACATTTTATACTCTTACTGACGTTGTAAGTCCTTTCACCGTCAACATTTAAATTAAAGGATACGTAAAAACCTCGTTCTTCCCATATTTACTGCCGTCATTAATAGTTTTCACGTCTCCCTGGTGACAATGTGTCGTTCAATATTACATACAAACTTCGTATTTTAAAACACAGATGACGTAGTATATCTTAACCACGTCAGTGTTTATAGGTTATACGACGTTGTATCAAGACAAACAACTCTGTGTTTATAATAACTAACATTGTAAATCATATTTCACCGTCAGAGTTTAAAGTAAAAGAGACATATGAACCTGTTTATTCCCATATTTACTGACGTTATTAACAGTTTTCACGTCTACTTTTTGACCATGTGTCGTGAAAAGTTCAAAAACAACGTTTTTTGTGGAAAAAGAGGTGTCGTGGTATGTTCTCCTAACGTTGTCTCTGATTACTAATAGACGTGTGTACGACCTTTAATACGCCAACTTCTTTGTTAAGACTGACGGTGTACATCATTTCCAACATCATATCTGGAAACAAAAGTGACGTAATATTTCATCATGTGTCGTGGAATGTCATTATCAACGTCGTGCGGTTAATTGTTTATGACTCTGGGTGGCTTTTTTTTTAGGTGGTATTTTACTAAACAACGTCATGTTTGTTTCTTTAGACGACGGTTGTGACCCAAATTGAATCGTTTAATGGTTCACAATTAGTTATTTTGTGGTCATTTTCTTTACTTTTACGTCATATTTTATTTATTTCGACGTTGTTTATCTATGAACAATGTCTCCGTTTTACCGTCGTGGTTTTGTTTTTAAAAAGATGTCGGTCGATTTCATGACGGTTTGAAAACTTGCTAGACGACGGTGAATTCCCATCATCTATGGCCCTTTTTGTAGTAGTGAACTTAGACCCACACTTGTGGTGTAGATCTCACTTTACGACTCACTCAAGGTGTGATATTCTTTTGAACAACCTCTGTAAGGCTTTCAATGGTTCTATAACTGATGCAAGAGACGCTCCAATATTAACACTGCTTACTAAGGTATTATATTATGTTGTTGATGACAAGTAGAAGAGCACATTGTGAAAAGTGAAAGCATGCAGTAGGTCCAAGAGTTTTTAAAATTGTTGAGACACACAAGAAGAAATCTGCTTGGTGCATTCTTAAGCTGGTTGGGGAGAGGAAGTATGAAGTCATAAATCATGGTTTAAGTCAAGTTGTGGTTGATTTGGCAAGGCACAGTTGTGCTTGTAGGCAATGGGATATTAGAAGGATCTCATGTAAGCATGCTTGTGCTACAATAGGCCAAAGACATGGAGATCACTTTCAATATGTTGTTTATTGTTATAAGAAAGAAGCTTATATGAAAGCTTATAACCCAATTTTTCACCCAATGACAAGCCAGGATTTGTGGCTTAAGTCTAACCTCCCACCTCTACTGCCACCTAAAGATCACAAGCACTTCCAGCCTAGGAAGAAGAGGATTCCATCCGCTGGTGAGGCTGAAAGATTTAAGCTTAATGGAACAAAGCTGCAAAGGCATCACACTGAGATCAAGTGTTCGATATGTAAACAAGAAGGCCACAACAAGAGGAAGTATCCAAATAGAGAAGAATTAATGAGCAAGTAGTAGTCAGGTTAATTTTCATTCATATAACTGATGATCAATTTTTGTGGTTGCTTTACAATTTTCTTATGTGGTTTTCTTAATTGGTCAAGTGTCAAGGAAAAAAAAGACCAAGCAGAAACAAGCTAGCACTTCAAACTAAAGGACAAAAAAGCAAGCAGAACATACCATTTCAACATAGAGGAGGGAAAAAGTACCTGTAAGTGGAATAAAATTGTATCTCTATAAGTGGATAATGTCAACACCTAGCAGATTCATGGGATATTGATGTGATTAAATTGCAAGTGGATAATATCGCTCAAATTAATATAGTGGTAAATAAAGTGTCGTTCCAACAGGGATCAAGTCAACCTATTAAATATTAAAGTGATTTATTCCTAATTATATTTGAATTAAACGATAAGAGCATTAAGATAACGAAAATGTAATTAAGCAAGTAAAATAAATTGAGATTAAGTAAATAATGTAAAAGATGAAAACAAAGATAATGAAGCACTAGGACACCAATTTCACCTAACTAATCTCACCCAAATCCTTCTAGCTTGTTAATCCTAATTACCTAACATGTTGATAATCGTTTTTACTTACCTCACCAATACTCTCTTCCAAATTATATTAATTGTGTTTCGTACCGTCAACCCACTATATTCCTAGTTATGAATTTAGATGGCTAAGAACCGATTAAGATTTATGGAAAATATTAAAGACTACACAAACCATAACCTAATATTCTGAGTAGGCTATGTAATTTATGGTACTTGTTACAAGAAGCTTTTTATTAGGAATCTCCTTCCGATCTCTACCCAATTCTTCCAATCATGTAATTAGTGGTCAATTAATTGAAGCATTAAGAACAGTAACAAGCACTGAACATGTATAGATAAATTAAATTAGGTATATCAAAGAATTTGAGTTTTCATAGCTAGGCTATATCGTAGCCCTAGTAAAAGAAATTAGTTCATGAATGACTTATTGAGAATCATGATGGTTGATGAAGACATGGAAGGCACCAAATTTTCCAAGTAAAACGCCGAGGTTGCGCAAGCTCTCTTCGTATTCTCCTTTGGTTGTTTCGACTATGAGTATGAATGTGTAGGAATTTGATGGTGAAGGATCCCTTGATCAATGGCCGAAACTCCCTATTTATAATACTCCTAGAAATCCTACCTATCTAAAGTATAATTACAATTGTTATAAAAATAGGATTCCTTCTAATATAAGGTCTTTTTTATTTCTCCTTGTTTGACTTGGTAAGACTTGAACCATCTTGAATTAGGAAATTTGACAACACTCCTTGCGACAAAAGAAATGATTTGGCTTCTTTACTTGATTTGCATGAAATCTTCATCTTATTGTTCTTTTTACCACACTTTCTCCTATTTGCATAATTCCTTCAAAAATCTCACAAAACCAATTAAAACATCCAATTTACTTCAAGGAAATTGACAAATAAATAAGTAAAGGAGGCATAAAATATATATAAAATATAGACTTATCAGGTATTATTGTTATGAATTTTCAAGTCAGAAGAAAGGGAAGCAACCTGCCAGAGTTTGCAATCATCTCAACCTTTAGTGAAGGCCCTTCACAACCACCATCATTTTAGCCTTCACAACCACTATCATATAACCAACCAACACCATCACCAACAAAGAGATTCAAGTTTTCAACAAATAGGAAGGCATTCCTCAAGCAATTTGAATTATAGAGATATTGAAGTGGCAGTCAAGTGGATTGTGGATTCAAATATTTGTTATTTTGGTAGAAAACTGACTTGAAATGTGTGTTATTTTGGTAGAAAGGGGAATTGAAATGTCTGTAATTTTGGAAGTCTTTTGCCAATATATTGTCTATTTGGGAAGTCTTTTGGCCATGTATTTTGAACTAATTTTGGCAATAGATAGATATGTAAGGGATAAGCACTTTTGAAGTAATGTAAACTCTTTTGGCCCTTTAAGATTGCTTCATTATGTTCAGATATTGTATAGCAAGCAATTTTGGAGTACTCCCTTTTCAAACCAGTAAGAGGAATTCCATTAGGACCTTTGTATCACAGTGGCGGAGCTATAGTGGGTCAGTGGGGTCGCACGACCTCATGGAAGCCATGAAAATTGGCTTAGAGGTCCCTTGGAGCTTGGGGAGAGACCTCTTGGAACTGCACACCAGGTGCTCGACGTTTTTCTTGAAGAAGAAATGAATTGTAGGAGGAAGAAGAAGAGCAACGCGCTTCTGTTTTTTCTTTTTTTTTAATTCCTGGGCAAAACGACGTCGTTTTGACCTAGGAAGTTTTTAAAATGACATGGCCCGGCAACTTCCTCCAAGTCACATCCCGGGATCGGCTCTGCCGTAGCATGATATTGTCCGCTTTGGACCCCCCTTCTCTGCCCTCACAGTTTTGTTTATGGGAACTCATGAGCAACTTCCCAGTGGGTCATCCATCCTGGGATTACTCTAACCTCAACTCGCTTAACTTCGAAGTTTCCCCCACTCTGAAGCCAGTGAGATCCCAAAAGACCTCGTGCTAAATAGAGGCGGGCATGTACATATAAGGCACATCACCCCCCTCCGTTTGTCAAATGAGGTATATAGGTCACTTTCAGCTTTAGGATGCAAAGTGAGATTTGACCCAAGTTTCAAGGGGCATTATAACTAAGAAGCCTAAATTCTTATCCAAGTTTCAGTAGTAGCACACCTATCACAAAACAAAAGTTGGATCATTTTAGGGCATGTTACTTGAGCCTTAAGTTAACTATCTATAAACTTGATCCAGCAAGAAGGGAGGCCAGAACATTATTCGAGTGCTTGGTCCCACTTTCTCCTCATGGGGTGAACAACTATTCTGGTAAATTCATTTGAGATGTACAATTTCCCACTAATCTCAGTTGGTGATGTGGAATTGTGGACTTCATCTGTAGCAAAAGGCCTTAGCCCATGTGAATCAACCCCAATTTAGTTTGCTCACCATAGGCCAAAAACTTTCTTGTAACGGGCATAGCACTATTTTGCTATCCCTAGCCAATAACACAATGACACGTGGAAAAGTTAGCCCACATGTTGTTGCATTATTGGCCGAAGATAGCAATGATATCTCCGTTGCATGAGAGTGTTTCTCCACCATAGAAGGCAGAAAAAACCTCAATTTCCCACCAACAGTTTATAACATCACTTTCAATCTGGAAACATTGATCAAATTAATAGCCATCTAACAAGCCTTGTCCTAAACCGACGGACTTGGAAACAGTCTTTCCAACATTTGCACATCATTAAAATAGCAATACATAAAAGGCTCTCACAAAGGTGCATTTCAACAAAAAAACACAACATTTGCACATCATCAAAACAGTCATTTGAGCAGAAACAGAAGCGTGCACATCATCAATGTCTCCAAGGCTGAAACCTCTTCAAGAACTCCTTCCTCTTGGCAGGAGACTTGAACCTCTTCTTTCTTCTCTTAGAATAATGGGAACTCGCCACCATGCTGTAAATTAAGGGTTGGACAATTTGCTTCAGTACCTGAAAACATAAGTTCTTGCTGCAACCCCATAAAAGTTCTTACAAATTTGTCACCTAAGGATTGGCTTCTTATCTTCAACGAGATGTGTCGTCAATCTCACTTGAACATTAAATACATGCAGCCCTAAACGTCGTATAAGCCTTCATCCACCTTGTGCAATACAAACATCTACATGTCCTTGCATGGGTGATAGATGAAATGTGAAAATATATATATGTTAAATACTTCTTACAAGAAGCAGAACTTGCTCTCCAGAAGAATCTTCAACACCACTCTACTTTCTTTTTGGCTTGAGAGTACCACTGCAACAAAAAATTCTCCCACTTGAGAGGGCAGTAATGCACATGCAAGCTGATAATCGAAATTTGTCAACCAATCCACCCTTTAAATAAAAGCATTGAGATGATAAACAATAGATACTTCATTTCTAATGATGAATCTGATGTAATATTCACATCTTTGACTTAAATACCATGAATTCTCGTTAAATGCAAATAAACTTACAGAAACCACACTTTCAATAAGCTTACTTTTGTACTTTGCCCTCTCCATCCAGGTCATTGTTCATTTTCATTAGAGTGTAAGCACAAAAATGAGCATCATACTATTGGCAACCCTTGGTTGCTGCACCAAAGAGATCTTTTATACTTTGGTTTAGCGGAAACTTATTTCTTATACTCATCAAGGGACCGTGGGACGTGAGGCCCTCTTACCAAGTCTACAGGATAAAAGATGATAAGAGGGCCATATCCCTGCCTTGGACAAGATTTGTGCATTTATTACCTGAAATTAAACAAGTACACATGTCAATGACAAAAGTAACAAAATACATGATAAGAAAAATATCAAGCCCCTTACATGCAAACCCGATTCAAACACCATGCTTAAGGGGCAATTGCTGAAACATATGTTTTAAACAACAAAAACTAAAAAATTAAAATTTAGCTTCACAATCAATGTCTAATTCTCACCCTAAAGCATTCAAAATGAAAGACAGGAGAGAGAGAGAGAGAGAGAGAGAGAGAGAGAGAGAGAGAGAGAGAGAGAAACCATTGGTCTCATTAAGGGTAGACATTTGCTTTTTCTTTTTTTTTCAGTTTCCCCAAGAGCCCCAGGAGATGTTCTAGAAAGTCAATAAACCATATTGCACACAAAATCTGAGTGTATTGAAATGATGTACTTGAACATGAGTTCTAAAAATAGAAAATCTGGCTTATCAAACAAATCTGTGAACAATATCTCACTGCCTATTTCGAACTGTAATTTAATCAAAATATTAGTTGGGATTTCTTTTTATTTATCGTTATTGGATTCAAATATTTTAATAAAAGTTATTTCCATAATTGATAATCCACTGTTAACTTTAAACACTAACTGATAATTGTTTAAAACTGTTTTATGAATAAAATTATCTGCAATATCTTTGCTGAAGAGTTCTCGAATTTATGTTTAAGAACAGTAAGAAAATAACTCATTGCTAAAGTTTTCACACTTTTTTTTTTTTCATTCTCTCATGTTATAATCTTTCAAGCCTAGTGGCAACTGAATTATTAATGTTTTCATCCCTAAAGATCTTTGGTCACGAAACAGTCACTAGCTAAGAGCCTATGATGGTGTAGGATTTTGTCACTGGAGGACTTGTGCCACCAAGTTTTAAAGTTACCTCTCAAATTGTTCCAAACCCACAAATATATAGCTGTGAAACCCATCCTTAGGATGACAAAAGGTGGTTTGCTTAGTAGGTAACAAATTATATCCTTCTTCATTTGTACAAATCTCAAGACCACAAGCTTTGCAAAATGATTCCAAATCTGATTCCTGAAAAACCACATACAGGTTTGAAAATCTCAGCAAACAGTAAATATCAAAATAACAAATTTTAGCACATTTGAGTTATTGATAATCTACCGTCATCATCAAGAGCTTGGATAAGTTTGCCAGCGGGTATGGATGAAGCTTGTATCCACCATTATTTATACATGACACAGCTAGCGCTCGAACCTTTTAAAGTTAACAACCACAAAACAAGATACGATTTTTGTCATCACAAGCATTGATGTGGATTAAACTGTAAAGAATTGAACAAGATTTGGAACTTAAGATGAACAAAACCCAAGCTCCAAGAAATATAATAACCATATAAAAACAGATGTAAACAGGATACCTCTCTCTTTCTCTCATTCTCACCCACACAAACAGAGAAAACAAGAACTTCAGAAACAATTTCATTTGTCAATAAGAACTTATCATCTCAGCAACACAGAGCCAGGGAATTTATCATTCAACAAGACTAAAAAACAGTCCATGCAAGACCAGCCAAAATGAACATACTGTTCTATTGAGGTCTTTATGACAAGAACCTGGATAGTAAGTCATAGGTTAAGACTGTAGAAATTCATTTACCTCATTGACATAAGGTTCAAGAATGCAGTATTGAAGATAAGATGCCTCAGCTGCTACAGTGCTTAGGAAACAATTATAGTTGCCTATCCGGAAAAATCTGTTGCAGAAGCTGACCATCTTTCAGTTTTCAAAACAAGAATACTAATAAAAACATTTCAGATAGACGTTAAGAAAAAACAATTTCCAATAATTAAGCAAAGCACATAAAATAAAGGGAAGTGGAAATTACCGTAAAATCTTTCGGGAAAAGCAAATTTCCTTAGATTTCATCAACGTGGAAGGAACATTACGAAACCACCAAGAAAGTGACTCCCCCTGGGACCAGAACAATTTATATTTCACATATATAAAACTCAATGCAAAACAGCAACAAAGAATAAAGAAAATGAAAAAAAAAATGAAAATGCAATAGAGATTAACCATTGGTTGGCCGTTAGAACCAAGATGAAGTAGCACATAAAACGAACAAAACTCAGCTTCATTTTCATATGTAGATTTGGAATCTCGATTTGCATCATACAGATTAAATAGAGATGTCAGAGTCTTTGCAAGCTGCTCCTTGTTAAGGTAATTCATTGAAGAAGTATTTTGACTGCTACAACGCCGAAGCTTGTGAAGAGATATCACATGAAATTTGACCTACACCATAAAAACTTGTAATTAACAAAGCGTTGGTATTTCTAACATTAAGAGATCTAAATCCATAACAATTTATGTACTACCAATTAAATAAGTTCCTTCCACATTTGAAGGTTTAGTTTAATGAATTACACAGCTACTAATAACTGAATATAGCATGGCAAGAGCATCAAATGAGAAGGACCTCTTATGGCCTACTAATTAGCAACATTCTGTGATGATTTCTACCATTTGTTCCCTTTACATGTGAACACTTCAACTTTTACTTTCTGTAATGATGAAGGAAAAATCCTTAAACTACAAATACATGTCACATAACGAAACAAGTGTTTCATGCCAAGAATACGTGCATTCCTATAATTTATACAATACATGTATTCCAATTATTACTAGAATATTTGTATTCCCATAATTAATACAAAAGTGGTTGATTCCTAAAACAAAATTCAGTAATAGCAGTTCCCATATTTTCCTTGTTAAATCTATGTTTTCTTGGAAAATGATGAGGATAAGGTCAAACTTGAGATGTGTACTTCATACTAGCACCACTATGTCATAAGCCCACTAAAATAAACATCAAAACAATACACAACAACTTTGTGCTTTGACTTAAGCACCAAGCCGCTGTCAACACACAATCTCACTAGCTGCAGAAATGTTGGTTGACATGTAGAAATACTGTTCTTTATCAGGGTAATAGCATTAAGAACGAAGCTTTTTGTGTTGATAAATAAGACTACAGTTTTCAGCGCAAGACAGTGGCTAACTCTTTTCTATTTACGATATGATAACATGAATTGAAGAGGAGAAACTCAACAAGTAATGACTTAATTGCACAACATATGGAAACAATCAACAAACAAAAAAATGTCTATGAAATGAAAAATTAACTGCATAGGGCACACTATGAAGACAAAGCTTCAGAATATGGAGATATAGGCTTTGCATGAAACTCTTACCATTTTCTCATACATGCGGATTACTTTATTGTTGACAATATTCTGCATACTAAGATCTTGCCTTATCGACCTTGTTCGATCAAAGAGGAAGTCATGAACCACTTCAAAGGGATATTCTCTAGAATCAAACAAGTTTAAAAGATAATTTAAAGTGTCTTCCAACACAGGGAGCGGCCGGACATCTGATGCTTCAACTTGTTTGGTGGATATAGTTCTGAAAAACTAGTGGAAGAAAGCATGTATTAGCTTCTATTTGCATTACATGTGAAGGGTTGTAGCATTAAAGTTCCAAGTAACAGTTGGAAATTCGCTATCCTGTGAAATCAATTCTTTCTATCTACCATGCATGAAAAAATAACATTCCTATTATTCTTCCAATCATTGTAATTCTTGTTAAAATCCAATTCCCTTCTCTCAACTTCTTGCATTCAGATGATAACTAATATGCATTTGGTTGCATGGGTTTGCCATCATGTAGGCATTCACTTGACATTCTACTTCATGATTTTGAGCTTGGCCACATAATAATTCTGATTTGGATGTGCTTAAATTCAGATGGTATTCCAAGTTTAGCTACAGTGATAATTCAACATATTGTTATCCTTTTTTTTCCTTTCTCTTATTAAAATGGAGGGAATCAAATCCTGACCTAACCTAACCAAATAATAACTTCCCCACCCAAAATACATTGTTCTCTGAAACTAAAATATACATATTTAATATGCAGTTCTCAAATTTATATTCCAATAATTTCCTTGATATCAAATCAACTTGATTAATACTAATTTGTGAGGTTCTAGAAATCTAAGAAAGTGACTAATTTCAACTTTTATATACACAGGTGGTGAAGCAACAAAACTCATTTCTCTATCCCTTGTGTTTTTTACTTTATTTAATTCCTTTTTAAAAAAAAAAAAAAAAAAAAAGAAAAACTAGTGATGACATCGCAAAGAATGAATTTTTCAGGTAGTATTGATTTCTATTTCATCTTAAATGGAAATTTTCATTGCCATAATTATTAAAGAATTACCAAACAGAATTAGGAGAGGATAATTAAGGTAGAGTCTTACCTTTTTAACGGCAAGGTCTGGAGATGATTGAGCAGGATTTCCATTTAGCCTCTCAAACACTGCTAAATCTCGAAGCCGTTCTCGCTGGGCTCTCTCTCTTTCTACATAGACATCACATCACACGCATCAAAAAAGGGCATCAACATATTAATAACAATAGCTATCTATCAGCCAAAAGAAGACAATTAGGAAGCGTTAATGGAAGCTGACCTGGGCACATCAAAGGGCAAGTACCCACAATGGCTGGAAGGTCGGAAGGGTCATCCACGCCGTCGTTTTGTGCTTTTTCACCGCCACTTGCAACTCTGCTCGAGGACTTGGGAGTCGAGTTGGGTTTCGAAGCGAACCTGTTCGTGCTAGAAACCGTTGATTCTCGAGAAGAAACGTTTCGAGGTTGAAGACGACCACGCCCTCGCCTCTCCATTTCCACCTTCCTCTTCCTTTCTCGGTCTTTTGGTACCAAATCAACTAGATCAAAGTTTCAAAAGAAAATCAAAATAAAACAAAAGGGGTTCTAGCAAGCTCTATCAATCCAGAGAATGAGGTTCGCGGGGAAAAAGAAAAGGGGACACAGGGCGGTGGGGGGTGTAGATGTTTCAGGAAATGGTTGTGTGAAATTGATTCAAGAGTTGATTTTTTGAGTACAAGCGATAGTCTAAATTATAGGGGATGAAGATTTATCCTACACACACAATTATGATCTTATCGAAGTTCAAATCTGAGACTTCTAGTTTCAAATCGGTAAGGTCTTTCTCCACTGGGCTACACCCGTTGGCAATCCAGGAGTTGATTAACTGAGAGTACAAAGAGCAAAAACAAGCGAAATGGAAGCTTTATGGAAAAGGAGATTTCGAGACTTTAAAGTTAAAAAATACAAGAAAAAAAGAAAGAGGCAAACTGTTATTTTTCGTCGATGTATTTTATCGTTTTTAACACTGGTCCATAGTTTCAATTTTATCTTCTTCTTTTTTTGCCAGCAGAGTTTGACTTTTACTACTTCAGTTTTCAATTCGAAGCAATTCAAAAGCACATTTTAATTTCTATTTAATTCTTCCCAATTTTATAAAGTTTTGACAACGTGTTCGTGAGGGATATTTCAATCCATTCGAACTATCCAATGATAAAACATAAGCTCGAATTATTTTCATTTACTTTATGCCTGATTTTTGAGCTTAGAGTTTTGTGAAAAAATTTATTTTTGGGTTAGAATTTGAGTGAATTGAAAAAAACTTAGCTTAAATGCTCATAATAATACCACCCCCCACCCCCCCCCCCACCCCCCCCCCCCCAGTGACGAGTGGTTAAAAAACATAATGGAATTGAGAGGGATTTGAATTGGAATGTGTATTGAAACCAGAGAATAAAATATCGATAATTTCACCGATATTTCAGTGAAATTATCGTTTTTTAGGGTCAACGATATTTTAGTAGGTTTCCATTTATGTATCGTCAATTTATCGATAATTTCGGTACCGATATTTTCGTTCAAATGGCAGCTGCAAACGGTCAACATATCGCGATATTATTGATAATATCGCGATATGAACTTTCAAAAATGAAATAATTCTCATAAACGTCGCATCCCAGCTTCCAACTTCTAACTCATACTTTTAGAAACATCAATGGAACCAATCGATGAGTCCATACAAGGAAAACCAGATCTGAAGTTATGAACCTTAAAAGATAATAAATAAATAAACTATCCAGCAAAACATATTTGAACCTCAACTGAACTTTAAATTTTCATGAAAAATCAGATTCCATATCCGAACAATAAAAAAGATCATATTCAAGAACTTAACCCAAGATATTCAAGAACCCAGATCTGCAAAGAAAGAGATATAGAGGGAGAAATAGACACATAGAACCGAGAGAAAAAAAAAATGGGGCTTGTCCAATATAGATCCCTACATTTTCTATTTCCTTGACATATACCCATCACTATATAAATCTATGTGTAAAACCCAATTTCAAATTTAAATGACTAGTATGATATAAGAGGTCGTAGTATTTCTATGTTTTTACATCATTGCCACCAAACTTCATATTTTATTTATAATTTATTTCAAGCATTTCATTAACTGCCATAATTGTAATTAATATACTCCCTATTAATAGCATATCAATCACCCCATTTCTTTTAGTTGTCATTCCCTCTCACATCTCGCCCCCTAAAATTACAACAACAAAAAAAAAATCTGTAAATTACATATCCAATAATGTACCTATGAAAAATATAATATAAATATATACATATAAAATATATGTATATTAAAAAAAAAAAAAAAAAAAAAAAAATCAGTTACTTTGTAATTGCGTATATTTTTCATAATTAAAAATAGGTACACAATAATTTATATAAAATATAGGTACATTATTTACCCCACAGGTAAATTATTTTACACTATACCTGTAAATGTGTATAGGTACATTATTTGGAATAGATAATTATGTACACTTTTCATACTAGGTAAATTATGTTTTTCATAAAACAAACAAGTAATAGGTACATTATTTTTTCAACATAATTAGTATGTACAGTTTTATTCATAAACAATTATAAAGTGGATTATTAGTCATGTATAATTCATAAAAAGAAAATAACATAAACATTTTATTAAACAAACCGATTACCTAAATTTGAATTTATTGTTAAATTTTTTAAAAAATGTTTCAAAATTAATTCATACATCCATTACAACCATTTGGAGATCTTTCCAAATTCAACATTTGTCATTATATACAATCCAATTAAAAACTGTTTCCATATTGATTCCTACATTAATATACAAAATGCAATAATGGCTTTGTTGGGGGTATTTTTGGAATCTGAAAAGTACAATAAATCAGATTTTATACTTAATTAGGTAACTTGCTGAGTTGGATCCTAGTCATGGGTTTTTACTTATACAAATTGGGTATTATTTATAGGAACAAAAAGTGAAGGGTTTTTTGTACAGCAAATTGAATTTGAAGGGTGTAAGCCAAATTTACTATAAAAAAAATTCAGAGTACTAGAAAATCAGAGAAAGAGAGGAAGAAAAAAGAAAAGAAAAAGAATAAGAGAGAAAAAGAAAACGAAGAAGAAATGAGAGGAGAGAAAGAAATGGGAGGAAAGAGAGCTTAGAGCTCCAAAACCACAGTTTTTTCATGGTGGGCTCTCACATCTCTCTTGTGATGATGACTGCCCCAAGTGGCAGAACAAAAAAAACTGAGAGGAAAAGAGGTGGAAACGGAAAGAATGAGAGAAAGAAAGAGAGAGTGAAGTGAGAAAAAGAAAAGAAAGAAAGGAATAAAGTCACAGAGAGGTGTAAATGGAAAGAATGAGAGAAAGAAAGACGGAGTGAAGTGAGAAAAAGAAAAGAAAGAAATGAATAGAGTGACTGACGTGATGGATGGGATTAGATAGATAGGGTTAGTATATTAGTATTTTAGTATGGTTTGTTGGGCTTGGGATATTATTAGTATAGCTTGTTGGGCTTGTTGGCTAGTTGAGCTTAGGATATTTAGTATTTCCTTCCAATCTTTTGTGTTAAAATACGAGATTATTGACTAAATAAACTTTTTACAAAGTTTCATTAAAAATTTTCATGTATTTATCACAATTTCCATGGTTTTTATCCAATTTTTATCGATATCGATATTTTCCCGATATTTCCATCGATATTTCCGTGTTTTTGAACCACCGATATTTCCGAAACCCTCGATATTTAAAACCTTGATTGAAACTACGGAACAAAAATGGTAAATTGATAAACTACAGGACAAAAAAATGACTTAGGACTTGTTTGGCACTGCTTTTCTAAGAAGCACTGCTTCTCTAGGAAGCACTTTTGCCCTGATGTAGGGTGTACTTAGTTTAACTGTTGTCGGGTCCAAATAGTTTTCCCCTCTACCGAAAAGCCCAGCAAAAACCCTAGTTACCTATTCGATCCCAATCTTTCCGGTCTGGCTAGAACGGGAAATTTGTGTCACAGTGTGAACATCGGCTACCAAAATGGCTAACATTGTCCTCAGAAATCTGCATTCTTTAGTAACAAAACGCCTTCTTGCAACATTACCAACGCCTACATCTGCATTATGTTCATCTTTTACAGTTGAGTACCTGGTGCAGTCATGCGGGCTTCCTTTAGAATCTGCAATCTCAACCTCCAAGAAGCTCCAGATTGATAAGAAGCAAACCCATCGGATAGATTCTGTGCTCAAATTCTTGAAATCCAACGGATTTGATGATGCCCAAATCGCCAAATTGATCACCAAGCGGCCCACAATCCTCCATTACAAGGTACTCAACAATCTGGAGCCCAAATTCAACTTTCTCATTGAAAATGGCTTTGTGGGTCAGAATCTGCCAGAGCTCGTTTTATTGAATCCAGTCGTTTTGACTCGGAGTTTGGATTCTCACATAAAACCAGCAGTTCAATTTCTCAAGAAATTGCTTTCAACCAATGATATGTTGGCGGCGGCCAAGCGCTCTTCATGGCTGTTAAACATGGATAGTGTGGGTACAATTCAACCTAATGTGGCCCTTTTGCAGAGTGAAGGTGTTCCCTTAGATGTTATAACAAAAATGATATTGTTTCAGCCAAGGACCGTAATGCAAAATGTTGACAGAATGGCTTATGCAGTTAGAACAATAAAAGATTTGGGCATTGACCCGACTGGTCCGATGTTTGTCCGGGCTGTTCGAGTTATGATCTCTATGAAAGAGTCAACATGGAAAAGGAAAATTGAATTTTTTAAGAGTTACGGGTGGTCTGAAGATGTTGTTCTGTCAGTTTTTAAGCGCCAACCATTTTGTTTAGCTTGTTCGGAGGAGAAACTTGGGAGAGTCATGGATTTCTTTCTGAACATTGTGAAGTTGGAACCGGAGACTATGATTGCCAATCCCTTGCTTCTTATGCATGGTTTTGAGAAAACAGTTCTACCAAGGTATAATGTTTTCAAGATTTTGGTTTCTAAGAAGCTGATAAAAAGGGACAACAAGAGGCTGTGTTGGTTGATCACACAAAGTGAGAGGAGATTTTTGGATAATTTTGTTCTTAAGTATTTGAATGAAGTCCCAGACCTACTGGAGATATACCATAGTTCTAAGGAAGAGACAGTAGAGATTCCTTAGTGCAGTAGTAAGTGGGACCTGTGAAATTTTGTATTGAACTATTGTCTCTTTGCTCTGGATTTAGAGTTCTTTTTTTATATGTAATCATTTAGATTTGTTTGGTTGACTCTCGTTTTCTGATTCGTTATACGTATTCATTCGCATTATACAACTTTTTCCCTAATATCTGGCACATAAATAATAAAAAGCGAAACTCCATCTTCATGCACTTAATTGGTTTAAGAGCATGTTTGGACTGCGATTGCTATTAGCTATACCTTCTGTTAGTATCATGAAGTCCTTGCTGCATCTGTTGAGAAGGAGAACACTGTTTTAAGCATAATCAGTTAGTTTCGACTGCCCATTGTTCTTTTACTAATAATTTTATATTTCCAAGTGGACATTTATAATTGTATCTATAAAGGGAATAATATCAAAGAGTCCATTCCACTAGAATCAAAGGCATTATATGCTAGTGATACATTTTGGCTTTTCTATCACTTCCATTTTTGTTTGTCTTGTTCTAATGTTGCTTTCTTTTTGGCTAGACGTCGGGGCTTCTTTTGATTCTTGAATGGTTTTTGTTACTGAGAAATTGAAATGGATTCAAATTCTGGTTTTCCAGTGGATGAGTTTGCTGCGATGGATGTTTCTGGATATGAAGCAGAAAATTGTGGTGTTTGTTCTAATGTTTTTGCAACAAGTTGGGCAGATGAAAGAGTTCATTAAGTTAAAAATATACCTCATATTAATCTCGCTTGAAGTTCAGTAGGATAATTTTTTAGGATAATCTTGATTTTTCTAATGGGTACAGTCCTTGTACGTAACTTTGGTTTTCTAAAAGTATTGGTACTTTTAGGATAATCTTGATTCTGTACAGGGTATTTTTGTGTGTCCTCTGCTATGATGGATTTTTTCTCGACTGAAAAGGACTTTATTGGAGCCAGTAAATGATGTTGCTGTTTGCTGTAATGTTTTCAAAATGAGGACAGCAGAAGAACAACTGCGCCTCATTGAGAAATGCTTGAGATCCTTTGGTAAGAAGATGGTGGGGGATTTACTATGGATCACATACGTTCAAAGGCTCCAGTGCTGGTAAATTTTAAGTCATCTCTAAGAGGGGATATTTTTGTTGCCTGCACTAGTGATCACAGCCGGGTAGGTCATGGTTGTACATTACCGTATACAGGGGCAGTATGTACATGTATGAAATATGGTGAATAATATTTTAACATCCCTTCTTAACGATGTTTTCTTTAAGAATGCCTCCTGTCATCTTACCTATATTAAACCATCAGCCTTGCATTATCTCGTGAGGTTCTTAACTAACTTTAAATGCATACCCAATTTGAATTCATTTAGCCAGGCTCTCCCGAAGTTAAAATGCTTGGATACATTATCATTGTACTTGTACGTATTGGTATACAGGTCTAATTTTACCACCAAACTAGGATGCTTTTGAGACTGAAGTTACTTTTCTTGCTTTTCTCTGTATTAGTATCCTTACTCTTAGAACTAGAAGGCCCATGGTTTTTGCATATGATTTCACCAATTGCTTTCATTATTCTGAAACTTGTGGAGGTAGTAGTCATGGCCAAAAGCGATGATCACTTTGGAAAATAAATTACATGTCTCCTTCCATATAAAGACTCATTCCTCCGTACAGTTTGACATATGTGCATGAACTTTTCTTTTTGTACTTTTGATGGATTATTTTTGTAAGTGTCAAACTGTGATTTGCAGGTCATGAGGAATGGGTCGGTTGGAAATTCTTTTATGCAGCACAAGCTCCAGAAAATCCTTTTTTTTTATTACTTTTTTGTTGTTGTTGGAAGCTTCTGAAAAACCAAATTTATGCAGATGTAATGAAACTTGTGATACATTGTCAATTATTAATTGATCTCAGTTCTCGGCTGTGTTTTTTCTTTTCTTCTTTGTTTGTTTGTTTGTTTTTGTTTTTTTGTTTTTTTGTTCCTTTGGTCTGACTAAGATATAGTGCGTCGATTCTGAGCAAGAAATTCGTTGAATAGACTACTATATGCATCTGGTAGTTACGCAAGCCTGTGTGGATGAGATTGTGAACTGATCTCCATATCATTCTTCTGACAATAGAACAGGAAAATAAGCCTCCATGGCAGAACCTTATCATAAACAATAATAATTAAATTAGGGAAATACTAGGGAGACCGCGTTTATAGACCACCTTGTTAACCACCGATCTAATAGAGAGGGGCTTTATTATATTGGTGAACTCCTCCACCTCTATTAGAGAGAGATGGTTTATAAGGTGGTCTAATAATGTGGTCTTCCTAGCATGACTAGTACATTATCATAAAACTACATGTAGGTACAAAATTATAGGTATATGTCGTGTGGAAGATACGGAATGGCATGAATAATAAGCTGGTGCATGCTGAAATCCCTGATGAACCCCACGTGCCTTTTGATCGTGCTGTGCAGATAGCAGGAGGATTCAGGGAGTCTGTATAGCCACATCGCCTACGTAACCTTCGTGGAGGCAGAGGCCAGATGGAGGCTAGGCAACCGGATTGAGGCTCTTTGAAATTGAACGTTGATGGGGCTTAAAATGCAGGAGCTAGGAGAGGTGGTACAAGTATGGTGCTTCAACATGAAAACGGGAGAGCTTTGGTGGTAATGGCCCTTCCTCTTCTTGGAGTTACTTGCCCTAGACAAACTGAAATTTAGCCTGGTCTTTGTGGGCTTATTTCCCTCTTTTTGGGTGTTAAACATTTCTCGATTTCCAAACAAAAGAAAATTTTGTTAAATTTAAATTATGGTTGATTACTGTAACCAAAAAATTCAGGTTAGAAACTAGGTACCAGGAACAAGATTTGTCATCCCACAGTTGCAATCCCTTGATATAATCAACTTATATTTCATATATTGAAAAAATCTAATGTCATAGCTTGTGACAATAAAATCTAATGTTCTTTTTTTCTCGTTCTTGATGTCCCCTAAACCCAGCATGCTCTGTCGTATTTGCACAAGCTGAATTTGTATCTTACCAATACAAGATTTGTACTCAACCCTGTTGACCCCAACTCCAAATTACATCCAATTACCAATTGCACCCCATAAACCCTAATCATGGACAGACTTCCAGCCCCGGTTAGATGATAACAAAACCAACATTCCGTACTTTGGAGCCACAGGCAAACCTAAAACGCTTACCCAGGGAGCCTGTCATTAACATTTACCAAGTACCGTCCATTTTCAAACTCATCACCAGATTATCGATTTCACAACGTTTGATCTACTTGCCAAAAACGAGTTCCAAATAGGCATGAAATTTCCAAAACCAGTCGAGATTTTGGAAGCAAGAGAAAGGCACAATTAGGGCTTGCGCTATGGTTTCATGGAATCCATGGAATGTGTTTACTTTGGGACTGTCACTTGCGTCATACCATGATGAAATTATGGTTGTGAACTTGACAACTTGACCACAAATCAGTAAAAATTACAGCTACTAAACTTCAAATGGGCATGGCTCAGTTTTATGCAATTCTCAGTTTGTCACTGATACAACAAGGTTGAGAAACACATAACTAAATTGGAAATAATCCAGACCAACTTCAAGCACAAAAGATCTGGACAAACCACAAAAAAAAACAAAAAACAAAACCATCAAATGAGAAAACATATCTAAAACTCAGTTGGTAAGCTCCATAATTGCAGAAACTATGTCTCCATCTGCAGCCTTCAGTGCTTTTACAGCCTTTGATCTTGATACTCCTGCCTGTGTCATCACCAACTCAATGTCCTTGGGTTCCACCCCAGTCTCATCTACATCTTCATCATCCCGAGCAAGGGTTGAGGTCTCAGGTTTGGAGATCACATGACTGAGATCAGGAGCCTTAAACTGCTCAGCAGCCTGAGTCTGTAGTTGCGAACTCAAGTCCTCAATCTTTGCCTCACCAAAGATAACATATGTGTCTGAAGTTGGACTCTTGAAAACATCCGGTTTGGATATCACAAACAAGATCTGGTTATTTAAAGCCACAGATATTATGTTAACAAAAAAGCCATATACTAATCTGAATGAAAATTTTAAAAGGGAATCAAATAAAAAAAGATCAGAGTAGGAAATGCACGAACATTCTTGCTCTTTTTTACTGTAACCCGGCTAACACCTGGAATGGGCTTCATTCCAAGCTTCAACATTGCTTTGCGGCTTTTCTTTTCACTTCTGCTTTGCTTTGACCTCCCACTTGCCTCTCCATCTTGTTGTCCTGATCACATAGGGAAACAATGAGAAGATAATTAGAAAGTTAACATGTTAAACAAGAATAAACCAGGTGAGGTTGTGTCCTTAATGAGAATGTCTACATGTCTTAGGTAGGAGCATCATGACCCAAACTGTAAATTAACAAACTTCGTTCATTTTGTATGATCAAATACCATTGGAAGTTCATTTGTTCAAACCATTAGCCTCACTCTAATATTTCATTTTTCTAAGCCCACGTGTATGACTAGAGCATTGTGGCCTTAGATGAAAATTATAAGCTAGAGTATCCCATACTAAAATTTTAATGTAAAATCAAACAACCCAACTAGATGGCTCATATGTTGCAGACTTGCCGTGATGTGAAAGATAACAAATTTTGACAATCTAAATGGTAGAGAGTTCATGTATAAATAATACATTTTGATTATTAAAACTAAAAGCACGGCTTACATTCCAACCTACAAAAAATTATTACATGTCCACATAACTAGTGCCCAGAAAATTAATAAATGCATATGCATCCTATTAACAACGGATAGAGAGGCCGGAGAGTGAGGGAGGGGGGATGCTAAGAAAAAACTTGACAATAAACTTACCCTCAGCTTCATCATCGTCCTTGTCATCATCATCATCTTCATCGTCGTCATCCTCGTCATCTTCCTCTTCAACTGTTGGCTGATCAGGCTGCCAACAAAAGGTATTTAGTTAAAGATCCCAGCCTATTATCAGAAAGGTAATAAAACAAGAGAAAGTAATAACGAAAAATATCCAAATTTTGATATCCATTGGCATCATTGAAAAAGAAAAAACATTTAGGTAGAATAATTTTGATGTAAACGTGTTTCATTGCATGTACTTTCATTCTTTGGCATCTGTTCAACTATATATACCTTCACTAAAATCAATTTGGGTCAGGTAATTTACCAAATCAAGAGATCTTTGGTCATAAAATTTGAAGGTTATATGTTAACTAAGTAAAATATGATTGAACATATAAAAATATAGAAACAAGACAAAATAAGTGAGACAATATTTTCATTCAATACCCACTTGAAGTTTTCACTTTAACTACCAAATCCATCCAGAAATTCAGCAAATGATGTCTTCCAGTGGCAAAGAAAGTAAAGCAAAGCACTGGCATTTACAACATGTAGATATACAAATTATCCGACTCTTCACTCAAATACACACAGAGGCACCACAAAACCATTAATCTTTAGAGAGAGAGAGAGTTAAGACTTACATCGATGGCTTGCTGTTCGAGATGGGCCGCGAGGAGCTCTTCCTGGGTCTGAGCAGTCATGGCTTTGGTTTGTAAATTGGAAGAGTTATAGGAGAAAGTGAAAGAGTGCGTATTGCAAAAACCCTAAAACCCCCAAAATCGACTTCGCAAGGGATTGTAGTTGGCGATTTTATACTCACGAGCTCACAACTCGGTGTTGTAAATGACGAGTTTGACATTAAGCTCTTGCGATAATTACCAATTAATTCTTACTGTTGGGCTGGGCTCACTCAAGCTCGTGCGATATATCTTCTGGGTACACCACATGCCTGATGTACCATCTAATATACATAGGACATGTGGAATAATTCTCCAACTTACTGTATTACCTTTTATGATATGTCGCTAGCTACATTGGAAATATTCTACATGTCTTACGTTTATTAGATGGTACTTAGAGCTATTATATAGTTGTCATGTTTTTTTCTTTTATAAAATTATATAGTTATTCTCATTTCTTACTTTTCATGGGTATATGAGTACTGCAATCATTTTAATTCATGAATTTTTATACGTTTGCAAATATATAAGGAATAAAACAATAATTTATGTGGGTTCAACTAAAATCCGTCATAAAATACTTGAAAGAATCAAGAATCAAATTTGATTAGGAGACAATAGTTGATCTCATACCCATTCATTCTTTCTTATTCCTAACTCCTTTGATTCACGACTTTCCATATTCTATATGTATAGGATACTTGAAAGAATCAAGAATCAGATTTAATTAGGAGACAATAGTTGATCTCATACCCATTCATTCTTTCTTATTCCTAACTCCTTCGATTCATGACTTTCCATATTCTATATGTATAGGACTTTTCCAAGAAAAACAAAAACAACATTCCATTTACTTAAGGAAATAATATCCTAGCACGTTACACAAAAGAGCCTTTTTGCACACCACTTTAACTCAAGGTGTATGTCATCACCATTCTCAACACTTGACACGTGTCCATAAGTGTAACCATGGTTATATAAATCAAAGTAAAAAGTTAACTATGGTTATGCCTATGGACACATGTCAAGTATTAAGAAGGGTGATGAACATACACCTTAGGATTTTGCTTATTGGCAAAGTCACATATCTATTTACCAATCAAAATAGGAGGTTTACACATTATAAATAGTACTCCACTCCAAACCCTAGAATCAAAATTTCAAAACCGTAGTAGTGAAAGAAATAAAGAACGAAGGGATATGCAGCAGCCAGATACAAAACGAAGGGATATGTAGTCATTAACTGAGTATTTACAGACTCATCGCCAAGTGTGGAATGGCAATTCTATTGTGGATAATTATCGTAGAATTATTCGTTAAATATATCATAAAATTTTAACTTTTTTTTTCCTTATAGTTCAAATATATTATGGATGTGGATCAATCGGGGTTGGGTATGTAAATTTATTGTATTTGTTTTTCTTTCCCTCTTAAATACAAATTTACCTTCCTTATATATATATTTCTAACATCGTTAACATGTACCTCTTTTATATTTCTTTCCCTCTTAGATACAAATTTACCTTACTTTGAATGGTGCAATTTGGATCTTGAGCACTTAAGTATCATTGATAATGAAGTGCATCATAGTTTTCGAGATTATGTTCAAAGAAGTCTCGGGGAAAGATTGTGTAAGCTCCAATGCAAATTTGTGCTTGAAAGAACGTTGGTAAGGATGATAAAAGAAAGGAGTTGAAAAACTTTTTGTAGACAATGAATTGAAATGGAACAAAAGCTTACTTCATTATTCCCTGAACGACTTACAGAGTTATATCATTTATTTGTTATTAAGAAAAATATTAGCATGTCCTTCTTAATGAGTAGATGTGAGGTATCCCACTTCATGCTTTTTTTAATTAAAATTATTTCTTTAGTTCTCTCTTTATTTTTTTTCCTTTCTAATTTTGATCCAACTTATTTTTTTTCTTTGTTATTGTTTGAAACAGTATCTTGATGATGATCAATTACATCTAATCGTAGCTTAACGTGGGGCAACAACATAAACACAGAAAGAGTGTTTGATGTTAGTATTGGTGCTTATTATAGTCATATTTCTTCAAATGAGCTGTTTGTATTTCCTCAAAATAAAGTTCCATTTATATGTATAGGACTTTTCCAAGAAAAACAAAAACAATATCCTAGCACGTTACAAAAT
This sequence comes from Prunus armeniaca, assembly GCA_903112645.1. Lineage (NCBI taxonomy): Eukaryota > Viridiplantae > Streptophyta > Magnoliopsida > Rosales > Rosaceae > Prunus > Prunus armeniaca. The sequence continues at coordinate 5,849,765 of CAEKDK010000002.1, forward strand.
GGGAGCATTTTTGCCTACCACTTTAACCCAAGGTGTATGTTCACCACCATTCTCAACACTTGAGATGTGTCCATAAGTGTAACCGTAATTATATAAATCAAAGTAAACAATTAACTATGGTTATGCCTATGGACACATGTCAATTATTAAGAAGGTGGTGAGCGTACACCTTAGGATTTTGATTATTGGCAAATTCACCTATTTTATTTACTAATCAAATTAGGAGGTTTACGCATTATAAATAGTACTCCACTCTAAACCCTAAGATCAAAAGTTTAAAGCCCTAACAGTGAGAGAAATATAGAACGAAGGGAATTTTTTTTTTTTTTTTTTTTTCACCTATAGTTCAAATATATTATAGCAGTGGATCAATTGGGGTTGGGTATGCAAATTTGTTGTATTTGTTTTTCTTTCCCTCTTAGATACAAATTTACCTTTCTTATATATTCCTAACATCGTTAACATGTATCCCTTTTATAGGAATATTATTAATATATTTACTGAATTGGGGAGGGGGGGGGGATCTTGATCACTTAACTATCATTGATATTGAAGTGGAGCGTAGTTTTCCAAATTATGTTAAAAGAAGTCTCAAGGGGAAGATTGTGTAAGCTCCAATGCAAGTTTGTGCTTGAAAGAATCCTTATTAAGGATGATAGAAGAAAGGAGTTGAAACACTTTTTTTAGACAACATATGAAGTGGAACAAAAGTTTACTTCATTATACCCTGAACGACTTACAGAGTTATATCATTTCTTTGTTGTTAAGAAAAAAATTAGCATGTCCTTCTTAATGTGTAGAGGTGAGGTATCCTACTTCATGTTTTTTTTATTAAAATTATTTCCTTAGTTCTCTCTTTATTTTTTCCTTTCTAATTTTCATCTAGCATATATTTTTTTTCTTTGTTATTGTTTGAAACAGTGTCTTGATGGTGATCAATTGCATCTAATCATAGTTTAACATGGGGCAGCAACATAAATAAAGAAAGAGTATTTGATGTTTAGTATTGGTGCTCATTATAGTCATATTTCTTCAAACAAGCTGTTTGTATTTCCTCAAATTAAAGTTTCATTTATATGTATAGGACTTTCCCAAGAAAAATAAAAACAAAATCCTGACACGTTACAAAATGGAAGCATTTTTGCTCACCACTTTAACCCAAGGTGTATGCTCACCACTCTTCTCAACAGTTGACACGTGTTCATAAGTGTAACCATAGTTATATAAATCAAAGTAAACAGTTAACCATGGTTATGCCTATGGATACATGTCAAGTATTAAAAATGGTGGTGAGCATACACCTTAGAATTTTGCTTATTGGCAAATTCACCTATCTTATTTACCAATCAAAATAGGAGGTTTACGCATTATAAATAGTACTCCACTCCAAACCTTATGATAAAAAGTTTAAAACCCTAACATCAAGAGAAATATAGAATGAATGGAACTTTTATTTCTTTTCCTTATAGTTCAAATATATTATGGTAGTGGATCAATAGGGGTTGGGTATGCAATTTATTTGATTTGATTTTTTTTTTTTTTTTTTTTCACTCTTAGATACAGATTTATCTTCCTTATATATATATATATATATATATATATATTTCTAACATCGTTAACATGTACCCCTTTTATAGAAATATTATTCATATATTTGCTGAATTGGGGGGAGGGGATACTTTGAAGCGTGAGATTTGGATCTGCAGCACATAAGTACCATTCATAATGAAGTGGAGCGTAGTTTTCAAATTATGTTCAAAGAAGTCCCGGGGGAAGATTGTGTAAGCTCCAATGCAAATTTGTGCTTGAAAGAATCCTTGTTAAGGATGATAGAATAAAGCAGTTTAAACACTTTTTGTAGACAATGCATGAAGTGGAACAAGAGCTTACTTCATTATTTCCTGAACGACTTACAGAGTTATATCGTTTCTTTGTTGTTAAGAAAAAGATTAGCATGTCTTTTTTAATGAGTAGAGGTAAGGTGTCCCACTTCATTTTTTAATTAAAATTATTTGTTTAGTTCTCTCTCTATTTTTTCCTTCCTAATTTTGATCCAACATATATATATATATATATATATTTGTTATTGTTTAAAATAGTATCTTGATGACGATCAATTGCATCTAATCGTAGCTTAACATGGGTTAGCAACATAAACAAAGAAATAGTATTTGAAGTTTAGTATTTGTGCTCATTATAGTCATATTTCTTCAAACGAGCGTGAAGACTTAGAGCTTTCGATAGAAAAGCAAAAGGCGCAAGGCTAGGGTGAGTTGAAGGGGGACTACGTAAGTGGGTGAATATGTGTATTTCCTCAAATTAAAGTTCCATTTATATGTATAAGACTTTCCGAAAAAACAAAAACAAAATCCTATTTACCTAAGGGAATAATATCCTAGCACATTACAAAATGGAAGCATTTTTGCTCACCACTTTAACCCAAGGTGTATGCTCACTACCCTTCTCAACACTTGACACGTGTCCATAAGTGTAACCATAGTTATGTAAATCAAATTAAACAATTAACCATGGTTATGCCTGTGGACATATATCAAGTATTAAGAAGGCTGGTGAGCATACACCTTAGGAGTTTCCTTATTGGCAAATTCACCTATCTTATTTACCAATCAAAATAAGAGGTTTACGCATTATAAATAGTACTCCACTCCAAACCCTAAGTTCAAAAGTTCAAAACCCTAATAGTGAGAGAAATATAGAACGAAGGGAATCTTTTTTTTTCCTTATAGTTCAAATATATTATAACAGTGGATCAATCGAGATTGGGTATGCAAATTTATTGTATTTGTTTTTCTTCCCCTCTTAGATACAAATTTACATTCCTTATATATATTTCTAACATTGTTAACATGTACCCCTTTTATAGGAATATTATTCATATATTTGCTGAATTTGGGGGGTACTTTGAACGGTGCGATTTGGATCTTGAGCACTTAAGTATCAATGATAATGAAGTGCATCGTAGTTTTCAAAATTATGTTCAAAGAAGTCCCGGGGGAAGATTGTGTAATCTTTAATGCACATTTGTGCTTGAAAGAGTCCTTGTTAAGGATGATAGATGAAAGGAGTTGAAACACTTTTTGTACACAATGCATGAAGTAGAACAAGAGCTTACTTCATTATTCTCTGAATGACTTACAGATTTATATCGTTTCTTTGTTGTTAAGAAAAAGATTAGCATGTCCTTCTTAATGGGTAAAGATAAGGTGTCCTACTTAATTTTTTTTATTAAATTTATTTCTTTAGTTTTCTCTTTATTTTTTCCTTTCTAATTTTGATCCAACATATATATTTTTTCTTTGTTATTGTTTGAAACAGTATCTTGATGATGATCAATTGCATCTAATTGTAGCTTAACGTGGGTCAGCAACATAAACAAAGAAATATAATTTGATGTTTAGTATTTCTGCTCATTATAGTCATATTTTTTTTTCAAACGAGCCTGAAGCCTTGGAGCTTACGTTAGAAAAGCAAAAGGCCCGGAGCTAGGGTGAGCTTTGGGGGGACTGCGTAAGTGAGTGAATGTGTGTATTTCCTCAAATTAAAGTTCCAATTATATGTATAGGACTTTCCCAAAAGAACAAAAATGTTATCCCATTTACTTAAGGAAACAATATCCTAGCACGTTACAAAATGGGAGCATTTTTGCTTACCACTTTAACTCAAGGTGTATGCTCACCACCCTTCTCAACACTTGACACTTGTCCATAAGTGTAACCATAGTTATATAAATCAAAGTAAACAGTTAACCATGGTTATGCCTATGGACACATGTCAAGTATTAAAATGGTGGTAAGCATACACTTTAGAATTTTGCTTATTGGCAAATTCACCTATCTTATTTAGCAATCAAAATAGGAGTTTTATAAATTGTACTCCACTCCAAATCCTAATATCAAAAGTTCAAAACCCTAACAGTGAGAGAAATATAGAATGAAGGGAACCTTTTTTTTTCCTTGCAATTCAAATATATTATGGCAGTGGATCAATCGAGGTTGGGTATGCAAACTTATTGTATTATTTTTTCTTCCCCTCTTACATACAAATTTACATTCCTTATATATATTTCTAACATTGTTAACATGTACCCCCTTTTACAGGAATGTTATTCATATATTTGCTGAATTAGTGGGGTACTATGAACAGTGTGATTTGGATCTTAAGTACTTAAGTACTTAAGTATCAATGATAATGAAGTGCAAGGTAGTTTTCGAAATTATGTTCAAAGAAATCCCGAGGGAAGATTGTATAAGCTTCAATGCAAATTTGTGCTTGCAAGAATCCTTGTTAAGGGTGATAGATGAAAGGAGTTGAGACACTTTTTGTAGACAATGCATGAAATGGAATAGGGGCTTACTTCATTATTCCCTGAAAGACTTACAGAGTTATATCGTTTCTTTATTGTGAAGAAAAAGATTAGCATGTCCTTCTTAATGAGTTGAGGTGAGGTATCCCACTTCATCTTTTTTTATTAAAATTATTTCTTTAGTTCTTTCTCTATTTTTTCCTTTCTAATTTTGATCCAATATGCAAATTTTTTTTCTTTGTTATTGTTTGAAATAGTATCTTGATGTTAATCAATTGCATCTAATCGTAGCTTAATATGGGTCAGCAACATGATGTGTGTTACTCACCGTAACACATAATGTATCATTTGATATATAAATGTGGCATAACATTTGTTGTAAGTAAGCCATGATGTAAAAATAAATACTGTATGTCATGTTTTAATCGTTTAATGGTATGAATATCGTTTTAAAAAATTGGCAACCCGAATTGCAACCATTTTGTTGTGTACATTAGATTGATGTGGAAAAAAAAAGAGATGAAACGAAACAATTTAACTATTCATATTTACCTAATGTGCCCCGGGCCCAAGGGAAAAAGTTGGCTAAAAAATATTCATATTTACCTAAGCACAAGCGTATACACACAAAAACAATAATAAAAGGAGTAGGTGCAAAGGAAATAACATATACAACAACATGCCAATCTCCTATTTTCAAAAGAGCAAAAGGCCTGGGACTAGGGTGAGCTGAGGGGGGCCTGCGTAAGTGAGCGAATGTGTGTATTTTCTCAAATTAAATTTCCTTTTGTATGAATAGGACTTTCCCAAAAGAACGAAAATGTTATCTCATTTACTTAAGGAAACAATATACTGGCATGTTACAAAATGGGAGCATTTTTGCTCACCACTTTAACCCAAGGTGTATGCTCACCACCCTTCTCAACACTTGACATGTGTCCATAAATGTAACCACAGTTATGTAAATCAAATTAAACAGTTAACCATGGTTATGTCTATGGACACGTGTCAAGTATTAAGAAGGCTGGTGAGCATACACCTTAGGAGTTTCCTTATTGGCAAATTTACCTATCTTATTTACCAATCAAAATAGGAGGTTCACGCATTATAAATAGTACTCCACTTCAAACCATAAGTTCAAAAGTTCAAAACCCTAATAGTGAGAGAAATATAGAACGAAGGGAATCCTTTTTTCCTTACAGTTCAAATATATTATAATAGGGTTGGGTATGCAAATTTATTGTATTTGTTCTTCTTCCCATTTTAGATACAAATTTACCTTCCTTATATATATTTCTAACATTGTTAACATGTACCCCTTTTATAGGAATATTATTCATATATTTGCTGAATTTGGGGGGTACTTTGAATGGTGTGATTTGGATCTTGAACACATAAGTATCAATGATAATGAAGTGCATCGTAGTTTTTGAAATTATGTTCAAAGAAGCCCCGGGGGAAGATTGTGTAAGCTCCAATGCAAATTTGTGCTTGAAAGAATCCTTGTTAAGGATGATAGATGAAAGGAGTTGAAACACTTTTGTAGACAATGCATGAAGTAGAACAAGAGCTTACTTCATTATTCCCTGACCGACTTACAGAGTTATATCGTTTCTTTGTTGTTAAGAAAAAGATTAGCATGTCTTTCTTAATGAGTAGAGGTGAGGTATCCCACTTTATTTTCTTTATTAAAATTATTTCTTTAGTTCTCTCTCTAATTTTTCCTTTCTAATTTTGATTCAACATGTGGATTTTTCCTTTGTTATTGTTTGAAATAGTATCTTGATGATGATCAATTGCATCTAATCGTAGCTTAACGTGAGTCGGCAACATGAACAAAGAAAGAGTATTTGATGTTTAGTATTTGTGCTCATTATAGTCATATTTCTTCAAACGAGCGTGAAGCCTTGGAGCTTATGTTTGAAGAGCAAAAGGCCCAGGGCTAGAGTGAGCTGAGGGAGGATAGCATTAGTGAGCGAACATGTGTTTTTCTTCAAATTAAAGTTCCATTTATATGTGTAGGCATTTCCCAAAAAAATAAAAAACAATATCCCTTTGACTTAAGGAAACAATATCCTAGCACGTTACAAAATGGGAGCATTTTTGCTCACCACTTTAACCCAATGTGTATGCTCACCATGCTTCTCAACACTTGACACGTGTCCATAAGTGTATCCATGGTTATATTAATCAAAGTAAAAAAATTAACCATGGTTATGCCTATGGACACATGTTAAGTATTAAGAAGACTGGTTAGCATACAACTTGAGTTAAAGTGGTGAGCAAAAATATTTGCTTACAAAAGTGAGCATTTTTGCTCAACACTTTACCTCAAGGTGGATGCTCACCACCTTTCTCAACACTTGACACGTGTCTGTACGTGTAACCATGGTTATATAAATCAAAGTAAAAAAGTTAACAATTGTTATGCCTATAGACACATGTCAAACATTAACAAGGGTTGTGAGTATACATCTTGGGTTAAAGTGGTGAGCAAAAATATTTCTTTACAAAAAGGAGCATTTTTGCTCACCACTGTAATTCAAGTTGTATGCTCACCACCCTTCTCCACACTTGACACATGGCCATAAGTGTTAAAATATTTTATACTGTTAAAATATTATATTTATAGAGTATAGCCGCCCCGCTATACCTTTAAAATATTATATATATATATATATATATATAGTGTCGCCGCACGGCTATACTGTTAAAGTATTGTATTATATAGTATAGCCGCTCGGGTACACCTTTAAAATATTCTATTCAAAGAGTATAGCCGGACGGCTATACTTTTCAAATATTCTATTTATATTAATTAATTATATATATATTAAATTAAAGAAGTTGGCCAAAAAACATAAGTAAAGAAACTAATTTTATATTTTTAAAATTAAAATAAAAAGCACGAATAAGCTCCTCGACTTGTGCATCAAGTTACGATCATACCTTCCACCATCTCTGTGCGAGGAAGAAGAGGAAACAAACATACAAAATTGAATTTCTTTGCAATTTAATGGGCAGCCTCTAAAATTGGTCCTGACCATGTTGAATATTTGAGAATCTTGTATATGTTTCCAATGGTTTCTCTTAAATCTTTGGGTCTTCATCTTCTTGCTTTTTACTGGATTTGAAGTGCTCTTTCTGGTAATTTCCTTGCTGGGTTTGCTTTGTTTGATTTGGTTGAGTGAATGGATGGATTTGGTGGAACTCTTTGGACATTGATGATAATGGATGGCCATGAAAGCTACAACTCTTAGGTGTTTTTAAAAGCTTTTTATTATTATTATTATTATTATTTTATGTTATTTGTTTTTAATTTTTCTTTAATTATTTTTGGGATTGGTTAGTGGGTTGGTCCTATAGTGGACACATCATCAATTAACGTCTTATCAAATGGTCAACTTAACGAAAAGGTTAAATTGGTCAAATTTGAAAACTATAGGGTGTAAATTGATAAAATTGAAACTCGGGAGCCCATATTGAGAATGACCCCAAACCTTCAGGGAGTCTTTTGACGTTAGCCCTAATTAAAACATAACTACTACTTAAAGTAATTTAAAAAGAGAAATCCAGATTTTGATGTTTAAATGGTATAGCCACTCGGTTATACTGTTTAAATAGAAGCGTATCGCCGAGCGGCTATACCCTTAAGATATTGTATTTATAGCGTATACCCGCACAACTATACAATTAAAGTATTGTATACATCAAGGATAACTGTGCGGCTATACTCTCCAAATATTAGATTTATATTAATTAATTACATATATTTAAAAAGTTGGCCAAAAAAGAAGAGTAAAGAAACTAATTTTGTATTTTTAAAATTAAAATAAAAAGCAAAGACACTTATCGCGATGAAAGTTCGTTGGCCCAAGTTTGTGTTGGCAAATATGTGCCTAACCTCTCCCGACGAAAGTACCTCTGTCGACGAAATTTCATCGGGAGAGGTCTAATATGGCAAATTGATCCGGGATAGACATGTGTCGACGAAATTGCGCCGATAGGTTTTTTCTCAAAATAAATTTAAACTTAAGTATACCCGCTTGATAGTTTAGGTTAATTGTATTCTTCTCCATAAAGAGGTATATAGAGGAGTTTACATGAGTACTTTACAAGGAAATTGATACAGTAAACAATTAAGAGAATATCTCCTAATTATACAAGGATGTGTCAACTATATAAAATAAGAAAATAAATCCCCTAATTAATGAAGGAAATAAATCTCCTTGATTAATTAGGATAGCTCACGTCAACACTTCTCCTTAAGTTGGTGCATATATGTCACCAATGCCCAACTTGATAAGTGAGTCATAAAACACTCTTTCACAAACAACTTTTGTTAAGACATCCGCCAATTGATCTTCTGATTTTATGAAGGGAAGATAGATGATCTTGTTCTCAATTTTTTCATTGATGAAATGTCTATCCACCTCAACATGTTTGGTTTAATCATGTTGAACTGGATTATGAGCAATATTGATAGCTGACTTGTTGTCACAATGTAACTTCATTGGCTTTTCTAGTTAGAAACCCAATTCTGTCAAGAGTCTTCTGATCCATAATAATTCACAGACTCCTTGAGCCATTCCTCTATATTCTGCTTCTGCACTAGACCTGGAAGCCACATTTTTCTTTTTACGACGCCAAGTGACAAGGTTATCTCCAACAAATGTAAAGTAACCCGATGTAGAGCGTCTGTCTGTAATGGAACTAGTCCAGTCAGCATCTGTATATCCAATAACTTCAAGATTTCCATTCTTGGAGAACATTAGTCCCTTTCTAAGGGCTGACTTTAAGTACCTTAAGATCCGATCAACTGCATTCCTATGAGCAGGCTCGGCCCTGGGCCAGGGCAGGAAGTGCAACCGCCCTGGGCCTTGGCTCAAGGAGGGCCCAAAATTATTATTATTATTTTGTTGTCATTGTCAGGTCATATTTAACGGTTATATAAATTAAAAAAAAGACATCTTGATATAAAGTATTGCCAGCGGTGCTGGTTAGGCCTGATTCTTAATTTGAGTCTTTCCAAAGTTCAAATCCCAGCGTTGTGTTTCCTTCCTTATGCATTTTTTTTTGTCTCCAAATATTTTTTTAGTAGTTAATTTTTAGTTTTTTTTTTTTTTTTTTTTTTTTTTTTTTTTTTTTTTTTTTGGGTGGGGGGGTCCATTTTTTTTTTTTTTTAGAAATATATATAAAATAAGCAGGTTCTTTTTAGTACTCCAATGCTTTTATATACATCTCTCATTTTATAATATTATGTAAAGATATATATAAAAAACCACATAGATACATCTCACTTTATAATATTATGTAGAGATACATCTCTCATTTTCTTTTTGTCTTAGATCCTTTCTTCTCTATATATATAAAATAAATGATAATATGTAGATCTCATTTTATAATATTCTACATCCACATAGATTTTTCCTGTGTGGTGTACATATATATAGGGTCTATTTTTGGCGTTGCCCCAGGCCTTGAAAATCTCAGGACTGGCCCTGCCTATGAGAAACACTGGGAGAATGCATAAATTGACTAACAATACTTATAGCGTATGCGATATCTGGTCTTGTGTGTGCCAAATATATCTAATAAGGCGCTAATATTGTTCCTTATTGGTAGGCACCCGGTCTATGTCTTCACACAACTTAATAGGTGTGTCAGTAGACTTGCATCCAAGCATTCCTGTTTTAGTGAGTAGATCCATCATGTACTTCCTTTGAGACAAAAATATACCAGTTTTTGACATTGCTACTTCAATTCCGATAAAGTATTTCAAAGATCCTAAATCTTTCATCTAAAATTCATGAGACAAATACTTTTGTAGCTTTTGTTGCTCTCCTGTATCGTTCCCATTTAAGACGATGTCATCCACATAAACAATTAATGCAATGATTTTTCCTCCATCACGCTTCAAGAACAGGGTATGGTCTAAATTACTTTGAGTGTATTCAAAATTCTTTATGGACTTAGTAAATATGCTGAACCATGCCCTAGGAGATTGTTTTAACCCATATAATGATTGTTTGAGCTTGCAAACGTGATTTTTCTTGTCAAGAGCTATATTATATCCTGGTGGTAAATCCATCTATTCTTCCAAGTCTCCATGTAAAAAGGCATTTTAACATTGAACTGATGTAGTGGCCAATCTAGATTTGCTACTAGAGATAGTGTTGCTCTTGGCTACTGGGGCAAAGGCTTCTTAGTCATCCACTCCATATCTCTACGTGTACCCTTTCGCCACCAATCTAGCTTTATATCTTTCAATGGATACATCTGCTTTGAGTTTTATAGTATAGATCCACATGCATCCCACCGTCTTCTTTCCGTATGGTAAAGGCACGAGCTCCTATCTGGCATTCTTCTAGAGGGCTCGCATTTCTTCATTCATGGATTTTTTCCATTTTGAGTCTTCTAGTGCTTCATTCAAACTATTTGGGACATATATATTGGCCAACTACTTCACAAAGTGTACATTTGACTCTGCTAATCTACTTAGAGATATTTAATTATAGATGGGGTATTTCCCTTTAGCTTTAAGATATGCTTCATACTGTACTTAAGGTTTAACACGGTTCTTCCTTTATGGAAACTAATATATAGGGGTATATGTATTCTTTATGCCTTCTGAAATCAAATCATCATGATATATTTCATTAGCGCTATCAGTTTCAGGGGGAAATGTTACGTGAATAGCTCCCTCAGAAGGTGATTGGTGTGCTACTAAAGTTGAAGGCAGGTCTGAAGCGGGCAAAATCTCATAAATAGTTCAACTTTTTCCTTTTTGATTTTGGCAGCGTGGAGTGGACTGATCGTTTTCCACTAGTGACATAGGCTCAATGATCGGCAAAAAAGGACAAAGTGACCAGTCGTTTGGACACAGTGGCTTTACCTATAAAGGAATAAGGGGGTGACCGCTCTTTTTGGAGGGGCGATCGGTTGCTTTGATGCTGAATCTCTTCTGTTGTGAAAAAGTCCAAAAAAGTTGGGGTGTTTGGCTGTAGATTCTCCATCTATGCTTCTGGAAAACATATGTTGTGTTCTCGAAACACTACATCTATGAAGGTATATCCCTCCTGACTTGGAGGGTGATAACATCGGTAGCCTTTTTTATGGGGGGCATATCTAATAAAAACACATTTTTCTACACGGGTATACAATTTGTTGCATTGGTGATAATGTAAGTGTACGAATACAACACAATCGAAAATCCTTAGTTTAAGGTTTAGGGTGGGAGGTATTTGGAGATGGTGGTGAAGTGTTTGAAGAGGAGTTTGGAAATTCAAGATATTTGAGGGAATCCTATTTATAAGGTTAGTAGCAGAGAGGACAGCCTCGTCCCAAAAAAGAGTAAGGCATGTTGGCACCAAATAAAGATGCATGAACGACTTCTAACAAATGTCTGTTCTTTCGCTCAGCCACCCTATTTGGTTGTGGAGTTCATGGACATGAGCGTTGATGTATGATGCCATGATCCTATAAGTATTGTTTGAGATCATGATGAAGAAATTCTCCGCCATTGTCAAAACAAAAAACCTATATTTAGGCATGAAACTAAGTCGTCACCATTTTATGGAAGTGACAAACTATCGAGCTCCAGTAGGAGTAGCAATTTGAGCAGGCCCCCAAACATCAGAATGAATAAGGGACAAGGGAACCAAACTTTTATTTGTACTTAAAGGGAACAGAACACAAAGACTCTTAGCCAATTCACATGTATCACACTTGAAGCTGGAAATATCAAAACTGGAAAATAATGATGGAAACAACTTCTTTAGATAACCGAATGAGGCATGCCCAAGACGTTTATGCCATAACCAAACTTTTCTCTCTGCCTCTCAGAACTAGCTCCACTAGTTGTGAAAGCTTGACCAACCTTGGTCTCATTATTTGGTGCCCAGTCCAAGTAGTAGAGTTTGCCTCACCTAGTACCACAACCAATCGTCTTCCCCGTGAGGATGTCCTGAAAAACACAATGATTCAGCCAAAATGTTACAGTACACCAAAGTGGTAGTAAGTTGTGCAACATACAACAAGTTATGGTCCAAGGAGGGAACAAGCAATACAGAATCCAAATGTATGGATTTAGAGATAGATATAGAGCCCTCCCTAACCATAGAGGAAGCAGTATCATTAGCATTAGATACCACCGATGGAGTGGTTGATTTGCGACTAATAAGTTGGCTAGGATCAAATTTCATGTGATCCGTAGCACCCGAGTTAATAATCCATGTGGGCTTTGGAGAGGACGTATGAAAAGCCGAACCTTTGGTGGTGGACATAGAAGCACGAGCCCGGGTAGCTGGTTCAATAGGAGTGACCGCATGCTTTTGTGAGTCTGCAAGGAAGGAATGAATCGTAGAGGGTTCTGACATCACAGTGTGTGTTTGTGGTTAAGTAGTTGATTTGAGGAATTTGATTTGAGGACTTTGATGTATGAATTTGATTTAGGAAGTTGATTTGAAAGCTATGTGTTTAAGGAGTTTGATAAGAGGATTTGATTTGAGATGTGTAAGATTTGTATTTGAGGAATTTGATTTAGGGTTTGGGTTTAAATTTGAGGGTTTAGAGACAGCCTACGATTGATACCATGCTAAAATATGAATATGTTTTGAATGCTTTAGGTTAATTGTATTTTTCTTCATAAAAAAGTATATATAGGAGTTTACATGAGTACTTTACAAGGAAATAGATACAGTACACAATTAGGAGAATATCTCATAATTATACAATGATATGTCAATTATATAAAATAAGAAAGTAATCCCCTAATCAAGGAAATAAATCTCCTTGATTAATTAGTATAGCTCACGTCAACACTCTGATTACTCAAAATAGATCACTAATCTACCTAGATTGTCCATCCTTTTACTTTTTGAAATAATTTTCCAATTTACACTTTCTATGCTTTCAACAATGGAATCTAGACGATTACAAATGATGAGATATCTTTGATGATTTTGAGAAGGAAACATAAAGATTTTTGGAAGATTTTACTTTATTTATTTCAATTTTCAGCTTCGAAAATGTTCGTGACACGTGCGGTATGAGTGTTGAGCAACTATTAGATGTTTTTTTTTGGGTCAATAAGAACTTTCATTAAAGGAGAGCAATCCAAAAAGATTACAACTCAAATAAAGAGAAGCAAAGCCATGTGACAGAACATAAGTACATGCAAAGCAAATAAACTCAATATACCCCTACAAACTGCTACAAAAAAGAGCCCCACAGTATGGGAGTGGTACGATAATCCAACAACAGAGAGTCATGGCCATCTTGAACAACGCATGCTATATGGAGGCTGGAGGAGGGCAGGGAAGACCGTCATGATTTAAGACATGCACAAGAGAGGTGGGGGGCCTGGATACCCAAACTTCCAGACTTGACCTCGATAGTGCCAGCAGCGCAAGATGATTTACCACTTCATTGTTTTTCCTACTGGTCCATGCCTAGTTACAGTTTGAGAAATTGGAATTGCATTCACGAATTATAGACATAAGTGGGTAGAGACTCCATCTTCCATGCTTTATGTTTCCTTTCACGCTCTCGATCAGTTCTTTGGAGTTAGATTCAAAACAAACCTCTGATAAGCCCAGCTCAGATGCCCATTTGCAACCTTCAAAACCAGCAATTGCTTTAGCCATGATTGTAGATTCCACATGGAAAGATAGGCATTTCACTCCCACGAACTCACCATTTGTATTTCGTGCTATAAGACTTGCTCCCGCTCTGCTAGAAGATGCCCACCAAGTAGCATCAAAGTTAACTTTAATAACATGGGCTTCTAGTGCAGTCCAAGAGGCAGGATTTGGAGAGGGTCCATCGCAAGGCCTCCTCATATTCCTTCTATTATTCAATGCAGTCATCTCCTCCACTTGAGAAAGAATGGTTTTAATGGCTAAGAGAGGTTGAGGTTTGCATTGATAAAAAAATAAAACGATTACTTGTTTTCCAAATAATCCAACATGTAACAGCAATAATGCATAATATGTGCCATTTTTCCTCCTTAGTTTGGAGCCCATCCGTGGTACATTTCAGCAACCATTGGTTAAAGGTGGTAATTCCTTGCTTGTCAATTTTATAATTAAGAGAGCTGCCAAACCAAACGAATTTGACCCACAGGCAAGAGAGGAGCAAACGTTCAACAGATTCCTCATGAGCTTGGCATATGGGACATAACGGGGTGCCAGCAATTTTGCGTTTGTGGAGAGCCAACGTCGTAGGTAGTCTACCATGAGTCGCACGCCATAGAAAATTCTTTATCTTTGGAGGAACCTCAGCTTTCCAAATATTTTTCCATACCAAGGGGTCAATCCGTGATGAGGTGGAGGCGTTTCTGGCCGTGGTCTCAACCTGTAGGGCATGGATGGAATGGTACCCAGACCGAGTCAAACAATATGGGTAGAATATTTTTCAGGTTGTATTTCATTCTCCAAAAGAAGGTATTTATAGTACAAGGATGTAACCCTAGTAGTGTCAAACTAGGAAACAAGATAAAAACCTAATTACACAATATCTGTACAAAAAGGAAAAAAATATCATCCTAATAAACTAGGAAATAAATATACAAATTTATAAATAAACCCAATCCTAGACATGTATTTATAAAAAAACCCAAACACTATTTAAACATAGAAACACACCCAAAATCAACCCCAAAATCAACAATTGTATATTTTTTGGGTGTGTTTATAAATGGGTTTTGAGTGTGTGTAATGATGGGTTTTGGGTGTGTTTATAAAGTGTTTTGGGTGTTGGTTTTTTTTATAATTTCAGCCCTCATTTTGGGTGTTTTAGTGAAACTCCCTAAATAAATATCCTAATTAAGCTAGAATCTCACTAACACTCCCCCTTAAGTTGGAGCAAAGATGTCACGGATGCCCAACTTGTCAAGCGAGTTTAGAAAGACCGTAGTAGACACAGTTTTCATAAGAATATCTGCCAGTTGATACTCGGATGATATAAACGGAAAAGAAATAATTTCAACATCTAACTTCTCTTTAACAAAATGTCAATCAACCTCCACGTGCTTTGTACGATCATGTTGCACAGGGTTATGTGCAATTGCAATTGCAGCTTTATTATCACAATACAAATCCATGGGTTTTTGGGGTCCAAACCCAAGATCTCTCAACAATCTTCTCAACCATAGTAACTTGCACACACCTTGAGCCATCCCACGGTACTCGGCCTTGGCACTAGACCTAGACACCACTTTATGCTTTTTACTCCTCCAAGTAACAAGATTACCACCAACAAATGTGAAATACCCAGACGTAGAACGTCTATCAGTGACTGAACCAACCCAATCAGCATCCGTATACCCTTCCACATCTGTATGACCATACTTACAAAACATTAACCCCTTTCCAGGAGTTACTTACCTCAAGATGCGCATCACAGCACCTATATGATCTTCACTCGGAGAATGCATAAACTGACTTACTACACTCACTACATATGCAATATCAGGACGTGTATGAGATAAATAAATCAATTTCCCAACAAGTCGTTGATAACACTCTTTATCTGTAGGGACTTGATCAGGATACAATCCCAACTTATGATTCTGTTCACTAGGGGTATCAATTGGTTTACAATCTAACATTCCAGTCTCTGCAAGTAAATCCAAAATATATTTTCTTTGAGACAGAAAGATACCATGTTTAGATCTGGAAACTTCAATCCCAATAAAGTACTTCAAATCACCCAATGACTTCATCTCAAACTCAGAAGCCAGATACTTATGAAGATTTTGCATTTTTGCCTGATCATCTCTAGTCACAATCATATCATCAACATAAATAATTAAAGCTGTCAATTTACCTTTAACGCTTTAGAAACAAAGTATGGTCTGAGTTACTCTGCACATACCCAAATTTCTTCATAGATGTTGCAAAGCTCCCAAACCACGCTCTTGGAGACTGCTTCAATCCATATAAAGACTTCAACAACTTACACACAACACTCTCCTTAGAGGTTACAGGAATACCAGGAGGGAGATCCATGTAAATCTCTTCCTTGAGGTCACCATCTAGAAATGCATTTTTGACATAGAATTGTAATAAGGGCCAGTCGCGGTTAGCAGCTAGGGACAATAGTACACGCACAGTATTGAGCTTTGCCACTGGAGCAAGGGTCTCCAAATAATCCACTCCATAGGTCTGAGTATAACCCTTTGCTACCAATCTAGCCTTGTAACAGTCAATGGAACCATCAACTTTATGCTTCAAAGTAAATTGGGGCACTGGCAGGGCAAATGGAGGTATTGCATCGAACTCATCCACACAAGAATCACTGTCATTATTTTCAGATACAGGCGATTGGTCACTTACTTCAGTGTGACCGGTCGTTTTGACACCGAGAGCACCTACGTCATCTCTAGATATGGGCGACTGATCGAGTTTCAAAGGGCGATCAGTCGCTTCTTCACAGGGACCACAAGTTTCATCTTCAGATATGGGTGACAGGTCACTTGCTTCAGTGCGACAAGTATTTTCCTTCCCGAGAGCAGTATCTTCAAACACATCATCTTCCAATCCAAGACTCTCCAATTCACTCCTCATCTCCCCCTGAATTGGAGAGGAGGGAGAGACATAATAGGGCACTTCTTCATGGAAAGTCACGTCCAAAGTAACATGCACCTTCTAGGTAGGTGGATGATAGCACTTATAACCTTTCTGAGTAGACGAGTAACCAATAAAGACACATCGCAGAGCACAAGGATCAAGTTTACTCCGTTGATGAGAGTAGACATGAACATAGGCAACACACCCAAAAACTTTAGGAGGCAACTTGGAGATTGAGACAGGGGAAACATGGTCACCAGACACATCATGTGGAGTTTTGAAATCAAGAACCCGGCTAGGAGTACGATTAATCAAATATGCAGCAGATAAAACAGCATGCCCCCAAAGATGATGGGGAACAGACATATCCAACATAAGGGAGCGGGCAACTTCAAGTAATTGACGATTCTTACGTTCAGACACACCATTCTGCTGAGGAGTAAATGGGGTTGTCGTTTGGTGAATAATACCTTGAGCACAGAAGAAAGATGCCAAAGTGTTATTCACATATTCGCCTCCGTTATCAGTCCGGAATACTTTGACCCAAGCATGAAACTGAGTAGACACCATAGTACAGAACTCTGGAAGGATGGAAACAACATCATGTTTATTTTTCAGCAAGAAAACCTAAGTGAGTAAGGTACAATCATCAATAAATGTGATAAACCAACAAAATCCGTTCGAAGTAACGCGAGCCAGACCCCACACATCAGAATGCACTAAATCAAAAGGCTTTGCAGGTTTATTGTCACTCAAAGGAAACACAGTGCGATGGCTCTTGGCCAAAATTCATGTCTCACACTTAAAACTAGACTCATCACAAGAGCAGAATAAATATGGAAATAGACGCTTAAGGTAGCCAAATGAAGGGTGTCCCAAGCGACGATGCCATAACCAAATTTGCTGTTTGTTTTTGACACTGCAACTTTGAACAGTATTAACGACACGATCATGAACTGGTGCAGAAAGCAATGTCAAATAATATAACCCCTTATCCGTTTACCATGCCCAATCGTCTCGTGAGTCTTGAGATCCTGAAAAGAGCAATGTGTAGGATAGAAAGTAGCGGAAACATTAAGTGTATCAAGTAATCGACCAACAGATAACAAGTTATAATGAATATTGGGAACTAGTAACGCACGAGACAAGGACAAAGTAGGAGTGAGAGAGATTGTGTCCTCACCAGTAATTGGAGAGGGTAAGCCATTAGCACTAGTTATGTATAGGTCACAGGTGTTACTAGACAACTCATCAAAAAATTTAGCATCATAAGTCATATGATCAGAAGCACCAGTGTCAATTATCCAAGTATTGGAGCCAGTACCTGGAATATAATCAGAAACACACAAATTTGTAGAGGCAGCAGCAACAACACCAACAATGGAGTTATCACCCATAATTGCAGCAGAAATTCAACTGATCACAATAGAGTATACAGCGGAACACAGCAGAGGCACAAATACGGCAGATGCACGAAGACAGGCACGAACACAGAAGAGTACACAGCAGAACACAACAAAGGCACAAATACAGCAGATGCACGAAGACAGGAATGACACGAACACAGTAGATGCACGAACACTACAACACGACACACAAACCCAGGAGGGCACACACAGCACATGTAGAAAAAAAAATGGGGATAGAACACGAGTGGGCACAATACACAGGTCACCAGAAAAGTTGGCTCTGATGCCAAGTCAAACAATATGGGTAGAATATTTTTCAAGTTGTATTTCATTCTCCAAAAGAAGGTATTTATAGTATAAGGATATAACCCTAGTAGCGTCAAACTAGGAAACAAGATAAAAACCTAATTACACAATATCTGTACAAAAAGGAAAAAAATATAATCCTAATTAAGCTAGGATCTCGCTAACAGACGTCACTGAAAATTTGCCCTTTTTTCCCTAGGCCACACTAATCTGTCGTCCTTCCTTCCATTCCCTATAGGGATAAGCCGGATAGCAAGCTTCTCCTCATTAGTATTGAAGCTTGAATCGGGGTCAAGTTCCAAGTTATGGAATCCTAATCAATTAAAGTTTCCACCCTAGTGTTAGGGTCGAGCGAGGTCTGTAACTGGGGGTGGAGTTTACCATCGTGAAGGGAGGGAATCCAACAGTCCGTCCAAAGCTTTGCTTGTCTACAATTTAGAATTTGCCATCGAGCTCCTTGAAGAATGATCTTTCTTCCCTCCAGCAAGCTTGCCCAATCCCAAGAAGCACAACCACATTTCTTTGCCTCCAAAAAACTACATTTCGAGAAATAACGAGCCTTCAAGAGTTGAGCCCATTGGGAATTTGGCTCCGTGATTAATCTCCAACATTGTCTGGCTAGCAAGGCCAAATTGAAATCATTAAAGTCTCTAAATCCCATGCCTCCCTATTTCTTCGGAAGCCCCAAAGTAGCCCAACTGATCCAATGCACTTTTGTCTAATCCTGTTTTTGACCCCACCAGAACTTAGCAATCTCTTGCTCCAACTTTTGATAGAAAGATTCGGGAAACTTAAAAATTCCCATGGGGTATGTTGGAACTACCTGTGTTACTGATTTGATCAAAATGTCCCTTCCAGCTTGTGATAATAAATCTTGCTTCCATCCTCCAATCTTTCGCAGCAACCTTTCCTTCAAAAAATTTAGAGCCTCACTCTTTGACCTGCCCTAAACCTTGCTTCCATCCTCCAATCTTTCGCAGCAACCTTTCCTTCACAAAATTTAGAGCCTCACTCTTTCTCCTCTCTTTTGCTGGCTATTGGTAGCTTTATTTCTCTGGTTATGGCTGTGGGTAGCCTAGTCCTATGCTTGTACTTCTCTTTTGTTTGGAATGAAAGTTACTCCTCAAAAAAAAAAAAAAAAAAAAAAAAAATAATAATAATAATAACTCTTTGACCTGCCCCAAAGAGTAGGCAGGCCCAGGTATTTCCCAATATCCGTAACAATTGACATACCCAGGATAGTTCCCAGATCTCTTCTGACGTGACGATATGCAGTTTTCGGCAACCGTCAATTTATGAGATGTTTTTAAACAGAATTTATGTGTACAACATAAGATGTTACAGTCTACTTCCTCTTTTATTAAGTAGCAACCACCTGATCATCTGTTTTGGAAGCTCAATTTTGATGGTTTCGTTCTTCAGTCGGGCAAAGCTGTGGCGGGTTTTGTTATTCAAAATCAGCAAGGTAGAGTCAAATTAGCAGGCGCAATGCAATACCTTTGGGTTTTTGTATGGTTCTTGAAGCGGAGGCAACTAGCCTGAAATTTGGTCTTTCTTGTGCACAACGGTTTGGCTTTTCTAACATCCTTATTGAAGGAGATTTGCAAACTTTACTTTCGCCTGCTTCAGTATCATCATGTTCCTCCTTGGTGTATCTTATAAAAGCATTTCAAAATTTCGCCGAGACGAAAGGAAAATGAAGACCACAAAGGATGACATTTGGAATGATCCAAGTATAATAATCTCATGGCATAAGTATCGAGCAACTGAAATATACATGAGTCATGTGACTGTTAAATGCCGTTGCACACCACATCTCCAATGTTTCTGTAATGAAAGCTCTTTTTTTGTTGATTTCATGACCTAAAACATCAAAAATAACCAAAACCTTGTGAATCTACACCTAAGTCCCCATCCTCGAAAAGAATACAACAGTGGCAATTATACAACTGCCAAAAATTAAAAAATGGACAAAGATATGGTCACCAATAATCACCACAAGAACAGGTTCCATTCTTGAAATGATGGAACCGATGCATATCACGCACTATGATCTCCCGACCAGTTACAAGTGATATGTACTTGGTTGCGTTATGGCAATCACCACAAACTCGTAGATTCTTCCGAATGTGTATGGTTGTACCAGGAGTAGTATTCAAGAGTCCAAATGCAATAGCCAGCTTCTCACTGTGGCTATTGAGTAACTGCTCCTTAACATCAGCTTCCACATCATGAATTGAATTGGTGTCGGGCACATAACCTGCAGCCTTGATCTCATCTCCCAGAGTCTCCAGAAAAGTATAAATCCTTTTGGATTGGGGATGGCTTGTGCTTCCAGAGTAGAAAGTGTGAACCTCATTCCTTAAATCCACTAAACTGCAGCCTGGAGTTTTCTGAAGCCCTTTCTTCTCCATCATTTTTCGCACTTTGGCAACTTTGTCCCACAATGAAGCCGTGGAATATATGTTAGCAAGCAAAACATGGTACCCACCTTCAACAGGATTTAACTCAAATATCTTGTCTGCTGCCCTTTCACCCAACTCAACATTTTTATGAATTCTGCAAGCCCCCAACATTGCACCGAAGACAGTAATACCAGGCTCCATAGGCATCTTTTGAATAAAATCCCAAGCCTCACTTAGCTGGCCAGCTCGACCAAGAAGATCAACCATGGCCCCATAGTGATCCATTGCAGGCTCCAAGCCATAATCTTCTTTCATGCTTGCAAAGTATTGGAGACCCTCTTCTACTAAACCTGAGTGACTGCAAGCAGAGATCACACACAGGAATGTAATATCATTTGGCTTTATTGTTCCTTTTTCCATTTCATTGAACAGATCTACAGCAGCTTTTCCCAACCCATTTGTTCCATATCCATCGATCATAGCGTTCCATGTTGTCACATGCCGCTCATCCATCATGTCAAAAAGTTTTCTGGCAGTGTGGACAGCTCCACATTTTGCATACATGTCAACAAGAGCAGTCATCAC
Source organism: Prunus armeniaca (assembly GCA_903112645.1). NCBI lineage: Eukaryota > Viridiplantae > Streptophyta > Magnoliopsida > Rosales > Rosaceae > Prunus > Prunus armeniaca. The sequence goes on from CAEKDK010000002.1 coordinate 5,871,366, forward strand.
AAAAATGTTCTTGTCAAAACATGTTCTTATAACAAGTCCATGAATCCACTTAGCTTGTCGTGTAACTGATAACTCCGCAAGAGCAGGAATAACACTCACCATGGTAAATGAATCTGGTTTCATATTTTGAGATTGCATCTGACAAAAGTGACTTAAAGCCTCACTGACGCGTCCATTCTGTGCATAACCTAATATCATGGTATTCCATGAGACAAGGGTTTTACCTTGCAAGTTTTTAAATATCTTTGCAGCAATATCAACTCTCTTACACTTGGAATACATGGACATCAAAGAGTTCATTACTGACACATCAGATCCAAGTTTCAGCTGATCCACTAATTTATGTACGAACTTTCCCCGTTCAAGATCCCCCAAATCTGCACAAGCATGTAAAGCTTCCATTATAGTAACGTTGGTTGGTTGAAAGCCTTCATCCAACATCTTCTGGAAAATCTCCATTGCCTCCTCTGCATCTTCATTTTGTACATACCCGTCTATCATGGAATTCCACGAAACGGCAGTCTTTTGTTTCATCCTATTGAAAATCAACCGAGCAGTCCCTACTGATCCACATTTCGAATACATGTCTAGAAGAGCCGTAGAAATGTTTACAAGTGATTCAAAACTGGCTCTTAGAACATACGCATGAATTGACTTTCCAATTATCAAAGACCCATAATCTGCAACAGCAGGTAATAGAGTGACCAAAGTAATCGAATCAGGCTTCTGGCCTTCCTCCTGCATTCTTATAACCAACTCCAAAGCTATCTTGGCCAACCCATTTTGTGCATAACCAGCAATAATCGTATTCCAAGAAACCAAGTCCCTCTCAGGCATTCTATCGAACATCTTATATGCCTCATTAATCTGCCTACACTTAGCATACATATTCACTACCGCTGTCATCGCAAACAAATTCGTGGCAAACCCACTACTTATTAGATGCGCATGAATCTCCTTCCCCCTCCTAAGATCAGCATTATCCCCACAAACTTTCAACAAATAGGTAAAATTATACACAACTGGTCTAACACCATCAGACTTCATTCGGCAAAAGAAAGACATGGCATCACTTAAAGACGAGTTCTTGGCATACCCTTTTAGCAGAGTGTGGTAAAAAACCTCAAGTTTATCATCAACGGTCTCGAAAACCCGAAAAGCCTCACTTGGGCTGCCATAATTACAGAACAAGCTGACGAGCTTGGTCTGGAACAAGTGCTCATTGTAGAGGCCGTTCTTGATAATGAGAGGGATGATTTGGTTTAGCTCTTTTATGGAAGTGCAGAGCTCAAGGAGAATGGCTGCAGGGTGCGTGTAGACATGAGAAGGAATGTGGGTTCTTTGGGAAAGGGTGTGAAAGGCTTGGAATTGTGGGGCTGAGATTGGAGGGCGAGCTCTAGAGGGAGTTGGTGGTGGGGGTGTTATGGAGTTGGTTATGGGGAGCGGAGCTGTGAAGTGCAAGAGCTGTGAGCTCATCTCTTTGTGCCTCTCTACGTCTCATGAGATGAGTGTCTCTGGGAAAAGGGCTTCTGTGACATGAGGATAGAATAATACATTTCACAAAGAACATGCTTAATTGGGGTTATAAAAATAAAAAATAAAAAAAGCTTAATTGAAATAAAAATATATAAATAAAATAAAATAAATAAATAAATGGTAAACTATAGTAAACCCCCCAACCTATAGGGTCATTTACGAGTCCATACTCAATTTTGGAGACATTTATGGGTACATACTCAACGTTGCGAAAAACCTACAAATTGCCTCATCCGTTAGCGAGTCTGTCAAGAAATCTGTTATCTGCCTACGTGGCAAATGTGGGTTCCATTTTTTAATGAGGTGGACTTACAGGTGGACAAATAAATAATAAATAATTATATATTTTTCAAAACTAATTTTAAATCATTAAAATTATTTTTAAAAATCTCTCTCTCTCTCTCTCTCTCTCTCTCTCTCTTTGAACCCAGACCCATAACTCTCTCTCTCTTCGTCCATAGCCTTTACAACCAACCCTGAATTCCAATTGCTTCCAGGATGCGCCTAGCAAGCTGAATGTCCTTGGGCACGATTGTCACCCTCTTGGCATAGATGGCGCACGGGTTGGTGTCCTTGAACAGACCCACCAAATAGGCCTCTGCAGCTTCCTGAAGTGCAAGCACAGCATGACTCTGGAACATGAGGTCAGTCTTGAAGTCTTGAGTGATTTCAGGAACCAGGCGTTGGAAAGGTAGCTTGCGGATCAGAACTCAATAGCCACCCCTCCCCCACCCCAAAACCGAGCAGCCCCATACAACGTAGCTCACCCACCATGCTAACCTCCATCCTCCTCATATGCCAATCCAGCCACCCCAACCGATCCATCTCTCTTGCTTGACAAATCAAATTCCTCAAAGGACAACAAATTCATTTTCTCAACTCTCGTATATCTCCTGCAGTTCCATACAATGACAAGAAAAAATGAAAATAAAAAAAAGGAGCCGATCTATCTTCATTCTTTGGGTACATGTTAGAATATACGGAATGTATTACTTGATTGATAGGCAATAATCTTGTATTTACTCTATATAGCCCTTTGATTGTAGAATCATATCACCTTGATTGTAGGATCAAGAATATCTGCAGCTTTACTACTTACCTTGTACAACCTTGCTTAGGCATTATATTAGCTTGTCCTTTGTAAATGAATGATATAACAAATTCTAGAGTTTTCCTCTCAAACTCTCGTTGCCTAGCCTCCCTATTTTTTCATGGTATCAGAGCACCGATCTCGGTGACTCTTATATCTTCATCACCTTCCGCAACCTCTAGAACATGGCTAGCGACGAAGAAACACCGAAACACACAGGCCACAAGCCTAAATCTCAAAACACAGAGACCAACGATGTCTCTGATCCCTTTTATATACATCATTCAGACCAAACTGGTCTGACACTTGTCACTCAACTCTTGGATGGTGACAATTATGCAACTTGGAGTCTTGCAATGATAATGACTTTGGAGGCAAAGAACAAACTTGGCTTTGTGGATGGGACGATCAAAGCACCAGCCACAACCAGCGCCAAATACCCCATCTGGAGAAGATGTAACCAGATGATCAAGTCTTGGATCCTCAACTCCATCAGCCCCTCTCTGGCTAACACCATCATCTATGCAAATACAGCTGCTGAGGTTTGGCTAGATCTCAAAGAACGCTTCTCTCAAGGGAATATTTCCAGGATTTTCCAGATTAAACGAGATATTGCCGAACTTCGACAACATCAGCAGTCTATATCCGTGTATTACAACACATTGAAAGGTCTTTGGGATGAGTTGGGATCATATGCTCCCGTGCCATCATGTAAGTGTAATCCCATGTGTGCTTGTGGAGTCCTAAAGGAACTCACTGACAGAGAACAACAAGAGCGAGTTCTTCAATTCCTTATGGGCCTGAATGAAACCTACTCCGCAGTTCGCACACAAATCCTACTAATGTCACCCTTACCTTCTGAGCGTAAGGTATATGGGATGCTTGTACAAGAAGAAAAACAAAGGCAAATAGCTGAAAGTGGGGAGAATAATTCTTCTCATGCAATGAATATATCGAGAAACACCAATAAGCAGCCTCGCCCAGTGCAAGGCGAAGATAACAAAAACCTTCACTGCACATACTGTGATGGTGACACTCATACCATGGATCGATGTTATTATCTTCATGGATTTCCAACCTGGCACAAGTTGCATGGAAAGACAATCAAGCCACCAAATAGAAACAAGCGTGCAGCAGCCAACAATACCAACAAGGAGGGAGCCAAGACATCTGCTGCCAAGACCCCTGAAGATTTAAAATTTACAGCTGATGAAGTGTGCCAAATCAAGGCAATCCTTCGAGGTGATGGTAAAAATCAAGCATTTGCGAACGCAGCAGGTATGACTAAACCTCAGTGCTATGCCTTTGCCACGGATCATCCAGATTATTGGATCATTGATAGCGGTGCAAGTGATCATATTACTTTTTCCTCCAAATTAATTCCAGAAAAGTCCTCACCTTTTAATTCCTCAGTCACCATGCCAAATGGAACACAAGCAAAAATCACTTGTGTTGGTTCTATCAATCTCACCTCTCACCTAAAATTACATGATGTTCTTTGTGTCCCCGGATTTCGAGTTAATTTGTTGTCTGTTAGCAAACTCACTCGTGATCTCAATTGTTTGGTCTTATTTTTTCCCACCTTTTGTATCCTGCAGGATTTAACCTCGAGGAAGATGATTGGATTGGGGAAGGAGCGTGATGGTTTGTACTATTTAGTACCAGTCACCGAAGATTTTCTTCGTGAGCATAGTCCCACAATTGCGAATGTTGCACAACCCTCTTCAACAACAAATCTCTGGCACAAACGATTGGGTCACTTGTCTAGTGGTCCATCTCGAGTTTTATCTCAAACTATCCCTTCAATTTCTTTTGATTTTAATTCCCATTGTGATGTATGTCCTCTTGCTAAACAAACCAGATTACCTTTTCGCTCAGTTCCATTTCAACAAATAAAGCTTTTGATTTAATACATTGTGATGTTTGGGGTCCTCATCACTTGCCTTCTCACTCAGGTGCCAGATATTTCTTAACAATTGTTGACGATTATTCGCGTTTTACTTGGATATTTCTCATGAATTTTAAGTCTGAGACACAAGAAAAATTGAAAGTTTTTTTTTGCCTATGTTTCCACACAGTTCCATTGCACTGTCAAGCAAGTCCGTAGTGATAATGGAACAGAATTTTTGTCCATGCGTCCATTTTTTAACCAATTGGGCACAATCTGGCAACATTCTTGCCCCCACACCCCTCAACAAAATGGGGTTGTGAAACGAAAGCACAGACACCTCCTTCAAATTGCACGTGCATTACGTTTTCAAGCAGGCCTACCCCTTAAATTTTGGGGGGAGAGTGTCCTCACCGCTGCATATTTAATCAATCGTGTGCCCACCTTAGTGCTTTCGAGAAAGACTCCACATGAAATGCTCTACAAAATTTTCCCCTCCACCCATTTGCGTGTCTTCGGATGCCTTTGTTATGCCACCCAAACAGCCCACACACAAAAGTTTGATGCTAGGGCTCGTAGATGCATTTTTGTGGGTTATCCTTCTGGCCAAAAGGCATATCGCCTATTTGATCTCAAAACACATCAATTTTTCTCCAGTCGGGATGTAGTTTTTCATGAACATATATTCCCATTCTCAGATATTTCCCATGACACAAAACTAGAGCTACCTCCAGCTCCAGTTTTACCGTCCATCCCAATCACTCAAGACACCCATTCACTTGAGCCCAACCAATCAAACCCCTCATTTGAGCAACCCATTGTTGATCCACATACCCAACCTTTGTCTTCACCCGTACCATCCAATTCTTCTCCAATTACCATTCTTCATGACTCTTCCTCATTACCTACACCTAACAGCCCTTCTACACCGACACCTCCACCACAAGAACTTCGCCGTGGCATGCTCTCCAAGATACCCAACGTGCGCCTTCGAGACTACGATTGCTCACAGGGGACGACCCCCAAACCCAATTCAACATCTTCTTCGAGGTCAGGTACTCATTACCCTCTTTCTAAATATCTTTCTTCTTCTCACTTGTCACCATCACATCGCACTTTTATCCACAATATCACTACATGTGTTGAACCCACCTCCTTTGCTCAAGCTAATCTTGATCCCAAGTGGCGTGAAGCCATGAAAGTTGAATTGCAGGCCCTTGCACACAATCAAACCTGGACGCTTACACCTTTGCCTCCTGGTAAGCGGGCCATTGGCAGCAAGTGGGTATACAAAATCAAACACAAGTCTGATGGTACAATCGAGCGCTACAAAGCACGGTTGGTGGCTAAAGGCTATACACAAACTGAAGGTTTGGATTACTATGAGACATTTGCCCCCGTTGCCAAGTTAGTTACTGTGCGTTGCTTACTGGCTGTTGCTGCTCATCGTGACTGGCCTCTCCACCAATTAGATGTGCAGAATGCTTTCCTCCATGGTGATTTGGAGGAAGAAGTCTATATGGTGCCACCACCAGGCATGCGTCGACAGGGGGAGAACTTGGTTTGTCGCCTTCGGAAATCTCTATATGGTTTGAAGCAGGCCTCTCGCCAATGGTTCTCCAAATTTACACATGCGATACAACAAGCTGGTTTTCGTCAATCAAAGGCTGACTACTCATTATTCACACGTATAAATGGTCCCTCTATCACTGTGGTACTCATTTATGTTGATGACATGATCATCACAGGCAATGATCCTGCTGCCATACAACACTTGAAGGATTTTCTTCACCATACATTCCGCATCAAAGACCTTGGCCTGCTTAAATACTTCCTTGGCATAGAAGTGGCACGTTCAAAGAGTGGTGTTTCCATTTCACAAAGGAAATACGTTCTGGATATCCTTGATGATGTTGGTTATTTTGGAGCAAAACCTGTGGAGTTTCCCATGGAACAAGACCTGAAATTACAGCCAATGGTTGGAGACTTACTGAAAGATCCGACCCAATATAGGAGAATTGTGGGAAGACTTATTTATCTCACCATAACAAGGCCCGATATCTCATTTTCAGTTCAAGTTCTAAGTCAATATATGAATCAGCCACGTAAACCTCATTTCGATGCGGCTATGCGTGTGTTGAAATACTTAAAAGGCACAGCAGGTCAAGGATTGTTTTTCCCATCACAAAATTCATTGCAGCTGCGTGGTTATTGTGATGCTTCATGGGCATCATGTCCTACGACAAGAAGATCAGTTATACGATACTGTGTTTTCTTAGGAAATTCATTGATTTCTTGGAAGTCAAAGAAGCAATCCACCATCTCACGCTCATCAGCGGAGGCGGAGTACAGATCCATGGCTGCAATAACGTGTGAACTCACATGGATTCGATATGTGTTACAAGATCTTCAAGTGTATCATTCGGGACCAGCTCACGTGTATTGTGACAATCAAGCTGCAATACACATTGCGGCCAATCCCGTTTTCCATGAACGAACCAAGCACATAGAACTCGATTGTCACTTGGTTCGAGAAAAATTACAAGCTGGACAAATCACGACTCACTACACACCCTCAAAGCATCAGATCGCAGACTTACTCACTAAGGCTTTGGGTAAAGGGCTATTTCACGCACACCTTCGCAAGTTGGGCATGCACAATATCCACGCTCCAACTTGAGGGGGAGTGTTAGAATATACGGAATGTATTACTTGATTGATAGGCAATAATCTTGTATTTACTCTATATAGCCCTTTGATTGTAGAATCATATCACCTTGATTGTAGGATCGAGAATATCTGCAGCTTTACTACTTACCTTGTACAGCCTTGCTTAGGCATTATATTAGCTTGTCCTTTGTAAATGAATGATATAACAAATTCTAGAGTTTTCCTCTCAAACTCTCGTTGCCTAGCCTCCCTATTTTTTCAGTACACAAGATCAATCAGAGAGGGGGTGTCATTGGGTTGTTTTACAAAGGATCAATAAAATAAATAATAAATAAAGAAAAATTCAGTCCAACCCCCTTTTCTCCCTTTCCCATTCCTCCAAAAACTCCGACGCACATCCCCACCCCTTCCGCCACCACCTCCCCATTTCATACTGTAGATCACCACTCATATCCCCTGACCACCTCATCTCCTAGATCCAAACGCTCTCTCTCTCTCTCTCTCTCTCTCTCTCTCTCTCTCTCTCTCTCTCTCTCTCTCTCTCTCTCCAGCTACAGTCCCAATCTTCATATCCTATCTTTACAACCCACACCAGATTCGAGCCCCACCACGTTAGTCTCCCCCAATGCCTTATCTATCTCTCTTTGCAACCCCCATGACCACACGATGGGTTTCTGAGATGACGAAGACAACGGCTATGAAGACGATGGTGACAACGACGAGGAAAATGATACCAGTTTGCTAGTTTCCTATTTCCCAATACAATCACAGACAAATCTGGGATTGGTTGTTAATTATAGACATGAATTTTTAGAATAATTGTGGTTAATTAAATCTGGGTGGGGGAAGAAATCTAGGGGAAATAAATTGGGAGGAAGGGGGAAGAAATCGGGAGAGAGAATCTGGGTAGGGTTTTTTTTTAAAATTTTTTATTTAATATGTTTAATTTATTACAATAATTTAAAATATTAATTTTTATTAATTTTTGTCCACGTGGAACCCAACATGGGTCCCACAAATGCCACGTAAGCAGATAACGGATTTCCTGACAAACTCGCTAATGGAGGGGGCAATTTGTAGGTTTTCTGCGATGTTGAATATGTACCCATAAATATCCCCAAAATCGTGTATGGACTCGTAAATGACCCTATAGGTTTGGGGGTTTAATGTAGTTTACCCATAAATAAATAAACATGTTCTACGGTTCACTTCAAAATTAGTGCTTTTGGCAAAAAATAAAAACAAAAAAAGTGTCTACCAAAAAATTAATGATATTTTATTATACATATTGAATCACGGGATGATTGTATTTTTTCTATCAATAATGCGGGCCCCAACATGTATTATAAAAGAGTAATGCTACACTTACCACAAGTATTACAACACGATAAATTATCCACAAGGAAGTTGTGGTATGGTAGCATTTTATAAATATAGCCTACTCGGGTTGTTACACATCAAAACTGGTTCGGAGAAGAAGCTAAATGGTCGGGCCAACTTTGCTAAGTTAATGAAGGTACATGAGTCAGCATGAAGGCCTGGGCTCTCTCAAAAAATAAATATTAAAGTATGCTTGTTGATGCAGAGAAACAAGTTTTGCTTGGACGATATTTTGAATTACCTAGGGAGCTTCACCTAGGAAACAACACCAAAACAACTTTTATGGTTTTGCCTTCTTCTTCTTTTTTCACCAACCCACTCACCAAAATAAATGGCAAGTGGGTATTTCTCATTGGTTGCTGGTTCGAACGCTCAACCTACCTCATTTTCTCTATAAATAAAAGGAGAAGTTATCAACAATAAGGACGACTCAACCAACAATCAAAACCCGAACTCAATGTCTCGACTCAACACTTGCAAATCTGTCAATAGATTTCATCAAGCTTGAATAACCCTTCCTCTCCTTTGAATTCCCAATTTCTGTTTGTCATCTATGCTTTGCCAACTCAATTGCTTGGTATGATTTTGAGCTCCCCCCCTCCTCCTCTAAAAAGAATTCATAATCGCTCGATTATTAGTCATTTATTTTGGGCACAATCTTTCATCTATAATCTTAGTTTGTTGAGTTCTCATTGCCAACAGTGGCATGCTCGCAAATGCATTCACACAACAAATCCCGGCGGCCATGTACACATAGCCGTTGGATTTTTGGGGCACAACACTATTAACACTTTCTAGTAAATCCAAATTTTCCATATTTTTTTTAGGACCTTTCCTACTGAGAGGGGGGGATAATATACTAAACTCGCACACACTACACAGATGCTAGGACTCGAACCCAGGACTTTGCTTGGTGAAGTAATTGCTCCAAACCACTACACTAGTTGATCCTTTGCCAAATTTCCCATCTTAAACGTATGCTACAAGGCATTTCATATAACATCCAAGGAATGGATATTGTATTGCTATTTGTTGAGCAATTTGGCAAGTGTATGAATCACACAAGTAGTTTAGGGTTAATAAAGTATCGGTAGTCCAAAAACACGGAAATTTCGATGGAAATATCGGGATATTATTAATATCGATAAAAATTGAATAAAAACCACAGAAATTGTAAGAAAAACTTGAAAATTTTTATTGAAACTTTGGATGATGCTTATTTAGTGAATTATCTATAGTTTATCACAAAAAATTGGAAGGAAATGCATTGTATGATGGATTTAACTAATTTAAGTTGATTATATTGCGAGCTGACAAACACTGTGAGTGTAGAAAATATGTAGTAATTGATGAAAGAAGATTAAACACACCACAATCATTTATATTTAATAATTTACTACATTGCATGGTAAAATACATAAGTGACTTAGTACCACATAGAGTTCCTATGAGGTTCAAATTTTTCATTATCTTCATCATCTCTATGTGTAGAGTAAGTGTATTGTGAATAGTATGTTAGGATTTTGGCTCGTCAAATATGTCCTAGTTGGTTTAGGATTGTTTTAGGAAAATTAGAGATATACCAATTATTGTCCTAGAAGGATTAGGAAAGAATTCCAGTTTTCCTTATTCAATTTGGGTTTGGATTTCCAGAAGTCTATTAGTATTTGGATAAGTTTAATTTCCTAATCCACTTAGGAATAGGAATTCAATTAGCCTTAGGACATGTAAGCCAACTCTAAATTTATAAATAGGGTGTGGCAAGGCTTATTTTAAGCGAGAGGAAAAACAGCCAGAGACAGCCAAGAGTTTTGAGATTCGTTCTAGGGTTGCAAAAGTTCTGTAATCTCTATTATTAATCAAAGGAGCGATGATTTCTCTACCTAGAGAAATCACAACTGGACGTAGGCAAAAGTTCTGCCGAACCATATAATTCTTGTGTGTTTCTAAGTGTTTTAATATTTGCTAGTTTAGTCTATTGCCGTTGGTTACATCAAAGAACAAGATCTAGAAGGCGGGTTATTTAACAAGTGGTATCAAGAGCCTAGGTTAAGGGTTCTACGATGTCTAAAGGGAAGATGAATGCGGATCTAGGACCTGCGTTAAAGCCCTTTGACGGCAAGGATAACTTCACGGATTGGCAAAGGATGATGAAGAACGTAATGATACAACAAGATTTGGATGATGCACTCAGCGGTGAGAAGCCGACAGGCATGACAGACGCAAAATGGACCAAGGTTCTCAAGAAGGCCAAGAGTTCCATCGAGATCCATCTCACAAGATCAGTTCGGTCACACATCACCGAAAAGATGACTGCCCAAGAAGCATGGGAAAAGTTGGAGAATGTTTATATGGGCAAAACCGTGTCCAATAAACTTTTTCTAAAGGATGAACTATTCGGACTTCGACTGGAAGAAGGAGGTGATATTGAAGATCACGTATGCAGGTTCCAGAATTGCATAACTAATCTTCGAAAGGTCGAAGAAACTTACAAAGATGATAATATGGCTATCATCTTGCTGAGGTCTCTACCTTCGTCTTTCAAGCACTTTCGAACAACTCTAATGTTTGGAAAAGAGTCCTTGAAGCTTGAAGACGTGATTCAAGCTCTTCAGTCATATGCTAAACTAGATGATATAACTGAAAGCTCTCAAGGCCTTTATGCCAAAAGCAAGGAGAGGGGGCGGGGAAAAGACAAAGGAAGAGAAAACAGGCAACAGAGGTAGGTCAAAATCCAAGAAGAAAAAGGAAAAGAAGGAAGGTTGCTTCAAATGTGGTTCAGCCGATCATTGGAAGAGGAACTGCAAGATTTGGAAAGAGAAGAAAGCCAAGAGGGAAGGAAGCTCAGGTTCAGCTAGTGCAGTCACCAAGCATGAGAGTGACGGGGAGCTTCTTTCAGTAACATCAGGCTCCAAGGCTTTCACAAATTGGATTTTGGATACCGGATGCACTTTTCATATGTGTGCAGTAAGAGAATGGTTCGATACTTACAAAGAAGTCAGCAGCGGGGAAGTTTTAATGGGGGACGATTCTTCATGTCCTGTAAAAGGAATCGGCACTGTTTGAATCAGAATGTTTGATGGGATGATACGAGCTTTGGGGAACGTTAGATATGTCCCTAGACTAAGAAAGAATTTGATTTCCTTGGATACTTTAGATGAGGCCGGCTATGGGTATGAGTCTAAAAAGGGAAGACTCAGGATAGCCAAAGGATCACTGGTGGTAATGTGAGGTGACCTAAAACCCAATAAGCTGTATAAGTTAATTGGGACCACCATAGTCGGGGGAGCAGCTGTTTCTGTAAATCAAGGTATAGAAGACAAGACTGAACTCTGGCATCATAGGCTTGGGCACATAAGCTAGAAAGGGTTGCAAGAATTACACAAGCAAGGCCTGTTGGAGGGCGTGTCATCTTGCAAACTGGACTTTGTGAATATTGTGTTCTTGGAAAGCAAAGGAAGGTATCATTCACGAGTAGCAGTGCAGATAACCGAAGCAAGGAGCAACTCAGCTATATTCACTCAGACGTTTGGGGCCCTGCACCAACCAAATCAAATGGTGGAGCCAAGTATTTTGTTACTTTCATGGATGATTTTTCTAGGAAGGTTTGGGTTTATTTCATGAAGCAGAAATCCTAGGTTTTTGCAAAGTTCAAGGAATGGAAAACAGAAACCGAGAATCAAACTGGAAGAAAGATCAAGTACCTGAGAAGTGACAATGGAGGTGAATATACAAGTAATGAGTTTACCGATTACTGCAAGCAAGAAGGCATCACAAGGCACTTCACAGTAAAGAAGAATCCCCAACAAAATGGAGCTGCTGAGAGGATGAACCGAACTCTCATGGAGAGAGAGAGAGAGAGAGAGGAGCATGCGATTTCATGCAGGATTGCCTGATAGTTTTTGGGCAGAAGCTGTTAATCATGCAAGTTATTTGATTAACAGATCACCATCTACAGTTCTCGGTTTTAAGAGTGCAGAAGAGGTATGGTCTGAGAAGCCGGTGGATTATTCCAAGCTCAGGGTATTCGGTTGTAGTGCTTATGCACATATTCCAAGCGATGAAAGGTCCAAGCTCAAACCAAAGTCTACACATTGCATATTCTTAGGTTTTGAGAAAGGAGTGAAGGGTTTCAAGCTTTGGGATATCAACAACAGGAAAAAGGTTGTCAGCTGAGATGTTGTCTTTGATGAGACAACCATGCCTCTGAATAAAGTCGAGAGTAGTAGGGAGAAGAAAGACGATGTTGAAATTGAAGCAACAAATATTTCGTTAATCAGTTCAGATGAAGAAGAAGCTCAGGTGGAGCAAATTGAGCAAGATGTCGAATCTGATGGTTTTGAGGAAGAAGATGAGCATCAGCATCGTTCACCAGTTAGGAATCAGGTGGAGCAAGAAACAGGGCAAATTGAAGGCATTCTAATCCGCCAGACATCCCAAAGGGTTAGAACTCCAACCAACAATCCACTTGCATTCCAGAGATGCATAGCACTGGACAAACCTAATTGGAATAAGAAGAAACCTGACAGGTTTGGGTTTGACCAAGACGAAGTTAATTATGCTCTCAACATTAGTGAAGGAGATCCAAGTACTTATCGAGAAGCTATAGCAAGTGATGAGCGAGATAGTTGGATAAGTGCTATGACAGAAGAAATGGAGTCTCTTTACAAGAACTCTATTTGGGAGTTGGTTCCTAAACCCAAAGACAAAAAGCTAGTTGAATGCAAGTGGATATTTAGGAAAAAGGAAGGACTACATGAACAAGATGCCGTGAGATTCAAAGCAAGGCTCATGGCTAAAGGGTACTCACAAAAGGAAGGGGTGGATTATGATGAGATCTTTTCACCCGTAGTTAAGCATACTTCTATCAGATTGCTTTTAGCAATGGCAACTCAGCATGACATGGAGATTGAGCAGATGGATGTGAAGACAACGTTTCTTCATGGGGATCTAGAGGAGACAATTTTCATGGCTCAACCAAAAGGGTTTGTTGAATATGGGAAAGAAAACCTAGTATGTCGACTAAGGAAGTCCCTGTATGGCCTAAAACAGTCTCCAAGATAGTGGTATAAGAGGTTCGATTAATTCATGCTGAAAATCAATTTTAGAAGATGTTTATATGATTGTTGCGTGTACTATCTTGTATTCCAAGATGGGATGGTCATATTGCTATTGCTATATGTGGATGACATGCTAATCGCTTATCAAGACAAGTCTAGAATTCAAGACTTGAAGAAGATGTTGAGCGAGGAGTTCGACGTGAAGGATCTAGGTGCAGCACAGAAGATCCTTGGCATGGAGATTCAGAGAGATAGGACCGCTGGAAGGATCTGGATATCACAAGCCAAGTATATTTGGAAGGTTCTTGAGAAGTTCAACATGCAAGAAGCAAAGGCAGTTTCGACTCCTTTGGCAGCTCACTTCAAGTTAAGTGGGCAACAGTGTCCTAAGTCCGAGGAAGAGCAGCAAGTAATGGAGAAGGTGCCTTATGCTAATGTCGTGGGCTGCCTTATGTATGCAATGGTATGCACACGTCCCGACATAGCTCAAGCAATTAGTGTCGTTTCCAGATACATGGCAAATCCAGGAAAGCAACATTGGGATGCAGTCAAGTGGATTTTGCGTTATTTGAAGGGTTCTTGGCGACAAAGGATTATGTTTGAGAAGCAAAAAGAAAATGCAAGGGTGTTGGGATATGTGGATGCTGATTATGCAGGGGACTTGGACAAGAGAAGGTCAACTTATGGTTATGTGTTTACATGCGCAGGAGGACCGATCAGTTGGAGGGCACTATTACAACCAATTACAGCTTTGTCGACCACAGAGACAGAGTATATTGCATTGGCCGAAGCTGGAAAGGAAGCAATTTGGCTTAATGGCTTGGTAAGTCAAATGGGAATCACCCAAGATTGTGTGAAGCTGAAGTGTGATAGTCAAAGTGCCATTTACTTGGCAAAGAATCAAGTTTTTTCTGGAAGATCAAAGCACATTGAAGCAAGATATCACAGAATCAGAAATTGGGTGGAGTCTAAGGAGATTTGGATTGAAAAGATTCATACGGATGACAATGCCGCAGATTTCCTTACAAAGATAGTGTCGGCCAAGAAGTTCAAGCATTGCTTGAACTTGATCAATCTCGTTGATTGATTAAAATGGAGCACCTCCTCACTTGAGGTGCAATGAGGCAAGAAGAAGATTGCCAAGGTGAAGACTCTTGAAGATTTCCAGAGCTGCTTCAAGGAGGTTCAAAGATACTCTGGGGTGCAACGATCAAGACTTGGTTTTGACTCACCAAGGTGGAGATTGTTAGGATTTTGGCTCGTCAAATATGTCCTAGTTGGTTTAGGATTGTTTTAGGAAAATTAGAGGTATACCAATTCTTGTCCTAGAGGGATTAGGAAAGAATTCCAGTTTTCCTTATTCAATTTGGGTTTGGATTTCCAGAAGTCTATTAGGATTTGGATAAGTGTAATTTCCTAATCCACTTAGGAATAGGAATTCAATTAGCCTTGGACATGTAAGCCAACTCTAAATCTATAAATAGGGTGTGGCAAGGCTTATTTTAAGAGAGGAAAAACAGCCAGAGACAGCCAAGAGTTTTGAGATTAGTTCTAGGGTTGCAAAAGTTCTGTAATCTCTATTATTAATCAAAGAGAAATCACAACTGGACGTAGGCAAAAGTTTTGCCGAACCAGTATAATTCTTGTGTAAGTGTTTTAATATTTGCTAGTTTAGTCTATTGTCGTTGGTTACATCAAAGAACAAGATCTAGAAGGCGGGTTATTTAACAGAGTAGTCATCAAATGATAAATCCCCAAAATAGTTTTGCATGTAATTGTTAACATGCCACCCATATGGATCCGAGGTAAAATCATTTGAAGATTGAGTCTCGGATTCTTTCCATGAGCTGCTCGATTCCTTCCCAAAAGGAATGGGATATGAAGGGTAGGGAAATGGTTGGTTATGAGTATAATCATAGTTACTACTTCCTTGCCTGTCCATGTCTCAATATTCAGAAGAAAAAAGAACTTACCACTTGGACGCCACA
This sequence comes from Prunus armeniaca, assembly GCA_903112645.1. Taxonomy (NCBI): domain Eukaryota; kingdom Viridiplantae; phylum Streptophyta; class Magnoliopsida; order Rosales; family Rosaceae; genus Prunus; species Prunus armeniaca. The sequence continues at coordinate 5,886,978 of CAEKDK010000002.1, forward strand.
ATACAAAGCAAACCAAGGATGACTAATTTTACAAGAGGAAACACCTTGAATCCCCATTGTGTTTTTTTCCCCTTTTTTTTCCCTTTTTTTTTCATTACATCGATATTTTCGATATTTTAGCGATATTGTAAAAAAATATTGCTGAAGTGTGAGCAAAATTATCGACGTCGATATTCTCGATATTTATACGATATGTGTATGGATACGTTTCGAAATATCCGTGATTCGAAAAAACGATAATATCCTCGATATTTCGTTGATATTATCGATATTTTAGATTATGGTTCCTCCTCACCAGGGCCGGCCCTAGGTAATCTGAGGCCCTGGGCAAAAATCTAAAGTGTGCCCTATAAATAAACTAATCACTAAAATTATAATTTTTTATCAACTAATTAATTTTATTAAAATTATAGCATTCATTGTTTTACAACATGAGCCTTCCCATTTGTTATTGTTTGATGATAATAATTTGAGGAAAATTGTCATCATGTTCATCCATAGGGAATTTGCAGTTAGTTTTTCTTACATGAAACTTTTCTAAAAGTAAATCTTCCATTTTTGCATCATAAATTTTCAATTCATTTTCATTTTCTGCTTATTCTTCCAAATGAATTTTTGGTAAACCTTCAGATAAATTTTCATGTTTAAACGAGGTAATCCATTACAGAACTCACGTTCTCACTGCAAAACATATTAAGACCCAAGAAAAATCATCTTTGTTGCTTATCTGGGTCTGCATCTGAAACCCATCTCAATTCTCAACGAATAAGTTCTCAATTGGCGACCTTGAATCTGCAAGAATGCCTATACAAAGTGATTATTTGGAAAATAACAGAAACATAGAAAATAAATAGACAAAGAGGAAGGACTTACAGCTCTGTTGGCTTCGTCTCGTTTGCCATGGAGAGGAAATGATAGGGAAAGAGAGAGGCGATGGAGAAGAGAGAGGATGATAGGTAGGTATATAAGAAAATTGAGACAACTAGAATCTAAACCCTAGTATAGTCTAGTTTTGTTTTGGTTTTTTTGGGGCTAGGATTAAAAAACAACATATTTGCTAGCATATATGGGTTAGCACGCGCTTTTGGGAAGGGAGGATTAAACAAACTTGCGCGCCTGGTTATTTTTTATTTTTTTCTAAGGACTTTTAGGGCATGTTTACGTATCAATAATGGGTATGGAAGGAAAGGGAATGATTTCCATTCCTGACTTCTCCTGCGTTTACTTGCAATCTGGAATGAAAAAATAAGTGGGCCCCATCTCAAAATCCGTAATCACATTCCCTCAAAACTAGGAATCAGATCAACTAGGGGGGAGTAGTCGATATGATTCCCATTCCTGTTTTCTCTTATTAACTTCCAAAAATACCCTTATCACTTTACCATAATTCTAAAATTAATTTGGATTCTGATTTATGCAAATTAGTAAACAATAACAATGGGAATCAATCCCATTCCATTGCTAATTTCATATGTTTAGTAAACAGCTTAATGAGAATGATTCTTCCCATACCGATTCAGTAATTCTCCGATTCCTAAATTCTTTGATTCCTTAGTTTCTCCATTACTGATACGTAAACATGCCCTTAGTTTTTTATTTGTTTTGTTCTATACGTATATAAGGCTTAACTTGAATTTTTTAGTACCCCTTTCAATTATGGGCCCCCGGCCCAGGCCCCAGTTACCCTGCCCAAGGGCCGGTTCTGCTCCTCACCTGAAGGAATTCATCTTGCTGCGTGCCCCTGCATATGATCATATGATGTATTGCAGATTAGCAAGTTAATTAATTAATGGAAACCCACTTAAATAAATTCTGACCCGAAAAAATAGAAGTTTAGTTTATCGATTCATCGGTGTTTTATAACATATTTCCATGTAACTTAGAATGATTTTAGATGTAAAGTAGAGAAAATTTAGAGAAAGTCTTGGATGAGGTACGACCTGGCTTGATGGCTGATGGTGGGAATGTGGCACTACATGAGATAGATGGCCTTGTTGTGGTATTAAAACTGCAAGGAGCTCGTGGGTCATGTCCCAGCTCGACAATGACAATAAAGATGGGAATTGAGACTCGCCTGCGAGATAAAATACCTGAGATTATGGAAGTAGAGTAGATTCTGGATAGAGAGACAGGTCTTGAGCTAAACGAGGAAAATGTAGAAAAGGTTAGACAAATCATCATCTCCAACTAAGTAAAATTTATTTATTTAATTTATACATCAGTTCTATGAAATTGTTTTACATTCTAATTTCATAGGACGATTTGAAGGTCAAAAAAGGACCTAAAACCCAAAAAATCCAACTGTTATTTTGTCCAGAAATTTGAAGCTTTTTCGTCACCAAAAGGTTTTTAGCGACGGATGCTCATCAGATTTTTGTGGCTAAACATTTTTTGCGACAGTGTTCTTCAGATTTTTCGTCACTAAAACTGTGTGTTGATGAGGGAAAATGTCAAAATGGATTGATTTGACGATTATATCTCTGGATTTAACAATTTTTTTGACAGATGAACTATTTAAGAGCACCCATATTAACGTTAGGGATCATGAATAATTAAAAGAACCTTTAAGGATGCAATATGATAGTTTCGCAAATATCAAAGACGTTTTGTGATAAAAAAAAACCTTTCTTTTTATCAGTTATTAGTGTAATTTAGAATAAAAAGCTGTTGCCTTTGTTCTTTACATTGTAATTTGTCCGGTAACTAACTCAATGCTGTGGATAACTCCACATCACCAACTAGTGGGCATAATATTCTTCTTCTCTTCTGCTTTCAGATTCGCTTCTCTTTTGCTTTCGGCCACTCTTGCTTTTCATTTTCGAGAGAAGCCCCAAAAACTTAGTAGCTAAGAGCATCTCCAAGGGAGATGTCAAATACCACACATCAAATTTAAATTTGATGGCTAATGTGGCAATTTAACATTTACGTACTTTTACACTCTACTCGATATATCAAATAAATAATTATTGTAACAGTCAAATCTTTTAATAAATGAAAGTAATAGCCAGCTATCTTTAAAAAAAATAAAATATTCATTTAACATCTTGCTTTTGGGATATCAAAAATAACATTTCAACATTTAGCCTTCATTCCACATCGGTTGGAATGATGTGAGATGTTATTTCTAACTATTAAATATCTATGTGGCACGTTTGACACATTAGTTGGAGATGTTCTAAGATTTCCTCTCTACCTATCTTTTTAGTCTTGCTTTATCCTCTCTATAAAATAGGTTTTATAACATGACATACTTTTACCATGCGAGTCAAAATACACACAGTACATATCACTCTCATTGAAAAACCAAAACGGACGTCGGTGTAGGTGTCCGTGGCGGTGGCGGTGGCGGAGAAGAAGAAGAAGAAGAAGGTAGAATCAGCTGCGGAACGGTCATGGTGGATCACATAGATCTGCAGAACTTGCCCGAAGAATGCTTAGCCAACGTTGTCTCGCTCACCACGCCTCGAGATGCGTGCAGGCTGTCTTCGGTTTCGAGGAGTTTCAAGTCAGTCTCTGAATCTGACGCCGTTTGGGACAGGTTTATTCCGCCCGAGACCCACACGATCTTGTCCCTACAGTCTCCCTCCTCTTCCGTCTCTTCCTCCCCTTCCTCCACTTCCAATTCCAAATCCAAATCCAAATCCAAGAAGGAGCTTTACCTCACTCTCTGCGACAAGCAAGTCCTCATCGAGCAGGGCAAGATGGTAACTTCACTATTATGCCCCATATTTTGAGTCACAAAAACAAAAATTCTTACTTTTCAGAATATGAACAGGATTTATTTATTCACTATTTTTTTTTTCTGGGGTAGATGATTTGTTTATTTTTAAAAACAAAAACTAATCCTATACGTAAAAAGATAAGGAAATTAGAGGGCTTTTAGCTTTTTCCTTGGTCATCTGAGAGTGTTATTGTTATTGACATGAATATTATGATTGTGCAGAGCTTTTCACTGGACAAAAGCAGTGGGAAAAAATGCTATATGATCTCTGCAAGGGCGCTTTCGATTGTCTGGGCTGGGGCTGACACTCCTGACTACTGGAAATGGATATCTCTGCCCGACTCCAGGTCTCTCAAATTTCTCTATTTTCTTTTTCTTTTCCTTTCTTTTAAGGATTTATTTCATAAACAATAGATTTAATAATTATAAGCAAACAGGTTTGAGGAGGTGGCAGAGCTTCTGATGGTGTGTTGGCTTGAAATCCGTGGCAAAATTGGTAGACGGATGCTGTCCCGATCCACCCTATATAAAGCTTATCTTGTATTCAAGTTGACTGCACGCGCTTATGGATTTGATCACCACCCTGCGGAGGTCTGGGTTGGGATGCTTGGAGGAGAAGAGCCCACCAGGCACAGAGTCTTTCTGGACGCCGAAAGAGGGCAGAATACAGCGTACCACATTGGGCCAGGGCCCAGGCGTATTGGGCTAATCAACTGGAGACACTTTTTGGGCTTTCAGTCGTCCCAGCCCAGAGAGATCAACGAGGCCCAATATCCGAAAGAGAGAGACGACGGCTGGCTGGAGATCGAGCTGGGTGAGTTCTTCTGCCTAGGAGGAGGAGACGGAGGAGATGGGGAGTTGGAGATGGCTTGTTTGGAGGTTACCAGTGGTCATTCGAAGGGTGGCCTCATTGTTCAAGGGATTGAGATCAGGCCCAAAATCAAGGACTAGTATAGATCCATCTCATACATATCGCATCTATAAAGACTTTTTTCTTTTTTCCAGTTATTAGTGTAATTTAGAATAAAAAGCTGTTGCCTTTGTTCTCTACATTGTAATTTGTCGCAATCGACATTTATGAATCTTGGCCATGTCGATAGTCAATTGCTTCATTGTTGTGGTATTTGTCATTTGTGTTCGTGATATAAAAAGCCAAACACTTGCGAAGGTCTTAAATATCGATAGTACAAAAACACGGAAATATCGATGGAAATATCGGAAAAATATCGATATTGATAAAAATTGGATAAAAACCACGGAAATTTTTAATGAAACTTTAGAAGAAGTTTATTTAGTCAATCATCTATTATTTTGACACAAAAAATTGGAAGGAAATGCATTGCATAGTGGGTTTGAGTGATTTAAGTTGATTATATTGCGAGCTGACATACTCTGTGACTTAGAAAATTTGGAGTAATTAATGAAAGAGAATTAAACATCCCTTAGTAATTTATTTATCATTTTTTAGTAAAATATTTTATACTTTATAAATTGCATGATAAGATACATGAGTAACCTTACTTCACATTATTCACTAGACATACACATTGTTATATTTATTATTTTATCAAAAATTGAAAAATAATTAAAGATGTAAACCAACTTGATTTGTTGTGAAAATTAGGCACTCTACCATGCTTAAAAAATAATAGTGAAGATTGAAAATTAACTAAGAACATAAATAAATTTATCTAAGGAAGAATTAAATAGGAAATAAAGAAAATGTTTATAGAGATTTAAGTAATTAAGCAACAATTTATTTCATGTTATTTACTAGACATGGTACGCGTTCTTATATTTATTGTTTATCAAAAATTGAAAATAATTAAAGATGTAAAACAATTTGATTTTTCATGAAAATTAGGCACTTTACCATGCTTAAAAAATAATAGTGAAGATTGAAAATTAACTAAGAACATAAATAAATTTATCCAAGGAAGAATTAAATAGTAAATAATGAAAATGATTATAGAGATTTAAGTAATTAAGCAACAATTTGAAGGAGAATTTAGTAATGTAAGTATTTATAATGAATAATAAAATAATCAATAACATTAAATGGATTAAATAGAAAAGAAATAAATTATATTAAGTAATTAAGTAACTGATCAACAATATAAAACAATAAGTAATTATGTTAATTTCTATTTGAAAAACAGCTCGCAAGTATATATACACTAGATTCCATAGTTTATAATCACAAAGTTATGACCAACGTTTTGGTTAAGTGGCTTCTGATTTCGGAGTGGAGAGGGGTTCGAACCCCACTGTGTGCGAGCATGAGTAAGTTTTCAGCATTTAATTTTTGAAAGTTCATATCGCGATATATTGACCATTTGCAGCTGCCAATTGAACGAAAATATCGTAACTTAATTATCGAGGAAATTATCGATAAATTGACGATATATAGATGGAAATGTGTTAAAATATCGTTGCCCCAAAAAAACGATAATTTCGTCGAAATATCGGCAAAATTATCAATCTTTAGTTCTCTGGTCATAAGAAGAGATCGCCCGGCGACATTGTTTCTTGGAGCACCCTCTTTGTCATCATAAAATTAAAAAGATACACATAGGCGGGGAAAGCGTAATGAGATTTACCCTCAGATGTAAAAACTTAACCAAAAAAAAACTAAAAAAACAAATTAATGCAATGCAACAAAAAACTAAACTATTTAAATCTAAAACTAAATTAAACTATTAAAAAACTTAAGATGCATAGATTTATTTTAGGAAAAAGCCAATAGAAGAATACTTATTGGCCTCAGATATGAGAAAATGCTACCAAGAGAGAATGTCCAGACTCAAAAAGAAGCTGCAAAAGATAATGATTTGGAACTATCAACTATTGCACAGTCGAAAGGGAATTGGATGATTACTTATATTGTTAGATTTCTTTATGCACAAACAAGATCTTTCACACAAACTGTAACATGTATAAAGACATGAAGACATACCTGAAGCCATCTTTTTTGAGTACACAGCTTCTGAATTCATCCAATCCGTAGCAGCACCAATCCTAGCAAGAACAGGAACGGCTCAAGACTTTTGCTCTCTCTCAGAATCTGTTTTAGCTATCTCTTTATGATGAGAATAGGTTTAGAGAATGTGTCTGATGAGAGCAAGACCTTTAGCTTATATAGGGTTATGTCATGTTGTCTCTACTCATCACCGAGGGCCGACTTGACTTATCTTCCAAGCCCACTTAATCGATTCATGCGTAAATGGAAATAAATAGGACCCCTTAATAGGCCTCAACACCCTTCCTTATTTCACTAGGTTTTGGGCCTCAAGGTACAACTTAATTTAAACTCTTATCAAACCTGATATGACTTCGTATCTAGTGCACCGATCTAAATAGGAAAACATAACATTCTCCCACTAGATCAAGCACTAGAACACTAAGCTTCTGTATTCCGAAAGGTTTGATAATCTTTATTGGCCATGAGTTTAAAACAGTTAAGTCATTCCCCTCAAGCTACCGTGAAAAGGGATTAAACAAAACGAACTATAGACAAGCACTGCTCTCTTTATTAAAAACAGGCCATCTATAATCATATGATGCAATCTCAAAACACATGAAGCACCTACAACATGAACCTTAATATGTACTGATCCTTAATGTGAAACCTTATGCATTTCAGTACAAGTACCTTTTTACGACTTAGCAAGAGTCAATCCGCAATGTTATTTAAAACAATAGTATCTCAAAAGAGACCATAAACTCACATGCAGAAACAAAGTTGCATAATAAGTTTAAACAGCTAAATAGTCAAAATGGTAGAATTTATTCAACAATTAAAAAAAATGTCAACCAAATTGACATCCTTAAATGCAAATCCCTCAATCCAGAAAACAGCAAAATAAACAAACCAAACAAACTAGTAAAAATATCATAATGGGAACAAGACTCCCACTAGATTGCAGCATCAAAGCTAGGAAAAAGTCTCATGCTCTCAACATGTCTTAGAAAAGCTTCTGAAGGCAAAAACTTTGTGAACGGATCTACAATCATATCTTGAGTTCTAATATGATCAAACCTTACTAGTTTGTCCGCTACCTTCTCCCTCACTATTAAATACTTTCTGTCAATATGCTAAGTTCAAACGATATCTTGTTGTTCATGCAGTGAAAAATAGCCGCAGTGTTGTCATTATATATCTGTATTGGTTTAGAAATCGAGCCCACCACCTTAATGTCCTTAATAAAATTCCTTAGCCATACTGCATGAGAAGTGGTTTCATAGCAAGCTATGTATTCTGAAAACATGGTTGAACTCGAAATGTGCGTCTGTAAATCAACATATAAGCCTTTGTTCTCTGTAGGTACCTCAGAATCTTTTTCCAGCTATCCAATGTTGCATTCTCGGATTTGACTGAAATCTCCCCATCTTGCTAATGCACAAGGCTAAGTCTGGCCTTGTACACACTTGTGCATACATAATGCTTCCAACTAGAGGAGCGTATGGCTTGTTCCTCATCTCATCATCTTCTTCTTCTTCTTTATTCTTAGGGCAATGCTCCTTCTTTAAATCTCCTTTAGCTATCGGAACTTTCTGTCCAGAACACATACTCATGTCAAAACACTTGAGTACTCTCTCAATGTATGTCTTCTGTGATAGGCCTAGAAGGCCTCGAGCTCGGTCTCTCTAAATCTCAATGCCCAACTTCTCCTAAATCCTTCATCTCAAAATTATTTGAAAGTAGCTCCTTGGTGTCCTTTAGTAAATTGTCGTCATTTGTATCCAAAAGTATATCGTCGACATACAGCACCAGAAAAATAAATCGACTTCCACATTTCTTCAGATAAATGCACTAATCAGCTATGTTCTCTTCAAATACCACCTCCTGCTTGCTTGCTTCAGTCCATAAATTGCCTTGCCAAGTTTGCAAACCATATGCTCTTTTCCCTCCTTTGCAAACTCTTCAGATTGCCTCATAAAATTTTCCTCTTCAAGTTCTCCATTCATGGAAGTAGTTTTTAAATCCATTTGATGTAAAAGTAGGTCATAATGGCCCACCAAAACCATAATGATGCGGAAAAATCTTTGGTGGAAACTGGAGAAAATGTCTCAATATAATCAATTTCCTCTTTTTGGGTAAATCCTTTGGCTACCAATTTAGCCTTAAACATTTTGATTCTTTCATCCTTATCTTTCTTTGTTTTGAAAACCCATTTCGATCCTACCAATTTCTGGCTCTTGTGGGGTTTAGCTAATTCCCATACTTGATTATTCTTCATGCTCTCAAGTTCATTCAACATCGCTTCCCTCCATTTGTTCGCATTCTGACTTTCCATTGCTTCTCTAAAACTTGTTGGATCAGCCTCATCTCCAATGTCAAAAATTGCTTCTTGTAAGTACACATAATCTGAATTTGATGTGGATATTCTTGGTCTGTCAGATCTCCTCGGTTATACAGGTTCTTGTGGATCATCCAGCTCAGGATTCTCAACAGCTTGTTCTTGTTGTTCAATTGGTTCTTCAAATTGAGGATTTTCCAATACAATTTCACTTAAAGGAATCAAGGGTGTAACATCTTGTTCAACATTCTCAATCACAGCTACATCACCTTCTTCTTCAAAAATAAAATCTTCATTCCTAGTGGCATTCTCCTCATGCTCTATAAACTTTACACATCAGTCTCAACAATTCGGGTATCATAATTTGGACAATAAAATCTAAAACCCTTTGACCTTGTGAGATAACCTATAAAGTGACAGCTTATCGTTTTAGAATCAAGCTTCTTCTCTTGAGGGTTATAGATTCTAGCTTCAGCCTTGAAACTCATACATGAAGATGTCTTAGGCTAGGTTTTCTGGTAGTCCAAATTTCGAAAGGTGTCTTAGGTACGGAGTTACTAAGCACTCCATAGTTTGTTGTTTTGATTCCCTCTCTCAAAATCGTAGGCAAATCAGTTCTAGAAATCTTGCTAAGAACCATGTCCTTCAAGGTTCGATCCCTTTTCTCAGCCACACTATTCTGTTGTGGAATTCATGGCGTTGTGTACTGAGCAACTATTCCATTATCTTGTAGATACCTAGCAAAAAATCCAGCACGTCGTCCTCCTTCATCAAAACGTCCATAATATTCACCCCCTCTATCTGACCTCAAAATTTTGATCCTTTTCTCAAGCTGCCTTTCTACTTCAGTTAGGAAAATCTTAAACATTTCAAAAGCTTGAGACTTTTTTTCTGCTATGAGATATAGATAACCAAAACAAGAATGGTCATCTATAAAGGTGATGAAAAAAGCAATTTCCATCAATTGTTTGATAAGGGAAAGGTCCACAAAAACTGTGTCTGTTCCAATAAAAAAAAAAAAAAAAAAAAAAAAAAAAAAAAAAAAAACTACTGCAAGTTGCACCTTTCTTCTTAGTCTTAGTGAGTTTTCCTTTGACACACTCAATACAAATTTCGTCATCACCAAAAAACAATGATGGCAAGATTTGTTCCTTAACTAGAATTTTCATTCTTTCTTTTGAAATGTGCCTTAAACACCTATGCCATTCAAACTTCACTATCTTTATTGTAATTGAGACAATATAATCCATCTTTATTGTCTTTCAATTTTTGAAATACAAAACATATTTATTGAAACCAAAATAAAACCAAGTCTTAATAATCTTGAAACAGAAATTGAATGTCTCTTTTATTTATGGTACTGAAACTACATCACCCAGCTCTAAAATAAATCCTGAATCCAACTTAAAAAACAACAACTCCAATTTAAGGAAAAACAACAGGTAGCTATCTAATCCTCCTTGTCACAACTTGCTGCCATGAAAGTGTTGTTCTCCCTAGCAGGGAATGGCACTATCTCTCTATTAGTGGCAGCATCGAAATTCTCATCATGTGATTCAGGTTGGGGCGTAAGTTTCACATATTACACTAGGAGATTCTTGTATCGAAATAGCTTATTGATGTTTCTTCCTCTCCCATCGAGGTCCTAAGACTTCTGAGACTGTCCTTTGTAGCCGTGTATATCCTTGTGGGCCCTCCATATGGTCGACAATTTCACTGCGCATTAACCCTTTTTTGCTCCAGCTCATCTTCGTGCCGCTTCTTAATTAACTTCACTATATTCTTTACTAGAATGTCATTTGTGACAAATTGGCATGAGTGACACCTATTGAACACCAGATGTTTTTCCTTTTCCCTAAGCTCGAGAAGTTTTACTACAAGACACATAAGCGAAAAGGCTAACTTGAATTAAATATAGCCATGAGTGAGATCATAAACGATCTCATTCATTCCTACAATAACTTAAAAATCAAACGTCCATAAATTGAAGTTTGATATAGTGAATCTTTCAATTTGCATGAAATCGATTGAGGGAGTGTTTAAAGCTGTAAGGATTTGCAAACAAAAGCATATTACTTTCCTAGAAACCAATTCTCAATTTGTTAAGAGAAAACAGTTTAACTTTATTCACAAAACTAACAAATAATACATGCAAGCATCCTTAATTAAGTATCACACCTTTGTGGCAAGATATTACTTATAGCTTACACAAATTACATGTTATCTTGTGCCATCACAAATAAATTACATGATAGATTCTATTTGTTAAAGAAACTTATCAAGCAATTTAGGTATGATGCAATTTTCGGTTATTTCTTTAGGGATTGAGTATTTAGGTTTAGTTTTGTTACGAAAAGTTTGTTAATTCTCAGAACAAAGATAAACATCTATCTGGCTCAGAAAAATAACCAAACAAAACACAGTTCAAGAAGGAAAACCCTAAAATTGCAAGGAATAGTGTTTCTGCCGTGAACAGTGTTTTAGGGGTTCTTAGTGTCCACTTTTAACGCAAAATACCTTTATGAATAGGGAATGACCTAATTAACACAACCCATAGCAAAGCTGTGATATATGGGAATTTTTAGGGTTTTAAGGTGATTTGCTAGTTCAAAAACGTGTTTAAAGTTTCTGAAAATATGAAAACCAAATAAAAAACATAATTTTCTAGATTCTTGATATTTTCATAAACAGATACGAAATCATGGTAGACATGCTTGAACAACAATTACAGATATATGTGAACAACCTTAAGCTCTGATACCAATTGTTATATTTCTTTGTGCACAAACAAGATCTTTCACACAAACTGTAACATGTATAAAGACATGAAGACATACCTTGAGCCATCTTCCTTGAGTACACAGCTTCTGAATTCATCCAATCCGTAGCAGCACCAATCCTAGCAAGAACAAGAATGGCTCAAGACTTCTGCTCTCTCTTAGAATATGTTTCAGCTCTCTCTTTATGATTAGAATAGGTTTAGAAAACGTGTCTGATGAGAGCAGGGCCTTTAGCTTATATAGGGCTAGGTTAAGTCGTCTCTACTCATCACCGAGGGCCAACTTGACTTATCTTCCAAGCCCACTTAATCGGTTCACGCATAAATGGAAATAAATAGGACCCCTTAGTAGGCCTCAACACCCTTCCTTATTTCACTAGGTTTTGGGCCTCAAGGTACAACTTAATTTAAACTCTTATCAAACCTGATATGACTTAGTATCTAGTGCATCGATCTAAATAGAAAAACATAACATATATTGCTTCCCTCCCCTTTTCTTTTTTTAAGTTTGATTGAGCCATATAACACGTGGGTTGCTCTTAAGTTTGGATAGGCATAGGTTCACACCATTACATGGGATGGGTAGGAATAGCTTTGCTTACATATAGGTTTTTTTTTTAGTTAAAAAATTTGGGTGGGCAGCTGCCTACCCTGCTCTTGCTGCAGAACCGCCATTGCATGGAAGCCAACGTGTTAAAAGAAGAAGAAAAAAAACAAGTGAAAAAGTGAAAACCCGACTTTACCAGTTTGCTAGTTTTTGTCTGGCACTGTCAAAAGCATTTTTCGTGATTCATTGGTACAAAAATTTACTTCACCTATTACAATTGGTTTGGCCTCAATTTTTTCGCCTTACATGACAACAAAGGCAGTCAGAGAGGTAAAACAAACAATGAGATCAGGAGAAATATAGATCATTTGGAAGTATACTGCTGACCCTTGCATAGATTTCAAACCTTTTAATTTTTCTTTTTTATTCAATTCAATGCTTGACTAAAATCTAAGAGGGATGTATTCAATTTAGATTTTAAAATATTATTTTGGGATAAATAAGTCTTGTGATATTCAATTAAGACTTTTAAATAATCTAAATAAGTCTTTTGGTATTCAATCAGGACAATTAGGCCATCTCCAACCATGTTGGGGCTAAACTCAAATTTTCACCCTCTAAAATACAACTATTCATGTATTTTCATGACTCAAATTTTTTTTTCCTCCAACCTTGCAGACTCATAATTTGAGTCCACAACTTTATTAAATTGTTTAAGAATAATTAACCCCTAAATTTTATTTTCTTGTTAATCTTTCTTGACATTATTTTTATTTCAACACTTGTGATTTAATTTTCTAAACATTTTAACCTAAAAAAATTAAAATTCCAAAACATATAGAATTTCGCTTAAAAAAAACAGCAAATCAGATTTGTTTTGAAAATATAGCCAGTGCCTAACAAGATTGAAATGTGTGCCAGCTTTATTTGCATGCCCAAACAGAAATGTCAACGGGCCCAGCAATGTTGGTAAGCACATGGGCTTCCAGCCAAGAAAAAAAGAATAAAAAACAGATTTTGGGCCCACAAAAAATATGAGTTCATGCAATATTGGGATTGGAATTCCACCCCAAATTTGAGATTTCTCAACTTTCCACCCCCCAAAATACATGGGTTTGAAAAGTTTTTTGGACTCAAAACTCAAAATTTGAGTTTCCACCCCTTGGGTTGGAGATGGTCTTAGGATATTTTAAAGAGGGTGTCCAAATCTAGTAGTATTCAATCAAGATTTTAAACAAGTAACAAAAAGTTTTTGGTATTCAAAAACTTGCTAATTTTGATGGATTTTTTTTAATGTGGAAATTGTGTGACTTTTTAGTGGGAGGTATAAATACCAAACCCTATAAAAAATCTCACCCTAACCCATCAGACTTTTCACGTGAGATTGTTTTTGTCTGCTAGAGAAGATGAACAGCTCTTCGTGAAGTTGAACAGCTCTTTCGTGAACAAGGTGATGAAATAGGAAATGCGTCCATGGAAGAATGTGAAGATATAGCCAATATTTGGTGGCTAGTCTCACTAAGGCAGGGAATTTGATAATATAAATTTCTATCTGCTGGTGAACAATTGAATAAAGTATAGTCATATTGGTAGTCCCCTTTGAATTGGAAGGCAGAGGCAGACAGATTAAGTTTATGAAGCTGCCTGGGAACACAACCATCTGGATCAACCACTTGAATTACCTGAGATTTGTAGTTGATATGAGTGACGTTGAACTTCACTGAAATTGGCAGCTCAAGCACTGTATTGTTGCTTCCATTGTAGGATAAATCAAATCCAGGGTAGCCACAGTGATCAGGCTGCTTGTCTTTGAGTTGAAAAGGGAATTTGATAGGTGGACCGAAGTCTCCACAGCGTAATTCTGAGCACTCATTTTGGCATGCTCCAATATTAACTTTCAAGCCTACCATGAACAACAGGATGAAGAAAGAAATTGTCATCTCTGAGGAAAATACTCAACTTTCTCTCTGCACCTTGAATCATCTAATCCCAATACTCTCTCCTTTTCCTTAAATTATTCTTCTTATTATTAAGTTACATATAAAATCTCATTTCCGTGTTGACAAATCAACTCTACTCTGTGGAAAATGAAGGTAACAATACATTAAAAAAATTCCATGTTGACGAATAAATTCCTGCCCACAAAATTTCTTTATATCAGTTAAAATTAATGCACACTTGTGTCTTGAATAATATAGAAAAATCTAGAATAATGGAGAATGAGCAAACCGACTTAGCAAAGTCGATGAATCAAAAATATCATAATATCAAAGTATGCTAGTATAAAATAATCAAAGTGCTGTAATATAATCAAAGGATCCTTGTCTGTAACAAAGGAAGATGCAGTTGTGCTGGAAACCTCCCACTCTCTTTTTCTCCTAATCTAGTCTTGCAATGGCTGCAGGAAGAGTATCAGTTCCATCACGACTCATAGTCCTTGTAACAGTTCTTGGCTTGTACTGTGGAACTTTCAGTGCCAAGGATGATGATCATCATAGATGTGAACCTTCATCGTGTGGCGAAATCCAAAACATAAGCTACCCTTTTCGACTGAAACATGATCCAGAGAAGTGCGGTGACAAAATGCATGAACTGTCTTGTGAGAATAATATAACAGTGTTATACTTGTATTCGGGGAAATACTATGTCCAGGCAATCAATTATAATAACTACACCATCCGAGTTGTGGATGCCAATGTTGATGAGGGTAACTGCTCCTCAATCCCTCGGGATTCTTTGACGGGCTATAACTACCATCGCCAGGATCCGTATAGCTTTGAGGTTAGGAAACTTCATAAGCGTGAAATTTCATGGAGCTTCTCTTTTCAAAATTCAGATCAAATTGAACTGTCAAAGCCTATAATTTTCATTACCTGTAAAACCCCGGTGAACTCACCTCTGTATGTGGAGACTGCTCCTTGTACTGATGCTATTAGTAGTCCCAGTTCTGCTCTGCCCCATTCCCAAGGGCATTCTTTTGTTATGGTTGGTCATGTTAATGCCTCAGATTTGAGGGAGTTGTGCCGCGTTGAGCTTATGGTTAGGACATCCTGGCCGGGTACAAAGGGCACGAACCTTTCCTACATAGACATCCACAATGAACTGGTCTATGGGTTTGAACTTTCATGGTTGCAGAGCTATGATAGAGGTCGAAAAGGGAGTATTTGCTACGTCAACAATGATACCAACAAAGTCGATTGTGCTTATGATTGTAGTTATGGTTGGTCACAACCGAACCACTGTGGTATGGATATCAAAGAGAACTTATCACATCTTTAGAAGCGCGCGCGCGCACACACACACAAGTACACACATTGTGATTAACAAATTTCCAAATTTTCTACTATACTTCAGTTTGAAACATGTCAAGATTCTAAAATTCAGTACGTATTATTTCTGTTGGATAATGCAGGCATCGCGGACATAACTTTTGGCTTTTACATAGTACGTACCCCTATCATTTCGATTCTTTTCATTTCTTCAGTGATCTTTTCCGAAAAACCGTTTAATAGCTCACAGTCTAAACTCAATCTGTTTTTGTTCTATGTTCTTGCAGGTATTTTCTATTTCTACAGTCAACCCCTTGGTGAGTAATGTATTGTCTTCTTTTTTATTATACTGTCTCATGTCAAATAAGTGATCTTTAGCTGTAGAGAAAAAGTGATTATAGAACCAAGTTTGAATTAGAAATGGTGGACGCAGCAGTGCTAAAATTTTCATGGTTTTTGTTTTGCAGCAATATTGTTGTTTGCGACAAGAACTGCAGTCGGAGTTCCATGTGTGATTGTGCTTCTTATCTATAAGTTGAAAAGGCGGCACTTATCAATGTATAGCCCCATAGAAGAATTCTTGCAAAGTCAAAACAACCTCATGCCAATAAGGTACTCCTACTCGGATGTCAAGAAAATGACCAAAGGATTGAAGGACAAATTGGGTGAAGGAGGTTATGGCTCTGTCTATAGAGGAAAGCTTCGAAGTGGCCGTCTTGTAGCAGTTAAAATTCTTGGTAAGTCCAAAGCTAATGGGCAAGATTTTATCAATGAAGTTGCTACAATTGGAAGGATTCATCATGTAAATGTGGTGCAACTAATTGGCTATTGTGTTGAGGGATCAAAGCGTGCTCTTGTATACGAGTTCATGTCAAATGGGTCTCTTGATAAACACATATTTTCTAAAGAAGGACCCTCATCCTTAAATTTCAAGAAATCATTTGAAATTTCACGTGGAGTTGCTCGTGGTATTGACTATCTTCATCAAGGATGTGAGATGCAAATTTTTCATTTTGATATCAAGCCTCACAACATTCTTCTTAATGAAAATTTTGTTCCAAAGATTTCTGACTTTGGGCTCGCAAGATTATGTCCATTAGATGAGAGCAGTATAACTTTGACTGCAGCAAGAGGAACCACTGGATACATAGCTCCAGAATTGTTTTACAAAAACATAGGAAGCATATCAAACAAAGCTGACATTTATAGTTTCGGAATGCTATTGATGGAAATAGCAGGCAAAAGAAAGAACCTGAATGCAGTTGCAGCTCATTCAAGCCAAATATACTTTCCTTCATGGGTTTATGACCAATTCAGTGAAGGAAAGGGCATAGAAATAGAAGATGCCACTGAGGAGGAAATGAAAATAACAAAGAAGATGCTTATAGCTGCATTATGGTGTATACAAATGAAGCCTACCGAGCGTCCTAATTCGATGAGCAAAGTAGTAGAGATGCTTGAAGGAGAGATTGAATCCCTTCAAATGCCTCCAAAGCCTTTCCTATATCCACAAGATAAACCTGTGGTGGATGATGAAGACAATTCAGAGACAACATGGTCATCAACACAATCAAACAATGATGCTGAAGAGTCAGCAAGTTCAATTCAAAACGTTAATGAAATAATGTAGCCCAGTCAGTCTGTATTTATACCATGTACAATGAATACTATGTACAAGAAAAGGCTTGTTGGCGAACATTTCAACTCTGCAGGAGCAATAATGGTTCTTTCTCATACATAAGGATGTAACTGAGAATCAGGGAACAGAGAGAAGTAAAATGATCAGATAATATGGATTTTTTTTAAATTTTTTTTTATTTTTTATGAAGAGATAAAATGGATTTTGATAGACTGAAAAAGAGGAATATTAAGCCGATGCCAAATACCTATAGGATGATTAAGATAAGAATAATTACTGATTTTTCTAATTAGTAAGTTTAAACTTTCACGTTTTTAAAGACAAAAATCCATACTCCAGAATCTTTGTATCACTATCAATGTGGGTTACAAATTGGGAGTTTCACTAAAACACCCAAAATGGGGGTTGAAATTATAAAAAAACCCAAGCACTATTTAAACATATAAACACACCCAAAACCCATCATTACACACACTCAAAACCCATTTATAAACACCCAAGAAGTTGACTTTGAGGTTGATTTTGGGTGTGTTTCTATGTTTAAATAGTGCTTGAGTTTTTTTATAAATACATGTCTAGAATTGGGTTTATTTATAAATTTGTATTACAAATTTTGCAGATATACAGTAAAATGCATGGGTGCAACTTTTATGCGTGTGTGTGAAAAAGGGGAGCGGGGGAAGAGCATTATTGGAGGTCATATGCAACATGTACTTTGGGCCATTCTCCATTTTGGTCCCCATAATTTCAATTCAATTCAGTCGTATCCCTGTAGTTAATTGAGGCTTGCAACTAAGTCCAATTTGGATATGAGACTCTTAATATTGATGGAAATCTCGATTTGGCTTTACAGACTTAATATACTCAATACACAATAAGAAAGTTAGGCCATTAAAATTCTTCAGCAAAGAAGTCCAAGAAGAAGCTAAAAGCTTAATCCTAGCCCAGAGTAACTTCAATTCTTCCTTGTTTCCCTAAATAACCGCTGTAGTCCATCCAAATCTAGCACACAACGTAATAGCCAAAACCGCCCACCTCCAAGAGTAACCAGCTTTTCCTGGCTCACAAAAAAGTAGCTCCTAGGACACACCCGCTCGAATCCAAATTCCAAACACCTCCAACAAGAGAGCCCGGGTTTGCCTATTGAAATGTCAATGTAGAAGATGTGGCATGCCAGCATTTACCCAGAACAAAAGCCACATAGGTTTTATGTCTACTCTCGAAGTTTCTAAACTTAATTGTAGCAGTAAATTTTCAGTTGAAGATAAACAGGGAAAACAATATTATAGTAACAATAACAATGTTATGAATAAACATCCTACATAAGTAAAAAAAAACATCATTATGAAATAGAGTACAATATCTAACCGGACTACAGCTTCATTGCCATGGAAAGCTGCAGCATGTGCAAGTTGATAAATTTTGTTTTTTTTACCAATTGCTTCTTTATCAAATATGGCATCTTATAAAACAACTGATGATTCTCCCAAAGCAATATATTTCCCAACAGAATCTGTATCAATTAGAAGAACAAAGTATCGACATAAGTAATGTGGTCTGATGCTCAAAGCCAATAAATCATATATTTCTTCAAGAACATGATGAACTAGATCAGATAAATAGGAGTAAAGTTCCACTACTGGAAATAAAATTAGCTAAATATAACTACAAAGGTTTTCTATATGGTTTAAGTTTGTAGACCCAAAAAACAGTTATCACGATGCAAGCCCAAAGAACTTTTCCTTCATGCAACCCTTAGCAATATCTGCTTATCACATGGAAGAGAAGAGCAACCCACCAGGCCGATGGAACTACCCAACTTACATAGATCAGCTAGCACCATATGCTTTTCACCCCCTCTAGCACCGAATGTATTTCTCACTTTACATAAACTAAATATCTTCCCAATACTAACACGAAGTGATGGAGTAGACTGGAGTTTTAAAGGGAACAGGAGAGTCAATTACCAACCTAATGTTACGCCTTGAGAAGCAACCATTGAGACATGGGGAAAAGGCTTCTTGATAGCTGATATATATTGTGCTCCATCTAATGCAGAAAAAGGATAAACTAACCAATAAACAACTTTAGAACCCACCAGTCATGCCTGGAATGGAACAAACATGCATAAGAAATTTAACTGAACCAGCCAATAATCAGTTAACAATCTAATCACTTCCGGTTTTAAATTACATGCACATGCAACTAGAAATGCATACAAAATGAATTATGTTGCAACATTATGCACCAGTACAATACACGAACAAACAACCAATGAAAGTTCATGGCTTAAGAAACAAAACTACGTCCATAGTGCTAACTCAATAGAGAATGACTGCAAATTATGTAGCAGAAAAAAATTACAGTAAACAGGCTGCGGTGCTTGCTAAAGGTCTTGGCTTGTCTGCAGATTGTTTGGAGATTGCTCTAAGGTGATGGGCAGTGATAGAATCGGCTTGTTGAGGGTGAAAAATCAGTGAGGACAGTTCCTACCTGCACAGCACTTAGCACACTCAGAGAAAGTAAATTTTAACGGTCTAAATTTATATACGGACCAGTACCTCGCCCTACTTGTAATATGGAATTACAATTTTGAATACCAATAAAAAAAAAAACACCTTTATTAAGATTTATTTCAGGTTGGTCACTGCTATACATACAACCAGATTGGTCACTTACATATGCACCTACTATGATTTGTACCAGAACAGATGTGACAGAAATCTGAAAGGAGACGCTATTAATGGTTTTCTAGTAAATCCAGGCTTCCCATCTTAAACATAAGCTAGAAGGCATTCCATATAACATCCAGGAATGGACATTGTATGGCTATTCTTCCACAATGAACCAATATTTATGTTATACAATGCAGACACAGCATATCTGCAAATATTACTTAATCTACATTCTCTGTCAAACACCATGAATTAGAGTCCACAAGAAAATACAAAAAACATGTCAAGATATCGAGGAGGAAAAAGATGATTACCCCTACGACTCTTGTAGGATGGTCGTGTACCAGCTGTCATAGAACATGTGTAGGAAGGGTTAAAAATAACGTAAGTTCTCAATCTTAGTGACCATTTTTAACAGGAAACGGGAAAGTTTTAATGTTTAAACAACCTCAAACACACCTGGGGTTGACATCACAATCTCCAGCTACATATGAAGAAATATAAAATATTTGAAACCCATCACTGGTGATCCAAAATGAAAGTATACTACTCACTGTAGATGTCATTAACAATGCAAACATGCAGCAAACATTTCTTGTACAAGGGTTGCACTTCCTTGGCAGTTGGCGCTCTTTTTGTAAAATGTGACACATATCGTCAGGTTACCAACAGACAGAAGAAAAGGAAGAGCAATTGAAAATAAATCAGGGTTATCTCTTAGAATGAGAGACAACCATTATATATCAACATATTTATGCTTACAAAACTACCCCAGCTGCTGTATGAGAAAACCCTAACACTTGTCAAAACAGGACAATGCAGCAGATACTTCTTCCTTCCCATATGAAGTTGCAACCCAACTTTCCAAAATGCAAGGCACCTTAGGCTTGGCAAGAAGTTGAAGTATCAACCACCAGGGATCTTGCACATGCAGCTTCAATTGCCAGCTCTGTACTACACAAAAGGGAAACAGAGAGTAAGCCCAAAAACCTGGGGTAAATCATCTGCTAAATTTGCCAAAAATACAAAAAACCTTGTAACATTGTTATAAAATTCAATCTTAATAACTCTATCACCATGTTCAGTTTTAACTTTTGACAAGTGAAGATTAGCAATATTATCTTTTTAGAGCAAGAAATATTATTCAAACAAAATGCAGTACAAGCAGCCAGGGTTACACAATAAATCAACAAGGATTCCCTGCACAAGAAGCATAACAGAAACTCAAAACCAAGTAAATTACAAGCTAGAATGGAGCTCAGCACCCCCTAAGCCTCAAACCTGCATTGGAAATAGAATAGACATGATTCATTAGGCATGGGACAGATGCTTTGTTTTTCCAATAAGTAAATCACAGACAGAAGAATGAAATATTTATAGGCAAATCTTCAAAATTTTAAAAGCACCCTACGGTATTCCTGGAAAAAGTTGCAAGTGGTTGTATTTCCGGAAAAGGGTATTTCACTCTTGCCTTTATTTCATTTAGGAACAACCACTGATGCAATGCAAAGCAGTCCACACTGCTTTAATTAGCAGAACTGAATGCAAATTAGCGGATGGGAATATGCAAAAGTCATCAGTAAAGCAAAGACATAATATTCTCAACTTTGCACATATTGAATGACAAATTAACTTATGAAAAGTTTTCTTGTCCATTAGCATGCTAAACACGTCCTACATAATAATGACAAAAAGAAAAGGAGATAAACTGTCCCTTTGTCTTGTTGCCCTGTCCTGAAAGAATCCCATTAGAGAACCAGTTAATCATATACAAAAACTAGGCATAGTAAACACACAGGCTAATGCTATACAAAAACTTTCACAATTGAACCTGGGCAAAGGGTTAAGCCAAAAAACAAATCATAAAAGAAGTAAGAATCCAGGAGTAATGACTATATCTGATATTCTTATATAAATCTGGAGCAAAAATGAGTTTTCATATCATACTTATTGAACAACACATTTCCCAGAGAAACAGTCTCTAAAGAAAAATTGTGAAAAAACAATACAGAAAAAATAGAAAATAAACCATTGACACATTTTTTTACAGGAATATAACCAGAAACTATATCATTTCTATTATACTGATCCACTGATTCACTGATGCGGCGGAGAAATGGAGCCCGAATATGCAGCGAATCGATCCACCAACACTCACAACCAGGAATATACTATGAGGCAACATAATGTGAAAGCCTAGACGCCATATTTGCAACCTGTGATTGCATTTGGACAGCCCTGACTTTCGCTGCCGTAGCGCGATCATAGAACTGCTTGCGCGACAAAGACCTCACATTCTTCAAGTACTCATCAACGGGTATTGCCCCATCTTGCAATGCCTTATCTAAGGAATACACAACATCTTCTATAGCCAAATCAGAGGCCGTACAATCCAACATTTGCTTCGAAAGCACGTCTACGCATTCGAATGCATCGTCCACATTGACACCATTCAACCTGCCCCTAGCTTTCCCCTCATTCTCTCTCAGCCACCCCTCCAAAACGTCTGAATTCATCAACACCATCTGCAATTGCTGCTCCAAACCCTCCTTCTCGTCCCCCATCTCCTTCAAACCTTTGCTAAGCTGCTCAGACCGCTGCCTCAGCTCGGCCTGCGCATTGAACAAGCCTTCCATTTCTGCCTCCCTCGTCTTCCTCAACCCGGCCACATCGCCGTGCACGATCTCCACAAGCTTACTGATCGCGTTTCGCTTGAAAACCTCGTTCGGATCCTCGGTCTGAACCCGAGAAAACGACCCGCTGCTTCCATACGGGGACAGCGGGTACGCCCTCGGGGGGATCGCGGGGCGGGCAGGAGTAACCGAGCCTGAAGATCCCGAATAGCCCGAATAGCTGGAATAACCTGAATTCGAAATCGCCGAGGAGGAATGACCCAGATTAGGGTTAGGGTTAGGGTTTGGATTGGGATTGGGATTGGGATTGGGCCTGCGCTGAGAGAACAGAGGCGGGTCTTGACCAAAGACAGCGCTGAGATTCTTGGCGAGCTCGACAAGATTGGAGCTCGGGTAGACCCAATTGTGCAGGTAAGGGATTGAGACCAAACCAGAGGGAGTAACGTGGGCGTGAGGGCGCTTGATGATCATGTCGCGCGTGGGGTTGACGTAGACGACGGGCGGCTGGCGGGGGTAGGACTCCATGAGCCAGATGATGACGGGGATGTTGTAGGTGACGCCTTGAAACGACATGGGGACGGTGCCCTCGGCCTGGAGGAGGTTGACGGAACGACCGTCGTTGTGGGTGAACGTCGCCGTTTTGGGGTCGAGGGAGGGGTAGGCGGTGGTGAGAGAGACGAGGTGGTTGCGGATGTGCCATTTGGTGTCTTCGGAGTAAGGGAGGGACGAGGGGCCGCGCTGCGAGAGGACTGAGCTCAGGAACTGCTGAATCAGTTGCGGGTTCGCTGGGGTTGGACCGGCCGGCGGAACCATCGCTATTCGGGTCGGGAAAATGGAGATTTCAGATTATGAGAGAGAGAGAGAGAGAGAGAGAGAGAGAGAGAGAGAGAGAGGATTTTGATTGTTGAATTGAAATTGGGGGATTTGTTTGTTTGTTATGTTTGCTTCGCGGAAAAGGGACTGTGAGCGTGCCGTGTTGAGTTGAGACTGGCGTGTGAGCGCGTTGCTGACTTCCCCTTTCAGAAATGGCGCACCCCTTTCAGAAATGGTGCACAAAGTCTCTGAACGCTCAAAAATATCTGTGGACACCCAAGCGATCCTTACTTGTTTTTTTCTTTTTTCTTTTTAATTTTTAAATACAAATGACATTATACTTTAATTTAATCTAAATTATCGGAGGAGATTCAAACTCAGATACAGAGTAAAGAGCACATCCACTTTAATCAACTTGGCTAAACCTATATTTACAAGGTAACAAGGTTGTTTGACGAAACAAAAATAATAATGGTAACAAAGTTGTCACAACCCACTTGAAGCAGACTCTCAAAGTGACAGGATTTATACTAAATTCTCAAGGATCAATTGGATAAAATTATACTTGTTTCAACAAAAACATGCAGCAAGTTGATGTCTAGAGTATATACATTAGAGTCATTTAAAATAACACATTGTGAAAATGTCTACTTTGGTACAGAAAAATACTCTTTCTTATAGAACTAAAATACGGCAAACAAAACTACACTCCAATAACTCTTTTTGTGTCCTGGAGACCATCCATTATGGAGCCTGCCTGCATGTGTTAAAGCTTGTTAATTACTAGACCTCAAAGCTAAAATTACTTCAATTTTCTTCCTTGTCAAATGATCCTCACTCCTGGCTGAAACTTCAAAGCATCTCTACAAAATTTGGTCATCCTGCCAAAGAGAAGCATTAAAACAAATATGTAAAAGAGCAAAAGACAGACATTACTACGAAATGAAAACTTCAAACAATCTCCTCGTATTTGAATTCCAAAGCAGCTAATATTAAACTCCATTTGAATATTAGGAAATTGCAACCAAGGTAACCCCAATATATTGGAACCCAGAGTTAGATTAAATGCATATAAAGATGAGAAACTGACCAAATACGGGATTGTGCACGCTCACTTTCTTCTTACTCCATGCTGAAAGGTCAACTATTCAGTTTCCCAACTGAGAATATCATGTAATAAACCTGTGTTTGAACATGGAACTCAATTTAAAAAAGGTGAGGCGAATTGAGTGAAAATCCAGTGCAAGTGATGTCGGATTAATATTGATAATGTAATAACAAATACATGAACAGGTTCATGATGCTTAATAGTTCAACAAACTACTATGACGGTTTCAGTTGCTTGAAGTACACATTCAAAATAAACTTAGACTAAATTCTTTATTGATCTAAGGGTGCATAATAGGTTACATGGAAGCCAACGTATACAATGGAGAAAAAAAAAGAAGCAAAAAAGTGAAAACCTGACTTTACCAGTTTGCTAGTACATATCCAGCACTGTCAAAGCATTTTCCAAACTACATTGGTATAAGATTTTACTACACCTACTACAAATGGTTTAGCCTCAACTTTTTCATCCTGCATGACAACAGAAGCAGTTAGAGCGCTAAGAAAAACAGTGAACTCAGGAGATATATAAATCATTTGGAAGTATATTGCTGACCCCTGCATAGATTTCAGACCTTTTAATTTTCTATTTTTTTATTCAATTCAGTACTTGACTAAAATCTAAAGATACATAAGGATGTAAATGAGAGTAAGGGATCAGAGTGGGGAATCAGAGAGAAGTCAAATGATGAGATAATATGGATTTTGATATACTGAAAAAGAGAATATTCCGCCAATGCCACAAACCTATTGGAGGATTAAGACAAGACTGATTACTGATTTTCTAATTAGTAAGTGTCAGCTTTGAGTACTATTTTTAAAGACAACAATCCATATTCCAAGTTAGTAGTAGATCTTTGTATCACTATCCATCAATGTGGGTTACAAATTTTGCAGATATACAGTTAAATGGATGGGTGCAACTTATATACGTGTCTGTGTGAGCAAAGGGAGGAGGGGGAAGAGCATTATTGGAGGTCATATGTAATATGGCCAAACTACAAAATTAGTTCATGTATTTGGGCCATTCTCCATATTGGTCCCCATACTTTCAATTCAGTCGTATCCCTGTAGTTTATTAAGGCTTGCAATCAAGTCCAATTTGGATTTGAGACTGTTAATATTGATGGAAATCTCGATTTGGGTTTGAGACTGTTAATTAACTACAGGGATAATAAGATAGGCAAAACCGGAAGTGTGGGGATCAAAGTGTAAATGGGCCCCAAATTGTAATTTACCATCTAAGACTAATCCCCAAATTGTAATTGACCATCGAAGACTAATCCACTTTGAAGTATTTCAAACTTTTTAATATGATAAAGGCAAACTTTATCAACAAAAATAGAAGAAAGTTCCTAAAGATGGATGATAAGTTCATCAAAATTAGTTCTTTAACCTCAAACAAGACACATAATGTACTCAACACACAATAAGAAAGGAAGGTAAGTTTCAAAACTAAATTGTAGCAGTAAATTTTTAGTCAAAGATAAACAGGGAAAACAATATCATAGTAACATTAGCAATGTAATGAATAAACATCCTACATAAGTTAAAAAAAGAAAAACATCACTATGAAACAGAGGACAATATCTAACCGGTCTACAGCTTCATTGCCATGCAAAGCTGCGGCATTTGCAAGTTGATAGATTTTAGTGAAATTTTTTTGACCCATTGCTTCTTTATCAAATATGGCATCTGATAAAACAACCGACGATGCTCCCTGAGCAATATACTCCCCAACTGAATCTGTGTCAATTAGAAGAACAAAGAATCCACATAAGTCAGATGTACATGCTCTGATGCTTAAAGCCAAAGAATCATATCTTTCTTCAAAAACATGTTGAACTAAACCTGAAAAATAGGAGTAAACTAAATATCTTCCCAGCAGTAACACAAAGTGTGGGCAGCACTGGAGCTTTAAAGGGAACAGGAGAGTCAATTACCAACCTGTTGTTATGCCTTGAGAAGCAACCATTGAGATATGGGGAAAAGGCTTCTTGATAGCTGATATATATTGTGAGCCACCTAATGCAGAAACAGGATAAACCTGATTACCAAATAAGATGGAGTTAGAACCCCTCAGTCATGCCTGGACCTGAACAAACATGCATAAGAAATTGAACTGAACCAGCCAATGATCAGTTAACAACAATCTAATCACTTTAGGTTTAAAACTACATGCAGATGCAACTTGAAATGTATACATAATGAATTATGTTGGGTAAAAGCAACATATGCACCAGTAAAATACACCAATAACCAATGAAAGTTCACGGTTGAAAAAATAAAAACTAGGTCCAAACTGCTAACTCAATAGAGAATGACTACAAGTTATGCAGAAGATATTTATAACTTTCCTACTTTTCATTTAAGCTCCATAAAGCAAATTAGATATTTAAAACTTTCCTACTTTTAATTTAAGTATGACTCATAATTATTAAGTGTCTGATAACCAGAAGCCATCATGCCATGCTCACATACCTAAATAAAAATTATAAAGGCCTGGTAAAAACAGGATAATAAATTTAATAACGTAGCCTTATAAGTGTACAGAAAGCCAGTGAAGATGACATGTCTACCTTGATGAACTTCTACAAGAAAAAGTTGAATGCATTTAAAAAAAATATATAAAAAAGATGAATGACAAGAATCACCTTGACAATTTTGGCACCAGCATCATATGCAGACAATATCTGCAAATAGAAAATTAATTTTAGGAAAAGGTGATCAGCCTTTTGCAACCCCAATCAGAAAACAATGATATAAAAATGCATCTAGATTTGCCATACAATGACAACAGTAGAGATCAAGGAAATAAACATTCTAATAAGTCAAACAGGTTTAAGTGAAAATCCAACAAAGCCTCGGAGATTACAAGGAGTTAGAATTTAAGTATAAGAAATGCTTTTACCTCTGTTGGGGTCATAACACCGGGTATGTATAAAACTCCACTATATTGAAGATCATCCAAAATGTCCTGATGCACATTTTTGAGTTATTAAAAGCAAGCAATATTAGATGCATATCCTAATACCTTAACATGGAGAGACACCATAATTGATAATAAATGGAAATAGTAGAAGTTACATGCGAGGAAGATAAGAAAAGTAGAGAGATTCAAGGATAGAAAAGAAGTAAAGAGGGAGGATCAGCGAAATTGGAGTAGCCACTCACCAGTTTTATGTATATAAAAATGCTATGCCAAAAGGAATGGGACCTTTACAAAGATAAGTTGGGAGCCCCACATAGTCTGGGGTTTGATTACTCAAGATACCTAGTATCTATCTTACTATTTGCTAGACTTTCCTGCCTCCCAATGATTGTAGGTTTGTCTCGCAGCCCCAGACAAACTAGCAATCATAACCAAACATAACCCAATAAAAGGTAGAATGGAGAGAAGAACATGGTAGATGTGCTCTAATGCCAACTTAAAATGTGCTTTGTTGCCCTCATGCCAAGTTAGAAGTTAGATTAGATGAAGGTAAGAAACATTGAGAGATGGAGGAGAGAAAAAGAAGAAAAGAGAGTGAGTCTACGTCGAATTAGGGTTGCCCCTCAGAATACAATATCATACTCCTATATATATTTCTACAAGGCCAAAACAGAAAAAGAGAGGCAAAACAAAAGACTGTTCCTAATAATAACAAAACGAGAGAGAGAAACTAATAATGAAATTCATGACTAATAGATAATAAGTTTTAGTAAAGAAAAAGTGGCCCAACATTTCTCAATGCTTACCTTAACCATAGCAGGACTCATAAGAAACTTGGCTCCTGCTATCATTGCCCTTTTGGCATCCTCAACATTTAGTACAGTTCCTACCTGCAGGGCACACAAAGCACATTCAGAAGAACTAATTTTTAACAGCTTCAATTTATACGAACCTGTACCTCACCCTTTTTGTAATATGGAATTAGAATGTTGAATGCCAATCAAAAACACCTTTATATAAGATTTATTTCAGGTTATACAACCACATTGGTCACTTCGAGAAATTTGAAAAGAGAAGCTATTAAGGGTTTTCTAGTAATCCAAGATTTCCCATCTTGAACATTTATGCTACCAGGTATTTCATATAGCATCCAAGGAATGGACAGTGTATGGCTCTTCTTCCACATTGAACCATTTATGTTATAATGCATACACAGCATATCTGCAAATATTACTTATAAGTTTCAATGCATTCTGTGTCAAACACCATGACTTAGAGCCCACAAGAAAATGAAAAAAAAGAAGTCAAGATATGAAGGAGGAAAAAGATGATTACCCCTAGGACTCTTGTAGGATGGTCATGTACTAGCTGCTGTAGAACCTGTGCAGGAAGGGGAAAAAAGAGCATAAGCTCTCAATCTAAGTGACAATTTTTAATAGGAAACAGGATAGTTTGAAAGTTTAAACAACCTCAAACACACCTGGGGTAGACATCACAATCTCCAGCTACATATGAAGAAATATAAAAGTATTAGAAACCCATAACTGGTGATCAAAATGAAAGTATACTACTACACTGTAGATCTCCTAAAAAATGCAAACATGCATCAAAAATTTGTTGTACAATGATTGCGCTTCTTTGGCAGTTAGTCACTTTTTTTGGGTAAAATGTGGTACTTATTGTCAGCTTAGCAACAGAAAAAGAATTTCGACAGGAAAAAAAAGAAAAAAAAAAGCAACAGAAATAGAAGAAAAGGAAGAGCAATTGAAAATAAAAGCAGGATATCTCCTTAGAATGAGAGACAACCATTATATATCAACCAACATATCGATACTTACAAAACTACCCTCACTGCTGTATAAGAAAACCCTAACACTTGCAAAAACAGGAAAATGCAGCAGATATTTCCTCCCACCATATGAAGTTGTAACCCAACTTTCCAAAATGCAAGGCACCTTAGGCTTGGCAAGAATTTAAATACCACCAGGGACACCTGATTCAAGTACTTGGGGAAATGCCTCGGTGGGCTAGTAATATCCTTCAGAAATTCCAAACCGATGCAAGTATGAATGTTAATTGTTGTTTAAAAGCTTTAGGTTTTTCCTTTCATATTTAACAACAGAGCTTGTAGGGAAAGAAGTTTCTACTTCCTGTACGAAATTTAAGGAAAAAAAGAGTTATGAATGGAGAGCTCACAACTGAAATGCCACCATGAAGTGCAGCACACGCAGCTTCAATTGCCAGCTCTGCACTACAAAAAAGGGAAACAGACAGTAAGCCCAAAAACCTGGGGCAAATCGTCTGCTAAATTTACCAAAAATACGAAAAACCTTGTAACATTGTTCAAAATTCAATCTTAATAACTCTATCACCCTGTTTAACTTTGGACAAGTGAAGATGAGCACTATTATCCTTTTAGATCAATAAGAAATATTATTCAAACAAAATGCAGTACAAGCAGCCAGGGTCATAACAGAAACTAAAAAACAAGTCAATTTCAAGCTAAAAAGGAGCTGAGCACCCCTAAGCCTAATAAAGATTCCTATACTCAGTACTACACGATATAAATTACAAAGAAACCCTCCTATTTGTTTCTTGGCCCTTTCCATACGAAATTCTCTGCTCAAGTATTTTGATGACATTTAGGAAGAGTAGAAAATACTTGACCTACAGACCTGCATCCCAAATAGAATAGACATGATCCAGCATGCACAGGACGGATGCTTCGTTTTTCTAATAAGTATATCTCAGACAGAAGAGTAAAATATTTATAGGAAAGTATTAAAAAAATTGAAAGCATCCTAAAATATTCCTGGAAAAAGTGTTTGTATTGCAGAAAAATAAAATCTGATCTTTGCAAGTGGTTGTATTTCCCCAAAAGGGTATTTCAATCTAGTCTTTATTTGACTTAGCAGATGTGTGTTTGGTTTTGCGGTAACCAGCAGAACTGAATGAAAATTCATGGATGAGATGAGAATATGCAAAAGTCATCAACAAAGCAAAGACACAAGAATCAATTTGCCCTGTTAATCATATACAAAAACTAGGCATAGTAAACACAAAGGCTAATGCTATGATCTAAGTAATGAACTTGTCTGGAACATTGAGGAGAAAGTCTCATCTAACTGTATCTTAAGCCTTAATTATGTCAATCTTTATGGCAAATCATGCTGGTTTTGGAGTTTATTTGGTAGTTTGAACTAGTTCTAGAGAAAATGAGCATTATTATCTTGTGTCTCACGTACCCAGAAAAATTAAAAGCAAAATAAGAAAACAAAAACCCATAAAAATGGAAATTTTCTTATAAAAGTATGTAAATTTCATACAAAAATACAAAATTTGTAGTCACCTATTGGCACGAAGGCAGGCGATGACACCTGAACTCTCAATCTGCGTCAAGGTTTTCTCAGTAGAAATCCCACGAGAGAAGCAACAAACCCGAAGGCGGTTTGGCCGAGGCGGTAGCTGTGACGGTGATATTTGAAGGCCAGGAGAAGAAGCCAAAGGCCGTATGATGCTCAGACTCGTACTCGCCATATCCAGTGCTCCGTTTAAGTCTCACGTTTTCCCGTGTTGTGCGAGAAAGAACATAATTTTGGGCGGGACGGTATTTAATAGCCCTATCCGCTCTATGCATGGATTTTCATTACAAATTATCGCTTATTATATTAAATAAAAAAATTAATAAAAATAAAAGATGTATTTTTTCAAATTAAAAAAAATTCAGGATTTAATAGACTCAATTTTAAGAAAGAATAATGCTACTCTTACCACATTTGTATACCACATTCTCATACCACCTTATGTGGCAGCTGAGGTGGATAGCCACATCAATTAAAATGATTTAATATTTTCTTTTCTTTTATGGTTTATTCCAGTATTTATTTTTCTAATTGACTTAATTAAAATGCATTTCATTGATTTAATTGATGTGGCATATAAAATAGACATGCCACATCATGTGGTATAGAAATGTGGGATAAAAATGTGGTAAGTGTAGCATTACTCAAATTCTAACCCTAAATAAGAAAGTTTATCCTCAAAGAATGCTGCATCATACACTTGTACTTCAGAGTTGGATGGCAAAATTAAGATGATGTACATACATATTAATTCCAGGTTTACAATAATGAATATTTTAATACAATTTAGGAAACAATATCTGTTTTTGATACTACGTTACTCAAGTAACAACTAGTTTTCACTAATCTCTGTGTTGTAAAAATCATATCTGCAAGTGTTTGATATTATTTGCATACCAATTCAAAGTCTTGTGTAGATATTACACTATTGATATTCCTTGTAATAAGTGGCAGGATTTATGCTTTCCATTTGGTGCTAAGCCAAACTAGGAAGAAGGGAAAAAGAGTGGACTTCAAAAACTCTTCAACATGTTAGTGTTAATGAAAGGGATAAATTAATAGTTAAATTCAAATTCTATGTCTTAATTATACTAATGAAAAATCATCTTGTCAAGGCTTAATCATACATATTTGGTTTTATTTTTTTTATTTTTTATTTATTAATAGGAAGGAGAGGAATAGAAATTAAGATCTCTTCCAATATGGGGATTATAGTGCATATTACAATAATAAAATGAGATTTCTTTCCAAACATGAACGACAATGCATTAATTCAAACCCTTAAAAAAAAAGGAGTTGATGTCCCCAAATCTTTTCATCAAACTCAAAATTTCTATGCTCGGGATGGCTGAAGAACCTAGATTAGAATGTCTAAGCCCTACTTCTGAGATTGATTATTATGCTTGAATGATATTCAGTACTCATATTTTTTTATAGAATATTCTGGCTCAATAAGAATTAGTAGTACAATTTATCTGTATTATTATTTATTAATTTTTTTATTAAAATAAATTAATATTCGAAAGGCTTACGCCTCGCATAGCGGACTAGAAACGCATCACCTCCACACCATTGATTATAATAGAAATGATATAGTTTCTAGTTATATATCAAAAAAAAAAAAAAAAAAAAAAAATCAATGGTTTCTTTTCTATTTTTTCTGTATTGTTTTTTCACAATTTTTCTTTAGAGACCGTTTCTCCGGGAAATGTGTAGTTCAATAAGTACGATATGAAAACTCATTTTTGCTCCAGATTTATATATAGAATATCAGATATAGTCATTACTCCTGGATTCTTATTTCTTTTATGATTTGTTTTTCGGTTTAACCCTTTGCCCGGGTTCAATTGTGAAAGTTTTTGTATAGCATTAGCCTTTGTGTTTCACTATGCCTATTTGTATATGATTAACTCGTTCTCCCATGGGATTCTTTCAGCATAGGAGGACAAGACAAAGGGACCGTTTATCTCCTTTTCTTTTGTCATTATTATGTAGGACGTGTTTAACTGATGACTTTTCCATATTCCCACCATCGAATTTACATTCAGTTCTGCAAATTAAAACAGTGTGGACTGCATCTTCCTAAATAGCACACACATCAAACACCAAAGGGTTATAAGCCAGATGCTGAATTGACGAATTAATTTGAAAAGAAAAAAAAACATTAAAACCCAATCAAATACATGTACAAACACATCGACTATTTTTATTCAACATTTTCATAACAATACAAAAGATCTGTGGATGGAAATACAAACAACAACAAAAACCTAAGATCTAATCAAACTCAAATCATGCACTGTGTACTACATGAATTAAAATAAAAAATAACAACAGCAAACAACAATAAATCTAAAGTTTAAGAGACAGATCTAGGCCAGCAGCATCAGTATCGGATGTTGGAGGCTCACGGCGGAGAAGATCACCAAGGATTGGCCTGTTAATTTCAGAATTCGAACTCGAACCACCAAAGTTGTGAACAACATCGATTTCCTTATCAAACCTTGAAGCGCTACTGGTTCCTGGAAGCCCTAATATTCCACTGGGAGCATTAGCATGAAGGCCTTCTAGGTTGAGCCTATCAATAGTGGATTGGAAGTTCAAGAGGCTACCTGCCCTAGATGACCATGCCCCAGAGCTAGGGCCAAACCGCCCGAAGCCGGGGGTTGAGGACCATGGATAAGAAGGCTTGTGAATCATGGAATCCATTCTAACCCCAAGAGATCTATTGAAAGATCCATAGAGAGAGGGTGATGAGAGACTGGAATATGGATTGTAATAAGAAAATGGTGAATGTCCCAAGACACCTCCCATATTTTCAAGTCCTCCTTGCTGCCTTTTGGCCAAGGCGCGCTCTTGTTTGTGAGCGTTTTGATGCCCTCCCAATGCTTGAGAAGTAGAGAACTCCCTCTTGCAAAAGTTGCACGTGAAAACCCTAGGTTGGGATCTTTTGTCATCACTTCCACGTGGGTTCTCGTCTATGGTCTCGTTGGGTTGAGAGTGCCCTGAGACCGGGTTTGATGAGCCCGGGTTGGAAGCACCCAGGTTCGAAGGGTTGAACAGGCTGAGTTCAACCCTCGACGACGACGACCTTAACCCATGAGCAGAGTCGTCGTTGCAAAGCTTCAGATCAAGTCGGAGCCGAGAAATTGGTGATGGCGACGACGATGAGCTGACGACTGGTGGTGGCGGTGGTTGTTGAGTATCATCGTCATCAGAATCATCGATGACAATTTTCTCTTTCATTTTTTGGTTAAGATTTTCTGGGCCATCTTTTTTTGTTGGTGGCAGATCATCCGAGGTGGCTGAGATGTTAGAAGCCTCAGAAGTGGGGCTTAGACGTTCTAGTCTGAGTTCTTCACCCATCCTGAGCATAGAAATTTTGAGTTTGATGAAAAGATTTGGGGACATCAACTCTTTTTTATTAAGGGCTTGAATTAATGCCTTATCGTTCATGTTTGGAAAGAAATCTCATTTTGTTATTGTAATATGAATTATGTTTTGCTGTTTAATTGACAAAAGAATTTCATGTTTATTTCAAGTTCAGAAATTCCCATGTTTAGGGATCCTCCTTCTCTACATTTATGAACCATGTTCTGTTAGAGTATCCGCGTTTGTTTGAAATGTTTATTAAAGATTTTTTAAAATAATATTTTGTGAAATATCCATTTTGGTTCTCCTCATTATTGGTATAATATAATATCCCATAATTCAAGCCAGGAAAGCTGTGTTATCTCTGTACAATTTGAAACTAGTTAGAAAGTCAATTATTATTCCTTTGGGCGGACTGCTATGCATCAGTGATTGGTCCGAAGTCAAATAAGGCTAGAGTGAAATATCCTTTTCGGGAAATACAACCACTTGCAAAGATCTGATTTTAATTCTTCTACAATAAAAACACTTTTTCAAGGAATATCTTAGGGTGCTTTTAATTTTTTGAAGATTTCACTCTTCTGTCGGAGATTTACTTCTTGGAAAAACAAAGCATCTCTGTCTCGTGCATGCTGGATCATGTCTATT
Organism: Prunus armeniaca; assembly: GCA_903112645.1. Lineage (NCBI taxonomy): Eukaryota > Viridiplantae > Streptophyta > Magnoliopsida > Rosales > Rosaceae > Prunus > Prunus armeniaca. Next base: position 5,921,775 of record CAEKDK010000002.1, read on the forward strand.
CAATTTGGGATGCAGGTCTGTAGGTCAAGTATTTTCTATTCTTCCTAAATGTCATCAAACTACTTGAGAAGAGAATTTTGTATGGAAATGGCCAAGAAACAAATAGGAGAGTTTCTTCGTAATTTTTGTTGTGTAGTACTGAGAATAGGAATCTTCATTAGGCTTAGGGGTGCTGAGCTCCTTTTTAGCTTGAAATTGACTTGTTTTTGAGTTTCTGTCATGCTTCCTGTGCAGGGAAACCTGCTTGTTGATGAATTGTGACCCTGGCTGGTTGTACTGCATTTGGTTTGAATAATATTTCTTATTGATCTAAAAGGATAGTAGTGCTCATCTTCATTTGTCAAAAGTTAAACAGGGTGATAGAGTTATTAAGATTGAATTTTATAGCGATGTTAGAAAGATTCTTTTGTATTTTTTTGTAAATTTAAGCAGATTATTTGCCCCAGGTTTTTGGGCTTACTGTCTGTTTCCCTTTCGTGTGGTGCAGAGATGGCAATTGAAGAATGTGCTGCACTTCATGGTGGTATTTTAGTTGTGAGCTCTCCATTCATAGCTCTTTTTTTTTCCTTAAATTTCGTACAGGAAGTAGAAACTTCTTTCCTTACAATCTCTGTTGTTAAATATGAATGGAAAAACCTAAAGCTTTTAAACAACAATTAATATTCATAGTTAACTGACTTGATGTTTTACTGTGAGTTAGATTTTTATAATTTGATCATATTTGTGTAATAATCGAATCAGTTGCATCGGTTTGGAATTTCTGAAATATATTACTAGCCCACTGTGGCATATCGCCAAGTATTTGAATCAGGTGTCCCTCATGGTATTTAAATTCTTGCCAAGCCTGCACAGGTTCTACTCTTTTTTCCCCTTCCTGCACAGGTTCTACAGCAGCTGTACATGACCATCCTACAAGAGTCCTAGGGGTAATCATCTTTTTCCTCATCAATATCTTGACATTTTTTTTCATTTTTGTGGGCTCTATAAGTCATGGTGTTTGACACGCATTAAAGCTTATAAGTAATATTTGCAGATATGCTGTGTCTGCAATTTTTAACATAAATATTGGTTCAATGTGAAAGAAGAGCCATACACTCTCGATTCCTTGGATGCTATATGAAATACCTTGTAGAATAAATGTTCAAGCTAGGAAATCTTGGATTACTTAGAAAACCCGTAATAGCTTCTCTTTCAAATTTCTCTAAAATAAATTTTATATACGGGTGTTTTTTATTGTTATTCAACTTTCTAATTCCATATTACAAGAAGGGTGAAGTACAGGTCCCCATAAATTGAATCCGTTAAAAATTAGTTATTCTGAATGTGTTATGTGCCCTGCAGGTAGGAACTGTACTAAATGTTGAGGATGCCAAAAGGAAATGATAGCAGGAGCCAAGTTTCTTAATTACGAGTCCTGCTATGGTGAAGGTATGCATTAAGAAAATTTTGGCCACTTTTTCTTTACTGAAACTTCTTATCATGAATTTCATTATTAGTTTCTCTCTCGTTTTGTTATTATTACTGGAACAGTCTTGTAGAAATATATATAGGAGTATGCTATTGTATTTTTGAGGAGAGGCAACCCTAATTTGACCAAGCCTCACTCTCTTTTCTTCTTTTTCTCTCCTCCCAATCTCTCAATTTTTCTTGTCTTCATCTAATCTAACTTCTAATTTGGCATGAGAGCAACCAAGTACATTTTGAGTTGGCATTGGAGCACATCTACCATGTTCTTCTCTCCATTCTACCTTTTATTGGGTTATGTTTGGTTATGATTGCTAGTTTGTCTGGGGCTGCGAGACAAACCCTACAATCATTGGGAGGCAGGAAAGTCTAGCAGATAGCAAGATAGATACTAGGTATCTTGAGTAATCAAACCCAGACTATGTGGGGCTCCCAACTTATCTTTGTAAAGGTTCCATTCCTTTTGGCATAGCATTTTCATATACATAAAACTGGTGATCTACTCCAATTTCGCTGATCCTCTCTTTACTTATTTTCTATCCTTGAATCTCTCTACTTTTCTTATCTTCCTCGCATGTAACTTCTACTATTTCCATTTATTATCAATTATGGTGTCTCTCCATGTTAAGGTGTTAGGATATGTATCTAATATTGCTTTTAATAACTCAAAAATGTGCAGTGGTCAGCAATATACTTCAAAATGATTTCACTGTTTTTCTTAGTGATCTGACTGCTTCTGTTGTGATGCAGGATGAAAAAGTTGAGGCTAAACCATTTGTAATAGGTGTAGTAAAATCGTATACCAATGGAGTTTGGAAAATGCTTTGACAGTGCTGGACATGAATTACAAAACTGGTTTTCACTCTTTTGCTGGTTTTGTTTTTCTCCTTTTTATGCGTTGGCTTCCATGTAACATGTTATGCTCCCTTGGATCAATAAATAATTTAGTCTAAGTTTATTTTGAATGTGTACTTCAAGCAATTGAAACCGTTCATGTATTTGTTATTACATTGTCAATATTAATCCGACTACATCACTTGCACTGGATTTTCACTCAATTCGCCTCACCTTTTTAAAATCGAGTGCCATGCTCAAACACTGGTTGATATTCTCAGTTGGGAAACTGAAACGTTGACCTTTCAGTACTTAATAGGCCAGAGCTCAAAGGCATGATTCATTTGTACAGCATGGAGGAAGAAGAAAGTGAGCCTGCGCAATTACGTATTAGGTCAGTTTCTCATCTTTATACGCATTTTAATCTAACCAGGTAAACTGTAAGGCATGCTTTGTTTTGCAACTTGCTGACTTGTATGTGTACGTATATTCTTTAGACATCAACTTGCTGCATGTTTTTGTTGAAACAAGTATAAATCTATCCCACTGATCCTGAGAATTTAGTATAAATCCTGTCACTTCGAGAGTCTGCTTCAACCTTGTTAACCATGGACACTCAAAAAATTGCTTCTCAAAAATAAAAATCATATATATGAGTTTAGCCAAGTTGATTAAAGTGGATATGATCTCCACTCTGCATAGGAGTTCGAATCACATTCGATAATTTAGATTAAATTAAAGTATAATATCATTTTGCATTAAAGTTTGAATTCCCTATGATAATTTAGATTAAATAGAAGTATAATGCGATTTGTATTTAAAAAATAAAATAAAAAAGGTCAGACCCCTAATTTCACAAGCCCTTCTCCCCCAAAGCAAACATAACGAACAAACCAATCCCCTAATTTCACTTCAACAATCAAAATTCTCTCTCTCTCACAATTTGAAATCTCAATTTTCCCGACCCCAAATAGCGATGGTTTCGCCGGCTGGTCAAACCCCAGCGAACCCACAACTGATTCAGCAGTTCCTGAGCTCAGTCCTCTCGCAGCGTGGCCCCTCTTCCCTCCCTTAGAGCAACTCCACCCATTTGCCCTTAGCCATGGCAAGGGGGGAGTTAGGGCAGCCACTATTCACGTGAATAGTAGTTGCCCTTACAAATAGTATTTTCCGTTTCCACCCGTTGCCATGGCAAAGGGCAATTACTATTCATTTTTTTATTTTTTTCACAACTTTTTTTACCATAATAATTAATTTGGATAATATTTTCGGATAAGATTTTCGGGTTCCTACGTGTCAATACTATTCATATCTCATAATCGGATAAAATTTTCAATTTCAAATTTCAAATAAATTTTAAAAAAAAAAGTTGGTATTTATAGAAAAAAAATTCATTAATTTTTGGGTTTTTTAAAAAAATTTCCGAATTTTTTCCAGTATTTTATTGCAAAAAAATTGGATGTCGTTGGATTGGAGGAAAAAATCAGATCGGAGAGCCCAGACGACGCCACGTGGCAACAGGAAAAAAAATCAAATCAGCGAGGTACTGTAGCGATGCTGTAGTGGGCTGTAGCAGATACTGTAGCGCTACAGTCACCCCCCCTCGTTTTGGACCTCAGGCAGAAGTTGCCTTCGGGCCAGCCCGGGTTGGTGGGTCCCACACCTCCCCTGGGCCTGGGCTGTCTGCACTGGAACCCCCCCCCCCCCCCCCCCCCCCCCCCCCCCAGCGGCTGGGCTTACCGCTGGAGAGGCTCTTATGCCTAAGATACCAAATAGCACATCCACAATCACCTCGTCTCTCTCACCACCGCCTACCCTTCCCTCAACCCCAAAACAGTGATATGTTCACCCAGAACGATGGTCGTTCTGCCAATCTCCTCCAGGCCAACGGCACCATTCCCATGTCGTTTCATGGTGACACCTACAACATCCTCCTCAGCATCTGGCTCATGGAGTCCTATTCCCGCCACCCCCCGCCTTCTACGTCAACCCCACGCTCGGTATGATCATCAAGCACTCTCACGCCCACATTAGTCCCTCTGGTTTGGTCTCAATCCCTTAAAAATCTAGTATAAGCTCCTTTAAAACTCGATGCACTGATTGCCACCCCATATAAAAAATCAACTCTTTTTATAGCCATGGTACTATGATAATACGGTTTACGTCCCATGCTAGAGTTTAGAAGAAAAAAATCTTAGATTAATTCTATAGCGTATTCTTCCATTTTCTAACAACCGATAATCCACTACTTTCTTTAAGCAAACATGGATTTTCAATAAAAATTGTCGCTTATTCTATATAGAAAAAAAAAGGATGTATTTTTTAAAATTAAAAAATAATTCAGGATTTAATAGACTTAATTTTAAAGAATTCTAACCCTAAATGAGAAAGTTTATCATCAAAGAATGCCTCCATCATACACTTGTACTTCAGAGTTGGATGGCAAAATTAAGTTGATGTACATACATATTAATTCCAGGTTTACAATAATGAATATTTTAATACAATTTATGAAATAATATCTGTTTTTGATACTACGTTACTCAAGTAACAACTAGTTTTCACTGTGTATGCATTAATCTCTGTGTTGTAAAAATCATATCTGCAAGTGTTTGATATTTGGTTGATATTATTTGCATACCAATTCAAAGTCCTTGTAATATCTACCGTAACATTCCTTGTAATAAGTGGCAGGATTTGTGCTTTCCATTTGGGGCTAAGCCAAACTAGGAAGAAGGGAATACGAGTGGACTTCAAAAACTCTTCAACATGTTAGTTTTAATACTTAAATTCAAATTCTATGTCTTAATTATAATAATGAAAAATCATCTTGTCAACTATTTTCTTTTTCAAATGATGTCTTTTAACATTTGGGTGTCCTTTAATGACCATTTCTGACCATGATATTGACACGCTGAGCACACTCACACCAAAAAGGACGCCTTTGTTTCCTATTCTACTCGGCCCATTCAATTACTTTATGAGAAATGCTATTTAGACACACAACATTAACCACTTTAACTGACCACCTTATGTGGCATTTCTATGAGTGACCTCATGGCAACATTCATTAATTGACATGGCATGACACATCAGTTGCCACATAAGCTTGTCAGTTAAGATGGTCAATGTTGTGTGTCTAAATAGCATTACTCAAAAAGAAAACCAACATTTAAATGTTGAACGCAACTGGTAGTGTAATGTTGAATGATACCTTTTGGGGGACTTCCAAACTAGACCATTTTGCGGACCCAAATTGTAATTGGACTCAAGGTCTAAAATATATGTGGTTTCGAAAATATCGGTAGTCTAAAAATATTGAAATTTCTATGGAAATATCGGGATATTATCGATATTGATAAAAATTGAATAAAAACCACGGAATTTGTAAGACAAACTTGAATTTTTTTTTTGAAACTTTGGATGATGTTTATTTAGTTAATTATCTATTACGTTATCATAAATATTTTTTTCAAAAAAAGGAAGGAAATACATTGCATGATGAGTTTAAGTGATTTAAGTTGATTATATAGTGAGCTGACAAACACTACGAGTGTAGAAATATGTAGTGATTAATGAAATAAAATTAAACACACCATAATGATTTATTTATAATGATTCACTACAATATTTTACACTTTATACATTACATGGTAAGATACGTAAGTGACTTAATATCACATAGAGTTCATTCTTTCTTTCTTTTTTGGATTAAAGGCCAAAGGCCAATTGACTTTATTCATCAATAGAATGTAAAGAGGGCAAATCATTCTGAAGGTAAGAGTGAAGCCAACTAGGCCCCTCTTCCATACAGTAACATATCTCATTACAAGATAGCAGTCCAGTCGTTGTCCACATAATTCAATCTTATGTAAAAGTGAGGCCCAAAATTCTTCAAAATGAAATCTATGCCTTCCCTTCCTAGTACAAGAAAATCTGCTTTCGTTGGGACCTAACTCCAGAGAGATTGGATAATGATATGAAAAGTCAGAAATTAAGTTAACAACCTTTGCTTGAGGAAAAAACTCCAAAAGTACATCATCTATAACCAAAGCTCTATCAAGACGCTCTTCCATCATTGCATTGCCTTCCCCACCTTAATTCCACCACGTGAAATGAGGCCTTATATAATTTACCTCACAAAGGGCAACATTGTTAACCACATCTTTGAACGCATCCATTGCCATTCTACTTCGATCTCGTCCTCCTGACTTCTCCCATTCGTGCATCACTTCGTTAAAATCTCCCATGCAAATCCAAGGCCTTGAATTTCTATGAGAAAGCCTGCAAAGAAGTTCCCATGAATGATGTCTTTGGCTTGGTTCTGAATGACCATAAAACCCGATAAATCGAAAGGAGAATCCGTTAGGATTAGTAGCAAATACATCAATATATGCAGTTGAAAATGAATTAACTGACACACTCCAACCCTCTTTCCATAGCAATAAGCCACCACTCAAACCTTTACGTCCCACAATTTCACTCTCATGAACCCCCAACTGTAACTTAAACTGCTCCATCTATTGATATTTAGTTTCTGACAAGAAAACTAAGCTGACCCTATTAATTTGAGGAGGAACCTCAAGTCATGGAACGTACTAGGGTTCCCAAGCCCACGTACATTCTAAGCGAAAATATTCATGATGAGTGACAGGGTAGTATTGCTGACCCCGTCACTGGTATTGTAGCCTTTTCTCCTTCCTTGATTAAAGTTGCAGATTTCCTCCTCTTCCTCCCTTCAACCTCCAAAGTCTCCATCGTCTTCCGTATTACTCTTTTCCGCCCTGAAACCCCAGAAAACAAGGTTTGTAGAGTTTCTTCTTGAGCCAAAGGTTGGTGAGGTTGGCGCGCAGTAGATAACTGCACTCCTCTCACTCCTGTCTTCCACTTTCGCTTACCCAATTCCTTTTCAGTGGCACCATAAGAAAAATTTACCAAAACTTGGATCCTCAGGGCCTTAGGTTGGGTAGCAACCTCTTCCCTTAGCCCGCCATGGACAAGTTGACTGCTTTGGCCCACTTTGCCTTCTGGCCCAATATTTCTTGATGACCCACTAAAATTCTCATGGGAAGTATGCTCAAATGGCACCTTTGAATTTGTCCAAGAATTATTTTAAATTTGTCCATGACTTGAATGTCCTAATTGTGCCACATTAATTCTCTTTCCTTTGATAATTATCTTCAAACCGTTACTTTTTTTTCCTGGCTCCTTGAGAAATGCCCCATTAATGTCAACATCCCTAGTACCCTCCCCCAGATCATTCTCATTTACAGTCATATGAGAAACTTTACCCTTACCATAACGGTCACCATTTAATGCTTCTTTACCAGCACGCCGTTCTTCCACCGGTACTCGCCCACCATCATCACCGCATTGAGTGAATTTGAGCCCACCACTTCCCCAAGAGCCATAAGAAAAATTTGAAGAGCTCTCTGGTACACCGTTAGTGTCCCTTTTAGATACAATGACAGCCGCAAATCATTGCTATATTGGATTCCACATCCAAAAATTTTGGTCAAACAACTCCTCGCTTCATGTCCCAGCAACCCGAATTTGCACAAAAGATTGGTAAACGGTCATATTTAAAACGAATCCAGTGTTTAGCTCCCCCACTATTGATCATCACTCCTCTTGCCAATGGTTTACTAATATCCACTACCACCCTCACCCTGATGTTGACGAACAAAGCCATTTTTTTCTTTCCCCAAATAGATCTTCGAGACCTCCCTAAAGCAGCTGCCTATGAGTGCCCACCGTCATCTCTCCTCGACAGTCAATAGGTAAATCATGAAGCTGAATCCAAAAAGGGCAAAAATTGAGCTTTAATGACCCTAGTTGAGGTTTTAGAAATTCGTCAAATGAAAAAGTTGGCTTTTGAGATTAGATTGCATATACTTCATTGAGGTTAATTTTGTCATTTGCATATATTTTTTTTTTCAATGAAATCATTAATTTTTAGACAAACAATCAACGAAAAGGGTTTTTGTGAAAACAAATTGAAACCTCATGAGGTGTGCGGATATGTTCCAAAATATCCTTGACCCGAAAAAATAATAATATTCTCGATATTTCGTTCATATTATCTAAATTAAACATTTAAATATGCAGGGGCAGTCCTTCCTTATCGCAGATTTATTTTCGATGGTCAAACATTTAAAATGCGATATATTCAGCAACACTTATATAAGTTATAGCCTTGTAGGGGATCTGGTTCATATTTTGTAAGAATTTTTTTGTTGCTTTTTTTTTCCCCCATTTGTTTTAATTAAAGAGAAAGAAGGAAAACACATCAGAACCAAAAGAAAGAAAATTACTACACAAGCTCTTAATATCCAAAACTTTTGTACATCAAACAAAAATTTTGTTTTCAAAGGGTCCAATTGTCATCCAAATCTATACAATCAGCAGACTATATACCACATGACTGTATCTTCCACAGAGCATGCTGCTTATTAAGAGGAACTTCTGAACAGGCAGGCACTGTACATGCAAACTGATTCAAGCAGCACTAAGACAGTCTTCCCACATTCCACACTTAGAACTGAAGCTTCCTCCCCCAAGCTGCTGTGCATATTCAGAGATAGCCGCTCGGGCGCAAACATCCCATGTCCTTGCTATCTCCCCAAGGGACAAAGGTTCCGTCAAGCTCCGGAGAGATATATTGAGTTTTGACTTCACCTTTGCTGAAAGATCTTCTAGCTCATCACTGCCAGAGCAACAAGGGGTACAAGTTCATTAGGCCAAGAGGACAAATAGTAACTATACTGGTAATTAATCATCATTTGCAAGGGTGGTCAGATGAAAAGCATGCCAATGAATTAAGTTGATAATACGATTTTATAAAATCTGGCATAAATCTTCATAATTGACCATGTGGCACAAAAACAGTGAAAATCTCGGACAATCATTTAAAAGCCCAAGGCCTAAATTAATAAGAGCACTCCTCTCTACAGAGACAAATAACCACTATAAGTTTATAGCGACAACTTAAGGAACTTTTTGTCAAAAACAAAGAAGAAAAAAAAAGAGAAGTTTCACTGCCGTATTTTCAAGAGTGAGTTCACTCTTTGTCATGATTTCCATCATCATTATGTATCAAGAAGAAAGTAATCTGATTCATGGAAAATGTAATTGCATATTGATGATGGAGACATTGTGGCATGTGGTGATAAGAATTAAGAAGCAGGTATTGGTCGCCGAAAAATGTGTGGGATGCCAAACATTGGTGAGGGAAATTAGTAGGTGCGCTTGGAAAGAGATTAGTCTTGGCTATGAGGATTTCATCAAAAATTGTGAGCTTGGTAAGAAATGAGGAGAGAATAGGATTTCGGCAAAGATGTTTGGGAGGGGGAAGACCTTTTAATAGGGAATTCCCTCAGCTCTATATCTATCCTGTAGCCTTAATGTAGCAGTTGTAAGTACAGCAATGAATAACAACTTTCCTGTCTGCTGGGATTTTGGCTTTAGAAAGAATCTAAAGGATGAGGAAGCTGGGGAACGGGCAGGTTTTTTGAAAGCATTGAAAGGGTTGGGACTTTACATTAGTAGAGAGGATGTAAGGAAGTCACTCCTAGGTAAGTCAGGCACATTTTCTGTCAGTTCATATTTTAAATATTTCTGCAGTAATATAGCCAAAACGCCTCCAGATGTGCAGATTTGGCATGGTTGGTGGCAGTCGAACATGGAAGGATTCCAAAGGAGGAGACCTCTTATGTGGCTGTCCCTCCAGTGGTGCATCTTGTGCAAGGCTGATTATGAAGATGTGTGAGGAAGGCAGTGTGACAAGTGTTGTGCCAGCTAGTTGTTGTGCTTGGTGAAAAGAAAAAACATAATTTTTTTGGGAAGGGAAGAAAGATGACAGTTGCTTCAGGTTGTAGCACGATGTATAAAACAAACAGCAAATAAAGACAAAAGTATAGGCTCATTGTCTCACCTGATGTCCACTCTCAACTTGTCTAGAAATATGGGGGAGCACAACGGATAATTTGCAGGAACAAGCAATCGTAAAGGCTGGATTGGAAGCTACATAGACATTGAACACAAAGTTAATACGGGAATCGAAAAGTAGCCATGTGGTTTCTGATCACATTTGGACTAATGTGTAAAACAATATGCTGAAACCTGCTCTGACTTCAGACTTGGACTGATGGCCACAGCAATGAAGGAGCACCTGACGATGGTTCCTTCACCAACTTTAATTGGGGCTGAGGCTACTGTTGGAGGGGTGTCTTCATCACTAATATCCAGTACTGTGTCTATTAGTTGGCGGTTGATTACTGTAATTTCTTCTAAGAGGGTTTGATTCACCTGCAACTTGTGATGCATTAATGATAACAGTAAGGACATGGAGAAATACTATGACCCAAAGTTTTGAGAAGGCAGCTAAGTTTCATATGTGTATAAATATAATATATATATATATATATCTATTTTTGTAATCCCAATTCAACCCTATGGGGTCTTACTTTAGGAGATGTACAAAAGCTTACCAGAAAGGGATACCACAGTACAACACAAAGACAACATCAAATAATTAGAATCAGGAACAATAATTGACTTTCTCTACCTAAAGGAAATATTATACAGCTTTCCTGGCTTGAATATAGGGATATTATAACAATAATGAGGAGAACTGACAGATATTTTACAAAATATTATTTTTTTAAATATCTAATATACATTTCAAACAAACACGGGTAACAGAACAATGTTAGAATCTAGATTTTATAAAAAATTACAGAAAATGGTTCATAAATGTAGAGAACGGGATCCCTAAACAAGGGAATTTCTGAACTTGAAATAAACATAAATTCCTTTGTCAACTAAACAGCAAACTATTTTCTTGAGCAAAACATAATTCATGTATTGTGGTATTAAAAGCAAAGTTTTAAAATGATAATGTCCTCCTGGTTTTTATCAGGTGGAAGATATGCAATTGAGCTTTAGATACTGACTCCAAATCCCATGCACATCAGATTGCCTACAGATTGTCTCATTTTCTTCTCTTCTATTAATTCTGGAATTGAGACTTCCCTAATATGTTCTTTATATGCATAACTTATTACCTATTAGATAGATGTTCTAGGGAAAACTAATTAATTAATTCTAGTATTATAATAAATCAATCACAAAGTCAATAAAACTCTGCAAATGATGCTGACATCATTTTCATGGGAAAGTAACCACAAATTAATTACTCTTTCAGATAACCTACAGTAATTCCACAAATTCATAGAATAGACAAAATACGGTCTATCTAATCTTTTTATGAAATTATGTAGGTTAAGCTACGGGTTACTATAATGAACCAATGAATGAATACTGAAATACGTTTCAGAAAGATCCTCTCAATGCAAACAGAAATGTGAGATATGACTTAAGAGTCCCTTTCATACCAGGCAGTTGTTACAAATGAAAGAAAGAAACTGGAAGACAGATAGTATTTGGGTCATGTGTAGCAGACAAGAGATAGAGCACTTTCTTTTTATATCAGATGGTAATGGCAAGAAAAATGAGCAAACCATTAAAACCAAAAGGATCACAGTGATGGTAGTTTCTCAACTGCACTGATGCTCTGTTGCAGGCAGCATCCATGAGAGAGTGCTATCATTAGATATAATTATTAGCTATAAGAAATTAAAAGATCCTATCAAACCAGCAACATACCTCAATCCTAGGCCTTCTGATGTAAGATATTGCAGTTGAATCCAAGTCAAATTTCTCCTTATCACTAAACTCCGGTAAGCTATCAACAACATGCATTGGCACTGTTCTGCAGCGTTTAAGTTTCCTTGTTTGAAAGGTGTTATCTTGCCAGGTCAAATACCTCTTTAGCAAATGAGAATTGGTCACTTCCACAAAATCTTTACCAAACGAACCTATAGATCTCCCATCGGTTTCTGGTCCTAATATTCTATCAGTTGTACACAGTATGGAACCAATATCCAAAACAGCAGCACTTAGTGTTTTAGATGACATCAAGTTCACCTGCAATGGGACAAGGATAATAATTTTCGATGTTAAGCGGTAAGTCCAAAACTTTCTAGAACAATCAAGGAGGAAGTTGCAACAAATCAAACTAACCACTTTAGTTAAGCGCTGAATAGGCTGCTCAGAAGCAGTCAACTCATCAGAAATTATTGTTGAAGTGTTATGGTGAATGCCATTAGTGTACTCTTCAAGCAAGGGTGACGCAGACATCCCAGGAGTGCTGATGACAATGGGCGATGGAGATTGTGCAACATTGACTTGTGGCTCTCCAGTACTCCCAGCATTTGAAAGGGATGAAGTATCAGAAATAGGTTTCTCAGAATCTCCTGTCCTAGATGATGCAGCCAAGGGAACCAAAGAAGAAATTTTAATAGAGGGGGAGTTTGCGGGATACAAAGTCGTTCTAGCTTTTGTAAGGGGTATCAGCAGATTTTTCTTGTCAATCTGAGAAGAGTACTGAGAAATTTCTTGACAGGAAGAACCAAGAATTTTGGGCACAGCAGGAGGAAATGAAGCTCCAGACTGCAGCTTTACCGGCTCATGATGCTGGTGCACTATTTTCTGTTGTTGCACCAGTTGCTCCGTGATCATGTGCCTTCGAAGTTCTTGCTTTGGGTTTTGAGTCTGTACAGCCGGCTCTTCTTTAGGTAATTTGAGGTGCATATCTTTAAGTGTACTACAGCTAGAATCAAGAGCATTTAAATTAGACTGGGTTTCATGTATGGGTATTTGTGACGAGGTCTGAACCATAGGTTTTTGAGGACTGCCTGAAGGGATTTTTGAGGATCCTGAGGCAACCTGCTGCACTGCAGTCAACGAATTTGCTTGTCCTGAATATTGCTCAGTCAAATTCTTTCTCAAATGCACCATGTTATGTTTCAGGGTTGGATGCTCTGCTGGAGACCTAGAACTGTTCACCAAGTTTGTCGCATTGCCTGTTGCAGAACACTGCAAGTTCACTGACTGCAATGGTAGCTTCCTTTCGTCTTGATGTGTACGAATTTGAGGAGTTTGAGAATGAAGTTGCACCATTTGACGCGTAGAGTGCACATCAGAAGGAAGTTGTCCATGCTGCAGTGAGGGAACAGGCTTTGCCCTTCCATATGTGTGAAGAATAAGCAGTATTTGCCTCTCCATTGAACCCAGATTCTCCTTGTAAGAAGGTGAAATTTTGCTTTTGGGCACATTTAGATGCAAAATGATCTCCGTCAACCTATTCTTCAATGCTTTATATCTCTCAATACTGACTCTTTCTGTCTGTTGAGAGACGGAATTGAACTGGAGAAAATTCAGAGATTTTTAAAAACAATAATAGAAATTAGTCATGTATAAAATTTAAAATATAAGCTGAAAAAGCATTTGTTCTTGTGTTGGATAGATAAGGTAGAAAACTTGAAGAAGTGAAGCACTAACTTACCTGCTGGATTGTATATGTCACTTTTCGAAGCATATCACTAAGAGGTGTTAAAAACTTGCTTTTTAAACTTTCAACCTGCAAAATAACATTTTTTTAAAAATATTCAGTTACAGATATAATTCTTAAATAAAATTTCCCTATGCAACCATAGGAAGACAGTAATTTTATCTGCACACAAAAATTATGACACACAAAAACACACACACACACACACACACACATTATCAGGATGAGAAGATTTTGCATATGCCAAATGATCTAGAAAATAACAATCAGATAAATAAGTCAATAGTTGTGTAAGAAAGAAGGCTGAAATTTGGCTATTAATATTTTTCCCGATAGGAAATATGTAATGTATACTAATGAGTGTAGAACACAACCCAAGTGGACCAGCAGTCTGCAAAAGATCCTAGCTTCTGCCTACAAATGCAGGGCACCAAACAAGAAAGATGAAATGAAAAAAAAGAGAAAGAAAACAAGAATGAAACAAAACAGCTCTCAATCTACAGTCAGATGAGGAAACAGCAGCTACCCAATCCATGTTCAAAAAGAAAAAAAGGGGCTGTCACAGGTTGCAGGGGAAATTGAACCCCAAAAGTGATGCCCCTCCGACTACTCAAAATTCCTGTTATTTTCTTTCCACTATCGACCAAATAATTGCTAACAAACTATATCTCCATAGAACCTACGGCTTCTCTCCACCACCAACAAGGAAGTGTATCATGAAGAAAAAGTAGATAGCCTCCATTTATTTCATGCAGGGCAAAATAAACCCTATTTCACGAAGAAAAGAATTTAGGTGGAAAGCCAAGAGCATAAAACTGATATTTTCGGGTTTCTGCACAATTGTGAGTCATAACAAGTTGGTTACTCAAAAATAGTTTAGTAATGAATTGAAAATGTCAGACTAAAAATGTTCCAATTCGACCAAGGAACAGTTTAAATGAAATGCATAAAACCCCACTTTCCAATTCACCAAAATGAAACCAGTTAGTTATACTAAAGTTCAACAACTTAAATCATTTATGTTTGAGTTCAGCTAACTTTTCCATGTGTAAGAGGATGCTTATGCCTCCACTAGAATTATGCATCAAGCCACACAGTGATTGGATGCAAATTTAACATCCAAGAATAATTATTTTTCCAACCTAAACTCTAATTGCATTTAATGGTGTAGTTCATTATACTTTAATCACGGAGTTTGTCATAATTTGACACGACGTTATTATTGCTTGTGTATTACTGTCTTATCTAGGATAATCAGTCCTCATTTTTTAACTACAATATGAAGTCTATTTCCTCCCTCTTTGTTCTTTTCTCTTTCTTTTAATAAATTCTCCCTACAGACGTTTGCAAAAAAAAAACAAAGGGTAAATAAATAATCTCTCAGTCAATCAATTAAGTCCAGTGCTTAAGCTAGAGTGGACTACTATTAAAATAAGATGCATAGCCCACAATTGTGGCCTATATCAAACAATTAGAGACCTGACTCAAGATATTTAAATAAAATACAAACATAAACAAAGTACAAGCTAATATAGTAATAAAATGCAGGAACTTGGCTTAGACTAACAAATCCTCTCCGACTAATATTTCATATTAAGTAATTAACTATTCTTACAACTTGCAGCAGCACAACAGTGCCCAAATAACATTAGAATAGAGTAATAGACAGTCAGCATAAATTCGCATAAAAAAAGGTTAAGAATAAAACATAAGCAATCAAATGAGAGAGAGAGAGAGACATAGACAAAGACAGAGAAAGAGTACCTTCCTATAGATATCCTCTTGCCAGTTGTCTACAAATGAAATCCTTTTCTCAGATGTGGACGTTACTGTTCCTGTAAAATTATAAAAATATGCAAGCACAAGTCAATTGAAAGTAGATTTGATAGGATGACTGTGCAAATAGAAGTGAGGGTTGTATTTAATTCTACAATTTTTTTTTCAATTAAAAATTCATTCTGGCAGAGATGAATAGATGCCCTAAGAAGTGAGCCTCTTTTGGTACAAACTAATAATCAAGGTGAAAATCCAACTTCTACATAATTCCAGAAAATGGCAATGGCTTCCAGTTTAAAAAGGTATATATATGTATAACATATCTTTACTGCAGATATTTATTCCTAGAAGCTAGCTAATATTGTCGTAGAGATTTTGCAGTTTGTTAATGGAGTCGTCAAAAGTTTCACAAAAGTATTGCAACAACTATGATTACCCAGAAGCTAGGGTGTGATGACTTATAATATAACTAATCATCAATCAGAGAAAAATTTAATTTCACTGCTAAAAGATATGAGAATCCAAATAAGCTGCAAGAGGAAAGAGGCAACCAGGCTTGATAATGAAGAGAAAGTCATGTCAATCAATAGATAATAAAACCAACCAACAGAATGATGAGAAAAAAGGCAGTCAGGCTTTTCAACATTTATGACATTTGCCTTTGGGTTGAATTTAGGACTAGCCAGCAACATTTAGAGGTTACCCACACATCGTAAAAATTAGAAACTCAACAATATAACAATAATGTATCTAGGAAGGTGTTTCTACTTATTTTCTTTTATCTAACAAATCTATTTTTTCTGCCAAATTACATGATTTGGTTTTACAGTTTTACCTGATGTTTGATATGTTTTGCTGCTGATCTTGTTCTGTTGGATTTGGCAGCAGTCGCATCTTATCTGGCTGTGATTGAGAGTTCAGTTGCCTCTCGAGAGACTGTGGTTGTGACCGTTGACCTTGATTTGGCAGAAGAGCCGAGCAGTGTGTTGGGTTTCCTCCTGCATTTTAAAATTGCTTTGGAGCATGCCTGAGCTAGCACATTGTGTTCCAAGCAGCTGCGAGCTTTGTTGCGGTACAGAATATTGTTTCTTTCTGCCAATTGTTCATGATGTGCACTTGAAAGATTCATTTTTTGTACCTGAAACCATTGTTGTACATTATTTGGTTGGCCTGGTAACCTAGTCTGTTGCTGCTGCAAGCCAGGAGTACCTATCAAATGTGATTGCTTTGGTGATTGCATTGCTAGATTATCTGGTCTTGATGATACATTTTGATGATATCAGGAGTCTCTTGTGATTGGTGTATTTGCCTAGATGCTGTGTGAGGATGATTCTTAATCACAGAGCGTGTTGTCTGCTCGAAAGAAGACATCTGATCCTGCCGAAGATCAGAAAGTGGAGCAACATGTGTCTCAGAAGGCCGTATGGCAGGAGTTTGCATGACAGATTGTTGAGATGTCTGTTTCTGAGCAGGTTTTAAGAGTTTCTGCTGCTGCTGCTGCTGGTACTGCTGTAGTTGTTTTTGCTGGCTATACATGATGGTGAGATGTTTTCCTGCTTGACCTGAATACCAAGATGATGATTTAGTTGCTCATGGTTCTGCTGAGTACCAATGTGGGGTAAAGGTTGTCTCCCTTGCGCCTGTCTCACATTATTGGCAGAAACATTGATAGGTGCCCCTTGCCCTGATAAATTTCCTACGACTTCTGCGAGTTGGCATTTCAGTAGCACTGTTTGGCAAGGGAACCCGAGCTGAAACACTGACAGTCGACCCGTGCAGATGCTAAGTTAGAAGAAAATCCACCAGATGCAATGGTATTTGGAACATTAGGCAATGAATGTTGTTCCCGTGCTTGAGACTGATCTCTGGATTGAACAGCAATTGATTGGCCTTGATTACCACCTTGGGGATGGAGTGCCATACGATGTTATTGAAAATAAAGATCGAAATAGCAAGATGACGTAATTGGAATATAGGTGAAGTATATAAGAAATATACACCAATATTACTCTTCAACCCAGTGATACCATATTTGATTTGTGCCACCAAAGATATAAAAAACAGTTCCCAGTTTTTTCCCCAAAAAAAAACCTAATATAATTTTCTGTTTCATGATTGACAAAACAAAAACAAAAATATCAAATAGAATTTAGCTAGGGAATATATAATACCATATGTTATGTATCCAAGAAGATATATAAAACAACAGAATAAGCTAAAATTGCGTAATATTTTGACACTGTTCCAGATTTAAGAAAGGGTCATGATTTTGGCACTCCAAATCACCCTAAAATACCCTCATGCACTCCTCTTGTGAGAGAGAGTAGAGGAGTGTGGGAGGTGATATCAGGAGTGCTAAAATCATTTCCCTGTAGAAAAAATAAAAGCCTAAATCTTTTCTTATGCATAATGCAAACTCTATAATTAGTTTTTCAAATGATGTCTTACCTGGATTCGAGGTGTTTAGACCAGAATAGGGAGGGTTTGACTTTGATGACGAAGGAACCATTGCCTCCAACCTTGACATTATCTTCATTACATATTCTTTCTAAATTAAAAAAGAAATGTCATTAAATTTACACTCTTTCGTTTTAAATAAGCATAAATAAATAAATAAAGGCATTAGCGAACTGCAATGATTTATCTTCTAAAACCTAGGCAGTCCAGAAATATCACAATAACTAAAAGGAGGCTGTTGAGTTTCAAGAGCGCAAGGCTGAGGAAAAGAACAGAATATGTGCTTGAGAAGAAAGGCATCTCATAACCTAAGGTACCTGGTTTCTGGCAGCCATATAAATCTTTTCCTCGAACTTTAGAGCAATATTCTTGATTTCAGATATACATTTTTTCCGAGTCAGAAGATGGAAACGCTTCCTTAAGGTATTCATACTGCATGAGAATTTTTCCGCATCAGAAAGTTACTAGCCATGTAAGCTCAAGAAGAGATCAATGTAATAGTTTTGGTAAACAATCAGAATGGCTTAGTCAAAGAATGGTATTGTAATATATAAACATTCAAATCTACGCGAGGCTCAAAATCTTGGCTTGCAAAATTCATAACTAATACAGAAGAAAAGTTAAATACTGCAAAACAATTAGTCATGCTGATGCTCACCCAAGCTCAGCCTATGTAGAATTATCATAAAGCTTAACATGTCTAAATTAATATTATTTATTTATTAAGTAATTAAACACTTATTAAGGCAGTACCCACAATGTACATCCAAAATTGTAATGACACAAAGTATTGTACTAATCCAAAATTGTAATGCCAAGATAATATTTAAGCAATCAAAGAAGGAAAATCCTTGAGGTGGAATTCAAACAATGTTTTGATATGATTAATGCTATTCAACTTACATCTTATTACAACTCTTTCTCGAGAATCTGCAGGAAATTGAGTTCTCCAATCGACGGGCTCCATATCGAGTTTTAGCTTGAACAGGCCTTTAATAATCAGTAACTATAAACAGGACAAGGGAATTCGTAGGTCACATTAAAAGAACAAATAGTGACGGTAGATATATAAACAGTAAGGACTGGAAACAGGTTCAGAAAAACCTCCACCCTAATGACAACCTGCATGTTACTTATCGTACAATGAATACATGTGCTTGTATCTTATAGACATTACAATTTTTCCTTGTCGATTTCGTAAAGCCAACAAAGGAAATCCAGAGGAAGCATCCCCAGTGAGTCAATGACTAAACTTTGAAACATATTTAAATAAAACCACTTGCATCCCAGTCAATCAAATGATACTCATAAAAGGCTACATCACATAAATCATGGCAAACTCCCATCCCCTTTCATGATATGCACCACTCAGTAGAGAGAAGGGGAAGTTACACCATGAATGTGGCGGAGACATTAACTAGGACTTCCCTTTATTAATTATATATTGTATTTATCATGATTCTGATACTACTTGGGCAGATTTGTTCAAATAAAAGAATCACAAACTTGTAGACATGCTTGAGAACAGAACACACAGCATCATGTAACTCAAGTCTGCTTTCAATACGAAAGCAAATAATAAAGATTATGAGGCCTAAAAGACTGGTTAAACTACATTGGAAACAAACTTCTTAGATATACATAATTCTTTATTACAGGGATTCCAGAACTGCAAATTCTCTATTACAAGTATCCACAGTCGTTTACCAATTTAGTCTAAGGCCGGGAGGTGTTTTAAAACTGCATAATAACCAGTGTTTTGTTAAAAATAAAAATAAAAATTTTGCTTTTAAGTTGAAGAGACCCTCAACCCCATATCTCGATACTCTCTCAATTCTGCTCTCTTGCTTTCTTCTTCTTCCTCTCCCCATTCTATTATAGAATTGAAAATTACCAACGGGTACTGTGCCTTTGACCTTTTTTTTTCTTCCTCTGATTTTAAAAACAAAAAGAAAAATTCAAAAAATTGGAATTGTTACTAAATGACGTATCGATGTTTCAACCTTCAGTAATGTAGAATTTTGCCAAAAGCCTAAAGGAACATTAATAACTTAGTGATTTCTCCAAACTCTTGGACAACATTACAACAAAAAATTTCAACAACAAAGCCCCAACACCAACGCACCAC
The DNA here is from genome assembly GCA_903112645.1 of Prunus armeniaca. Taxonomy (NCBI): domain Eukaryota; kingdom Viridiplantae; phylum Streptophyta; class Magnoliopsida; order Rosales; family Rosaceae; genus Prunus; species Prunus armeniaca. Next base: position 5,941,847 of record CAEKDK010000002.1, read on the forward strand.
AACACTTCATTGAATGACGATATCTTCACTGTAAAAATGCCAAAAAGAAAAACCCCAAATTCAAGAATCCAACACATACATTCACACATGCATAACCAATTCAAAGTATCATCACCCAGAAAACCCCAAAAAATTTCATCAAACAGAGAAAAATTAAAACCCAAATATAAGCCGCAGTAGAAAAATTTATAATAAAAAAAAATTGAAAAAAACACCAAACCCATGAACAAGAGGGAAGAAGAAGCCATAGAGAGCGGGACTCGTGTACCTTTTGGCCTCTGCTGTAATCGGCAGCGAAAGTATTGGTTGAGAGGAAAAGCTGCGAGAGGGTCTGGAAAAAGGCCTCGGCAGAGTCGCAGTAGAGGAAGGAAGCTCTCAAACGCCCAATATCTTTCCTTTCCCGCTTTGTGTAGGAGACTGTGTGTATAGTTTATTAACTAATTATAGGCCGTGAGGCCGTGGGTCACGTGGGAATTGTGTATGCTTGCTAAGCAAGCAATTGGTGTACTTGAAAACGTGTTTTCGGGGTTTAGGAGGGTTTTTGCCCACTTGGCATATTTGGTGAGGACAGCTCTGGCTCATTTAATAAAAATCCCTGCCACAATGTGAATATGGTTCAAATTTGGAAGTTGGGTATCCCACAGAATTGATGTTGTTACTATTTTCTGGTTTGGTTCATTGCACATCTCCTAAGAGCTTTGTTACTATGTAAAGTGGTTCTCTCTTTTTTTAGTTGATTTTATCTTATCTTATTGTGATTTATTGTTACGAACATTTTAACCTAAAAATAATAAAATTTCGGGAAAAAAATTTATTTCTGCCCAAACCCGTAGGCCCCACCACCAATCCAAGTTCTTCTGCTTTCTGCGTTCTCTTTTTAAAGTCTAAAATATTGATGGTTTCGGAAGTATCGGTATTCTAAAAACACAGAAATTTCAATGGAAATATCGGGATATTATCGATATCAATAAAAATTGAATAAAAACCACAGAAATTGTAAGAAAAACTTGGAAATTTTTCTTAAAACTTTGGAGGATGTTTATCTATTACTTTATCACAAAACATTGGAAGGAAATGCATTGCATGATGGGTTTAACTTTTTAAGTTGATTATATAGCGAGCTGACAAACATTGCGAGTGCAGAAAACATATAGTAATTAATGAAAGAATATTAAACACACCATAATCATTTATTTATATTGATTTATTTACACTTTATATGTAGTAATACATGAGTGACTTAATACCACATAGAGTTCTGATAAGGTTCAAATTTTACTTATTTACACTAACACTCCTAAAGGTTTTAAGCTTTTTACAAAACTCCTTGAAGTTTTAGATATTACAAGAACACCCCTTGAGGTTTTAAATTGTTTTCACAAAACACCTTTTCATTGATTTTTAATCCAAGTGAAACACTACTCCACTACTCCACTACTCCACTTACATTAAAGGCCAAAAGTCACTTTTGGTTCTTGTAGTTTGGCACGTCAACCACTTTTGACCATGTAGTTCAATTTCGTCACTTTTAACCATGTAATTTCATATTTAAAGCATTCAAGGACATGTTAAAATTTCTATTCATTTCTTTAACGGAGTAAACATGTGCCCCTCACATGGAAAGGCAATTTTGTCAGTCCAAAGCAGCTTGTTTGTTCATGTTCCCTAGGGAGCATGAAATTGGCCATTTTGAAGCAGAATAGGATTAGGGCTCTTAAAAATTTAGTGAAATTCATCTGGGCTTTCGATTAAGTGCAACGAGGGGGTGCGAAAAGACTAGCAGAACTTCAATAGGGTTTAGGGAGGTGAAGTCGATGGAGGTGAAGAACAGAGGTGAACTCCTCTATTTATACCCACTCCAAGACCTATTTGTAATATGCAAATTGGAAGTTTAAGCTCTGTGAATCAAAGACAAATTGGAGGTGCAAGATCAATGAATACAAGACCAACTCTTAATATGCAAATGGGAGGTGCAAGTTCTGTGAATCCAAGGCATATGGGAGTTAGCATTAGGCCTCCACTATCGAGGAAAATGGGAGGTTCAAGTGCCCGATGGAATCCACCAGGAAAAGCAACAAACAAGAAAAATTCCAAGTGAACTGAAATTGCTTATTTTGGTTGTTGGCCAATATTTTGTGAACTGAAGTTGGCCATTACTTTCTAACGTAGTTTAATAGTTTTTGGTTGTTGGCCAATATTTTGTGAACTTTCTTCTTATACTATGACTGTAACAGGCCTTGAATTCTTCTTTTATTATTAGACATGCTTTTTTTGCTGCAAGTGTAAGACCCCTGTTTTGGGTATAATGCAATCAGATTTGACTAAAAAAACACTAAAATGTTTTGTGAAATAGCAATCAGATTTAACAATCATAATAGAAAGATACTAAATTCTTCGTTTTACGTGGGGTAGATACAAGCTTTTACATGGGGCTTTGGGGTGACAAAATTGCCCCTCCACTTGGTTACTCCGTTAAAGAAATTAACAGAAATTTTAACGTATCCTTGAATTGCTTCAAATATGAAACTACAGGGTCAAAAGTGACAAAATTGAAACTATAGGGTCAAAAGTGGTTGAAGTGCCAAACTACAAAGACCAAATTCAAATTTATTATAGATAATTAAAAAGTACCTAATAACTAAATACGTAACACATAACATAAAACTAGGGGGTGTATTCAATTAAGATTTTAATGAATTTGCTAACGGAGTCTAGCCGAGTGGAAAAAGGTTTTGATTTGTAGACCAATGGTCTCATGTTCGAACCCCCATGGCACCTTGGTAGTGTATATACGAGAAACTATAATACCCTAAAAAATTAAAGGCGGACTTTTATTTTTCAATGAAAAATAATATTATAGTGAAAAATGATTATGAGTATTTTATCAAGTGATTTTGGACTGAGACTATAGGATTGAGTGTGTAATTTCAAGTTGGATTAATATGTCCTTACATAACATTTTGTGAATTTTTTCAAAGAAAAAAATTTAAGAAATTGAGGTGAGACAATTATGACTCTTAGGGAGTACGATAGTAGTCAACTTAACGAACACGTCGGAAATCGTTTCTGAATTTTGGGCCAAAATGACCAAAATACCCTTATGTGTGAAAAATTACAAAAATACCCGTGTAGGCCAAAAAAAAAAACAAAAGGGAATCTGAAACATGGAGGGTAGCATCCCACTCTCCTCCCATTCTTTCCCTCGGCCTCAGGCTTTCAAATCCACTGATGAGTCACCTAGCCTAAGGGATCTTCCCCAATGATGAATCGGATTTCTTTTAGAGAGAGAGAGAGAGAGAGAGAAGAAATCTTTAGTTTTGCAATGTGTAGGCAAAACCCCTAATTTCTCTTCATTCATCCCCCTTCCATATTAACTTCTCTTTCAAAATTTGATTTTGATCTCAATTGAGGATGAGTTGTTCAACAATTAGAGATGAATCACTAGTCTAGGCTAAGTTTAATGATTCCTTAAGCTAAGATAATATTGTGGGAGGTAGGAGATGGAAGTTGGGTGAGGGAGAGAAGGTAGAATCAAAGGAAGAGAGGAAAAACTCTCTAAGGTGAGTCAAAGTTTGAATTTTTGATTTTTAACTTTGCGTTTGTGTGATTCTAATCCCTTAAAAAGTATTTTGAGTCACTTGAGTGATAGAGAAATTGAATTGGAAGAGTTTGAACTTCCAATTTCGGGGTGGGTGGATAGAGCAATTTTTCAAGTGTGGATGTTTATGATTTTGGTTCCATTTGGAGTTTTTCATGAGTTATAATGATAGGTATGAACTTAGAAGAGTTTTAGAAGCCTTAGAACAACCTGGGAGTGATAGAAAGGTTGAAAACGACTTAGAACCAAATATGGAAAATTCCATTTTTTGGAAATTTGCAATCCGCAAGCCTCACTTTGACTCTCTTTTTCTCCCAATCCTTTGAGTGTTTGAGGAAGCCATTTGTTGGGTTTTAAAGTAAACTTGGTAAGAACAAAACACAATCCGTTTCGTTGAAGGTTGTAGAATTTTGATACATCAAACACATCTGCAAAGTTTGGACAACAATCTGTTTTATTTAGAAAACCAGCCACGAGCCCAACTTTGGAGCTGGTTTTCTCCTTCGTTTTAGTTCCGTTTTGCATGTGGTTTGTTGGGTTAGAAACTAGAGGGAATCAACTTTAAAACCACTGCAAATGTTCCCAATTTCATTAACTTTTGATTGGTTAAATTTTCTCACAAAGTTTGGGTTTTAGTATGAAACAAATATGGGAAATTTGCAGAATTTCTGGAGAAGATGAACAATAACCTTAGCCAAGCCCACTAGTGTCTCTGGTGAGTAGCGGCACGCGGCGGTTGTTCCGATAGCCTCTGAAGGCATATTTTTAGGCCATTCACCTCGATTTCTCAATCCGAGCCCGACGGTATATGTTTTGAGTCAACCGAGGTTGTTTGTCGATGCAAATTTTATTTAAAGTATCGGTTGTTGTGTGGCCCATGGGACCCAAATGTTAACTTTTGGATAACAGATGTCTTTGGCTTTGTTTCGGTGTTGACAGGGCATATGACACAATTTTGGACCAAAAGTTAACCCTAGGACAAGATTTGGCCGTTTTGGACCCCGGGTTGGTCCTAGGGTCATTTTCAACATTTTCACACAGAATCTTTGAAATGCATAAGGTTGAGGTGCTAAGTTGAGGTTTACTGGTTTTATGTGAAATAGAGTGAAGACTACTCAATAATAATTTGAACTTGAATTTGTTTAGGATTTGGATCAAAAGTGTAGATTCGATGAATCCGGGAACTTTCGAAGGGTAATTCGGTACTTTGGCTAGCTGGACACGAGGTAGGGTTTCTTGATTTCCTGATTATTGGGCTAGTCTTGGTGCTTATATATAGTACTATAAATATGAATATTAATGTTGTTTCGCTCGGTGAATATTATTTGACGTTGGGTGAATATTATTATTTATGTAATTAAGCCTGGAATATTATTGTTATTATTTGTATTATTATTTTGTAGAGATAAATGATGTTTACGCTGCATTACATATGCATCATAAATACAGTGGTGTTTGGGGAGTGTGTATCGTTTGAGGTATATCTAAGGGGTGGGAAAATGCCTTAGATATATATGAGTAAAAATGTGGAATATATTCAGGTGATGAAAGTAGGGCTTGAATATATTGAGGTGGTGGAAACATGGCTTGAATATAGTAAGGTGATGGGAGCATGGCCTCTAATGAAAAGTGAAAGTTGAGAAATTCGTAAACAAAATAAAAATGGGTTAAGGGACGGACGGGCACTAGTTCATATTTTAGGGTAATCGGAGCCACAATGGTAAAACATATGGTATGGGACATGCATGCTTGTTACCCTAAGGTATAATTAGTGGGATTAGAAGGGAGGAGTTCATGACATCACCCCATATGCAAATATATTTATCTGGTCTAGTTGCATACTTTACGTATCTTGTGTTGTTTGATGCATGACACTTTGATTAACTGTGATAGCTAACGTTGAGGGGTTTGATGGTACTCTATATTGGGCATTAGAATGCTCATACCCTAATAGATTGTGCATGATTCAAGGCGAAGTTTGAGGAAGTGGGTTTCAACCAAGCTACTAGACTTTTGTTGTTGATTTGTGTAATTAATATTTGTAAGTAGTCAATCGTTTGATAAATATCTTAGTGTGTATTTAACTACGAGATACTGCGACTTTGATTCTATGTTGTTAAGTAAATTTGTTTTATCTGTGGCTCTGTTTCTCAACATATCATGGTTGTAGGATTTTATTCTTGTGACTGTGGTATGACTCACACCTTGATTCAGGAATATTCCTTATTCTCAAATCAGGTCGTGATAGAAACCCCCTCTCTCTTATAGTTTAGACTTTCACTTGTATTACAAAAATATTTTAATGGATTTTTAAGTATATGTAGTTAGGAATCTATGAATTTATTTGACTTTCATAAATTCCACATATACTTTGATTGAATTCCATACGGATTTTAATGAAACTTTCATTTGCGAATATGTTTCACTTCCCATGTGATCTTACCAAATAACTATTCTTTTTATTAAGGCTTATGAGTAGGTTCTAACTTTCGCTTACGGTCATGGCTTAATTGACTGATATTGCATTGATTGAGTGTTTACTAATCAATAATTTTAATTCAAATCATGAATTGAATTTCAATTTTGGAGGATTCCTATATTTACTTCACATCAAGGAATTAAAAAGTAAGTGTGGCCCACACAAAATTAGAAATTGAATTCCTGATTTTGGAGGAATTCAATTCTTGGGTGAGAGATGGTATTTAATTCCTGGAGAACTAACCAATTAGGAATTCTTTTTTTTACCCATTATATCCTCACACAATTTTTTAAAATTCCAAATTTTCCATATACTTTAACCCAACAACGAGGACATTTTAGTAATTAGAACCACTCCACCCTAATTCCATATGTTTAGTAAACAACTACAATAAGGATCCGGAATCTAACTCTCCTATATCCATCTGGTTTAGTAAACAACTTTAATAGAAATCTGGAATCTAATTCTCTTCAATCCTACTCCTCATCAATTCAATTCATCCTCAATTCAATTCCTCCTAATCCGATTGCAGATTAGTAAACATGTCATGACTTGCTTTTGACTTTAATATGGAATTAACTGTGAATTTACAAATAGATAATTGGATTTTAAGGTAAATTCTAATTTGCTACAAACCTTTAGGAGTTGGTGGCTCCTCATTAGTGGTAGCTGTCTGTGTTTGTGTCCCTCGTTCGCCACCGAACACCCCCTACAAACAGATTTACTTCCTCCTATACATCCCCACCTCTTCTTTCCTTCTCCTCATTCTAGATTTGGCCTATTCATTAGGCTACATCAACAACTTCTATAAGCGAATTTTAGCGTATTTACTGGAAAGTGTATAGAGCTCTTGCTATGGCTCCTGCTCTAGTGTTTGCACCACCACCTTCCACTCTCTTAGTTTTGGTCTTTTGGGATATACCATGGTTTGAATGGTTGTTGTTTTCTCTATGGTATGAAGGCGAATTCAGTCTTTGTGGAGATTGTGAGTCTTGGATGGATGTTCTTGTGTCAATGTACTTTTGTGCTTTATGGAAATTTGTTTCTCGGCTGCAAATTGGTGGGTCTCTTTGTGCATCTATGCTGATTTGTGTGAGGGGAGTGTATCTCCTCTTTTGTGGCTATGTTGGTGCAGTCCCTGATCCCTTTGTTGCAGTGGTTTTGTTTGCTTTTGTTTTGTATTTTATTTTGACTTTATGATGGGGAAGATTCATTTCACTAGACTGTATTGGTTTTTAGTTTGAACTCCCATATGCTTGTTGTTCTTTGTTCCTATGTATTGGCCTTTTAAGCTCTCGTAATCTCTGATTTTTTTCCCTCCTCACAACTTTGGGGCATGAATGAGACTCACCACCCCCAAAAAAAAAAAAAAAAAAAAAAAAAAAAAAAAAACAAACCCTTTAGGATGAGGTTTTTTTTTAATCGATAAAGGGGTTTCATTCATTAACCAACCAACATAACCTGAGGAGAAAGCAAAAGGATGTGCAAACTTGGACCTTTGTGAGGAAAATCTTTCAAGGGAAAAAGAGCACCTCCCACTTGCCATCAAATACAAGAATTAGCCATAAGCTTCTAATTTGTAAAAGGCAAAGAAATCAACAATAATGGCTCTTTCTCAATCCATGTAGAAAACCCAGCATTCCTAGTAGCATATAATTAGAAGGGAGATTCACTATTGTACCCAATATAGGAGCCCAAATTATTTTTAAATAATAAAAAAAACCCTATATGAAATGGACTTTAGAAACACACCCAAAGCTCATTTACAATATAACAAAAAGACTTTTAACTTTTTTTAAATTACAAAACTGACATTGATTTCTTAAAACAAACCCAACCCTAAAACCTCATAAAAAAAAACTCAAAACACTCAATTGGGCATTAAAGTAATTTAATAATCAAAATTAAATTCAATAGGGTCAGTTGTCAATTTTTGGGTTTGTTTATAGAAGTTAAATGGTGTATGGTTTATTTGTAGTTTTAGTACTAAGAATGGGTATATGACTAAATATCTCTAAACAGAAGTTCTAGTTTTTTTATTTATATTTTTAATATTGTTGATATGCAATTGTGAATATGGTATTTAGAAGGCTTAATTACTTGGGAGCTTTAGTAATATACCCAAAATAGGACATGAAATTATAAAAAAACCCTATATGGAATAGACTTTAGAAACACACCCAAAAACCATTTACTATCTAAAAAATGAGTGTTAAAGTTCCTATAAATTACATCTCTGCCATTTATTAACTTAAAACAAGCCCAATACAAAAAACTCAAAAAAAACCCAAAATAAGCCCAGCAAGCCCGAAATACATTGTTAATACCATGTTATAGAAGTGTATTGTTAATACCATGTCATAAAAAGTACATTGTTAGTACCATGTCATAGAAGTGCATTGTTAATACCATGTCATAAAAATACATTGTTAATACCATGTCATAAAAATACAATGTTAATATCATTTCATAGAAAAACATTGTTAATACCATTTCATACAAAAAAAGTCAAAAAAAACCCAAAAAAGCCCAGCAAAATATCTGATATCCTTTGCAAAAACCACCTTCAAATGTCCATAGTTTCACCAGAAGCAATCGCAAAGGCCCTCTACAAAAAGAAAAAAAAAGTACATTGTTAATACTGTGTCATAGAACTATATTCCTAGTGAAAATCACATTATGCATATTATAAACTTCAAGTGCACAACTATATGAGCAAAATATAGAGCATGCTTTGCTACTGAAAATCTGTTAATACTATGTCATAGAAGTACACTGTTAATACTATGTCATAGAAATCAACTCAATTACAGGGTATGAACAGTATAACAACTATTCATACAACTTACTGGAAGCTAACAACTATATTTCATTTGCATAATAGGTACGATAAAAATGTATAACTGCAAAAACCCCATGTTCATAAACCAGCAACCTTGAAAACATAACGGAAAACACAACATTTTGGAACAAACCTAGGAACCCAGAGCAAAAACCCCATGTTCATAAACCAGCAACCTTGAAAACATAACGGAAAACACAACATTTTGGAACAAACCTAGGAACCCAGAGCAAAAACCCCATGTTCGTAAAGCAGCAACCTTGAAATACAACTGAAATTGAAAGAACAAGTGTTGTAGGTGAACTGTTCTTGCAACAAGTTGCTGCCAAAACTGCCATGACAGAAACAAACACTATGAGCTGCAGTAGCCAATGCTTTGATTTTCTTTTCATTTTTTGCCACTGGTAAAAAATATTAAATGTCTTCTTCCTTGCTAACTAATGGCAACAAACTTTATACTGAGCAAACCCCTTTGCAGTTTCCTTGGATATGGTTACTAATTAAGATTAGTAAATTTGATGTGACACAAAAACAAATGGATATTGCTGGCTAGAAAACCGAGCATAGTGAGAGACAAACAAAATTTGAAAAGGGAATTTTGCATTCCATTATCAGAACAGAAACCATTAAATCAATACTCTAATTTTCTACCACATCAGATAATTTGTCTGAAATTACTTATGCTTTTTTTTTCTTCTTGTTGGGCTTTTTTGGGTTCTTCTGAGGCATGCATGCAAATACTCTCTTCTGTAAAACAGATGCTAAGATTTTAACCTTGCCTCCTCTGCTTTAGAGAGTTGGTGTATAGATTATGAAAAAAAAAGGGGGGGGGGGGAAAGGAAGAAGATTGGAGAGTGAGAAAGAGAAAACAATTGTTATCAACTCCAAAGAATCTTGAGCAGATAATAAAATTGCTCAGAAAGTGGTCCTATGATATTCTTAAGCCTAAAAGCATTTAAGAAAAAAGTTTACTTTGCACCTCAATTGCACAAGCCAACAACTACTGTTAAATTTGCTTCCTCGATGAACTGTTAGGAAAAAGGAAAAAACAATGAGCATTCTATGGTTTAGCTAACAATTACAAACACAATTTCCATAAATCCTACACAAGAACAGTCATAAACGATTTATGGTAATTTTATTTAATAAAATGAATTAATATGATATAATCTGGCATTGAACGATAGCTAGCGACCATGCGATTTCAATAGCACAATCCTAATTATGCTGAGAGATGAAACTTCTCCAATCAAACTCTTATAAGCAAGCATAGAAATCGATATCTTCATTGACGGAAAATGAGCAAGAAAATTAGGAGGAAAATTTGAAGGAAAAAAAAATTACGAACCCGGAAGTGGAGCTTGGTTCAGATTTGGGAGCTAGAACATATGCTACTAGCATTCCAACAACCCTGAATAGAGTCTGAAACTAACATACCAAGCATGCTGTCAAAGTCAAATGGTAACTTATCGCTAAAAATTCCCAAAACTCCTTACAATACCTATATCAACATATTCAGACTAACAAGGGGAGTAATTTTTGGTCTTGGACCTCAGCCAAAAAGTGGCCAATCCAGAACACTACTAAAGCCGTCGGTCAAACTAGGGTGTATTGATTAATTTCCAAAACTCCAAAATCTATCTTAACCACATACATAAACAGTTAGAGCACGAAAAATAGATGAAGTTTCATACCTCGATTGACGGAAACAACTGCCGGAATTGCCGGAAATGACGTCGGAAAACTTGAAATCCACAGACATTTCTGAGCTCGCAGCGGCGTCGTGAGTGGCTAATGTGGCTGGGCTTTAGCCCAGACTTGATCGTCGGCCCTGGCCGATCCTTTTCCGACCGTTCTCACTACTGGCCGTGGCCGGAGCACCAATATCGCTGGCCTGGTTTCTGCAAAGGGAGAGAGACGAGAGAGAGAGAGAGAGAGAGAGAGCCCAAAATTTTTTCAAAAAACTAATTTAATACTAAATGGGTAATAAAGGTATTTCATTTAAGTAATTAAACTAAAAAATGTAACAGCTATCAGTTTTGGGTATTTTTTGAGTGTGTTTCTATGTTTTAAATAGTGTAGGGTATATTTATAGTTTCATGTCTAGAATTGGGTTTTTCACTAATTTTGTATAATTACTTTAGTACTTCATAAATCATGTTCCGAGTCCCACTTTGCTCTTTGAAAATTAATTTGACTCAATATGTCCTTTAAATTGATTGTTTGTGTTTGTGTCTTATTTTGCTCCCTATTCGTAAGGGCATATTAGATCTTGGTTATTTTTGCTACTCTTACGTAATGAAGCATTTCCAACTTTTTACTAGTAACGGTTATGTATTAAGTATTGATACAAATATCATATGCCATTTAACTAGTCAAGAATCTTTTACAGTAATATATACCAAATTTTTATGATAACGACACATCTATATGACTTAGCTTTGATTAATTGCTATTAGCAAAAACAAACAAACAAACAAACAAACAAACAAACAAAACAAAACACTAAAATCGATTGCACATATTCTTCTACCACCAGAGGCATACAGGCATAGGAAGGAGGCATGGTCCACCATGAGGCATTGGGTCTTTTGTCCACAAAATAAAAAGCCCAATAACAAGTGGGCATAGTCGACGAGTCCATCAACACATGCACGGCATCAAATCGATCGAAACCAACCATTAAAACAGCTAAAATGCATTGAGAGGATGAGAAACCATATCTGGTTCGACAATTTTGCTTGCCGAAAACGTTGTGGCCCTCGTTCTTCACTTGCTAGAAATTGGCTTTGGAAATTGGGTGGGTTGTGTAGAGGAGGAGGAAAGGAAGATTTTGGAGGTTGTGGCGTCCGATTTGGTGGCCGGATGGCGCCGGAAAATCCAGTTGTCGCAACGACGTGAGAGGGAGGAAAGAGAATCGGGGGAGGAGAGAGAGAAAGAGGAAGAGAGAAAGAAGGCGGTTGTTTTATAAAAAAATCAGACTTTGAAAAAATTATGGTTGTACCATTGCACTTCCGTTGATTGTAACTTCTTCGTTAAAACTTCAATTTGGGCCCACTACGTGTCTACGAAGTCATATCAACTAGCTCTACGCAACGGTGCCACTCAAATCCCCAAAAACCTTCCATATTAAAAAGTGACCATAATGAACCTACCCCAAAGGTAAAAATTGAGATTTCACAAATTAATTAAATAATAATTAATTTGGGTCGGGATGTTACAAAAAAGCCTTATAATTATTCACTTGTGTAATTTTTTTTTCTTTTTATGTATACTGTGTTGCCGTGCTGTGCTCCGTTAATTAAAAAAATGGTTCCTGAAGATGACCATTTTAAGAAAAAATGGTCAGATATACTCTTTGATTCCCACGGAAGGGAATTTGTCTCCGTCCCCCAATATGCAAGATCACTGCCTTTGAGTTCCATGCAGCTTAATGTACCTCCTGAGAGCCGTGCAACCTGGTTATACCAATCATTATGGAGTCCCAAATATATAACCAGAATGTACGGAATATATTTCTTGGAATAATGCCAAACCAACTTATCTGAGGCTGCAGATGTCGGTAGTAGAGGAATGACAAAATAGATTCAGCCTCATGTCATGTTCTAGAAAATGAGCCTTCTCTTAGAGCACTTCCACCCATTTTCCATGGCAAAGGGCAAGGGGAGGCAATGGCTATTACTATTCATGTGAATAGTGGCAACCCTTGTAAAAGACTTGTGGTGTTTTCACCCATTGCCATGGCAACCACAATTCACATGAGATATGAGGAGATGAATTTTAAAGATTTTTTAAAAAAATTTTGGTTGCTAATGTCATCGCTGACGTCAACAAACCCAGGCTAGAGCAAGGGTTGATTTTGCCTGAGGGCCAGCCCAGGCTGATGGAGCCCACACCCAGCCCGGGCAAAAAAAGCCTGTTGGAACTCATTTTTTCTTCTTGGGCCCACCCTTACCCTGGCCCTGTTAACCGGTGAAATCGCTCTTAATGGGAGAAATGTTCCCATAATCTCTCTCATAAATCTTGAACGAGTTTGTATATTTTTTTGCTCAAACTAACACGTAATTGACTGAAAAAGAAAATGTCTGCAATGCCCCGTTGATGTTTTGATGTTTCCAAAATTGATTGCAGATATTTTTCTAACGAGAGCTATTAAGGCATAGGAAGGAGCATCGGTCCACCATGAGGCATTTGGTCTTTTTTGTCTACAAAATAAAAACCCCAATAACAAATGGGCAAAGTTGACGAGTCCATCATCACATGTTTAGGCTCCTCAAATACGCCCAGTTAAATTTTCATTCCCAAAGTTATTTATTAACTGAAGAAACTCACTCCAAGTAAATTTCTAATTTCAACTTATCGAACTACATTCGGTTTGATCCCGCTGAGACTACGTAGAAAAAAAGAAAAGGAAACAAGTGAAATAATAATTTAAACATACGCGGGAAAGGCTCGGCTAGTTGTAAATTAATTAAGAGCCAGCGGATTTCCTATTAGGGGACAGATTTCTGGCCACAACTCAGTTAGAGTTGTTAGCAATTAAGTGAGAAAAAAAACTTTGCATTTTGAGTTTAAACTACCATTTACGCCAATTGATGTTTAAATTTCTTTGTGAATCTGGACTTTTTTATTTTAATTTTATTTTCTGCTCTAAAATCAGGGAATGGCGAATAGATTCAACACAAAGAGTTGACTTCGAGCATTTCAAAGAGTTTGGATCTGATTGACCTCTTGGATGGAGATGATGATGATTAATTACCTTGTTTGCAGTGATTTAGGATTATCCCTAATTTCAAATGTCATTTTGAATAAGTTACCATATATATTGTTCATTAAAAAAAAAGAATGATTAAGGAATAACAACAAAGTGCTAGCCATGGACCAACTTATTCCATATGCAAGATGCAATGCATCAGACACTCACAATTAAACATGTCAACCTTGCCTCCGTACCGAAGTCCACGTGTTTGTTTCACGGTCAGTTCAATTCTCTTAGAAGGTTAATTAACCTTATTTAGAGAAAAAGGAAGAAAGTTAATTAATTGGTCAAAGAAAAGAGGTCTCGCAAATCCACCATGTTCATATTTCATTAATATCTTACCCCCATGAAATGAAGCATAACAAAGGAAAAAAGAGGAAGTTCAATCCCTTCAAAACTTGGCTAAAACTTATTGCAACATAATATACTGCTTTGTGTCTATCTCTCTCCTCACATGATGAGTTATCTGTGGAGAGAGATATACACGAAAGAATATACACCCGACTACGTGTCACTCTCTCTTTGAAACCCAAACTAACCATGCATGCCTGAAATGATCTTTTTTTTAATTAAAATTTTAATGAAGGAATGATCAGCTTTAATTGAAAGCCATAAATTTGTCCGTGGTCAAATGAATCCAGGCCATTAGTTTGAATTTTGAAATATCAAGTTTATGAGAGGTTTATATTAACATAATAATTTTGCAATTAATAAAGATGATTTGAGTGCAATCAAAACTGAAACACACCCCCATGCTCTATTCAAATCCTAGTTTATCATGCCTGCTTCTTCCTAAATAGCACACACATCAAACACCAAAGGAAGGGTTATAAACCAGATGTTGAATTAATTTGGAAAAAATAAAAATAAAACCCAATTAAATACATGTACAAACACATCGACTATTTTTATTCAACATTTCATAACAATACAAAAGATCTGTGGATGGAAATACAAACAACAACAAAAACCTAAGATCTAATCAAACTCAAATCACGCACTGTGTACTACATGAATTAAAATAAAATAAAAACAACAACAGCAAACAATGATAAATCTAAAGCTTAAGAGACAGATCTAGGCCAGCAGCATCGGTATCAGATGTTGGAGGTTCGCGGCGGATAAGATCACCAAGGAATGGCCTGTTGATTCCAAAATTCGAACTCGAACCACCAAAGTTGCGAACAGCACCGATTTCCTGATCAAACCTTGGAGCGCTACTGGTTCCTGGAAGCCCTAATATTCCATTGGGAGCATTAGCATGAAGGCCCTCCAGGTTGAGCCTATCAATAGTGGATTGGAAGTTCAGGAGGCTTCCTGCCCTAGATGACCATGCCCCAGAACCATGGCCAAACCTCCCGAAGCCGGGGGTTGAGGACCATGGATAAGAAGGCTTGTGAATCATGGAATCCATCCTAACCCCAAGAGATCTATTGAAAGATCCATAGAGAGAGGGTGATGAGAAACTTGAATATGGGTTGTAATAAGAAAAGGGGAATGTCCCAAGACACCTCCCATATTTTCAAGTCCTCCTTGCCGCCTTTTGGCTAAGGCGCGCTCTTGTTTGTGAGCGTTTTGATGCCCTCCCAATGCTTGGGAAGTAGAGAATTCCCTCTTGCAAAAGTTGCATGTGAAAACCCTAGGTTGGGATCTTTTGTCATCACTGCCACGTGGGTTCTCATCTGTGGTCTCGTTGGGTTGAGAGTACCTTGAGACAGGATTTGATGAGCCTGGGTTGGAAGAACCCGGGTTCGAAGTGTTGAACAGGCTGAGTTCAAGCCTCGACGTCGACCCTGACCCGCGAGCAGAGTTGTCGTTGCAAAGCTTCAGATCAAGTCGGAGTCGAGAACTTGGTGATGGCGACGACGATGATCTGACGACTGGTTGTGGCGGTGGTTGTTTTGGGAGTTGTTGAGTATCATCGTCATCAGAATCATCGATGACAATTTTCTCTTTCAATTTCATCTTTATTTTCTGATCAAGATTTTCAGGACCATCTTTTTGTGTTGGTGGTGGGCCATCCGAGGCGGCTGAGATGTTAGAAGCCTCAGAAGTAGAGCTCAGACGTTCTACTCCGGATTCTTCTGCCATCTAGCATAGAAATTTTAGGTTTGATGAAAAGATTTTGGGACATCAACTCCTTTTTATTAAGGGTTTGAGTTAATGCCTTATCGTTCATTTTTGGAAAGAAATCTCATTTTGTTATTGTAATAAGCACTTTAATAGCAAAGGATTAAAGTGATGAGTAGGCTTTTCCTGAGATTTGGCTTCATGGCCAAGCTTGCCCCCACAATAATTATATCATTCTCACCATAATTTGCAAGTACCATGTAATTTCGTCTAATTTATTCAGATATACTTGTCAACCTTCTATACTAAGTTTTCATATAGGTGGCAATCAGTGCATCGACTTTTTAAGTAGCTTTATGCTGGATTTGAACAGGGACACTATACTTGGTAATAAGTTACACCATGCATGGAAACCAAGAATATTACATACGAAGTCCACGAATGTTGTTATAGAAAATCAGTGGACTTTCCTTCTGAAGTCAATTTCATATATTCATCCATCTAGTTAGGTGTGAAATTAAGCGGGCGTTTACGTGTGCCACATCAATCAATAGATGCATAGAGTTTGAAAGTAACTCATGTGACACATGACAATTGATGCAGAAGAGAAAATAACTTCTATTTAAACATATAATATGTGTGGACCAACTAGCACTTAGTACAGGGTTACTTCTCATCCCCGTATTGGAGGAGATCTTAATTTTGATTCCTCTTTTTCCTATTAATAAAAAATAAAATAAAAGCACTAATATGTATGATTAACCCTGACAAAAAAAATAAAAGAAAATAGTTGACAAGATGATTTTCCATAAGTATAATTAAGACATAGAATTTGAATTTAACTATTAATTCATATTAAAATTAACATGTTGAAGAGATTTGAAGTCCACTCTTTTTCCCTTCTTCCTAGTTTGGCTTAGCACCATATGTGGAAAGCACAAATCCCGCGACTTATTACAAGGAATATTACGTTAGATATTACAAGGACTTTGAATTGGTCGTGAGTAGTTGTGTGCAGATCTAATATCAACCAAAAATCATGCACTTGCAGATATGATTTTTACAGCGCAGCGATTAATGCAGACACAGTGAAGAACTAGTTGTTACTTGAGTAACGTAGTATCAAAAACAGATATTATTTCCTAAATTATATTAAAATATTCATTATTGTAAACCTGGAATTAATATGTATGTACATCAACTTAATTTTGCCTTCCAACTCTGAAGTACAAGTGTGTGATGGAGCATTCTTTGAGCATAAACTTTCTTATTTAGGGTTCGACTTTTTTTAAATTGACTCTATTAAATGCTGATTTTTTTAAAATTTAAAAATCCATGATTTTTTTTTCTTTTTTGTTGTTGTTGAGAATAAGCGATGTTTTTTTTTATCGAAATTCATGTTTTCTTAAAGAAATTAATCGATTATAAGATATTCGGTTGTTAAAAAATGGAAGAATATGCTACAGAATTAATCTAAGTATTTTTCTTTGAAAGTCTAGCATGGGATGTACCGTACTACCATATAACATGGGTGTAAAAAGAGTTGAGTTTTTATATGGGTGTCAATTAGTGCATCGACTTTTAAAGTAGCTTATATTGGATTTTTAACATGAAAACCAAACTTGGTAATAAGTTGGAGCACGCATGGAAGCCAAGAATATTATATAGAAATCAGTATACATTCCTTTTAAATCAACTGTCTAGATATTGATCTAGGGCAAATGTTAGCATCGGTCATCCACATGCCACGTCAATTAATAAACAATACTTATAGTTGAAAATTCATCTAGAACAAATGCCTAACATCGGTTTTCCACATGCGCTACATCAATCAATTCAATATACAATATTTGTAGTTATTGAAAGATAAAGTGTTGTTTTTGCTCCTAATCAGATCTGGATTCTCTGCTTGGATTTTCTCCCTCATGATCTGCTTAACTTTTATTTTTCACATGTCACCTTATTTAAATTTCATCCAAACATTTAGAAGTTGACATGTCACATTGAAAACAAAAAACAAAAAAGAATTGTATCACACTTAACAATTAACGATAATTACTAACCCTAAAGAGTTCAACGTCAAGCCAGCAACTTTCCTTTTTCTTTTTTTTCCCTTTCTTCTTCTTCTTTTCAAGGCTCCACAAGAATCATCTTCCATTTTCGTAAATCTTGTTTTTTGTTGTTGTTGATAAGTGAAACTTCATTGAAAGACAAAGATAATACAAGAGATAATAATAACCAGAGGTATCCAACCATCCTTGTAACAAGAACGCCACTAAGCACATTCACATGCCCGATAGCACTGAAGGGCGGCAGGGGAGATCATCTGTATGTAAACACCACCTCACAGAGTCACAGTCTCTTTTCATCCCATATCTTAATTAGTTCTTGCCAATTGTCATAATCCAATCTTACAACTACTTTAGGGAATTAGCTTAATATGAAAAAGAAAAATATATATACAATCGAAGGGGTTGAATAAGTTACTGGGCAGAAAGAAGACATTGAAAAGAAAAAATTAAAAATTAAAAAGATGAAGAAGAAGAGAGGCTGCAGAACGTACCTGCTTTAGGGTTTTAGTTTTTTTATTACTTTTTATTTTATGTTTTAAGCAAATTGTTTTTTTTTTCTAATAAAAAATTAATGACGTGTCAACTTTTAAATTCCTTGGATAAAATTTAAATGAGGTGGCATGTGGAGATTGAAAATCAAGCAGATCATGACAGAGAAATCCAAATAGAGAATCCTGATCCCAACTATATAGAGCTAATTTGACAGAAAGTGGCACATAACTATTGATGTTGAACAAAACACCTTTTTTTTAACCTATGTATGATTGTGAACAATGATAACAAATCTTAATCCTTTTTGAAATTTGAATATATCCATTTATATTAAAAAAGAATTACTGTTTTTTTAATGTTAAACTCAACTGCAAAAACTATGCAGTAAAACAGCCTATTAGTATTTTCAAATATAATAACTGAAAATTTAATTGAGCACTGAAGCCTTCCTTCTCTCTCTTAACCTACTTTTGCGTGGTGTGTTCCAAGGGAGGGAAGAGTTGGCCACACCTCCTCCTCCTCTCTCCTTCTCTCCCAACTTATTTCTCCCCTTCGCATTTGTGGTTTAATTGTGGGGAGGTTATTTGTGCCTATATCTATTTTGAATTTTTGTTTTTTTTTAACACCAAGATTTGCTTGGATATGTGATTTTTTGGTTGTTTTTTGTTGTAGGGTGAGTGGTTGCAAATTGTGTTCTCTGTCTCTAAGGCGGCCATGCATCGATGGTAGTGACTTTGTTGGTTTTATTGTTGTTGTTTGTTTGCAGTTTTCTTATTTTGTAATAATTACATCAACTCCTTGTGAGTTTGGTGTTTGTTTGTTTTATAGTCTTTACTTGTATTTTGTACTTGTGAGAGTTTAAAAGTTGTAGTTGTATTGGTAGATTTAGGCGCTCCAATTCATGCCTGATTTGTTCATGCATGTTGCTTTTATGTTAAAATTTCTCTGGCCTTTTGTGGCCTATATATGAATTAACCCTACGTTGTTAATATGCTTCCATATGTGTATTACCCCTTAGTGGGTATTTATATTTATCATTGTGGCTGATGGCCTTTGTGCCTAATTTATTAATACAATTATTGATTTTCTCTCAATAACTAATAATAGCAATAATATTAATTCAATGTTTGAAATTTTTGTTTTATGTATAGTATATTAATTTTTTCTTTTTCTTTTTTGTGATTCAACAATCATGAGATGTTCCATGCATCTCTAACTTATGTATAACTATTAATAACAATAATATTAATTCAATGTCTTATCTTGATTTTATCAATTTTTTGGCCAAAGAAGTTATGGAAAATTATAAACAAAATAAGACATAAAACAAATACTCATATATATATATATATATATGCATATGAGTCAAAAACAAAAACAAAAAAACAAAAAAACAAAATAAAAATGGAGGACATATAATTAGAGTAAAACAAAAACAAAAAAGGAAGACATATAATTAGCGTAAATAAATAAATAAATAAGGGGGAAGACATAATTTTGAAAAAAAAAGAAAGAAAAAGGTTTTATATAATTTCGTCTAAAGTGCTGCTATTTCCACCCATGTCCTATTTTCCTATCCACCTTTATCTTCACACACACTATATAAATTTGAAAAAACATAATTCTATCTTTTCGCCCACTATTATTCCTAAAATACTTTTTAATTATTAATTTAAGCAAATTCTCTTTTATGTTCTGAAGTCTGTTAACTAGTGAGCGACAATTTCAAGACATCCGTTGGATTAATCCAACGGCACAAACTTTTACAATCTTATTAACCCATTTAACAACCAGCATCCTTCCTTACTAACCCAGAAAAATGAACAGTATCCGTTCTACCGTCTCCTACAAGCGTCTCTCCTCCATCTCCATCTCTCTCTCTCTCTCTCTCTCTCTCTCTCTCTCTCTCTCTCTGAGGAAAAGGGAAAGTTTGGTTGGGTTCTTTTACCTTTTCCCTATTTCATATGGGTTTTCAAATATGATCGATGCTTGTATTGTTGACCCAGCAGTGGATCTGATGTAGGAAAACCTCTCAATTTTGCCTTTTTAGAAGGATTGATTTTCTTTTCTCCTCTTGATTAGATTCTTAAATTTTTTTTCTTCTTCTTTTTGTGTAGGAAAGCCTTTGCCTTTACATTCCGTTTATTTCTTAACCAAACATACGAAGAAAATTTTGATTAAATTTCTTGAAGCATGCAACACGAGAGAGTTAGAGCAACTCCACCTATTTGCCCTTAGAGCAACTTCACCCATTTGCCCTTAGCCATAGCAAGGGGGGAGCTAGGGCAACTACTATTCACACGTGAATAGTAGTTGCCCTTGCAAATAGTATTTTCCGTTTCCACCCGTTGCCATGGCAAAGGGCAATTACTATTCATTTTTTTATTTTTTTCACAACTTTTTTTACCACAATAATTAATTTGGATAATATTTTAGGATTAGATTTTAGGGTTCCTACATGTCAATACTATTCATATCTCATAATCGGATAAAATTTTCAATTTCAAATTTCAGATAAATTAAAAAAAAATTGGCTGGTATTTATAGAAAAAAATTCATTAATTTTTGGGTATTTTTTAAAAAAATTTCCGAATTTTTTCCAGTTTTTTATTGCAAAAAAATAGTACTGTAGCGATACTGTAGCGCTGACGTCAGCAGCCCTCATTTTGGACCTCGGGCTGAAGCTGCCTTCGGGCCAGCCCGAGTTGGTGGGTCCCACACCCCCCCGGGCCTGGGTTGCTCTGCTGGCAATTTTTTTTTTTTTTTTTTTTTTTTTTCTTTCCCTAGCCTCGAGCTGGGCTCATGGATGGAAAGGCTCTTAGCCATGGCAAGGGGGGAACTAGGGCAGCCACTATTCACGTGAATAGTGGTTGCCCTTGCAAATAGTATTTTGTGTTTCCACCCGTTGCCCTTGCTAAGGGTAGTTACTATTCATTTTTTTGTTTTATTCACAAATTTTTTTACCTCAATAATTAATTTGGATAATATTTTCGGAGAAGATTTCCAGGTTCCTACGTGTCAAGACTATTCATAATCGGATAAAATTTCCGAATAAGATTTTTGGGTTCAAATTTCGGATGAATTTCAAATTTCAGATAATTTTTTTGGTTCAAATTTCGGATGAATTTCAAAATTCAAATTGATTACCGCGATATATCGGAAAATATCACTTATGGTTTGGTTGTGTTGTTTTTTATTGCTTATGGTTTGGTTGTGTTGTTTTTTATTGCTTATGGTTTGGTTGTGTTGTTTTTTTATTTATTATTGTGCCTTGTTTGTAGTTTTTATTTTATTTTAATTATGTTTTGTTTGATGTATGGAATATGTTGAATAAAATGGTCTTTTATTGAATGCTTTGTTTATTAAATAAAGAAATCCAATACAAGTCATTAAGAATTACTACTACTAAAATAGAAGAAGCCATAAAAATAAGAAATAAAAATACAAGGTGAAAGAGATGAAAATGTTGAGTGAAGAGTGAATAAAATGTTGAGTAATTGTAGAAGTAGAATAAAATGTATGAGAATTGGTGTTGAAAGTGAAGGGTAGTTATAGGTATTTATAGGAAAAAAAAATCAGAATTTTAAAGTTTTTTTTAGTTTTTTAAATTCGATTTTTTTTTTCATAATTTTATTGCTGGAAAAACGCCAGCCGTTGGATGAAGGCTGTGGAAGCAAATCGGAGCGCTGGGGGCGTGCCACGTGGCTTCCAGCCGTTGGACTTGCGTCGTGCTGACGTCAGCACGCGTCAACGGTAAAAAAAATTGATTACCGCGTGCTCGACGTCAACCTAACGTCGAGTTGACGTCACCCCCCATGTTTTGGACCTCGGGCGGAAGTAGCCTTCAGGCTAGCCAGGGTTGGGTCCCGGCTCCCCCCCTGTCCGCTGGAACGCAATTTTTTTTTCCCCCAGCCTCAGGCTGGGCTTGACCGCTAGAGTTGCTCTTAGAGAGAGCAAAAGGAACTTGAGCTGGATAGATAGTTGGATTGGGCGTGTAAATGAGTAAAGCCGCTGATTGGCAGGTAATAAAATTTTGGAAGTCTATGCCATTGGATTAATCTCGATTAATATTCCAACTTAATTTTTCTAAGTCCTTAAAGCATCCATAGTGAGGGGTGTATATGAGGGTGTATGTTAAACATACACCCCGAGTCACCAGAATCGTCTCTAATGGGGAGATGTAAATGGATGTAAATATACATTACCACCATGGGGATGTAAAATAAAATGTATATTTACATCTATTTTTACATCCCTTGTAGGCGGGACCCACCAGAGAAAAGAGAAGAAAAATGAAGAAAAGTCAACATAAAAGGCTAGGGCCCACGGCTACACCCCCGAATTTACACCCCACCACTGGAGCAAAAAATATATTTACACCCCCCGGAGGTGTAAAAGGGATGTAAAAGTGGCTTTACACCCCCGAATTTACACCCCCCACTGTGGATGCTCTTAGAAGTCACTTTACAAATGAGTAAATTTATCTTTAAAATATGTTAAACATACACCCCGAGTCACCAGAATCATCTCTAATGGGGAGATGTAAATGAATGTAAATATACATTACCACCATGGGGATGTAAAATAAAATGTATATTTACATCTATTTTTACATCCCTTGCAGGTGGGACCCACCAGAGAAAAGAGAAGAAAAATGAAGAAAAGTCAACATAAAAGGCTAGGGCCCACGGCTACACCCCCGAATTTACACCCCACCACTGGAGCAAAAAATATATTTACACCCCCCGGAGGTGTAAAGGGGATGTAAAAGTGGCTTTACACCCCCGAATTTACACCCCCCACTGTGGATGCTCTTAGAAGTCACTTTACAAATGAGTAAATTTGTCTTTAAAATTTTAAAAATAAAGTTGGGTGGGGAAATAAGGCAGGGGTGGAAATAACAACACTCTTTCGTCTAACCTTGCAGCAAGGTAGAATCAGTGAGGGTTGGCTTGCGTGTGTGCCTTGACAAATGTTTCTAGCAGGTGGAGGTAGAAACAATTTCTAAGATCCTCAAGGACACGATCTTGGAGAAGAGGAATCTTAATGTCTCTGCTCATGTCATGATGATGTTGCTAAGTTTATGTCCAAAATGAGGGGGTTATCATGAGTGAAATGTAATAGTATCTGAATGACTTTGATTTCAATTGGAGACGCCAATTTTGTGAGTTGTAGAGATAATTTGAACAAATCAATCACCTTTTTAACGACTCACATTAGCATGAGGGTTTAGGGTTTAGGGTTTAGGGAGTGTTTAAAACTATTCATATCTCCCTAAACCCTAAACATATCTCCGTATTAAAACTATTCATTTTAACGACTCACATTAGCATGAGTTGAGCACCAAACCCTAAACCCTCATGCTAACGACTCACATTAGCATGAGGGTTTAGGGTTTTGAACAAATCAATCCCCTTTCCCGGGGCTATTTCAGTGAGAGATTTCCATTCCCAGCCATCTTCTTCCTTTCTTTCCTCCTCTTTTCTATGGCCAGGTCTGATGGGGAAAGGAATTGGGGTATGTATGCTGGTTCGAAGAGTGCTTCTCTTCCTAGCAGCTTGCACATTAATATCCTTTGGTTTTTCGGGTGTTTTGTGCTTGGAAATTGTTCCTTAGAGCCTTCCAGCAGCTCTGCATATGTGGACACTTTGCTCCCTACGTGGCTTCTGTTTCTTTTAGCAAATGGGATGATGCTTTTGTTGCTTCTTACCTCCAATTGTGTGGGCCTTTAAAATAGCAAGTCAACCTTCCAAACAAATGGGCTATCTTCATCTAACATTGGGCTATATGGGTTAATTTTAGTGGATCATTTTGGTTGGGCTTTTTGGTTGGGCTATTTTGGTTGGACTATTTTCCTATTTTGTGCTCACCCATATGTTTGGGTCTAAGAAATGAGCTTAAGTTCCGAGGCTCCCAAGCAACCTGGAACCTCCACTTCTCGGTCCATCAATGGGCCTCGTGACAATTTGTTACCATCCATACCACAACTCACTCAAGCAAGCCCCGGGAATTCGAGTGGCTTGGGCCCACTTAGGCTTATAGCGTGGTTGGGTGTGTAATAATGATTTCCTGCTTGGCATGGCATGTCGCTTGGCATGCTTTTAATTATTATGCTTGACGGGATAATTAGGAAGGATTTGCAAAGATAATGCATTTTATAATCTTAATCTCGATTCCTAGCATGACAGATTATTTATTTGGCATGACGCGTGGAGTGTGACTCGTGCATGGCGGACTTTTGTGTGCTCCAAGTCGGGTTTTTTCTCAATAAGGTATTGCGCTGGGCCGAGAATTCATTTGGTCCAAGCCGTGGATTTTTTTGGGCCTCAACATTGTGTCTCGGCCTATGGTCTCCACCACCATCATTTGCTCTTTGACTCCACGGGTGTCTCTTCCATCGTTTATCATCGGTGGCACTTACGGAGTTGGGGATGCTTTAAAGTGTATGTGTCACTTATTGTTTGGATTATGATAGCGCTCTTTGTAGCTTTGGTAGCTTGTCCATCAACATCTTCTGTTTGTAGCTTTGGTTACCGATTTCTCTTCGTCAGTTGTGATCTTGCATTGGTGGCGCGGCTCCTGGGTTTTGGGTGGTGTAGTATTTTCGTATTCATTGTCTTAGGGTTTCCTAAGTATGTGTTGTATTTTGTTGGTTTTTGCCTTTATGTGGGCTTCATGTCCTTATGTGGGCCTTATGCCTTTCGTGTTCTTTGTCTTAGGGTTTCCTTAGTATGTGTTGTATTTTGTTGGATTTTGCCTTTATGTGGGCTTCATGTCGTTATGTGGACCTTATGCCTTTCGTGAGTTTAATGATTGTAATGGGCTCTAGGCCTTTTTTGTGTTGCATTTGGTTGAACACATTTTTGGGTTCACATTGGTGTAACTGGATTTGACATTCTATTTAATGTAACTGGCTTTGGCATTCTATGACCCCTTAATCCTAATTCATTGGTTGTTTCTTTGTGCTATTACTTTTTCTTATGAATAGATTCATAGAGTACCCATGAAAAGGAAAACAATGTCAACAGCTTCCCTCTCTCAGAATGTCTTGTACTATTTATTCACATATGAATTTGGTCGATGGCTTATTTCATCCTTTTTTTTTCTTCAGATCATGATGGTGTTTGTCAATTGGTTTCATGCCCAATTGAACTTAAGAAGTGGGGGATATATAATCTTCATTGATGGCACAACTAACCATGAATTAATTTGATGAAATCTTACCATCTTGGACTTTATTGAGAAACCTTGAGATCTACTAATAGCGTTGTAAATTCCCAACAAATTATTGGCCAAAAAGAATTCCCAACAAATTAAGCATGGAGAATGAATGGATTGAATTGAAGCTGTAAATAAGTATGTCGACGGGAAAATGTGTGTGTGTGTTTTTTTTTTTCCACTTCTTTTAAATGCGTGCAACATCGTGGGGATGCCCAAACGAGTTCGGTATACATGTTTACTTTCACCTTCACAGACTCCCAATTGCACATAGCCTCAGCAAAGCTTCCAATTTTAGCCTTGACAAATGTTTCTAGCAGGTGGAGGTAGAAATAATTTCTATGATCCTCAAGGACACGATCTTGGAGAAGAGGAATCTTAATGTCTCTGCTCATGTCATGATGATGTTGCTAAGCTTATGTCCAAAATGAGGGGGTTATCATTAGTGAAATGTAATAGTATCTGAATGACTTTGATTTCAATTGGAGACGACAATTTTTTGAGTTGTAGAGATAATTTGAACAAAACAATCACCTTTTTATTTTTAATCAATGAGATGGGGTGCGGGAATTCGAATTTAGGACTTCCTCTAACATTGATAAGATAAATATCAGCAGACTAATTATTTGTTTGTGATTAATCACACTGCCAACTAATTTTAACAACTCAAAGGATAGCATACGCAGTCAAGAAGATATATTATTTCTTAAACCGTATTAAAACTATTCATTGTAAGCATGTAATTAATACTATATTATATGCCATTCAATTTTGAAGTACAAGTGTAGGATCAAGTATTCGTTAGTAATAAACTTTCCTTAACAGTGTTTGAAAATTTGAATATCACCATTGGTTGGTATATTGGAATGTACTTGATTTTAAAAATCCATGTTTTCTTAAAGAAAAGAAATATTAGGCTGTTAGAAAAATGGAAGAATATATATGCTATATATAGAATGTAATTTAAAATTTTAAAGTACTTTATAAACAAATAATCAGTCATGACTAATCAATGAAATGTGTATTTCATAGGAATACAAGTGTTCAATGAATATGCATGGCATCATGAGTCAATATTGAGAAGACACCTACTTTCACTTCCCCAAAGTGTTTTTTATTTGAACCCAAAATTCCTAACTAAGCCAACCAGGTCTATCTCAGTGGAAAAGAACTTTCACTTGCAAACTAATAGTCTCAGTTTTGAACCTCCATGACACCTTGATAAACTACATTTTTAAAGTGATGTTAGTATAAAAAGCAGTGTCAAAACCATTGGTAAATTTTAATATTAAACGGTTGTAATTGTTGTAAAACTGATCCCCACATGACCTTCCTCCCTTGTGTCGGCAGCAGCAGCGGAGGTGACGAATGTGGTGACCTTGGCAGCATCGGCTTTGTTTTTATGTTTGTGTGTTTATAGGTTTTTGCTATGCATTTTCTCCACCAATCATCGGTGGTTGTGTCTCGGCCTATGGTCTCCACCACCATCATTTGCTCTTCGAATCCACGGGTGTCTCTTCCATCGTTTATCATCGGTGGCACTTATGGAGTTGGGGATGCTTTAAAGTGTATGTGTCACTTATTGTTTGGATTATGATAGCGCTCTTTGTAGCTTTGGTAGCTTGTCCATCACCATCTTCTGTTTGTAGCTTTGGTTACCGGTTTCTCTTTGTCGGTTGTGATCTTGCATTGGTGGCGCAGCTCCTGGGTTTTGGGTGGTGTAGCATTTTCGTGTTCTTTGTCTTACGGTTTCCTAAGTATGTGTTGTATTTTGTTGGCTTTTGCCTTTATGTGGCTTCATGTCGTTATGTGAGCCTTATGCCTTTCGTGAGTTTAATGATTGTAGTGGGCTCTATGCCTTTTGTGTCGCATTTGGTTGAACACATTTTTGGATTCACATTGGTGTAACTGGCTTTGGCATTCTATTTAATGTAACTGGCTTTGGCATTCTATGACCACTTAATCCTAATTCATTGGTTGACCACTTAATCCTAATTCATTGGTTGTTTCTTTGTGCTATTACTTTTTCTTATCAATAGATTCATAGAGTACCCATGAAAAGGAAAACAAGTTCAACAGCTTCCCTCTCTCAGAATGTCTTATACTATTTATTCACATATGAATTTGGTCGATGGCTTATTTCGTTCTTCTTTTTTTTCTTCAGATCATGATGGTGTTTGTCAATTGGTTTCATGCCAAATTGAACTTAAGAAGTGGGGTATATATAATCTTCATTGATGGCACAACTAACCATGAATTAATTTGATGAAATCTTGCCATCTTGGACTTTATTGAGAAACCTTGAGATCTACTAATAGCGTTGTAAATTCCCAACAAATTATTGGCCAAAAAAAATTCCCAACAAATTAAGCATGGAGAATGAATGGATTGAATTGAAGCTGTAAATAAGTATGTCGGGAAAAGGGAAATGTTTTTTTTTTTTTTTTTTTTTTTTCACTTCTTTTAAATGCATGCAACATCGTGGGGATGCCCAAATGATTTCGGTATACATGTTTACTTTCACCTTCACAAACTCCCAATTGCACATAACCTCAGCAAAGCTTCCAATTTTAGCACCAAAGAACCTACAGGTTCCAAAGCCAGTCACTGGCACATTACATTGTCTGGTTTTGAACATGTCAAGAACAGATCCTACAGGAGACCAAGAGCATTCAAAGATGTTGAGCTCTCCAATCCACTGCAAAATTCTCATCACTGTCACTATCACTTGATGACTCATCATGACTGGGCTCCTTTTTGACATTCTCCGAAATTCTTCTACGCTTGGAAGCACTCGCAGCCTTCAACTCCATTTTCTTCTTTCTTAACAATCCTACTTTCTCCCGATATGTCCTGAGAGAAAGGAGAACGAAGAAGGTAAAAGTTTACAGTGAGGAAAATAGAGTAACAAAAAAGAAAAGAATGTATAAAATCAAAGCACAGCACCTTTATTGCTGAACTCACCTTTGCTCTACTGATTCAGCCTCTTCTATCATCTCAGCGGCATCAATCTGTGTCACAATTGCAAAGACAAGAGAATGATACGAGTTTGTGTGCAAATCAACCTCATGTAGAGTACAAAAAATAGTGCAAGGATATAAAAACGCTCACCTCTTCTTCTTCCAACCTATTATCGACCTCCTTCAAGTCCTCTTGGATCAACTTTTCAAATTCTTTGTACTCATCTCTACCCAACAGTTAAACACAAATTCAAGGTCACAATGTGTTCATGTTAAACCTACTTCAAGAGGAGAAAAATAAAATAAAATAAAGTGACATTAAAAGACGACAACTGCACCCGACAATTTAAAAGACACTAAGAGACCCAGCATATTCAAGACAATATTGCAAAAACTAAAAATTTCAAATAACAAACTTCCCAAGTTACACTGTATGAAGATTCAAATTATGAACTCTTTAAGCCTTTTCAGAATCCTTTTAACATGAACAAGTATATTTACCGGAATTTGGAACTTCTATGTATATCTAGAATGGAATTTAGAACCAATAACCTTTGGGAGTAAATACATACTAGACTAGAAAAATCAAAACAAGTAAGAGAACTTTTAAGACAATTACACCATTATAATCCAGGAGTTATTAATAAGAACAGTGTACTTACTTGACATCTGGCTTAACAAGCTTTATTCCCCGTGCAGATAAATCAGCTTCCTTGTTATCAAAGAAGCCCTCAGGAAGAGCTCCCTTTATTTGCTTAGCTTCTGAACTGGCAATCTGTGATGATGTCTGTGTAAGGTCCCTGGCAGGCTCAGTTTTTCTCGTCTCAATCTTTTTGTATGAATCAGTCTCCACCACTGTGATAGAGTCCATTCCAAAGACGATATTGTAAAGTTAGAAAGACTAATCGATATCACTAAAACATAAAAAAAGAAACGGAATGACAGTTGAAAAACTAAATCCAAAAAATTGCCTTCCAGGCAGAGTTCAAATCCTCTACTTAGATTTTCTGTTCTGGTATTGTGCATACGACCAAACCTACATCATTTTAATATAAACCACAAAAAATTAAGCTCTAGAATGACACCATATTGTGCCAATATCAGCACAATATAAATAAATGATCCAATTTCATCTAGGCAGCTACATATGACACAAAAGATTTGGTTTTCCGAAAGGAAAGATTAATTACTGTCTACAACAACAAAAAAAGGGAAAATTACCCAAGTAAGAAAAGGCACATATCAAAACCATAACAAACCATAACTTTAAGAATTGATTCATAAAACCCAAAAACTGTATAATCAAACAAGAAAGCCGAACAGTTTGTTTGTGGCCTAATGGCATTAAAGAAAAGGCGTGATATTAACTAAATGTCATAAAATAAAGGACTATTGAAAAAGGATTGTTGTGGGTATTTTTTTTGTTGAAGTGAAAATTTTAGTGGAGTTTCTTGTTTCCTTCACTTGATTCACTTGATTATGAGCGAAGAAAGAGGCTTAATGAGGGGGACACCAATTTGTTTTCTGTTTTTCCACTAATAAAATTTGTTTACCTATTTCAAAATTCCAATAACAATTCAAACCCCATTGCCAATATCTTCTCCAGTCTCAACCATCATTGATTATTAGCTTGGTTACATCTCAATGACCCTGGGGTTAATTAGATTATAGTGCTAACATTTTCAATTTCATATACTTCTAATGATGCAATAAACTATTGACGGTGGGAATTGTACTTTTTTAGCAATTTATTTATCAAATAAATCAATTCTACTAATAGAAAACGAGGAGCAAGAACATACACGAATCATATATTTACACATCTAGTTGTTTTTTCAATAAGCAAGAGAAAATTTGCAGTTTTAATTGGAACTTTCCAAGAAAAAAATCAACTTAAAAATTTTTCAGTTGAGAAAAAAAGTTTAAAAATCTCAGGCCTATCGGCACTTTAGTCATATCAAGTTAGGGGTTAAACTAATAAAACAAACTATTGGGCTAAATTGCATGAGAAATATGCTTTTTGAGTTCTATGGATTAAGAATTAATCTGGTGGGTGTGTTTTGGTGGAGAATTCTAATGTAGGGCTTATAAATATTCTTCCTCCCAAAAAAAGACAAAATAATAAAACCCAACAAGAAGAAGATCAAGGGGTTCAAGCCTAATCTCAACTGAGTGTTTTTATCCAACCACAGGACATGAAACAAACAACTTAAAAGACATAGAGCAGGTAAGCTAAAAGGCTAGAAAATATTCTGAAAGTAAGGAGATAGGTAATTGCCTATATATAACTAATGCCATCAATGAATTCAAAAACTAGTTGTACAGCTTCAGATGCTATCCTATACAGATATTTTCTACATTTTTGCTGAGGACACAGGTGCTGTGAAACTCTGTTTCCATCAATACAATTATCACTTATTATTTATTATATTACCTGAGAGGATCTCCTTCATAGTTAAGAACAGCAGTCAAAATAACAAACAACAACAATAAGAAAGTATTCACAACAAGGAAAGCAATAAAGCATACTTAGGATATGCCTAGCAACAGAAATGCAAACAGGGGTTTTTATCACAAATGGTCCTTGAGATTGGCGAAATTATCACCTTTGGTCCTTTATGTTTTTTTCTGACATTATTGGTCCTTTAATTATGTTACACCTCACACATCAATTTGGTCATGCTGTTAGGTTCCTTCAAAATTTCTGTTAAATTGCCGATGTGACCATGTGATAATGCCACGTGGCTTTAAATACAATATATGATATATTTTAAATATTTTAAAACTTAAAATTCTCTTTAAAAAGAAAATTAAGTCTTTTTATAAATAAAAAATATTAAAACTGAAACAAAAACAAAAATACACGTCAGCATCCCCCCTTCCCAACCCCTCCCCCTTTCGTAGATCCACTCTTTGCCTCTCTCTCCCTCCCCTTCCTCTTCTTCCCTTCTCTCTCTCTCTCTCTCTCTCTCTCTCTCTCTCTCTCTCTTTTATTTAAATTTTGGTTAATTTCGTCCCTTCTCGGGTGGGGCTAGAGAAAAAGAGAGGGTGAGAGACAGAAGGGGGAGACAAAAGGGAAATTAGGGGAAGGGGCGGAGGGGGAGAGTTGCTGCAGTTTTTATTTTTTATTTTCTTTATTTAAGTTTCTAATTTTTTTAGATTTTAAATGTTAAACCTTTTTTTAAAAAATTTATTTTTTATTTAGATCCACGTGTCATTATCTCATTGGATATGTGGCCACCACATACGTGACACGTCATCAATTTAACAGAAATTTTGACAGAACCTAAACAGCAGGACCAAATTGATGTGTGAGGTGTAACACAGAGGACCAATAATGTCAGAAAAAAACACAAAGGGCCAAAGGTGTGATAATTTTGCCAACCTCGGGGACCATTTGTGATAAAAACCCATGCAAAAAAAAAGACGAAATATTATAAAGATTTGGATTGTGCACACATATTGGAATAACTATATTCATAAGCAGTGCTACACTTATATTTCTAATCTGGAAAGCAAGAAGTTGAATGCACTCACCCTTGACCCAGTTTCTTACTCTTTCCCATGGCTAACTACATAAATCTTTTTCAAGCTACCCAAGTAGAATTTAATAATTATGAAGTAATTGAGTATATTATAACCAACAACTGAATTCTGCATAGTTGAGTAGAACCATCCTCCTTTTGTTCCAATAAATGAAAGAGCAAGCTACACCCGTGCAAAAAGGCAAGTACATACAGTCTCTCCCTTATATAATTTTGTATCCTCTAAACAAGATGATACAGTCCTTACTCCTCAGGCAATCAAACTGAGCAATAGGGTGGTGATAATAGTAATATAAACGAAATAGATTCTCACCAGTATTTCGTTTTTGTGCCTCATTGTTGTCAAAAAAATCTGGAGGAAGCCCAGATGACGTTTGAGGTCTAGGCAATTCTGTAGAGCATTCAGGTCTTGGGATATGCAACTCCGAAGGATGTTCAGGCTCAGGTTTCGACAATTCTGGACGGACTTCAGTTTTTGTGTTGTTGACTCGGTTTAGTCCAGCTGCGGTAGCTTTGAGATTATTTATTGCCTATTGCAATAGAAACATCGCTTCAGTACAGTCAGATAACTAAATTAAAGATAAAGAAAAAGGAAACACATCTATATTTATGGCATCCCAGGTTCAAATCTAGAGAGTCTAACAGAAGGAAATGCTTCCTCTTTCTGCCAAATATAGATTAAATGTATGGGTTATCCAAGCCAAATTAGTATATGAGAAATAAGATGTAACCGAACAAGATCATTTTGACATTGCCTACATTTAGAGGGATGGGATGAGACCTAGACTGCTGAGCAACAAGATAGAGGGAACCATGATGGTAACAAAACCACCTTTCAAGAGCTAAAATGGTGTTATTGAATTCAACAGTATTGTAATGCTCCAACATCACAATACATGATTTGATTGACAACAAATGTGTTATTTCTATAACTGTCAAGAAGCAGGAAAAATTGATGCATTCTCCTATTCATATTATTTAAAAAAATTTAGACCTTTCATATCAACTTTGGATTTTCCATATTACAAGATGTTTGTAGGTCTCTTAGTTGCTTAATGCTATGACCAGAAAAGTACTATATGAATCGTTATCACCTCATGATGTTTACGAGATGCTTGATGTGCTTCCCACTGAAATTCAGATTTCAGAGCGATGTCACAAACCCTGCATACGGGCTGGTCAGATTCATTATACCTGTATGTATCACACAAAAGGGCAGAATGAAGCAGTCAGAAACTCTGTCTTAGCAATTTAAATATATAAATCAGCTTTATCAGTAGAAAACAAGATATCAGAAGTAGTTACAAGTGAAAACATCAAATAAAAGGTAAACGAAAGATAGTATACATAACAAATTCCTAGACACAATCAGGAAAGATAAAAGTAAGCTTGTTTGACATTCCATAATCCGTATCTTCTTAGCTGATTCCCATTTCTATCTAAAACGAGTTCTCGTGAGGTTCATTTCAAATTATGGTTAAGGAATTAGATACTACTTAACAAATTATATTTTACTAGCTAGAACAGAATAATGCATTTGTAAACAGTTAAAAGGGACTGCTAAACAAGATCAAAATTTCAGAGGATGATTTTCTAACATGAAACCAATTAAACATTCAAGACTCTGACAGAACCAACAGTAATAAACACTGCTTAACTTTTCTTTTAACTAGAAAACTACTACTTTAAAAATGAAATTAAGTATTTTTAAACAAATGCACATTAGATGTCCCAATTTTAAATACTAAAAATAATCAATTTATGTTTCGAAAACATAAATTGAAAACTAAATTTACGAAAATGGTTCTACAGAATGCAATTTAAATAATAAATTACATTAAACTGAAAGTCCCTAGTCTAAAAAAATTTATTTGTGTTCTTATAAGTAAAAATATGTACCCAGTTACAAATAATAATATGTGTGTGTGTGTGTGTGTAAAAGCAAAATTGGAAAAGAAGAGGTGTGAGCACTGACCGTACAAGAGGAGAGTCTATGCGCTTTTCCTTCTTCTGGGCATTCAATCTAGCACGAAACAATGCCTTGTTCCTGGCTTTAGCATCCATCTCTAATATCTATGAATCAGAGACTGGGAGAGAGGGTTCGTGAATGGGTGACGGCGCGGAGAGGGCGTCGGTGGAGGCAACGGCGGATATGAGGTCGTGCGCGGCCGAATACTCAGAGAGGAGGTAGGCGAAGCGATTGAGAGAGAGAGAGAAGAGAGAGAGAGAGAGAGAGAGAGGGGAACGGCGTGGAAACAAGTAATCAGATGTGGGAAGGCCTACTGTTTTTCCTGCAAACAGCCGCGGTCTATTCCCGCCACGTGACAGAAACAAATATATTGATTTGTTTGGGCTGAATAGTTAATACGGAGCATAGATGGTTTTTTCTTTCTATGCAGTAAAAATATTTTTTTGCTCACTGAATTTTACATAATATTTTAATTTGATCACCAAAAAATAAATAAATAAATAAATTGGTGTATAACCCAACGTTAAGTATATAGACATACCATTATTTGGGTTAATATAGTAACCAATTTGAGTATAATTATTTATTAATGACCAAAGTGAAATATAGTGTAGAATCTAATGACAAAAAGATTTTTAACCCTTCTTTTAATGTCTCTCTCCAAGTTTACTCAACGAAAAACAACCACCATATTTATAAATTGTAAAAGTTTGATTATACAGTGACTAATTTGGCTAAATCTTTTTTTTTCACACGAGAAATTATAGGATTTGGAAAGTCTGCGAGAGTAGTGAAACAATCAGTTTATTGTCTTCCATTGATCTGTTTGCAAGGTTTTGGATTTGAAGTATAGATTTGTGCTTCTGTAAGCTAAATTCAGTGTGTATGTGTATAATGTATGCACACTCATGCACATGTATGTATATACACATTAATTTGAACATTTCTTTTCAGCAGCAGATGGCATGGAGGCGAATGTTATTACACTCTAGAGTAAATTTTGTTACTCTCTTTCTACCTCACTTTTTCTGTCACCCAACACCAACTTGGATAGCATTGTATGTATTCACAGATGCCTTCTTCAAAGGGAAAGAGGCATTCAAAGACCTGGTCAAGGTTATCAAATTCTGACAACTTTTCTTTACCTGGGGTTACTTGATTTTGAAGCTACTGAAGAGGGTTTTCGAGCTCTCTTGAACAAGCTTCGATCAAATACCCATCTCTGATTGGGAACTCTGCTTTCATTGGCCGAGCCACCGATGTTCAAGACAACCATAAAGGCTGTAAAATCTGGCCTTCAGAGCCTTCCATGGTTGCCTCTTCCTTCACCTTTTTCATTTTCTCATTTATAAGGCAGTCCAAATTTTGTTTTGTTTTTGTTTGTTGGGTTAGCTGTGTCATGTTTCTGCACTCACTGGTTTGGCAGGCTTCGCTTCCTCGTTTGAAGAGTAGATTTTCTGATGGTTTTCCTCTCAGCTCATTAGTAGATGAATGTGCTTGACATTTTGGGGTTCATTCTTGTGGACAGTTAGCTAATGAACCAGGGAACTACTTTGTCTTGCTAGAATTTTTCCTTCTTGTAAGGTTTGAATGGCAACTGGGTTACTGTTTTTCCTTTCTACTATCTAGAACCTTTCTTGACAGGCAATTGTAAACAAATGGATTCAAGGAAAAAAAAATCAGTTAGTAGATGCAAGGGGTTGTAACTCAAAAGTGGTTAAGAGCAATTAATCATGCACCCGAGGTACTAGGTTTGATTCCCCTCTCCCAATAACGCCTGTATTTAACAATAATAAATAAATAAAGCGCTTAACAGTTGCATTACTAAACAATAAAGCTTAAAACATATGGTATTACATCACAACAATCAGGATCCACATTTGTATCCTAAAGCATTTGCTTTACTTTTACAATTCATGCCTTTATATCTCAGGATACAAAGAAGGGAGTGCTATTAATATTATCTTCAAAGGTTTCAAATAAATGCATTGTTGTCCTGCTTCAGGCAAGGGCTCATATTCCTCCACTCTGTACAAAATCATTTCCAGGCAGGTCTTGTATTTCATACAAGAAATATCAGATTACACTTTTCTGCTGAAAAGTCTTACTATCGCTCTAAAAATGGAATAGTTCCATACCCTAAGACTCCATTGAATCAACAAAAGCTAAGTGTTTCTAATACTAGTCCAACAACTTCACCTCCATGCAAGAATTGCAACCAAAAGTTATTATAATCCATAAATAACAAAATTTATTACAACCCGTGATAGTGTTCAAATCTTGAAGCTCATGATGTAGAAGACGAATGTAGAGGAGGCGGTTGATTTGTAGAAGTTTGAGCAGTAGACGAAACTAAATGTAAAACAAAGAAAAATATCATTAAATTAAGCACTGAACAGGAATATATCAACTTTAAAAAAAAATGAAATTTCAACTTACTTGCTTGGATTTCTTCAAGTTGCTTATAAAATTCAAGCTCCTCGTCCGTAGGCTCTTTGTAGAAGCAAAATTCATCCGCTCTAAGCCAATCACAAGTACACACTAATGCCTCTACCATTTCAGGAGTCAATGAACTTCTAAAAGGATCCACAATCCTCTTACCCAGGCTAAAAACATTCTCACTAGTAACCGTAGAACTTGGGATTGAAAAGATTTCCTTGGCAATATTTGAAAGGATTGGATATCTTGATTGATTCCCTTTCCACCAATCCAAGAGTTTGAACCCTTTGTTAAAAGCATTTTCAAAAGGATCGGCGAAGTATTTATCTACTTCATTGGATATGTCCGCAAGTTGTTCCTCCTTTATTTGTTGCAAAAGGTCCCTTACCAATTGTGATTGAGCATCATCACCATCAAGCTCATCCTTAGCATCCTCATCTTGTAAATCAAACAATTGTAGACTCCCAATACTAGCAGACCCTTTATACTCATTATACAAAGTGAGCATACATTTTTTAACCTCACTAACAACAAAGTCTATCTTAGTAGGCTCGGCTCCAAGATTTCGAAAGATGATCTTAAGCATTTGCAATTTATATCTAGGGTCCAGAACATGGGCTACAAAGACAAGCTTGTTTACAGTCTCAAAGCTCCCCCAAAACTTCTCAAATTTTAACTTTATTGAAAAAGCCACCCTTTGCAATTTAGGATCTCTACCATCCTTCATTTTCTTCTCAATCTCAACTTGTAACCCAACCATTTCGGTAAATACTAGATTGGATGTACATGTTTTGGTTGCACTAAGCTTAAGAGTTGTATCATAAAACTTCTTAAGAAAATGCACCAAGGCTTGTGCATTCTCCCAATCCTCCTCTACTGGAGGGCCCACTCTCTTCACAAGCCCTTCCTTTGCATCCTTCTCATACTCATTAAAATACGCCACAAAGGAAGCATTGTCATTTGCCATCCTACTAAACACTTTCTTGTACTTCAATGCACCATCAAGCATTTTATAAGTTGCATTCCACCTAGTAACATCATCCATGGGCACATTTGCCATCTTCTCATTTTTCTCTAAGAAGACAAAGTCCCTAAACTTGGCCAACCTTTCTGGAGATGAATGAATGTATTTCACACAATTCCTTATCCCCTCAATTGAGTTATAAAGCTCCTTCAACACATCCTTAACAATTAGATTAAGGATGTGACAAGCACACCTCATATGCAAGTACTTGCCATCAAGCATAATGGTGTTCTTTGACTTGAGGCTCTTTGCCATGTACTCAACTGCTTCATCATTTGCGGACGCATTATCAACTGTAATGCTGAAGACCTTGTCAATCCCCCAACTATTCAAACACGCCTCTAAGCACCTCCCTATGTCATCACCCTTGTGACTAGTGATCTTTGTGAAATTGATGATCCTTTTATGCAACTTCCAATCATTGTCCATAAAATGAGCAGTGACTACCATGTAATTGATGTTTTGAATTGATGTCCAAGTATCGGTTGTGATACTTACTCTTTGATCACCTATAAGACTCATGATCTTAGCCTTCTCCACTAAGAACAAATCCCACACTCCCGCCGCAATCTCCTTCTTATTAGGTATCTTGAAACTAGGTTGAAGTTCAGTAATGAAGTCCTTGAACCCGGAGCCTTCAACCGCTCTAAAAGGCATCTCATCCTTAATGAGGAACATAACACACTTGAGTTCACTTCTCTTCTGGTTAAAAGTTTGGGGAAATAGACCACCACCCATGGTCTCTAAATTTAAGAACGATTGAGTTTCATCACCCCGTTGATAAAGAGGAGAGAGCTTGCATCTCCTCGCTAAGTGATTTTTTAAACCAGTTGTCCCATTTTTCTTAGAATCAGCCGGCATTTCCTCTTTGCAGTAATTGCAAACCCCAATCACCTTTACCCCATGAGCATCTTTCTTTATCATTTTCTTGCAGTGTAACCACACCACAGATTTTGAGGGTTTCCTCTTCTCTCCCACATTGACAGAATTTATTTGTTGGTCTTGAGGTTGTGTTTAGGGTTGAGCTTGGGTTTCGAGTTTAATAGAAGGTGTACTAATTGAGGCATTTAGCGTATTGGATTGGCTAGCCTCCATCCTATCATAAATAAATATACCAACCAAACAAACAAAAACCCCATAAATTCAATTATCACCAAACATTATAACCAATCAGCAGCTAACACATCATTATCAATCCAAAAATGAATCCTAACCAATCATCCAGCTATAATTGTTTCGCTAATTATTATCATATCATACACATCATCATTATCAACATTATTATATAAAGAAATATGTTAAAACAGATTTCATTATTAAACAAATTCAAATCATCAACATTCTCATCAATTCATCATCAATTTATTTTTCAATTCCCATCCATTCAAGTCATCAATTCTCAACATATCAATTCGTCATCATCATCATCATCATCATCATTTCTTGTCATCTCATTTCATCATCATAAAACAGATTTGATTATAGACTCAATTCAACATTATCATATATCAAATTGAAAATTTGGGTATGTAAACCAAAATCTATTACACCACTGCCATTAAAAATAAAATTTGCCCAGATTCATTGAAGAGTAGAATTGCAAAAGTACAAAAGGCAAAACTCCTAGGCATTGCCTTGCCACGTTGTTCAGATTACAAATTGAGGCAGATTTTAAAAGAAATTTACCTCAACCCAGAACAGAAAACAGCCAAAGCAAACAAATTGAGGCAGAGCACTACAAAACCCACAAGAAATTGATCAGGTTTCCAATTCTATTTTACCTCAAATATCCAGAAAAAGGAAAAAAAAAGAACCCAATCAAAATTTATCAAATAACAACCAAGAATAGAACAGAGAAATAAGAACTTCAAAAACACTACCTGTGGGTGTTTGAGAGAGAAAAAGCGAGAGCGCGAGCAAGGGAGAGAGATAAAGGAGGAGGAGTGGTCGCCGTAGCCGGTGGTTGGTGGTTGGTGGTTGGAGGAAGATGGAACCGGAGCTGCTGTAGAGGGAGATGAAGGAAGTGAAGTAATGGTTAGGTTTGGACGGGATGGGTTGGGGAAATATTTTTTTGTTTTCTTTTTCTTTTTGGGGCTCTCCCCCAATAACATTTTCGGGCTAGACAATTTGGGCGCCAAGATTTTTGGCAATTATCCGCGATGCTCTAAAAATATATATAATGCGACGAATAAATATGTGACGACTTGCAAAATACAGCCGATGTTTGGACAATATAAGAAAAATATTTTTGTCTTCCAGGAGCATAGCCAAGTTCTTTCCAATTTCTTTATTCTGTTTTTTGGTTTATAGGCATAATATCTTATGATTTTATAGAAAAGGGCTTGTCCAATATAGATCCATACATTTTCTATTTCCTAGACATATACCCATCACTCTATAAATCTATGTGTAAAACCCAATTTCAAATTTAAATGACCAGTAGAATATAAGAGGTCGTAGTATTTCTATGTTTTTACATCGTTGCCACTAAATTTCATCTTTTATTTATAATTTATTTCAAGCATTTCATTAACTGCCATAATTGTAATTAATATACTCCCTATTAATAGCATATCAATCACCCCATTTCTTATAGTTGTCATTCCCTCTCACATCTCGCCCCCTAAAATTGCAAACAAAAAAAAATCTGTAAATTACATATCCAATAATGTACTTATGAAAATTATAATATAAATATATACATATAAAATATAGGTATCCAATAAATTACATATCCAATAATGTACCTATGAAAAATAGGTACATTATTAGAGGAAAAAAATAGGTAAGTTATTTGGAGAGAGAAAATAGGTTCATTTAAAAAAATTACTTTTAATAAAACAAATAATAGGTACTTTATTCAAAGAAAAAAGGCTATATTATTTATAGATAAAAAATAAATTACATTATTTAGATAAAAAATAGGTACATTATTTAGATAAATAATAGGTACTTTATTCGTAGTAGGTATATTATTCAAATGGTAGGTACATTGGATGACATATAATACCTAAATCCTAATTGTAAGTACATTAAAATTAATGTAGGTATATTGGATGTCG
The DNA here is from genome assembly GCA_903112645.1 of Prunus armeniaca. NCBI lineage: Eukaryota > Viridiplantae > Streptophyta > Magnoliopsida > Rosales > Rosaceae > Prunus > Prunus armeniaca. The sequence goes on from CAEKDK010000002.1 coordinate 5,982,376, forward strand.
TATAATGTAGGTATATTGGAATAGATAATTATGTACACTTTTCATACTAGGTAAATTATATTTTTCATAAAACAAACAAGTAATAGGTACATTATTTTTTCAACATAATTAGTATGTATAGTTTTATTCATAAACAATTATAAAGTGAATTATTAGTCATGTATAATTCATAAAAAGAAAATAAAATAAACATTTTATTAAACAAACCGATTACCCAAATTTGAATTTATTGTTAAATTTTTTAAAAAAATGTTTCAAAATTAATTCCTACATCCATTACAACCATTTGGAGATCTTTCCAAATTCAACATCTGTCATTATATACAATTCAATTAAAAAGTGTTTCCATATTGATTCCTACATTAATATACAAAATGCAATAATGGCTTAGTTGAGGGTATTTTTGGAATCTAAAAAATACAATAAATCAGATTTTATGCTTAATTAGGTAACTTGCTGAATTGAATCCTAGTCATGGGTTTTTACTTATACAAATTGGGTATTATTTATAGGAACAAAAAGTGAAGGGTTTTAGGTATGGCAAATTGAATTTGAAGGGTGTAAGCCAAATTTACTATATAGAAAATCCCATTTTATAGTTGTATATATTACGTTACTAGCTAGCCAGTGTAAATGCTTGCAAATTAAAAACTTGTAATTATTAATTCATTTACAACCATAACTGAAAAAGAGAACAACCAATAATAAGTAGATATCGTTATCAATACTAATGATGATGATAATGATGATAATAATATAACTTTTTAAAATTTGTTTCTATACAAGCGATAATTTTAAATTTCTAAAGAAAGGGGATCGAACTCAGATGCAAGACTACCAGCTAGCCTAACGATACCATTAAAAGAAAGGAAAATTCAGACAAGACCATGCCAACCAAAGTTATAGGCACTACTAGGGATCATAGAACCAGCAGGTCCAATTTGATTGCAGGTTTGCTTTCAAATAGATGATCATCACTTTGATTAGTGATTACCATTCATCTGAAGAGTGGTACTGAGAATTGACAGCAGCACAAGACTGGATCTTCAAAATCTTGTTCACTTGTTCAATCACATTCTTCTTGACCTCCTTCATTGCAGCCTTCAGTATCTGTATCTCATGCAGTCCCATTTCATCAATTGGGTTTTCCCACCAACACCGTTTCGATGATCCCTGGCCGGCTTTGCTCATCTCGTCAAGTTCTTGTCCTCGCTTTTTCTCAGCCTCCAAATGTTTTTGAGTCTGAGTTAACACCATATTAAGCTCATGAACACTACTGTCACTCATGTAGCCCTGAGCCTGATCAACAAGTAGTTGTTGAGAAGTGAAATCAGAGTCTATGGAAGGTTTTGGAGTGCAAAGAAAGCGGTCAACGATGGGCTCAACATGAGGGTGGCCAAAGGAGAAGGGTTTATTGGCAGGAGAGAAGACAACTATTGCAATCTCAACACCACAAACGGTGCAAAGCTCACTAGCCTTCTTGAAGAGCCCCGAACGACGTTTACAGAATGTGACTTGTAAATTACTTCTCTTGGCTATTTTGGCAATTGGAATCTTTTGGCGTCCCTGGCCTGGTTTCTTCTTCATCATAACCATGGCAGAAATTGGAAGGATATATATATATATTTTAATATGAAAGAGACAGGCAGAGAGACAGTGGAAGCTTGTTGAGATTGGGATGGTTGGAGGGGGATCTAAAAACATGTATTTATACAGGGTTGTATAGTTCTTTGTCATTTCCCTTGGAATTAATAGCAGTTATGCTGGGCATATTATTGTCCAATGGGGTCTTAATGCTCTGTTACCTGCATAATTAACACAAAATCTTTTTGGAGTTATGAGTTTTTTTCAGTTAAAATATATGCAATTACTATGGAACTAATAAGCAATTGATGATTTTAACAGAAAAATAAATAAATAAGCAATTGATGATTTACATAAAATACACAATTATATGACTAAACCTTGGAAGTCAATGAGTACCACGGTCTACTCTGATTACAAGAAACAAGAAAAGGAATTGGCTAAATTCTCTACTTTGAGAACCATACGTTTAGACTATCGATTGTATTTAAAATGTTCAACCATGCAGAGCTACTGGATCCTAAGAGCATATGGAGGCTCAGTATCACCAAAAAGACATTGTCAATGATTTACAAGATAGCAACCAAGACTTGGCGAAAATATGAAATCTAGGAAAGAGAAGCAACAATCCTAAGGAAAAGGATGTGATGTTGCCAGTCTGCAGCCACTTATAACTTAATAATCTCACCAATTTTTATAAGCTAATATGCGCTGTTCATTACTTGAGCAGAGAATTTTTTAAATAATCTGGTATTTTAATTAAAAACTACTGTCAGTGTCACATAGATAAGGGGTTTAACAAATCAATAAACATTTGACCCTTCAATACCAACAGATTTTGTAATCTTCCTAAACCAGTTTGCTATAAGTCAGAACACTTGGACACCAAAGATATGAAACAAGGGTTCTGGTGAAACTACCAAGGTAGAGCGCTCAATTAAATGCAGTACATCGTACACTACCGTTGAACTTTATGATGAAACTTAAATAAGGGTGAAGAAAGACTAGAATATCATGAAAACAAAAACTCTCTTCTTTCACAGCTCCGTACATCGAGTGTCCGCCAGTAACATTTTGCAGCAGACAAAATCTTTGTGTAAACTACACACTACTCCAAAACTAACTAGGATTTGATTGCCGGAGCTAGAGGTCTCCAGAGTCCCAGTCTATACTTGTGGGTGTATTTCAAGATCAGCTTCCTCTGCAAAAAGAGAAATCCAATATCAAATTTCTAAACCACCAAGAAAACAACATTAAAATCCTCGGAATTATATTTCTTTCGTTTTTTAAGGAAAAAAAGAAGAAAGAAATAAGGTTATTATTTCCATCCATTCATCAGCAATGCATAAAGGAAGGATTACTGAGACGGATCCAAAGAAAACATGAAACAATAAAGCTGATTCCAAGGCTTTTGTATAGCTATACATTCCTAAATTGCAAGAATTAATGTTAGAAACAGAAACTTTAATATGTTAATATCCGGTGGGTGTGTGCGTCTGCAAAGTAAGTGATCAACTCAGAGATTGATTACATGTTTGCATGGGACGCCAAGTTTCTTCAGCTTGAGAGTACGAGTGACAAGCAGCTTTTGGAAGTCACCAATCTCAGCTTCAAGCTTGGCCACATGGGATTCCACTCCATTGCCAATTCCATTCAAAAACTCTGGTATTCCAACTTTCACTGCAAGAAAAACAACCACAAAACCCCAATTTGAAGGTTTTCCACTGAATTAAACCCAATTTTCGAAAATTTATCTCCTAAATTTCTAATAAAACGTCAAGAAAAGTTTGTTATTCTGACACTTGAAGGACTGCGAATTTAAGCCTACAACATATAACTATAGGCTAAGCTTTTTTTTTGGTCAATAACTATAGGCTAAGCTTTACACAAAAATTTTCACTTTCCATGCCCTTCAGTGTTCTCAATCTCTTAGCACAACTTTTTTTAATTGAAAAGAAAAGGAACAAAACAGAACCCAAGTGTGATGTTCAGTAATAGAAAAATTACTCATTAAATCGACAGTTAAATAAACAAGAAACATGACCTTACAAAACCCAAGATTTCACCTGCCTCCCTTTTGTATCCCCAACTTTTTCAGCAACTGAGTGGTGAGCCAACAGAAGCATAACAACACTTCTTGGGCCATTCTTCTTTATTGATTTTGGTGAAGTAACCAACAAAGTCTCATTTCTATCAAAACCTAAATATAGAGCATTAACAAAACCCAAACTTTATGTTCCCATTTCTTTCATCTTGTTTCATTTTTAAAGCATCCAAACACAACCTCTAATGTCACATAGCTACTTAACCAAATAAAAAGTGTATCTTCTAATTTTGAAGAAAAGGAAATCACAAATTCATGAAACCCAGAAATCTTATTTTCTATCATTTTCTTGGGAACCAATGACAAGTGGAAGGATCAATAATTGCGTATTAAAGCCTAAAATCAAAATCTTTACTTACCTAGGTATGGGTTTGATTTTGTGGAGAATCTGGCGGATCCGGTTGCTAAATATGGTCCCAAAATTGCTCTTGAGTTGAATAGAATTTGCCTCCATGCCATCTTCTGTTGAATAGAATTGTTCAAATTAACGTGTATAAACAAATGCATGTGTGCATACATATCTAGAAGAATTGAACACACACACAACAACACTGAATTCAGCTCCCCGAAGTGTAAATCTAGCATACTCAAATCCAAAACCTTGCAAACTAGGAAGACAGTAAATCAAGGACCAGATTTGGTACAAAATATTGAAGAGATTGTTAATTTACTTTGATAGGTGCATGGTATTACTTTGGGCTTCTCTCACATTCCATATTCAATACATGGTGACACTGTTAAGATTAAAATTTTAGACCAGTTACATTGCCTGGGCAGAAATCTCATTAGGGGCAAAAATGAAGTGTCTTAAATTATTAAATACTTTGGGTGATTTTTTGAATTGGCGTTAAGTTGACAATACACATATTTTGTTTTAGTGAGATTAAAGTTACAACTTTGAGTGGGATAATTGTATTGGAATTTCACTTGGATATTCAAGAGCATGCCTGGTTAATTTCACCTGCATATCTGAGTAAAAGATTACCACAAAAATTGGTGGCCCATTTCTATCGTTCACGTGGCAACTGAAACCATGCTCTCGCTGTCATGTACGGGGCAAAAACTGAACTCTAAGCAGAGATTTATGACTGGAAAAAGTACACAGTGAGTGCATAAATTTTCAGCCTCTTACTGAGAACTTTTTTCTAAGTGCTTAAAATTTTATAAAGTATCAAATACAACATTGCTACATGTTGCTTCTTCATTATACTTGCAGTCAGAGCTACAAGCATGAATGTGATTAAGGAACATAAATTTTTGGATTAAAGGTTTTAACGTGAGGGCTCAGAATTTTTGTCAACCAACAAAAAAAGAACTTAGGCACGTTGAACCCCTAATCGAGTTCATCTCGAATTTGATTGGGATGGTTAATTTGCCAACTCAAACTCAGACCAATAACACTAAAATCAAACTAAGTTCAAGATATGTCTCTCAGTTCCTGTTATCATCAAATTGCGAGACTTTTTTCTATAAAAAAAATCAACCATATTTCCTTATCTCCATTTGTACCAAGAAGCCTTACAGTTATACTAAAGCCCTACACCATGAAAATGCATAGAGCAAAAAATCATCCTAAACCCATAAGTATATATTCGCCCTAAATCATGACAATGCCCAAATCATGAAAATGATACAAGATAGAAAATGCAGGAAAGAAAAATTCTACACATAAAACCCTAACTTAATATTTAAATTTTGAAAGAAAAAAAAGTAAACGGAAAAGGAAGGTATTTGAGTACAGAGAGAATGGTACCTGTAGGTAGGCGAGGGAGTAAAGATCAGGTTTTCGTTTGATAGAAACAAGCTGCAGTGGACAGTGGAGAGAACCCAAAACGCAAGGTTTGAGTTTGAAGAACGGGCGAAAGGAGAATGAGTAAGGTGGAGGGCAAAAATGTCATTTTACAAAATGAGGGCAATATTGGTATCTTCAAAAATTCGATAAATCCGCAACCAAAACCATAAACCCTAAACGCTCGCGCCTTTGCAGAGAGAGAGAGAGAGAGATAAGCAGTATCAACTATTTTCCCTCGGTAAGGCATTTTGATTTTGCATATTTCTGAAGTAGTTCTTTTACTGTCTACCAGGTTACTTCCAAGTTGATAATTTTATATTTTCCAGACATCTACAATAAAATTGCTTAAAAACCTTTAGGATTTGATATTTCTTTGGAGGAAAAATTCTGTGAAAATTTCAAGGTTGGAGAGTGTTCAATGCATGTTAGTCTCATTTAGAATGTTACTGTTAAATAGTGTAATCTGGATTTTTTTTAATTACTTCTTTTTAAATTTGTTCTTTTTTCTTGGTAGGCAGGATTTTGTAAGAAATGGAACATGGGTCCTTAACTGATCCCAGCCAATCTACATTTTCTTTGGTTGATGAGGATCATACATTTGCAAATGCCGCCAGGTTCACTTTGAATCAGGAGTAAGTGCTTTCTACTTATTTTATAAGTACTTTTAGTAAATTTTTTACTGTTGCTATGCATCAATAATCTGCTTCTCCTATAACTTTGATCTAACAGTTTAATGATGATATCCTAAACAAGTTGTAATGTTATGTTGCAGTCCAAGAACAAAATTTTGCGGGTACAGCATTCCTCATCCATCGGATAACCGAGTTAATATCAGAATCCAGACAACAGGTAAATGCCTTGCCGTAAGCAATGTGTATGAACTAGTATAATTTTCTTCTTTCCATCAACTATGTTTCTCATGATTGCAGCCTTGAGCTTATTTTTGGTTGGTTATTTATTTTTTTATGGTAGAGATCTGATACTGATGATTTTTGCTTACATTGTCAATATGACAACAATATTTTCTATTCAGTTGGTCATACCTCCAAAATATTCCAGTTGTGTATTTGATACTTTGCTTAAACTTTTATCTCTTAATTGGAGCAAAGTTTTGGGAGTCTGAAACAAGTAATTGATAGGAGCAACTTTAGATGCCCAGAGAAACAGCTGCTTAATTGGTACACTACAGAATTGTGGGCTCTCTGTTACTTCTAATGGAGTTTTTACTTGAACATGTATGTGAAGAGACCTATTTTAATCTCAGGAATAATTTATGTGGACCCATCAAAAGTTCTACTTTGGTAACTAATGCATCAAAGTGTCCTGCTTTGGTCATCTAACCTTGGGGCTAGCCCTGGTTGTGAATGGTGATGAGATGGGGGAGTGGGGAAGAAGGTTTATGACTAGGATACGTTAGGGGTTCGATCCCTTCCAATTTACCGAAATGTAGCCTTCGTCTCTAATGGCAAGTAGTTATATAAATCAAAATTTATACTAACTTCCTTGGTTTTTGTCATGTAGTTATAAAACCTGGATGTTTCATGAAATTTTACAGGTGATGCAGCAAAAGATGTATTCAACGATTCATGCCAGGATCTCATGGTGATTTGCCAACACGTGAGGAGCACTTTTGACAAGGCTGTAGTTGATTTTAGAATGAGCAAATCCGTAAATGGCATGGATATTGACTCAAATAATTGAAGCCTCATATCTTAGTTTTGATTATAAATCTAGTCCATGACGGATGCATGGCATGGACTTACAAGTTTGACGTTGTTTGCTTGTGTTGTGCATTGTATAGCAAAACTATTTGTAATGGTTATAAAGAACTTGCAAGATCCTCACCCTTGGATACAAATCTTATTTGGGAATAGGAAGGGCGAAAAACGCTATTTTTCTAAGAAACATATCTGCTGTAGTTGCAATCTTCACGCAGTTCCTTCTCCCTTGAGAAACAGGAATACGAAATTAAAGCGAATGAAAATCAAGATAAGAAAATAGAGATAGTGAAACCCAACTTTTAGACAAAATAAAAAAGGAATAGTGAAATTTGATGTGAATAGTCTCCCATGAATAGTAACGGGAGTTTCACTAAAGGGTGGTGCTAGAGGCACCAACTTTGGGCACCAACTTGGGCACCAACTCTCTAATAGAGGTGGAGCCCGCCAATACACCGGGTCCCACGCTCTATTAGAGAGTTGGTGCCTAAGTTGGTGCCCAAAGTTGGTGCCTCTAGCATTTTCCTTCACTAAAACACCCAAAATGGGGGCTGAAATTATAAAAAAACTCAACACCCAAAACACTTTATAAACACACCCAAAACCCATCATTACACACACTCAAAACTCATTTATAAACACACCCAAAAAATATATAATTGTTGATTTTGGGGTTGATTTTGGGTGTGTTTCTATGTTTAAATAGTGTTTGAGTTTTTTTTATAAACACATGTATAGGATTGGGTTTATGTATAAATTTGTAAATATTTTAATTCAAAGGCTCATATCAAAAGATGAGTTTGGAACCAAATACGTCGAGGTCCATGGTAGTTGGGAATGCTTCTGGGCCATCCATCTTGAAGCTGCCATAGGCCTCTCCACATTTGGTTCCAAGCCTTTGAATTAAATATTCAAATCCATCCGAGATGTCAGGGAATTTTATAAATACCTCCCTTCTCCATTTTTCTTCACACCAAAACCTTTAAACCATTACTTCGTCTCCTCCAACAAAATTACTATTCCAACCTTCTTCAGGTCACTTTTCATCCGAGTTACTATTCACATACACTATTCATTTGATTTCACTCTTCACTTCCCTAAGCTAGTAGGTGTTGTTCCCTATTCATTTCGGGAAGTTACTCTTTATGGGCACTATTCACATCATGTTTCACTATTCATCACCCCTCCAACCAGATATTGCAGTCCAAGGAAAGCGGGATAATATATGGCCATAAGATTCTTAAGTTTGATTAGAATTCAAACGGGCAGTGTAATGGCATTGGGATCTAATTTTTAGAAATATCTGAGAAAATTAATCATTCAGAAAATAAAATTAATTTAAGTGTGACAATTTAAATTGGGCAGAATAATGCTTTAGAAATAGGAATACATAATTAAAGTAAATAAAAAACGAGATAAGGCATAGAGATTACCTCGGTTGGAGGAGTGATGTATAATGAAACCCAATGTGAATAGTAACTTCCCATAATGAATAGGGAACGGTTGCTACTAGTTTAGGGAAGTTAATAGTGAAATCGAATAAATAGTGTTTGTGAGTGGTAACTTTTAGATGAATAGTGCCCCAAAGAACGTTGTAATATTGATTTTGGTGGAGGAGAAGGAGTAATGGTTTGAAAGTTTTGGTGTGAAGAAAAATAAAGGTATTTATTGAATTCCCTAACGGCTCGGATCAATTTGAATATTTAATTCAAAGGCTCATATCAAAAAGGAGTTTTCAACAAAATGTGGGGAGGTCCATTGTAGATTCAAGATGGACGACCAAGATACATTCCCAACTACCAATCCAAAGGCCAGATCAAGTTAAAATTCTTTGATTTGATCAACGGTCGAGATCTGATCTAGAATAAGATCAGTAGTTGAGATGAAGCGAGCTCATGAAATAGTACTGTAGAACCTAGTCAAAGACTTAATCAATGATTTGATATTTGACTAGCCAATCACGCATTGAAACGTGGCGGTGTCATGTGTTCCAACCAATCAGAAAATGCCACGTGTCAATTCTATTTAATTTTCCTATTTTGTAAATTTGAAATTTCACCAAAAATACCTCCAAGTTCCTTCATATCTATTCCTTATCTCATTTTTCATTTTCAATAAATTCCATATTTCTGTATCTAAAACGTTATTATGCTCGATTTAAATTGTCAAAAACTTAAATTAATTTTTTTCACATATGGACCAGAGGAGTATGAATAGGTATAATCGGGGTCTTATAATTATAGCCCAAAGAAAACATGGAAAATATAGGGCAATAAGATTCTTAAGTTTTTTGACGGAAAAAAAAATTCTTAAGTTTGATGAGAATTCAAACGGGCAGAGTAACGCTATAAGGATCCTATTTTTAGAAGTAACTGAGAAAATTAGCCAATTAGAAAATGAAATTAATTTAAGTTTGACAATTTAAATTTGGCAGAATAACGCTTTAGGAACAGAAATACGAAATTAAAGTGAATGAAAAACGAGATAAGGAATAGAGATTACCCCGGTTGGAGGAGTGATGAATAGTGAAACTGATGTGAATAGTAACTTTCTGGAAAGAATAGGGAAAGGTAGCTACTAGCTTAGGGAAGTGAACAGTGAAAGTGGATGAATAGTGTATGTGAATAATAACTCGGTTAAATAGTGACTCGAGGAAAGGTTAGAAAAGTGATTTTGGTGGAGGAGAAGGAGTAATGGTTTGAAGGTTTTGGTGTGAAGAAAAATGGAGGAGAAGAGAGGTATTTATAGAATTCCCCAACGGCTCGGATTAATTTGAATATTTAATTCAAATGCTCATATCAAAAGATGAGTTTTTAACCAAATGTGGGGAGGTCCATGGTAGCTTCAAGCTAGATGGCCCAGATGCATTCCCAACTACCAATCTAAAGGCCCAGATCAAGTCAAAAGTTTTTTATTTGATTAACGGTCCATATTTGATCTAGAATCGGATAAATTGTTCAGATGAAACGAGCTCACGAAATAGTACTATAAGACCTAGTCAAAGTACGAGTCAAAGTCTTCATTAAATGATTGATATTTAACCAGCCAATCACGCGATCAATGACGGAACTAAGTATAGGGCTACACTGGGCTGTAGCTTAGGTAGCTTTTTATATTAAAATATAATTACATATATATACCTATACCTATATAGATTAGGTTTTCTTTTTCAATCTCTTATATGTAGGTAAGCTCCACGCTTTTTCTTGGAAAAACCTAAAATGGTTTACCTCAAGGATCTGACTGATTATTTTACAAATGTACTTGTAGGATGATATTGCAATAATGAGCCTTAACATTTAAGATACACTATAATGATTTCTTCAATGAAATACTCTTCTTACGCACATTATGTTTTTAGGATTTAGATTTTCTTTGTTGGTCTCTCATATATATAGACTTCAAGCATCATCATGTATTTGTATTATATTGATTGCATGAATCTCTATTTGCCTAGTCTAGACATTCCCTTTTGTTGTTTGTCTTTGTTATTCATTTTGTGTTTGTCATTGCAAAAAATTAAAATTTTAAATAACGAAAAAGGAAGAAGGAAAAAACTACAACGTATTAGTAGGGAAATATTATTTTGTTGAACATATAGTCATTGGAAATTAGTCAATGGAGTTACGAACTAGCGTTGTTTATATAATTTAGGACTCGTTTGGTACATTGGACTATGCTGACTAATTTTTGTCGGATAGTATTACTCTGTTCCAGAGAGGACTGACTGTTTATCTATAAAATTATAAGATGTTTGGTGGTGTTCCAAATAAATAGTCTGACTAAGTTATACTATGTTTGGTGCTCCGTCAAACTATTTTTTTTATATTATTGTTTGGAAAGATTCATATGACCTTTATTATTATTATTATTATTTTGCCAAGATCTATAAGACAAGATTACATGAACTAACACATTTGTTGCTGTTTGGCTGCGTCCTACCTCTCTCTCCTCCCAAACCTTTGATCTAATGTTTTAGTTTGCTTTTTGTTGTCCCATTATGTTTGGACTTCTCTATAGCTATATTTTTTTTTTTGGGAATGGCGTCTCTGCCTTTTCCCTTAATTGAAATCCTAGTTTCTGACCCAAAACAAAAAAAACAAAAAAAACGAACAAACAAACCAGTGCAACGACATGGATATTGAAGAAAAACTCAATATGGATTTTGAAGAAAAACACATAACCTTTTCACAAAAATTTAATATATAAAGAAAGAGAAGGTGAAGACAAAAGAAGAAAGAAGAAGCATATTGGAGAGACTATGAGAGAGAGGGAGAGATGAATATATGGAGAAGAGAAGATAGCAAAGAAAAACCCTAAGGAGAAGACAATGAAAAGAGCGTACAAAGCGTGCTTTCTTTTTCCTTAGCCTTATAATTAAGCGTGTATTATCTAAACTGGTGTGTCTGAGTTGTATTAGTTAGTCAGGTAAGGATAGTATTAAAAGCCCAATCCGTTTAATATAGTCAGGTAATTAAATAATACAAGTTGACACCAAACAACTGACATGAATTATTTACTCATATCCAAAGTCTAATATGCAAACATGCCCTTATTGTATACTTTTATTTTTAGAAAAAAAAAAATAGAAATTAGAAAAAAAAAAAAAAAAAAAAAAAAAAAAAATCATTATATTTAAGCTAACAATTTTAGCGCCCCCCACCCCCCCCCCCCCCCCCCCCCCCCCCCCGCGTCGAAAAATTTCTGGTTCCGCCCTTGCATGTGATGACACGTGGCAGTGTGTTCCAACCAATCAGAAAATGCCACATGTCAATTCTATTTTAATTTTTCTATTTTCCAATTTCGAAATTTCACCAAAAATAACTCCTAGTTCCAAAAAATACCACTTGCTTGTATCGACGTCCACTATTTTTGATGAAGTCAAAACACCAAAATTCTAACTTCAAATTCTTCGAAATTAATTTATCCTAAAATATAATAGCAATATTTCATTGTGAAAAATTCCACTTACCTCAAATAAACCGTTCAATTATTATAAAGAAAAATTAAGTACTAATATTCTGAAATTTTGGTGGTTTGAATTTATGGGAAAAATAGTAGATGTTGATATGTGTTGTGGTATTTTTCAGAACTTGGAGGTATTTTTGGTGAAATTTCGAAGTTGAAAAATAGGAAAATTAAAATAGAATTGACACGTCACATTTTCTGATTGGTTGGAACACATCACACCGTCATGTGTCATCGCATGATTGGCTGGTATAATATCAATCATTTGATGAAGTCTTTGACGAGGTTCTATAATATTATTCCATGAGCTTGCTTCGTTTGAACCATTCATCTTATTCTAGATCAAATTTGAACTGTTGATAAAATCAAAGACTTTTGATTTGATATATGCCTTTGAATTGATAGTTGAGAATGCATCTAGGGCGTCCATCTTGAAGCTGCCATGTACCTTCCCACATTTGAATTCTATAAGTTTTTTTTTTCAAATATAAAGAATAATATTTCTCATGAGGTATTTTTTTGATTAAGAAAGAGTTGCACTACGCGTTCCTGCTGCATAAGTTTGGGAGTGAATGAGCTATTCTTGATCTTTCTGTCATGAGATTAGAATTGAAAGGGAGAGAGTGATCCATGGAAGGCCCATCGCTGTCATATTGTCAAGCCAAAGAGGAGAGAAAGCCTAGAATTGGAGTAGAGGTATCAAATAGACTGGACTAACCCGAGCATGACATAAGTATTGCCTGATTTAAAAAAGCTGTGGCACAACACTACTCTGGCTTGATTAAAAAACACCCAGTATGACATGAGTCTGACCTGATTAAAAAGGCCTAACAAACTGAGCTAACTTGTTTAAAGCCCATTTATTCAATTATATTTGGTTTAGATAACATTATTATATTATATTTTAAATTTAATTATATTTCTTTTCTTTAATAATACACTTTAAAATTACATGTTTTCTTTATAAATTAAATAATAATTTTGGTTTTCAATTTTTTAAACTCAAATAATCTAGTTTTTTCTAGTTCACTGGTTTCTTTTGCAACAAATGATGTATCTTATTAGTGTCTGTACCATATTTGAAAAATGGGCCAAATATGGTTTTATTTCTTAAATAAGATTATGTTAGACCCTAGCCCAACCTCTTTCTTTTAAAAACAACAAAAAGGGCTTTTTTGGAGTTGGGCCAGCAATGTGCAAAACCTTCTTAAAAGCCCATATTACGAAAAGCTCCTAGCTTTGGTCCATACTAAAGTTAAGAAAATAGGTAACCGTTACCCATTGACCCACGTGAAGGTCGAGAAATGGATTATTGCCATTAATAATGACTTGACGCTGTCTCTCTCAGCAAGAAAATAGGCTGGATAATGGACACGAGAACCAAAAAGAACCGTTTCCCTACTGGATTTCCAAATGCGAAAGGACACAAATCAAATGAGCATAATGCGAAAGGACACAAATCAAATGAGCATCCCTTGAGACCAGTAGTTTTATCCAAGATATCCTTTCCTCCTACCTACGGATCGGCTCACAAGGGCATATCAATAGCTGACTTTGGACAACATCCAAATATCCTCCTCCACATTTCATTATTAGGGATTCTTGCCTATAAATATAGAGGCTTTACAGCAGCAGAAGGGGACTCTCTCTCCAAAATCAGACGCAACATCTTGGAAACACTTGAACAAACTTCAAGATTTTTTCAAATAACCAATTTATTGTTCAGATAACCAGTTGACAACTTTTGCGTTTATCTTTTATTGCTATGCCATCTTCATGGTATGATTCTTGTTGAAACAACTAGTTTGAGTTTTTATAAGCATATTTATGTGTGAATTGGATAGAGAAATCTCCAATTTCTTATATATTGTAATTTATCTTTAAAAGCAGCTAAATGGAGAAATCTTTGGCTTTCGTTTCAACTTGTTATCATACTAGAGTTGGATTGAGAAATCTCCAACATCTGGAATTTTTTTCTTTCTGAAATTTACTTTAGTTGCTAAATACTTTTCATTTATCTGCTTCTTATATTCTCGCATAACAATTTATTTTCCCGCTTTTACATATTTGAGTTTCTCGTGATCTAGACCCAAAATAAGGGTCTTGGGTTAAGATAGAGCTTTATCAGTCTGAAAACAAGGGCTTGTTTGGGTTTGAAAAAGATTGAAATGAAATTATCAGAAATAAAAATTCAAAAAAGGCAATACATAAGTTGAGCTTGGCGTGGGCCATATTGGCCCATTTAGTGGTCCACATGAGCCCAGTCCTATATGAGCTAAGGCCACGAGACTTATTAATGTTTATAGATGGGCAAGCCCAACCCAACCCCTTCATTAAGTGGCCGACTCTAGACACGACCCGTTTGACACCTTTAGACACAATTTACTTTAAAAAAATTAATTAACTAATTGAATTATCCCTAAGTTTGTTCTTTAATGAGATGTTCTTAGTTTTGAGGGAAATAGCCTAAAATGCCACACATTTCATAATTTTAACTAAAAATACCACCCCTTTCTAATTTTTTTACAACTACCACCTATAAATATAAAATTATTGTCCACTTATTGTACCCTTATCAGTTTTTCAGAAATTGGCTTCTCTCTCTAACTCTCTTCGCTATATCTCTTCGGCCTGTCTCTCTCCCTCTTGTACCTCTCTCTCTTCGACGCAATCGTCTTTCTCCCTCAACGGTGGCTGTTCATCCAAGCGTAACTCTATCGTTGACGTCCACGAGGTACTGTTCATAAACCTTTTCTTTGAAATTTGGGATTTTTGTGAATTTGGTTTATGGTGTATGGATTTGTAAGAAATTGGTTTAGGGTTTTAGTGTTTACGGGTTGCTCAGAAATTGGGTTTGGGTTTATGGGTCTTTGTTGCAGAGGTAGATTTTTTTGTGCCCAGAAGATTGTGACTTTGATGAAAATTCGTAAATGGAAAAGGCAGCTGCCCCTGCGGCTTGGAACCCTCAATTCGGAGGTATTATGCCCTGAATTTTTACAAAAGAAGAATTGGAATTACCCTATAGAAGGCAAAACAAAAATATATAAGAGGAAAAAAGGAGAAAAGTTATCTAATTTCCCTTTTTTTAGTTGTAGTTTTTTTTTTCTCGGTCAATTTTTTTTTTTGGGGTTCAGGATGCAGGGTCGATCTAGTTGGTTTACATTGATGTAGTTCCAATATGTAAAGATGGAGTTTATATATATATATATATATATATATATATATGTACATGATATAGAGTCAATTTCAGACCTTGTCAATGGTATCAGCCTGTTAGGCATGTGGGAGATTCATTTTGTTTTCTTTCATTTTCTATAAATGATTCTGATTATTTACAACGTTGGACAGACTTCCCTACATCATTTTTGTTGTTGGTGTGGAGGAGGGGGACCCTATTTCGTTACAAGGTTTATTGATTGCATGCTTCCTTGTCCTGGAAGACCTCCTCAGTTCCGTTGAGCCGACAAACCTTATGAGGTTGAATGTGAAGTGTTACCTTGCATCTGCATGTTTCATCTTTTAACTTTCTTTTCATGTTTCACGCTGATGCTTGTAGTTATTTCTAGTTTTGCATACAGATTAGCAAATAGGTTATGCATTTATTGTTTAGTCATCTAATGATTTGATATCTAATATTTAGGCATGTGGGAATTTATAGATGTACCGATTATGCATACATATAGGTTTTGCGCTTGTATTAGGAAGTTAGATTCTTGTGGTTCCTCTTCAATGGCATGAATTTAAATTGTTGTGCTTCATGATTAGGGTATGAAGAACAACCATGTAGTAAGAAAGTTGGAGAAGCGTCAACAGATTTGCACCCTTGACCAACATATTGAAGAGCAATTTGGTGGTGGTTGTTTGTTGGCTTGTATTATAGCATGGGTTTGTCCGAGTGCTTAATGGTGTTTATCATGTTTGCATCTCATGCCTTAACTGCCTCAGTTCTCTCGGGCAGCTATCAGATTGTTTGAAAATAATTGTCCACTTTTAATTTGTTGAAGACTCACCTTGTTATATGTTCATTGCCTTACATGGCACATAAACTATTTCCATTTTGAAGTTGAACTAATTTGTACACCTTCATATATAAACATAGTTGCTCTTTATGGACGTATAACAGTTTACTTGTTTGAAACGACGTGTTCATTTCCACTGAATTCTACTCATTTTTGTATCCATTGTTGACATTTAGTCTCTGTGGTTTTCTTTGCAATTTATGTGATATAGGTATATTTCATTTCTTGCATTGGGAATCTGTTAGTTGACTTAGTGAAGCGTACAACTTTCTTAAGATTTCTCAAAGATACAAGCCAACAAACAACCACCACCAAATTGCTCTTCAATATGTTGGTCAAGGGTGCAAATCTGTTGACGCTTCTCCAACTTTCTTACTACATGGTTGTTCTTCAGACCCTAATCATGAAGCACAACAATTTAAATTCATGCCATTGAAGAGGAACCACAAGAATCTAACTTCCTAATACAAGCGCAAAACCTATATGCATGCATAATTGGTACATCTATAAATTCCCACATGCCTAAATATTAGATATCAAATCATTAGATGACTAAACAATAAATGCATAACCTATTTGCTAATCTGTATGCAAAACTAGAAATAACTACAAGCATCAGCGTGAAACATGAAAAGAAAGTTAAAAGATGAAACATGCAGATGCAAGGTAACACTTCACATTCAACCTCATAAGGTTTGTCGGCTCAACGGAACTGAGGAGGTCTTCCAGGACAAGGAAGCATGCAATCAATAAACCCTGTAACGAAATAGGGTCCCCCCCCTCCACACCAACAACAAAAATGATGTAGGGAAGTCTGTCTAACGTTGTAAATAATCAGAATCATTTATAGAAAATGAAAGAAAACAAAATGAATCTCCCACGTGCTTAACAGGCTAATACCATTGACAAGGTCTGAAATTGACTCTATGTCATGTACACACACACACACACACACACATATATATATATAAACTCCATCTTTACATATTGGAACTACATCAATGTAAACCAACTAGATCCGACCCTGAACCCCACCCCCCAAAAAAAAAAAAAAAAAAAAAAAAAAAAAAAAAAAAAGAGAGCGAAAAAAAACAACAACTAAAAAAAGGGAAATTAGATAACTTTTCTCCTTTTTTCCTCTTATATATTTTGTTTTGCCTTCTATAGGGTAATTCCAATTCTTCTTTTGTAAAAATTCAGGGCATAATACCTCCGAATTGAGGGTTCCAAGCCGCAGGGGCAGCTGCCTTTTCCATTTATGAACTTTCAACAAAGTCACAATCTTCTGGGCACAAAACAAATCTACCTCTGCAACAAAGACCCATAAACCCAAACCCAATTTCTGAGCAACCCCTAAACACTAAAACCCTAAACCAATTTCTTACAAATCCATACACCATAAACCAAATTCACAAAAACCCCAAATTTCAAAGAAAAGGTTTATGAACAGTACCTCGTGGATGTCAACGATGAAGTTACGCTTGGATGAACAACCACCGTTGAGGGAGAAAGACGATTGCGTCGAAGAGAGAGAGGTACATGAGGGAGAGAGACGGGCCGAAGAGATAGAGCGAAGAGAGTTAGAGAGAGAAGCTAATTTCTGAAAAACTGATATGGGTACAATAAGTCGACAATAATTTTATATTTATAGGTGGTAGTTGTAAAAAAATTAGAAAGGGGTGATATTTTTAGTTAAAATTATGAAATGAGTGGCATTTGCCTTAGACATGATGCACAGTAAAACCCTCCACAATCCTCCATCCATGAAAACTTGAAAAGCTAATTTCCAAAAGAGAAGAGGCTTGCGCAAGGATATGTGACATATGTGGCACCATCCCAACCATCCAACGGTTAAGATTGGGATTTCGGTATGGCAAGTGTAATGTCTCGCACTTTGAATAAACGGGCCAATGAAAACGTGACATGTGAAAAAACTGAGGACTTTGAATTAAATTTTGTGAAGCGGTGCTGCAATGTCTTGGCTTGATTAGCTGGTCTTCTACCTAAAAACCCAATTTCACAGTCGGTCCATCAGATCTTCATATATCATATCTTCTTTTGCTTTTGTTTTTATTTCATCGAACTCGTACGGACGGATATTCTGTTGGAACCCAAAAACCAGTTTTATTCGTTTGCTAATTATTTTATTATTATATATCTTTCTTAATTTTCGTTTTTTTTTTCGAAGTAAGAAAAAAAGAAGAAGAAACGTTTCGGATCTGAGATGGGTCTGGTTGATTTTATACGACAATGATGAAAGCAATCATTCTGTGGCTCTGAAAATTCGATTCTCTTTCGGGTTTCTTTGTTGTCTTTGCCTTTCGATTTAATTAATGTTTCAAATCTGACGCCATGAGGAAGAAGCTCGATACCCGTTTTCCTGCTGTAAGTCCCTTCTTTGTCTCACTCTTTTCGCTCTTTTTTTTAGGGGTTTTCTTTCGATTGAGTTTTAATTTGTTTGGTTGCTAGGAAAATGGGGAAAAGGAGAAACCTTTTTAGCTGTTTCTTTTTGCTTATCGTGCGTTTTCTTAGCTAGAGGAATAAAGCATGTTTCGTTGATTAGAATTATTAGGTTAAAGTTTCAATCTTTTGGGGATTTCTGAGATATTTGATCTGGGTTGGATTTCTTTAGACTGTATTTTCTTTTTATTTGCTGTGATTGTGATTTTAGGTAGAATTGGGATTTTTGTTTTGTTTTGGGTGATTTGGTTTGGTTTAGGGATTTTATTCTTTATCGATGATTTTGCCTCGTGTTAAAGTAAATAAATTGGTACTTAAATGATGGGAATTTTATGGGGATACACATGCTTCTTTGCTCATATGGTGTTGTGGTTTTGTATTTTGGTCAAGATGAGTGATAAGTGAATGACTTGTAAAGCCCCTAGGGTAAAATCTGATCTGGTTATCTTAAATATTATTTTCACATGAGTACTTGGATTATTTTTTAAGATTGTAAAATCATTTGAGAGTTTTATCTCATGTGTTGAAAGAAAAGGAAAAAAAGTTGAGTTTGCGCTTCCTCAGCTACTTAGTGATCCATATGCTACACTGGATTTCAGAGAATAGCTCTGTGAGGTGTTGACCTAGGTGTGTGAGAGTTGTGGACCTTATTTTTTGAAACTTTCAAAAAGAAAAATAGGAAAGAAGGAATTCAAGAAACACTTTTTTCTTGAAAATTTGAGTTATGCATTGATAATTCGTGATTGAAATTTACAATGCGCGACGTACAATTTGGTAGTTTATGGAGTGCTGTTGTGTGTTGTTTCGGTATTTTATAGTTTCTCTCGTTTGGATACGATTTTCTTTTGTTGTCAAACGCTGCCTCTCTCCCCTATAGATAATCCTTATGATCACAAAATTACTTTGTATCTTCAAAAACAAAATCTTTCTGCGTATGGTTATATCATATTTCTTTAGTTTGTCGTGTAGAAAATATTCTTTTTTTTCCCCAGGGTTTCTTATGGTTATCATATTTGCATCAAGTGTGGGAGTTTCCTATTTCGATTCCAAGTGGATTTCTTTGATAGCACTTGTCCTTTACCCCAAGAGAGGCTGTGTATGAATGCACTGATTTCTAGAGAATTCCTTGTCTTGTCCTTAAGTATGTTACTCCCTTGTGCCAGACAAGCACTAAGCAAAGATATATTTGCTTTGTGCTTCTGATTAGAAGAAATGATGTTTAGTTGTTTAACTGTAGCTGAGTTTTAAAGTTTTACATGTATCTCATCCCTTCTAACCACTGAGACGTTTAGTATAGCCTATTCTGATACAAAATTTTAATTTGGCAGGCTCGTATTAAAAAGATTATGCAAGCTGATGAGGATGTTGGGAAGATAGCATTAGCGGTGCCTGTTTTAGTTTGTGAGTACTTCTGACTTTCTTACGCTAGTAAGATAGTAGTATGGTAGGTTCTTTTATTTTATTTTTGTTGCTTATACTTCTGTTGTTGCATATTATGCAGCTAAAGCATTGGAGTTATTTTTGCAAGACCTTTGTGATCGTACCTATGAGATAACCCTCCAAAGAGGAGCTAAAACCATGAATGCAGTGCATCTGTAAGTGAAAGATTGAATTTTGTGCATTCATTCATTTATTTATTTTAGGGGATAAATAACAGAACAACTTTGTGTTTAAGCAAGTGCAACAATGGTGAATGAGTAGTCTATGAAATGTACAGTAGTTAAGTATATTGGCCAGATAATGGGCTTAGAGCTAAACAACATATACATGTGCAAAAGCACAAAAGTATAGAGAAACAACTGCTTCCCAATTTGCATAAATAAAGGGAAATGGTCTTATTTTAAAATTTTTTAGAATACCCAAAATGAAGTTTAAAAGTGCATTCCCTATCTCACTAGAAATATCCTAAATATAGGTTGCAAAACTTATTTCTAAGCATAAAAATTCTCAAGTAGTAGAGAAACACAAGAAGCGGGATTGACCCAGCTTAACTAACCTTGTGTTTGCTTATGTCATCAGTGCAACTGGATGATAGAGGAATAGATGTTCAATATTCTTAGCTGTTTCCTTGCTCATAATTGCCAAGAAGGCGATGTGCAAACATTAAGTCTCCTGTGTTGAATATTAGAACAAGTATTAATCCTTAAACAATTATTTAAGCAAATGCAAGGCAGTTTATCTTTCCAAATCATTTTGGATGGTTCATCAATCAACCAATTAGAACAGGATTTACACAAGAAAGTTCTGTAATTCTGGAAGAGTCAGTTACATCTTTTATGGTATTTTAAAAATGAAATATAATAAAGAAGAAAGTTCATCAATCAGCAATAGATTATACGCACTTATTGTTCCCCACAACTAAATGAAAATTATGAGAGAATGAATTGTATCCTTTTCAAATATCCTTCCAATGACTGTGGCTTGAACCTCTAACCACTAAGCTAGCATGCTACCCATTAGCATCCAGGACCTATTATGTTGGACAGTAACATGCCATAAGTCTATGCTGACCAGCTGAGCTGTTTTCTCTAGTTTGTTGTGTTAATCATCCAAATTTATGTTAAGCTTATACTATCAGATGAATCAAGACTTAAATGTAACTTCCACATACAAGTAATTTATTTGGGATAAGTAATTATTCTTTGACAGACTGAAGCACAGGAAGTATACTAGACTTTCTAGTTAACATATTCATTCAAATCTGTTGGTTACTGCATTACTTTTTTCAAAAAAATTGTTTGTCCCGAAGTCGAATATAAAATATCATGGGGTCCCTGTTACATGAGTCAAATCTAATTGGTCCAATTTGTGAATAGTAATACAAAAGTAGTATGCCTGGATGAGTAAGCAAAAGTGGATTGACCAAGTAATGTTTTGAAGTTGTATTTCATACGGAGCCTTTTTGGTCTTGAAGGAGAAGAAAAAATATGAAAGGATATGGACTGGCCATGTTGAAGCTCCTACTTATTAGTTGCCTTGTGCTATGTGTGTGAACTTCTAGAACATCAACTGTGTGCTAAATTACGTCTTTATACAGAGAAAACTTAATATCTTGGTTCATTGTTATCATTCTTCTTTTTCACTTTTGTGAGAACACATCTTTCTGGAATATCGACTGTCTACAGACGAGGACATATCTTTCTCATTTGTATTAAATTTATTAAATCTAATTTCTCTACCTTGATTGCAGAAAGCATTGTGTACAGAGCTATAATGTGTTTGATTTTCTGAGGGACATCGTCAGCAGGGTTCCTGACTATGGTCATGGTCATTCTGATGCAGCTGGCGAGGATCGAGCCATTTCAAAACGAAGGTATATTAGATGGTCTATTCTTGTTATTTCGTATTATCATAAATCCACGTTGTACAGTTATTTGAATCTATTCACTGATGTATTTATTCTGTCAGGAAACCACCAGGTGATGAATGCATTGACAGTGATGAAGAGTTGAAGAGGAGCAGATGGTAACTCTAATGGCACCCTACAATAAACCGTTATCTTTTGTTCTTAACATAAAAACAACTGCCATGCTCGTTATGTCTACTCTCAGTTATTGAGATCTCTGTGATTTTTTGTGTTCTTCGTTCTACTTCATTGCTGAAAGACCCTCAACCGGAGTGACATTTCTTTTGGCTTTTTAGGATGCTGAGGTGTTGGTCTGAAATATTTTTTGAATATATGTAAACAAGTTTGCATATGGACTCTCGGTTTGTTTTGTTTGTACTTGGGCTGAATTAGCTGATAACTAAATGCAAAATGCAAAGAGTTCCACTGATGTCAAAATCTTTTTTTACTTCTCCGCAGCTTGAGGTTAACCATGGCAGCAGTAGCGGCAGAGGAAGAGGTCGGGGTCGAGGACGAGGCCGTGGACGTGGGCGGGCCAGTGAAAGAGAGACCCTACACCATGAGACTGAATCTGAACCCTGCACATCTCTTCAGCACACCACCAAACCTAATCCAAACCCCGGAATGGTGGTGGATGACGCTTCTGAGTCAAAGGAGGAAATGAAGGAAAATGCTGTTATCCCTGATGAGGCTGATCCTGCAGTTCGAAATTTTGATCTGAATGCCGATGTAATTGAGAATGAGGACACAAAAGCTGCAGTGACAGCCGCAGTGACAGCCGCCCAAGCAGCGACAGCTGCCCAAGCTTCATCGACAGCTGCCCAAGCTGCAGCAACAGCATCCCAAGCTGCAGCAACAGCAGCCCCGACCTCGTCAGCTGGACCTACTTCTGAGATTAAACATGAAGAATATCCTGGGTGGTCTCTCTCTGATGTGGATAAAATGGCCATTGACCCTCTTCAACTTGCACATTTGAGTGGAAGGATAGACGAGGATGAGGAAGACTATGACGAAGAGGGCTAAATTCCTCTTGATGGCTTATCATCCCAAAGTAGGTTAGTGGGATCAAGATCAATTGGAAGCTGTTGAAGGAAAACTAAATAAAAGTATACAAAAGCCGGAATAGTGACCCAATTGGAGATGACATGGCCTGGCCTATGCACTTGTCCCAATGAAGTTGGAATTTCGTTTCCTGTGAAATGTTAGTATCATAGCATTTGCTAACATCCATTTCCAGAAGGTAGCTTTTCCTAACAATGGCAGAGACGATAGCCTCTGCAGTTTGACTCTTAGAAGTGTATGAAGAATATGGCACCCTTGGATAGCGGTGGATTGCCCTATGAGTGGTTGGCCTTTTTAATTTATTATGCTTTGTTATAGATTCTAGGACAAGTAGCTGTGTTGCTCGTTATCTTGTGGAAGGTAATAGTTCTGTTAGGTCTTCAATTAATCTTCTGACCAGTAAATTGGATTTCTATCTCTTTGCTCCCTTGCTCTAGCTCCCAAAAGAGTCCTACAATGGGTTTGCATGTGAGTTGCTAATGATTTGCTTAATTTCAATGAAAGTGGATGGTGATGGGACAACGGCTGCAATGGTGGCTGATTGAGTGGGAATTCTTCCTTGCGCAAAACTTCTGCAGCCTCAAAGCATTGCTTGGTAAATTCATATGAAGTTTCTAACAGGTTCCTTCTCAAATGGGACACAAACCAACTGCAAAGTTCATTAAAACCATTTTTGTTTGGTTTTATACTTGAAAGGAAAAAAAAACTGGTAGTGTAAAAAATAATCAGAAACTAATATCTTCTCTACAGCCAAAACTTCGTAAAAAACAAACGGCATACAGAACAGTAGCACACCATACCGCAGATTACACTTCAATTTATAGGAGGAAGAACCAAAAACTGTTGACAACTAAACAAATCATGAAAGAAAGATATTACAAGAAGGATATTCGTCCTCACAAAAAGGAAACAGCCATTATTGCCCTTACACGGTTGAAATGTTAGACAGCATGCCTTCCCTTGTACATAACTTGGGCTACATTATTTCGTCAGCAGTTTGAATTAAGCTTTTTGACTCTGTAGCATCATTGTTCGATTGTGTTGATGACGATGTTGTCTCTGAATTCTCTTCATCATTCACCACTGGTTTGTCTTGTGGATAGAGGAAAGGCTTTGGAGACATTTGAAGGGATTCGATTTCTCCTTCAAGCATCTCAACTACTTTGCCCATCGAATTAGGACGCTCGCTAGGCTTCATTTGTATACACCACAAAGCCACTATAAGCATCTTCTTTGTTATTTTCATTTCCTCCTCAGTGGCATCTTCCATGTCTATGTCCTTTCCTTCATTGAATTGGTCATAAACCCATGAAGGAAAGTATATTTGACTTGAATGAGCTGCAACTGCATTCAGATTCTTTCTTTTGCCTGCTATTTCCATCAACAACATTCCGAAACTATAGATGTCAGCTTTGCTTGACACACCCCCTATATTTTTGTAAAACAATTCTGGGGCTATGTATCCAATGGTTCCTCTTGCTGCTGTCAAAGTTAAACTGCTCTCATCTAATGGACATAATCTTGCAAGCCCAAAGTCAGAAATCTTTGGAACAAAATCCTCGTTAAGAAGAATGTTGTGAGGCTTGATGTCAAAATGAAAAATTTGCATCTCACATCCTTGATGAAGATAGTCAATACCGCGAGCAACTCCAAGTGAAATTTCAAATGATTTCTTGTAATTTAAGGATGAGGGTCCTTCTTTATGAAAGATGTGTTTATCAAGAGATCCATTTGTCATGAACTTGTACACAAGAGCCCGCTTTGATCCCTCAACACAATAGCCAATTAGTTGCACCACATGTACATGATGAATCCTTCCAATGGTAGCAACTTCATTGATAAAATCTTGCCCATTTGTGTTGGACTTACCCAGCATCTTAATTGCTACAAGGTGACCGCTTCGGAGCTTCCCTTTGTATACAGAACCATAACCTCCTTCACCCAATTTTTCCTTAAAACCTTTGGTCATTTTCCTGATATCCGAGTAGGAGTACCTTATTGGCATGAGGTTGTTGTGACTTTGTAAGAATTCTTCAATGAGTCCATACATTGATAAGTGCCTCCTCTTGAATTTGTAGATTAAAAGCACAATGAGACACAGAGCCCCAAGTATAGCTCTTATTCCAAGTGCGGATGCTGTAAAGGAAGTGTCTGAATGAATCATGGAAATACTTTTTGGTGCTACAACCACAATGTATGGAATTGAAATTGGGCTCTATAGATGCTACTAGAGACCAACTGTTTCACAGAAGTGAATTTTCTTTCCTGGAAAGAGTAAGTTTTATTCTCTCACATGAAACAGTATAATCATTCTTTTTGCTGTGGATAATCATGCTTCTAGGTATGCAAAAGAAAGAACAAAAGAAATTGAGATGAAACTCACCAATGTAAATAAGGATCGAAGACAAAACTGCAAGAAACAGAACAGAAAACTAATAGTTATAATAGCAAATACAGCTTAGACAGGGAGTTGATTGAATCGTTTTTGAAAGGACCACTGAAGAAATTGAAAGCAATACAAGATTGAGAGTCCTCACCTATTAGATATTTCATGATGCCTGCATCACCAAAGTCACAGTTTTCATCAACTTTGAACTTTAGAATCTTGACATGTTCAAAACAGAATATGCCTACAGTTATGGTACCAGAAAACAAATGAAGAGATCTTTGATATACTTACCACAATTGGATTTCGAGTTTCCCCAGTAGCAATCAGAAAAGCAATTAACTTTGTTGGTATCACTGTCGATGTAGCAAGTAAACTGGCTTAGGTCCCTAATGCTGTAGCTCTTCTGCACCCATGTAAGTTCAAAGCCATAGATCATCTCATTGTGGATGTCTATGTAGGAAATGTTCATGTCGTTTGTACGCAGTGATGATGTCATAAACATAAGCTCTATGCGACAAAACTCCCTAAAATCTGAAGCTTTTATTCGTCCAACACTAACATATGAATGCCTATTGGAATTGGAACTACTCATAGAACCAATGCAAGTAGCAGTATCCACATAGAGAGTTGAATTCACCAGGGTTTCACAGGTCAAAAATATTATAGGCTTTGACAGTTCAAAATTGTCATGAAAAAGGTCCCTCCATGTACCTCTCAATTGAGAAACCAGATACGGATCCCCATCACTGAAGTTATACATGGACAAGGAATAATGGGGAATTGAAGAGCAGTTATCCTTATGAAGATTGGCATCCACAACTCGGATTGTGTAGTTACTATAATTGATTGCCTGTACATAATATTTTCCAGCATACAAGTATAATACTGTTAGATTGTTCTCACAAGACAACTCATACCTTGAGTCACCGCACTTCTCTGGATCATGTTTTAGTCGGAAAGGGTAGCTTATGTTACGTATTTCGCCACACACCGAAGGTTCACAATGTTTATGATGATCATCCCTGGCATTGCAACCTACACAGCATAAGCCAGGAACTAGGAGAAGGACTATGAAGAATTGTGTTGGAGAAGCTACTCTTCCTGTAGCCATGGGGAGAGAGAGAGAGAGAGAGAGATGGTGGGTCAATTTCATTTGGATAGCCTATATATCAATTAAAGGGCGCTGCTGACCCTCCTGCTCTTCAATTTCAAGCATTCTAACGCTGTTTCTTGTTGAAGCAGTCAAAGAGAAAAACATCAGAAGAGATTCTTACATTAGGTGATTGTGCTGTTGTTGGAAGTCAAAGAAATAAACAGTTATTGCTAAGTCAAGTATGGAGGCTGAACTCATTGATTTGACTCCAGCTAGTGAAATGGAAATCGGTTGAGAGATTTATTGTATGAAATCCCACTTTGGGAGAAACCAACACCACCTACTTTGATTAATTGTGAATAACAGTTAGGGAAATTCTATATGAACCCCATTATTTGCTATTTAAACCCCATAATTTTTTACACCCCACTAAATTTTAATAAAATTTCAAATTACTCATTATACCCTTTTTTTTCCTTCCTAAATTGCCCTCATGAATCTCATTCCCTAACTCACTGTGTAAACCCCATCCCATATCATACACCACCCATCGAAAACCCCCTTCCCTTTCAGACAATTTGATATCAAGCCCCACCCCATCGAAAATTCCCTACTCTTGCAGACATACCCCATCGCACACCCCATCAGATTTACAACAAGCTCCATCGCACACCCCATCCCCTTTGAAACAGAGCCATCGCACAACCCATCTCTGCAAACCCGAACCCATCTCTGAAACAGAGCCATCACACCCCACAACCAACCCCAAACGCCTCACCCCGTTGCAAACCACCATCTCCTCAGCCATCTCAAGCCTCCATCACCAATCTGTCAAGTTTTCACAAATCCTTCGAAGAGCCAAGGTTTGATTTCACTTTTGATTTTTATATTTACGTTTCTAAGTGTTGATTAAGCCTACGTTTGATTTCACTTTTGAAAAGCCAAAGTCTGATTTTAATTTTTGATTTCAACATTGTGGGTGTATGGTTCGAACCTGGTTTTACGAAACTGGATTTTAGTTTCGGTGGATTACCACCGAAATGGTTACATTGCTTTAGTGGTAGTCCACCAAATTTGAACCTGATCTATACTAAAATCAATTTTACTTTCGGTGGGGGTTACCACCGAAATCGTTACCTTGTTTCGGTGTTAGTCCACCAAATTTGTTTATATTTTTCCAGGAGATTCCCACCGAATGTATTTCGGTTTTTCAGTGGTACTCCACCGAATATGTGTTCTTTTTTCAGTGATAGTCCACCGAATTTGTTTATGTTTTTCAGTGATCATCTACCGAATACGTTATTGAGTGTGTATTTAATATTGTTTGTTTTTAGATATGAAGAGGACTCGCAGAGGTACTACTGAGCCTTCATCATCTCGACCTAATAGACAGCGTCCCATGGCCTCAACGAGGAGACAAAGAGCGGCTCCCCAAGATCACTTTGAGGATACTATTGAGATTGAAGATGTAGCTCCTACTCATGATAGTAATATACTGAACATGATAGTAATTATTTTCAAAGCACAGCAGAAGCAACTTTTTTCAAAAGTGACTGCAATCCCAAACTGGGCCTAAATGTGTAATAGCTAGTTTTATTTCTATTTTTAGAAACCTACACAGCTATTATTCTTATCCCATTTAGATTGTATTGTGTCATCCGATCTTTCTCCAAGTGGAAAGATCGTAGTCTCCTATGGTCTGTATGGCTGGAGATGAGTCCTTGCTATCTAAAAAATAGGATCTGAATTTTGACTGAGAAAAGGAATATAGTCATGTAATTCCTCTGTGTTTTCAATAGTGAAATATACTGAACATTCAAAATCCTCTGTTTTCTATACTTCTTTCTCTGTGTATATTTCTCCTAAAGGTTTTAGCCTTTTGTTTTTCAACCTAAAATACAAAGTTTGATACCGATTCAACATGGTATCAGAGCTCTGGGTCTGATTCTAGAGAGGGGCATAAGCTGTGAGAGAGGGCTTTCCTGAAAAAATCCCCAAAAGGGATAAAGGTGGTTCTATTTATTGGTTGGTTCACTGATACTCACTTAGAAAATGGTGGGATCAGGTTCTTCAGGTGGAGATTTACGAACTCCACAATTTGATGGTGCAAACTACGATTTTTGGGCTGTCAAAATGGAGACTATCCTCATAGCACATGATCTATGGGATGTAGTAGAGGTCGGAGTACAACCTCAGCCGATTCTCGAGGAGGAAGAAGGCTCTGGAGGTGAAGGAAGTGAGGCTGAGCAAGTTCCAGTGGAAGCACCCACCATCTCCAGAGAAGACAAAATCAAAAATGCCAAGGCACTGAGTCTTATTCAAGGAGCATTAACTGATGAGCTCTTCCCTAGCATCAGAAATGAAAAGACTGCAAAACACTATGCCAAAAAAGACCTTTAGCAACGGATAAAATTCGTTGCCTATTACCTATAAATACCGTGGTAGTCAATGCGTAAATGATTTCCATGTGCCAAAAAAAACGTTGACTTCTGATGTCTAAACCTAAAACAACATCAATGGCTTTAAAATGGAGGAGGCTAAAGAGATATTACAGCATCAGTGATATCACCTATACTGATGCATATTATCAATTACAACATCGTAGAAACAAATAGTGCTGTTGTGAATTATGTTATACGTCATCGCTTTTTCTATTTTGCGGACATGAAAAGCCTCCAATTGCCCTGGTTGTTATGTAAATGCTGATGCTACTTCTAATTTTAGGCATCAGTGATCATAGATGTATGGTGGTTGTTTTAATATTTTAACTTCAGTTATTTTTGCAAAATTGAAGTTGTTATAAACAATAGGCATCACTTATGTAAGGAAAGTGTAGGCATTTTGCATGTTCCACTTCACACTTTACTTGGTTACTATCCTAGAATAATAAAAAAAGGCATCATTTCCAAATCACGTTGTGTTGCCATTGCTCATAAAAAACATAAATAAATAGTAATTTAAATATATCCATACTTGTCTCTATATATAAGCAAAATACTTGAAAGATCCATACTTATCACATCCAAATCACAATTTTTCCAACCTGACACCACAAATTATCCATACTTGTCTACATTTACGCAAAATACTAGCTAGAAAGACATGAAAAATGAAGGAGGAATGTTTAGTTCAATCAAAAGGCCATTATAGGACATGAGTTGCCAATTCTTCTCGCACCTCATCCAATTCCATTTGGGTGTACGTGTCCTTTCGTCTAGCTCTATGTCATTAACAAGTGCTTTGAACAATGATATCTCCATCACACCTGTGTCAATATACAAACAAGTAAAAATAGTCTCTTTGCAGAACGAAAGGAATAGAGACAAAGTCTTAAGAAGTAATGGAAAAGCAAACACAGAATATATTTCAAAATAATAACGACCATATTGCATACGCACAATAACAATAACTGATTTCCTAAGAAGTTACATTCAAATGAGTTGAACTTTCTAAAAATTGTAATCAACTAAATTGGACTAGTACCAGAAAAGTCCATCTTAATGAAGAGGGTGAACTCGAACAGATTTATAATTCAAATCTAGGCCAACTGACAGATATTCTACCTGCATATATATACAATATGTAGATTTTTTCTTTCTTTCTGTAACTACTTTAAAGGCTTATCCAACGATATTTGAAACCAGCATTCTATTGGCCACCAAAGAAAGTTCCTCCCATGAAGGTTTCAACAAAATGAAATATTCTCCTTAACAAAAATACGTAATTATGTCTTAAAATTCAGTGAAGGAAACTAATTACCATGATATATTCAACCCCTAGTTCAAGCTGGTCAAACTGCACAGAACACCTACTACGGTCGACGGTTAGTACAATTCCATTGTGGATCTCTCTTGCCCTGGGATGAAAAGCAATGACATGCTGTCCAATTGATAAAGGCCGAGCTAAGTCAGTCAGAAGTCCGTCCCTTGTACCAGCATTAAGTTCAGCATAATGCGTTCTAACAGATTCCCGGTACTGATTAAGCTTCTCTTTTTCTTCCTTCAAGAACTGTTCAGAAAATCTCTGTGGTCTGCCAAGGGAGCTGCATCAACAAGTACCAACAACAAAATTTGCAGAGATTATCAATCTGAAAGGCAAGTCAAAACTGGCCAAACAAAAAGTTCCAGTGAAAGAAGCAGATCAGGGACATCTACCTCCTTATTACACCCCATTCAACACGAGTTAATCTTGGAACATGACCCAATCCAACATGATCCAAGTATTCCACAAACTCCCTTTTAGCAAACCATGGGTAATCAATTGCACTGTAAAACCATTCAAAAGCACACCATCTCCGCACTTGATACCGAGATAAGAAATTAGAAAGCTTTTCCTGTAAATGTAGATGTACATATATATAAAACATAATCAAATATTCAAACAATTCAGATGGCAATATAAATGATGACACGTTTACCTTAATTTAGTTCTCTGTTACGAAATGAAGGAACCAGTTTATCAGGTTGGTCATCTAAAATACTCTCAGGAGACTTTGTATCCTTCTGTATTGATGATTTCTGCATGTCCATCTCCCATTTACCCCTGTTTTTTGTAGGTAAGTTGGCCGGGTTTGCAGATGGAACTTGTACAGTTGATAAACCTGAATTGTTTTCTTCCCTTTTACGATCAGTAGTAGAAGATGCATTCCGTAGAGTCTTCTTCACCAATTTCCCTTGCTTTGTGTGCGTCGTATAATGTGAAGATCATTTACCTTTACTTGCGGACTTCTTCCACCTCAACTGTGGCCTGAAACCAATTATAAATACCAAAAGTCAAAAGTGACTGTAGGCACATGAAAATTATAAAGAAAACCAATTGTGATTTGTGACTACTATAAGAAATGACATGAAACTTTTGAATAATTTCGATCTAAAGACTGCTGAACTTCCAAAATAGCAACATATAAAGAATGTTTCACCATCTGCTCTGTACAAAAAACATTTTTTAAAAGATCAAAAGAATGTGCCATTACCCTCTGAAGGTAAGTACGCTAAGCCTTATTTCTTCGTAGCAAAAAAAGCAAAAAGGAAAAAGAAAAAAAGGGACCACCTTCTAGACTTATAATTTAAAACGTCCAAACTTTTTTAAAACCACCACAGAGTCATCTGTAAAGTGAAAACACTGTGAAAAAGTTGGGGTTAAAGAACCCCATACCTCAATCTTTTCATTGTCACTCACATAGCAGTAAGTTTGAGCTTCATTATATATCTGCAAATAAATAACGTCATACATGGTCATCAATTCCTGCCATAGCCAGACAGACCATATGGGGTAACACAAGTAAAGCAAAACTATGGGAATTTGTAGGAAAAGTGTTATCTGTCCTTACCTTAGATGACAATGACTTCTGTTTTCCTTTTTGCAGCCCACTATTAGACTGATGAACTCCCTTCCCGAGTTTGCCCAGTTTAGATGTTTTAAAAGCAGCATGTTCAACCCCAGGAATTGGACGACTCCCTTTCAGTTTAGACTTGTTAGCAATATTGAAATTGTCTTCCTTGACATGTGCAGATGACTCTAAAAACAGAACCAACAAGAAATCAAAGGTTGAGTCAAATACATCAGTTAGCAGTTAAAGAGGATCTATAAAGTAAACCATAATACCGTTAACATCACCCCATGTTTAACTGATTTGCAATCCTCAAGAGACAAAATACATATTGCAGGAACAAATTGACACAAAAGACCACTAGAACTATTGATAAGCACTGAACAGTACAGCTAAAAAAAGACAAACACAGCTTTATTCAAGCATGCAAAATGTAATTCAAGTTAAAATCTTCATGACATATACAGAGGCTTTTTTTACTTTTGTATAGTTTCCCTCTTCTTCTACAATTACATATATAGTAGTTAGAATGTAAAACATAACAAGCATAAAACAAAAGAAGTTTACCACTTTACCAAATTTCATCGCATCAAATATATTCACATTCTCAGTGCATGTTTTTTTATGATTAGTTTGTATTCTAGAAGCAAACAGAAACCTCAGTGAATAAATCAGTCAAAATACTATCTCAGAAGAAATTCACTAGAAATTGAAATTTATGAGAATAACACAGGAGATGCAATCAAACCATAAAACTCCTGGACAGATTGGACTATTGTGTTTCTGCCTAATTGGAACCATCAACAATTTTAGCAACAATCAAAGGTTCAAACAATCTATTTGAAACAGCTTTCCCATTAACATAATAAGCTGTTACTGCTGAGCATTTTCTCAAGAGAACAATTTGGGGTCACATTACCTATATAGCCATCAACAGTACCTATATACTCATCTTTCAGACCAAAAAATTAAAACATAATAATTAAAAAAGTTATAAATGCAAAAGAGACGGGAAAACATGTTAAATCAGGTTACCTGCCAATCTCAATTGCATAATCACCACGGATGGTTCCAGGGGCAGATTCTGCTGGGTTGGTGTGGCACCAATAATCTTTCGACCAGTTAGGATAACATTCTTACCCTCCCAAATCATAGCAACAACGGGATCAGAAATAATATAATCAACCAATCCACTGAAAAGGGCTTTGCAGACAACAAGTCCTTGTTGGCGAGTCCATACTTAGTTAGGATTTTGGTTCCTTATTTCATTAGAATTTTGGTTACTAACCAATTATTATTTGGGTGATTTTATAGGCACCCCATTATTTGCTCTTTACACCCCATACTAATTTTAAATATGAATAACCTGTTTTACCCTTGTACATAATTACCGTTAAGGACAAAAAAAATTTAAAATTAAAATTAAAATTGCTTACTACACCCCACATATGTTCCTGCGACCCTAGTTTGACTTTTTTGTCAAACTATCTTTACACCCCATACTAATTTTAAATATGAATAACCTATTTTACCCTTGTACATAATTACCATTAAGGACAAAAAAAATTTAAAATTTAAATTAAAATTGCTTACTACACCCCACATATGTTCCTGCGACCCTAGTTTGACTTTTTTGTCAAACTATCATGTTCCTAAACCGTAAACCCTAGATCTATACGTTTATGCTGGTGAAAAAATATCTTGTATTTATTCATGAAGGGTGAGATTGAAGTTAGAGAGGCTTCGAATGAGGTACGAGTTTATTTTTTGGCGTTTTGCAAGTTTAGTATTTCATAACGGTCGTTGGTTGTGTTCAGCACATCAGTACCGAACACGACAGGTAAATTCGGTGGGATGCCACCGAAACGTTGTACCGTTTTCGGTTGGCTTTGACTGGTCAATAACTTAATATTCGGTGGAGATCCACCGTAAGATGGAACGTAGTTCAGTGGTTTACTACCGAACTTTTACCTGCGTTTCAGTGGCATCCAACCGAAATTTATTTATTTTTTCAGTAACTTATTGCCGACCACAAATTTAATCCAAGCTATTTTGATCTTACTCCCATTGAAGGAACAAAAACAAGGTGACGCCCCTACTGAAGGCAACAATGTGGGAACAAAATGTGTAATGGACTATAGTGATCAATTCACAACTTATTCGGTAATTATTTGTCTGAAATTCTTTTTAGTATCATTAACGTGGCATTAATGTTTCAAATGTTATGTTTAAATAATATGAGTTTTATGTGTAGATATTCAATGGTAGAGATGCATTACTTCGATGGGCTTGTGAACAAGGAAAATTGAATAATATTGTCATTGTAATTAAAAGGTCTGATTATGGAGGTGAGGTGATGCAGGAGCATCTATTAGACTTCCTAATCTAAGTGGGCATAAGCCAATAAGGCTAAGTTTTAGTTATATTAAATTAATAGGTTATTTTATTACTTGTTTTCCTATTCTTACTAGGATTTGGTTTAATTTCCTGTTTAGGTTTTAATTTCCTTTGTCAATTAGGGTTTCTTATTAAACTAGGAACGGGAATGCTTGG
The DNA here is from genome assembly GCA_903112645.1 of Prunus armeniaca. NCBI lineage: Eukaryota > Viridiplantae > Streptophyta > Magnoliopsida > Rosales > Rosaceae > Prunus > Prunus armeniaca. The sequence goes on from CAEKDK010000002.1 coordinate 6,016,793, forward strand.
CTGGTGTATTTTAGTATAAATAGGCTATTTAGAGACTTTTGTATTTAGTTTTGTTGATAAATATAATTTCAGACGTTAGTCTATAGAGTTTTTGTTGGGATTTTGCCCTAGAACTCAATTATCTTCGTTCCAACTTCGATTCTACTGCTTTATCCTTCTATTCTCTGTATTTTGGGTATGTTTGGGTCGCTGGACAGTAGCTTATAGCCGCTGCCCTGCATCAAATTGGTATCAGAGCCTGGTTAATCCTTGCTCCACACCATGGTTGGACGTGCTAGAGGTCGTGGACGAGGGAACCAAGCCGAACACACAGAGATGGCTGAGATGCGGCGTATGATGGAAGACTTGTCGAGAGCGGTGCAAGCCCTCTAACGACAGGAACGCGCGGATGCCTATATGGAGATTCCGGAACGCAACTGCGGACCCTTACACATATCGGAAGGTGGTGGTGAGGATGAATATGAAGACGAAACGGACGTCGACAACCTTTTTCATGAAGCTGGAAACCATGGTGGTGGTCATCGAGGTGGATTGGAAGAGCGGTTGGTTCGTGCGTTGGATTTGAATGGTGGAGGAATTAAAATTGAAGTTGTTGATTTCTATGGAAAGATGCATGTTGAAGATTATTTGGATTGGGAGGCAAGTCTAGAGAATTATTTTGAATGGAAGCCTATGGCAGAAGATCGCAAGGTGTTGTTTGTAAAGCTTAAATTGAAGAGTACCGCGCTTCAATGGTGGAAGAGAGTTGAAGAGCAGCGTGCTCGGCAGGGGAAGCAGAAGATCAACACATGGGATCGTATGAAATCCAAGTTACGAAAGCAGTTTTTACCTGCTGATTATACCATGGAGTTATATGAGCAGTTTCATAACTTAAAGCAACGAGACATGTCTGTTGAAGAATATACATCAGAGTTTAATAATCTCTCAATTCGAGTTGGTTTGAATGAGACTAATGAACAGATGACATCTCGTTATCTTTCTGGTTTGAATCAGACAATTCGAGATGAGATGGGGGTGGTTCGTTTGTTCAACCTTGAAGATGCTAGACAATATGCTTTAATGGCAGAGCGAAGACTATCGCGTCGTGGTGGAAAGAGAGCAGTTTCCAGCCACCCAAACACGGGTTCGCAAAGCGATGAAGAAGCCAATCCAAGTACCCGAATAGGTGGTAGGAACTCGAGTGCTAATAAGAGTGAAAAGGGGAAGGAAACAACACAATTTCATCCTCCAAACGACGCTAATGTCAAGAATTCCAAGGCTGGAAGTACTTCACAAGCTCGATGTTTCAATTGCGGAGAGGCGGGGCATAAATCTTACGCTTGTCCACAAAGAAGAATAAATTTGGTAGGTGATAAGATCAACTTTCCAGAGCCATCGTATGATGTTTATGGCAACGAAGAGGAAGTTATTGATCTCTTACCAGTTGAAGGAGAATGTTTGTTGGTAAGACGAGTGATGACAACTCCCAAAGTTGAGGAAGAGGATTGGCGTCGACATAATATATTCCGAACACGAGTCCTTTGTGAGGAAAAGGTGTGCAACGTGATTTTTGATGGAGGAAGTAGTGAAAACATTATTTCAAAGGAGGCGGTAGAAAAATTGAAGTTACCAATTGAGAAGCATCCTAATCCCTACAAGGCTGCATGGTTTCGAAAGGGAAGCGAAGTTCCAATCACTTCAAGGTGTTTGGTTAAATTTACTATTGGTAATACCATTGAGGATGAAGCTTGGTGTGATGTTGTTCCCACAGATGCATGTCATATCTTATTGGGAAGACCATGGTTGTTTGACAAAGACATGATTCATTCTACTAAAGCTAACACCTATTCATTCTATAAGGATGGGAGAAAGTGGACTTTGCAGTCGCTTGAAGAAGGACTCTGCCATGAGTTTGACATTGAGAGCAAGAAGGTGGCGTCTGTGTATCCACTTGTTACTAAGAAGGATGTTGAGGGAGCTTCGAATAAATTAGAAGATGACAATATCCTAAATTTAGAAAACCCTCCCGTGTTTGACTATTGTTTGGAAGAAGATTGTGAAGTTTGTTTGGGAATTGAGAAAGCTTTTGACAAGGTATTTGATGAGAGTAAACAAGCTGAATCTAGTGTAATCTTGAAGGCAGTGAATCACGAAGAAGCTGGGTTTGAACTTTTGAAGTAACACAATCAACCCACATTTGAAGGAAAGGAGATTCAAGAAATTCTTGGGGGAATTGTTGGAGATGAGATGAATTCCTTCAAAGGTGATACTTATGAGTATGCTGATTTTCTTGGGGTTGATTCTTTTAATTTGCAAACTACCAAGAACGTCATTGACCTTGTTAGACTATGGGTTTTTGGCGTGAAGAGTTTTTGGACTGAGAGTTTGGCTGCAGAAGATATCTGGTACTGTTCCAGAAGGATCAAATATTCTAAATATCTATTTCTTTGGTGTGGGAAGGTTCAATATCAAGGCCAAAGTTCTATGGACAACTTATCTAAGAGGAGGTTATGTCTAGGCGGTTTTCACCAAACGATTGAAATTCGAGGAAGAATTCTTCCCAACCCGGTGGAGTTGATGCAGGAGCATCTATTAGACTTCCTAATCTAAGTGGGCATCAGCCAATAAGGCTAAGTTTTAGTTATATTAAATTAATAGGTTATTTTATTACTTGTTTTCCTATTCTTACTAGGATTTGGTTTAATTTCCTGTTTAGGTTTTAATTTCCTTTGTCAATTAGGGTTTCTTATTAAACTAGGAACGGGAATGCTTGGCTGGTGTATTTTAGTATAAATAGGCTATTTAGAGACTTTTGTATTTAGTTTTGTTGATAAATATAATTTCAGACGTTAGTCTATAGAGTTTCTGTTGGGATTTTGCCCTAGAACTCAATTATCTTCGTTCCAACTTCGATTCTACTGCTTTATCCTTCTATTCTCTGTATTTTGGGTATGTTTGGGTCGCTGGACAGCAGCTTATAGCCACTACCCTGCATCATGAGGGCAAGAGGAGACCTCGTGTAATACTTGCTTGTGAGAGGAACCGTAACTATAAGTCTTGCAAGTCTAGTGAGACAACTGATATAAGGTCGGATGCAAATAGTGATATGAAAAAATGTGCTAGGGACATTGGTACCAAGAAATGTGGATGCCCATTCTTGTTAAAAGGTGTCAATATTGGTGATGGGGATGATTGGAAGTTGGGGGTGGTTTGTGGCGTACACACACGCTTGGTACCTCGAGTACAAATGTGTTACATTGCATGTGTCACTTTGTTCATGCCACATTTTAGAAACTGGTGGAATAGGATGATCTGGAGACAAATGAACCTACAAAACAAGAATTCATTCATATACGCATAGCATATAAAATTAACCAATGCATAAACAAATAAATTCATACCTGGACATAGTGATCATCGTCAACAAAACCAATGGCAATCTCACGTAGCTTGGTTTCGCTTGATTGAACTGAGAAAGGAAGAAATGTAAGGCATTGACGCATGCTTAGAAGGATTAAAACCACATTATAACATGTGGCAATAATATGCCCCATATCAGGCATGGTCATCCAACAAAAGAATGGTGCAAATCCATCACCAAAATAATTTAGCGCTCGCTCAATCTCGTTGTACCGTTTATGTTCCCGAATACACTTCTTAAAAACAGAAGACATATCATGTAGTTGCTGCAACAAATCCTTGCGTACCCTACGCCATTCATTATGACCAAATCCCATTGCTATAGCTATGGTTCTATATCCACACTTACCACCGAAAGAAATTCGGTGGGAGTCCCCTGAAAAATAGAAACAGATTCGGTGGACTACCACGGAAAAAAGGTAACAATTTCGGTGGTAGGCCACCGAAAGTAAAATAAATTTTCGTACAACTCAGGTTCAAATTCGGTGGACTACCACTGAAGCAATGTAACCATTTTGGTGGTAATCCACTGAAACTAGAATCCAGTTTCATAAAACTAGGTTCGAACTACCCACAACGTTGAAATCAAAATCAAAATCAAAATCAGACTCTGGCTTTTCAAAAGTGAAATCAAACGTAGGCTTAATCAACACTTAGAAATGTAAATATAGAAATCAAATTTGAAATCAAGCCTTGAATAAGGATTTGTGAAAACTTGACCTTCAATGGCTTTCGGGTTTGCAGAGATGGAGATGGGTGTGATGGCAACAGAGATGGGTTCGGGTTTGCTGGGTTGTGCAATGGGGTTCGGTGGTGAGCAAAGATGGTTCTGTGATGGCAAAGGGATGGGTTCTTCGATGGTTCTGTAATGGAGGCAATGACAAAGGGATGGCTTCTTCGATGGTTCTGCGATGAAGGTTGTTGTAAATCTGATGGGGTGTGCGATGGGGTGTGTCTGCAAGAGGAGAGAATTTTCGATGGGGTGTGGCTGGATATCAGATAGGGTGGGGTTTGATTTCAGATGGGGTTTGTCTGAAAGGGAAGGGGGTTTTTGGTGGGTGGTTAGGGAATGGGGTTCATGAGGGCAATTTAGGGAAAAAAAAGGGGTTTAATGAGTAATTTGAAATTTTATTAAAAGTTAGTGGGGTGTAAAAAATTATGGGGTGTAAAGAGCAATTTATGGGGTTCATATAGAATTTCCCTTATTATTTAGTCCTATTGTAATAGAGATTTACTTCATATTGTAATTTAGATATATTTCTTATTTTATTTAGGGTTAACACATCTTTGTACTTGTATAAATACCTATATAGGAGAAGAATAATAAGATGAGCGTATCTTAGCATAACTGAATATTTGCCATACTTTGTTTGACATGGTATAAGAGCCTAGGTTTTCTTGTGACCTGTGTTTGCGGTCTCCTTGAGAGTCGTTGGTAATCCTTGAGATCCTCTGACAAATTGAGAGTCGTTGGCGTTCCTCATTCCTAGCCCATCATGGGTCTTCACCTTGCTGTAAATCCCCGTTTCTCCTTTCCTTAATAATCAACATATATTTCTTCTGCCTTAGCCATAGCCGCACCTTTTTACAATTTTATCCTTGTCTCTATCCTTATCGTGTTTATGTTGAGTCATTACCTTTCTTTTTCTCTACCTATGCCTGCTGCTGCCTTTTTCTCTTACTTTTCATCTCTCTATGAGCTTGCTTTCTGTTAAAATCAGATTGAGCCTATGTTAGTTACAGTCTCTTGCGCTCACAGCTGAGCCTCTCTTTTAAATGTATACCATATGGGCAACACGCCCTTGGCCATTGATGGCCTGATATCTTTCCTCCGTGAGCCTCGTCACCGTTCACCGAGCCATCTCAAACCTCCGTGAGCCTCGTCACCGTTCACCGAGCCATCTCAAACCTCCGCGAGCCTCGTCACAGCTCACCGAGCCTTCTCTTAGTTGGCCTTTGTCTCTCTCTGTCCTACCGAGCTACACTGTCGATATTTTTTCCCATTTGATAATGTGTTTCACTTCTTGCCCAATAACATCTGTGTTTTCTTACTCTTTATTTATTTGGGTGTTACTTTCCCCAAATCTCAACTCTCATACATCGTCGGATTTGAGGGGGATTGACACTGATGCTCATCTATTCTATTGCAATTCACCTACCTATCTATCATGGCTGATTGTCCGTGCCTGTTTCTCAAGTACCACTGCTCATATGTGCTTCATTGACCCCTTCTCTTAAGGGGGAGAGGGGAAGTGAAGAGAAGTTGTCTCTGTTGTTGCTGCTACCACAGTTGTTTGCTTAGGGGGAGTGAATTGAAGTTGTCTCTATTGTTGTTGCTGCCACAGTTGTTTGCCCTGCCTTGTCTTGCTGGTGCCAGTGCCTTATATTGCTCTTACTAGTGCCAGTGCCTTGTGTTGCTCTTGCTGTTGTCAGTTTTGTTGTCTCTTGCTGAGGACATTGTTATTGTTGCTTCTACTGTGTTGGTGCCTTTGCTGGTGTGTTTTTCCGCTGCGATCATGACCATTGACCTTGCCTTCGCTCTTAACTTTCTTTGCCATGCCATGCTTTGCCTTACCTTGCCTTATCCTATTTTTTAGGGTTTGGTTGCCTTTGCCTTTGTCATACCTTACCTTGTCTTTAGGGTTTTGTTGCCCTATCTGGGCTTTCTTTACCATGCCTTGCCACCTTGCCTTTGCTTGGCCTTTATTTGCCTTATCTTGCCTTATCCTATTTTTTTTAGGGTTTGATTTTACCTTGACATGCCTTTCCATATTTTAGGGTTTGGTTGTGTCCTTTGTCATGCTCATAGAGTTTTTGTGTTCTTCCTTATCTACTGACGTGCTCACAGGGTTTCTATGTTTTGCCTTATCTACTGCCGTGCTCACAGGGCTTTTGTGTTCTGCCTTACCTACTGCCATGTTCACATGGTTTCTGTGTTCTGCCTATTTACTGTCATGCTCACAGGGTTTCTGTGTTCTGCCTTATCTACTGTTGTGTGCCCTATTTTTCAGGGTTTGCTCTTGTGTTTCCGCTGCAAACTTTGCTTTAGTTTGTCACCTGTTTCACTCGTGGTTGACTAAAAGACCTTCTACAATTGGTGCTTCTTAAGTATGGTGTTCTGTGACTCGCTTGTCAAGTTGGGCGTGCAAAATATCTTTGCCCAACTTGAGGGGTAGTGTTGGCAAGTCCATACTTAGTTAGGATTTTGGTTCCTTATTTCATTAGAATTTTGGTTACTTACCAATTATTATTGGATTCGGATCCTCTGCTTTGATTTTCTCTGCTATGATCTGCTTTACTTTTGTTCTCCACATGCCACCTCATTAAAATTTAATCTAAAGAACTTAAAAGTGGACACATCATCCTAAAAATAAAAAACTCATTTACTCCTAATTAAAAAAGAAAAAAAATTCCCTAATCCAACTAACGGGAAAGTTAGCGTTCTTAGTCTTCTTTACTCTTCTCCTTCATCCTGCATCACGTTCTATCTTTCGTCTCTTATTTTTTCCTCTTCTTTCCCCAAAAATCTTACCTCTCACTGAGATTTCTTTTCCCCAAAACCTCTGTAATCATAATTCCTCTTCTCTTTCCCATATCAAAAGAAAAAAATTATTCCATATTCATTGTTTGATGATGGTGGTTGCAGACATAGGAAGAAAGAAAAAAAAAAGTGATGATCAGAAGCATAAGAATACGAAAGTGGTATATGAATTTATTTATAAATTAATCAAAAGCAAAATTGAAACTTCACTATCAAATGAACCAAAAAAAAAACTTCCCTTCCCATATCCATTGTTTGATGAGGGTGGTTGCAGACATCAAAAGCAAAAGAGAACGTGATGCAAGAAGAAGAACCAAAAAAAAAGGACTCAGATGATTCTTATTATGTTCATACTTTTCTTGGTAATAATGTTTTTGTGTTCTAAGATTGGACACAGAAAAGAATGATGAGCGATAAGATTTGGGGGCAGTGGCGGATCTGTGTGAAGGGCAGGGTGGGTGCCCGCCCATCCAAAGATTTTTTTATTATTTAAAAACCTATACATGTTATATGGGCAGCCCAAGTTTAAAAGCTTAAAAGCTTACCCAATATACACACACGCCCATCCAACTTCAAAGTGGTCCCAACTTTTGCCTCTTTTCCTTTGGTACACCAACTTTTCTCCCTTTTCTCTCTTCTATTCTACAGACCCGCCGAGGACAACAACAGCATCCTTTTATCCCTCTTTATTTTCTGCATCTTTCTATTATACTGGCTGGGCAGTGGGCAACTTATTGGCTTGTCCTCTCCTTTCTATAACAAGCAGTAATTTCTAATTCTCTCATTTTCTATATATCTTTAATTATAGTTTTAATTTAAAACTTAATATTTTAGAGTTTTATTTATGTATAGATGTATTCGAGGGTAAGATTTATTACGTCCCCCTAACTAGGTGTATCTTTTTCTGATTATTAATGAAATTCACTTGTACCGTAAAGTTTAGTATGTAAATTCCGCCCAATTGGCTTTTCATTTTTGGATCCGCCACTGTTTGGGGGTGGGGGGAGACGTGCAGAGAAGGAAGAAGAAGAGAGAGAAAAAACTGCTACAGCTGTTAAGTTTAGGCGTTAGTCAAGTTAGGGTTTTTTTCATTTTTAATTAGGAGTAAATTGAAATTTTATTTTAAGGAAGATGTGTCCAATTTAAGTCTCTTAGATTAAATTTTAATAAGGTGGCATGTGGAGAACAAAAGTAAAGCAGATCATAGCAAAGAAAATCAAAGTAGAGGATCCGGATCCATTATTATTTAGTCCTATTGTAATAGAGATTTACTTCCTATTGTAATTTAGATATATTTCCTATTTTATTTAGGATTAACACATCTTTGTACTTGTATAAATACCTATATTGGAGAAGAATAATAAGATGAGCGTATCTTAGCATAACTGAATATTTGCCCTACTTTGTTTGACAGTCCTCATAATGTTTCTCATCAAAAGGACGATCCACATTGATGAACTTCAAACCTGAACAGATACCAGAAGAAAAAAAACTTATTGAGAAGAAATTCCTGATAAGTTACACATCCAAATTTAGCTAAGCATCCCAGAAAACTTATTGTAGTATAATTAACACACAAAACTGTAAGCCATACATCAAATTTGATGTCCGAAAGTTTTTGTCTGTAAGTCAAGTTGATAATCATTATAAAACAGGAAAGGCTTGTTAAATAGGATTGTCACAAATTATCAAAGTGCACATAATCATACAAGATCAAACATCGTTGGTTGGAAATTACCTTTCAAATAGAAGTCCTTCTTCTCAAACCTGCTAATGATGTCACCAACCTGTAACAAACATGAACCTCCCAGAAAATTTGAAAACTTTCACATAATTACACAATACACACGAATTGGATTAAAATAGTTTATTGGATTCTGTGTAAGAAAAAAACTATGGCCGAAGTTAAAAAGGACGGCTTTTGTTCACCCACTTCACACATCCACAGATAATTAAAACGCAAGATTATGCATGTAAAATCCAACCATTACATACTACAAATATTAAAACTTGATGCATGTAAATAAAAACCTAAAATGCCAGCTCAGAATTGTTAAAATTTGCTTGCTCCCCAGTCCACCCAAAAGAAAACCAAACCCTTCAATTCCTAGGTTTTCCCACCAACCAAACACCATACCAGAGTAATACTTGCCATGAAATTCATAAACAAAAACAAGAACTTAGGCAAACCCACTCAAACACACATAAGATTTTGCCCAGTTTTTAAAACTAACAGACCAAAATAAAGCTATAAAATTGAAGTACCAAAAGAATACAATAGATGAAGAGTTTGAAGAAATTACCAGGCCCCTTTGAACCCCATCAGGCTTGATCATGATGAAAGTTTGCTCCATGTTTTCCATTGAAGATTAAAGACGGCAGAAGTACTAGTTCTGAGAGTGTGGGGATATGCTATGAGATTGAAAGAGTGAGGGAACGAGGGTTTATATACACAGTCCACTAAAAGCATTCCCTAACACTAATTGCTATGGAATATTAAAACAAAAAGCTATAAAAAATATTTTAAAAAATTGATCTGGTGCTGATTATTAAAACTGCTGCATCATTTAATCCCAAGTTAACAGCTTTGTAGATCTCTAGACAATTTTAGACTTTCTAATCCAAAAAGACAAATTAGTAGCAGATGTTTGCTTAGGAAAATGTAACAACAACAATTTCTAAAAGTTACGGCTCTGCAACTCCAAAAACTTTGAAGATTTTCCCAGTATTGAGAGAAAGAATGTTTAACCTAAATTTTAGTTGTGAAGAGAGAAGAAAAGCTTACCAGAAGAGGAGGTGTGGGGTGTGATCAAAACCCTAACTTTTGGGGGAAAGGGAAATGCTTCACTGATAGACAAAACCACACAATCGTCGACTTAAACTTCCGTCTAAGAGTCTGGGCTTGAGAAATTGTGTGAGCTGGCTTGAGAATCGTTGAAATGGAAGAATGATTCTCACTGTGAATCGTAATGGTTGAGCATCTGATAGTTTTAGCAAGAATGGGGCAGTGATGGAGGAGGGAGAAGAAAGAGAGACTTTCAGGAGATGAAGTTTTAAGGTGACAGTTTGAGAGGGAGTGAAAAATTGAGAGGGAGCTGGAAGTAATTGGGGCGAGAGTTTGAGAGGGAGATGAAGTTTTGGGTAGAGAGTTTGCGAGGGAGAGCGTGAAAATTTTGGATTAGGGTTGACTCGACTTTAGGCATCGGAGGGATGTTACCAAAAAATGTCCCTTATAAAAATAAAATAAAAACTAATCCCTTTAGGCATCTGTGGTTATGTAGATGAGTCTAAGTAGAGATATAAGTCCATTGTGTCTATCATTGAAGAAACTCGAGATCTTGATGTTATTAGAGTTGAAGAGGTCATTGCATCTGTCAAGGTCTGATAAAAAGGGAGGACCTGCATGATGAAAGAGATAAATTGACAGGAACTGAGAGAGCTTTTAGTAGCCTCAAGGTTGGAAATAACCAAGTCACTGGTACCTATAAAGGTTCACAGAGTAGGCCAAATCAAAAGTGGCAGGGACAAGACAAAAAGGGATCAAATTGGTTTCAAAGTGGAAACTTCAACAACAACAATGGCTCAAGGTGGAATAATAGTGCCGGAGGAAATTGGAACAATAGATTCAATTCACAAAACAAGCAAGGAAGTAGTAGTCAAGGTGGTGTGAAACCACATTGTCAAGTGTGTCAGAGGTATCATTTTGGTGTGTGCAGATACAAAGGAAAAGCTAGGTGTGGAAAATGCAATTGGTTTGGTCATACTACAAAGGACTATGATAGTCATAGTCACAAACAAGTAGCCAATTGTGCAAAGGAAGAAGTAACCACGTGAACTATGTTCTATTCTTGTCACTCTGCAAGTATAAAAGATAGAAGTGTATGGTTTGTGGACAGTGCATGTAGCAATCACATGACATCTCAAGAGTCTATGTTGATAAACATTGACAAAACTGTGACTTGTAAATTTAAAATGGGCACTGGAGATCTTCTACAAGCAACTGGAAAAGGCACTCTAGTGGTTGAAACTCAGCGTGGGAAAAGATATATAAATGAAGTGTTGCTTGTTCCGGGTTTGGATGAGAATTTATTAAGTGTAGACCAGATGATGGAGCATGGTTACTATGTTCTATTTGGGGGTAACATGGCAGTTATCTTTGATGATAGTAGCCTCAACAATGTTGTAGCAAAAGTGGTCATGGGAGGAAATCAATGTTTTCCTCTTTCACTAAAATCTATAACACTTGCAGCAAGATTGAAGATTCTTGGATCTGGCACAGAAGGCTTGGACACTTGAACTTTGTTAGCATGAAGAAGCTGTAGCAGAAGGAAATGGTACTTGGATTACCTGTTTTGATAGAAATGGAAGATGAGTGTGAAGGGTGTGTTCCAGGGAAACAACACAGAGAGCCATTTGACAAAGAAAAAGCATGGAGGGCAAACTATCCACTTGAATTGGTACACACAGACTTGTGTGGACCAATGCAAAATGAGTCCATTGGAGGAAATAGATATTTCATCACATTCATAGATGATTTTTCAAGAATGTGTTGGGTATACTTCCTCAGAAATAGTCTGATACCTTCAATGTGTTCAAGAAATTCAAAGTCTTTGTTGAACTGCAAAGTGGATTCAGTTTGAAGAAGCTAAGGAGTGATAGAGGTGGTGAATATAGCTTACATGAATTTCAGGATTACTGTGCAAGCATGGGAATGGAGAGGCAGCTGACCATTGCCTACTCTCCTCAGCAAAATGGAGTTGCTAAGAGAAGAAATAGAACAATTGGTGAGATGGCAAGGTCTATGATGACTGAGAAGGGAATTCTTGTGATTTTTTGGGCAGAAGCAGTGAGCACAACTGTGTACCTTCAAAATAGATGCTTTACAACATCTGTGTTGAACAAAACACCTTTTGAAGCTTTCACATGTAGGAAGCCTGGAATTAAGCATCTGAAAGTATTTAGTTGTATTTGCTATACTCATGTCTCATCACCCTTGAGGCATAAATTCGATGACAGAACCAGAAAGGGAGTTTTCATGGGATATGGAAGCTGTGAAAAGGGATATAGAGTGTATGATCTGCAATCTAAGAAAATTGTACTCTCAAGGAGTGTAATTTTTAGTGAAAACAAGTCATGGAATTGGGAAAGAAATCAAGTAGAGTCTATCTCAATACCTTTCAATCTTGAAGGGAATGGAACAGAAGTTGAAGTTGGTGAAGAACAAACTGATGCAACCCAGTTTGATAATGGTGGAAGCTCTCACCCAAACACTATTGTCGATGAGTCATATAGGAATAATAGTGGAAATAACAGTCAAATCTCTACACCTAGCTCCACTCCAGTGAAGTTGAGAACTCTGGAAGATATATATGCAAGATGTCACATGTGTATTATAGAACCAGAGAATTATCAAGAAGCAGCAAGTGATATAGCTTGGCAAGAAGCTATGAATGCAGAGTTGGAAATGATTGAAAAGAACAATACTTGGGAACTTGTTGAGAGGTCAGTTGATAAATCTGTTATAGATGGAACTGTTCAAAAACACAAAGCCAGGCTTGTAGCAAAATGGTATGCACAGAAACTTGGGATTGACTACAATGAAACCTTTGCACCAGTGGCAAGGTTAGACACAATTCGAACTCTCATTGCTCTTGTAGCACAAATGGGGTGGAAGTTATTTCAGTTGGATGTTAAGTCAGCATTCCTAAATGGTGTGCTTGATGAAGAAGTGTATGTTGAACAGCCTGAAGGTTTTGTGTTAAAGAATGCAAGTCACAAGGTTTACAAGTTAAGAAAGGCCTTATATGGACTTAAACAGGCTCCTAGAGCCTGGCACAGTGAGATTGATGCATATCTCATTCTATGCAAGTTCAAAAGAAGCACAGGTGAAGCCACGTTGTATACAAGATCTGATAATGAATGAGGGTTGATAATTGTCTCAATATACGTTGATGACATTGTCTGCACTGGAAGTAGTGAGAAAATGCTTACTGAGTTCAAAAGAGAGATGATGCAGAGATATGAAATGTCAGATCTTGGACTTCTACACCTTTTTTTGGGCATGGGGATATTACAAACGGATCAAGGAGTATTCATCCATCAAAGCAAGTATGCCAAATCACTGCTTGTGAAATTTGGACTTGAAGACTGCAAACCAGCATCAATTCCTTTGCCCACTGGTGAAAAGCTTAAGAAAGTGGATGGTAGTGAATTGGCTGATGAAGGGCTTTACAAGGAAATAGTGTGAAGTTCATTGTACTTAACAGCAACTAGACCAGATCTAATGTATGCTGCAAGTTTGCTATCAAGGTTTATGAATAGCCCTACCAAGAAGCATCTGGGGGTTGCACGAAGGGTACTAAGATATGTGCAAGGGACTCTTAACTATGACATTGAGTATGTGAAGGACAAGTCTGCAATTCTCATTGGATTCTGTGATGCAGATTAGGTAGGAAGTGAAGATGATAGCAGAAGCACCTTTGGTTATGCATTTAGCTTTGGCAATGGAGCGTTTTCTTGGGCATCTGTGAAACAAAACATAGTGGCACTATCAACTGCTGAAGCTGAGTATGTCTCAGCATCTCAGGCAACATCAAAGTCTATTTGGTTGAGGTTTGTTCTTGATGATTTTGGGGAAATGCAAACTGAGGCAACACTTTTATTCTGTGATAATATGTCAGCTATATCTATGGCTAAGAACCTAGTTTTTCATCAGAGAACTAGACATATAAACCGAAGGTATCATTTTATAAGAGAAGCTCTGCAAGAAGGTGTGATCGAGTTGAAATTCTGCAGAAGTGAAGAACAACTTGTAGACATTTTTACAAAGGCTTTATCGAAAGATAAGTTTAATCAATTGAGACTGAAGCTTGGAGTTAAGCCAATAAGCAGCTTAGGAGAGGCTGTTGAGAATTAACCTGCATACTTAGCTTAAATCAACCTGCAGATGACAATCCTGCAGATTGGAAGTGAAGAGATGAAGAATTTGCCTTTTTTAGAAATAGCCGTTAGTTTAAATGTGTAACAACTAGTTTTATTTTTGTTTTTAGAAACCTACACAACTATTATTCTTATCCCATTTAGATTGTACTGTGTCATCCGATCTTTCTCCAAGTGGAAAGATCGTAGCCTCCTATGGTCTGTATGACTGGAGATGAGTCCTTGCTCCCTAAAAAATAGGATCTGAATTTTGATTGAGAAGACGAATATAGTCATGTAATTCCTCTGTGTTTTTTATAGTGAAATATACTAAACATTCAAAATCCTCTGTTTTCTATCATTCTTTCTCTGTGTATATTTCTCCTAAAGGTTTCAGCTTTTTGTTTTTGAACCTAAAATATAAAGTTTGATACCGATTCAACATGGTGAACTATTTCATTTTAAAAATATATATAAAAAACAGGGTTTGGTGGTTGTCTGGGTTTGGTTGGAGCAGGGGAGGGTGGAGTTTAGGTTGGTTGCTGTCAAATAAAGAGAGTAGTGAAGAGAGACAAAGAGGGAGAGAAAATGAGGAAGGCGGGGTCAGTGGTGTGAGGATAGGGTGCGGTTGTTGGAGGTCTGAGAGGGATAGAGAGGAGATGTGGGTGGGAGAGAGGAGAAAAAAGGGGAAGGGAGACTGGTGGGGGTTGGCTTTTAGTGCGATGGAGAAGATGATGGTGATTTTGTTTTTTGGTTTTTAATATATTTTCTTTTCTTTTAAGTTTTTTTTTTCAAAATTTTTATAAGTTTCAATTGTTTTTAATTCATGTGGCGCCATATCATTAGATATGTGAGACCCACATATGTGTCACGTCATCAATTTAACATATTTTAGACAGAACTTAACGGCAATGACTATTTGTGAGCACACGTATTAACCTTAAGGACTACAACTGACACAAAAAATCATAAATGATTAAATCTGATAGTTTCGCAAACCTCAGTGACCTTTTGTGATAAAAAGCCTTAAATATAATCAAACCAAGCACGAGAGCATTGATATTATATTGCTATTAAGGGTGGACATAATTTTGGGTCAACCCGACTGAATCGTTCAATCCGATCACAGTGGGTTGGATTAGATAGATTAGCCTAAAAATGAACGAGTCTTGAGTTCAAAAAATCATAAAACCGATATGTACAGGTTGGATTACAAATTAGAACCAAAACTTAAAAAGTATGCTTAATTTTGAGTTCACCCATCTGAATCGTCCTATCGTAAAAAGTTTGGGTTGGCCTTGTAACACCCCGACTCCAATTAAATTCCTTACTTAAATTATTTAATTTAATTAAATTTGAATTTACAAATTTACCCTTGGGTTTGGGGTATTTTGGTCACTTTTTAATCCAGAAAGAGTTTGGGGCAGCGAGTGGTATTTTTACGTAGGTTGTACCGAGATGAGTCCGTAGACACGTAGTAGGCTCGATTCGGAGTTGCAACGAAGAAGTTAGGATCAAAAGAAACTCAGTGGCACAATCGTAATTATTTCGAAATGAGGTTTTTATAAAGGCAGAAAACTCTCTCTCTCTCTCTGTGCTGGTTCGCACAGCCCCCCATGGCTGTTACTATTCCGGTGGCTTTTTGGGCCACCACCGTCGCATCCGGCCACCGTTTTGGGTGGCACCGGTCCCAAAAGAACCGGGCCACCTCCCTCTTTCCATCCCGACCAACCTCAGCCGCTGGAACCACCTGTGCTCCCCGGAAAATACCAAAAACCGACCGGTTTTAACCCAAAATTCACGGACCTCGTTCGGACGCCTCCGGCCACCATTTCTTTCGAACTTGGTATGCTTTTCTATCCTTTCAGCATGTTCTAGTTGCTGGTTGTGGTATTTAGGATCAATTTCTGAGTTTTGAAACGTTTTCAAGCTATGGAAGTTTTGGCCGGTTTCGGCCACTTCTGGTCACTTTTTGGGGTAGGCCCAAGAACAAAAGTGACTCCAAATAGGGTGTTACACCTAGAGTAGGAGTCTTGAGCCGTAGTATTGAGATTTTCCGGCGAAGCGTTATTACTTTGGACACGCTGCCGGTGTGGCTGCCAGCGCGTGGGCACTGTAGAAAAAGGGCATTGTGTCCCGACGTAATCTCCTGGTTCTCACAAGGGCATAGGTGTGCTCGGATTTCAATTTGGATGTCGTTTGACTATCGAACGGATTTCGCATATTGTGTGTTATCCGGGTTTGATAGGGTGGAACCGTTGGATCGTCTCGAAATTTATATATGTTGATCTAGGCACTCCTAGAATCGTGTAGGAATTCGCGGATCGTGAATCAGAGACCGGATGTTCCGATTTAATAACTTAAAGTTTGTGTTTTATGATAACCGTCCGATCGTGCGATTGTGAGCGATCCGACCGTCCGATTCAGACCAGCCTTGCAGGATGTGTATTCTAAACCTTGTGGAACCCGTAGGAACGTTCGTATAGTAAAACGGAGGTTGTGGATTCCGCGGGCCTGGCATCGGGGTGATGTCGGTAACAAGACGGGATTTGTTCCAGTTTTCGAGGAATTCCGGGGCGGGTCCTGTCAGGCCTAATAAATTAATGAGCTGGTTTTGGGAAAAAAAGAAGAAGACAGTTCTCATTTCGTTGGCAGAGCCGTTGGATTATCATTATTATTCTTATCAACGCCTAGGATACAAAGCAGGTTAAGTTTTTAGGGCCGTACTTTCCTAATCCAGTTATAAATATTAAATTAGATGTTGTTCAGAGGTCTTGGATTTGTTAGCCGCTTTAAAACCGAAGTACATAAACATATCACCTCCTTAAGTAGAGTCCACAACACCTCAAAATTCTCGACCATCTCCCCTTGGCAGAGAAGAGGCTTGGTTACCGCCCCATTCTGAGGTAAGTTTTAGGGTTTTGCATAGAAATGTGTATGAGTTTTCATTTTTAAGCTTTAATAATCCTTCTTTCGTTTCATTGGAACTCAGTTTTCTACTGTTGATAATGGATTTATTCATCTCTTAGTTTGGGCGTGGTGGAGAGAAAATGATGAAAAAGTCCTAGATTGTTAAATTTATGCACTTGATTGATAAGTAAATACTATTAAATCTTATTTAGTTTAAATGTTGTACCAAAAGTTAAATTGATGGGTTGCACATTGAATGCTTGGATTAGCATATTATACATTGTTCCGTTAATGGGGTGGAGGTTGAATTTGTTAAATTTGACATTACTTTAGGAAAATTCAAAATGAATTCTAGTTTTTTTAAGTTTGTGTTTCAGTTTCATTTTGTTTTAATTTTATTATACACTAACAACTTTGCAAATATTTATTTTTTTTCCCCAAAATTGTGGATTGTTAACTTACCTTGTATATTGTTCTGGCCTTTGGTTTTATTTGTTAGATTCTTACTGTTAGTTGTTTACTCTTACTCGTTTTGGTACACTATTGATCATTTATGCTTCGTTTTTCCTTGCAGTCATGTATAAAGATTACATAATGGGGTTACACCTTAATTATTAAGAACCCTACATATGAGTTATTTTTGGATTTGTGTGAATCTTACTGTGGCATCTAACACCTTAATTATCATGGTTATGATTTTTTGGTTCCTTTCTCGTTTATATCATACAATAAAAAGGTTATAATTCAACAAGAAAATGCACTAGTCTTTTTTCTTTCCTTTTTTGGTTCATTCAAGAATATTTTTTTTTGTTTTTAAATTGAGAGCCTATGCATTTTTCAGTGACAAACATTGCTAACTATATTTGCTATATCCAGCAGCTGAGCAATTTGCAAAGTTTTGTCTAGCGGGTACAATCTTTGGAGAGCCCCTTTCATTAGCTACTAACATTAGAGCCAAATTTGAAGTGGTTTAGGCTATGCTTACCAAGCCCTTCAAAATAGATAGCTTAGGAAACAACTGGTTTAAAGTCACTTTCTCTGATGAGAATGACTTAATATATGTTTGGGATCATCGCCCTTTAGTCTTATTACT
Organism: Prunus armeniaca; assembly: GCA_903112645.1. Lineage (NCBI taxonomy): Eukaryota > Viridiplantae > Streptophyta > Magnoliopsida > Rosales > Rosaceae > Prunus > Prunus armeniaca. Next base: position 6,034,654 of record CAEKDK010000002.1, read on the forward strand.
TTTCTTATATTTGGTATATTAACGCTTAAAGTTTGTTGCTCTTGGTTAAGTTCTCTCTCTGCATTCATGAGCTTTGCATATGGGTAAATATCTGTTGAACTTTGTTTTCCTTTGTAATCATTATTGTCGTATTTGTTCTTTGTGTAATTTTTTTTTCTTTATTTGTTTGTACAGTCTTTTTGAGTATTATTCCATTAATTTTTATGTTGAGTTGAATTCTTTTGTATTATAGTTATACGTTTTTTTAAATATTTATGTTTGTTGTGTTTTCCCTCATTCAGGGATGGTATTTAATAACCTAGTTATTGGAGGTTCTGAACGGTGGAGGGATAATTTGTATTGGGGTTACTTCGGTCGCAACCGAGCCGTTTATCATATATGCCAGCAAATTGAGTTTACTACATATAAGATCAACATAACTGCATCTTTATCGAGTCCATATGTATTGACGGTTTTTGGGAGTTCTCCTTATTTTGATTCAATGCATGAGGTGGTATACACTGCCCCTTTTGATAGTACACTTTTGGATTGGTTTAAGGATTTGAATAGGCTAGTTACCAACAAATACGGACTTCTATCTATGGTCAACCTCTCTATAGGAAGCCCTTAATCAATCCTTCTAATATGCTCCACAGCTATGACAACATCATATTGCAATATGTTATTTATGAAATCGCCAATATATAAGTGTAACCATTCATGAATAACAAATTGCAATATGATGCTGTCATAGTTGTGGAGCATATTAGAAGGATTGATTAAGGGCTTCCCACAGAGAGGTTGACTACAGATAGAAGTCCGTGTTTGTTGGTAACTGGCCCATTCAAGTCCTTAAACCAGTCCAAAAGTGTACTATCAAAAGGGGCAGTGTATACCACCTCATGCATTGAATCAAAATAAGTTGAACTCCCAAAAACCGTCAATGCATATCGACTTAATAAAGATGTAGCTATGTTGATCTAATATGCAATAAACTCATTTTGCTGGCATATATGATAAACGGCTCAGTTTCGACCGAAGTAACCCCAATACAAATTATCCCTCCACCGTTCAGAACCTCCAATAACCAGGTTATTAAATACTATCCCTGAATGAGGGAAAACACAAATAACATAAATATTTAAAAGAACATATAACTACAATACAAAAGAATTCAACTCAACATAAAAATTAATGAAATAATACTCACAAAGACTGCACAAACAAATAAAGAAAAAAAATTACACAAAGAACAAAGACGACAATAATGATTACAAAGGAAAACAAAGATATTTACCCATATGCAAAGCTCATGAATGCAGAGAGAGAACTTAACCAAGAGCAACAAACTTTAAGCGTTAATATACCAAACATTAGAAAAGTAATAAGACTAAAGGGCGATGCTCCCAAAACATATATTAAGTCCTTCTCATTTCAGAAGGTGACTTTAAACCAATTGTTTCCTAAGCTATCTATTTTTGAAGGGTTTGGTAAGCATAGCCTAAACCAATTCAAATTTGGCTCTAATATATGATAAATGGCTAGATTGCGACCGAAGTAACCTCGATACAAATTATAACAGAAAGAAAAGGAAAAGAGGAAGCTGGCGATGGATTAAAAAAGACTGCTGGAGAAATTAGAGCAGTGCAAAGAGGAGAAAAAATTGCTATAGGTATACTGTCATCTCTATTTTCTTTTCTATGTTAGGCACCACAAATTTGTAGGTGAAAAACCCCGAAATTACTTGGATGCAAATTCATGGGCGAGTAACTTCAAAATTATTTGGATGTAAAAAAAATCCATATCGGTGAAAAACCCAGAACCTCTGTGGTTGAAAGAAATCTGGGAAAATGGGTCTTTACTTCGTCCTGCACTTTCGTTTTTAAGTTAATATCCATAGATTATTTTAAACATTAGAACAAGTGGACATGGTGAAGATTAATCCCACAGTAGTCTTTTCTATTTATTGTTGCTTAGACATTAATTCATGGTGAAGATTAATACCTTGACTAGTTTAGTGATATGCATGAAAGGCAATACCTTGACTAGTTTAGAGTTGACAAATCAACTCTACCCTGTAGTAAATGAAGTTTACAATCCATTAATACGTTCAGAAAATAAAAATTCCATCAACAGCAAGTGCATACTGAAGAGTAGGACACCTTACACTTTAATTTAAAGGAGGAAGGACCAAAAACTGTTGAAAACAAGTTCACAAATCATGAAAGAAATATATTACAAGAAGGATTCGTCCTACCAAAAACGAAGCAACCATTATTACTGCCCCTGCAGAGTTGAAATGTTGGCCATGAAGCCTTTCCTCGGGCATACTATACATATACTCAGGCTAATTGTCAGCATTTTGAATTAAGCTTATTGAGTCTTCAGAGTCGTCATTAGATTGTGTTGACGATGGCCATGTTGTTTCTGGATTGTCTTCATCATCCACCACTGGTTTGTCTTGTGGATAAAGGAAAGGCTTTGGAGGCATTTGAAGGGCTTCAGTTTCTCCTTCAAGCATCTGTACTACTTTGCTCATCGAAGTAGGACGCTCGCTAGGCTTCATTTGTATACACCATAATGCCACTATAAGCATCTTCTTTGTTATTTTCATTTCCTCCTCAGTGGCATCTTCTATCTCTATGTCCTTTCCTTCATTGAATTGGTCATAAACCCATGAAGGAAAGTATATTTGGCTTGAATGAGCTGCAATTGCATTCAGATTCTTTCTTTTTCCTGCTATTTCCATCAACAGCATTCCGAAACTGTAGATGTCAGCTTTGTTTGACACTCCTCCTATATTTTTGTAAAACAACTCTGGAGCTATGTATCCGATGGTTCCTCTTGCTGCAGTCAAAGTTAAACTGCTCTCATCTAATGGACATAATCTTGCGAGCCCAAAGTCAGAAACCTTTGGAACAAAAGTCTCATTAAGAAGAATGTTGTGAGGCTTGATATCAAAATGAAAAATTTGCATCTCACATCCTCGATGAATATAGTCAATACCACGAGCAACTCCAAGTGAAATTTCAAATGATTTCTTGTAATTTAAGGTTGATGGTCCTTCTTTAGAAAATATGTGTTTATCAAGAGATCCATTTGACATGAACTCGAACACAAGAGCACGCTTTGATCCCTCAACACAATAGCCAATTAGTTGCACCACATTTACATGATGAATCCTTCCAATTGTAGCAACTTCATTGATAAAATCTTGCCCATTTGTTTTGGACTTACCCAGCATCTTAATTGCTACAAGGCGGCCGCTTCGGAGCTTCCCTTTGTATACAGAACCATAACCTCCTTCACCCAATTTGTCCTTAAATCCCTTGGTCATTTTCCTGATATTTGAGTAGGAGTACCTTATTGGCATGAGGTTGTTGTGACTTTGTAAGAATTCTTCAATATTTCCATACATTGATAAGTGCCGCCTCTTGAATTTATAAATTAAAAGCGCAATCAGACACGGAGCCCCAAGTATAGCCCTAGCTCCAAGTGCTAGTCCTGTAAGGAAGTGTCGAAATGAATCATGGAAATAAGTGTTGCTGCTACAACCAGAATGTATATGTAATTGAATACTAGAGACCAATTGTTTAACACTGCATGAATTTTCTTTCCTGGAAAGAGTAATTTTTATTTGCTGAGGATAATAATTGAGATGAAGAAATAAATTGAGATGAAACTCACCAAGCAACGCAAGGAAGACACTGAATTCTGCAAGAAACAGAGCGAATTAATTATTAATAATAACAAATGCAGCTTAGACTGGAAGAAATTGAAAACAATATAGGATTGAGAGTCCTCACCGTATAGATATTTGATGAAGCCTGCATCATCAAAGTCAAAAGTTTTCATCAAGTTTGAACTTTAGAATCTTGACATGTTAAAAAACAGAACATGTGCCTACAGTTAAGTTACCAGAAGAAAACAAATGAAGAAATCTTTGACATACTTACCACAGTATAAATCATAGCATTCATGAGAGCAATTAACTTTGTTGGTATCACTGTCGACGTAGCAAGTAAACCAGCTTTGACCTCTACGGTAACTCGACTGCATCCATGTAAGTTCAAAGCCATAGATCATCTCATTGTGGATGTCTATGTAGGAATTGTTCTTTGTAAGCTGCGACGATATCATAAACATAAGCTCTATGCGACAAAATTCAATCAAGTCTGACACATTTAATCGTCCAACACTAACATATGAATGCCCATTGGAATTGGAACTACTCATTGCACCAATGCAAGGAGCAGTATCCACATAGAGAGGCGAATTCACCGGGGTTTCACAGGTCAGAAATATTATAGGCTTTGACAGTTCAAAATAATCTATGCGCCCAAGGGTAAGTCGAGGTTGAGAAATCGTATACGGATCCTCATCCTCGTAACTGAAGTTATACGCGGAGAACGAATAATGGGGAACTGAAGAGCAGTTACCCTTGTGAAGATTGGCATCCACAACTCGGATGGTGTAGTTATTATAATTGATTGCCTGCACATAGTATTTTCCAGAATACAAGTATAATACTGTAAGGTTGTTCTTCTCACAAGACAGCTCATACCTTGAGTCACCGCACTTCTCTGGATCATCTTTTAGTCGGAAAGGGTGGCTTATGTTATGTTTGCCGCACCATGAAGGTTCACACTGTTGACGATAATCATCCTTAGCACCGCAACTCAAACAGCATAAGCTAAGGACTAAGAGGAGGGCTATGAATAATTGTGATGGAGAAGATACTCTTCCTGCAGCCATGGAGAGAGAGAGCTTCCAAACGTTGAGTATTGCTTGTGATATGTGGACTTTATATAATAGTGAAAAGCTGCCACAGGAGCATTGCGTGCCAGTTGACAGAATTGATTTTCTAACTTGTAGAATACTGCAGAAGTAGTGGTTCAATTTCGTTTGGATACAGCCTTTCAGATGTGGGGACAGAATTAAAGGACATTGACCCATTTGCATGCAAATATACGTTTCTCAAAAAATAAAACCTAATCTCCCTATTTTCTACCATCAATTACAACTATCAAAAACTTTCACTCAAAGAAAATCTGAAAAACTCGAAACTTATATCTAAAATCTCCATTTGTCATACACATCTTTTAAGTCAGGGTTGGCCCATTAATTTTGGAGGTCTTGGGCAAAAATGAAAAATGTGGCTTTTTTTGTTTAACACTTACCTCATATTGAACAAAAATTATAATAAAAATATTCAAACTTAGGTGGTAAATTAGTGTTTTTTTTTTTTTTTTTTTTTAAAAGGGCCCGCTGTATGAAAGATAAAGAAAAAAAAGTAAAAAAAGGTCTAAATAAAACCCAAAAGGTATTAGTTTCACACATAAAGTTAAACTATTATTTTTGGGGTTTTTTTAGCAGTGTATTCAATTGAGATTTTAATAGATTGTTTTGAAGCTTAAAAGTCCAATTAGGATTTTTAAGTAATCAATAAAAATCTGGTGGTATTCAAATAAGATTTTTAAATAATCAATCCAAGTCTTGTGGTATTAAATTAGGACTTTCAAAAGATAAGAAAAAGTACGGTGGTATTAAAAAACTTACCAATTTTGAGGTATTTTGTTAAATATTATATTGTATGAGACTTTTGAGTGGGTGATATAAATATCAAACCCCATAAAAAAAAATCCCACCCTCCTATCCTATGCATGATTCTCACGTTTTTTGTTTTTGGGGAAGATGAGAAATGAAGATAAACAAGGTACTCATATCTTTACAAGAGCTTGGTTTAACTAGATTTGATCCCTCTGTATTTAGTGGATAGATTCAGATAGCTGTCTTTGTTTTCTTTGCTTTCTCTAGTCTATCTTGTTTTCTTTTTCTCCTGGCTGTTTGGTTGCATGAGGTGCTTCCCGCCTTTCTTTTGGCTTCATGTCTATACTGTTTGTTCGCTTTCATCTTATGGATAATCTCTTTGCCCATTAAAAAAGGAGACTCATATGGCTTACCTTCAGACATCTAAACAATAATTTCAGATACGTTGCTTTCAATAGTTGTTCATATTGTGCAATATGCATGCTTTTTTCTCAATAGATTTTCAACTCATTTATTTCCTTTGATTTATTTGTCTTTCTTTAGTCAATTTGTGGAATTAATTTGAGTGACAAGTGTTCTATACTAGTATCATGTCATAGCTGGACCATTTTGACTTGTTTTCAGCTGTCCAATTTCTTATTTGAATTGATTTAATTAACTTATCTGTTGTAAAATTTATAAATTCAATTAATTCAAGATTTTTCTTTCTTGTGGCTTGTTTCCTATGTCAATTCTCAGTTCCATACCAAGTTCTCTATCCAAAACCTAATAGATGTATGGTTCTAGTTTAATGATAGTTATGTTTGAAGTTTGGGACTGCTATGGTTTTAGCTGTAGAACAGGATGATTTGAAGATAGCCATACATGATAGATAGTAATGATAACTTGAGCTAAGATTGGTGTAACTTCAACTTTCTGCTTCTTTAAAGGCTTGGCATCGTTTAACTAATGGATGAAAGATGGCTAACCCGAATCCAATCCACACTTCGGTGAAATCTACTTTGGAGAATACAAGCAAGTCCTACATGAATTAAAATCATAAGTAAAATCTTGTAATTACAATCTATTAAAATCATAAGAAAAATCATGTAATTACAAATCAAGTTGAAATCTATTAAATTAAAATCATGTAAGTATAATCTATTAAAATCTCAATTGAATACACCCCCTTTAGTGTGTAAGGGAAAGGATACAATACAAAGCCAAAAGAGAAAGAAAGAGCTCTCTCTCTCTCTCTCTCTCTCTCTCTCTCTGATGGAAAGTTGGGGCTTTGAGTTTTTCAGTTGGCCGGCTGAGTACTGGGTACTTTCCTTCTTTTGGGTAGGTGAAATCAGGGAAATGTGAATGGTGGATTGGTTCTTCTTTTTCATCATCAACACCACCACCTAAACAGATTTTCCACAAGAAAATTTTCCATTCCCTTTTTTCTTTATGTGGAAAGCATTATGTGTAATGTACATGGGTTTTTCTTTGGGTCCATTCCTTGCTACGATAAAAAGGGTTTCTTCATTTTAATTTACCTCAGAGGACATATCAACAACAAGAGGAGAAACAGCAGCTGCACCGCCCAACCTGCTCATGCTCAGAACCTACATGTTGTGTAAACATAACAAATTCACACCCATCCCCACACACACACAAAAAAAAAAAAAAAAAAAAAAAAAAAAAAAAAAAAAAAAAAAAAAAAATTTAGCTTAAATCCAAATCAATCCATGATGATTTGATCATTATCTAATCCAGCAAACAAAATGGAATGGCGGGTGGGGTGGGTTGAGTTGAGAGAATAAGGTCAGCAGACGCTGAACAAAATGGTGTTGAATTGGCAACTAACGACTTGCTAGTCATTAATGCTCGGACCCTCTTGGTAATTTTTGTTGTTGCATATTTATGGGCTAAACTAAATATCTATAATTTAAAAGATTTTTGTGCTTGAAGGTGGAAACTTGAATAAGAGTATACATAAAAGTATGCAAGACAGTTTCTAGGAAATCAGGTTTCTTTTGTGTTGCTTTTCGTAGGCGAATTATTCAATGGCAACCAATACATCTTTGGGGAATTCCATATGCTTTTCATTATCTAACACTACTTTCTCATCAGTTTATTCCCCGACGCTCTAGTTTATTTGATATTAGTCACAAGTTACAAAAACAATTGCACTTCTGACTAATCATTTTAACTTCGTCAATCTAATTCGGATATTACAGGTAACTCTTGGTGGGGGCGTTTTGCAGGTATTGTAACCCTGTCTCTTGTTGAAGCAGTCGATGAGAAAGGATTAGGGGGCATTTTTACATTGTCTTCTCCTTCCAACATTTGAACTACAGCTTTCATGGAAGGACGATCTACCGGGTACCACTGGATGCACCATAGCCCCACAATTGCGAGTTTCTTTGCGATTTTAGCATCAGTCTCTTGCTCAACGTGGATGCGGATGTCTTCTCCTTGATCTAGAAGATTATAGATCCATTCGGGGAAATAAACTTGGCTGCTGTTCGCCTCTGTGACCTGAACATTTTTCCTGCCTCCAACCATTTCAAGTAACAACATTCCAAAACTGTACACATCTGACTTGTAGGACACGTTACCGAAGTTCCTAGAGAAGACTTCAGGTGCGATGTAACCCATGGTGCCCCTAGCAGTTGTCAAGGAAACTGCACTTTGATCGTTGGCGCACAACTTGGAAAGACCAAAATCAGAGATTTTGGATTGAAGTTTTCATCCAAAAGAACATTGTGAGGTTTGATATCAAAATGAAGGATTCGTTGGTCACATCCGTTGTGAAGGTACTCAATTCCTTTGGCTACGCTGAGAGCAATATATTGCAGCTTCTCCCAACCAAGGAAATGGTTGTTGCTGTCTGCTGATGTTATAAAATTCTGCAGTGAACCGTTTGGTGCAAATTCATAAACCAAAGCTCGTCTAAATCCATCAGCACAATAGCCAACCAATCGAACCACGTTGACGTAGTGGATTCGACCCAATGTTCCCACTTCATTGATAAACTCTTCCCCATTTCCTTTGGAATTGTTGAGGATCTTTACAGCTACAAAGATCTCATGGGAAAGCTTTCCTTTGTACACTGTTCCAAAGGTCCCCTGTCCCAGCTTGTCTCTAAACGTATTGGTGATCCTCTTTATATCAGCATAAGAGTACCTTGTGGGCTTGAGAGCTCTGTAATTTTCCAAAAATTCTTCAATCATGGTTTGTTTTCTGTCAAAAGTGTACAACCGATGGAGAGAAACGAGTGCCACCACAAATAAAAATGAACACCACGATCACACCTACAGATTGTATATTCGGTCAAGAACCTCTATACTATAAAAAGAAAAAGAAAGAATTAGGAAAAAAAGGAAAAGAAAAGAGAAAAAAAGAAAGGGCAAAAGGGCATGGCTTACCTATAACCACTAGCTTTGTTGAGGCACCTGTAAAAGATTTTAATGCCATTAGATTCTCATGTCCCCAAAATCATTCAATCATTATATATATTTGCAGAAAATTCATATTTTTGGTTATCTTTATGTTATATGATGCATTACAGTCTATATGCCAGAAATTTCGTTCTTCTTTCTTTATTTTTTTGCATTTCGTATCTAATTCATGGTAGCTAATGCAACATAAGATATTTAATTGCATAAATTCTTGATGGGGAGCAAAGGGGTGATGCCTGACTAGTATAGTGATATGGATGAAAGACTATACCTTGTTTGCCCACTTTGAAGCACTCCGTTTCTGATTCAGTGTCATTGTTGTTCTTCAATTTACATTTTCCACCTTTCCTCTCACAATGTTTACATTCTGGTTTGAACCATTCCAAACGAAGAACATTTTCTGACTCGAATATATCAAGTGGAACAGGTGGAAGGTTATACAGTTTGGTACAAGACGAAATGGGAACTTCGTCGATGAAAAAAGATGAATGTATAGCCAATATTTGGTGGTTAGTCCCACTAAGGCAGGGAATAATTTGATAATATAAATTTCCATCTGCTGGTGAACAATTGAATAAAGTATAGTCACCTTGGTAGCCACCCCCTTTGAATTGGAAGGCAGAGGCAGACAGATTAAGTTTGTGTAGCTGCCTGAGAACACAACCATCTGGATCAGCCACTTGAATTACCTGAGATTTGTAGTTGATATGAGTGACGGTGAACTTCACTGAAATTGGCAGCTCAAGCACCGTATTGTTGCTTCCATTGCAGGATAAATCAAATCCGGGGTAGCCACAGTGATCATGATGCTTGTCTTTGAGTCGAAAAGGGAATTTGATAGGTGGACCGGAGTCTCCACAGCGTAATTCTTCTGAGCACTCATTTTGGCACGCTCCAATATTAACTTTGAAGCCTACCATGAACAACAGGATGAAGAAAGAAATTTTCATCTCTGAGGAAATACTCAACTTTTCTCTGCACCTTGAACATCTAATCATACTCCCAATCAGTTTTTTTTATACATCTTTTTGAAAGCCGCAGAATTGGTATAAACCTTATCCTCCTAATAATGACTTTTCTTTTTCCACTGGCAACATTATTCCACAAGTTAAGACAAATAAAATCTCATTTCCGTGTTGACAAATCAACTCTACCCTGTGGAAAATGAAGTTAACAATACATGGCCACTCTTAAGTCACTGTGTTCACTTATTACTAAGTTTTCTGCACATCTAGTACATGTATGTCCTAAACTTCATAGCTTAAAAGATCGGAGTTAGTACATGGGGAAAGTCAATTGATATCAGAAAGGCCTTAACAATTCCAGCAAATTACATGTAGAGAGTGGGGAGTAATGAGACAAAGACTAGGGAATGGAATTGTAACACGGCAACACCAAGTGACTATGGTTGGTATTAATTAGGACCAACGAAAGCATGTGTACACCCCAATTTGTGGAAGATTGGCGTATGATACACACTCATATATTAACAGTGGTGTAGCTCCATCTGATTCAGACTTAGGATACCTTCATTATTCTTGCACCTTCAGAAGCATGTTACACTTCCATTATCTTCGATCACCTGCTCTCACAGTTTAAACACATAGAAATTATATATATACTAAAGCTCAATCCAACTAAACACTGTTCCTAAGCACAGTATAATGACGGAAATGCCCCTCATTTTGCTATTGTTTTTGTTTTGTTTTCTCTTCATAACAGTAAATTGACGAAACTGCCCTCAACTGAACATCTTCTTCTGTTCCCTTTTTGCCCCTTTCCCTCCGCTGCGAACGTTTCGTTCGCTCAGAGAAGGCGTCCATTTTCAGTCCATTTCGAACCAGCTGGTTGGGGGGCAGCTATGGAAGATCTGCATTCATTGTTAGACATGCGTGGGGGGCCGTCGATTTTCGTTTGGGAGGTGGGCTGCAAATCCAGCCGCACTTTTAGTCTTCGTCTCACAGATTTGTGGTTGGGAGATTTCTCATCGTTTCTACAGCCTTCGACTCAGACGTCTTCCATCTTTCTTGCTTGCGAGTTTTTGCATCCTTTGTCTTCAGGTATGCATCCCGTCAACTTTTTAATAGCTCTTTTGGTCTTCATTTCATGAATTTGATTGTTGGCTGGGATTTTTTTCGTCCTTTGTAGAGCGTGGGTGTGAGCCATGTTCTATCTTTAGGGTATTTTTGATTTATTTTTTACGAATTTGGGTTCATTTATTTGGTTAATTTGATTTCAGGTTCTTGGGTAATCCCTAATGCTATATAAGAGGAGCTGAGGTATTTATATTTCACAACATATTGGGTTCTATCAGGAAGGGGATTGAATCTCACAGATTAGCTCAGGTATTTCCATCGTTCTTATTATTATTATTTTTTTAATCAATTTTCGATTCAATGACTTTGCTCTCTCGGAGAAATCTTAGAAATGGAAATCATTCCCAATTTCTGTTTTGGTTGCCGATAACACACTGGAAAGCAAAGACCAAGCGTGCTTAAAAAAAAAAAAAAAAAAAAATAAATCCTTTTTTTATCTACTTTTGGTTGCTGTATCCTAAATATGGAGAAAAAAAATTAATGATAAAACACAAGGAAAAAAGAAGTGAAGATTAATCAGGTTTCGTCAAAATAGAAATTGGGAATGATTAACCAGCAACCATACTGATAAAGTGCCATCTTCCCTTCTTTGTGTACTCTCTAAGTTCTGCTCACGTCAATTTTTTCACCATATGCTCTGAGACATAGCTATGTGGCTTAAACTTTGGTTTCTGTATATGAAAAATATAGTTCTTGACTGCGAAGCTTTTCTGTATATGTCACAGGTTCTTAAATTCTATCCTAAATTCCCTATGTTCAACTAGAAAGAAAGGTTTCTTTTTATCTTCTTGAAATAATTCATGTTTTAAAACCCATTTATCTAGATTGACTCTCAAGCATATGGTGTCTAGGAAACATATGGTTTACTTTGCCAGTTCAATACGCTTGGTACATAAGTTCTGAAAATTGTATGGCCTGACAGGCATGCTGTAGAGTTCTTGCTTGAATGTGTATGTTTTGTCCTTTTAAAATTACAATTGAACATAATATCCTAGATATTAGGATTGCCGCAGGCTTATGTTGATCACAGTCTGTGCAATGATTCAATCCTGAGTGAGAGAGTGGTTTTGTGATTTTAATTGTTTAGGGTGACTTTTGATTGAGATGTTCGATTGAGTTGTCAGGACAAAAGGAATGTAAATCTAGATCAACGCTTACAAAAAATTAAAGTTATATATTGAAGTTTTTGGTTTATAGAATTAGAGAGGCTGAGAAAACAGAAATCATGCTACAATATACCTGGAATGAAGATTTTTGCTGCCTCCTTCAAGGAACCTAGATCTGTTATGTCTTTGGCCTGTCCAAGTTAGCATATATTAGATAAACTGTACATTAGTATTTATCAAGCAGTTTAGAAAGTGTCACCTTATGAACAGGGCCAAATCCTCCCTCTCCCAGTTTATTCGCTACATTGAAGTTGTTTGTTGCAGCTAAAACTCTTTTTAAATTGAAGAGTGGTAGTCCTGCATCATTCTTCGCAGCTTCAGCTCTTTCTTTACTTATAGTCTCACTCATACAGCCTTCCGTGCTCCCTGTTTCATTCTTATTATTAGAGCATTGGTTGTTTGGAACACTAGAATATATGTGTTTGTGTGAGTGAGAAAGAGAAAAAGAAAGAGAAGGGTGGTAGCACTATACCTTCCATTCCCAAGTATTTCTTCCATATGAAGAATTTGTTGGCTGGGAGATTTTTTGTCAAGAGACTTTCTTTCTTTTAGTGGTTTGATGTTCATTCGACAGTTGAATGCTATGAAAACAAGCTAATATATAGAGTGACGGTATAAATAGATGGATCATGGATCTTGGTGCAATTCTCTCTGTTTTTTTGGGTTATTTTTTATGCTGTTTTGATTCATGGGTTGGTTTTTATGTATTTTGTTTTAGAAGTTGGACTTTTTGGAATTTGATATTGATATGGGAATTGAAAGCTTTCAGTTCAGGATAATGCTTTTCAGTGTGTGTTAATGAAATTGTTCTCTGGCTTTTCCTTATCTGAAAAATGCCAATTTTCCATGGAAAGAAAGGAGATTAGGATATTATATAGAAACAAAAGAAATTGTTGTGTTATGTATTGCAATGACAGTTAGTTTTTTTTTTTTTTTTAACTTTTTTTTTTTTTTTTTTTTTTTTTTTTTTTTTTTTTTTTCAATTCATAGTGGAAATAACTTTAATTGTAGGCTGAAATTTCCAATTAATTGTTTTAAGTTTTGTGAATAGAGCTTAGGAATTAGCTAATGGTGTCAATTGACAATTGGTTGGGATAAGTGTGTGCTTCTTATTTTTTCTTCAAGTCCTAAAGAAAGATGGCAACCGTACAAAAATAGACTTCAACAATTTTCAAACGCAAAAAAAGGATTATATGCCTTATGAGAAGAAGAAACTGAATTTTCAGTTTTTGCGTTTTTTACAGGTGCTGTATAACTGTTTTTTAGACTGTTTGGTAGCTCTTCCCATTGCTGCTAGACAACAGGTCAGTTTTCTATTCGTCTTTTGAAGAAGTCTTGCATATCAACTGTGGCTAATTGGTGTTTGGATATTGTGTCTTTGAAAATTGTTATTTCTATCATTGTGATGTTATTGCTAATATGGTTTGCTTGATTAGGCTATAGAAATTGTATTTAATTCGTTTTTATATGTTTGTTTTGAAATTTTTTATTTCTATAGCTACAATACTGTTGGTGTGCGTCCATTTTGCTTGATTAGGATATAGATGTAATAAAAATATTGTAATTTAACTCATCCATGTTTATTTTTTCCTTTCCAGCCATCGATGTGTTGGTTGGAATTTGTAATTTTTGAATATGATGCCTAAAAGAATTACAAAAACCAGAAAAAGCCTGAGTTAAATTATAATAGATCGATATTGAATGCATTAGTGCCAAGGAAAATGTTGTTGAGTTGTAAACAGTTACTCAAAATCTTCCACCGGTTTCATACTTGGTGCATCTACATTTAGCATCTGTTCTAAATTCTTCACTAAATGGCATCAAAATATTTATTAACCAAAAATAGCTAAATACAATGAATAGTGAAATTTCCACCAATGACCAAAAAGAAAACTTAGATGTTGTAAACTATGCAGTGCTCTCAAAGTGTTGGCTTATTTTACTGGTTTGGATAGAGGTTTTAGGTTCCTACTTTTGGTTCTGTTAAGCAAGAGACAAATTTCTTGGTTGAAATTAATTGGCAGAAATTAATTGTTTTCCATTTTGCTTTAGCCAATGGCATCAATTTCCCATTTGTGTTGATCATTTAGGCATATGTACTGTTCTTCTTAATTTTTTAATGATGAATTTTTGGTATGCAAGTTTGATATCAAAGCATCCCTTGTGAATATATACATTAACTTTTTAGTAAGAACCTATGTAAATCAGCTACACGGTGCTTGATTATTATGCATCAAAGTTATTCAAATTAAAGAACACATTATTAAAAAGCATGACATTATAATCAGTAATCGTATACTCTTTATTTCAAATGCAGCATCTAATAGTTTTTAAATAGACAGTGTAGCATCTCCATTGCAATACAGTTAGTGAAAGAACTTTTTCTTAATAAATGTTTTTATGTTTTCTATTCATAGTGGAAATAACTTTAAAGTGGGAAAAGATCATCAATTTTTAACAATGAGGATGAGATTTTTTTTTTAAAAAAGGTTGGCTATATATCAAAACACTGTCAAAGATGTAGCACATGTGGCACTAATGCTCCAATTGGGGATCACCAAGTTGTTCAGAGCCCTGTTTTAGAATCTAGAATGTCTTTATTTTTCGCTCTTTTGATTGTTGCTTAATTTTATTTAAAATTGCTCCTCTGCAAATGGTTGGTTGCAAGTCACAATTATGGGCCATTGAACTAATTTCCAGAAACAAATTGACCACATTGGCTTAACTAATTATATAGGGTTTGGTCGATGTTTGGTTTTATCAAATTTGTTTTTTACGGAACATTTGGTATTGGTCTACACTGTCTTGCATGCATATGGATTTTGAAATGAGTTGTGATGTGTTTATTTAGTTTTCTCTTTATGGTGTTGGTTACTTTTCAACCAATTAACATGTGATTCTCCTCTCAAGGAATTTGAAAAGAAACCAGTCTTCAATTCGTATCGTAATATTTTCATGTTTTCATTTGTTTGTGTAAGAAAAGGAAATGTAACAAATAGTTTCTGTTGGTTCTTGATATTCTTCAATACGAAAATCAGTATTGAAACAGATTCATTAATTGAGACTGTCTTATCTCACAAGCAAAACCAGAATTATACTTATTAGCCTAATTTTGTTTTTCTGTCTTTGTATTTTAGATAGCTGTTGTGATCCTGCTTTTGTGTGGCTGTTTTTCGAAGTGCTTGATAGCTTCTTTGACTACAGGTTAGTGTTTTATCCATTTTTCAAAAGATTGCATGCATGGTGGCTGTAGCTTATTGATTGCCAAATATTATGACATTTGAAAATTCTCATTTCTGTGGTTCTGTCAATATCACGGTGCATTTGCTTATAATTTAAAATTGTATAAATGCATGTTTTTTCTCCTTTCCAGCTATCAATCTGTTGCTTGGGGTTTTAAATTTCTGTGCATAATGCGTAAAATGACTAGAGATAGCAAACGAAATCAGATGATGCAAGAAGCTCATAGTTTTGCCATTTCAAATGGTATAGAAATCTCTTATGAAAGTGTTTGTCTTGCCGATGATAAACATAAAACCAGAGAAGAAAATGTGTGAGATTCTGACAATTTACTAATTATCGGTTTGAAGAAGAAAAAAGCCCAAGGCAGTTCCAAAATTGCCTCTCCTACTTCCACATCAGAGTTTATGCTCTTTCCTTTTCAATTCATTCATCTCATTAATGTACACATTATATACATAATATTTCATTGTTCACAACTTATTTCCCCACTCAATTTCTCTATATTAAGTGGTAGTTGATTGCATTGAATTTGGGCAAAGTTTCCTTTCTCATAATTGTCTTCAATTATGATTCAATTGTAAAGAAAATTTATCAACTCTTCTTTTAAAATATGATTTTTCTCAAACGTCTTTTAGAATGCAATTTGGTTTCAAAACCCGCAGCATGGCGCGGGTGCCTTTGCTAGTAAGTACGAATTACCAATCGTATCCATTATCCTCGATCACCTGATCACCTGCTCTCACTATACTGACCTATTCCTATCCTTCTCTCTGAACAAGAAAAAGATGAACAGTCTCCTTCCTATCCTACCCAACTATGAAAAGAAGAAAAATGCATAACAATTTTTTTTCTTTATCATCTTCACGCACTACTAAAAGGAGCCTACCAAGTGTGTGGCTCCAAATTGTGTAAGTGGGAAACACTCAAGAAAGAAAAGAAGTATATTCGATCACTTATGGTTGCATCCCAAGAAGAAAAGGAGCCACTCTGATGTAGAACAAATGGCGGATTTTATCACGGTTGAGCTAGAAAAGGGACGTGGCGGGAATTTGCAGATTTGTCGTCCGAGCTCCGATTAGGACGCAAATACCATTTCGGAAAGGGAACGATGCCACAAGTCAAACTCACCGCTTTGCTATGAAGTATGATGGATTTTGGCATCTTGAGGTCGTTTGGCATTCCAAAACTGCATTCAAAGTTTCGTAGTTAATTTCCGGAATAAATTCTACTTTTCAGTTTTAATGTAATAACTCCCCTAGCAGCTCAAGGGTTGAGAGTTGTGTATTTAGACAGGTTTGGTGAACGTTTTTTGGTAACTCAGATTTGAATAAAATTATCCCAAGAGAATTACTCTCAATTTCTGGTGGAATCCGGATTTCTTGTTATTCAAGGTTTTCGTTTGAAACCTTTGTTGCTTGTGTTGCGTCACACTCAAGGAACTGAAAGATACTCCTAGACATTAGCAATATGAGTTCATAACTACCATTTTTTATATGAGAATCTAAAATTCCTACTAAGCTATTGTGCATATATTTGAGATAAATCATCAAGTATTCCATGTTTACTTGGTGATTTATCAAACACTTTAATCATTTATATTGTGTTCATTTGCATTGTTTGGTGACTCATACGGTTGATGGCACCAAGATCGTGGTGGCGGTTTTCCTCCTGCGAGCTTGAAGCAATCATGATCAGTATTGCGTTCCACATAAGGAGTGTCGAAGATCATCCCGTGAAAGAAGTTGAGTTACGAAGAAGTCGGTAAACATTATCTAGAATGTGTCTAGAATAAGTGTATGAGTACTTCTTGTAATCATAGTTCTATAGTGGATTTATGTTGGACTGAGGAGTCCCGTAGATTTTCCCAGAGGTGGGGTTTTACCATGTAAAATAATTTTCTGTATGTTCCTTTATTTTATGTTCAGCATGTTCCAAGATTGATAAGCCATATCAATCCTGCTACCGAAGTTATTATAATTTTAAATTGGCCTATTCACCCCTGTCTAGGAATTTTTAGTCATCCTACAGGTAATTTCAGGAAGCTATTCTATTTCTAAGATAGAAAAACAAAACCTCAAATAGTTAGAGGTTCGTGCTGATAACGTGTTATATAACTAAGAGAATTTGTAGAGAGAAATGAAGAGTAAAGAAAGACAATAGAAATTGTTCAATCAACTTGTCTATCTCATCTTAGTAAGACCTCTTATTTATAGGCTTACAGTGATAATAAGACATTAACAACTCTTAAATTACAAGCCCATAATTATGGTATTTAGTGTATATGTTACATAAAATTAGAAAGGATGAATGCTAATAGGTATGGTGGTCATCCACCAACTCATGCATTTACAACAATCTTTTAATAATCTGAGGTAGATTATTAATATGGAGTTGATTTACCTAAAGCTTAATAAACTGAGTTGATATCAATATTAGTTTACCTATTTTTTACCAAAAAGGAAAAAAAAAGATGTTAAAAAGATCTTTTTAAGAAAACTTAGGTAAATTCACTAAGCTTAATATGGATATCAATATCAATTTTGATGAAGAGTTTATTAATATTGAATACCATAATTATGGGCTTGTAATTTAAGAGTTGTTAATGTCTTCTTATCACTGTAAACCTATAAATAAGAGGTCTTACCAACTCATGCATTTACAACAATCTTTTAATAATCTGAGGTAGATTATTAATATGGAGTCGATTTACCTAAAGCTTAATAGACTGAGTTGATATCAATATTAATTTACCTATTTTTTACCCAAAAGGAAAAAAAAGATGTTAAAAAGATCTTTTTAACAAAACTTAGGTAAATTCACTAAGCTTAATATTTATATCAATATATCAATATCAATATTAAACTGTCAATATTGATATTGACAGTTTTTACCTATTATCTTTTTATAATAATCTACCTATTTTTTATGGACAATAATAATGTCCACTTCAATATTGATATTATCAATATCAGTATCAATATCAATCAATATCAATATATTCATAATACACTCAAGAAAGTTTGGATTAACACAACGCGGTAATGGTCTAGCTAATAAAGTAGTAATTCTTGCATGTTCCGGGTACGCCACGTGGTTGGTGTACCATCCAATATATATGAAACATGTGAAAATATTGTCCAATACACATAGGATAAATAAAATAAAATATTTACACATGTCCTATGTGTATTGGATGGTATACCAACCACGTACCCAAAACATACCAAAATTTCTCCGCATTTCAACACATGAATTATTATGTGTGAGCAGTAATACTTATTCACAAAATCTCTTATCAAAGAAAGGTACTTTTGTGGTGTAGACTCATCATTTTGTGCGAATACGTGTGAGTCTTTCAACGTTTCACTTGGGTTGTTGAGATATATTGCTGCATCGTGGGCTTAGATCTCCTTAAATTAAGCAAGATATCCACGCGTCAACCCAAAGTCTACTAAAAAAAACTTTCAAGTGAACTGTCAGTTTGTTTACTAAAATATTTATTCAAAGATTCTCTTAGACTTTGACCAATCTCTTCCTCTTTTTACTTTCTTTGTTTGTTGACTAAGACGTAACAGTACATGACTAAGACGTGAGACACCGCGGTCAATGGTCATCCAGCAATGGGATTTCGTTGAAGCTGGAATCTTGAATGCCATCAGTTTCTCATGTCCACAAAATCATTAAATCATTATATTTGTATTGCAGAAATTTCTCAGAATGTTGATTATCTGTATGTAATGTTTGGTTGTTGGTAGGTGAAGCTTGACTAGTTTAGCGATACGCATGAAAGGCAATACCTTGATGAATGAAGTTGACAAATCAACTCTACCCTGTAGTAAATGAAATTTACAATCCATTAATACGTTCAGAAAATAAAAATTCCATCAACAGCAAGTGCATACTGAAGAGTAGGACACCTTACACTTTAATTTAAAGGAGGAAGGACCAAAAACTGTTGAAAACAAGTTCACAAATCATGAAAGAAATATATTACAAGAAGGATTCGTCCTACCAAAAACGAAGCAACCATTATTACTGCCCCTGCAGAGTTGAAATGTTGGCCATGAAGCCTTTCCTCGGGCATACTATACATATACTCAGGCTAATTGTCAGCATTTTGAATTAAGCTTATTGAGTCTTCAGAGTCGTCATTAGATTGTGTTGACGATGGCCATGTTGTTTCTGGATTGTCTTCATCATCCACCACTGGTTTGTCTTGTGGATAAAGGAAAGGCTTTGGAGGCATTTGAAGGGCTTCAGTTTCTCCTTCAAGCATCTGTACTACTTTGCTCATCGAAGTAGGACGCTCGCTAGGCTTCATTTGTATACACCATAATGCCACTATAAGCATCTTCTTTGTTATTTTCATTTCCTCCTCAGTGGCATCTTCTATCTCTATGTCCTTTCCTTCATTGAATTGGTCATAAACCCATGAAGGAAAGTATATTTGGCTTGAATGAGCTGCAATTGCATTCAGATTCTTTCTTTTTCCTGCTATTTCCATCAACAGCATTCCGAAACTGTAGATGTCAGCTTTGTTTGACACTCCTATATTTTTGTAAAACAACTCTGGAGTTATGTATCCGATGGTTCCTCTCGCTGCAGTCAAAGTTAAACTGCTCTCATCTAATGGACATAATCTTGCGAGCCCAAAGTCAGAAACCTTTGGAACAAAAGTCTCATTAAGAAGAATGTTGTGAGGCTTGATATCAAAATGAAAAATTTGCATCTCACATCCTCGATGAAGATAGTCAATACCACGAGCAACTCCAAGTGAAATTTCAAATGATTTCTTGTAATTTAAGGTTGATGGTCCTTCTTTGGAAAATATGTGTTTATCTAGAGACCCATTTGACATGAACTCGTATACAAGAGCACGCTTTGATCCCTCAACACAATAGCCAATTAGTTGCACCACATTTACATGATGAATCCTTCCAATGGTGGCAACTTCATTGATAAACTCTTGCCCATTAGCTTTGGACTTACCCAGTATCTTAATTGCTACAAGGCGGCGGCTTCGGAGCTTCCCTTTGTATACAGAACCATAACCTTCTTCACCCAATTTTTCCTTAAATCCTTTAGTCATTTTCCTGATATCTGAGTAGGAGTACCTTATTGGCATGAGGTTGTTGTGACTTTGTAAGAATTCTTCAATATTTCCATACATTGATAAGTGCCGCCTCTTGAATTTATAAATTAAAAGCGCAATCAGACACGGAGCCCCAAGTATAGCCCTAGCTCCAAGTGGTAGTCCTGTAAGGAAGTGTCGAAATGAATCATGGAAATAAGTGTTGCTGCTACAACCAGAATGTATATGTAATTGAATACTAGAGACCAATTGTTTAACACTGCATGAATTTTCTTTCCTGGAAAGAGTAATTTTTATTTGCTGAGGATAATAATTGAGATGAAAAAATAAATTGAGATGAAACTCACCAAGCAACGCAAGGATGACACTGAATTCTGCAAGAAACAGAGCGAATTAATTATTAATAATAACAAATGCAGCTTAGACTGGAAGAAATTGAAAACAATATAGGATTGAGAGTCCTCACCGACTAGAAATTCGATGAAGCCTGCATCATCAAAGTCAAAAGTTTTCATCAAGTTTGAACTTTAGAATCTTGACATGTTAAAAAACAGAACATGTGCCTACAGTTATGTTACCAGAAGAAAACAAATGAAGAAATCTTTGACATACTTACCACAGTATATACCATGGCATTCATGAGAGCAATTAACTTTGTTGGTATCACTGTCGATGTAGCAAGTACTCCACTGCACCCATGTAAGTTCAAAGCCATAGATCATCTCATTGTGGATGTCTATGTAGGAATTGTTTTTTGTAAGCTGCGACGATGTCATTAACATAAGCTCTATGCGACAAAACTCAATCAAGTCTGACGCATTTAATCGTCCAACACTAACATATGAATGCCCATTGGAATTGGAACTACTCACAGCACCAATACAAGGAGCAGTATCCACATAGAGAGGCGAATTCACCGGGGTTTCACAGGTCAGAAATATTATAGGCTTTGACAGTTCTAAATAATCTGTGTCCCACCAATGCCCCTTACCTCTACCTTGAGAAATCCCATACGGATGCTCATCCTCGTAACTGAAGTTAGACGCTGACAATGAATAATAGGGAACTGAAGAGCAGTTACCCTTGTGAAGATTGGCATCCACAACTCGGATGGTGTAGTTATTATAATTGATTGCCTGCACATAGTATTTTCCAGAATACAAGTATAATACTGTAAGGTTGTTCTTCTCACAAGACAGCTCATACCTTGAGTCACCGCACTTCCCTGGATCGTGTTTTAGTCGGAAAGGGTGGCTTATGTTATGTTTGCCGCACCATGAAGGTTCACACTGTTGACGATAATCATCCTTAGCATTGCAACTCAAACAGCATAAGCTAAGAACTAAGAGGAGGGCTATGAATAATTGTGATGGAGAAGCTACTCTTCCTGCAGCCATGGGAGAGAGAGCTTCCAAACGTTGAGTATTGCTTGTGATATGTGTGGACTTTATATAATAGTAATACTGTGAAAGCCTGCAACAGGAGCATTGCGTGCCAGTTGGCAGAATTGATTTTCTAACTTGTAGAATACTGCAGAAGTAGTGGTTCAATTTCATTTGGATATCCTTTCAGATTCGTGGACAGAATTAAAGGCCATTGACCCATTTGCATGCAAAAGATAAAACTTATACGTTTCTCAAAAAATAAAACCTAATCTCCCGATTTTCTACCATCAATTACAACTATCAAAAACTTTCACTCAAAGAAAATCTGAAAAATTCGAAACTTATATCTAAAATCTCCATTTTTCATACATATCTTTTCAGTCAAGGTTGGCCCATTGATTTTGGAGGTCTTGGGCAAAAATGAAAAATGTGGCTTTTTTTGTTTAACACTTACCTCATATTGAACAAAAATTATAATAAAAATATTCAAACTTAGGTGGTAAATAGGTTAATTTAAGTATTTTTTTATTTTTTTATTTTAAAAAGGCCCATTGTATGAAAGATAAAGAAAAGAATTCAAAAAAGATTCAAAATAAAGCCCAAAAAACATTAGTTTCACACATAAAAAGGCTTTTTTTGGTTAATATACTTATTGGACTGGAAGTGTGTAAGAGGCCCCATTTTTTTGGGGGCCTTGTGCCATCCCCTAACCTGTACCGGAAAGGCTATAATGAGGGCTTAAAGTGAGGAGGTTATTTGAGGAGGTCAAATCTCACCATCAACAAATGTAAAGAAATCATGGGACTTAAATATTTTAAATGTTTTGATGGTCGAATCGGTCTCCTCAAATAACCTCCTCACTTTAACTGCTCATTGCCCAACCTGCACACCCTGTGGGCCAAACCTGATTTCAGTCATCAAAATCTGTACAATTCAGTAAAAAATTTGACAAAATAAAAGAAAAATAAAAATAGATGACCAACGAAGAAGAACAATTAGGCAGTACAGACCAGTGTTTTCAAAGGCATGCCTTCGCGCGCGTCGGCGCGAGGCGGGAGGAAAACGCCCGCGGCATCCGGCTGTTTCGCGATCTGCACGTTTAGCGCAGGGAAGGCATGAGGAGGCGTTGCAAGGCGTGTCCAGGCGGAGCGAGGCGTGAGGAGGCGTTGCAGATCTGGAATCTTCTGAAACGGAAGAAATTGAAAGTCTGCAAATTTTCTTTGGGGAAGATGAACTCGGGAGGAAGACTCGTTTTTTTTTTTTTTTTTTTTTTTTTTTTTTGGTTTAACGAAATGACGTCGTTTTGGTTGCAAAGTTTTAAAAACAATCTTATAGTGAAACGACGTCGTTTCACTTGGAGTGTGTTTTAAAAAAAAAACTGCAAGTTTCAGCTTTTGTTTTCCTTACCTTAATTGTAATAGGGAAGAATTAATATATTTAATATCTGTCTTTTTCTTTCCTAACCCCAATCGGCTTGTAGCTTTGTACTTATTTTTTTTTTTTTTTTTTTTTTTTAATATCTTTAATATCTTTCTTTTTCTTTCCTAACTCCAACCGGCTTGTAGCTTTATACCTTTTTTTTTTTTTTTTCTAAATTAATATATTAACACATGGACTATATATATATATATATATATTGTATAGTACGTGTACAACCCTAATTTCTATCCTTACCAGATAACTCCATCAATTTCAAGAATTCTCTTTATCTTTCGATTGCAAGTAAGTCTTCTTTTTTTTCTTTTTCTTTTTTACGTGCATGCATCATACTTGTATAATTTGATTATAATAAACTATAATTTGAAGTTTCGTATAATTTTTTTTCAATATGTTTTAAATATACTAGTTATTTTTTTCTTACGTACATGCATCACACTTGTATCTTAGAAATATTAATTGTATTGTTTTATAGATATGAATCGAAAAGATCCTGCGTGGAAGTATGCAAAAGAAATAGAGGGGGAAAAATACTTGAGATGCGCATTTTGTGATCAAAGATGCAGTGGAGGAATTTCTAGACTTAAGCATCATTTAGGTCAAACTCACCACGGTATGCAACCATGTAAGAAAGTTCCTAAGCATGTGAAAAAAGAGTGTGCCGCAACTTTGAAAAATCTTCAGCTTGAAAAAAGAAAGAAAAATGAAATGCTTAGAGAGATTGGGGATGGTCTAGAAGGAGGGGCTCTGAGTATGGAAACTTCATTGGATGAAGAATATGGAATCCTTGGTACTAGGAGTGCTGCAGTTGATGAGACTCTTAGAGCACAACCTAAATCAAAAGGACCAATGGATAGATTTGTCACTTTAGAAGCTCGGCAAAGTACATTAAATTCAGCATACAAACAAGAAGAAAGAAAGGAAGTTTGTCGAAAGATTGGTCATTTTTTCTTCTCTAGAGCACTCCCATTTAATATTGTAAATGATCCATTTTGGCTACCTATGGTGGAAGGGATTGCCGCATATGGTGTAGGATTTAAGGCTCCATCAATGCATGAGCTGAGGACTTGGATCCTTAAGGAAGAAGTTGGCGACATTAATACGATGATGGAAGAACATAAGAAAGCTTGGGCAGAGTATGGATGTACTATTATGTCTGATGGTTGGACTGATGGTAAAAATAGAGTACTAATAAACTTTCTTGTGAATAGTCCAGCAGGTACTTGGTTTTTGAAATCTATTGATGCATCTGATTCCATAAAAAATGGAATGTTATTGTTCAAATATTTAGATGATGTTGTCAAAGAAGTTGGAGAGGAGCATGTCATTCAAGTAATAACAGATAATGCTTCCAATTATAAGAATGCTGGAGTGAAACTTATGGAGAAGAGGAAGAAGTTATGGTGGACTCCATGTGCTGCCCACTGCATTGATTTGATGTTAGAAGATATTAGCAAAATGAAAGTTTTTGAAGATACAATTAGACTAGCCAAGCAAGTAGTGAAGTTTATTTATGGGCATACATGGGTTCTTGCTTTGATGAGATCTTTCACGAAAAACAAAGAGATAATTCGCCCTGCAATCACACGGTTTGCCACTTCTTATCTTACTCTTCAAAGCATCTATAAGCAAAAGCAACTTCTTCAGGCAATGTTTTCTTCTAGAGAATGGCACAATGGACCATTTGTCCAACATAATGAAGGTATTAGGGCTCACTCAACTATACTATATGATGTTAATTTTTGGTCCCGTGTTGCTTTCTGCATCAAAAGTGTTATCCCATTAGTATCGGTTTTAAGAGAAGTTGATTCAGAGGAGAGACCTGCTATGGGATTTATTTATGAGTTAATGGATGTTGCAAAAGAGAAGATTGCTTTTAATTGTGGAAAAGTTGAAAGAAAGTATAAACCAATTTGGAGAAAAATAGATGAAAGATGGGGCCCACAACTCCATCAACCTTTACATGCTGCTGGTTATTATTTGAACCCTCAATTGCGTTATGAAGAAACCTTTTCTAATGCTGATGAAGTAAGGAAGGGATTGGAAGATTGCATGACTAGGATGTTGTCTTTTGAGGATCGTATGACTACTGATATCCAATTGGACTTGTATGATGAGGCAAAAGGAGAGTTTGGAAGTTGTCTTGCAGTGAATTCAAGGAAACTAAGAACTCCAGGTTATAATCTTTACTTTTTCATTTTCATTCGAGTATAATGAACACTTGAAATAAATGTTAAACTTAATTAGATGGATTTGTTTTGTTTTTTTTAGCAAATTGGTGGAAGCGTTTTGGAAGGGACACACCTGAGTTGACAAAGTTTGCTATTCGGGTCCTTAGCCTTACTTGTAGTGCATCTGGGTGTGAGAGGAATTGGAGCACATTTGAGCAGGTAAAGTTCTTTTGTTAATTTATTGTTCAAATTTTGATGCTTCTAAATCTAATTTTGTATGTTTATTTTTATTTTAGATTCATACAAAAAAAAGAAATAGATTTGAACATCAAAAGCTCAATGCTCTAGTATATGTGAAGTATAATACGACACTAAGAGAGAGAAGTATTAGAAGGAGGTCAAAGATTGATCCAATATTGGTGAATGAAATTGAGTCCGATGATGAATGGATAGCTGAGGTTGAAGAACCAATTCTACCAACTGATCTTATTTGGCTTAATTCTCAAGAATTATATGATGTTGATGTCATCAGAAATATGCCCACTGAACCTTATGAAACTGATCTACATACTCGAGTGCCTATTTCTGTGGAGCCTATTGGTGATCCTAGGACTCAAGAGCAAGGAAATATTCATGTTAGGACTCAAGAGCCTATTGTTCATTCTAGAACTCAAGATCCTATTATTGATGATGATCTTATTCTTGACGATGATGTTCTTCTTTCCTCGTTAGCTTCAAAAAAGAGAAAAGAATGTGAAACCTCAAGTAAGTATGGAAAGTAAATCATGGAGTGAAAGTTACAATTAGTGTTTAATTCATTACCACTAAATTTTATAATTTTAATTCATTGTTCATATGTACAGGTAAGAGGAAAGTCAAAAGCAAGTCCATAAGAGCTATGCTTATGGATGAAGATGATGAGATAGATAAAGATCCTTCAACATTTGATAGTGGAAAATATCCTTTTCATATTGATACAGTTGATCAATATGACAGTGATGCTAGTTTGAATGATATTAGTGTTGAGGAGTGGGATGAGTGAATTATGTTTTTGTTTTGATGTTGAATAAATATTTTATGTTTTGGGATTGATTATTATGTTTTGAATGACAATTAGTACTTATATTTGATTATATTTAAAAGATTGTTATAGTTGAATAAGAATTAGTTGTACAATTTAATCGTATTGTATTATTCATAAATTTTTCTTATTAAAATAACTTAATGTTCAAAAGGCTTACGCCTCAATGCCTCAAGGCTTACGCCTCGCATAGCGCTACTAAAAACGTCTCGCCTATACGCCTCGCCTATGAAAACATTGGTACAGACTACACTACTTTTCATTATCTAACACTACTTTCTCATCAGTTCATTCCCCGACGCCAAGTTTATTTGATATTAATCACAAGTTACAAAAACAATTGCACTTCTGACTAATCATTCTAACTTCGTCAATCTAATTTGGATATTACAGGTAACTCTTGGCGAGGGCGTTTTGCAGGCATTGTAACACTGTCTCTTGCTGAAGCAGTCGATGAGAAAGGATTAGGAGGCATTCTTACATTGTCTTCTCCTTCCAACATTTGAACTACAGCTTTCATGGAAGGACGATCTACCGGGTACCACTGGATGCACCATAGCCCCACAATTGCGAGTTTCTTCGCGATTTTAGCATCAGGCTCTTGCTCAACGTGGATGCGGATGTCTTCTCCTTGATCTAGAAGATTATAGATCCATTCGGGGAAATAAACTTGGCTGCTGTTCGCGTCTGTGACCTGAACATTTTTCCTGCCTCCAACCATTTCAAGTAACAACATTCCAAAACTGTACACATCTGACTTGTAGGACACGTTACCGAAGTTCCTAGAGAAGACTTCAGGTGCGATGTAACCCATGGTGCCCCTAGCAGTTGTCAAGGAAACTGCACTTTGATCGTTGGCGCACAACTTGGAAAGACCAAAATCAGAGATTTTTGGATTGAAGTTTTCATCCAAAAGAACATTGTGAGGTTTGATATCAAAATGAAGGATTCGTTGGTCACATCCGTTGTGAAGGTACTCAATTCCTTTGGCTACGCTGAGAGCAATATATTGTTGAGAGTTAAGCTGCATACTAGTTTTGAATCAAGCTGCAGATGTTAATCCTGCAGATTGATAGTGAAGAGGATGATGAAATCGAAGGAACTGAAGAACTTTCCTTTTATAGTAATAGCTGTTATAGGATATGTCCAACAGCTAGTTTTCTTACTATTTTAGGAAATTTTACAGCTGTCATTCTTAGCTGTCTTAGTATTTTCTGCTGTAACAATTTCTAGCCTAGGTGTAAGAATCATAGCCTCCAATGACCTTGAATGGCTGGAGATGAGTCCTTGTGTCCTAGTTTTTAGGATCTGTTTTTTTGGCAGCTTGTGTCATGCATATAGTGTGATTTTGGCTCTAATGCAATATACAGAAAATAGACTGAATCATTCTCATTCCCTCTGAGTTTTTCTCTCCTTTGCATACGTTGCTTACAAAAGGTTTTATTGTTCTGTAAATCAGTCTCTAAAACCAGCAAG
Source organism: Prunus armeniaca (assembly GCA_903112645.1). Taxonomy (NCBI): domain Eukaryota; kingdom Viridiplantae; phylum Streptophyta; class Magnoliopsida; order Rosales; family Rosaceae; genus Prunus; species Prunus armeniaca. The sequence continues at coordinate 6,062,758 of CAEKDK010000002.1, forward strand.
CTAAATACCAAATTCTAACATGGTATCAGAGCTCCTGGTCTGATTTCAGAGAAGTGGCGTGAGCTGTGAGAAAGGGGGTTTTCCTGAAATCTCTATAAGGGATAAAGGTTGCTCTTTTATTGTGTGGTTCACTGAGACTCACATCAAAATGGTGGGATCAGGTTCTGCAGGTGGAGATTTACGAACTCCACAGTTCAATGGTTCAAACTATGATTTTTGGTCAGTAAAAATGGAGACTATCCTCATAGCATATGATTTATGGGATGCAGTGGAGATTGGAATACAACCACAGCCGATTATTGAGCAGGAAGCAGGCTCTGAAGGCACTGGAGATGAAGAGAGTGAGGCTGAGGAAATTCCAGTGGAAGCACCTACTATCTCCAGAGAAGATAAGATCAAAAATGCCAAGGCTTTGAGTCTTATTCAAGGAGCACTGACAGATGAACTCTTTCCTCGCATCAGAAATGAGAAGACTGCAAAAGGTGCTTGGGGAATTCTAAGAAGAGAGTTCAGAGGAGATAAAAAGGTAAGAGCTGTGAAATTACAAGCTATTAGAGCTGACTTTGAATATTTGAGAATGAATGATGTTGAATCTCTGGATGACTACTTGGCTCGTTTTTTTGAAATTGTAAACAACCTGAAATCTCTAGGAGAAGATGTAACAGAGAAAAGGATTGTCCAAAAATTGTTGATGAGTCTAAGTAGGAGGTACAAGTCCATAGTGTCAATCATTGAAGAAACCAGAGATCTTGACACTATTAGAGTTGAAGAAATTCTTGCATCTGTCAAGGTTTATGATAAGAGAGAGGATTTGCATGATGAAAGGGACAAATTGGCAGGAACTGAGAAAGCTTTTAGCAGTCTCAAAGTTGGAAATGATCAAGCTTCTGGAGCTAACAAAAGTTCTCAGGGAAAACAAAATCAAAATGGCAAGGACAAAACAAAAAGGGCTCAAATTGGTCTCAAGGTGGAAATTTTAACAACAATAATGGCTCCGGAGGGAATTGGAACAGCAGCTTCAATTCACAAAACAAGCAAGGGAGTAGTAGTCAAGGTGGTGTGAAACCACAGTTCCAAGTGTGTCAGAAATACCATTTTGGTATATGCAGATATAAGGGAAAACCCAAGTGTGGAAAGTGCAGTCGATTTGGTCATTTAACTAAGGACTGTGAAAGTGGTAAACAAGTTGCAAACTGTGCAAAAGAGGAAGAAGTAACCACAGGAACAATGTTCTATGCTTGTCATGCAAGCTCAATTGCATCAAGCAAGTCTGTGTGGTTTGTCGACAGTGCTTGCAGCAATCACATGACCTCTCAAGAGTCCTTGTTGATCAATCTTGATAGGTCAGTGACCTGCAAAGTGAAAATGGGCACTGGTGACCTTGTTCAAGCCACAGGAAAAGGGACACTAGTAGTTGAGACAAGAAAAGGGAGAAGATATATAAATGAGGTGCTGTTAGTCCCTGGTCTAGATGAGAATTTGTTGAGTGTAGGACAAATGATGGAGCATGGGTACTACATTCTATTTGGAGGAAACTATGCATTAATATGTGATGATAGCAGCCTTGATAATGTTGTTGCCAAAGTAGCAATGGCTGGAAATAGATGCTTTCCATTGTCTATGGAATCTATCTGCTCAATGGGAATGAAAGCAGCAGTACAAGTAGATCCATGGGTTTGGCATAGGAGATTGGGGCATTTGAACTTTGCAAGCATGAAAAAAATGCAGCAAACACAAATGGTGCTAGGCTTACCTGATTTCTCAGAAAAAGAAGGAGTATGTGAAGGCTGTGTGTATGGTAAAAGCCACAGAGAACCATTTGAAAATGAGAAGTCTTGGAGAGCTAAGCATCCACTTGAGTTGATACACACGGATGTATGTGGTCCAATGCAAATGAGTCCATTGGAGGAAATAGATACTTCATCACATTCATTGATGACTATTCAAGAATGTGTTGGGTATATTTTCTCAGAAACAAGTCAAGTGTGATAAGTGTGTTCAAAAAGTTCAAAGCATTTGTTGAGCTACAAAGTGGATTCAACTTAAAGAAACTAAGAAGTGACAGAGGTGGAGAGTACACTTCACATGAATTCCTTGAGTTTTGCAGTGATCTTGGCATGGAGAGGCAACTGACTATTGCCTACTCACCTCAGCAAAATGGGGTTGCTGAGAGAAGAAACAGAACCATCTGTGAAATGGCAAGATCAATGATGACTGAGAAGAAAATCCCTGTAAAGTTCTGGGCTGAAGCAGTTGGTACTGCTGTGTATCTGCAAAACAGGTGCTATACTACTTCAGTTTCAGACAAAACTCCATTTGAAGCTTTCACAGGAAGGAAACCAGGTGCAAAACACCTGAGAGTGTTTGGAAGTATATGTTACAGTCACATTCCATCAAACCTTAGACAGAAGTTTGATGACAAAGCAAGCAAAGGAATTTTTATGGGTTATGGCAGCTGTGAGAAGGGTTACAGGGTCTATAATCTTCAAACTGAGAAGATTATACTCTCTAGAAGTGTTGTTTTTGATGAGAACAAATCCTGGAATTGGGAAAGCAAGCAAGATGAAACTGTTTCTGTGCCTTTCATCTTTGAAAATGGAAATTCTGAGATAGCTGAAACAGAAGAAGCCTCTCATGAAATTCATAGCATTGATTCACCAAATCTGAATCAATTAATCTCAGATGATGAACATGTCTCTGGAAGAAATGGCAGTAGCACCAATCAAGGGTCAACTCCAAGCAATACACCAGTAAAGCTGAGAAGTTTGGAGGACATTTATGCAAGATGTCACATGACCATTATTGAACCTGAAACTTATTATGAAGTTGTAGAAGACAAAGCTTGGAAGGAAGCAATGGATGCTGAGATTGAAACCATTGAAAAGAATGGAACTTGGGAGCTAGTGGAAAGGCCTACAGATAAACCAGTCATAGGAGTCAAATGGGTGTTCAAAACCAAGTTGAATCTGGATGGAACAGTTCAAAAACACAAGGCTAGGCTTGTAGCTAAAGGGTATGCTCAAAAACCTGGTATTGATTATAATGAAACCTTTGCCCCAGTGGCAAGGTTAGATACAATTAGAACTTTGATTGCACTTGCAGCACAAAAGGGTTGGAAGTTGTTTCAATTAGATGTTAAGTCAGCCTTCTTGAATGGAGTACTTGAGGAGGAGGTTTATACTGAGCAACCAGAGGGGTTTGAAGTGAAAACAGCAAGTCACAAGGTCTATAAATTAAAGAAGGCCCTCTATGGTTTGAAGCAGGCTCCCAAAGCCTGGTACAGTGAAATAGACACCTATCTAACTAGCTGCAATTTTAAAAGAAGCACCAGTGAGGCCACCTTATATACCAGAACTGATGAAGAAGGAAAACTGATCATTGTCTCTATATATGTTGATGATATAGTTTATACTGGAAACAGTAATGCTTTGCTCAGTGAGTTTAAAAAGGACATGATGCAAAAGTATGAAATGACTGATTTAGGACTCCTACATCATTTCTTGGGAATGGGAGTTCTACAAACTGAAAATGGAGTGTTTATTCATCAAAGCAAGTATGCAAAGTCCTTGCTTGTGAAATTTGGTCTCGAGGATTGTAAGTCAGTAACAATTCCTCTACCCACTGGTGAAAGATTAAAGAAAGTTGATGGAAGTGATTTGGCTGATGAAGGTTTGTTTAGAAAAATTGTTGGCAGCCTGTTGTATCTGACTGCAACCAGGCCTGATATAATGTTTGCAGCCAGTTTGTTATCAAGATTCATGCACAGCCCCACAAAGAAGCACATGGGAATTGCAAAAAGGGTTCTTAGATACATTCAAGGCACTCTCAGCTATGGCATTGAATTTACAAGGGATAATAATGCTGTTCTGGTTGGCTTTTGTGACTCTGATTGGGTTGGCAGTGAAGATGACAGTAGAAGCACATCTGGATATGCATTCAGTTTTGGTAGTGGAGTTTTTTCATGGGCTTCAGTCAAGCAAAACACAGTTGCATTGTCAACTGCAGAAGCTGAATATGTTTTAGCAGCTGAGGCAACAGCTCAAGCTATCTGGCTAAGGTTTGTGTTGGATGATTTTGGTGAAATGCAATCTGATGCAACACCATTGTTTTGTGACAACATGTCAGCAATATCAATGGTCAAAAACCCTGTTTTCCATCAGAAAACAAGGCACATAAACCGAAGGTATCATTTCATAAGGGAAGCTTTACAAGAAGGGGTGATTGATATAAAATTCTGCAGAAGTGAAGAACAGTTGGCAGATATTTTTACAAAAGCTCTGCCCAAAGATCGATTCAATTATTTGAGGTTGAAGCTTGGAGTTAAACCAGTAAGCAGCTTAGGAGAGGCTGTTGAGAGTTAAGCTGCATACTAGTTTTGAATCAAGCTGCAGATGTTAATCCTGCAGATTGATAGTGAAGAGGATGATGAAATCGAAGGAACTGAAGAACTTTCCTTTTATAGTAATAGCTGTTATAGGATATGTCCAACAACTAGTTTTCTTACTATTTTAGGAATTTTACAGCTGTCATTCTTAGCTGTCTTAGTATTTTCTGCTGTAACAATTTCTAGCCTAGGTGTAAGAATCATAGCCTCCAATGACCTTGAATGGCTGGAGATGAGTCCTTGTGTCCTAGTTTTTAGGATCTGTTTTTTTGGCAGCTTGTGTCATGCATATAGTGTGATTTTGGCTCTGATGCAATATACAGAAAATAGACTGAATCATTCTCATTCTCTCTGAGTTTTTCTCTCCTTTGCATACGTTGCTTACAAAAGGTTTTATTGTTCTGTAAATCAGTCTCTAAAACCAGCAAGCTAAATACCAATTCTAACATATATTGCAGCTTCTCCCAACCAAGGAAATGGTTGTTGCTGTCTGCTGATGTTATAAAATTCTGCAGTGAACCGTTTGGTGCAAATTCATAAACCAAAGCTCGTCTAAATCCATCAGCACAATAGCCAACCAATCGAACCACGTTGACGTAGTGGATTCGACCCAATGTTCCCACTTCATTGATAAAGTCTTCCCCATTTCCTTTGGAATTGTTGAGGATCTTTACAGCAACAAAGATCTCATTGGAAAGCTTTCCTTTGTACACTGTTCCAAAGGTCCCCTGTCCCAGCTTGTCTCTAAACGTATTGGTGATCCTCTTTATATCAGCATAAGAGTACCTTGTGGGCTTGAGAGCTCTGTAATTTTCCAAAAATTCTTCAATCATGGTTTGTTTTCTGTCAAAAGTGTACAACCGATGGAGAGAAACAAGTGCCACCACAAATAAAAATGAACCCAGGATCACACCTACAGATTGTATATTCCGTCAAGAACCTCTATCTTTATAGAGAAAAAGAGATTTTGGAAAAAAAAAGAAAAAAAAAAAAAAAGAAAACAGAGGACAAAGGGCATGCATGGCTCACCTATAACCACTAGCTTTGTTGAGGCACCTGTAAAAGATTTAATGCCATTAGATTCTCATGTCCCCAAAATCGTTCAATCATTATTGTATTTTATTTTGCAGAAAAATCATATTCTTGGTTATCTTTATGTTATATGATGCATTACAGTCTATATGCCAGAAATTTCCTTCTTCTTTCTTTATTTTTTTGCATTTCCTATCTAATTCATGGTAGCTAATGCAACATAAGATATTTAATTGCATAAATTCTTGATGGGGAGCAAAGGGGTGATGCCTGACTAGTATAGTGATATGGATGAAAGACTATACCTTGTTTGCCCACTTTGAAGCACTCCGTTTCTGATTCAGTGTCATTGTTGTTCTTCAATTTACATTTTCCACCTTTCCTCTCACAATGTTTACATTCTGGTTTGAACCATTCCAAACGAAGAACATGTTCTGCCTCGAATATATCACGTGGAACAGGTGGAAGGTTATACAGTTTGGTACAAGACGAAATGGGAAATGTGTCAATGGAAGAATCTGAATATATAGCCAACATTTGGTGGCTAGTCCCACTAAGGCAGGGAATTTGATAATATAAATTTCTATCTGCTGGTGAACAATTGAATAAAGTATAATCTTGGTACCCACCCCCTTTGAATTGGAAGGCAGAGGCAGACAGATTAAGTTTATGAAGCTGCCTGGGAACACAACCATCTGGATCAACCACTTGAATTACCTGAGATTTGTAGTTGATATGAGTGACGGTGAACTTCACTGAAATTGGCAGCTCAAGCACCGTATTGTTGCCTCCATTGCAGGACAAATCAAATCCGGGGTAGCCACAGTGATCAGGAGCGTCTTTGAGTCGAAAAGGGAATTTGATAGGTGGACCGGAGTCTCCACAGCGTAATTCTTCTGAGCACTCATTTTGGCACGCTCCAATATTAACTTTGAAGCCTACCATGTAACACCCCGACCCCAAATTTATCCCATGTTTTAATTTAATTAAGTGGAATTGAGAAATTACCCGTGGGATAGGGGTATTTTAGTCATTTTCTTATTCGGAAGGACTTTGGGAATTCCGGTTGTACCGTTGCGTAGAGCACGGTGAGATGAGTCCGTAGACACGTAGTGGGCTCGAATCGGAGTTGTAACGAGAGAGATATAATCAAAAGAAGCTCAGTGGCATAATCGTAAATATTTGGAAAATGGATTTTTGGTTAAAAGACGGAATTGCCCCCGTCTCTTTCTCTCTCTCTCCCGCGCGTCTCTCCCTCTCTCCTCGGTTTCGCGATGGCTGGAACAGCCGGCCACGTTTTGGCCGGCCGTGCTCTCGTCCGGCCACCAAACTTGACGGGGCCGGTACCAAAATGACCGGGCCGCCGTCCTCCTCCTACCCCAGCCGGGTCTCGCCGCCAGCCGCCGGGATTTCGCCGGAAAATAGAAGAAAACAACCCGGTTTCGCTCGAAACTTCGCCGGCTTCGTTCTCCGTCGTCCGGCCACCGATTCCAGCAAGTGAGGTATGGTTTCTCACCTATTTTCCGAGCTCTAGCTGATGTTGGGTAGGATTTCATAAATTTTGAGGCTCAGTAGCTCGATCTACGAATTGAAATTCGGCCGGTTTTGCGATCGCGATTCCGGCCACTTCCGGTCAGTTTTTGGGGTATGCCCAAGAACAAAAGTGGCTCCAAATTAGGTGTATTACCTAGGGTAGGAGTCTTGGCTCTTGATTTGGAAGTTTTCCGGCGATGGGTATCGCTTTGGACACCCACGCGCTGCCGGCGCGTGTGGCGGCGCGTGGGCACTGTAGCTGAGGGGCATTTTTGTCCCACTGCGATCCTCTCGATGTCACGAGCGCGTAGGTGTGCTCTGATCTCATTTTGGATGCCGTTAGAGTTCCGAACGGATATCGCATATCACGTATTTTCCGGGTTCGCTAGGTTTGGACCGTTGGATGGTCCTAAAGTTATAATATGTCGATCTAGGTATTACCAGATCGTGTAGGATTTGACGGATCGTAAAATGGAGTCCCGGATACTCCAGAAATGCCAACCCTAGGGTTAGGGTTTTAGCGACCGTCCGATCGTGCGATCGTGAGCGATCCGACCGCCCGATCTGGACCAAACTTGCAGGACGTGTGTCCTAGACCTTGTAGAACCTATAGGAACTGTCGGATAATAATTTGGAGGTCGTGGGCCCCGCGGGCCTGTTTGACCAAGTTTGGGTAGTTTGACCCTGGGTTGACCGTGAGACTTTCTTTGTAGTTCTACCATCCCAGGAGGGTTAGAATGACCTTAGTGACAGGTCTTGAGCGTTGTTGAGTTAAATGGTTTATATGCGAATTTAGAATATTATTATATGATTTAAATTGCGAAATTATCAGATGCTATACCAGGGTTGAGGTTTGTATAGGAGTAAAATTTATATTTTATATATTTAATTGTGTGGATGTATAAAAGTAAATAAAGCGATCGAATGTTAGTTTACAGTGCTATACGCACTACCCCACGTACCCCCTCCCCATATTGTGATCATGTTGAGGCCTTTAAACCTGTGTGGCTGGTGAGAATGTAGTCAGGCCAAAGTGAACAGTATGAGGGCTGGTGAGAATGTAGCCAGGCCCAGTGTGAGGTCGCACGCGTCTTTAGATTAGCCGGCGTGTTGACAGACCCCATACATGGCCGGGTGCGTCCCGACGTATGAGGGGAGATATGATTATGTGAGGGCTGGTGAGAATGTAGCCAGGCCCACTGTGAGGTCACACGCGTCTTTGGATTAGCCGGCGTGTTGACAGACCCCATACGTGGCAGGGTGCGTCCCGACGTATGAGGGGAGATATGATTGTGTGAGGGCTGGTGAGAATGTAGCCAGGTCCAGTGTGAGGTCGCACTCGTCTTTGGATTAGCCGGCGTGTTGACAGACCTCATACGTGTCCGGGTGCGTCCCGACGTATGAGGGGAGATATGTTTGTGTGAGGGCTGGTGAGAATGTAGCTAGGCCCAGTGTGAGGTCGCACGCTTCTTTGGATTAGCCGGCGTGTTGACAGACCCCATACGTGGCCGGGTGGGTCCCGACGTATGAGGGGAGATATTATGATTGTGTTTGGTGAGTTGTGATGATTAGATCCTAGAATATATGAATTTGTATGGTTGTAATGGTTTATTTGGTATTAGGAGCCAGGATAGATACGAAAGTGCTACGTGTGGCTTGATCCCTTAGTAGGGTACGTAAGCAGCCTGAAGTTACTAGGTGCAGCCACAGATTAGACCCCACTTAGGTGGTCTTATTGAGATTGGTTTGGACCTCGTTGTTGGTCCCAAAACTTGGTTGAATTGAGTCTCGTCCTGTGGACTAAGTGAGTGAAGGTGTACATAAATAGATTTCGAATTTATTATATACAAATTTATAAATAAACCCAATCCTAGACATGTATTTATAAAAAACTCAAGCACTATTTAAACATAGAAACACACCCAAAATCAACCCCAAAGTCAACTTTTTGGGTGTGTTTATAAATGAGTTTTGAGTGTGTGTAATGATGGGTTTTGGGTGTTGGGTTTTTTTATAATTTCAACATCCATTTTGGGTGTTTTAGTGAAACTCCCTTTATTATATGCATGTTTGATGCATTAAGTTATTTTAAAAACATTGTGGGCAGTCCTGCTAGAATCATTTGAAGGCCGGAGGCCATTTATGTAAATTGCATGAGATTATATTGTGCGTGCTGCCGGTTGGGTTATAAAATGTGTTTTATGCAGGTGGAAATTTTGGGGAAATGTTCAATTTACAGGGGGGACTCTGCCGAAATTTCGACAGGAAGTCTCGTGCCCTTAATCCTCTCTGGTAAACGAGGACATAGATTTAAGGAGTGAACTCGGCATGGGGGTGATGCCGGGGTCTCCGCAGGGTTCGTCTCGGGTTCTGGGAAATTCGGGGCGGGTCCTGTCATACCATGAACAACAGGATGAAGAAAGAAATTTTCATCTCTGAGGAAATACTCAACTTTTCGCTGCACCTTGAACATCTAATCATACTCCCAATCAGTTTTTTTTATACATCTTTTTGAAAGCCGCAGAATTGGTCTAAACCTTGTCCTCCTAATAATGACTTTTCTTTTTCCACTGGCAACATTATTCCACAAGTTAAGACAAATAAAATCTCATTTCCGTGTTGACAAATCAACTCTACCCTCTGGAAAATGAAGTTAACAATACATTAAAAAAAATTCCATGTTGACAAATAAATTCCTGCCCACAAAATTTCTTTATCTTGAATAATATAGAAAAATCTGAATAATGGAGAATCGGAAACGAGTGAGTGTTTCTATCAGGGTTTGGTATTTCATCCACATGCAATTTTACATACTTTCTGTCACAGTTTTCAAATAATCATGTACCAAACTATTTAAGCATCACCACATTCTCTGCAATAGCTGAACTTCAGCAATAATAAATTTTGAATTTTCGAGAAAAGGAAAAGAAGAAGAAAAGAAAATGAATAGATAGCCAAAAATATGAGAACTTTCTCCCAGCACTACATAATGATTTACTGTGGACAGGAAAAGTGGGGTGGTGTTGTGTTTTTCTTTGATTTCTTCCATTGGCAAAAAAATAAAAAAAAAAAACAAAAAATAAAAAAAAAGCAAAAAAAAAAAAAACAAAAAAAAAAAAAAAAAAAATGGTGTACAGGGGAGTTGGGGCAAAATTTAAGCAACTCTAGTCCTTGGTCTATTTTCACCTGTGCCTGCATTTGTTGCACTCTGTCATGTATATACTTTTGACAGAACAGAAACTCGAGCCATAATTGAAGAAATGTTTGGAAAATAACAGAGCTCTCAAGCCCACAAGGCGCTCTTATTACCAATAAGAACACAAGTTGGGACAAGGTACCTTTTGGGACAGTGTTCAAAGGAAACCTTTCCAATTCGATCCTTGTTGCAAAAAAGATCCTCAACAATTGCAAAGGAACATTGTGACGAACCAATGCACTGATCTGGTTGCGCTGATGGATTTAGGAGAGCTTTAGTTCACCGACCTGGTTGGCTTTTGTAAATGATCATTAGCAGACACCAAGAACAATCTCCTTGGCTGGGAGAAGCTGCAGCATATTACTCTCATCATAGCCAAAGGAATTGAGGCACGGATGTGACCAACGAACCCTTCATTTTTGATATCAAACCTCATAATGTTTTGTTGAAAGACAACTTCTACAAATTAAAATTTAAAAAAATTCTGATTCGAGGATCAAACTGCAGTTTCCATGACAACTGCTAGTCTGCCAGGGTGGGACCATTGTTTACATTCCACCTTATGTGTTTTCCATGAACTTGGGTAACGTATCGTACAAGTTAGATATTCACAGTTTTGGAATGCTGTTACTTGAAATGGTTGGAGGCAGGAAAAACGTTCTCGTCACAGAGGAGAATACCATCCATGTTTGACTTCACAAAATGGATCAAGGAACAGGGGGAAGACAAATGCCTCGTGATCAAGGAAATGGTGATCAAATTGCTAAGAAACTTCTTGTTGTTACGGTTTGGGGCATCTGGTGGTGCCCAGTAGATCGTCTTTCCATGAAAGCTGTCCTTCAAGCCTTGAAAGGAAGGGGAATTTAACCACGCCTTCTAATCCCTTTTACCTCTACGCTTCAACCGGAAATAATGTAACTAGGGTTGCTTTGGTGTCGTAACAAATATCAAATCAAATCAAATAATGTTACTAAATGAAATTGACCCATACTAGTAATGTTCCAATTGTGTCCCTATTTACAATCACAAATAATGAAAAGCCTAATATATTAGGGGTACCACAGTAATTATAAATTAGTTTTTCAAAAAATAGAAATAAAATAAATTCACCAATGTTTTCTCTCACTACTTTTTCATCTTTCTTCTCTTATTTCTCCGGTAATATTTGTGCATGTGTAGGATTGCTAGTAAACAGAATGAAAATGATGACGTTTCAAACAGATTCTTGAGTTTTGGTAAAAAGATGACAGACAGTTACACTCATTCTCAGTCTCACTACTTGTGGAAGTGTTGAGGTTTATTAAATAAAAAACAAGACTAAGAACTGGAATTATAACAAAATAATGGCCATTCTTAAGTCACTTTGTTCACTTGTTACCAAGTTTTCTGCACATCTAGTACTTGTATGTCCTAAACTTCATAGCTTAAAAGTTCGGAGTCCGGACACAGGGAAAGTCAAATGATATCAGAAAGGCCTTAACAATTCCAGCAAATTACATGTCGAGAGAGTGGGGAGATATTGGGACAAAGATTAGGGAATAGAATTATAACACATTGCATTCAAATTGGAAAATAAGTACACAACAATACCGAGTGATTAGGGTTGGTATTAATTAGGACACAAGATAAATACTACAACAGAAGCATGTATACACCCCAATTTGTAGAAGATTGGCATGCTACAGACTCATATATTAACAGTGGTGTAGCTCCATCTGATTCAGACTTTACCTTCATTATTCTTGCACTTAAACTTTAAACTTATCTTCTTTGCCTCCCCCACCTTCAGAAGCATGTTACACTTTCCATTATCTTCGATCACCTGCTCTCACAGTTTAAACACATAGAAATAAGTATGAATTACCATTCGTTTCTAATATAGACCAATCGTATCCAAAGGTTAAAAATATGACAAGTTAGACCACAAGTTTTTAATGGTTTTGTTACTATACTTACCTATTCCAATCCTTCCCTCAGAACAAGAAGAAGATGAACAGTCTCCTTCCTATCCTACCCAACTATGAAAAGAAGAAACATGCATAACAAATTTTTTTCTTTATCATCTTCACGCATTACTAAAAGAACCTATAACAAGTGTGGCTCCAAATTGTGTTAGTGGGAAACACTCAAGAAAGAAAAGAAGTATATTCAATCACTTATGGTTGCATCCCAAGAAGAAAAGGAGCCACTCAAGGAACTGAAGGATACTCCTAGACATTAGCAATATGAGTTCATAACTACCATTACCTTGTTGATTTCTTTATCATCCTTTTACTAAACAAAAAATTATGTTTTCCATTGAGAATATAACTTCAATGATTACTTTTTTTAGAGCAGTTGGATTACCCAGGAAAGATCAAGAGCACCAAACAAGTAGAGATGCCGAGACTCTACCAGACTGAATGATGTTCTTGCAAAGCTTGGCTAAAAGGACTTAATGTACTTCATTTGAGCTTGATTTAACAATTTTTAAGACCAAATTTATTTGCAAAGCTCAATGGCGTGGTAAGAACAATTCTGAAAACACACATGAATCATCTATTTTCTTCCAAGGAGTGGAAGAGAAAAATGAAAGGAAACAGGCCTGTTCTTCTGACAGAGGAGTGAGGAAAAAGGACATGAAATGAAGGCTAAAAAACAACCTAGAATTTCATAAACTGGCATGCATATTTTTAATCTTTGGGTTCTCTTTCATTAGAAAACAAGGAAGCAGGAAAACAAAAGCCAAGGAGAGGATCCAAGTCGTCTACAATGAGTGAATTTTTTGTGTAAATTGCTTACATTGAATTTCCAAAATCTTAAACTCTTACTCAGTTAAGAAATTTACATTAACAAGAAATGCAAATCTACAATTTTATATACTTCCATACATATTGACACAAAAATACAAGATACAGATCAACACAACCAAATCCTACTCCAATACCCAATTCTCCAAACAAATGACCAGGTAATTAGAAAAAAGCAGTAAATAAATAAAAAAACCAGATGAAAGCCCACAAACCTCTCAAGACAAACTAAGAGTCAGCAACAGGCTTGAACTCCTGCACTTCCTTGAAGTTGGCCCAGGGCTTCACCCAGACCTTGGCTTCAAAGAGCTTCTTCTTCCCCGCGTCGCTGACCTCAATCGTCAGATAGTGCAGAGTGCCCGAAACCACCTGCACCTTCTCATTCACCACCCTCACAAACTCAAGCAGAGCATTCTGCACAATTAGTTATTCAATCAATCAATTAACCAAAAACCCACCCACAATCTTTGTTTCACACAAATAGAAAAAGGGCTTTTTGTTTACCTCCTTCTTGTTGTATTCTTCGACGGCGAAACGAGCCAGGCTTTCGGTTTCGACGCTGTTCTCGGAACCTTGAGATTCGCGTACTGTGCCAACTGCTGCCATTTTTGGGTGAGAATTGGTTTTTGCGAGCTGAGGCTTTTGGATTTGAGGTAGAGAGTTTGTATGGCTATTAATACACACAGGAGGAAGGAAGATGAAAATTTCGATTTCAATTCTGTTGACTCTTCGAACAATGCTGTGTGCACGGAAACTCCGCCTATTTCGCCCATTGGATTTGGGACACGTGTGCGATTCTTTCTGTAAAATTGTTTTTTTTTTTTTTTTTTTTTTTTTTTTTCTTTAATTTTATATTTATATTTTTTTTTTTTTTTTTTTCCCTTTTTTTTTTTTTTTTAATTTATAAATAAACCCCAATCATAGACATGTATTTATAAAAAAACCTAAGCACTATTTAAACATAGAAACACACCCAAAATCAACAATTGTATATTTTTTGGGTGTATTTATAAATGGGTTTTGAGTGTGTGTAATGATGGGTTTTGGGTGTTGGGTTTTTTTATAATTTCAGCCCTCATTTTGGGTGTTTTAGTGAAACTCCCTTTTTTTTCGATCGAAAATACGAAATAGCTTAGTCCGTAAAGTTTTGGGAAGACTTTTTTGTTGTAGCAAAATTGCAAGAATAGCGCAGCATATAGTTTAGGTGGGATTTCGATAACGTACCCCTAGTTTTATTTAAAATACTTGCCTTCTTTCGTGGAAATAAGAACTCCTACTTTCCTGTTGTGTGACATGTGTGTCAATATTTTTTCTTTTTTTGGGTACTTTTTATAAATTATTTATACATAATATTTGTAAATCTGTGACTTAGAGGAGATAGGAATGCCCCCTTCCTTGGGCAAGGAGGAAAGCAGTTTCCTAGTCCAATTTGTCAATTCAACAGGAGACTTATGTCATGAAAAGCACCACTACGCTCTTTCTACCCAACAAAAGCCCTAGAACCCCAAATTTGATCCCATCAGCACACAGACAGCCATGGCTTGTCACAGAGATGAAGATGACTACGAACCAGACCAAGCTCTAGATGGGGATGAAGAAGAGGAACATGAGGAGGAGCAGGGAGGACAAAGATCCAAACAGAAGCGGAGGAGATCGGATTTCATAGACGACGATGAGGCTTATGATGGTGGTGTGAGTCGTAAGCGGAGGAATAAGAGGCCTATTGGGTCAAAGTTTCTTGATATCGAGGCTGAGGTCGATAACGATAAGGAGGAGGAAGAGGAAGATGAGGGCGAGGACGACTTCATTGTTGATACTGGAACTGATCTCCCGAAGAAGAACATGGTGGTAGAAGGATGCATCGTCATCGTCCATTGCAGCCGCAAGAAGATGAGCAAGAAGAAGATGTTGAAGCGCTTGAGAGAAGAATTCAAGCGCGGTATGCAAGGTCATCATTGAGTCATGCAGAATACGACGAGGAGGAGACAACTGATCTGGTGGTGAATCAGCAAGCTCTTTTACCTTGTGTTAGGGACCCGAAGTTGTGGATGGTAAAATGCGCGATCGGTCGTGAGCGAGAAGCAGTTGTTTGCTTAATGCAAAAGTATATTGATAAACCTAAACTGAACATCAAGTCTGTTGTTGCCCTAGACCACCTCAAAAACTTTATATACATTGAAGCCGACAACGAAGCCCATGTGAGGGAGGCTTGCAAAGGTCTGCGCAATATACTTGCCCTACATAAGTTAAACCGTGTTCCGATCGGAGAAATGACTGACGTTCTTTCAGTTGAAAGCAAGGCAATTGATGTTTCTAGGGGTACATGGGTCAGAATGAAGATGGGGACCTATAAAGGAGACCTTGCCAAGGTTGTGGGTGTCGATGATGTGCGGCAGAGAGTCAGGGTAAAGTTAATTCCAAGGATTGATTTACAAGCTATTGCGAATAAACTGGAGGCAGACAAGTTGTGAAAAAGAAGGCATTTGTTCCTCCTCCACGCTTTATGAATATTGATGAGTAAGACAACTGCATATTCATGTAGAGCGTAGACGAGATCCGGTGACTGGTGATTACTGTGGGAGCAAATATTTTCGTCTCCAATCACAGCGCGCCACGTGGAAAAGAAGATTATCTCTTTTAATTAATTAATTGAACCAGTTTATCTGGCCAATTAATTAATTGGGATAAATATCTTAATTAACATGATATTATCTTTATTTAATAAGATAATATCATTAATTAAGGTATTATCCTAATAAAGAGAAGATAATGTCATTATCTCATATATTATCTTCATAAAAAGAGATAATATCGTTTAATTTAGATATTATCTCCATAAAAAGAGATAATATCATTAAATCAGATATTATCTCAGTCCGACTCGATCCCTACGAATTTGGGTAGAGAATAAACTCAGCATATTCTCTACGAAACCCTAGCCCCGAGGCTCCTATAAATAGATGACTTCATTCATCATTCAAGGTACATCTAAACCTACTCCTTATACCCGAGAAAAATACCCGAAGCTCTCTCTCTCCCTCTCCACTCTCCATATTTTCTCCACACGGCTCCGGCCACCACACACGGCTCCGGCCGCCCGGTTCACACCCTACATAAACACTACTCCGTACCCTTTGCTTAGCTATTGTTTTCCTACAAACACTCGAACTAACTTAGGCATCGGAGGGCCTTTGGCCAACACCCCCCGGGTGTGGTCTATTTACTCCAATCTGTTTTACAGGAATCGAGGAAGAGAGAGAAGGAAGATCGAAGGTTGAAGGATCTAGAAGCGAATATTCTCCCGTGAGATTATTTGCACAAACATTTGGTGCTTTCATTGAGAGCACGAGTTATACTCAACGCGTGCTCAAGGAATCCGTTCCTCATATTTTCCAATCCACCGAAGCCTTCCAAACAACCATGGTTGGAAGCAAGCGCACGAGGAGTAAAACCGCCGCGATGGCTCAATCCGTGACGGCCCAAAGCCACTCCACCCACGATCCCGCGATCAACATGGTGGCACCACCACCTCTCGCCACCGTGCCACCTACCGGACCCGCGACCGAATCTAGCAACCTCCGTGGCACCGCCGCCGAACATGGTGGAACCTCCCATCAAGGTGGGCTCGTTACCACCACCGACTTAGGCCCGGTCTTGGAGCAACTTCAAGCGTTCCCTCCATTGCCTCCACGCTCGACACACGCTCTCGCGTACACCTCCAGTGAAACCCTAGCCCGTGTGCAATTGGGCTCCACACGCTTCTCTCCTCCCGATCCACAAAGTCAAGCAGATCTCAACCTGAGAGTTGACCAGCTAGCTCAGAGAGTGGACGACCAAAACGCTCTTATGAGGCAGCTCCTTAATCAAATAAGCGTGGCTCAAAATCTTGGCCTTGGACAACCAGGCGAAGTGAGAAGAATAGACGAAACGCACCGGTGGGCAGCTCAACGGGCACCAAGCGGTCGAGCAGGAGCGAGCAGACAAGGGGATGCACAACCACGTGATCAGCTTGCCGACATGTCGCGAGCATCTGCAAGCCACACACAAAGCAACGTGCGAGAAAGGCTCGGCCCACGACTTGACGTCCGTGCTCGCCTGGGCCCGCAGGGGAATGTACTTCAAAGGCTAGGCTCCCAGGGAGATCAAACTGACAATCGCCGCAATGAGGATCGTGAAGAGAGGCGCTCCGCTGCCCACTCGCAGAGAAATATTCACGAAAGGCTAGGCCCCAGGGAGGTCAACCCGGTAACCCTCGCAATGAGGATCGTGAAGAGAGGCACTCCATTGCCCGCTCTCGGAGAACCAACTCTCGCCGTCAAGCTGCAGAAAATCCCTCGCAATCGCAGTCCACCAACACGCCTCCTAGGCAGCGCGGACGAGAGGACCGACCCTTGCAGACCAACGAGGAGGTCAATCAGCGTCGCTCGAATCGCAAAAGGCGCCAACGTGATCGACCAGCACTGCGCGTGGAAGACGTTGAGAAGCTTGTGAATGACCGACTTCGAGACTTGAAGACTAGCGGGAACCTCGAGGATGCACTACGTAAGGAGATGGACCAGGCGATCTCTACTCCTTTCACCCCTGAAATCGAGCAGGCTGCTCCCCCGAAGCGATTCTCAACGCCTTCTTTTACGCATTTCAAGGGAGATTCCGATCCCGAGAGCCACCTAAAACACTTCAAAAGTGTCATGATCCTCCACAAGGCCGACGACGCACTGATGTGCAAGGCATTTGCAATGACATTGCGAGGAGCAGCTCAGGACTGGTTCCACACCCTGCCATCTGGGTCGATCAACAGTTTCAAGGAGCTTGCCTATGTCTTCACTAAAGAATACACTTCTTATCGGACGATCAAGAAGAACCCAGATCATCTGTTCAACCTGCGCAAGAAGCCCGACGAATCCATTCGAGATTACATCAAGAGGTTCAAAGCAGAAAAGGCCAACATCGTAGGGTGCGACGACCAAATCGCATCATCTGCCTTCAAGAAAGGTCTTCCAGCAGAACACGAGTTATACCGCGAGCTGACTATCACTCCCAGCCAGACTTTAGCAGAGGTCTTCGCGACCGCAGAACGCTACGCGCTCTGGGATGACGATCGAATTGCCGCGAAGAAGTCCACTGAGCAGGGAGATCGCAGACCAAGCGGGCGGGCCAAGAAGCGATGGATTTAGCAACAAGAACAAGGACAAGCGCAGGTCACACCCACAAGAGGACGCTAAGGCAGGAGAGAACTACACCAAGTTCACTATCCCTATACATCAAATCCTAGCCCAAGTGAAAAACAAACCTTGGGTAAGAAGACCGCCACCCTTGAAAGGAGATCCAGACAGGAGGGATACTAGCAAATACTGTGCCTTCCATGGGACGCATGGACACACTACGAACAACTGCTTCGCTTGGAAAGCACACCTCGAAGAACTCGTGAGGAAGGTCACTGCACAGAATTCATCGCTAAGCAGGCCATCCAACAGATAGAGGACCGCGACACCGCCAAGGAGCCGCCCCAAAAGGTCATAAGGATTAACACAATCCTAGCCGACTCCGAGGAATCTGGGTTGACCAGCAAGGAAAAAAAAAGGAAGATCAAACAAGCCACTATGATCTCCCAAGTCTCAACCGACCTTCCGCTAGCAGAAGACGACCCTATAATCGGCTTCCAAAAGAAAGATCTAATTGGCCTTGATCTACCACACAATGACGCTCTTGTCATCAGCATTCAAATCGCTCAGGCCATGGTCGGCCGAATCCATGCAGACGAGGGCAGTGCGGCCAACATCCTACAATTGACAGTTATCCAACAGATGGGCTTAGAGGCAAAGATCAATAAATCAGCCAAGTCGCTGACTGGTTTCAATGGAGCAACAACGGTTACCGTAGGCACGATAGAGCTCGACGTCTACGCCCCACCTGTAATCAGCTCTCAAACGTTCATGGTCATTGATGAAGTCTCACCCTACAATGGCATTCTAGGCAGACCATGGATCAGCAAGATCAATGCCATCACCTCCGCCACGCATCAGAAGATTCGCTACCCAATTCCTTTGGGGTGGGATCGGCCAAATCAACAGCGATCAGGCGATGGCGAGGAAATGCTCAGCTCAAGGGCTGAAGAAAGGCAAGCAAACACAGTTCCTCCCTGTGAATCAAGCAGATCTAAAGGGAGTAGAACAAGCAGATGAGGAAGCAGATCCCGTTCCTGACGGCCGAGCAGGCCAAAAAGGAAAGGGAATAACTACTCCCCAATAGCAATCAAAGAATCAGGACCAAGTCGAGGGAATCCGTCCGGAGGTCTATCCTGAAGAAGGATGGAAGCCCGAGGAGGACGTTGAGCTAGTACCCCTTGATCCTGACAAGCCAGAGAGAACAGCGCGGATCGGCTCGCGCCTAAGCCAGGAGGAAAAGGCAGAGCTTGTAGCCTTCCTCCAGAACAACAAAGACGTATTTGCATGGTCACCCATCTGACATGCCTGGCATCGATCCCCAGATCATCTGCCATCGCCTACACGTCAACCCAGCCATCAAGCCTGTAGCGCAGAAGAGACGCAACTTCGCCCCCGAGCGAGTCGCCATCATTGAAGCCGAGATCGACAAGCTTCTAGTTGCCGGTTTCATTGAAGAAGTCTCATACGCAGAATGGCTGGCGAACGTTGTTCTAGTAGCAAAGAAAGATAAAGGCCTGTGGAGAGTGTGCGTCGACTATACTGACCTCAACAAGGCATGTCCTAAAGATAACTTTCCACTGCCGAGAATTGACCAGCTCGTCGATTCAACTTCCGGCAATCAACTGCTAAGCTTCATGGACGCCTACTCCGGTTACAACCAGATCATGATGCATGAAGACGACAAGGCAAAGACCTCTTTCATCATCGAAAGAGGTACCTACTGCTACAAGGTCATGCCCTTTGGGCTGAAGAACGCCGGAGCAACCTACCAAAGGCTGGTGAATAAAATTTTCAAGGAGCAAATTGGCAAGACTATGGAGGTCTACGTAGACGACATGCTAGTCAAAGCTCCCGAGCGAGCAGACCACATCGAGAATCTTGCCGAGGCATTCAGCATACTCCGAAAATACAACATGAAGTTGAACCCGAGCAAATGCACATTTGGAGTCTCGTCCGGCCGATTCCTTGGATACTTAGTCACCCAAAGAGGAATTGAGGCACATCCAAATCAAATCAAGGCTATACTCAACATGAAGTCACCTGCCACAACAAAGGAGATACAAAGTCTAACGGGTAGGGCGGCAGCTCTCAACCGATTCCTCTCTAGATCTACCGACAAATGCAGGCCATTTTTCAAAGCCTTGAAGAAGGGACACAAGGATAAGTGGGATGACGAGTGTGAAGTAGCTTTTCAAAACTTGAAAACTTACCTCACTTCACCTCCATTGCTCTCAAAGCCGATACCAGGCGAAGACTTGTACATCTACCTAGCGGTGTCCGACTCAGCTGTCAGCTCAGCTCTCATCCGAGAAGAGCTGGGGGCACAACATCCGGTATTCTACACTTCAAAAGCTCTCCTCGATGCAGAGACTCGCTATCCGAAAATGGAGAAGCTCATTTTTTCGCTTGTGGTTTCTGCGAGAAAGTTAAGGCCATACTATCAAGCACACCGGATAATTGTCATAACAGAATTTCCTTTGAGATCGATCCTTCACAGCCCCGACGCTTCTCAGCGACTCATGAAATGGGCTATCGAACTCAGTCAATACGACCTCCTCTACCGGCCGAAGACTGCTATAAAAGCCCAAGCTTTAGCAGATTTTGTTGTAGAGTTTACTCCGACAGCCGAAGAAGAGAAGATGGTTACGAAAAGCAAGGAAAAAGCGGACGACACCTCCCCCCACCGATTCGAACCTACCTAACGACATGTGGCAGTTGCATGTAGACGGAGCATCAAATCACAAAGGAGCGGGAGCAGGAGTCGTCATAATCACCCCAGACGGAACCTTGTTGGAACAAGCTATCACACTAGGCTTTTCTGCTTCAAACAACGAGGCAGAATATGAGGCACTGCTTGCAGGACTACGCCTAGCGAAAGAACTGTCGATCAAGAGACTGGCCATCTACTCAGACTCCCAACTGATCACGAATCAAGCCTCAGGCGAGTACATGGCAAAGCATCCAAGAATGGTCCAGTACCTCGACAAAGTCCAAGGACTTTTGAAAGAATTCCCTACTTTCACCATCCAACAAATTCCACGGGCAGAGAACACTCATGCAGATGCGTTGGCGAGCCTAGGATCAGCACTGGACACCCAATTCAGACGCTCCATCCCAGTTGAACACCTTGACCGGCCAAGCATCGAAGAAATAGAGCCGATCGACTCAATGCAGATTGATGAGGACCCCAGCTGGCAAGACCCCATCATCGACTACTTGGTGAATGGAAACCTGCCAACGGATAAGTCCGAAGCTAGGAAGGTCCAGCAGAAGGCCGCGAGATACTATATGCACGGCAGCAAGCTCATCCGTAGATCATACTCCAGCCCTCATCTCACCTGCATAAAGTACCCTCAAACACTTGAAGTCCTCTGCAAAATTCACTCGCCCAGAAAACTCTGAACGTAGGCTATTTCTGGCCTACCATGCGCCACGACTCTGCTGAATATGTCAAAAGATGTGATCGTTGCCAACGATACAAGCCGATCCCTAATCTGCCTGCCGAAGTTTACCATCCGCAAAACAGTCCATTCATGCAATGGGCCATCGACTTAGTGGGTCCCTTGCCACCGGCGCCTGCCAAGAAAGAAATGATGATCGTCGCCACCGACTACTTTACTAAATGGATCGAGGCCGAAGCTCTATCCTCTACTAAAGAAGCCGATGTGGAGTGATTCATCTGGAGAAATATCATCTGCCCACAAAACACAACAGTTGTCCATAAGCAGCGTCCTTCGGGAGACGCAGGGCAACGACCAGAAGTGTCCTTTGGGAGACGCAGCCCATAAAAAGCGTCCTAAGGGAGACGCAGGGTGCGCCAGGAATTTCCTAAGGGAGGTATCCAGGTTCCTATCCGTTCCCTAAGGGGGGCAGGATAGTCATATAGTTGCCCATAAGGAGCGTCCTAAGGGAGACGCAGGGCGACGACTAAAAGCGTCCGTTTGGAGACGCAGCCCACTAAAAAAGCGTCCTAAGGGAGACGCAGGGTGCGCCAGGAATTTCTTAAAAGGAGGTCTCCATGCCTCCTGCGGGAAGTATCCAGGTTCCTATCCGTTTCCTAAGGGAGGCAGGATAGTCATACAGTTGCCCATAAAGAGCGTCCTAAGGGAGACGCAGGGCGACGACTAAAAGCGTCCGTTTGGAGACGCAGCCCACTAAAAAAGCGTCCTAAGGGAGACGCAGGGTGCGCCAGGAATTTCTTAAAAGAGGTCTCCATGCCTCTTGCGGGAAGTATCCAGGTTCCTATCCGTTTCCTAAGGGAGGCAGGATAGTCACACAGTTGCCCATAAGCAGCGTCCTTCGGGAAACGCAGGGCGACGACCAAGCCAACCTAAGAGATATGCAGAACACGTCCGAAGTCCTTCAAGAGGAACCCTGACACTCATGAATCTCCAAAAGGAGATGTGCAATCAAGACACTAGCCGGTTACTCAAGCAGTTCACAAGACAATATGCAAATTGAAGTTGAAAAATAAAGACTGAAATTTTCATAGCAAAGCGACCAACCGGCCAAGTTCAAACAAAAGAAGATGGTCAAACAAGACCAATTATTCTAAACAAAAGCAGACTACAAAAGCTGAAAAGAAATAAAGGAGTCTTCGTCTACTCCGAAGCGCCAGCAGGAGATCCCTGATCTACAACCTCTTCAGCGTCCGCCTGAACAGCCACGCTTTCAGCAGCTCCACATGCCTGATCTATGACGTCTGCCACCACCTCATCGGCTGCATCCTCCTCTGCTCCATCCTCCTCAGCTACCGCCTCTTTAGTCACCTGCTCTTCAGCTCCTTCGATGTTCACAGCATTAGCCTTCTCACTTTGCGCAGGGGGCAAGTCTGGATAGAGCATCTCGATGTCTTCATCTCCAATGGCGTAGAAGGGATCATATCCTCTTGTGCAGTCCAGGTAGCCCAACTTGTACGCGTCCATGGCAACTTCGGACTTGGATTCCTCAGCAGACTCATGGTAGGCGTGAAGTCTAGCTAAAAGCTTGTCATAGCTATGAGAGATGTCGGCATTCTTGCACTCAATGTGGAAATAAGCATCTTTTCGACTTGCCAAGTCAGCAGCAGAAGAGTTAAGCTCGGAATCCTTCTCAGCAAGGGAGCTCTTCAACTCAGATATCATCGCCCGCAAATCAGACGTCTTCTTCTCATAACGGGTCTGCTCGGCGGAAAGTTTGCTAACTAACTCGGCATTCTTCTTCTCCAACTCGCTGAGCTGAACAGAAGATGGGGCAACAACAGACGAGTTCCGAATGGTCTCAGCAGCAAAAACTATTCCCTTTTTAAGCAGATGAAGTGTCGCTTCCTTTTGCTTTTCCAAGGAAAGACTTGAAAAAGTACCAAGATCGCCAGCCTGACGGATTTGGTCAACCAGCTCAGCACAAGAGGATGGACTTGATAGAAATTGCGTCTTTAGCAGATCAGACACGCCTGCATCCCCTGCAGGGCTAGATTTGTCCACCTTTGGATCAGTCGCTGACGTTACAGAAGAACCTTTTGTCCAGGCAGATGACTCTCTTGCTTTCCTAGCCTCCGCCAACCTCACTTCCAAAGGAATTTGCGACGTCGAATCAACTCCATGCTTGACTGCTCATGACTCAACAGTTGAAACATGATGGTTGGATGGATGAGCAGACTGCCCAGATCGACTTCCAATCTTTCGACTGGTACAAACGACTCGAATTTCGAAAAGGAGCATCCGCATCTCTTTGCCTCTCAACAAGTGAGCTAGATCGTGCACGGACTACTTTACTGAGCATATCACGATCTCCAAACTCATCAGGCTTGAGCTCTCGAAGACTTGACATCAGCCTTCCTTTTTTAGGGGAGTTTAGCAAAACACTCCTCATGTCCAGCAGGCAGATCATCAAGGCTCGGACCATCCTGCTTCCATCTATCGACATCCTTAGCAGGGGGCAGTCCACCAACTTCCTCCTAATCGTTGCTCAGCAGCCGCCAGCAGCCACCGCCGCTCCAATCGTCTTTGGCTGCCAGTAACGATGACAACCAACCTGGTCCCACCCAACTGGTCCTCGCCTTGAAAAAGAGAAGACGAAGGAAAATTTACGTGCTCGACTTACTTTGGGATGCACGGCAACTCCTCTCTTCGACAAGCAGTACAAAATTCTCCAAGATCTTTCTCAAGCTAGAAAGTAGAGAAGTTAAGTTTGCGATGTAAGAAAGAGTGAAGAGAAGCCCTGTATTTATACAAGTTGGACAACCCGGGTCAAGAAGGAATCTCAAGCTCTTTCCTACTGGGAATCCAACTCCAACAACAGTCAGAAGCCTACACCAATTGAGAATCCGATCTGCAAAAGGAGTCCAACTCACAGAAGAAAGCCCAGACTCAGTTGGAGAGCCCGAAAAAAATAATTTCATCTCCTACATGCCACACAAGCGCCATGCAGAAGCTGGGGGGCATTTGTGGGAGCAAATATTTTCGTCTCCAATCACAGCGCGCCACGTGGAAAAGAAGATTATCTCTTTTAATTAATTAATTGAACCAGTTTATCTGGCCAATTAATTAATTGGGATAAATATCTTAATTAACATGATATTATCTTTATTTAATAAGATAATATCATTAATTAAGATATTATCCTATTAAAGAGAAGATAATGTCATTATCTCATATATTATCTTCATAAAAAGAGATAATATCATTTAATTTAGATATTATCTCCATAAAAAGAGATAATATCATTAAATCAGATATTATCTCAGTCCGACTCGATCCCTACGAATTTGGGTAGAGAATAAACTCAGCATATTCTCTACGAAACCCTAGCCCCGAGGCTCCTATAAATAGATGACTTCATTCATCATTCAAGGTACATCTAAACCTACTCCTTATACCGAGAAAATATCCCGAAGCTCTCTTCTCCCTCTCCACTCTCCATATTTTCTCCACACGGCTCCGGCCACCACACACGGCTCCGGCCGCCCGGTTCACACCCTACATAAACACTACTCCGTACCCTTTGCTTAGCTATTGTTTTTCTACAAACACTCGAACTAACTTAGGCATCGGAGGGCCTTTGGCCAACACCCCCCGGGTGTGGTCTATTTACTCCAATCTGTTTTACAGGAATCGAGGAAGAGAGAGAAGGAAGATCGAAGGTTTGAAGGATCTAGAAGCGAATATTCTCTCCAAAAAAAAAAAAAAAAAAAAAAAAAAAAAAAAAAAAAAAAAAAAAAAAAAAAAAAAAAAAAAAAAAAAAAAAAAAAAAAAAAAAAAAAAAAAAAAAAAAAAAAAAAAAAAAAAAAAAAAAAAAAAAAAAAAAAAAAAAAAAAAAAAAAAAAAAAAAAAAAAAAAAAAAAAAAAAAAAAAAAAAAAAAAAAAAAAAAAAAAAAAAAAAAAAAAAAAAAAAAAAAAAAAAAAAAAAAAAAAAAAAAAAAAAAAAAAAAAAAAAAAAAAAAAAAAAAAAAAAAAAAAAAAAAAAAAAAAAAAAAAAAAAAAAAAAAAAAAAAAAAAAAAAAAAAAAAAAAAAAAAAAAAAAAAAAAAAAAAAAAAAAAAAAAAAAAAAAAAAAAAAAAAAAACCCCCGACCCCAAATTTATCCCATGCTTTAATTTAATACAAATTTATAAATAAACCCAATCCTAAACATGTATTTATAAAAAACCCAAGCACTATTTAAATATAGAAACACACCCAAAATCAACCTCAAAATAAACAATTGTATATTTTTTGGGTGTGTTTATAAATGGGTTTTGAGTATGTGTAATGATGGGTTTTGGTTGTGTTTATAAAGTGTTTTGGGTGTTGGGTTTTTTTATAATTTCAGCTCCTATTTTGGGTGTTTTAGTGAAACTCCCTTAATTTAATTAAGTGGAATTGAGAAATTACCCGTGGGATAGGGATATTTTAGTCATTTTCTTATTCGGAAGGACTTTGGGAATTCCGGTTGTACCGTTGCGTAGAGCACGGTGAGATGAGTCCGTAGACACGTAGTGGGCTCGAATCGGAGTTGTAACGAGAGAGATATGATCAAAAGAAGCTCAGTGGCATAATCGTTTTTGGAAAATGGATTTTTGGTTAAAAGACGGAATTGCCCCCGTCTCTCTCTCACTCTCTCTCTCTCCCGCGCGTCCCTCTCTCTCTCCTCTGTTCGCGACGGCTGAAACAGCCGGTCACGTTTTGCCCGGCCGTGCTCTCGTCCGACCACCAAAGTCGACGCGGCCGGTACCAAAATGACCGGGCCGCCGTCCTCTTCCTACCCTGGCCAGGTCCCGCCGCCAGCTGTCGAGATTTCGCCAGAAAATCGAAGAGAAAAGCTCGGTTTCGCCCGAAACTTCGCCGGCTTCGTTCTCCGTCGTCCGGCCACCGATTCCGGCAAGTGAGGTATGGTTTCTCACCTATTTTCCGTGATCTAGCTGATGGTTGGGTAGGATTGCATCGATTTTGAGCGTAGGAGGTCTGATTTACGAATTGGGTTTCGGCCGGATTTCGAGGGGAGATTCCGGCCACTTCCGGTCAGTTTTTGGGGTATGCCCAAGAACAAAAGTGACTCCAAATAGGGTGTTTTACCTAGGGTAGGAGTCTTGAGCCGTGATTTGTGGTTTTTCCGGCGATGCGATATCGCTTTAGACACCCACGCGCTGCTGGCGCGTGTGGCGGCGCGTGGGCACTGTAGCTGAGGGGCATTTCTGTCCCATTGCGATCCTCTCGATGTCACGAGCGCGTAGGTATGCTCAGATCTCATTTTGGATACCGTTAGAGTTCCGAACGGATATCGCATATCGCGTATTTTCCGGGTTCGCTAGGTTTGGACCGTTGGATGGTTCTGAAATTATAATATGTTGATCTAAGTATTACCAGGATCGTGTAGGATTTGACGGATTGTAAAACGGAGTCCCGGATACTCCGGAAATGCCAACCCTAGTGTTAAGTTTATGGAAATTGTCCGGTCGTGCGATCGTGAGCGATCCGACTGTCCGATCTGGACCAAACTTGCAGGACGTGCATCCTAGAGCATGTAGAACCTATAGGAACCTTCGGATCGGAAATTGGAGGTCGTGGGCCCTGCGGCTCGTTTGACCAAGGTTGGGTAGTTTGACCCTGGGTTGACTGTGAGACCCTTGGGATAGTTCTACCTTCCCAGGAGGGTTAGGATGACCTTAGTGACAGGTCTTGAGCATTGTTGACTTAAATGGATATTGTGGGTTTAGGATATAAATTGGTGAATTTAAATGGGGGAGTTTATGGAATGCTTTATTGGTTGATGTTACTATAGGATTAGAAATTATATAGTATACATTTAATTGTATGGTTGTGTAATGGTATATAAAGAGATTGAATGTTAGTTTACAGTGCTATACGCACTACCCCACGTACCCTCCCATATTGTGATTATGTCGAGGCCCTTAAACCCGTGCGGCTGGTGAGAATGTAGCCAGGCCCAAGTGACAATATAATGGCTGGTGAGAATGTAGCCAGGCCCAAGTGACAATGTGATGGCTGGTGAGAATGTAGCCAGGCCAAAGTGAACAGTGTGATGGCTGGTGAGAATGTAGTCAGGCCCAGTGTGAGGTCGCACGCGTCTTTGGATTAGCCGGCGTGTTGACAGACCCCATACGTGGCCGGGTGCGTCCCGACGTATGAGGGGAGATATGATTGTGTGCGGGCTGGTGAGAATGTAGCCAGGCCTAGTGTGAGGTCGCACGCGTCTTTGGATTAGCCTGCGTGTAGACAGACCCCATACGAGGCCGGGTGCGTCCCGTCGTATGAGGGGAGATATGATTGTGTGAGGGATGGTGAGAATGTAGCCAGGCCCAGAGTGAGGTCGCACGCGTCTTTGGATTAGCCGGCGTGTTGACAGACCCCATACGTGGCCGGGTGCGTCCCGACGTATGAGGGGAGATATGATTGTGTGAGGGCTGGTGAGAATGTAGCCAGGCCCAGAGTGAGGTCGCACGCGTCTTTGGATTAGCCGGCGTGTTGACAGACCCCATACGTGGCCGGGTGCGTCCCGACGTATGAGGGGAGATATGATTGTGTGAGGGCTGGTGAGAATGTAGCCAGGCCCAGTGTGAGGTCGCACGCGTCTTTGGATTAGCCGGCGTGTTGACAGACCCCATACGTGGCCGGGTGCGTCCCGACGTACGAGGGGAGATATGATTGTGTGAGGGCTGGTGAGAATGTAGCCAGGCCCAGTGTGAGGTCGCACGCGTCTTTGGATTAGCCGGCGTGTTGACAGACCCCATACGTGGCCGGGTGCGTCCCGACGTATGAGGGGAGATATGATTGTGTGAGGGCTGGTGAGAATGTAGCCAGGCCCAGTGTGAGGTCGCACGCGTCTTTGGATTAGCCGGCGTGTTGACAGGCCCCATACGAGGCCGGGTGTGTCCCGTCGTATGAGGGGAGCTATGTGATTGTGTTTGGTGTGTTGTGATGGATAAACCCTAGAATGTATGAATTTATATGGATGTAATGGTTTATTTGATATTAGGAGCCAGGATTGATAGGAAAGAGCTACGTGTGGCTTGATCCCTTAGTAGGGTACGTAGGCAGCCTGGGATAGCGCCTAGGTGTAGCCACGGCCTAGACACCCCTTAGGTGGTTTTATCGAGTATGATGCGGACCTCGTGGTTGGTCTCGAAACTTGGTTGAATTGAGGCTTGTCCGATGGACTGAGTGAGTGAATGTGTGCATAGATAGATTTTGAATTTGTTATATGCATGTTTGATGCATGGAGTTATTTTAAAAGCAGTGTGAGTAGTTATATTAGAATCATTTGAAGGCCAGAGGCCATATATGTAAACTGCATGAGATTATATTGTGCGTGCTGCTGGTTGGGTTATAAAAATGTGTTTTATGCAGGTGGAAATTTTGGGGAATGTTCAATTTACAGGGGAGACTCTGCCGGAAATTTCGGCAGAAAGTCTCGTGCCCTTAATCCTCTTTGGTAAAAGAGGACATAGTTTTAAGGAGTGAACCCGGCATGGGTGTGATGCCGAGGTCTCCGCAGGATTCGTCTCGGGTTCTGGGAAATTCGGGGCGGGTCCTGTCAATAAATATGCATTTCATGAACCCTCATAGGGTTCCTCCTGGCCGCAAAAAAAAAAAAAAAAAAAAAAAAAAAAAAAAAAAAAAAAAAAAAAAAAAAAAAAAAAAAAAAAAAAAAAAAAAAAAAAAAAAAAAAAAAAAAAAAAAAAAAAAAAAAAAAAAAAAAAAAAAAAAAAAAAAAAAAAAAAAAAAAAAAAAAAAAAAAAAAAAAAAAAAAAAAAAAAAAAAAAAAAAAAAAAAAAAAAAAAAAAAAAAAAAAAAAAAAAAAAAAAAAAAAAAAAAAAAAAAAAAAAAAAAAAAAAAAAAAAAAAAAAAAAAAAAAAAAAAAAAAAAAAAAAAAAAAAAAAAAAAAAAAAAAAAAAAAAAAAAAAAAAAAAAAAAAAAAAAAAAAAAAAAAAAAAAAAAAAAAAAAAAAAAAAAAAAAAAAAAAAAAAAAACGACGTCTTTGTGCTGCAAAAAGACATAAAAAAACAGTCGAGGATGAGAATAGACGACCAACTCCAACAAAAAAAACGTCGTTAAAAAGGAAACAGATGACATATATTAACAGAACATGGCCGCAAGATAAACATACAACGACGAGAACTAAAACTTAACGCCGTTAAATAAATATTTAACGACAAATATAAATACGACGTCTTTACAATAATAATAGACGACGTTATTGACACCTACTACGTCACAACATTTCCCACAACCGTCGTAAAATAAATTTTCCACTTCGATTTTTCTATGAATTATGACGTGGAAATAGATGTCAGGGTCATTACTTACGACGCATGTATTTACAGAGACGACGTTGAATTGATAAATAACGTCGGTTTCAAATAAATGAGAGCCGTATTACAGAATTTATACGTCATATTTTGAAAATAAACGACGTGGAAAAAATGATGGGGTCATTAATTACGACACAGTAATTTATAAGGACGACGTTGT
Source organism: Prunus armeniaca (assembly GCA_903112645.1). NCBI lineage: Eukaryota > Viridiplantae > Streptophyta > Magnoliopsida > Rosales > Rosaceae > Prunus > Prunus armeniaca. The sequence continues at coordinate 6,092,804 of CAEKDK010000002.1, forward strand.
CGTCTATATACAACGTCGGTACCATGAAAAAGACCGTCGTGTTTAATAATTTATACGTCTTCATTTAAAAAATTGACGTCGTCTAATGCATATATCTTAACGTCGACAAGTTTAATGGACTTCAAATACCGTCGTAAAATAAATTTTCCACTTCAATTTTTCTACGAATTATGACGTGGAAATAGATGTCAGGTTCATTAATTACGACGTATGTATTTACTGAGACGACGTTGAAATGAATAAACAACGTCGGTTCCAAATAAATGAGAGCCGTATTACAGAATTTATACGTCATATTTGAAAATAAACGACGTGGAAAAAATGATGGGGTCATTAATTACGACACAGTAATTTATGAGGACGACGTTGTCGTCTATATACAACGTCGGTACCATGAAAAAGACCGTCGTGTTTAATAATTTATACGTCTTCATTAAAAAAATTAACGTCGTCTAATTCATAAATCTTAACGTCGACAAATTTAATGGATTTCAAATACCGTCGTGAATTCATCCTTTTCCACTTCGTTTATGAAAGAACATGCGACGTGGTAAATTCATGACGACGTCGTCTTTTGTAACGTTCAGGTTAAAGTTCTCGTCTTTTAGACTTCGGTGTTATGGGATTGGAGACGTGTTATGTTGAATTACATGGCGGTTCTTTATCAAAACCGTCGTGTTTGTAATCTGGAACCAGTAATTTTTGTACTGATTGTTTTGTGGCCAAAACCTGTATAATGAAAGTGAAGAAATCACATTACAATATATTACAAAATTAATGTCATACACTGCCAATTACATAAAGCATCATTCAACCCATATATCTTCACACCCATCTCGAATATTTTGACTCCCTAACTCAACCACCACTTCATCAAATGTGTCAACATTTGGCATCCCCCTAGTAAATGGCTCACACTCAATTCTCACATCACCTAAGACATCATCACCAATAACATCATTATATTCTCTATTAGGCATTGATAACACTACCGACCAACCACGATGCATCGGGTCGTCAACAAAAAATACTTGTTTGACTTGAGAAGCCAAAACAAATTGGTCATTCCTATGTCCAATTTTACTCAAATCTACAAGGGTAAATCCAAGTTCGTCCACTACAAGACCAGAAGTATTATCAATCCAATCACACCTAAAGACTGGGATTGTAAACTTTTGGTAGTCAAGGTCCCAAATTTCTTGAATGACACCATAGAAACCCATATTTGAGAGAATTGGGTTTTTATCCTTGGCACTAGCAACTTGCATAGTATGTGCAAGTAAATAAACTCCACTATTTTGAGTTGTCCGCACATCATCTTGTGCCTTGATGTTGAATTTAATACCTTTAATGAGATAGCTCCTATATAATGGCACTGCCATGTTTGGACCAGCTGCTAGCCACCTTAAATTTTCTGATACGCCATGATTGTCCTCATTAAGTTCACTTTGAACCTGCAAATTAATCATAACTTAATTCAATCTAACATAGAAAGAAGAAAATTAAAAGTCCAATATGTTATTCAATAACATATACCTTGAAGCGTAGCCATTGAATGAAAGTGCTATTGTGCTTATCCTGCAGCCACTTTGTTCTCTTTCTAAATTTTGGATAAGCGGTCTGGATGTGGATCATATGTTGCCTACATGACACACAAAATTCAAGTATTACGGTCCCAAACATATAAGATAAACATAAGAAATAATTTAAAATGGAAACTTAAAGAATAAAACTCATACGTACTCGATATAAGGTAGGACTTCCTCCGTATTCTCCAAGACATATAGATGTGCTTGGTTCAACAGGTCCCGATCAACTACGCTCACTGTACAACCTGATAATGGCTTTGAAACTCCCATCTTTTGGCTTGAAGGCACTCCAACTGTACTAACATCAGATAAATTCTCGGTACAAAACTCTACAGCTTCTTCAGCTATATACCGCTCAGCAATGCAACCTTCGGGACGAGTACGATTCTGAACATACCCCTTTAGCACTTTCATATATCTTTCAAACGGATACATCCATCTAAAATATACTGGCCCACACAGACGAACTTCTCTGACAAGATGTACTACTAGATGAACCATGATATCAAAGAATGAAGGGGGAAAGTACTTCTCAAGCAAACACAAAGTAACTACTACATCTTCTTCCAACTTATCTAGCTTGGAAACATCAACAGTCTTTGCACATATAGCATTGAAGAAGAAGCACAAACGAGTTATTGCATACCTTGCAGGCTTCTCCAAAACAGAACGAATTGCCACAGGGAGCAATTGTTGCATTAAGGTATGACAATCATGTGATTTAAGGCCAAAAAGTCTTGAATCTTGTAAAGATACAAGATTTTTTATATTTGAAGAATAACCTTCAGGGACCTTCATACCATAGAAAGAATTGCAAACCTCTCTCTTCTCTGCTCTTGACAAATTCCAAGGCCCGGGAGGCAAACGAGTACGTCTTTCTCCATACTCGGGTTGCAAATCAATTTTGACCCCCATGTTCAATAAATCTAATCGAGCAGCAATCCCATCTTTATTTTTTCCAGGGATCTCCAGCAATGTACCAATGATACTATCGCAAACGTTCTTCTCAATGTGCATAACATCTAGGACATGCCTCACAGGAAGGTATTTCCAATACTCGAGATCAAAGAATATTGATTTCTTCTTCCAACAAACTCTGTCACCATCTTCAACCATATGCAGCACTTCTTCTCCGGTTAATGGCTCAGGAGGCGTGCCATATTCAGGTTTCCCATTAAAAGCTGCACGTTGCCTCCTATATGGATGATTGATCGGTAACCATTTTCTATGCCCAATGTAACAAATTTTGTGGCCATTTTTCAACCTGTGACTAGGTGTATCATCGCCGCATATTGGACAAGCTTTATATCCTTTAACAACACAACCAGATAAGTTTCCATAGGCGGGGAAATCATTAATTGTCCACATTAATGCAGCTCTGAGTGTAAAGTATTCTCCATTATGTGCATCATACACTCCTCCAACCCCATCCCACAAAGATTTTAAATCATCAATCAAAGGCTCCAAGTAGACGTCTATATCATTTCCGGGCTGTTTAGGACCGGAAATCAATAAGGTCAACATCATGAACTTTCGTTTCATGCACAGCCATGGAGGGAGATTATAAGTAACTAAGATAACTGGCCAGCAACTATATCTGCTACTTAGAGAACTGTGGGGATTGAATCCATCAGATGAAAGAGCCAATCTCAAGTTTCTCGGCTCATTACCAAACTCGGGCCATTTATCATCAAGAAGTTTCCAAGACGGGGAATCCGCTGGATGAGACATATAACCGTCAATTGATTTTCTAGCAGCATGCCAAGTCAAACTCTTAGCGGTCTCATGTGATCGAAACATCCTTTTAAACCTTGGAATTGGAGGAAAATACCACACCACCTTCGCTGGCACACCCTCTTTCAAGATTGAATCTTTGCCTTCCTTCCACCTTGAGATACCACAATTAGGACAATGAGTTAAATCCTCATACTCCTTCCTATACAAGATGCAATCATTGGGGCATGCGTGCATTTTCTCATAACTCAGCCCCAATGCACACAAAGTCTTTTTTGCCTCATACATAGAGGCCGGTATTGTATTTCCTTCTGGAAGCAAATCGCCTTGAAGTATCAATAATTCTGTAAAACAGACATCACTCATCCCATATTTTGCCTTCAAATTATACAACTTCACTAATGCCGATAACTTCGTGTACTTTCTACAACCAGGGTACAATGGTTGATCTCCATCCCCAATCACATTGGCAAACTCATAAGGATCATATCCAAAATCACCAAAATCATTATCATCCATCTCTATTTCTTCAGACACAAAACTGTACCTACTATGGTCATCATCTTCTTCAACATTTCTACTAGCATTAGTAGCTGCTTCCCAAGGTTCTCCGTGAAATGTCCAATTCTTATAGCTTTGGTCAACTCCATTAAAGTATAAGTGATCCCTTATAATTCCAACCCCAAACAATTTCAAATTAACACATTTAACACATGGACAACGGATATGTGTGGTAGTTAGAAGATTTTCTACAGAAAAGTTCAAAAATGCTTCCACCCCTAACTCATATGCCTTCGATCTTCTATCCGAGTGCATCCATGACTTATCCATCTCCGACACTATACCCTATTATATATAATAAAGTGAAAAGACAAGCAATGACCATCACTATAGCAGATTATATAAAGTCTAATAGCAAGTAATATACAACAGAGACGACGGTTTTTAAACAAAAACAGACGTATTTGACATATATAGACGACGGATTTTACGTCGTCTAATTATAACCACGACGGTAGTTAAATAACACCGTCGTGTATAAGTAATAAAAACGACGGTTTAAAGTAAAAACCGTCGTCGTATGCCTGAAAACGCGTCGATATCCAATTTATTTTCAAGATCCCAAAACCCTATTAAGAACACAACATAGACATGAAACCAAGCAAGAAACCAACATATACATGAAACCAACATATACTAAGCATGAAAACAATAAATCCATTCCCAATTCAACATAACAGAGAGTGATTAAAAGATCCGACAAAATGAAATCCATTCCATATTCAACATAACAGAGAGTGATCAAGAAAACATTAAACAGAAAATCCATGAACCCATACCTCCAACAACATTATTAACAGATCGCAAAACATATACCTAAAACCCTTTAACAAAACAACGTAATATATCATTCAATGAATTTACAAGGGGAAGAGAGGGTTTGTACTTACAGGTTGGCAGAGCTCACAGATTATGACCAAATTGGATTTGACACAGCCTGGCCCAACTTTGAATTAGAGATGAAGTGAGAGAGCGAAATGTTATGTTGCGCGAAATCAGAAAATTTTAGGGTTCAGGGTTAGAAGTATAAAAATAAGACCCAAATCTGAAAATTTTAGGTCCCGCGAATATTTTAAGAAAGCGCGCTTTTTAAAACATCGACCGAAAAAACAAGCGTCGTTAAAATTTAACATTAAACATGACGCTTATTACATTAAGGACGTCGTGGTAAAACTATGTACCACGCAAAATCAAAAAAGGCGTTAAAACTATGAAAAACCACGGCGGGGTTAAGTAATTAACGACGTTGTAAATAATAATAAACGACTTACGTGTAAACAAAACGTCGTTTAAAAAAGAAACCACGTCGGATTTTTCACCAAACGACGTAAACTCAATATTCCACGACTCAATCACCGTCGTTAAAAGTAATACCCTAAACTTTAAAACCATAAATTATATATTTGTAAAATTTAATTTTATAAAATTGTTTATGGTTTTACATCCTAATAAATAACAAGCATAAACCCTAAACCCCAAAAATTATACTTTAACTATAAACCCTAATAAATAACAACCCTAAACCCCAAACCCTAAACCCTAAACCATCAAACTATATAAGTGATGCTATGACACATAAAAACAATTTTATTTTGGTTGGTCATTTTAAACTTTTATTACACAAACTGCATTTTTTTGGGGTTTAGGGGGAAGAAAATATATCAATGACTTCATAGGTGGGAATTACAAATTTTTTGAATTTATTTTAAATTTATTTTTAAAATTTTGAATTAAAAATAATAAAATATTCTTATATCAACAACAAACCACGGCGGGGTTAAGTAACTAACGACGTTGTAAATAATAATAAACGACTAAAAGGTAAACAAAACGTCGTTTAAAAAAGAAACCACGTCGGATTTTTCACCATACGACGTAAACTCAATATTCCACGACTCAATCACCGTCGTTAAAAGTAATACCCTAAACTTTAAAACCATAAATTATATATTTGTAAAATTTAATTTTATAAAATTGTTTATGGTTTTACATCCTAATAAATAACAAACATAAACCCTAAACCCCAAAAATTATACTTTAACCATAAACCCTAATAAATAACAACCCTAAACCCCAAACCCTAAACCCTAAACCATCAAACTATATAAGTGATGCTATGACTCATAAAAACAATTTTATTTTGGTTGGTCATTTTAAACTTTTATTACACAAACTGCATTTTTTTGGGGTTTAGGGGGAAGAAAATATATCAATGACTTCATAGGAGTTGAAGTTGAATTTTTTGAATTTATTTTAAATTTATTTTTAAAATTTTGAATTAAAAATAATAAAATATTCTTATATCAACAACAAACCACGACGTTGTAAATAATAATAAACGACTCACATGTAAAAAGGACGTCGTTTAAAAGAGAAACCATGGCGGATGTTTCACCATCTGACGTAAAATAGATATTCCACGACCGAATCACCGTCGTTAAAAGGTATTAACCTAAACCCTAATAAACGACTTACTTGTTCAAAAGGACGTCGTTTAAAAACGAAACCATGGCGAAATTTTCATCAAAACGACGTCCCATGTACGTCCCATCACGTCTAAATATCATTTTACGTCGGTTTTTTACATAATTATGTCGTTGGAAAGTTATTACACGTCGGTTACGCAATTTGTTTTTTCTTTTATAATATGAAAACCTCAGCAAATTTTCAGGGAAAAAAAGGATGTATATTATAGACAAAATTAGTACATATAAAAATATCAAGTGTTCCAAAAATCCTCTAATCCATATGAAGGCAAACAAACTCTCCCCATTCTTTCCTGACTTCATCAATGGCTGCTTGGGGGTATGGCGCTTGATCTTTTCCCTTGGCAAACTGCAATTCATAAACAATGATTATTAAGCTTTACAAAATAAAAAGAAATTCAGACACAGACGACGTTTTTTTCATAACCGACGTAGTCTATCGATTCAACGACGGTAATTTTAAATGACCGTCGTTGATAATACAAAAAACCACATAAAATGTTTCTGAAAATTTTATTCTTACCTTCTTCTCAAACTCCAAGGAAGGATCCATGATGATGTCCCTCATGAAGCGCATGACATAATACCCGCATTCGACACTGCTGGGTTGCTTTGGTGTGCCTGGCAGAGTTTTCCAAATTGGTGCTTTACGGCCTGGTCTGCCTATGTGGGAATTATAAATTTTTAAAGCACTGTTCACGATGTTTTTGCCTTCCTCATCAACCACACAATTTCCAGGCAGAGGATCCAGAAAATAGACGGTTTCCCTCTTTGCCCTCACAATCAGCAAGACCCAATGAGGGCTGCACAAAAATAAAATAAAAAACGACGGTTAATATAAAAAGTCAGCACCAGAAAACAAACGACGTTATTTATAAAAACCGACGTATTATATAGTTTCACACGACGTAATAACTTAATCATCGACGTCATTATAAATTTATCACGACGGTAATTAACTACCGACGTGGTTAGTTGTTTCAAACGACTCAATAAATAAATAACCGACGTGGTTAGATGTTTCAAACGACACAGAATTAGTTAAACAGTTTTATAAGTGGTCAGTTAGTGAAAATCATACAAACAAAATCCTTTTAAGGAGACTAACCCTGGATTGTAAGGCATCATGAAAATCTGTTCACCATCTGTTTTCTGAAGTCGACTGGCTACAATTCGTGATCTGTCAGTTAGTGACCCAGCGTTGGCACTAACTTGAGCAGGGTCGATAAAGCCAACCATGCTGCACATATTTGCTTCTCTCAAAAGATCATATATAAAACAAACGACGGTTATTTATACACAAACGACGTATTATACAATTTCACACGACGAACTAAAATAGAAACAGACGTCATAACTAATTTATCACGACGGTAAAAAAAGAACGACGTGGTTAGTGGTTTAAAACGACGCAATAATTAAACAACCGACGTCTTATGATATAATGTTTGATATTTGATTAGGACAAACCTCATATATACTGCAACCACAGTAGCCCCAATTTCTTCCATGCCTGCAAACTGTGTAATATCTTCATGCAAGACGAAGGTACCTCGATCTGCACCAAACACCTCCTTCTCAATGTTGAAGGTCATCTTCCCCTGTGGCTTTAGTGTAGTTTCCACATAACCACAAAGGGATTGTAAGGAAGATGGCACCTCCACATTTGAATAATCAACTACTTCATTACCCTGTTTAAAGAAATAAAGCAAAATAAAATGACGTGGTAATTCATTAAAAACGACGGTTTAAATTAAAAAACGTTGTCTGATTATAATTTAAACGACGGTAATTAAATACCGTCGTTTTAGATTATTTATTACGTCGTAGAAAATAAATTCCGACGTCTAATGTGAAAACAAACGACGGTTTAAAGAAAAATATCGACGTCTGAAATGTGAAAAACAAATTAAAAAGGCAAAGTTATGAGAATATACCTCCTCGTCATGCTTTTCTTCTCTTGTTTTTCTTCTTTCTTCTCTTCAACATTTGTGTCTTCCTCTTTGCCTTCATCTTTATTCTCTTTTTTTCTTCCTTCTTCCCTTCATCTTTTTTTTCTCCCATCTTCTGTTCATCTTTATTTTCTTCTTTCTTCTCTTCATCTTGATTATCTAAAGCCCCAGATTTCGTTTTAAATAATAAAGAAATATATATATAAGACAGATTGTACAGAGAGTAAAAAAATTAAACCAAAACGTCGTGGTAAGGCATAACATAAGACGGTATGTAAGAATTATGGACGTCTTAAAATTATTAAACGATGGTAAATAATAAACGTCGTGGTAATTTTATATTACGTCGTAAAGGACAAAAACCGTCGTCTAAAAGCCACAAAGTACGACGTCTAATGGCGTGTAAAACAAGTAAACTAAATACGACGTGGTATTTAAATAAACACGACGGGTTATTTATAAAATCGTCGTGGTATGGTTTTAAAACGACGGGTTTATTCATAATAACGACGTCTAATGTTTAAAAAAAAACAGAGAATTCAAAGTTCAGATATGTTACCGTTTGTTCCTGCTGTTCCCCATTTCTGGCAGTATCATCCTCTAAATGTAGGGATCTCACTTCAGCCCCAGAACAGCTTGCTTTATCAGACATTGGATTCTTGGGACTTTGCTGTAGACCTTGGTTTTGACAGAGGCTAGTTTTCGGTTTAAGCATGCTTGGATCAAAATTGGGGATGAGGTGGGAAAGCTGACTTAGTAAATGTTCCCTCTCAGCCTCTACTAATTGTTTGGTTCTAGCTTCCATCTTCTTAGTCTCTTCTTGAAGGACAATTCTTACACTTTCCTTCAATTGATCAGCAAACTTTACCCTTTGTGGTCTAGGTAAATTGAAGAATTGCCTAGGGGAAATCCCAGCACCTACCCCTCTTACTCTCCCTGGATGCTCGGGACCCAAAGCCAAGGTCAACACATCATTACTGCCAGTTATACTCAGACTGCCTTCAGCCACTTGTTTTTGCAATTCATCCTAAAACAAAGACATAAAAAAAAGTCAGCACAAGAAAATACACGACGGTTATTTATAAACAAACGACGCATTATATAATTTCACACGACGCACCAATATAGAAATCGACGTTATAATATATTTATAACGACGTTAATTAAAACCGACGTGGTTAGTTGTTTAAAACGACGCAATAAATAAACCACCGACGTCTTATGCTGTAATTACAGAAAACAGAGTTGTGATTCCAGATTTAGATCTTTCACGACGTTTTTGAAAACATTTCGACGTAGTAATAACATTAACACGACGGAAAAAATTAACCACCGACGTCTTATGCTATAATTACAGAAAACAGAGTTGTGATTCCAGATTTAGATCTTTCACGACGTTTTTTAAAATATTTCGACGTAGTAAAATCATTCACACGACGGAAAAATATAACATAAGACGTAATAAGAATTCTACACAGTTTAATAAAAATTTAAAACAGAGTGTGTAGGCTTACAATTAATTTTGCTTTCTCTGCCACCTTTGGATCCGGGATGTTACCATGTTTGTCCTGTCTAGCTTTCTTCCATAAGGTAGATCGATCAATTTCTACCCCAGGCATGGTTTCCTCCAATTGATCCTCCAAACCAGCATATCCTTTTCGAGACAATCGATGATTGTACTCAAGTTTCTCCCTAATCTGTGCATGTTGAGAATGCACAGACTCAAATTCTTTGGATAACCTTGAAGCTACAAAGGCATCCCATTCTGCTTTCTCTATGAATTTATATACTTCAGGGGGTTGGCTTAATTTCTCCCTCTCCTTGATGTATGGAAGGATATAATGCCTCGTCAGTGTAGACTTGAAATCCTTCCATTTCTTGGCAGCAGAAGATAACACCGAGGTCTTGCCCCCTTGACCTACCACAAAAGCCATGTCAACGGCTTCCCAAATCTGCTCCTTTATATCATTGGGGATTTCAGCCCATTTCTTGTCCACAAGTGGGACTCTGGAGCGTGCCAACACACCAATGTAGGACTGCATCTCAGTATGTGCAGGGCCACATCCTTTCCCCCTTTTATTGTACTCAACAACTGGCTTGATTTTCTGCAATTTTCTCTTCACAACACGAGGCATTGTGCTCATACCTCGACCTGACTTTGAATCCTCAGAAATTGTTGTCGTGCTGCTTGGTTCTTTCTCAGCAGATGAAACAAACTTCATCTTCTTCAAGGGCTTGTCTTGAGGAGTTACCATTCCAAGCTCCTTACCTCCATTTTTTTTGGAGCCAGAGTACTTACTTTGGTCTTGAGAAACCATGGTTACAGAATAAACAAACCTGCAAGTGAAAATATTTCGTGAAAAAAATTAGAACACAAACGACGGTTATTTATAAACTACGACGTATGATAAGATTTTACACGACGTAATAACATAACATCAGACGTAATAAATGTTTAAAGAAGAACAATATAAATGTTTAAACAACGACGAAACAATATTAAATAAGACGTAATAAGAACTTATTACGGTGATATTTACACGACGTCGTGATATTCATATTAACACGACGTAAATATTAATATAACGTCGTGTTATGGATATTCACACGACGTGAATAATAAGCTACCGTCGTATTTATAAGAAACCAAAAACATTTTTCTTTCTTTGTGAATGTTTGATTGCCGGTTTAATTTCTCTGAAACATGGTTTTTGTTTTTCCTAATTTGATAAAATACAAAGAAAAAAAGCTTTGGCATCTTTTTATAGACGACGGTATCTTAGTATAACGTCGTGGTATGAACATTCACACGGCGTCATTAATAAGATACCGTCGTCTATATAAGATACCAAACCCTACTTTCTTTGTCTCTGTATTTTATCAAATTAGGACGAAAACCATGGTTCAGAGAAATCAAACCTGCAACTAAACAAGCAAATAAAAAATTGACCGTCATTTTAAAAACAACTTAGATCAATTTTAAGACGACGCTAGGACGACTGATGAACCGTCGTGGTCTACATATTTAACCACGTAAATAAAAAGCTACCGTCGTCTTATTTAGTTGAATTAGTTATGTTCAAAGTTGAAACTTTCCCTCTCTGTTTGTGTATTTTATCAAACTTGGAAAGAATAAAAATGATTTTTGCCAGAAAAAAGGTAAAAAGATTTTCAAAACAAAAACAGTATGAGCATGCAAAATAGCAACAAAAATAGTGAGAAATGAAAGCTTACCTTTTGCGTGCAATGAAAGCTTTCTCTCGGATTTTGGTGTTTAAGTTCAGAGGCGACGACGAAGACAAGAGGAAGACGATGAGATACTCTGACAGTGCTCTGACAAGGAAAAAAGACGAAAAGTTTTCTCTGGGAGATTGAAATGTTTTCTCGGGTTTGGAAACAGTGCATGTGTAAGTCAGGTAGACGAAAAGTTGTATATGTATACAAACCGTTTCATAGTAATAAGACGGCGGTTTACATAGAACGACAACGTATTAATAGACAAACTACGACGCTAATTTGAACTTATGACGTGGTACATAAATACGACAGTAGTGTTGTAGGTACCGCCGTAGTAAACTCCTAAATAAAAGTCGATAACTCAATATCTCGCGTCATGGTAGAAATATTTAACACGACGGTTGTTTTAAATTTACGACGTTTATTTTTATAATATACGTCGTTTTATTGTAATATACCGACGTGGATAACACTAAACTAAAACGACGTATTATTTTTTCCACGACGTGGATTCGTTTTTAAACGTCGTTATGTGTAATATAACCGACGTGGATTTTATTTTTTTTATTATAAATATAATTTTTTTCCCCTTTTTCTTATAGTTTATTTTTCAAAAACAGTGCCTTATAGATATAGTTTTTTTTCCCGAGGAAATTAATGTTCTAGAATTTGTAAAGTTTCTTTTCTAGGTGACTGATTTAAATCAAATAAAAATATAAAACAACGACTGTTTTTGTTATACCGTCGTCGTTTCTTGTCGTCTTAAGTAAGAATAAAACGACGTAATGTATTTGTTACCGACGAGGATTGTTTTGTTAAACGTCGTTATGTGTAATATAACCGACGTGGATTTGGTTTTTAATTATAAATAGGGTTTTTTTCCACGGGGTCTTTCAGTTTTAGTATTCGATTAGGGTTTCAACTTCTTCTTGCCCCTTTCTCTGTCTCACCTCATCTCTTGGGAGGCAATTGTTTGAATGTTGGTTATCTGTGGCTGATTGCAAATCACCAATTTTCAATAAATTGTCTCTCTGATTGCAAATCTGTGGCTGCCGTCTTGAAGTTTTAGGAGGCGATTGTTTGGATGTGAATGTGTGTGTGCGTTTGTGTAGATACACAAACGCACATACATCATTCACTTCCAAAAAATTGTCTCTCTGATTGCAAATCTGTGGCTGCCGTCGTGAAATTTTAGGAGGCAATTGTTTGGATGTTGATGTGTGCGTGCGTTTGTGTAGATACACAAACGCACACATATCATCAACTTCCAAAAAATTGTCTCTCTGATTGCAAATCTGAGGCTGCCGTCGTCAAATTTCAGAAGCAATTTTTTGGATGTTAATGTGTATGTGCGTTTGTGTATCTCAAAGACACAAATACACATACATCATTAACCTCTAAAATATTGTCTTTCTGGTAAGATTATGATGAGCAACAGAGTTCCATCTTGTAAGATTTCCTAACCCTTGTGATCTCAGAATAATCTGATTATGTCGGCGGTTTTCTATATAAACCGTCGTGGTTATTTCAATTCTTGTCGTTAGGTAGATCTACCGACGTAGGATAACAAAATCGAAGAAATAAATTGTTAAAAAAAATTCTTATTCAGACGACGGTTTAAATATAATTTATGACGTATAAAGTGGACAAATACGACGTTAAATTCTATAATACGTCGTTATATGAAAACCCCAACTTGGTAAGATTTAAAGATGTCGTCGTAGAAATACGAGAAAGACGTCGGTATATTTACCTTTGCCGTAGTTGTACATTAATTTAATACGGCGGTATTTTGTATTTTACCGCCGTGGATTTATTTGTAATTATACGTCGCCTTATACGAAAACTTGGTCGTGTTAATTTCTGGGTAAAAACGACGGCTTTTTGTGAAACCGTCGTCTTTACTTTCTACGTCGGTCGGTTCATAACTTCCGCCGTTATTTGTTGGCTCTGATTTTACCTCTTGAAAATCCTATTTCAATAAGACGTCGGTTTTTTAATTAAGTACGTCGTGTTTTTTTAACAGCCATTTGAAACTCCATTTTTTAGTTGTCTAATGTGTTATTACACGGCGGTTTTATAAAACCGTCGTCTTTTAAAAAACAACGACGGTTTTCACTTAGACCGTCGTGTTTTTCTGGTCGTCTTTTTCACTTTTTGTAGTAGTGACATTCAGATTCACCACAAAGAGATAAGAGAGCTTGGAGCTGTCCTGGGAATTCCTTACTGCCATCATCTAGTTCTTCTCCTCTCTTTATCCTATCTATGTATTTCTTATTTTCTGTACTCATAGTTATGTCTAACTAATCCATTTAGTTAGGGCTTAGGATGAAGCCCTAGTCACACTACTACAAAATAACCCTTGTGCGACGAAAAATTATTCGTCGCTCAAAGTCACTTTGCGCAACGAAACTCAAAACTTCGTCGCTAAAAACCTTGCGCGACCAACTTTTGCGCGACGATAATACGTCGTCGCGCAAAGTCTTTAGAGACCAAATTTTGCGCGACGAAAAAAATTAGCCGCTCAAAGCTACTTTGCGCGACGAAAATCAATTCGTCGCGCAAAGCTACTTTGGGCGACGAAACAACAAAACTTCGTCGCGCAAAGTCCTTATAAAATAAATAAAATATTTTTTTAAATCTTTGTTAGAAAAATATATTATTTTTGTTTGGATTGGGTTTTTGTTAGAAAATATATTTTTTAAATTGACGATCGAATTAGTTCATTGTATTCATATAGGGTCAAAGAGTGTAGCTATAAAAAAATCATCAAAATCGGAGTAAAAATAACCGTTAAATGGTGATTTTTCATTTATAACCGTCGAAAACTTATGTCTCATTACTTGATCTCTGAATGTTTATTTTTTCCGATTTTTGGCATATATGATCTCGAAGTATAAACAAACAAGTTTGACGGTTGGATCGTTCAAACTAGTTTCGTAGAATGTGTATGCCATCAAAAACAATATATTCACTAACAATTAAGAGTTTATTTATACTTTTGTTAAATATAACATAAGATTTTGTGGTATCCACTAGTGTAAATATTCTAAATTGAAGATCAAATTCTGTCATTGTATTCATATAGGGTAAAGGAGTGTAGCGGTAAAAAATCATCAAAATCGGAGTTAAAATAACTGTTAAATCATGATTTTTCATTTATAACCGTCGAAAAGTTTTGTCCCGTTACTTGATCTTTGAATGTTTATTTTTTCCGATTTTTGGCGTATATGATCTGAAAGTATAAACAAACAAGTTTGATGGTTGGATCGTTCAAACTAGTTTCATAGAATGCGTATGCCATCAAAACAATATATTCACTAACAATTAAGAGTTTATTTATACTTTTGTTAAATATAACATAAGATTTTGTGGTATCTACTAGTGTAAATATTTTAAATTGACGATCGAATTATTTTATTGTATTCATATAAGGTCAAGCAGTGTAGCTGTGAAAAAATCATTAAAATCGGAGTTAAAATAACCGTTAAATCGTGATTTTTCATTTAGAACCGTTGAAATTTTTTGTCCCGTTACTGGGTTTCCGAATGTTTGTTTTTTGCGATTTTGGGGTATACGATCTTGAAGTATATACAAACAAGTCTGACGATTGGATCGTTGAATGGTGTGTGTATATATATATTTATTTACTTATTAAGTAGTTTTAAATTTATTCATTTTGTACGTATAACACTTAAGAAATTGGTATATACATTTATTAAGTAGCTTTAACTTTATTTATATTTTAAATCGTAAAAAAAATAATTTTATTTTTATTATTCATAACAATTATTTTTATAAATATCGTGCTACGAACCAATTTTTCGTCTCTCAAAAGTTTGCGCAACCAACAATTCGTCGCGCAAAACTCTAAAAATTTGGGTGGGTACCAAAAATGGGACGCGGGATTTTAAAAAAAATAATAATTTAGACTTTGCGCGACCAATATTTTGTGTCGCTCAAAACTTTGCGCGACCAATATATATTTTCCGTCGCGCAAAAATTTGGCGGGTACCAAAAATGGGACGCGGGAATTTTTTATATAATTTTTTTAGACTTTGCGCGAGCAATATGTATTTTTCATTGCGCAAAAATTTCAAAATTTGGGTGGGTACCAAAAATGGGACGTGGGATTTTTTTTTTGACTTTGCGCGACCAATATACTAATATTCGTCGCGCTAAATTTTGCACGACCAATATTCCAGTATTCGTCGCGCAAAACTTTGCGTGACCAATTTTGTTCGTTGCGCAAAACTTTGCGTGACTAATACTCCAATTTTTTTCGTCGCGCAAAACTTTGCACGACCAACAACATCGTTCGTCACGCAAAGTGATACCGTTTTAAAAATGAAAATAACTCCACCATTTTCTCAATGTCTTTCTCTACTCTTGCCTCTCCTCTCTCTTTCCCTCTCCCCAAATCCCACTATTTCTCTCACACTCACTCCTCTCACTTAATCTCTCATCATCTCTCTCTTCACTATCTCTCACTCTCACTCACTCTCTCATCTCTCTTTTCACTATCTCTCACTCTCACTCACTCTCTCATCTCTCTATCACTATCTTCTCTAATTCTCTCACACTCACTTCTCTCTCTCATTCTCACTCACTCTCAATCTTGCCAAAAGGTAGATTCTCTCCAAATTTTAAATTTTTTTCATTAATATGTGTTTTTGGAGTTAGTTTTGAGTTTGTGTGGGGTTTGAGGTTGAGTAAAGGGGAGGGATTGGAGTTTGGGTTGGATTTGTTGTATAACAATTTTAGGGGAGATTATCCCTTTCTTTTATTTATTGTACTTTGTTAATTTATGTGTACATTTTGAATATTATATATATATTTATTGGATAATTTGATCACTATTTTTCATATGTAATTTTATTTTGAATATGTCAATTTAAATTAAAGTAATTTAATTTAATTGAAAAAGTAAAAATTTGAATAAATCAATATAATTAAATAAATATCAATTTAAATTAAAGTAACGAAAAAAATCATACAATTAAATTAAATTTAAAAAGTAAAAATTTGAAATAATTAATATTAAAGAAATAATAAAACAAAAAGTCAAACCAAAATATTTCGTCGCGCAAATAATTAATATAATTAAATTAATATTTCGTTACGCAAAAATTTGAAATAATTAATATAATTAAATTAATATAAAATCAAAATAATAAAACTAAAAGTCAAAAACCAAAATATTTTTTTAAAATTTTTTCGTCGCGCAACCAATGTCTTTCGTCGCACAAAGTTACTTTGCGCGACCAATGTTTTTCGTGCGCAAAGTCACTTTGAGCGACCAATATTTTTTCGTCGCGCAAAGTCTCTTTGAGCGACGAATGAAAAAACTTCGTCGCACAAAGTCTTTCTGTGCAACGAACTTTCTGTCGCACTAAAATTTGTGCGACTACAATGTATTTTGCGCGACGAAATTCTCTTCGTCGCGCAAAGTGTAAAATGTAGTAGTGTCATGAATATTCAATGTTATGGATGATTTTATAGTTAATTGATTTCCTTGCTTTCATTATCAAGTTGTTAATCTCCAGTTTATTATGTGCTTGATGTATGTTTTCTTGGAGTAGCTAACTAGGATTTCATGCATCTAGCACAGGTTGGGAAGGGGTTTAGATTCACCAATTCTACTCTCCTTTCACAAGCAACACATGAATGGCCTAAGAATCATTCAAGGGGTTAATAACCATAGGTCGACTAGGACAGATACCATGTTCTAGGACTTGTGTGATTATCATATTCTCAAGGAGCCTAATGACTCTTGTATGCTTTATTCTAGATACCATGCTTAGGTTGCATATTAGAGATCACATGTTGTGTAGATACTGTGCATAATCACATGCCTTAGGAGAATCATGCATCCTGCACCTAGATACCATAGGCTTGTATGCGATAATCTATTATTGATGAAGCTTGAGTCAATTTCTATGCATTCATGACTTGGATAGGAAGACTAGTGGTAGATTCCAAGGCTCTAACACCTCTCAGTCTTTGTTTCACAACTTATTGATTGCTGCCAGTGTTTACTTTCGAGCACTTTCATTTCACGTTCTTCTTTTCATTTCAACAACAAAACCCCCCATTTCGAGTGCGTGTGTGGTGCTAGGATTCTGTCCTAGACCTTGAGTAATTAGCAAGAGGCATTGTTGAATTCGACCTTGCCTTTAGCTAGTTAGTCAATTTCTTTGTTCTATGTTTTTCTAGCATTCTAAGTAATTTAACTTGGAACCAAGTTACCATTCTCTGTGGGATCGACCTCGTATTTACATAAGCTATACTATAAACGGTTCGTGCACTTGTGACAATTAAAGTTGCTGTTTTTAATAACTCATTTTAGTTGTTAAGAATAGGCTCAACAGAATATGAGTCCCACATCAGAAACTTGGCTAAATAAACGACAAAATTTAGTGAATAGTTCTACTACTAAAACCCCACACTTATTGGGTTCTGTATGTGACAAAAGCCCACACTTAGGTGCCACATTGGCTCTTCAGAATTTGCCCACGTATCCAACTCAAGAGATTAGATAATGTGGCGTTACTTCTTAGTTTCCAACACTCCTAGATCACCAAAAATTCATCCGAGCTCCAAAAAAATCTCCGAAAAATAGCACGAACTCATAAACACTCAAACACATGTACTTTTCTTTAATCGCATCCAAAAATATTTTCTCCAAAATTTTACAAATTGTTTCTAATTACCATAAAATTTCCAGGGTATCACAGTTGGGTAATACAAAGGTGGTTTATCAACCTCGTGAAGGTAACAGTGTGGCTCATGCTATGGCTTCATTTGGACTGAGGGAAGGTTATCAATATTTTTGGGAAAGGGTGGGTCCGATATGGATTCAACCTTTACTAGGAAAAGATAGACAATGGGGTTAGTTTTATTATATATTGCGGTGCTGTGGTACTCTTTTTTCTTGACCGGATTTCTTCTATTGGGATTTTTTATGACCAAGGATTGAAATATCGGCCGATACATCGATATATCTGCCGATATATCGGTATTTTCAACTATCGACATCGATACTTGGGGGTAAGGCCATATCTTCCCCTGTATCGACGATATATCCTCGATAAGTGCGATATTCCCGATATTTTGCCGATATCCCCGATATTTCCCGATACCCATAACATAACCCAAAAAAAAAATCAGAAGTTTTGAAGGCAATTGAAGCAAATTGAAACCCAAAAATAGTTAATCCTTGCCCAAAACCCTATAATTTATTAATATGAAGAATCTATGCATAGTCCACTGCCCATATACCTCCAATCCATCTGAAGAGCTCCCTATTGTCCTCCCATATATGGGATAGTTAGGATTAACCAACTAGTAGGTCCATAATTTTTTTTATCATCTTGAGCTCCATAACTAGTTCCACTATCATGACATAAACGTAGACATCATAAGATTCATTTGAGTTAGTACTAGGTCTAGTTCCTATGTTCAAAGATCCAAAACTGATTGCCATATCCTCTTCAGATGGATTGGAGGTATGTGGGCAGTGGACTATGCATAGATTCTTCATATTAATACATTATAGGGTTTTGGGCAAGGATTAACTATTTTTGGGTTTCAATTTGTTTCAATTGCCTTCAAAACTTTTGATTTTTTTTTGGGTTATGTTATGGGTATCGGGAAATATCGGGGATATCGGCAAATTATCGGGAATATCGCACTTATCGGGGATATATCGTCGATACAGGGGAAGATATGGCCTTACCCCCCAGTATCGATGTCGATAGTTGAAAATACCGATATATCGGCAGATATATCGGTGTATCGGCCGATATTTCAATCCTTGGACATGGCAATCAGTTTTGGATCTATGAACATAGGAACTAGACCTAGTACTAACTCAAATGAATCTTATGATGTCTACGTTTATGTCATGTCTAATTATAGTAGAACTAGTTATGGAGCTCAAGATGATAAAAAAAAATTATGGACCTACTAGTTGGTTAATCCTAACTATCCCATATATGGGAGGACAATAGGGAGCTCAAGAGAGACCTATGTGCACCATGTTTAAACATGGCTTACAAACTACTCGGGTTACATGACTTGGTATGACTATTGTATGAATCTAGATAGTTGTTCCTCATTGTTTGAACCTCATTGGAGCTCTTCATTTATGTAGATGGACACTTATCTAAATTGTAATACAATGTTTAAACAAACTATGGATTTATGCATGGTTTATTCATTCTAATTAACATTTTATTTTCAAACTTTTCATTAATGCGCATTACATACCACTTATATTTCATCATATGTATATCTTATTATTAGTAAATTTTGAGTTTTATTTGTTCAATACATTCATTGATAATGTACATAACATCTATGAAAGTTTTACACAAAAATTATGTGTTTCAATGTCTATATCTGTCATTTTTGTTGATTTTTTCCCGATACCTAAAACAATAACGATATATCCCCCGAAATATATGTAAATTGGAGGCCCGATATTATTTGCACGGCCGATATTTTAATCCTTGTTTATGACAAGGTTTTAATGAAGCAACTTTGTAGCCCCTAGAGAAGTTAGGAGCTTTGATTATATTAATGTTTATTGATTCTATATAAATGAAAGTTGATAGAGAATAGTAAAACATTCAAAATACCAGAAAATGCCTTTGGTTAATGCAAATATTAAGAATGCAATGTAAAGACAAAAGCTGATCGGGTGCCTCGGTATCTTATATGGATTAAACAAATCGCCAGACAATTAGTTTTGCATTGTGATGGTCCTATTAAGAGGAATAGGAGGCGAAGAGGTGGGCGATTTGGTTCTTGATTGCCATGGTGAGTTTTGTTGCAGTTTTGCGGCTGTTGGCTCAAATGGTTCCCACATTTTGGGAATTGAGTTGGTGGCTATTCGTAGCGGGCTACTTTTGGCAGCTGCTAAAGGTATGGTTTATTTGACTGTCGCTTCTAATTCACAAGAAGTTGTGAATATGATTAATGGCGTTGATGGGTGGTTAAGTAATATGGGTAATCTAGTTGATGATATTGGGCAATGCAAAGGTGGTTTATCAGCCTCATGAAGGTAATAATATGGCTCATGTTATGGCTCAATTTAGAATAAGGGAAGGCAATCAATTTTTCTAGGAAGGGGTGGGTCTAATATGGATTCAACCTTTACTAGGAAAAGATAGACAAGGGAATTAGTTTTATTATGTATTGCAGTGATGTGCTACTCTTTTTCCTTGAACGGATTTCCTCTATTGGGGTTTTTTTGAGCTCGTTTGGGAGTGCTTTTGGAACAGCGAAAAGCGCTTCTAAATGGGTAAAAGCGCTTTTGTCTATTAGAAGGTGAAGTTGCAGTGAGAGAGAGATTGAGAACGGGTGCAGCAGCATGAAGAGAAAGTGGAAAAGAGGGGGGTTGGTCTAATTCTTAATTTTTGAGAGAGAGAGAGAGAGAGAGAGAGAGAGAGAGAGAGAGAGAGAGGAATGATAGAATTGGGGTGGGTTTGCAGAGAGTGAAAGCGAAGGTTGGGTTGAGGTTTCTTTTTTTTCTTCTTTTTTTAAAGATAATTCTAGTTTTATACTATAGAATTTTATTCTATTTTTTTAAATGATATTCTTTTAGATGATTAAAAAGTACTTTTTAAAATAATATATACTATTTTTTTTTTTTTTTTTTTTTTTTTTTTTACTCACATATTGATTACATAATGTTGTATTAGAAAAACATAATGCATTTTAATTAAAGTTACATACATATTCACTGTTTTTGTCATTTTCACATATTACTGCTAGACGCGTTTTCACTGTTTTTGTTCTTTGAAAACAGTTTTCAACTAAGCTACCATAGACGTTTTTGTTCTCTGAAAATGCATTTTCATTTTCTAGTTTTCATTCTATGAAAACATTCTCTAAAAATGCTATCTGAAAACATTACTAGACGAGCCCTTATTTTTTTATTCTAACAAAACATTTATTTTTTCGACATGAAAATTAACAAATGATCCAATTCATACAAAGAGAGATGCTTTGAAATTGGACTTGGAAAAATATTAGTTATAAAATAAAAAATGTAGCATTGGATTTAAATAATTTTGTTAAAAAAATATACAAAATTAGTCCGGTTCGGTCTGATCGGATTTGGTGCAGTGTGAAATTGAAATCAAAACCAGTTCAGTGCCAGTTTGTTGGCTTTTTTGGTCAACCATTTTTTTTTCCTGTTTTTTTAATCCGATCCGATTAGGTGTTCCAGTTTTCCAATCACGATGCCCACCCTACTAAAAATCATGTTTGCCCCCATTTTTTTTCTCTTTGGAACCACTAACACACACGTGGGGAAAGAAGAGATCAACACCTTGTTGAAGAATATGAGTTCCACATCGGAAACTTGACTAAATAAAATACAAAATATAATGAAGCGTGACTCGAACTTGGATGTAGCGTGACTCGAACCTGGATGGAAGCCTAGGCTTCTATCTGATCTCGTGGTGGTGTAGCCTTCTGGAGAAGACCTGCACACTTAGAACAATTTATCATAGTACGAGCGAACTGGGGTTAATCCCAGTTGAGCCCCCTCCAATGGCTTAGTCATAAGCTATTTTGAGGTGGAGAAATGGATGTAGGGTTTACTAGGTGAAAATATTTATTACCTTAATCTGGAGATAGGTGAGAAGTATTTATATGGGGAGAGGGAGAGACAAAGATATTTAGGGAGGAGATATTTATCTTCCTCCCCCCTGGGGGTTACATTTAATGACCTGTCCTGATCACTTTGCTTTTTGACAGGGATCAGGCGACGATGTGACACGTGGCTTTGCATAGGAAGTACATTAACTGATCTCTTCTCATCTTCACGTTGTATGTCTAGATCACTAGAGTGATTGACTTGACAAGGGTTTGATACCGCATGTATATCATCAATGCGCCTCTGGTTGCGTACAGCACCCCAGTGGCCGGCTCAGGTATTGTTCTGCATTTGTTCTATCGAGTTTTAGCTGGGAAGCTCCTTGTCGATACCCAGGGTATCACACATGATCAAGTCGGTACATGAGTGACCCAACCCACTATGGCTATGTGGTGTCCTTTAATAGGTTCGGCTCATAATGATGGTGTGATCCATTAACAACTACTAAAATATCGAGACATTTTGTGATAAAACCCCACACCTACTGGGCTTTATAGATGGTTAAGTTGGAGACAATATCAATGTTGTTAGTAGTGGGTCACTGGGCAGGCTCTCTGAATTTAACATGGTATTAGAGCGAGGTTGATTAGGCCTGAATTACTAAGCCTTTACCCTTACCACTTACCCAACATGTGGTGTTCACATGTTGGGCTTGAATGTTTACTCTTATCCAATATGTGGTGCTCACATGTGGCCTACTATGTGGTGGCCCTATTTGACGGGGTATGTTGAAGAATATGAATGGAAACTTGACTAAATAAAATACAAAATATAATAAATAATTCTATGCCCTTTGTGATAAAACCTCACACCTACTGGGCTTTATAGCTGGTTAAGTTGGAGAAAATATCAGTGTTGTTAGTAGTGGGCCGCTGGCTCGTCTCTTTGAATTTAACATGGTGGGTATTAGAGCCAAGTTTCAAGTGTTGGGTCCAACACTCACACGTGCTCCCACGTCACTCAATATGTGTTGTCCACGTGTTATGCGGGAAAGTTCGCCATATGTGCAGTGGCGTGTTGAAGAATATGAGTCCCACATCGAAAACTTGACTAAATAAACGACAAAATATAGTGAATAGTTCTACTACTAATAACACCGAGCCCTTTTGTGATAAAACTCCACACTTATTGGGTTTTGTATGTGATAAAACCCCACACTTAGGTGCCACATTGGCTCTTCAGAAGCTACCCACGTATCCAACTCAAGAGTTCAGATAATGCCGCGTTACTTCTTAGTTTCCAACACTCCTAGATCACCAAAAATTCATCCGAACTCCAAAAAAATCTCCGAAAAATACTACGAACTCATAGACACTCATAAACACATGTACTTTTCTTTAATCACATCCAAAAATATTTTCTCCAAAATTTTACAAATAGTTTCTAATCAGCATAAAATTTCCAAGGTCTCACAGTTGGGTAATACAAAGGTGGTTTATCAACCTCGTGAAGGTAACAGTGTGGCTCATGCTATGGATTTCTTTGGACGAGGGAAGGTGTTTAGGGGTGGTAGAAATCCACTTAACCCGGACACGAGAATCGGCCGGGCACAAGAAGAATAGCAGCCGGGCTTCTCAACTACGGAGTTGGGCCGAATGAAGCTAGGCACAGATGAAACTGGGCAGCTGGGTTTCTGAGTCCCTAGGCTTTTGAAAACGCGGCCGGGGCTTGCTAGATTGGAGCGATTGGATTTTATTTGTCGTTGATGCCCAATTTTTCACGACTAGACAGATGAAGGGCTGCAAAGAGATGCGGCTGGAGTATTTGGTCTCTTTGAAAATTGGGCATAAGGGTTTTTGGAGTCCACTTGCCTTAGTATATATATGTATACATGCGGCCGAAGGTTTAGAACTAGTTTTATATTTATATATAAGTATATATATAAATGAGTGAATGGGCAACTGGTGCTTTAGGAACCTTTGCAAGGTGGGCAGCTGTTTTGGAGTGTGCGGCCAAACTTTTGCAAACCTTCCTGATCCTATCTTATAATACATATACATATATATATAAGTATATATATAGATGAGTAAATGTGCATGCACGCCAGGCTGGAAGGTTTAGTATGCTTATATATATATATATATATATATATATATATATATATATATATGGGGGTGGATCCGTGGCACTATGTTTTTGACACAAGTTTTGACATAATTTTTGGGCCATTAGATTACTCCACTTTTAATGGTTGAGATTAAACCTCACAAGGTAAGTAGTTTTAATTTTTTAAATAGACAATCATTAATTTTATTTTCTCTCTCATAAAAATAAAAGAAATGATTTTCTCTCTCCTCCCTTTTTTCTTGGAGACGTAATCCCAGCTGCCTCTTTAATATCAAATATTTATTAAGGTGTAATAAATAAAGAATTTCACCAAAAACTAAAGGCCCAAAGCCCCAAACCGTGAAGAGTCTCTTCAGTTTCCCCTTCTTCCTGCACATGCATATGCAACCATCAATTCATCTTCAGTAGTTTTTTCTTTTATGTCAAAGCAATTTCTCCTATCTTAATATAGATATTGTATCACCAAAATATTGGAGCACCCACAAGATAATTCCTCCAACTCTCAGTCCCATATCTCCAGGAAAATTAATTAAATTTCAAGTCAACTTCCAATCACAGCTGTAGCCAATTTCTGGAATGGTAAATGCCCAGTTTATTAAGCACATGATTCACAACAACCTGTAGCTCCAAAAATGACTTTCCCCCAAGGCTACTTGTAACCTGTGTATATTGTATAACCCCAAGGCTACCAGTGTATATTCTATAAGTTTTCAAGCATAAAAATCTTAATCAAAATTAAGCCATTTGTCTAATTTCAATTATCTAAAGAATTTCAATAGTTCCAAAAGGATAGCTGCCAGTCATAGAACATCATTTTTAATCATGAATGGTGATTCAAATTAAAGAAGTTCTAAGCTCATCTAATTGGTAAAAGTGAAGGTTGATCCGTGGAACTTGCCCTCTTCTCGAGATAATCAACAAATGTTGCGGCAAATTTTCAAATTTTTCACTCTCTGTATTCTCTCTCTATTATTAAACGATAAAAGTTAATAAAAAAAAAAAAAAAAAAAAAAAAAAAAAAAAAAATAGTCAGTCAGTCAGTCAGTTTCAGATATGAGAAGATTAAAATCCCTAAATCAAACCCTCAAAAGAGATGGAGGTTTTTTCTGGTTTCATGAAAGAGAGGGAGGGAGGAGACTCTTGTTGCAGACAAAGAGAGAAAAAGAGACCGATATTTTTTATGGTCTCATGAAAGAGATGAGAGAGATGTGTGCGAGAAAGAAGAGAGATTACCAAGAAAAAGGGAGGAGAGAGAAAATCGTTTCTTTTATTTTTATGGTGAGAGAGAAAATAAAATTAATGATTGTCTAATTAAGAAATTAAAATTATTTCCCATGTCAAGTTTAATCTCAACCACTGAAAGTAGAGTAATCTAATGGCCCAAAAATTGTGTCAAAACTTGTGTAAAAAACGTAGTGCCACGGATCCGCCCCCTATATATATATATATATATATATATTGAATAAGATGAAATCTAATATATATTATATGGATGGCAATATAAGAGAAATTGGATGCCCAAGTTTAAGCCAACGATTCAAGCCCAGATTTTCGGAGGATTATGTGCACATGACGGAGACTTCACAAGGAAAGAAATCAAGGGAATTTTTATGGTAACTCCGAGTGTTCCAAAGCAAGGAAGAATCAAGCATGTCAGAATATTTCAATCAATGCAATCCTACGGATTTAGGGGGGCCTTGGAATGAAAGAAGTTTTAAAAGAATTGAACTTTGGCCATTTAATGGCCAGCTCATGGGCTGACGAGTGCCCTATATAAACCTTGCTCGACGAAGACTTCAGACACACAACATCAGACAAACAAACTTATCTTTCATCTCGCACTTTTCTTTTCCTAGACTTAGGATATTATTTTTTAAGCACCTAGTGTAGCAAGTTCTTCCTTTTTCTAGTGTAGGTTTATATTTTCTTGTCATTTAAATTCTTGTTCGATTTACATTCCTTGTCTTTTAAATTCAAGTTTATTTCTATTGCTTTAATTTACATTGTTATCGCACTTCAATTAAGTTTAACTTCAAGTTTATTTCATTTTTGTTCTTATCGCTTTTATTTTGATCTTGTTTTATTTATTGTTTTGATTTATTTTATCGCACTTCAATTCTTGTCTTTACGTTTCTACGCATATTTAGTTTAATTGCATTATTTTTACTTAAAACCATAAAAATCACAAAAACATCCGTACGAAACTTAACCATTCTCGAGCCTGAGGAAGTGAAAGAATCTTGGCCAAGAGGAGGCTCCTTGCTTGGCCGATCAATCATTTGGTCAGAAGTTAGAAGGGCAACACATTCATCTATTCTCATCACATTCAAGCCCAAATTCGGGGTTTGGTGGTGGCAAGCCCCGCACTTAAAAGAAGAAGGATCAAAAGTTCCTTCTGTCGGCCGCCTCGGCCGAAAAGAGGGAAACATAAGTTAATCAATTTTTCTAGGAAGGGGTGGGTTCGATATGGATTCAACCTTTACTAGGAAAAGATAGACAACGGGGTTAGTTTTATTATATATTGCGGTGCTGTGGTACTCTTTTTTCTTGACCGGATTTTATCTATTGGGAGTTTTTATGACAAGGTTTTAATGAAGCGACTTTGTAGCCCCTAGAGAAGTTAGGAGTTTTGGTTATATTGATGTTTATTGATTCTATATGAATGAAAGTTGACAGAGAATAGTAAAACATTCAAAATACCAGAAAATTCCTTTGGTTAATGCAAACATTAAGAATGAAATGTAAAAACAAAAGCTGATTGGGTGCCTCGATATCTTAGGTGGATTAAACCACTTTCTGGACAATTGGTTTTGCATTGTGATGGTCCTATTAAGAGGAATACGAGGCGAAGAGGTGGGCGATTTGGTTCTTGATTGCCATGGTGAGTTTTGTTGCAGTTTTGCGGCTGTTAGCTCAGATGGTTCCGACATTTTGGGAATTGAGTTGGCCACTATTCATAGCGGAGAATAGTGGCTACTTTTGGCAGCTGCTAAAGGTATGGTTTATTTGACTATCGCTTCTAATTCACAAGAAGTTGTGAATATGATTAATGGCACTGATGGGTGGTTGAGTAATGTGGGTAATCTAGTTGATGATATTCGGATGTTGCTGGTGCAGTTGGGTAATGCAAAGGTGGTTTATCAGCCTCATGAAGGTAAATGTATGGCTCATGCTATGGCTCAATTTAGAATAAGGGAAGGCAATCAATTTTTCTAGGAAGGGGTGGGTCTAATATGGATTCAACCTCTACTAGGAAAAGATAGACAAGGGGATTATTTTTATTATGTATTGCAGTGATGTGCTACTCTTTTTCCTTAAACGGATTTCCTCTATTGGGGTTTTTATGGCAATGATTTAGGGCTCGTTTGGGAGTGCTTTTGGAACAGCGAAAAGCGCTTCTAAATGGGTGAAAGTGTTTTTTTCTTTTAAACAAGGTGTTTGGCAAAAATTGCAAAGGCTCTTTGGGTGAGATCCAAAAGCACTTGGAGTGGTTTTGGAAGAAGCACTTGAGAGGTGCTTCTTCTTAAAAGCGTTGCAGGACAAAAATAAGGGAAGCACTTGGCTCCCTTTAAAGAAACTTTCAAAATGCCGAAAATACCCATCTTTAATTTTTTTTAAATGCCAAAATACCATTTCTTTCTCTTTTTTTCTCTCCTATTAAAATCAAAACTCTACCCACGAAAAGCCCAATAGATGTCAAAACCTTGCAGACGTCAAAACACCTTCCATCTCTCTCTCACACAATCTGCTCTTCATCTGTCATATTTCTGTTCTGGAGTTTTGGCGTAGTCTGGTCAACAACGAAGTTCAGCCTCAGTACCCTTCATCTGTCATATTTCTGCTTCTTCAGAAAGAGAGGTAATCATTGATTCTTGTTAACTTGTCTTGCTTAAATCTCATGTTACTGTTCTGTTAGTTGGTTCATATCTGTTTGAATTCATTGTGTATCTTAATCTGAACTTTCCCATTCTAGGGAGTTAGTAGTGGGATTTGGTTGAGATCAATGAAAGTACGTGGAACTATAATGAATGAGTTTACGTATTTACAAAAGTATTGCTGACTCCATGGAATAATTTTGAGTTTAATTTCATTCCTACAATAGTGTTGCACTTGCTGTGGACAGTCCTGAATTGTTAAATCGATTTTCAGAAGAATTCTATTCCAAGCCTATTAAATTTATTGTTCTGTTATGGGCGGAGAAGTCAAGCCTGGTCAGTGAAGGAAAGGTTTCCTATTTTTAACTACAAGGAGATTCTAGATTTGGGACGAGATAGTCGTAAGATTATGCTTGATTCTGATGATAAACGTATGTCATCCATCTGTTTCTGTTAGACAAAATAAATCATGATTTAGGGCTGGAACATAATAATTAAGTGCAGGCAAAGCATAATACGCAATCCCATAAAAATTATAACACCTCATTAAAATACCTAAGTTTATGAATTGGATTGGGTTGGTTTTTTGGTTTTTTGGTTTTTTAAACCCCAAACTTGGCAGAACAACTGGTTGAACCAGTTGGTCTTGTAACTTTCAAGTCTGACCCCAAACAACTTGGATTGGATTGTTTGGTTAGTTTCTTCTGTTTTTTCATTTAAGTTTTTCGTCTTTTGAAGATTTCTGAGTTTTGATTTTCAGTTTTTTCGTCTTTCAATTTTTTTGGTTCTTCTCTTTCAACAAAAAAATAATAGTAGAAAGTATTTAATTTGTGTTCATTGTACAATGTTCTTAATAGAGTCATGTCTAATAATACGGATAAGCCATCACATGATGAATGTGGAGAAGAAAGCAAGAAACAAGGAAAGGCTCAGTGGGATGATGAGCTCTTGATGCATTTATAAAAATTTGTGTTGTTGAGACAATAGCTGGAAATCGACCAGGTGGCCATTTTAGTAAGCAAGGATGGAAAAATGTTATAAGGAAATTTAGTGAGTTGACTCAGGACCTACACTCAAAACCAACTCAAGAACAAATGGAATGGACTTAAGAAAGATTGGCAGTTGTGGACATCTTTGGTTGGAAAGAGACTGGTCTAGGATGGGATACTGTGAAGAAAACCATCAATTCTAGCAATGAATGGTGGGACAAGAAAGTGAAGGTGAATTTCTTATCATACAATTGATTTATATTTTCTTACACCTGAAGCTAATATACATAGTTTTTTTAGAACTTTTTCATTTAAGTTGATATTATTGTAGGAGACTCCTGAAGCAGCAAAATTTCGAACATGTGGATTGAAACATGCTGATCAATTAGACATTTTATTTAAGGATATTGCTATGACGGGTGATGGAGCTTGGGCACCATCACAAGGTTTTGTACATGATGTTGAGAATGAACTAACTCATCCAACTGAAAATAGTCATGAAGATGGTGTGTATGACTTGGAGAATGGTCTGGAGTTTAATGAGGCCACCTAGAGAAGCCATGAGCTCTAGTTGTATTAATGTTGCTTCTATATCAACGAAAGTTCTTATTTTGATATAAAAAAGGACAAATTACAGTAAACCCCCCAACCTATAGGGTCATTTACGAGTTCATACCCGATTTTGGGGACATTTATGAGTACATACTCAACGTTGCGGAAAACCTACAATTTGCCCCCTCCGTTAGCAAGATCATCAGAAAATCCGTTATCTGCTTATGTGGCATTTATGGGACTCATTTTTTAATTGACGTGGACTTACAAGTGGACAAATAAATAATAAAAAATTATATACATGTTAAAAATAATTTTTAAATAATATTAAAATCATTATAAAATAAATAAAATAAAATAAAATCTCCACTCTCTTCTCCTACCCAGCCAACACTCTCTTCCTTCCGACTCAACCCTACCTATCAGCCACCCTTCTCCCGTCGCCCATGATGGGGATTGGGATCAGGACACAGGTCACCAACCACATACACGAGCACCGAAATCTAGGGCTAGTGCAAACTCACATATATCGTAGCAAATTCATGCCACAAATAAACTATTTCATTAATCATCAATATTCCATCTTTCTACAACTATTACAATAGCCTTATTTATAGGCTTTACAAGACTTGGGCACCAAGACTGCTTGGTCCAAAAGTCAACTAATTAATTATAAAATCACACATAAATAATAAAAGATATCCTAAAACTACCTAAATAAGAAAATAACAATATATCATGAAATAACTAATTAAATGATAAATATCTATCTTGATCCACCCCTATGCTCCTGCATCAGCCCACCAAAACCCATTAGGAAAAAAAACCATCATACCAAACCCTCCTTGCCTACCCAACGGCCTGAAATCTCTTAGCCCACCCCAGCCTAACACCACCCCCAAGTCTCTGAGCCCCGACATCCGACATCCAAAATGACTTAAACCTAGAAAAGAAAACAGCTAGAAATCAAAGCATCCAAAGCTAAACATCAGATCAAGTGTAGAGAGACACAAAAAAATAGAACTTTAAGAGAAAGAGAGACAGACAGACAGACGCTTCTGAAGGCCTCATGAAAAAAAATCAAAAAAATCAAAAAAACCACTTCTGCTCCAGATTGGAGATTTGGGAGAAGCATAAACAAAAGCCAAAAGAAACCACAGATAAAGCTTCAAATTAATGCCTCAAATCCCCTGCTTCTTTTATTCTTTTTAATCTTCTTGGTACTTGTACACACACAAAATAAAGCAAACCAACATTGTTAAAGAACTTTCTCTAATTTGTGCTAAAAAATAACAGGGAAGGAGAATGCCCAAAAACAAAAATAAAACAAGAGTACAGCTGAAATCCTTCCAAAGCCAAAAAACTCATCTGAGTAAAAGACCCTCTGTAGAGTTGTTGTATATCTAATCAACAGAGCGGCAGAGAGGGCAAATAGAATGGTTGTTGTCAAACCACTTCTCCAAGCAACCTTTGTGGAAGAAATGCTTGCAAGACAATTCGCTCACCTCTTGCTTAGCTTCAAAACCATACAGACAAACACAACACTCCATTGCCCCACTGTTTGTTTTGGCCACACAAGTATTGTTGGACTTGCTGTTGCTGTTGATGTTGTTGTTGCTGTGGCACAGAGACTTGAACTGGGAAATGGAGATTCTTCTCTCTCTTGCAATCATCTCTGCCTGGCACCCATCTGGGTTTTCCTCAAAACTCTGAGAATTCACATTGGCACCCATCACTTCGAGCACAGATCTTACCATGTTCTTTAACAGAGCCACTATTTGAATTCAAACCCTAAGGTTGCAAAACACTAAAAAGCCCCAATTTCAGGCTTCGCTCGATAAAAGGAGGAGCTTTATGTGGATGCGGAGATCAATGACCTAGTGGTGGATTCGGAGTCGGTACGGGTTTAGGGGTTGTCTGCGAGATGTCTTTGGGAGATTTTGAAGGGGCAGAGGGACACGAAGAAATGGAAGACGATCTAGGGTTGAAGAAATCTAGGGGGGGAAGAAATTGGGAGGAAGGGGGAAGAAATCGGGGGGAGAGAGAGAGAAGTTGGGTAGGGTTTTTAGTTTTTTTTTTCATTTTTAATTTAATATGTTTAATTTTTTAAAATAATTTAAAAAGTAATTTTTTTTATTTTTTTGTCCACGTGAAATCCCAAGTCAATTAAAAAATGGGTCCCACAAATGCCACATAGGCAGATAACGGATTTTCTGAAAATCTCGCTAACGGAGGGGGCAAATTGTAGGTTTTCCGCGACATTGAGTATGTACTCGTAAATGTCCCCAAAATCGGGTATGAACTCGTAAATGACCCTATAAGTTGGGGGGTTTACTGTAGTTTGTCCAATAAAAAATAAAAAGAAAGCCCAAAACTAAAAGCCCTTTTTGCTTCTCTCTCTCCTCTCTCCTCTCTCCTCTCTCCTCTCCTCTCTTCTGCTGCTTCATGCAATTGAACTCAGTCCAAATTACTCACCAATTTAATGCCCCAAATTCATACCCTAATCTCCAGCGCATTGGCAAGTGCAAAATCCTAACTCCACCAATCATCAACAGCAATGGAGCAGCTGAAGACCATAGGGCAAGAGCTTGCGATGGGCTCCCAAGGCGGCTTCGGCCAATCCAAGGAGTTCATGGACCTTGTCAAGTCCATCGGCGAAGCTCGATTCAATCCAAGGCTGAAGAAGAGCACATCATCCTCCTCGAGATCGAAATCCTAAAACCACATCTCTCCGAGCCCAAATCCCCAAGCGCAAGATGAAGGAGTACATCATCCGCCTCGTCTGCTTCGAAATGCTCGGCCACGAAGGCTCCTTCTCCTACATCCACGCCGTCAAGATGACCCATGACGACAATCTCGTACTCAAACGCACCAGTTACCTCGCGTTTTGCTCTTCCTCAGCGATGATCACGATTTGATCATCTTGATCGTCAACACCATCCAGAAGGATCTCAAGTCGGACAATTACCTTGTCGTTTACAAGCTCATCAACGACGAGACTATGCCCGCCTTTTTGCCCAAGGAAGAAGGCCATCATGGCGCTTCACCGCTTTTATCAGAATCTCCGTCTTCGGTTTCGCATCTGGTCTCGAATTTCTAGAAGCGGCTTTGTGATAACGATCGGGGGGTTATTGTTAGTTTATAAATGCAGCTGCTGAGATAGATTTATTATTCTAAGTTTGAAAATGTAGCCGTTGGATAATAGTCCAACTGTGCAGCTAGGATGTAATAGTGTATGCCATGTGTCTCTATCTCATAGGGTAGTGAATGAATGGCTAAGATTTGAATGATGTAAGAGGAATATGCTACTCCTAACGGTTTTGTCAGAAGGCAATATACGTATGAATTGTTTGGAGCTGAGTTAGTATCCAGCTAGCTCTTCTTCTTCCCTAAGTTTTCTCTCTTGCTCTCTGATAGCTCTCATTTTCTCATCTAAGAGTCAAAATACAAGATAATGGTCTTGATATTCTAACATGGCCTCAGAGCCAGGTTCAATCGTTTGCACTGGGCGTTCGATTCTGTGAAGGTGCTGCGTTTTCCTTTAAGCTAGTGTGTGAAGGTCTGCGTCTAACATGGCTGGATCTGGATCTGGAGGGGAGGTGAGAGCGCCAATCTTCAATGGCGATAATTATGAGTTTTGGAGCATAAAGATGAGAACCATCTTCAGCTCTCATGGATTATGGGATCTGGTTGAAAAAGGATTAGAGTGGTCAAATTCGAAAGGAACTGATGATTCTGTTGAAAAGAAGAAGGAAAAGGAAGAATCAAAGGGAGCTGGTGAATCTGGTGAGCAGAAGATGAAAAGGGATGTTTCAAGTGGTTCTGAAACAGAGAAGCTGATGAAAGATGCAAAGGCATTGGGGCTGATTCAAGGGGCAGTATCTAATGAGATTTTTCCTCGGATTTCTCATGAAGAAACTTCTAAAGGAGCTTGGGATCTCTTGATGCAGGAATTTCGAGGTGACAAACAGGTAAGAAATGTCAAATTACAGAGTCTGCGTAGGGAGTCTGAGTATACTAGAATGAGAGATGATGAATCTTTGTCTGCCTACATTACAAAATTGTTTGATGTGATTAACCAAATGCGTAGCTATGAAGAGGTATTGTCTAAAGAAATAGTAGTACATAAATTATTAATTAGCTTGTCATCTGCCTATGACTCTATCTGCTCAATTATTGAACACTCGAGAGATCTAAATGAAATTGAGGTGCAGGAGGTAGTAGCCTCACTAAAGAGTTTTGAGTTGAGGTTAGATAGACATTCTGAAACAGAACAGAGAAGGCATTTGCTAGCCTTAGTGTAGATGCTAAATCGGCTAAAACTGGAGATCAGAACAATAGGCAGCATAAGAATTGGAAATCAAAAGGCAAGAAGTGGGATAACAAGACAAGTGAAGGCACTAAAACTCCCTGCAAGCACTGTGGTAAGTTACACTTTGGTGAGTGTCGATTCAAGGACAAACCAAAGTGTTATAACTGTGATAAGCTCGGCCACATTGCAAAAGACTGCTATAGCAAGAAAACAACACAGCAGGTTAACTATGCTACTCAAGTGGAAGCTGCACCAACTATGTTCTATGCTAGCAATGCAATTGGTGCTGGTATAACAAGGGATGAAGAAGTTTGGTATTTGGACAGTGGGTGTAGTAATCACATGACAGGAAAAGAGGATCTGCTGGTGGATATTGACAGAAATGTGACTGCAAAGGTTGAAATGGGAACTGGGCAACGTGTAGAAGTGACTGGTAAAGTCACACTTGTGGTTGAAACCAAAGTAGGCAAGAGATAATATCAAAGAAATAATGCTGGTACCTGGACTGAAAGAGAACTTGCTCAGCATGGGTCAAATGATAGAGCACGGCTACTATTTGGTATTTGGAAACCACAAGGTGGAAATCTACAATGACAGCTCTCTCTCAAATATGGTTGCAAAGGTACAAATGAGAGGTAATAGAAGCTTTCCCATGAAACTGCAGGCTGAAATACACTTAGCTTATAAAGCAAGTGTAGATCATTCTACTGAACTTTGGCATAGAAGGTTTGGACATCTCAACATGAGTAGTCTGAAATTGTTGAAAGAACAAGATATGGTAGTAGGACTACCAAAAATTAAAGGGATTAAAGAGGTGTGTGAGGGGTGTGTTCTAGGCAAGCAGTGTAGAGAAGCATTTCCAAGAGAGGCTACCACTAGAGCACTAACTCCACTAGAACTCATTCACAGTGACATCTGTGGTCCTATGCAGACAGTTACCAAAGCTGGAAATCGGTTCTTTCTCACTTTCATAGACGATTGCACAAGGATGTGTTGGGTCTATTTCTTAAGACACAAGTCTGAAGCTCTAACTGTGTTTAAGAAATTCAAAGCCACTGTGGAATTGCAAAGTGGTTATAAACTGAAAAAGTTGAGAAGTGATAGAGGGGGAGAATACACTTCAGTGGAGTTTGACAGTTTCTGTGAAGATGTAGGAATTGAAAGACAGCTTACAACCCCATACACACCACAGCAAAATGGTGTGGCGGAGAGAAAAAATAGAACTATAGTAGAAATGGCCAAGT
Source organism: Prunus armeniaca (assembly GCA_903112645.1). Lineage (NCBI taxonomy): Eukaryota > Viridiplantae > Streptophyta > Magnoliopsida > Rosales > Rosaceae > Prunus > Prunus armeniaca. The sequence continues at coordinate 6,128,071 of CAEKDK010000002.1, forward strand.
GTTTGATGTTGGAGAAGAAAATTCCATTTGATTTTTGGGCTGAGGCAGTCAACATATCTGTGTATATTTTGAATAGGTGTCCAACTAAAGCCTTGAGCAAAAAGACACCATTCGAAGCCTATAGTGGAAGGAAACCAGGGGTTAAGCATCTAAAGGTATTTGGCTCATTGTGTTATGCTCATGTACCAAAACAACAAAGACAGAAATTAGATCTTGCAAGCAAGAGGTGTATCTTCCTGGGGTATGGCAGCTGTGAGAAAGGATACAGGCTGTATAATATTGAAACTGGGAAGATGATTGTGTCAAGAGATGTCATATTTAGTGAGAACTTGTGTTGGGATTGGAATGCAAAGAAGGAAACTGGTGTGAACATTCAGCTCACTAGAATCCGAGAAGAAGAACAAGGAGAAGAAGGGAGTTCTTGTGAATTTGAAGAACAATTAGAAGTGAATGAAGCGCCTAGCTTAAACACTGAAAACAGTGATCAAGAAAGGGTCACAGGTCCGCAGGATGTTGATCATACTCCTCTCAAATACAAGAGCATTGCAGAAATTTATGAAAAATGCAATATGTGCATTATAGAACCAGAAAGTTTTGAAGAGGCAGCAACGGATGACTCATGGAAGAAAGCAATGGAAGATGAAATCACTATGATTGAAAAGAACAATACATGGGAACTTGTGGATAGACCATTTGATAAACCAATCATTGGAGTCAAATGGGTCTATAAAACAAAACTGAACCTAGATGGATCTGTGCAGAAGAATAAGGCTCGGCTGGTTGCAAAGGGTTACTCTCATAAGCCTGGAATAGACTTCAATGAGACCTTTGCACCAGTGGCTCAACTTGACACTGTGAGAGCTTTGGTAGCATTGGCTGCACAGAAGAATTGGAAGCTTTTCCAATTAGATGTGAAATCCGCTTTTCTCAATGGAGTACTAAGTGAAAAGGTGTATGTGGATCAACCATCCGTCTTTGTGATACAAGGAAGTGAAGATAAGGTGTATAGGCTTAAGAAGGCTTTGTATGGTTTGAAGCAAGCTCCAAGAGCTTGGTACGAAGAGATAAATTCCTATTTTACTAGAGCTGGTTTTCATAGGAGCTTGAGTGAAGCTACTTTATACACTAAGAGGTCTACAAGTGGTATTCTTATTGTGTCACTCTATGTAGATGATATTATCTATACAGGGAGCTCAAAGGAGATGATGCTTGAATTTAAGAATGAGATGATGAGACAATATGAGATGACAGATCTTGGATTGCTTCATCACTTTCTCGGCCTTGGGGTTTTACAAACTGACACTTGCATTTTCTTGCATCATAAGAAATATGCAAAGACTTTGCTGGACAAGTTTGGACTCAAGGACTGCAAATCGGTTGCAACACCATTGGCAGTGAATGAAAAGTTGTCTAAAGTGGATGGGAGTGATTTAGCATATGAGACTTTGTATAGACAAATGGTAGGAAGCTTGCTCTATCTAACTACAACAAGACCGGACATTATGTTTACAGCTAGTCTTTTGGCCAGATTCGTGCACAATCCTACCAAGAAGCACATGGGAACATCAAAAAGGGTGCTAAGATATATACAAGGTACTATAAGCTATGGCATTGCTTATGAGAAAGGAAAAGGAGCTGCGTTAATTGGCTATTGTGACAGCGATTGGAGTGGTAGCGAAGATGATATGCGAAGCACATCAGGCTATGCATTTAACTTGGGGTCAGGAGTGTTTTCTTGGGCCTCAATTAAGCAGAGCAGTGTGGCTCTCTCCACTGCAGAGGCAGAATACATGAGAAAAGCAGAAGCAACTACTCAAGCTGTTTGGCTCAGATTTGTGCTATCGGATTTTGGTGAAGAACAGGTAGAACCAACTCAGTTGTTGTGTGACAACACTTCGGCTATTGCTATATCAAAGAATCCGGTTTATCACCACAAAACCAGACACATCAATCGCAGGTTTCACTTCATTCGAGATGCTCTTCAAAATGGTGAGATCGATTTGCTTTATTGCAAAACTGAAGAACAGCTAGCAAGGGATGGGTATGAGTATCTAAGAAAGGCTTTAGGTGTTATCTCAGCACAACACTTAGAAGGGAGTGTTAGTTTATAAGTGCAGTTGCTGAGATAGATTTATTATTCTAAGTTTGAAAATGTAGCCGTTGGATAACAGTCCAACTGTGCAACTAGGATGTAATAGTGTATGCCACGTGTCTCTATCTCATAGGGTAGTGAATGAATGGCTAAGATTTGAACGATGTAAGAGGAATATGCTATTCCTAACGGTTTTGTCAGAAGGCAATATACGTATGAATTGTTTGGAGCTGAGTTAGTATCCAGCTAGCTCTTCTTCTTCCCTAAGTTTTCTCTCTTGCTCTCTGATAGCTCTCATTTTCTCATCTAAGAGTCAAAATAAAGATAATGGTCTTGATATTCTAACAGTTATGGGTGCCACGGTTGCCCTTTGTTCGATCGCATTACCATCGAGGTGAATTCTTATAAGGATATGGTGGTCAGCTTTGTCAGCATTCTCAAATAGGTCGACGAGCTCAAGTTGCCCAAGACCTACGATTACCATCAGTTGCCAGCGCCATCTGTTTAGGTTTTACTTACTTTCAATGAAGTTGAGCTTATTCATGTGGGAAGTTTTTGGCATGATAGAGGAATTGAAATAATGAGCTTTGTTTGTTGTTTGTTGTAACGTAATGTAGTAACGGAATTAGTTTGATAATGCAGATTAGATTGTTGAAGATCTTGGCATTATTGGTGAGTTGTGATAAGCAATCGCGTGAGAAGATGTATATGGTAGTCAGCGATATTTTTAGGAAGTGCGATTCTACCAGTAATATGGGAAATGTTTTACTTTATGAGTCTATTTGTTGCGTTTCTGCCATATATCCAAATCCTAAGTTGTTAGAACAGGCTGCTCAAGTCATCTCAAGATTTTTAAAGGTTTGAAGTTTTTGTATTTTTCAGTGTAATTTTCTGCAAATAGTCTGTGTTTGTACAAATTTCGTCCTACTAGAATATTCGCTTAAGATTCGTTCGTCTTCTCCACTTCTCTTTCTCCCTGCAAAACAGATCGGGGTAAAGGGACCACACCCGGGGGGTGTTGGCCAAAGGCCCTCCGATGCCTAAGTTAGGTAGGGTATTTCAAGGAAAACCGGGTGGCCGGAGCCTTGTGTAAGAGAGAGAAAGAAAGTGGTGGCTATGGTTTGTAAGAAATAATTTCTGCAGAGTTTCAGTAGGAATTTAGACGTACCTTGACCTTTGTGTGTGGCCATCCTTTTATAGTGGTCTCGGATGCTAGGGTTTCAGAGGAATAATTCCATAGATGGAAGGGAATTATTCCTCCCCTATTTGGAATTGATTTGATTAATTAGGGATTTGATTTATTAGGGTAAATCAAATCCCTAATTGTGGTAGGTATCAGATCAAAACCTAATTTAATTAGGTAACTCCTCATTTAATTGGGAATTGGGGTAGGAATCAAATCAATTCCCAACTTAATTAGGTAATTCTCAATTTAATTGGGTAACTCCCAATTAAATTGAGTAACTCCCAATTAGGTTGAGTAATTCCCAATTAGGTCAAATAATCCCCAAATGGAAGGAATTATTTGACCTAGGGTTTTGATTTAATTGGTTCCCACAAATGCCCCCCAGCTTCTGCATGGCGTGTGGCGGCATGTAGGAGATGTGAATTATCTGTTGGGCTGTCCAGCTGTAACTGGGCTTCCTTCTTTGATTTGGGCTCCTGCGTGGAGGAGGTCTTTGACTTGCCACTTTGGTCTTTTAACTTGGGATGTCCAGCTGTAACTGGGTTGGAGGCGAGCTGGCCTGCTGCTGGAGCAGGTGGCAGTTTGGGTCGGCTTATTTGTGGTTGATCCAAACTGCTTCAATTCCTTCTTTTTGTGTCACGAACTAGGAACTCTATGAGTGAAGGCGATCATGTGTGGAGCACGGACATGTTGGAAGTCAGCGGTAGATGGGTAGGGGAGGTTGGTGACGGTCCGCTCGTTCCTCTCACCTACTGTGATGGTAAGTTGCATCCCTTTGATCTGCTACAGTAGCCATGGAATTCTTTACTGTGTGTCTGACTGACTTCTGTCTTCTGCTTGTAGAAAATGACATCCACAAGAAGCTCAATCTAGGCCCGAACACGATCAATGTTCATCAAGCTTTAAACATCCTTGCCAGGTTTTGTGGATTGCGCTGGTTGCTGAGTGAACATCAGAAGGAGGCTGATGGTCTGCCCCCAGCCGAAGATGTTGAAAGATGGGAGCTGCATGGCTCGGACCTAGATGATCTGCCAGTTGAGCGGGAGAAGTCCTCGACCAAGCTTCCTCATTCTTCCACGAGCAAGTCTTCCGTAATGGGGTCTCGTTTGCTGGGAATGTCCCTATGGGAGTTGCTTCTTCATCTGCCAGGATCAAGCGCCTCGTCAGCACGAACAGTAAGAAGATCAATGGCATGCAGGAGGTCTGGGACATTCTGCTCAGGTATCCGCTCGAACTGCCTAAAACCCATGATCTACCCTGTAAGGAGGCTGTTGAGAAGCAGGGTTTGAGTTGCTTGTGCCGATCTTGGGATCAAACTGAGAGGACTGTACATCTTTCTAGCAATCACGACTCGTCTGGAAAGCCACGAATAGTCAAGCACGGAGCTGACTTAATGTTGCGAGTTTCGGCCAAAAGAGCTAAAGAGTCGTCTGCTCGAGCAAAGAGTCCTTAAGTTGCGCGAACTGCCGATCCAGAAGTTGGTGATAGCTCCGCTGGTCAAGTTCGACACTCATGTTGAAGCCACGGAGGCATCCAAGCATGAGATCGTTGCTAATGCGTACAAGGTGGGATACTTGGATTGCAGGAATAGTACTTCTCCTTGTTGCCCTCTCGAACATGAAGACGGTAAGCAGCTTTATCTTGACTTGCCCTTGCTCAAAGTGAGCAGAGCAATGTTGTGGATGCAGAAGCAGTTGAAGAGCAGATAGCAGATGAAGCTGCAATGGAGGAAGACAACTCTCAAGGTGGCGTAGCTGATAAGGCTAAACCATATGCGAAGGAGTAGGTAGGTGAGGCCGTTGAGTAGATGGTGCTGGTTGGCTGCTTTGTTATGGAATTTTCAGTTGTCTTTCAAACTTCAATTCTCATTGTATCTTGTAAGTGTACGTCCGGAGACATATCACTTGAAAGAGATTCCATTGAGTTTGTACTCGTGAAGTAGCTTGCCCACAATGGAGGTAAGGCTTGTCGTCTACGAGCGTATGTCAGGGACACAATGCTCGAAATAAAAAGATTCCATTGAGTTTGTGCTTCGCGAAACAGCTTGTCTGCAATGGAGATGAGTCTTGTCGCCTACGAGCGTATGTCAGGGACACAATGCTCGAAAAAAAAAGACTCCATTGAGTTTGTGCTTCGTGAAGCAGCCTGTCTGCAATGGAGATGAGGCTTGTCACCTGCGAGCGTATGTCAGGGACACAATGCTCGAAAAAGACTTCATTGAGTTTGTGCTTCGTGAAGCAGCCTATCTGCAATGGAGATGAGGCTTGTCGCCTGCGAGCGTATGTCAAGGACACAATGCTCGAAAAAGACTCCATTGAGTTTGTGCTTCGTGGAGCAACCTGTCTACAATGGAGATGAGGCTTGTCGCCTGAGAGCATATGTCGGGGACATAATACTCGAAAAAAACTCCATTGAGTTTCTCCTTCGAGGAGCAACTTGTCTGCAATGGAGATGAGGCTTGTTGCCTGTGAGCGTATGTCAGGGACATAATGCTCGAAAAAGACTCCATTGAGTTTGTGCTTCGTGAAGCAGCCTGTCTGCAATGGAGATGAGGCTTGTCGCCTACGAGCATATGTCAAGGACACAATGCTCGAAAAAGACTCCATTGAGTTTGTGCTTCGTGAAACAGCCTGTCTGCAATGGAGATGAGGCTTGTCGCCTGTGAGCGTATGTCAAGGACACAATGCTCGAAAAAGACTCCATTGAGTTCGTGCTTCGTGGAGCAGCTTGTCTGCAATGGAGATGAGGCTTGTCGCCTGCGAGCGTATGTCAGGGACACAATGCTCGAAAAAGACTCCATTGAGTTCGTGCTTCGTGGAGCAGCTTGTCTGCAATGAAGATGAGGCTTGTCGCCTGCGAGCGTATGTCAGGGACACAATGCTCGAAAAATACTCCATTGAGTTCGTGCTTCGTGGAGCAGCTTGTCTGCAATGGAGATGAGGCTTGTCGCTTGCGAGCGTATGTCAGGGACACAATGCTCGAGAAAGACTCCATTGAGTTTGTGCTTCATGAAGCAGCCTGTCTGCAATGGAGATGAGGCTTGTCGCCTGCGAGCGTATGTCAGGGACACAATGCTCGAAAAAGACTCCATTGAGTTCGTGCTTCGTGAAGCAGCTTGTCTGCAATGGAGATTAGGCTTGTCGCCTGCGAGCGTATGTCAGGGACACAATGCTCGAAAAAGACTCCATTGAGTTTGTGCTTCGTGAAGCAGCCTGTCTGCAATGGAGATTAGGCTTGTCGCCTGCGAGCGTATGTCAGGGACACAATGCTCGAAAAAGACTCCATTGAGTTTGTGCTTCGTGAAGCAGCCTGTCTGCAATGGAGATGAGGCTTGTCGCCTGCGAGCGTATGTCAGGGACACAATGCTCGAAAAAGACTCCATTGAGTTTGTGCTTCGTGAAGCAGCCTGTCTGCAATGGAGATTAGGCTTGCTGCCGCCATGTGTATGTTCGTAAGACATAATGCTCAGAAAAGTACTTCATTGAAAAGCTTGCTCTTGTATTGATGTTGTTGTGAATACATCGCTTTATTGAATAAAGGAAATTAACAACAAAGGTAACATCAAAAGTAGTTTCTCTTTAATGGAAGTACAGGAGGCTCGTCGCCTGCTAGCAGCCAAGTTGGTAAGCGAAGAGTTTCATGGATAGTATCTTCGAAGGTGGTGGGCATTCCATTGTCTTGGAATTTCTTTTCCTTCTAGAGTATCAAGGGTGTAACTTCCTCTGCCCCCCAGATCGGTTGATCACGTAGGGGCCTTCCCAGTTTGACACCATTTTCCCTGACATACGCTTGCCTTGGTGCTGTGATGAAAGTTTTTCTAAGCACAAGGTCTCCAGGCTGAAACTGTCTTATCTTAGCCTTCTTATTGTAGTAGGAGGTCAACTGCTGCTGGTAGGCGGCAACTCGAACAATAGCCTTTTCTCGTTCTTCTTCAAGCAGATCAAGGTTGACTTTCATCTGCTTGCAATTTTGGTCAAGACTGCCCACCTCAATGCTCATGGAAGGGACTGTGATGTGTGGGGGAATAATTGCTTCTGTCCCATAGGCCAGGGAAAATGGTGTCTCTCCGGTCGATCTCCTTTTGGTCGTGCGATAAGCCCATAGGACTCCTGGCAGCTCGTCGACCCATTTTCCTTCTGCGCCTTCCAGTCTTTTCTTTAGGCAGTCCAGCACTATCTTGTTGGATGCCTCTGCTTGGCCATTGCCTTGCGGGTATCGGGGTGTTGACAGGTGTTGTTTGATGCCATACTTCGCAAAGAATGCGATGATCTGCCTGCCCACGAACTGTGTACCATTGTCGGTGACTATCGATTGCGGGCAACCGAATCTGCAAATAATGTTCTTCCAGATGAACCGTTCAACATCGGCCTCCTTGGTAGAAGATAAAGCCTCGGCCTCGATCCATTTGGTGAAGTAATTAGTGGCAACGATCATCATCTCTTTGTTGGCAGGTGCCGTCGGCATAGGTCCCACCAAGTCAATGGCCCACTGCATGAATGGCCATGGACTGTTCTGCGAATGGTATTCCTCAGCGGGCAGGCCAGGGACCGGCTTGTAGCGTTGGCATCGATCACATCTTCGAGCATACTCCGTGGAGTCTTGGCGCATGGTAGGCCAGAAATAGCCTATGCTGAGAGCCTTCTGAGCAAGCGATCTACCCCCAGCGTGATTTCCACATTCGCCGTCGTGTATCTTGCAGAGAACCTCGAGCGTTTGTGGGTACTTGATGCAAGTGAGATGAGGCCCGTAGTATGATCTGCGGATAAGCATGTCGCCTTTCATATAGTATCTTGCAGCCTTCTGCTTGATTTTTCTGGCCTCGGACTTGTCCTCGGGCAGGTTTTCATTCACTAGATAGTCAAATGATGGGGTCTTGCCAGCTAGGATCCTCATCGATCTGCATCAGGTCCGGCTGCTCTGCCTCTTCTATGCTAGGCTGGTCGAGGTGCTCGACCGGGATGGAGCGTCTGAACTGGGTATCCAGCGCCGATCCTAAGCTTGCCAGTGCATCTGCGTGCGCGTTCTCTGCTCGGGGCACTTGCTGGATGGTGAAGGTGGGAAACGCCTTCAACAACTCTTGGACTTTGTCAAGGTACAGGATCATCCTCGAGTGCTTCACCATGTACTCTCCTAAGGCTTGACTTGTGATTAGCTGGGAATCTGAGTAGATGGCCAATTTTTTGATTGATAACTCCTTTGCCAAGCACAAGCCAGCGAGCAATGCCTCGTACTCTGCCTCGTTGTTTGAAGCCGGGAAGCCAAGCGTGATAGCTTGCTCTAGCAGGGTTCCATCCGGGGTGATGATGATGACGCCTGCTCCAGCTCCTTTCTGGTTCGACGCTCCGTCTACGCGCAACTGCCACATGTCTCTGGGTTGGTCAGGTTCAATAGAGGTCTTGTCTGCTCTCGAACTTTCCTTCTTTTTGCTGACCAGCTTCTCTTCTTCGGCTGATGGTGTGAATTCTGCAACAAAGTCTGCTAAGGCTTGAGCTTTTATTGCAGTCTTCGGCCGGTAGAGGAGTCGTATTGGCTTAGCTCTATAGCCCACTTCATGAGTCGCTGAGAAGCATCAGGGCTGTGGAGGATTGATCTCAAAGGAAAGTCGGTCATGACGATGACTCGGTGAGCTTGGTAATAAGGTCGCAGCTTTCTCGCAGAAACCACAAGGGCCAAAATGAGCTTCTCCAATTTCGGGTAGCGAGTCTCTGCATCGAGGAGAGCTTTTGACGTGTAGAATATCGGATGTTGGGCCCCAAGTTCTTCTCGGATGAGAGCTGAGCTGACGGCCGAGTTGGACACTGCCAGGTACACGAACAAGTCTTCACCAGGAACTGGCTTTGAGAGCAAGGAGGTGAAGTAAGGTAGGTCTTTAGATTCTGGAAAGCTACTTCGCACTCTTCGTCCCATTTGTCTTTTTGTCCTTTCTTCAAAGCTTTGAAGAATGGTCTGCACTTGTCGGTAGACTTTGAGAGGAATCTGTTAAGGGCCGCTGCTCTGCCCGTCAGGCTTTGTATCTCCTTCACTGTGGAAGGCGACTTCATCTCGAGAATGGCTTTGATTTGGCGCGGGTGTGCCTCGATACCTCGTTGCGTCACTAAGTACCCTAGGAACCGGCCAGACGATACACCGAACGTGCATTTACTTGGATTCAGCTTCATGCGATATTGGCGGAGTAGGCTGAACGCCTCGGTGAGGTTTTTGAGGTGGTCTGCCCGCTTGGGGGCTTTAACCAGCATATCGTCCACGTACACCTCCATGGTTCTGCCGATCTGCTCCTTGAAAATTTTATTCACGAGCCTTTGGTAGGTTGCTTCGGCGTTCTTCAGCCCAAAGGGCATGACCTTGTAGCAGTAGGTCCCTCTTTCGATGATGAAAGAGGTCTTCGCCTTGTCATCATCGTACATCATAATTTGATTATAGCCGGAGTAAGCATCCATGAAGCTGAGCAGCTGGTTGCCGGAAGTTGAATCCACGAGCTGGTCGATTCTCGGCAGTGGGAAGTTGTCTTTAGGGCACGCTTTGTTGAGGTCGGTGTAATCAACGCATACTCTCCATTTTCCCTTTTCTTGTTTCGCCACCAGAACAACGTTAGCCAGCCATTCCGAGTAGGAGACCTCTTCAATGAAACCGGCAGCTAGGAGCTTGTCGATCTCGGCTTCAATGATCGCGACCCGCTCGGGAGCAAAGTTGCGTCTCTTCTGCACCACGGGCTTGCTAGCTGGGTTGACATGGAGCCGATGGCAGATGATGTTTGGGTCAATGCCAGGCATGTCAGATGGTGACCACGCGAACATGTCTTTGTTGTTCTGGAGGAAGATGGTCAGCTCCATCTTCCCGTCTGGGCTTAGGCGCGAGCCGATCCACGCTTTCTTGTCTGGCTGGTGAGGATCGAGGGGTACTAACTCAACGTCTTCCTCAGGCTTCCAACCTTCTTCAAGGGAGCCTTCCGGGCGGATTCCCTCATCTCGATCCTTCTTGGTTGAATTCTGGCGCGAGCCGATCTGCGCCTCCTTCTCTGGCTGATCAGGATCGGGGGGTACTAACTCAACGTCTTCCTCAGGCTTCCAACCTTCTTCAAGGGAGCCTTCCGGGCGGATTCCCTCGTCTCGATCCTTCTTGTTTGGATTCTGGCACGAGCCGATCTGCGCCTCTTTGTCTGGCTGGCCAGGATCAGGAGGTACTAACTCAACGTCATCCTCAGGCTTCCAACCCTTTTCAAGGGAGTCTTCCGGGCGGATTCCCTCACCTTGATCCTGGTTCTTTAACTGCTATTGTGAGGCAGCAACTTCCTTCCCTTTCGGGTTTGCTTGTCTGCTAAGAGCGCTTCCTGCCTCGTTGGCAGCTTGCATTACTGGTGTAAACTGCAGCTGCTTGCTCTTCTTGAGCCCTTGGGCGGTGCATCTCCTTGCCATGGCTTGGTCACTGTTGATCTGCCCGATCCCGCCCCCAGGGATGGGATAGCGGATCTTCTGATGTAGAGCAGATGTGATGGCCTCGATCTTACTGATCCACGGTCGGCCCAAGATTCCGTTGTAGGGGGAAACCTCGTCGATGACCATGAAGGTCTGCGAGCAGACCACTGGGGGTGAGTGGACATCCAAGTCGATCGTTCCAACAGTGATTGATGTGGCCCCATTGAAGCCGGTGAGCGATCTGGCAAGTTTGCTAATCTTGGGCTCGAACCCCATCTGTTGGATAACAGATAGTTGCAGGATGTTGGCTGCGCTGCCCTCATCTACATGAACTCGCTCGATCACAGCTTGTTCAATTTGGATGCAGATGACTAGGGCGTCATTATGTGGCAGGTCAAGCCCGATCAAGTCCTTCTTCTGGAAGCCGATGATAGGTGTATCCCCAATGGCTGGTACTCCCGTTGTGACTTGGGAGACATAAGTTGCCTGAGCGATCTTTCTCTTGCGCTCCTTGGTGGTCAGCCCGGATTCTTGGGAGTCGGCTAGAATGGTGTTGATTTGAATGACCTTTTGGGGAGGTTCCTTGGCAGCTGCATCACGATCCTCGATCTGCTGGATAGCCTTCTTTGCAATGAACTCTGTGCAATGGCCCTCTCTGACCAGCTCCTCAAGGTGCCTTTTCCAAGCGTTGCAGTTGTTGGTGTAATGACCGTGCTCCCCGTGGAATGCGCAGTATTTGCTGGTGTCTCTTTTAGAGGGGTCTCCCTTCATGGGTGGTGGTCTCCTCACCCACGGCTTATCTTTCACTTGAGCTAGGATCTGGTGGATTGGGATAGCGAACTCAGTGAAGGTCCCTGTTTCTAAGCTTCCCTCTTGGGGCCGCGATCTGCGCTTATCTCGGGCTTTTTGCTCGAACTTGTTGCTCTTTTGGCTTGCCTGCTTCGTCGGGTGGTCAACTTGCTTGCTAGCTTTCTTTGCGGCGATACGATCATCGTCCCAAAGTGCGTAGCGCTCTGCCGTCGCGAACACTTCTGCCAAGGTTTGACTTGGAGTTATGGCCAGCTCCTGGTATAGCTCGTGCTCGGTTGGCAAGCCCTTTTTGAATGCTGAGGATGCAACTTGGTCGTTGCATCCTATGATGTTAGCCTTCTCAGCCTTAAACCGTCTCAGGTAGTCTCGTAGAGACTCGTCTGGCTTCTTGCGCAAGTTGAACAGGTGGTCTGCATGCTTTCTGACATTCTTGTAGGAGGTGTACTCCTTTGTGAAAATGATGGCGAACTCCTTGAAGTTGCCTATTGACGCGGACGGTAGAGTGTGGAACCAATCCTGAGCTGCTCCTCGCAGAGTCATCGCGAACACTTTGCACATCAGGGCGTCGTCTGCCTTGTACAGGATCATGGCGCTCTTGAAGTGCCTCAAATGGCTCTCAGGGTCGGAGTCCCCCTTGAATGGAGTGATGGATGGCGTTGTAAACCGCTTCGGCGGCGGAGCTCGTTCCACCTCGTCGGTAAAGGGCGAGCAATCAACTCGATCAATTTCCTTGCACAGGGCCTCCTCCGAGCTTTCTTTGAGTCGGAGACCTCGGAGTTGGTCATTTACTAGCTTTGCGACATCCTCTGCTCGCAGGGTTGGAGTCTCGGGCCGACGTCTTCGGTGCCTCGAGCGCGACTGGCTAACTTCTTCCTCGGTTCCCAAGGGTCGATCCCCTTGGGTGCTCTGCCCGTGAGGCAGATTAGGAGATTGAGTTTGTGAGGATTCCTCTGCAGCTTGTCGCCGCGTGTTGGTCCTCGAGCGGGCTGGTGGGCGTCGATCGTCACCCTCTGCTCGCAAGGAAGGTCGTTCAGGTCGCGTCTTCGGCGTCTCGAGCGTGACTGGCTAACTTCTTCTCCAACTCCCAAGGGTCGATCCCCTTGGTTGCCCTGTCGGTGGGGCAGGAGAGAAGGTTGAGTTTGGGAGGATCCCTCCACAGCTTGTCGCCGCATGTCGGACCTCGAGCGGGCTGGTGAGCGTTGATCGTCATCCTCTACTTGCAAGGAAGGTCGTTCAGGTCGATGTCTTCGGTGCCTCGAACGTGATTGGCTAACTTCTTCTCCTGCTCCCAAGGGTCGATCCCCTTGGTTGCCCTGCCGATGGGGCAGGAGAGAAGGTTGAGTTTGGGAGGATCCCTCCACAGCTTGTCGCCGCGACCACTCACGAACTCGAGCTCCTTGTGGACCTAAGCGAGCACGAACATTGGATTGTGGGCCTAGCCTCTCGAGCACATTGGTCCTGGGTCCTAGCCTCGAACGGCTCAGAGTACGGCTCGCAGCTGTCTGTGTCTCGTCTGCACGATCTCGCTCTCTTCCCTGCCGGTTTGCCCTTGTCTGACTAGCCTGGGACCTCTCGAACTGCTCGCCAGCATGCTCGTGTGCCCTCCTCTCCTCGTCACGGGGTCCAAGGTTGGGGCCTTGATTTAAGTTGATCTGCCTGAGTAGCTGGCCAATCAGGTTGTTTTGATCATCGACCTTCTGTGTGAGTTGATCAACCCGCGAGTTAAGGTCCACCTGACTGCCCGGGTCAAGTAGAGTGGTGTGCATTGGGCCCAACGGCATATGGGCTAGGGCTCCATTAGACGCGTACACAGGTGCATATGTCAAGTGTGATCGCAGAGGAGGGAGAGAATGGATCTGCTCCAAGACTGGGACGATGTCAGAGTAGCCATGGGGCTGTGCAGCAAGTCCATTAGTTAAGTGGTGTGGCTGTTGCTGTGCTCCGACGGCAGGACAGTGAGGCAGAGCAGCTCCGGTAATCGGCGCTGGCGACTGCAAGGCTATGGAGGTCCCAGGGTCATATGGCGGCTGTTCTGCAATTCCAGCAGCTGAAGGCGGCTGCAAAGCACTAGAAGACGGCTGCAGGGCGTTGGCAGGCATGATTCCGTGCTGTTGCATTGAGGTTTCCACCACAAAACCATGAGATGGGCCCGTCGTGGTGGCGTTACTCTTCGTACGTCTTGTGTCAACCATGGTTGTTTGAAAAAAATGTGTGAAAGATGGATTTTGAGCACGCTTTGAATATATCTCGTGCTCTCAATGAAAGCACCAATTTGTTTGTACAAATTTCGTCCTACTAGAATATTCGCTTAAGATTCGTTCGTCTTCTCCACTTCTCTTTCTCCCTGCAAAACAGATCGGGGTAAAAGGACCACACCCGGGGGGTGTTGGCCAAAGGCCCTCCGATGCCTAAGTTAGGTAGGGTATTTCAAGGAAAACCGGGTGGCCGGAGCCTTGTGTAAGAGAGAGAAAGAAAGTGGTGGCTATGGTTTGTAAGAAATAATTTCTGCAGAGTTTCAGTAGGAATTTAGACGTACCTTGACCTTTGTGTGTGGCCATCATTTTATAGTGGTCTCGGATGCTAGGGTTTCAGAGGAATAATTCCATAGATGGAAGGGAATTATTCCTCCCCTATTTGGAATTGATTTGATTAATTAGGGATTTGATTTATTAGGGTAAATCAAATCCCTAATTGTGGTAGGTATCAGATCAAATCCTAATTTAATTAGGTAACTCCTCATTTAATTGGGAATTGGGGTAGGAATCAAATCAATTCCCAACTTAATTAGGTAATTCTCAATTTAATTGGGTAACTCCCAATTAAATTGAGTAACTCCCAATTAGGTTGAGTAATTCCCAATTAGGTCAAATAATCCCCAAATGGAAGGAATTATTTGACCTAGGGTTTTGATTTAATTGGTTCCCACAGTCTGCATGTAGATTATTTGGAGAGTTAAACACCAATTCCGTGTTGTATATTTGGTGGAAAGAGTGACAGGCATAATTTGAAATATATGGGCATCGATGCCCTTGGTCGACTAATAAAGATTAGTCTAGAGATAGCAGAGCAATAAATATATGGGCACTGATTGCTTAGAGGTGAGAGAATTCTGTTGGGTTTGATGGATTGGTTTCAAATCATGCTTTAAACTTTTAATTTAGATGAAGTTTGATGTGCATGATGCAGGACCCAGATGATATTCTGAAGCGAAAAACATTTTAACGATTGTACGAGATGACCAAGTCCTCCAATGTGGAAGTGATTGTGGATCGTATGATTGATATTGATTAGCATTAATGATAACAATTACAAAACATATATAGCTTCTCGAAGTGTGGAGAATGTAGAGCAATTTGCACCAAGTAATCAATGGTTTATCCAGGTAAGAGTAATACATATAGATGGAATATTTTGATATTGCTTATTAAACAGTCGATGTCATCCATGCCTGACATTGAATAAAGTGTTTGAACATGCGAGAGATTTGGTAAATGTCAAGGTGGCACATAACTTGATGAAGTTGATTGCTGAGGGATTTGGAGAGGATGATGATTCTGCAGATAGTCAGTTGAGATCATCTGCAGTAATTTTGCACCTTATGTTTATAAATGGTTCATTCAATGTCACTAAAAAGGTGCTACTTTAGTTACTATACGGTAAAGAAATGTTATAGCATGGCTCCCTAAATTTTGTGTGATTTCAATGGTTACTGTTGAACTTTTGGTCAATGTGTCCCTTAAATATTTAGACTCCTCAAATAGTCTCATCCATTAACTTAGACCATCAACAATTGATGGGAAAATCATGGACGCATCATGTTAGGAGGATTGAGTTTTCACGTCAAAGAATTTGACACATAACTTACAGGTGCCACGTGTTCTAGTTAGTTATAAAATTATGTAAGTTAATCTGAAACCATTTGATGCATATAACGTTTGAGACCTCAAAGGTGGATTTTTCCTTGAGATTTAGTTTACCTCATTGGGAATTGAAGCATATTACTCTATGTCCGTTTTTTGTGATGAAAAACATTTTGGGTTTGCAAAAATTGCTAAGGGTTTTCGTTCTTTTTGCCATTGAGTTCAACATTTTGCATATAATGAACATGGAAGTTTGCTGTACTAGTTGGTAAAGTCATGGAAGTTACTGTTTTACCATCACTTTGGTCTAGGGTGATAAAAAATCACTCCATGTTTGTTCAGTATAACCTAATTTTTGCATAATTGAATCAGTTGTTTTTCTACGGGTGGTTTTATTTTCTTTTAGTTTCCTGCGGAAAAATGAGGTATAGGCATGTATTTGTTGCAGAGTGTGGCTTATGTAGGAATATAACCAAGTTAGTGATGCTTGAATATGTTGTTTTGAGCCAATTCAATGGGGAGCTTTTTCTTTGCGGCAATGTGGGCAGTTTGGAGCGCTCCATGGATGCTGTGCATATGTGTCTGCATTTACACTGCTGCGTACTGCTCCCTTGTTATAATAATTCTGTATGAAGTGAATTTTTGTTTTGGTTGTAGGGACATTTATTCCTGTCATAAGTTTTATTTGGTGTCAGTTCCCATTGTAAGTTCTAGTTATCTTTTTTACTATGAGAAGCCCCTTGTAATTTTTGGTGGATAAAATTGAACAGTCGACATCTATAGTAGCTATCCGGTCATGCAATGACAATAATAATGCGCTTTCGTGAACAAAGAATAAAGTTGTAATTCCTGGTGTCTTTTTCATAGTTTCTAAAGCCAAATTCTTTTTGGGTAAATGGAATCATTGGAGATGTTAGCTCTACCAGGGCTGTTCAAACAGCAACTGGTATTCAAAGAACCAAAATCCATTCGCAATCTAGACAAGAGTTCGAAAACTACAAAATATGGATGATACTATCGCTGCCCATCAAAATTTTCATTTTGCAGTTTCAATTGTTCCAAATCCCATTTCGTGTCTTTTGCAGGATTATCAAAAATGCTGCAGTTGAGTTGGAGCAACTTCACATGATTTAGACATGCTGGGATTCTTGTACCTTGCCAATACCAGCAACATCACTAGTATAATGAAGACGTAATCTTTCAACAGAAATATGTTGGACATATTTGGATGCCAGTGAATGAGATAGAAGAATCATAGACAAAATATGTGTGGAATGAAAGCATTACATAAATCCAGCGTTGTTCATCCCTGGATAAATGCTGGATGCATCAATTGAGAAGAAAGGTATTGCCTTATGCAACTTAAAATGGAATCTCAGAAATTGTTGGCGCCTCAACACACCACTTGATTACCAGACCATTGCCGGAAATTGGGTTCCTTTCAATGGCTGAACCTGGGGCTCACATAAACCACTTTGGATCTTCATTGCCTGAAAATTTAATATCGAATATAGAGCGTTAAGAAAAAAGATTTAACCCAAAACAAAAAGAAGAAAAAAAACTCACACCCTGAAAACTACAACATATACCCCAGAGATGCACAGCAAAATATTGATAAATTTGAATTGAGCACAAAACGCAGATATATGATCAGAAATTGCAAAGATATCATTCAAAATTTAATGGATTTACATACTTTGGCTCCTCATTAGGATCAATGTGCCTCCTCTTTTGGTGATCCGCTGGTCCCGTTAACAAGGAAAGCCATTGAGCTTCATGATCACCAATGTCGACGACGTTAGCACGATGATCATCATGAAGTGCCATGTAATATGATTGGCGAGGCCTCTTGCCAAGACTAGTCTTTGATCCTAAAGACAAGGAAAGCAATTCGCAGTCTTGGTGTTGATCATCGTAAATATCATCGTCCACTGCCATCGCATCAGGTAACAACAACTGCGTTGGCCCATGATCAACAACATCAGTCTCACTGACATCAACAACTTGGTGACCTAATAGGTGGACCCCGCAGGGAATTTTAACGGGTGTGGGCACTTCGCCAGACAAGTCAAATATAACTTGACACGTATTACCCTGCTTCGTCGATGGTTCTTCAAACTCGTACGCGTTTCGCCTATCCAATAATGGAATAGACTCGAGGCACACATGACTTTCCCGTAATCCAATATGTCTCTCATATAATCCAATACCACTCTCATTGACGGGTTTTCCATTGAGAAGAATCTTGGCATGAGCAATACTAACAACACATAGAACCAATCTTAACGTCTCCAATTTTAAATTTGGAGGAATTTCAAAACTAACTTCACATCCAGCATGGTAATATTCCTCTTCCTCCTCTTCCTTCTTTTTAACTTTAGCTAGTGTTGCATCTTTACGACAGCTGAACCACTTTGGAACTTCATCGCCTGGAAGACTAATGTTGAAATGAGAATGTGGAGAAGAAACAGAAACCTGATTCAGAAAAATATTTTCTGTGATGTCATAGCCGCGTAGTCTAACGCAATTGGTCAAACCCAGATACATTTCGTCATTCCCCGGTGAGATTTCTGGAATTTTCTCCAATGATGTGCAGTTATCCATCAATACCCAAGCCAGTTTTGGAATTTTTTCCAATGATGTGCAGTTATCCAGCAATACCCAAGTTACTCTTGGTGGAAGTACTTGTTCTGGAATTTCCAGAAGACTCTTGCAATCACTCAAGTCAAGATTCCGCAAGTTGACAAATTTGGTAAAGCATATCGGAAGATTGACAAAATTGTTTCGCGATAGTTTAAGTACTGTTAATGTGGACCAGCAATCAAGGGGCAGGAGGAAATTAATTTTTTATAGATTGCATCCTCTGAGTCTAAAATCAATTAGGTTGGGAAGCAGCTGTAATTCGGAGTTGCTGGATGACACTTGAGAGTTCACCGTAATTGTAAGGTTCTCACAATAATCAGGTTGTAATACTTCAAGACCAGTAAGATGTGCAATTGATGAAGGCAATTCTCTTACGCCACTTCCTGATATGCCCAAAGTCTCTAGTGATTCCATCTCGACTTCTATTTCTGGGAAACTCTCAAGCCTTTCGCAATCACTAAGATCAAGTTCTTCAAAAGATTTCAATCCAAGTGTTGCAAACCTTGTAAGATTGAAGCATCCAGAAAGATACAATTCTCGAAGCCCAGTAAGATATGCAATTGATGAAGGCAATTCTCTTACGCCACTTCCTGATATGTTCAAATGCCGTAGTGATTCCATCTGGACTTCTATTTCTGGGAAACTCACAAGCATTTTGCAATCCCTAAGATCAAGTTCTTCAAGAGATTTCAATCTAAGTCTTGTTGCAAACCTTGTAAGATTTAAGCATCCACCAAGATCCAATTGAACAAGTTTATCAAGGAATCCAACAGAACCATCGACCTCAAACAAAAGTGTGCACTCACGTAGATTCAAGTACTTTATATTTGGGATTCCGGATACGTCAGGGATTTTTTCTAAGAATTGACAACCCCTCAAATTCATAGATGTCAACTTTGACAAATGCTGTGAGACAAGAACACAAAAACAGGAAATAATTAATCACACGCTTCAAAAGACAAAAACTTAAAAAACAATTTTCATTTTTTTCCTTCTGAAATTAACAACTCTATTTGAAATTATATATAACAGATGAAAATAATTTCAAATACATACCTTAAATCCCTCCAATTGTCTGATATGACTGCAAGGCATATTGAACTCAACAAGACGATTTCCTTGAAAATTGGGTGGCAAAGATTGTAACTGACATCTATCCCAATCAATCAATCTTAACGCGTTGGGCAGATAGTTAATGTGCCCACATAGAGATGCATTGCGGTTTATGAAAATTTCAAGATTTACCATATTACGGAAGCATTCTGGATTCAAGTTTATCTCAGCTGATTCTGGAAGCTTCACAATGATGCCTTTAATATTTCTTGTTCCCTGAGATAGAAAAGCATTAAGATTAAAAAAAGGGAGTCATTTTACAAACCAAAATGCAAGCACATCTTGTCAAATTGAATATAATAACATATTATACTTACCGTATTTTCCGTTAGCACTAGCTTGACATCCTCGTAAAACCACAATCTACTACGCTTGCCGGGATCATTGGGGGATTCTTTGTGAACTATATTCTTGCCCAAGTTTGCTAGCAAGTCGTGCATTAAAATCCTATCATCCCATTCAATAGTTATCATTGCCTTATCAAGGAGTACAATGCAATTTTGGGGGACTATCTGTAGCACAACGTCCTTATTTGCACCCTTGAAGAAACATGCAATGTCGAGAAAAACTTCTTTCGCGTCATCATCCAAGGCATCATAACTTTTTTGAAGTATTCTTTCAATATGTGTATAAGGCTCTCCTTTGTAACCATCTAATATAACTTGCCAACGTCGTATTCCTCTATTACGAAGATGAGAACCTAAAATTGTTAGAGCTAGTGGAAGGCCATCAGCAAAAGCTATTGCACGTTGTGCGAGTTCCAAATAATCTTTTGGAGGTTCAGTTCTTCCGAATGCATGCCAACTGAAAAGCTCAAGAAGTTGGTTGTAATATAACTTCTTCACCTCGTATATCAACTCAATTTCACGATTGTCTAGCAATCTCATATCTTTTGTAGTAATGATTACTCTACTACCCTCACCAAACCAATCATCTCCAGCCAAGTTGTCTAACTGCTCCAATTCATCTACATCGTCAAGAATTAATAGAATTTTTTTATGCCTCAACCGTTCCATTATAACACCAAATCCTTCATCAACATTGCCAATTTTCAATTTTTTGCCTAGAATCTTATCAAGAAGATTCTCCTGTAGCTGGATTAAACTTCCTTCTCTAACATTTGGCAAGAAACAACTTCCTTCAAACTTATGGGCAATTTCATTCCATATAGCTTTTGCAATTGTTGTCTTGCCTATTCCAGATGCTCCCCATATCCCAACCATGCGACGACCATTCCCACCAACATCTAAAAGCCTTTCCACATCTTGTACATGAGATTGAATTCCAACTGGGTACTTGGCCACATTCAAATATGTGCGGCTCAGTCCTTGGCTTAAGATTCCATCAACGATGTTGTTGATAAATGTAGCTTCATGCCTGCCAATTTAACCAAATTAGACACATTTTTAATGAAGTACGCACAAACCTAATGTTATGTATCATTTATACTTGTATGCCTTTTGAAGAAACTAAAGGGGGTTTTGAACCTTCTCCTTACAATTTTATATTTTTTTAAAAGGATACCTTTCTTTAAGAGTAACAATTAAATGTGTAACTAGAGAAAGAAGAGAGAAAAAAATTAAACTTGAAAATGATAAAGATAGAAATATACTCTCCATCCTTGAAAGGATGTCCGGACAAATTTGCTGCTTTTGTAAGAGCTTCCCTCCATATGAGCACCTTCTTCTCATTATCTTTGAATTTGCTTTCAGTAAGGCCGTTAAATGCATTACCAAATTTATTTGTTTGGTTTCGCACATGAGATGGATTCACCTTGTAAAAAATGGGCCAAACTATTTGCTGCTTTGATTGTTTACATCGAAGGATCTCAACAAGTTCATCCAAACACCACCTCGAAGATGCATAGTTTTCAGAGAATACAATGAGAGAAATTCTTGAGTCTTCAATTGCTTTGAGAAGGGCTGGCGCTATTTCTTCTCCTCTTGGAAGCTCATCATCATCAATGAAGGTGTGGATCCCTTTACCAACCAGAGCATTGCGCAAATGATCTGTAAAATTGGTGCGTGTATCCTCGCCTCTAAAACTCAGAAAGACATCATATGGAGAAGAAGAAGAAGAAGGAAAGACTGGTTGAATGGTCATAGGAGGCAGTTAATTAAAACTAAAGAGAAGCTCAAAGAGTTGGGTATGGCAGTGGCTCTCTAGTCAGATTTATGAGGGCTTGACGAAGCAGTTTCCTACCACCTTCTAAGTGGAGGAGCTTTCGTTTCCTACCACCTTAAGTAATCAAACGTTGAATTTTCTTTTCTTACTGACGCGGTTTTTAATTTACTGAAGTTACAACTTACTGAAGCACATGGCCAGTTATGATCGGTGATTTGACAGCAAAAGCAATAAGAAATCCAATATAGAATATTATTTCCAGTGCTACAGGATACGATTGATTAGCTAATGTTTCAAAATTTAATGTCGGTTCATTGGAGCCGTATAAACCAATACCCAGAACTCCTATTAATAAAAAAACAGAACTTCCTGCAGTGTACAAAATAAATTTTGTAGCTGAATACAAACGTTTCTTTCCCCCCCCACATGAATAGAAGTAAATAAACTGCAGAAGTCGTCAAACGCTGAAATTTCAAACGTTTCCCCCCCCCCCCCCCCCCCCCCACCCGAATAGAAGTAAATAAACTGCAGAAGTCGTCAAACGCTGAAATTTCTATTTTCACTGACGCGCTTTATTTCAATACAAAAGTGAAAGTGGGTAAGGAGCCGTCACTGACGCACTGACGAGTTGTTGGTAAACTATTGATGGGTGACTGATACAGTACTGGTGGACTATTGACAAATTATTCACTGGTTATTGACAAATTATTGAGGGGTTATTGATGTGCATATGTTGCTTTGTCTGCAGTGTTTGGAAACTGATACCAGTAATATGCTAAATCACAATGTAATCAAATATAGAAAAATAAAATAAAGAAATTGCTTAAACGTATTTTTTGTACTGCTGCATTTTCTGTTGAGTATGCCCCTGAATGTTAAATTGGGACTGTTTTGTTTCTTTTTGGGTTTAATATTGGAATTTTAGCAGCTTGATTTTATTTTTATTGTGTTCATTTAATTTGTGCAGGCCCTTGTTTAAAGCTTTGGATGCCTTGTACCTGACCATCGTACCACCGCCATGCATCTATTCAATTATTTATTTGTTTTGACATCAAAATTGATTTAAAGCTTAAAATATGAATTAAATGTCACAATGAGTTCGTATGATTTTTTTGTGACTTTTTGTGAAATTTTATGATTTATGGAAATTAAAGAATTGTAAAATAGTAATAAATGAAATATAATGACACATGGCATCGTTTCCTAGGTGTGTCATTAGAGATTTCGACAAGTGTCAATATCACGTAACGCCACGCGTCATCGTAGCTTTATTCTTGTGTCTCACCTTAAAAAATTCACAAAAAATGTACCAAAAATTTCTAAAAACTCCTTGTGACATTATCTTCGTTTATGATGTGTGAAAATAAAATTGACTTTGGAAAATTTGAAGTAATAATGGGAGGAAGAGTTATTGTAAGGGAGAGTAATTATTACTATTGTTAGTATAGAAACAAACTTGACTTTGAGAAATTATTTGAATTTTGTATATGTCAAAATAATTTTTTTAAAGCTTAAAAGATGAAGGAAATGCAATAAGCAGTTTGTGGGGTTTTTTGGTGAAATTTTCAGATTTTGTATGAATTTATTATGATTTTTGGAATTTCAAGCATTGGAAAGTACTAATAAATGGAAGAGAATGACACATGGCAACACCAGATTGGTGCGTCATCAGAGTGTCCGACAGATGTCAGTATCGTATAGCACCATGTGCCATCAGAAAAATGCACAAAAAATTATAAAACCTCATTGCGACATTATCTTTAACTATGTTGTGTGAAAACAAAATTTTGACTTTAGAAAATTTGGAATAATAATTGGAGCAAGAGTTATTGTAGGGGATGTTCACCAGAGTATTATTGTTGGTATAGAAACAAGCTTGGATTTGAGAAATTATTTCAATTTTTTATATTTCAAAATTATATTTTGCATGCTTAAAAGATAAAGGAAATGTGAAATGGAGTTGGTGGGATTTTTTGGTGAATTTTTCTGAATGTGGATTAATTTATTATGATTTTTGAAAGTTAAAATATGAAAAATACTAATAAATGGAAAAAGAATGACACATGGCAATGTCTCATAGGTGGGTCATAAGAGTGTCCGACAGGTGTCAGTATCGTATAGCGCCACGTGTCATCAATGACAGGACCCGACCCAAATTCCACTTTGGAATCTGAGTCAAACCCTATGCGTGTCCGACACCTGGCGAATACCAGGCACAAATGATCAAATTGCCCTTCTAACTAGAAACCAATTTTTCTATCAGTAAGACTTCTACCGAAAATTCAATAGAGTCTCCCTTGTAATTTGCTTATTTCCCAAAAGTTTCCACCTATCAACAAACATTTATATATATATATATATATATATATATCCCAATCGTTCAGCATGCATTAAATTATATCCAAGCAATCAAGCATCATATCATTATGGCCTCAGGCCTCAACAAAGCAAATAAATCATTCTGCTTATGAAATTCAATTCTAAATCTTAGTACATCTCCAGAACAATGTTAGGTTTCAAATTAACTTAACTGGACTGATTTTCAATCACTTGACCTTGCGGTTGCACCTAGTAACTCTAGACTGTCTACGTACCCTTAACAAGAGATCAAGCCACACATAGTTCTTCTAACTCTTTAACTCTTTAACTTTATAACAACTCATAGCTTAAGAAATTGGTTGTACTTATATATAAAATTATTTATCTTAGAAAACTCTCCACTCGGACGTACCCACATCCATATTCCATCAATTCCATATATCCGTCAATTTCATCCTCGCAAGCCTCGGAAACCCAAGGTTAAAGGAGCCGCATTCCTCGCAGACCTCGAAGATACCAAGTCAACCCGAACCGCATCCCTCGCAGGCCTCAGGGGACCATTAGTCAGCCTAAGACACATTCCTCGCACCACACGGTTCAGGTGTCCGTAAAACTCGTGGGGCATTGTTATAAATGGAAAATCTGTTTCCAAAGGCAACTAGGGGGCACTCCTGAAGTGGGTTGAAAACCATATTCTGAACTTTATCTTAAAATTCCTCTTATTTACATGCATTACTTATATTCTCTTCTCAATTTTACAAAGATCAGTTCTCTATATTGCATAATCCCCAATTATCAACAATACCCTTTAGGTTTACCATCACATACTATAATACACTTCCATAATTTCAATTATTGATGTATTATCCAATAATTTCTATAAGATACTATAAAACAATCCTCTAACCGGACAAGGTCAGAATCACCCAACTTCCGATCAAAACTCATTTACCTGGTCGTTCTAACACTTTTCAAAGGATAAACTACCTCGGAAGACTCATGGTCAACCGAGGGTCCAAACTGCCTAATCTTGGTCAACCAGGACCGCAGGGCCCACTACCTCTGATCACATTTCCGGGAATCCCTCTAGATTCAACGCACTCTTCTGAACCTACCTTGCAAGTTTCGTCCAAATCGAATGGTCGGATTGATCACGATCGAACGACTACAATTTATCTTGCCCTAGGGTTCTCGCTTTCGAAGTATCTGAAACTCCGATTCACGATCCGTCGAATCTTACACGATCCTGAAAATACAAGGTACAACATTTATTAAATTGGGAGCGATCCAACGGTTCTAACGTATCGAACCCGGATAACGCACAATAGGCGAAATCCGTTCGGTATTCAAACAGTAACCAAAATGTAATCCAAGCACGCCTACGCGCTCGTGACAATTAGGGGATCGCACTGGGACACAATGCCCCTACACTACAGTACCCCACGCACCACCACACGCTCCTGCAGTGTGTGGATGCCCAAAGCAATAACACTCATTGGAAAAATCTCAAAATCAAGGGCCAGGCTTCCTACCCTAGGTTCAAGACATCGATTGGAGCCACTTTTGTTCTTGGACATACCCCGAAAAATGGCCGGAAGTGGCCGGAATTTCATCCCGAAATCCGGCCGAATCTTGGGTTCAAAAATTGGATTATCTACACTACGATTTGATCAATTCCTACCCAACCATCAGCTAGATCTCGAAGATTAGATGAGATTCCATACCTTGATCACCGAAAATGGATGCCGGAGGAGAGAGATCGAGCCAGCGAAAATCCTGTCAAAAATAGGCTGTTTCTCGGCTTTTTCCGGCGGTTCAACGGCGGTAGACCGCGGGGGGTGACCTGGGTTTCGAAGGCGGCGTCGGGCCGGACCATTTGGCTCTAGTGCCGTGGCCTCTGGTGGCCGGAGGCGGTGGTTTGGTCGATTGGGAGGCACGGCTGGAGGAGAACTCGACCCAGGGGAGGGGGGGTGGGTGGGTGGGTGTGGCGCGCAGAGAGAGAGAGGGTTTTTTTTTTTCAAAAGCTGATTTACAAAATTACGATTTTGCCCCTCAACGTATTTTGATCGTATTTTCTTCGTTATAACTCCGATAAAAACCCACTACGTGTCTACGGACTCAATTCGACGCGATCTATGTAACCATATAATCTGAATTTCCAAATTCTTTCCCGGTCAAAAACTCAACTTTGATCCTAATAAAATATTTTGAGGGTATTTTAGTCTTTTAATTGAATAAATTAATAATTAAAAATGTATTAAGGATCGGGTTGTTACAATCAGTGGTTCATTTTTGCATCTTAAAATTAAACAATTCACAAAAAATGAATAAAAAATTCAGAAGAATGCATAGAAATTTTCTAAAAGCTCCTTGTGACATTATTTTCTATTATGATTTGTGAAAATAAAATTTTGACTTTAGAAAATTTGAAGTAATAATGGGAGGAAGAGTTATTGTAAGGGAGAGTAATAGTATTTTTGTTAGTATAGAAACAAACTTGACTTTGTGAAATTATTTGAATTTTGTATATGTTAAAATAGTATTATTATTTTTAAATCTTAAAAGATGAAGGAAATGTGATAAAGAGTTTGTGAGATTTTTTGATGAAATTTTCAAATTTTGTATGAATTTATTATGATTTTTGGAACTTCAAGCATTGGAAAATACTAATAAATGGAAGAGAATGACACCTGTCAGACACTATTATGACCCACCTATGAGACATTGCCATGTGTCACTCTCTTCCATTTATTAGTATTTTTCATATTTCAACTTCCAAAAATCATAATAAATTATCCAAATTCAGAAAAATTCAACAAAAAATCCCACCAACTCCTTGTCACATTTCCTTTATCTTTTAAGCATGAAAAATATAATTTTGAAATATAAAAAATTGAAATAATTTCTCAAGTCGAAGTTTGTTTCTATACCAACAATAATACTAATCCCTTACAATAACTCTTGCTCCAATTATTACTCCAAATTTTCTAAAATCAAAATTTTGTTTTCAACAACACAGTCGAAGATAATGTCGCAATGAGTTTTTATAATTTTTTTTTCCTTTTTCTGACTTTAAATTCATTTTTTATGACATTTTTTCATTTAAGATACAAAAATGAACCTCTGATGACACATGGTGCTATACGATACTAACACTTGTCAGACACTCTAATTACGCACCAATCCAGTGCTGCCATGTGTCATTCTCTTCCATTTATTAGTATTTTCCAATGCTTGAAGTTCCAAAAATCATAATAAATTCATACAAAATCTGAAAATTTCACCAAAAAAATTATTTTGACATATACAAAATTCAAATAATTTCTCAAAGTCAAGTTTGTTTTTATACTAACAATAGTAATAATTACTCTCCCTTACAATAACTCTTCCTCCCATTATTAATTCAAATTTTCCAAAGGCAAAATTTTATTTTCACACATCATAATCGAAGACAAGGAGTTTTAGAAATTTTTTGGATTTTGTATTCATTTTTTGTGAATTTTTTAAGGTAAAGACACAAGAATAAACCTATGATGACACATGGCATTACGTGATACGAACACTTGTCGAAAACTCTGATGACACACCTATGAAACACTGCCATGTGTCATTATATTTCATGTATTACTATTTTACAATGCTTTAACTTCTAAAAATCATAAAAATTCACACAAAAAAATCATACGAACTCCTTGTGACATTTACTTCATATTTTAAGCTTTAAATCAATTTTGATGTCAAAACAAATAAATAATTGGCTAGATGCGTGGCAGTGGTACGATGGTCAGGTGCAAGGTGTTTGGCAAAGATGACAACGTTTTGAATGATTATATTACGGAAAATCATCTGTTTCAATACTCACAACTCTTTCCGCATATTTCCTTCCCTTTAAAGTTGGAAGTTTTTCCATTTCAATGCAATTTCCTTCCCTTCTATAGAATCTAAAGTTGTGACAATATTTTGGTTATGCACGGGACTTTCGCATAGCCTGCATTCTTTTGTACAAATTTTCTTATTCAATTTCTCAAATTTGAATAAATATGAAGCCCTAATGAAATCTTTGTGATGCTTTTATGAAACATATTTTGACAAAAGTCAAAATGACATGCTTGGAGCTTTACAAATTATGCAATGTGCTAATATTTTCTTCTATTACCCAAAATGATGCACCAATGACGCACTAGTGAATTCATTCAAACACTTTTATAAAACTTGTTTTGGCAGCGTGATACTCGTAGAATAAATATAAATGATTCACTTCCTCCAATTATTACTTCAAATTTCCCAAACTCAAATTTCCATAAATAGTAATTAAGACTTCTTAGTAAAAATAAAATAAAATTTAGGAAGCTTTAGTAAAGCGATGTTGAAGCCGTAGTGAATCCTTTTGAAGCGTTTATGGAACATATTTTTGTGGCAAACAAGTGATGTTGCAGCATTGTGATTCTGAACACAAGGCAACCAAAGCTTTAAACAAGGGCCTGCACAAATTAAATGAACACAATAAAAAGAAAACCAAGCTGCTAAAATTCCAATTTTGCAGCATCCCTCTGTAGAAAGGAACAACCAAGAAAATATGTC
Source organism: Prunus armeniaca (assembly GCA_903112645.1). Taxonomy (NCBI): domain Eukaryota; kingdom Viridiplantae; phylum Streptophyta; class Magnoliopsida; order Rosales; family Rosaceae; genus Prunus; species Prunus armeniaca. The sequence goes on from CAEKDK010000002.1 coordinate 6,156,211, forward strand.
CCGTATGCCCATATGGAAGCAATAAATGACCAGCATGCATAAGGCTATGAGATGGCAAACAATCATTATCAATAATTGGAGCCCTGTGAAACCTATAGCATAACTCGAAACAGGCCATACCTGCAATGAACTCCACAACACTGTTGTCCTCTATCCAGATGCAAACTAGAAGAGAAACACGAATATATCACAAGGAAAACTAAAATTTCTGAAGAGCCCCTACTATTTGACAGTTGTAAAACCTTTTCCCCCCGACTAACAATTCAGTGAAGGGAAGGGCAAGGCAGGCAAAAAACCCCTCAAGTCTACATCTATAATCCCAAATTTTCCACATACCCGCACACCAAATACCCATTTCGCCAAAATTAATGTCTTCGCATGAGATATATTCAGAATACCATATTTTTAAATGTTCAAATTAAGAAAAGGAAGAGGACTGTACCAGATTTCTTAACCAGAGCAAGGAAGGAAGGAGATGACCTCAGCAAGAGACAAGAACCAGAGAAAATAAAGAGAAGAGCTCACTTGTGTTAATCATGAGGAGACAAGAACCAAAACATAGTCTTAATCATCAAACAAACACATAATAACGTAGCCGAGTTCAATCCATTCTATGCTTTTCTATAGCCCATAAATCAGAAATATTGGTACAAAGAGTAGACAACAAGCAGAGACATGGAATTTTTTTAAAAAAAATAACCGCAAGATCATATCCTAATACCCACAATCAATCATATTCAACCCCAATACAAATCACCCACCCAAACAAAATCTATTTTTTCTTTTTTTTTTTTTTTTTTTTGCCTTTCTTCTAAATAAAACGCCTCAAATCTTCACATACCCGCACACCCAAAACCCATTTCCCAAAGGGAAAGCTAAATCCAGATTGGAAGCCAAGCCAATCATGATAGTTTTCACGAAAAAATTTCAGAAGAGAAGAAGAGTGATGCTTTGTATAGAATTGAAGGCAGGAAACCAGTCCATTGATCCGTCTCTAGATATTGGTAGATGGAAAAATAGATGAGAAAAGAGGGATGTAGTTCCAATCAAAAAAGAAAAGAGGGATGTAGTTCATGGAGATTGAAAAGTCATCTGGAAAGGTAAAGCTGATTGCTTTAAGTCTTTTAATATAATTTTGGGGCTAAAATATCAACATTCAAGGGCAGAGACAACAATGCGGGAAAAAAATGGCGCCCACGCGGGAAAGAGTATTTCCCTTTTCGGAAAAAGTTTGGGAGGAGAGAGGAGACAGAACAAATTGAGGGTCGGATTCTAGTACAACAGATTCACTTAGAATTGCTTTTTCTGAGCCATTAGATTAAATCCAACGGTAATCTCACATAGAGATTCTCAAAAACAAGTCCCCACCAGAGAATAGCCCTTCTTTCAATACAAAAGTGAAAGTGGGTAAGGAGCCTTCAAGGAACCACCCTACTAAGAAATGATGTGAAAATTCACATGACAATATACACACCTAATCCACAAGACGGAAAAATGTTGAAAATATTCTTTGCAAAGGCCCAATGATGGAAAATTAGCACGGGACTTTCGCATAGCCTGCATTCTTTTGTACAAATTTTCTTATTCAATTTCTCAAATTTGAGTAAGTATGAAGCCCTAATGAAATCTTTGTGATGCTTTTATGAAACATATTTTGACAAAAGTCAAAATGACATGCTTGGAGCTTTACAAATTATGCAATGTGCTAATATTTTCTTCTATTACCCAAAATGATGCACCAATGACGCTCTAGTGAATTCATTCAAACACTTTTATAAAACTTGTATTGGCAGCGTGATACTCGTAGAATTGATATAAATGATTCACTTCCTCCAATTATTACTTCAAATTTCCAAAACTCAAATTTCCATAAATAGTAATTAAGACTTCTTAGTAAAAATAAAATAAAATTTAGGAAGCTTTAGAGCAACTCCAGCGGGGGAGCCCAGCCTGAGGCTGGGGAGGAAAAAAAAAGTTGTTCCAGCAGACAGCCCAGGCCCGAGGGAGGTGTGGGACCCACCAACTTGGGCTGGCCCGAAAAAGCTTCAGCCCGAGGTCCAAAACGAGGGCTGCTGACGTCAGCGCTACAATATCCGCTACAGTACCATTGATTTGATTTTTTTCCCTGTTGCCACGTGGCATCGTCTGGGCTCTCCGATCTGATTTTTTCCTCCAATCCAACGACAACCAATTTTTTTGCAATAAAATACTGGAAAAAATTCGGAAATTTTTTTAAAAAATACCCAAAAATTAATGAATTTTTTTCTATAAATACCAGTCAATTTTTTAAAAAAATTTATCTGAAATTTAAAATTGAAAATTTTATCCGATTATGAGATATGAATAGTATTGACACGTAGGAACCCGAAAATATTATCTAAATTAATTATTGTGGTAAAAAAAGTTGTGAAAATAATAAAAAAATGAATAGTAATTGCCCTTTGCCATGGCAACGAGTGAAAATAGAAAATACTATTTGCAAGGGCAACTACTATTCACAGGAATAGTGTCTGCCCTTGCAAAAAGTAAGTTCCACTTCCAGCAGTTGCCATGGCAAAGGGGGGTACTATTCAATTTTTTGTTTTTTTCACAAATTTGTTTACCTAAACAATTAATTTGGACAATATATTCGGATGAAATTTTCTGATAAAATATTCGGATAAGATTTTCGGTTTCAAATTTCAGATAAATTTTTTTTTCAAATTTCAGATAATTAAAATTGAAAGTGAAAAAAATTTAGAGTTGAAAGTGAAAAAATTATTGAGTAGAAAGTGAATTTGTTGTTAAAAGTGAAAAGTATGGATTGGTATTTATAGAAAAAAAATTCAGTATTTTTTGGGGTTTTTTTAAAAAATTTTACGATTTTTTTTCATAAATTTTTGCCTTGAAAAATTCCAAGCCGTTGGATTGGATGAAAAATCGGAAATCGGAATGACCAGGTTGCGCCACATGGCAGTGAAAAAAAAAAAAATTAATTGCGCCTGCTGACGTCAGCTGCCTTCAGGCTGGAGCTCAGGCCCCCCCCTGCCTTCGGGCCAGTCCAGGCAAGTGGACCCCACACTGCCCAGGCCAGCCTTTGTTGCTGGAACTTTGGGCTCTCTCTCGCCTCCCTCCTCCCCCCCCCCCCCCCCCCCCCCAACCCGAGGGGGCTGCTGGAAATGGCCTAAGGGCAAATGGGTGGAGTTGCTCTTAGTAAAGCGATGTTGAAGCTGTAGTGAATCCTTTTGAAGCGTTTATGGAACATATTTTTGTGGCAAACAAGTGATGTTGCAACATTGTGATTCTGAACACAAGGCAACCAAAGCTTTAAACAAGGGCCTGCACAAATTAAATGAACACAATAAAAAGAAAACCAAGCTGCTAAAATTCCAATTTTGCAGCATCCCTCTGTAGAAAGGAACAACCAAGAAAATATATCCCGTATGCCCATATGGAAGCAATAAATGACCAGCATGCATAAGGCTATGAGATGGCAAACAATCATGGGAAATTGACTTGGATAATCACAAAAGATAAACCATAATCAAATATATTCACTTTATAAATTTCAATCAGAAATACTCACTTTGTAACATGAAAGTACCCAATTGCCCTCCATATAAATACATTTGTATTGACCCTTTATCCCATCAAAAATTCATTTTTCTGAAACCCAACTCCTCTCCTCTCTCGCACTCTCCCAAATCTTGCTTAGCCATGACTTCATAGAAAACAGAGAGAGTAACGGCCATGGCGATGACGTCGATGGATTCTCCAAAGTCTGACCTGGACACCGACACTGAGCTCATTACCAATCCAAACCTTAACCCTAACCCTACTTCTTCAAACCCTCCCCGCCTCCTACAATGGCCCTGCTGTCTGCCTTCTCAAGTTTGGCGGAGACTCCGCTGGTGGGGCATTCATGGGCTCCATTTTTCGCTACAGTCCTCTCTCTCTCTCTCTCTCTCTCTCTCTCTATATATATAAATATGTTTATATATGTATACATGCGTATGGAGTGTTATGCTTTAATTGCTTAATTGTGGTGTTTCTATATGGGAATTTGAGTGGTGCTGATATAAGATTTTGAGTGTTTGACAAAATATGATTTTCGTTAATAGTGTTTTGGGCTTTGCGAAAGGGAGTTAATTTTCTCTTTCTGACTAACGAGCTGTTGGAGTTTTTGTTGAGGTTTGTTTAGTGTTGCTAATGGTTGAGGTATGCTAGTGTTTTGAGATGTGAAATTGTGGTTTTCTCTAATGGTTGAGGTATGATAGTCTTTTGTATTTTTCAGTTCGTATCATGTGGGTTTCTGTTGAGTATTGATATAGTGATTCTTAATATGCTTCCGGATATGTTTTCTGCTGAAATTCCTTATATGAAGTGTATGAATTTTGAATTCGAAATTGTTGCATTTGCCTTATCAAAACCTGATATGGATGCAAATAGGTCTTGTTGCGATTGATTTTATTATTTATCAGAACATGGGAAAGCTGAAAATAGGTATCTTCATGAGATCCTTGACCAAAATTTGAAGTATTGCAAGAGCATTAAGTAGACCTCCCCTGATATATACTGCTTCAGAAAATTTTGGTTGTTCTGTTCACTATTGCCTTCTTTAGGAAGCTTATAAATTACATGTGGAGCTTCTTGAGTCAAACAATTCCACATTACCCCATTATTGTTCTGTGTATTACTGTTATGGATGTTGTTTGGTTATATTGATTAAGTTCACCCTTTGAGGTGTTTTGATGTCTGGTTCTGTGCCTCTTATTTTGTTTGACAATTTCTTTGTGCTTTATGTGTTCCACTTTTTGCGATTTTCTCTTGTTGGTGTTCTAGGTTCGGAAGCTCCTTGCCAATTTGTCTAGGAATTTTGTATGTAATAGGGCATGAATGTCTTGTGAGAAGAATTGTAATTTATGTAGGAAGCTTTGGTAATACAATAACAAATGTTAGAAACTAAATGATTCCAATTACAAATGTGAGAGAGTCACATACTTTAACTTAATGTTTATACTTGCACTTTTCTGAATCTTTAGTTTTGTTGTCATACTTTGGTGAATAAAAAGTAATTGGGAATGTTGCAGAAATGGGGAGTGGGGAACTACACATGCGAGAGAATATCACCTTCATAACACAGCTCATCACTTGAAGGTTCGAGATTGGACAAAAGCTACTGGTTTCTTCACGGTTAGAAGATGGCTTGAGAAATGAAGATGCGCCACCAGTTTTGTTTCACCACATAAACATTGTTGTAATAGGAGTGGAATTGGATATTAGTTGTGCTTTGATGTGATCAGCTATTCCTTATTTATTAGTTGTGGTTTCATGAATTAGTAACCATGAAACTAGAGTGGATAGAGAAACTGCATCTGTATATGTTTAGCTAATAAGTAGCCTCGCAATGTAAACTCAAGTTTATGTATTGCGCTTTCTTATTATGCCTCTATTGTTGTCTTAACTATTTTTTCACCTCTGTCTTGACAATTACAAAGCTAAAGTTGGACTAAGAGGTTTACGTATTGCCTTCTTAGCACTTTGTTTTTCACCTCTCTTTGCAATTATAGAGTTAAAATTGGACTTAGGTTTACGTATTGCCTTTTATTGCCCTTTTATTGTGTTCCTATTGCTCCTCTATTGTTGTCTTTGCAATTATAGAGTTGAAAGACTATCAAGTTTAAGTATTGCCTTCTTATTGCCCTTATATTGCTTTCCTATCGTACCTCTATTGTTGTCTTAACTCTTTTTTCACCTCTGTCTTGACAATTATAGAACTGAAGTTGGACTTCCAGGTTTATGTATTTCCTTCTTATTGCCCTTTTATTGTGTTCATATTGCTCCTCTATTGTTGTCTTTGCAATTATAGAGTTGAAAGACTATCAAGTTTAAGTATTGCCTTCTTATTGCCCTTATATTGCTGTCCTATCGTACCTCTATTGTTGTCTTAACTCTTTTTTCACCTCTGTCTTGACAATTATAGAGCTGAAGTTGGACTTCCAGGTTTACGTATTGCCTTCTTATTGCCCTTTTATTGTGTTCCTATTGCTCCTCTATTGTTGTTTTAGCACATTGTTTTTCACCTCTGTCTTTGCAATTACAAAGTTAAAAGACTATTAAGTTTAAGTATTGCCTTCTTATTGCCCTTATATTGCTTTCCTATTGTACCTCTATTGCTGTTTTAACCCTTTTTTCACCTCTGTCTTGACAATTATAGAGCTAAAGTTGGACTTCCAGGTTTACGTATTGCCTTCTTATTGCCCTTTTATTGTGTTCCTATCGTTGCTCTATTGCAGTCTTAGCACTTTTTTTTTCTTAATGTATGTTTTGGCAAACAAATTGTAGTTAGACTATGAATTCTTTGTATTGCCCCTTTATTCCACTGCCCTTGTATTGCACCACAGTTCAATTTAAATTTCTAGCCACCTGCTTTACGTGTCTACACCAATCATGCACATAAACATCATACATACACATTCAATAAATGTTATAAATAGCTGCATCATGATCTATACAATTGGGTACCTATAAGGATACCTATTTCCAAAAACAAAAATAGCGACATGTTAGGAACACAAATTTTACATAAAGTTAGGTAGCAAATATCACCACTTAATGGAATAAGACATACAAACTAAACAATTGTAATATCTAAATGATCTGCTTCTTGTTAGTGACGGGAATAGCTTCTTTGCATGTACTTCGATAATGGCCCTTCACACCGCACCTTGAGCATTTTCTTTCTCGCGAGTCCTCTCCTTTAGAAGGTATTCTTTGCGTCTTACGACGGCCCGGCATAACCTTTGAAATAGGAGGGAGGAGATTTACATTTTGGACATTTTCGGGAATAACCCATGTCCCTTGAGGTGGTACAAGATAAATGGATTCAGCATATGCAGCTGCCCATGTAGCTCGAGTGTAATACGAAGAGGCAAATGAGTATGGGTTCAATTTCAAGTGCCGACATACCGCAATAGCATGCTTGCACGGGAGTTGCTCTAAGTCAAACTTCCTACACGTACAACTATAGTTTTGCAAGTGCACGAGACCGTTCATATCACCATCAAGCACATTATACTCCATATCATTGATTTTAACCACATTCATCCTCGAAGCAGCGTCTAATCTCTTCCTCAACTTCTTTTCACCTAAATCAGGGCACAACATAGATTTACATTTCATTGACAAATCTCGACGTTGACTAAACCAATTCTGAAGCATATTCCTAATTTCCTCGATCAAGTGTACCACCGGAAGCATCCTTGCAAAACGAAGAACTGAATTAATGGACTCTGCAATATTAGTTGTCATGACATTATATCGTCGTCCATCACAATGGGCTCGAGACCACTTATGGAGCCCTGCACGTACTAGATAAGTTTGCACTCGCTCGTTGTTTATCATGGAGAAATAACGATTGAACTCTGCTAGACGGTAAGACTTAGCCGCCCGCACAAAAAACCCCAATATCGGATCCCGCTTCTTCAACTTAAATGAGGCTTTCATATTGCCCTTCAAGTGATAAAAGCAAACACCATGTGCTGCCTCAGGAAAAACTCTTTTCAACCCATTTTCTATGCTAAGATTTCGATCAGATATGACAACAAGATTCGAGCAATCACCAATTGCACAATGTAGTTTTGTGAAAAACCACTCCCAAGCCGCATCCGTCTCTAAATCTCCAATCCCAAAGGCAAGAGGATATATATTACGATTTCCATCAAATGCGGTGGCAACAAACAAAACACCTTTGTACTTGCACTTCAAATGGGTAGCATCAACAGCAATCACAGGACGCATTGAGCACTTAAATCCTCTTATGCATGCACCAATTAACATAAAAAAATATAAAAAGTGGTTGGCTGCATCAGTCTCAATGTATGTCAAAGTTCCAGGATTTGTACGCTCCAATACATAACAATAGGAAGGGAGAAGAGCATATGATTCTTCTGCAGACCCTCTAATTATCTTTAAAGCTAACTCTCGGCTTCTCCAAGCTTTAGAGTAGCTTATGGTCACACCAAAATTTTGTCGCACATCTTTGATGATATCACCTGCAGTATAAATGGTGCGAGAATCCTTGAATCTGCGTTTCACAGAGTCAGACAACAATCCCGTACTAGCTTGAGGATGGTGACTACTAAGATACCTTAGATCACATTCATGAAATGGATCGTATTTAACAACCCTAAACTCATGTAATCCAACTTTATATGCCCGAAGTCGCCAAGGGCAAGGAAGTTGCCAACAACGAACACACAACCTACGTTTCCCAGATTGGACTGTTCTAAATCGAAAGTGGCCTCTGACTGCTGCTAAACATAAGGTTTTTATAAGGGCAATCTTATTTGGAAAAACTCGTCCAACCTTAAAATTTGCTTCCCAATTTATGCAAGAAAGACCTCCACCATAATCAATATCTTCCACACTCTTACCATGCACCAAATGAACCTGGCTTGTATGCATTTGAGTCCAACTTGATTGTTGCGGATTTTCATATTGCACTTGTGTAACCTGCACCATGGAGGCTTGGAAATTGCTTTCTCGATGAGGATGCACGTTTGGTGCAGAGTACGCTTCCTCTTCATTCCTAGGTACACAAAAATCTGCGACTATGTTTTCAACACATTCAAAATTAACATCTTCAACCCAATCTTTCCAATTAAAACCAGTTACACCATTTTCAGTTCCACTATCCCCAATTACCTCATTCCTATCTCTCACAACAACTGCAAGGGGAGCATTGCTATTCCCAATGCTTACAATGCCATTGCAGCCATGAATACCATGTCCTTCTATAACTTTGAGGGTTGCTAATAAAGGGGTTACTCTAGAGGTCATAACGTCCGTGCTGTACTTCAGAAAATATTGAACGTCATCATTGTCTTCAACCTTTAGGTGCTTATAGGCAGATGATGATAGAGGAACTGAATACTTTAGTGTGAGACTATATTTGTTGAGATCTGCATTCGTGATCTTATAAATGCGGTCAACAAGCTCAGAAAAGGTTACGTTCCGTGATACTATTATGCCTTTAGCCTCGCCACCTTCATAACTCTCAATGTTATCCTTGTGAACCCAGCTTTCGTTGTAGAATACCAATATGCCAACAGTCTCCATTTCTGCAAATAACATCAATAAATCAATCTATTTGCATCCCCATCATAAGGTATACTCATTTCTTTACATTACCAAATTAGAAATCAAAATAGAAAACTTAAGTTCTTAGCAAAACTAACCTAACCCAGAATGTCAGTCAAATCCAATTCAAAGACCTAAAATTTCACACTTAAGCATCTAAATTGAGGGAAAAACTAACCTCACTAACCTATTTCTAGGCTAGACAAACTTAAGATCTGATTTTTATGTTTCGTGTTATTTTGTGCAAAATGCTTTATGGGTATTGAAGAAGGGGACAAATATCTTAAAACTCAAAATTACAAACAAGGGTTGCATACCATCAAATTTATTGGCATATATACATATATATTGGCAATTACAAAACAAAGCCATGCATTGGTCTTGAAGCAGCCTATAAAATTCTTCATCACCCTTACTAGTGCACTCTCGGGAGTGTTCAAAAAGCCAAAAGCAATGAAACCAATGCAGAATTGGTGAACTTGTATGGTGTATAAAGTGAGCTATGAAACCTATTTCAAAATTCAAAATAGAATGAATTACATAAAAAACAGTCCTTTTACTCTCAAATTGCAAATTATTTGCTCGTGAAATTTTTTCCAAAAACTTATTTCCTTTCCTTTCAAACAAACAGGATTAGAAGCCAAACCCCTAAAAATCAAAATTGAAGCAAAAACTGACCTAACTTACCTATTTCTATGCTAAAGAAAATCAAGATTTGATTTTTATTTGTTGTGTTACTTTGCAAAATGATTCCTTGGTATTAAAGAAGGGGAAAATTAGCTTAGAACTCAAAGGGACAAAGGATCAGAAGAGAGCACCTGGTGGCAACGGGTCTAGCGGGTTGCTGTTGTTGATGCGTCCTTTTCTATTCCTTATGTTTCTTCTTTGTGTAGGCTTTTGAGGGGTGGGCGTGGTCTCCTCTTGAATTAAGGTGCTGGTCTCAGATGCTCTACGTGCGGCAAGGAGAGAAGAGCTAGAGAGTTGGGTTCAGATCAGAAATAAATTTTTGAGAGGGTGAATATTGAAGTATTTATATGGAGGGTAATTTGGTACTTTCAAGTTAGAAAGTGAGAATTTGTGGTTAAGTTTTATAAAGTGATTATTTCTGATTAAGGTTTATCTTTAGTGACTACGTAAGTCAATTTCCCAACAATCATTATCAATAATTGGAGCCCTGTGAAACCTATAGCATAACTCGAAACAGGCCTTACCTGCAATGAACTCCACAACACTGTTGTCCTCTATCCAGATGCAAACTAGAAGAGAAACACGAATATATCACAAGGAAAATTAAAATTTCTTTTCTTTAAGGGCAGGAAAATAAAAATTTCTGAAGAGCCCCTTAAGGGACTTATTCCTGTTTATGCTAGAAACTCTAAACCTACTATTTGACAGTTGTAAAACCTTTTTCCCCCGACTAACAATTCAGTGAAGGGAAGGGCAAGGCAGGCAAAAAACCCCTCAGGTCTACATCTATAATCCCAAATTTTCCACATACCCGCACACCGAATACCCATTTCGCCAAAATTAATGTCTTTGCATGAGATATATTCAGAATACCATATTTTTAAATGTTCAAATTAAGAAAGGAAGAGGACTGTACCAGATTTCTTAACCAGAGCAAGGAAGGAAGGAGATGACCTCAGCAAGAGACAAGAACCAGAGAAAATAAAGAGAAGAGCTCACTTGTGTTAATCATGAGACAAGAACCAAAACATAGTCTTAATCATCAAACAAACACATAATAACATAGCCGACTTGTTCAATCCATTCTATGCTTTTCTATAGCCAATAAATCAGAAATATTGGTACAAAGAGTAGACAACAAGCAGAGGCATGGAATTTTTTTTAAAAAAATAACCGCAAGATCATATCCTAATACCCACAAACAAACACAATCAATCATATTCAACCCCAATACAAATCAGGCCCACCCAAACAAAAAAATCTTCTTTTTTATTTTTTTTTGCCTTTCTTCTAAATAAAACGCCTCAAATCTACACATACAACCCCAAATTTTTCACATACCCGCACACCCAAAACCCATTTCCCAAAGGGAAAGCTAAATCCAGATTGGAAGCCAAGCCAGTCATGATAGTTTTCACGAAAAAAATTCAGAAGAGAAGAAGAGTGATGCTTTGTATAGAATTGAAGGCAGGAAACCAGTCCATTGATCCGTCTCTAGATATTGGTAGATGGAAAAATAGATGAGAAAAGAGGGATGTAGTTCCAATCAAAAAAGAAAAGAGGGATGTAGTTCATGGAGATTGAAAAGTCATCTGGAAAGGTAAAGCTGATTGCTTTAAGTCTTTTAATATAATTTTGGGGCTAAAATATCAACATTCAAGGGCAGAGACAACAATGCGGGAAAAAATGGCGCCCACGCGGGAAAGAGACATTTTCCGAAAAAGTTTGGGAGGAGAGAGGAGACAGAACAAATTGAGGGTCAGATTCTAGTACAACAGATTCACTTAGAATTGCTTTTTCTGAGCCATTAGATTAAATCCAACGGTAATCTCACATAGAGATTCTCAAAAACAAGTCCCCACCAGAGAATAGCCCTTCTTTCAATACAAAAGTGAAAGCGGGTAAGGAGCCTTCAAGGAACCACCCTACCAAGAAATGATGTGAAAATTCACATGACAATATACACACCTAATCCACAAGCCGGAAAAATGTTGAAAATATTCTTTGCAAAGGCCCAATGACGGAAAATTAGCTTTGCGTTGTGAAGAAATTTCATTGCAACTGCAAGTGATCAAATGGTGATACTTCCCTTACTTTTCAAGATGCCTGTTGAGGCCCAAAAAATCCACGCTTCGGCCCAAATAAATTCTCGGTCTAATGCGATACCTTACCGAGAAGAAACCCGATTTGAGCACGCAAAAGTTCATGCGCTTGCACACATGCCACGCCAAACAAATAAGCAACACGTCACACTACAAGCTTAAGTGGGCCCAAGCCACGCTAATGCCTGGGTCTTGCTGAGCGGGTTGTGGTATGGATGGTTACGAGTATTCACGAGGCCCATTGATGGTCCAATGAGTGGAAGTTTTGGGCTACTTGGGAGCACCAAAACTCAAGCCCATTCCTTGAGTCCAAACATATGAGCAAGCATGAGAGAAAACCCAATAGCTCATCACCTTAAGAAAAGGCCCAAACATCTTTAAAAAATGTCCAATAGCCATAGCCCATAAAAAATCCCACATCAGCCAAAGCTTCCAGCAGTCTGACGAAATCAAAGGTAACTCACAGGCCGCTGGAAACAAAATACCAATAGTCCAGCCTAGCATCGTGGAAAACATCAAGCATCTCTGTTAAAACCATATCAAAGCCAAACCAGCAAAACCAAGCAAACCCATGTGCTGATCACCTTTTTGACCAAGCACCCTTACCCATTCTTTCCTCTTGAAGCTTTGGTGAGAAAACAAGAAACAAAAGTGGGTGGCTCCTCACCCACATGAAGAAGTCCAGCTGCCTGAGGGCCTTGGAACTCCAAAAAGCTTCATGCCTACATGCTCAGGCTAGAGAAGTTTCACCAAACAAGACTAAATGGAGGAAAGTGAAGAAAAGAGGGAGGAAATTAAGATTCTCAGCGCCTATAAAAGGAGCCAGTTCCTACCCAACAAAAACAACTCATCTTGGTTGTTGCAAGCCTCCCAGCAACCAGGAGAATTCATCGAAGGCAGGCATCCCCTTTGGACCCTTCAATTTCATGCTTTGTTCTTCCATCTTCCTATTTTCTCTCGCTCAAAACCCACATCCAGAGAGAGCAAGCATCATCTCTCATCTCTGAAACCCTTCGATTTCAAGCCTTGTTCTTCCATTTCTTCCATTTTTCCCCTCTGTCAAGCCACCCAGAAGCTCGACGAAGCTTTCGTCAAGCTGCTGGAAATATGCTAAAGCCATCCATGCTTCATCTTCTACCTCTCTTTCCACAACACAGATTTAGAGAGCAAGCTTCATCTCTCTCAAAGCCTCTGTTCCTCATAGGAAACCCCAAGCCTTCTCTCTCTCATGCTAAACTCACGAATACTCAGCTCCCATGCCACAAGCTCTCATGCCAAGCCCAAGAATTTATCTGTAAGCAACTGTTGGTTTCGTTGGTGAAGAAGACCAAGGTGTTTCTTAAGGCTCAGCTACCCTTTCGAAACACTCTTGAGGCCTGATCCTTGAACTCAAACTCAAGGGGCAATTTCACACATGTTTCTCTTTTCGGCAGCCCAAGCCCATTCGTCAAGCTGCTGGAATAAAAAGACCCATACAATGCCTTACATTTTCTTTTGACAAGCATTACCTTTACTTTTTCTTTTTGTTATGGAATTTTGTAGTTTTAATGGGGGTCCTCCCTTCCCACTTTAATAGTTCATCAAGTGAGTGAGCTAGTAGGGAACACGGTAATGATTTTGTGGGCATTAAAATTCTATGTGTCAAAAGAAGGAAAGGAATAAAGTTAGTTACAGAAGGAAAAAAGGGCATTAAAATCTTTCACAACTCGTAGTGAAAAGAAAAGAGACAACCTCCGACCGTGCCAAAAAATAATGTGAAAGGACAGAGAAAGTTACAAGGGAATTGTCTCAAATAATCACTTTTGCAAACCCTTATTCTCATATAATCACTTTACAAATTTTAATAAAAATTCACAGGATCCCAATTGATCCTAGTAATATTGCTAAAATAATGTGCATCTGCAACAAATATAGTCAATAAACTTCGTATTTTTGTTATCCTACATAAAATTGCTCTCCTGGGGTTAATAACTTATTATCACTCATGCTCATATAAGAAAGAAATAATATATATAAAAAACCTAGAGAAACTAGTTTTAGTTCCATTTCACGACAAAGCTCTCTCTTTTCTCTCTCAAGCACTTTCTCCTTCCCCCTTTTACCCATCCCACCTACAGAGCAGTCAATCTTTAACAAACGCTAAAGAAGATAAAAACTATTTTCTCTCTCTTTTTTTGGGAAAAAAATTAATCGATAAAGCATAAAACTCATATGAATAATTGAAATTGTGATTTCATTTCTTTTGTGGGAAAAAAGTACTTAGCATCTCAGGTAGGTGTGAAAGTTGGATTGGAAATTCTAATTTCGAACAATTTTTATTCAAAAATTTTTAACTTTTAGTGAGTTCAAATCAATTCCAACATCCAAAAGTTTTGAAAATTCTAGAATTTTTTTATTTTTTTAAGAAAGGATTAGAATTAGAATGTATCTCAAGATTTCAAAAAATTTGAATTATATCGGAGTTTCAAGATTAGACTACATATAATGAGTAATATCCATGGCCACAAGATGCACTTTGCATAAGCATGTTGCAAAGTGGGCTTTGAGTAATAAAAGAGGCCCAATAAAAGGACTTTTCGAGCCAAATGGGCTTTGAGTCATTCATAATTAGAAAAGTAAGTGTCCAAAGATTGAAGCCCAAGCACGGCTTTCTCCAAAAGCTTTGACTTTCCCAAAAAACCATTGCTAAGCAACTTTTACTCGGTTAATAGCACAAACACCCAAATTTGAACTCAAAGTTGATTTCGACAACTGATGAAGAGTCAAGCAGCAAAGAGAGGGTTGGACAGCCGCATTAAATGTGATTTGAACCGTGAGACTCATCAACATCAACTTGTTAAAATACAACTAATCACATGGATCAAAGTGAAAACAAAGTCCATCAATTTTATTTGCAAAGAAGAAACTTGTACAAGATGGATGCATCTCTTCACCAAACATGCAATTTCAAGAACCAATGAGTCTACAAATGGAAGTAGAAATTATGGTCCAAAGAACAACCAATCTCTAGAACAAACAACCAATTTGAACAATATTTAAATACTCTAGACTCAACACCTTGCCAAAGCTTCTCACAGTCAAGGATTGAAATATCGGCCGATACACCGATATATCTGCCGATATATCAGTATTTTCAACTATTGACATCGATACTGGGGGGTAAGGCCATATCTTCCCCTATATCGACGATATATCCCTGATAAGTGTGATATCCTCGATATTTTGCTGATATCCCCGATATTTCCCGATAGCCATAACAAAACCCAAAAAAAATTTAGAAGTTTTGAAGGCAATTGAAGCAAATTGAAACCCAAAAATAGCTAATCTTTGCCCAAAACCCTATAATTTACTAATATGAAGAATCTATGCACAGTCCACAGCCCACATACCTCCAATCCATCTGAAGAGGACATGGCGATCAGTTGATCTATGAGCATAGGAACTAGACCTAGTACTAACTCAAATGAATCTTATGATGGTTATGTCATGTCTGATTATAGGGGAACTAGTTATGGAGCTCAAGATGATAAAAAAAGATTATGGACCTACTAGTTGGTTAATCCTAACTATCCCATATATGGAAGGACAATAGGAGCTCAAGAGAGACCTATGTGCACCATGTTCAAACATGGCTTACAAACTGCTCGGGTTACATGACTTGGTATGACTATTGTACGAATCTAGATGGTTGTTCCTCATTGTTTGAACCTCATAGGAGCTCTTCATTTATGTAAATGGACACTTATCTAAATTGTAATCCAATGTTTAAACAAACTACGGATTTATGCATGGTTTATTCATTCTAATTAACATTTTATTTTCGAACTTTTCATTAACGCGCATTACATACCACTTATATTTCATCATATGTATATCTTATTATTAGTAAATTTTGAGTTTCATTTGTTAAATACATTCATTGATAATGTACATAACATCTATGAAAGTTTTTCACCAATATTATGTGTTTCAATGCCTATATCTGTCATTTTTGTTGATTTTTTTCCGATACCTAAAACGATAACGATATATCCTCCGAAATTTCCGTAAATTGAAGGCCCGATATTATCTGCACGGCCGATGTTTTTATCCTTGCTCTCAGTAGACCAAACACCAAGACTTGAATCAATTATACTCTTTGAATTCTCAATTAACAACTTCTAATTGGAAATCTATTCTTCTCCCAAACACATACTCTATCTAATTCCCAGTTGACAACTCCTAATTCGAATTACATTGCTATTGTTTGTAATTTTAACGCTATGCCAACTTTGTTGCTTGGTATGACTTTATAAGTTGGTCACCAATTCCAACTTCTTTAAAATCAAATTCGTATATGCAGCACCTTCTGTATACTGCAAATACTGTTGAAAATCTCTCATCGGACACATTGTACCATCTCAAGTAGATTACAATGGTGCCCGAGTAGAGTTTTTTTTATGTCTGATAGGGTTCCCCACTTGGAACATAATGGCTTTGGTTAGATGTTAAAATCAAACAAGACACATTCACTACCTCACTTCACCATACTTCACCTCTTTCCACTAGAAGAGAAAAATAATAGTAGTGACACACCTAAAGCAATTGAGAAAGACCAGTATCCGACTCATTGGAGAATGTTGTAAAAGATATATTTTTTTTTAAAGGAAAAAGATAAAATAAACCATTTAACAAATAAAAATGGATAGAATAAATAAGATTACAGAGTAAATTCAACGAAAAACAAAAAACCAAAAAATATGTATAAAAAAATAATGTTGAACAAAATAAATTTTTTAAAAAGGAAAAATATAAAATAAATTATTTAATAAATAAAAATGGATAGAATAAATAAGATAACAGAGTAAATTCAACCAAAAACAAAAACCATAAAATATGTAATAAGAAGATGCACAAAAGGATGGAGGTGGGGTGAGAGTGGGCCTGGAGCCTAACAGAGGGTGCCGGGCACGTGGAACCCAAGCACAGACAAACGGAGCGCCATCTGCTGCTCTAATAAGCCAGCATTCTTTGTTGCACAAAGACGTTTGATCTTTTCCACTTCGTTGTCAGCCTCGGAAGATCTCTACCTAATTACAGGCAAAGCGGCATTTTGCAAAGCCACCTCTCCCACTCTCCATTCTGCGACAGGGGTTAAGAACCCACAATCTCGCCCCAACCCCAAAGCATCTCTGGCCAAATTTGCGCCTCGCATATGACGTCTGACACCGATTTCATGCGGACGACGTTACACACCCTTCCCTTCCATGCCATCCTTATTGCCCCCACTTTGGGTCACAAGTCAGCGTGACTTGACTCGGCAATGGAGTCTCGTGGAACTGATTATATAAATAGCACCACCGAAGTATAATTTGTCGATGTGGGACAAAATTGGGCGGCCTGGCTAGTTTTTTTCTTCTTCTTTTTTTCCACTTGAAAAAAGAGTAAGTGGGTTTGTTGTCCAGAGATCAAGGTACGGGCTCCATTTGCTCCTGTGGCCTATTTCTCCGGAACATGTTGCACAGGTGATGAGTATTTCTCAAATACTTTTCTGACTTCGTTCTCTTCTCTGCATAGTTTTGCTGGATATAATTCAGTAGAAATGCTAGCTTTATATTGGCCCCCTTTTTTTTTCCTTCTCATTTGCTGGAAATATAAATCTCGTGCAAGCTTTACTGGTCCTTTTCTCTCCTTTCCCTTCTTTTTGTTTGTTTGTTTTTTAAATATAAAAAATAATAATTAAGCATATACAGAATCAGGATATTCATGTGGTAAAAACTAGAAGAGTTCTTTTGTTTACCCTGTAAAGAGAGTAAGTGGGTTTGTCCAAAAAAATTCCATTTCCCTGTTTCATATAAAACTAAAAATTGAAATCAGTTATCAAACAACTTTTGTTCAGTTTTTAGTTTTATAAAAAAATATTAAAAAAAAGTGATGATTTTCAAAAGGAGCCTAAATAATTTTATTTCGTCTTCTTCTAAGTAAGATACCTTTACATATTTTATTGGTTTGTTTTGTAATTCTTTGTCATAGGGCTTAGGGATTATGATTATGATTTCGTCTTTTGCAGTTAAGGGATTATGATTTCGAAACTTGATGCTTACCTTTATTTATTTTTTATGTTGAGTCTGAAAAAAGAAAATGATTTGGTTGTAAATTTGTGAATAATAGGATGGTATGAAAAAAGCTCCAAAAAAAAAGATTATGACCCGTTTGATAACCATTTCGGTATTTTATTTTTAGTTTTTATTTTTCAATTGAAAGCATAAAACTTTTTTGGTTATTAATTTTGGGGCCTTGTTCGATAACCATTTCATTTTCTTTTCAGTTTTTTTTTATTATAGAAAAAAAAACTGAAAACATATTTGATAAAACTTTTCATTGTCAGTTTTCATAATTACCCTTTCTAATTCTCATGAATCAAACATTTTCAAATAATCCATTCTCCAAAACAAACAGTGCTTAATAAGTATTGACATCTGAATCAATGCGTGTTGATGAACTATCTAAGACAACATGCAAGCCACCTTCATTAGATATATGCTTTTGACCTCATTATTCTTGTAGTGACATACAATTAGAATAGTACACTACAATAAATAGTATATTACCATTTTGGATGTCAAAATGGTTTTTGATTTCTCTAATTTTTTGTAAGGATGACTTATGAATGAGGACCTAAAAAATAGAGGGTTTGGATCATTGAAAAAAATATTTGTAGAATCTTAAAGGGTGTCCCTTAAATAAAATTATTTGAAGGATCCTCAATATATATATATATTTACATGATGAGTAGTATATATATTATAACATAATCAAAGCCAATTGTTAGATTTCCTTCATGATTATAACACATTATATAATAATTCATGTTTCTTCAATAGATTCTACAAAGGGCCAATTGTTAGATTTGTAGAGCTCACTCCGTATTGTATTTCACTAATCTAAACTGTCTACATTCTAGATAATCCTTCAAAAATCATCTCTGCAAAAAATCACTTGAATCCGATATCATTTGACCACTCAATTGTGTTATTGAAATTTTAGTACTTTTTTGAAGCACCGTGTTCTTTGATTTTATAGGATACAATTGGATGTCGAAACGATTTCCGATTTATCTAATTTTTTGTAAAGATGACGAGTAGTGTATATTCTTTTAAAAACAACATAAAAATAGTGATATTTCTTTTCATTTTATTAAAGGTAAGAAATTCAAAACATTATATCAAATTAACTTTATTGCAAATTTAAAATTCTAACTAAACTCCATAGCACACATGTTCCTTCACTGATGACATAGGAAACTTAACATCCCTCCCTTTGAAGTGAATTTATCAATCTACTTCTATTTCCATGGCCTATATCAAATTGCATTAAATATAGTCAATAAAAGTCATAATTTTGTGATCCTACATAACTACTCGCCTGTGGTCCTCTTTTTAAGCTACTGTGAGCAATGTTGTACCCAATGTGTCACGGGGGGCACCCCTCAAGAGCCCAAAATGAACTCCGGCCTAGATCACCTGAAATCGACCTTTCCTAAGGACACCCAGACCCAATCTAGATAGAGAAAGGCCGCCCTAGCCCATATAACAACCATAAAACGGATTAGAGAAAAGAGAGTAGAGAAATTTGTTTCAGCCCCTCCTTACCCAAAGAAACTTGTTTCAGGGCCTGAACGGCATGCCGACAAGGGTACACTAAACCTCTTATACACTCACAAGTACGCCACGAGTTGTGTGGCAATTTTACACCCTTCCAAGTCCACCTTTATCGCTCTCACATTGAGTCACAAACCCACGTTGCTACGCATAATGATTTAACTTTCAACATTTGTGTATATTAAATGTGAGACGAAAGGATATCTCGCCAATGTGGGAGTAATAATTGTCATTTGGCAAGAGAAGCCCAATTTATTTTTTAATAAAGATTGAGGTGAAACTCACATTGTTTCAACCATAATGATTAAATTTGTCAAAACTCAACATCAAAACCGACATGATTTTCTTCTTATCTTTAATTGACAATCACTCATCTTTATTTATTTTAGAATGCGTTGCTTCGCAAAAATCGAAAACCATGGAGAGTTTGCAACTCCAACTTTTGGCAATTTACTTCTTGGGCTTTTGCTTACACAATTTCTAATTTTAGGCTGTGCGATGGCGACTCCATTTTAAGCCATATCATTGCTTGTCGGTCAGTTATTAGTTACGTAAGTTCGGGTCGATTACGAACTAATTCCACCCTTATCTAAAGAGGTTAGTATTTTTATGTTACACTTGTATTGGTACTCTTAGTTGTATTGAAACTACAACACAATGTCTCGTATGCATAGAATTAAAAATTAAATTATTGAGGAGTTATCTTGTGCTTATATAAGTAAAAAGGATGAACATTTTACTTAGAGATTTTCCAACTCCAATTTTTGGTGATTTGCTTCTTGGGTTTTCACTTACTCGATTTCTAATTTTAGCCCTCTGATCATTTGTCTTGCTCAAATTTAATTGAGGAAGTTAACTAGCTAGGAAACCTTAACAAGAAGCATAAAACCATTACATAAATATTTTTAAATAAAAAGAGTCATCATCTCACATCAAGTTTTTAAATCCTCTCACAATTAATCCTTAAAAGTTCAAACCAAACAAAATCCATTTGGAAAATTAAAAATTGCAGTAAATTCAACAAAAATAAATCCCAATAAAAGAAAAACCATTATATATATAACTAAAAACCCCTTTTATAAGATCATCACACCAATTTTATTCATTTTTTAATTAATTGTTAATATTTTATTACACATAATGTGGACCCCACAAATGACATATTATCACTTAACTGATTTCGCGATGATCAGGATAATGACGGAACCATATAGCAACAAATTTCCAATATAAAGTACTGTGGGAACCAATTAAATCAAAACACTAGGTCAAATAATTCCTTCCATTTGGGGATTATTTGACCTAATTGGGAATTACTCAACCTAATTGGGAGTTACTCAATTTAATTGGGAGTTACCCAATTAAATTGAGAATTACCTAATTAAGTTGGGAATTGATTTGATTCCTACCCCAATTCCCAATTAAATGAGGAATTACCTAATTAGATTGGGATTTGATCTGATACCTACCACGATTAGGGATTTGATTTACCCAAATAAATAAAATCCCTAATTAATCAAATCAATGCCAAATCAGGGAGGAATAATTCCTTACCAACTACGGAATTATTCCTCTGAAACCCTAGCCTCCGAGACCATTATAAATACTTGGCTACGCACAAAGGTGAAGGTACGTCTAAATTCCTACTGAAACTCTGCAGAAATTATTTCTCACAAACCCTAGCCACCACTTTCTTTCTCTCCCTGACACAAGGCTCCGGCCACCACACACGGCTCCGGCCACCCGGTTTTCCTTGAAATACCCTACCTAACTTAGGCATCGGAGGGCCTTTGGCCAACACCCCCCGGGTGTGGTCCTTTTACCCCAATCTGTTTTGCAGGGAGAAAGAGAAGTGGAGAAGACGAAGGAATCTTAGACGAATATCCTCGTGAGGAAATTTGTACAAACAAATTGGTGCTTTCATTGAGAGCACGAGATATATTCAAAGCGTGCTCCAAATCCATCTTTCACACATTTTTTTCAAACAACCATGGTTGATACAAGACGTACGAAGAGTAACGCCACCACGACGGGCCCATCTCATGGTTTCGTGGTGGAAACCTCCATGCAACAGCACGGAATCATGCCTGCCAACGCCCTGCAGCCGTCTTCTAGTGCTTTGCAGCCGCCTTCAACTGCTGGAATTGCAGAACAGCCGCCACATGACCCTGGGACCTCCACAGCCTTGCAGTCGCCAGCGCCGATTACCGGAGCTGCTCTGCCTCGCTGTCCTGCCGTCGGAGCACAGCAACAGCCACACCACTTAACTACTGGACTTGCTGCACAGCCCCATGGCTACTCTGACATCGTCCCAGTCTTGGAGCAGATCCATTCTCTCCCTCCTCTGCGATCACACTTGACATATGCACCTGTGTACGCGTCTAATGGAGCCCTAGCCCACATGCCGTTGGGCCCAATGCACACCACTCTACTTGACCCGGGCAGTCAGGTGGACCTTAACTCGCGGGTTGATCAACTCACACAGAAGGTCGATGATCAAAACAACCTGATTGGCCAGCTACTCAGGCAGATCAACTTGAATCAAGGCCCCAACCTTGGACCCCCGTGACGAGGAGAGGAGGGCACACGAGCATGCTGGCGAGCAGTTCGAGAGGTCCCAGGCTAGTCAGACAAGGGCAAACCGGCAGGGAAGAGAGCGAGATCGTGCAGACGAGACGCAGACAGCTGCGAGCCGTACTCTGAGCCGTTCGAGGCTAGGACCCAGGACCAATGTGCTCGAGAGGCTAGGCCCACAATCCAATGTTCGTGCTCGCTTAGGTCCACAAGGAGCTCGAGTTCGTGAGCGGTCGCGGCGACAAGCTGTGGAGGGATCCTCCCAAACTCAACCTTCTCTCCTGCCCCATCGGCAGGGCAACCAAGGGGATCGACCCTTGGGAGCTGGAGAAGAAGTTAGCCGATCACGTTCGAGGCACCGAAGACGTCGACCTGAACGACCTTCCTTGCAAGCAGAGGATGACGATCAACGCTCACCAGCCCGCTCGAGGTCCAACATGCGGCGACAAGCTGTGGAGGGATCCTCCCAAACTCAACCTTCTCTCCTGCCCCCCCCGGCAGGGCAACCAAGGGGATCGACCCTTGGGAGTTGGAGAAGAAGTTAGCCAGTCACGCTCGAGACACCGAAGACGCCGACCTGAACGACCTTCCTTGCGAGGGTGACGATCGACGCCCACCAGCCCGCTCGAGGACCAACACGCGGCGACAAGCTGCAGAGGAATCCTCACAAACTCAATCTCCTAATCTGCCTCACGGGCAGAGCACCCATGGGGATCGACCCTTGGGAACCGAGGAAGAAGCTAGCCAGTCGCGCTTGAGGCACCGAAGACGTCGGCTCGAGACTCCAACCCTGCGAGCAGAGGATGTCGCAAAGCTGGTAAATGACCAACTCCGAGGTCTCCGACTCAAAGGAAGCACGGAGGAGGCCCTGTGCAAGGAAATTGATCGAGTTGACCGCTCTCCCTTTATTGACGAGGTGGAACGAGCTCCGCCGCCGAAGCGGTTTACAACGCCATCCATCACTCCATTCAAGGGGGACTCTGACCCTGAGAGCCATTTGAGGCACTTCAAGAGCGCCATGATCCTGTACAAGGCAGACGACGCCTTGATGTGCAAAGTGTTCGCGATGACTCTGCGAGGAGCAGCTCAGGATTGGTTCCACACTCTACCGTCCGCGTCAATAGGCAACTTCATGGAGTTCGCCATCATTTTCACAAAGGAGTACACCTCCTACAAGACGGTCAGAAAGCATGCAGACCACCTGTTCAACCTGCGCAAGAAGCCAGACGAGTCTCTACGAGACTACCTGAGACGGTTTAAGGCTGAGAAGGCTAACATCATAGGATGCAACGACCAAGTTGCATCCTCAGCATTCAAAAAGGGTTTGCCAACCGAGCACGAGCTATACCGGGAGCTGGCCATAACTCCAAGTCAAACTTTGGCAGAAGTGTTCGCGACGGCAGAGCGCTACGCACTTTGGGACGATGATCGTATCGCCGCAAAGAAAGCTAGAAAGCAAGTTGACCACCCGACGAAGCAGGCAAGCCAAAAGAGCAACAAGTTCGAGCAAAAAGCCCGAGATAAGCGCAGATCGCGGCCCCAAGAGGGAAGCTTAGAAACAGGGACCTTCACTGAGTTCGCTATCCCAATCCACCAGATCCTAGCTCAAGTGAAGGATAAGCCGTGGGTGAGGAGACCACCACCCATGAAGGGAGACCCCTCTAAAAGAGACGCCAGCAAATACTGCGCATTCCACGGGGAGCACGGTCATTACACCAACAACTGCAACGCTTGGAAAAGGCACCTTGAGGAGCTGGTCAGAGAAGGCCATTGCACAGAGTTCGTTGCAAAGAAGGCTATCCAGCAGATCGAGGATCGTGATGTAGCTGCCAAGGAACCTCCCCAAAAGGTCATACGAATCAACACCATTCTAGCCGACTCCCAAGAGTCCGGGCTGACCACAAGAGAAAGATCGCGCAGGCAACTTATGTCTCCCAAGTCACAACGGGAGTACCAGCTGTTGGGGATACACCTATCATTGGCTTCCAGAAGAAGGACTTGATCGGGCTGGACCTGCCACATAATGACGCCCTAGTCATCTGCATCCAAATTGAACAAGCTGTGATCGAGCGAGTTCATGTAGATGAGGGCAGCGCAGCCAACATCCTGCAACTATCTGTTATCCAACAGATGGGGTTCGAGCCCAAGATTAGCAAACTTGCCAGATCGCTCACCGGCTTCAATGGGGCCACATCAATCACTGTTGGAACGATCGACTTGGATGTCCACTCACCCCCAGTAGTCTGCTCGCAGACCTTCATGGTCATCGACGAGGTTTCCCCCTACAACGGAATCTTGGGCCGACCGTGGATCAGCAAGATCGAGGCCATCACATCTGCTCTACATCAGAAGATCCGTTATCCCATCCCTGGGGGCGGAATCGGGCAGATCAACAGTGACCAAGCCATGGCAAGGAGATGCACCGCCCAAGGGCTCAAGAAGAGCAAGCAGCTGCAGTTCACACCAGTAATGCAAGCTGCCAACGAGGCAGGAAGCGCTCTTAGCAGACAAGCAAACCCGAAAGGGAAGGAAGTTGCTGCCTCACAATAGCAGTTAAGGAACCAGGATCGAGACGAGGGAATCCGCCCGGAAGACTCCCCTGAAAAGGGTTGGAAGCCTGAGGATGACTTTGAGTTAGTACCCCCCGATCCTGACCAGCCAGACAAAGAGGCGCAGATTGGCTCATGCCAGAATCCGAACAAGAAGGATCGAGACGAGGGAATCCGCCCGGAAGGCTCCCTTGAAGAAGGTTGGAAGCCTGAGGAAGAAGTTGAGTTAGTACCCCTCGATCCTCACCAACCAGACAAGAAAGCACGGATCGGCTCGCGCCTAAGCCCAGACGAGAAGATGGAGCTGACCATCTTCCTCCAGAACAACAAAGACATGTTCGCGTGGTCACCATCTGACATGCCTGGCATTGACCCAAATATCATCTGCCATCGGCTCCATGTCAACCCTGCTAGCAAGCCCGTGGTGCAGAAGAGACGCAACTTTGCTCCCGAGCGGGTCGCGATCATTGAAGCCGAGATCGACAAGCTCCTAGCTGCCGGTTTCATTGAAGAGGTCTCCTACTCGGAATGGTTGGCTAACGTTGTTCTGGTGGCAAAACAAGAAAAGGGAAAATGGAGAGTATGCGTTGATTACACCGACCTCAACAAAGCATGCCCTAAAGACAACTTCCCACTGCCGAGAATCGACCAGCTCGTGGATTCAACTTCCGGCAACCAGCTGCTCAGCTTCATGGATGCTTACTCCGGCTATAATCAAATTATGATGTACGATGATGACAAGGCGAAGACCTCTTTCATCATCGAAAGAGGGACCTACTGCTACAAGGTCATGCCCTTTGGGCTGAAGAACGCTGGAGCAACCTACCAAAGGCTCGTGAATAAAATTTTCAAGGAGCAGATCGGCAGAACCATGGAGGTGTACGTGGACGATATGCTGGTTAAAGCCCCCAAGCCGGCAGACCACCTCAAAAACCTCACCGAGGCGTTCAGCCTACTCCGCCAATATCGCATGAAGCTGAATCCAAGTAAATGCACGTTCGGTGTATCGTCTGGCCGGTTCCTAGGGTACTTAGTGACGCAACGAGGTATCGAGGCACACCCGCGCCAAATCAAAGCCATTCTCGAGATGAAGTCGCCTTCCACAGTGAAGGAGATACAAAGCCTGACGGGCAGAGCAGCGGCCCTTAACAGATTCCTCTCAAAGTCTACCGACAAGTGCAGACCATTCTTCAAAGCTTTGAAGAAAGGACAAAAAGACAAATGGGACGAAGAGTGCGAAGTAGCTTTCCAGAATCTAAAGACCTACCTTACTTCACCTCCCTTGCTCTCAAAGCCAGTTCCTGGTGAAGACTTGTTCGTGTACCTGGCAGTGTCCAACTCGGCCGTCAGCTCAGCTCTCATTCGAGAAGAACTTGGGGCCCAACATCCGATATTCTACACGTCAAAAGCTCTCCTCGATGCAGAGACTCGTTACCCGAAATTGGAGAAGCTCATTTTGGCCCTTGTGGTTTCTGCGAGAAAGCTGCGACCTTATTACCAAGCTCACCGAGTCATCGTCATGACCGACTTTCCTTTGAGATCAATCCTCCACAGCCCTGATGCTTCTCAGCGACTCATGAAGTGGGCTATAGAGCTAAGCCAATACGACCTCCTCTACCGGCCGAAGACTGCAATAAAAGCTCAAGCCTT
This sequence comes from Prunus armeniaca, assembly GCA_903112645.1. Taxonomy (NCBI): domain Eukaryota; kingdom Viridiplantae; phylum Streptophyta; class Magnoliopsida; order Rosales; family Rosaceae; genus Prunus; species Prunus armeniaca. Next base: position 6,182,533 of record CAEKDK010000002.1, read on the forward strand.
AGCAGACTTTGTTGCAGAATTCACACCATCAGCCGAAGAAGAGAAGCTGGTCAGCAAAAAGAAGGAAAGTTCGAGAGCAGACAAGACCTCTACTGAACCTGACCAACCCAGAGACATGTGGCAGTTGCGCGTAGACGGAGCGTCGAACCAGAAAGGAGCTGGAGCAGGCGTCGTCATCATCACCCCAGATGGAACCCTGTTAGAGCAAGCTATCACGCTTGGCTTCCCGGCTTCAAACAACGAGGCAGAGTACGAGGCGTTGCTCGCTGGCTTGCGCTTGGCAAAGGAGCTATCAATCAAGAAGCTGGCCATCTACTCAGATTCCCAGCTGATCACAAGTCAAGCCTCAGGAGAATACATGGCGAAGCACCCAAGGATGATCTTGTACCTTGACAAAGTTCAAGAGTTGTTGAAGGCGTTTCCCACCTTCACCATCCAGCAAGTTCCCAGAACAGAGAACGCGCACGCAGATGCACTAGCAAGCTTAGGATCGGCGCTGGATACCCAGTTCAGACGTTCCATCCCGGTCGAGCACCTTGACCAGCCTAGCATAGAGGAGGCGGAGCAGCCGGACCTGATGCAGATCGATGAGGATCCGAGCTGGCAAGACCCAATTATTGACTACCTAGTGAATGAAAACCTGCCCAAGGACAAGTCCGAGGCCAGAAAAATCAAGCAGAAGGCTGCAAGATACTACATGAAAGGCGACATGCTTATCCGCAGATCATACTACGGGCCTCATCTCACTTGCATCAAGTACCCACAAACGCTCGAGGTTCTTTGCAAGATACACGACGGCGAATGTGGAAATCACGCTGGGGGCAGATCGCTTGCTCAGAAGGCTCTCAGCATAGGCTATTTCTGGCCTACCATGCGCCAAGACTCCACGGAGTATGCTCGAAGATGTGATCGATGCCAACGCTACAAGCCGGTCCCTGGCCTGCCCGCTGAGGAATACCATCCGCAGAACAGTCCATGGCCATTCATGCAGTGGGCCATTGACTTGGTGGGACCTATGCCGACGGCACCTGCCAACAAAGAGATGATGATCGTTGCCACTGATTACTTCACCAAATGGATCGAGGCCGAGGCTTTATCTTCTACCAAGGAGGCCGATGTTGAACGGTTCATCTGGAAGAACATTATTTGCAGATTCGGTTGCCCGCAATCGATAGTCACCGACAATGGTACACAGTTCGTGGGCAGGCAGATCACCGCATTCTTTGCGAAGTATGGCATCAAACAACACCTGTCAACACCCCGATACCCGCAAGGCAATGGCCAAGCAAAGGCATCCAACAAGATAATGCTGGATTGCCTAAAGAAAAGACTGGAAGGCGCAGAAGGAAAATGGGTCGACGAGCTGCCAGGAGTCCTATGGGCTTATCGCACGACCAAAAGGAGATCGACCGGAGAGACACCATTTTCCCTGGCCTATGGGACAGAAGCAATTATTCCCCCACACATCACAGTCCCTTCCATGAGCATTGAGGTGGACAGCCTTGACCAAAACTGCAAGCAGATGAAAGTCAACCTTGATCTGCTTGAAGAAGAACGAGAAAAGGCTATTGTTCGAGTTGCCGCCTACCAGCAGCAGTTGACGTCCTACTACAATAAGAAGGCTAAGATAAGACAGTTTCAGCCTGGAGACCTTGTGCTTAGAAAAACTTTCATCACAGCACCAAGGCAAGGGTCAAAGAAAATGAAGCCAAACTGGGAAGGCCCCTACGTGATCAGCCGATCTGGGGGCAGAGGAAGTTACACCCTTGATACTCTAGAAGGAAAAGAAATTCCAAGACAATGGAATGCCCACCACCTTCGAAGATACTATCCATGAAACTCTTCGCTTACCAACTTGGCTGCTAGCACACGATGAGCCTCCTGTACTTCCATTAAAGACAAACTACTTTTGATGTTACCTTTGTTGTTAATTTCCTTTATTCAATAAAGCGATGTATTCACACCAACATCAATACAAGAGCAAGCTTTTCAATGAAGTACTTTTCTGAGCATTATGTCTTACGAACATACACATGGCGGCAGCAAGCCCCATCTCCATTGCAGACAGGCTGCTTCACGAAGCACAAACTCAATGGAATCTTTTTCGAGCATTTTGTCCCTGACATACGCTCGCAGGCGACAAGCCTCATCTCCATTGCAGACAAGCTGCTTCACGAAGCACAAACTCAATGGAGTCTTTTTCGAGCATTGTGTCCCTGACATACGCTCGCAGGCGACAAGCCTAATCTCCATTGCAGACAGGCTGCTTCACGAAGCACAAACTCAATGGAGTCTTTTTTCGAGCATTTTGTCCCTGACATACGCTCGCAGGCGACAAGCCTAATCTCCATTGCAGACAGGCTGCTTCACGAAACACAAACTCAATGGAGTCTTTTTCGAGCATTGTGTCCCTGACATACGCTCGCAGGCAACAAGCCTCATCTCCATTGCAGACAGGCTGCTTCACGAAGCACAAACTCAATGGAGTCCTTTTCGAGCGTTGTGTCCCTGACATACGCTCGCAGGCGACAAGCCTAATCTCCATTGCAGACAGGCTGCTTCACGAAGCACAAACTCAATGGAGTCTTTTTCGAGCGTTTTGTCCCTGACATACGCTCGCAGGCGACAAGCCTAATCTCCATTGCAGACAGGCTGCTTCACAAAGCACAAACTCAATGGAGTCTTTTTCGAGCATTGTGTCCCTGACATACGCTCGTAGGCGACAAGCCTCATCTCCATTGCAGACAGGCTGCTTCACGAAGCACAAACTCAATGGAGTCTTTTTCGAGCGTTTTGTCCCTGACATACGCTCGTAGGCGACAAGCCTAATCTCCATTACAGACAGGCTGCTTCACAAAGCACAAACTCAATGAAGTCTTTTTCGAGCATTGTGTCCCTGACATACGCTTGTAGGCGACAAGCCTCATCTCCATTGCAGACAGGCTGCTTCACGAAGCACAAACTCAATGGAATCTTTTTATTTCGAGCATTGTGTCCCTGACATACGCTCGTAGGCGACAAGCCTTACCTTCATTGTGGGCAAGCTACTTCACGAGTACAAACTCGATGGAATCTCTTTCAAGTGCTATGTCTTCGGACGTACACTTATAAGACATAATGAGAATTGAAGTTTGAAAGATAACTGAAAATTTCATAGCAAAGCGGCCAACCAGCCAAATTCAACAAACAATAGGGCGGTCAACCAAAGACCACTTATTGAAAGAAAATTACAAAGTTCAAAAATAGCAAAAATGAACTACATCTACTAGGGGACTTCAGCAGGTGACCCTTAGCCGATCACATCCTCAGCTGCGCTGGCAACGGCCTCACTCTGCTTAACCATCACCACCTACTCAACTGCCTTGGCCGCTTGTTCCTTACCCTCCTCAGCTGACCCGCCTTGGGGCTTGTCTTCCTCCGTTGCGGCTTCATCTGCTACCTGCTCTTCAACTGCCTCTGCATCCACAACATTGATCTGCTTACTGTGAGCAAGGGGCAGATCAAGACTGGACTGCTCATCATCGTCATCTTCGAGAGGACAGCAAGGAGGAGCGCCGTTCTGGCAGTCCAGGTATCCCAGCTTGTACGCATTAGCAGCAATCTCATGTTTGGACACCTCCGTGGCTTCCACATGGTTGTCAAACTTGACCAGCAGCCTATCACGATCTTGGGCCAGAGCAGCATGCTTGCGTTCGAGGCTAAAGTAGGCTTCCTTGCGTTCGAGCAGGGTAGCCATAAGAGACTTGACTTCGTCATCTTTTTGGCCAACAGAACTCTTAAGTGCGGACATACTCTCCTTCATCTCGGAAATCCTCGCGTCATGGCGAATCCGCTCGTTCGAGAGCTTGTCAGTAAGGTCAGCATTCTTCTTCACCAGCTCGTCAAGCAGGGCAGAAGAGGGGGCAACATCATGCGAGTTCTGCATAGCCCCAACAGCAAAAACCATCTCTTTTTGAAGATGATACAGGCCAGCTTCTTCTTGTTTATCCAAGGGAAGGCTCGAGCACAAAGATCAGCAGCTCGATACACATGGTCAGCTAGCTTAGCACAAGCAGATGGACTTGATAGAAAGCCCGTTTTCAGCAGATCAGACACAGGCTCACCCCCAACAGAGTTATCACCAATCCCCAAACCAGCAGTTCGCGCGACTGGAGGACTCTTTGCTCAAGCAGACGACTCTTTAGCTTTCTTGCTTGCAGCTTGCAACATCGAGTCAGCTCCGCGCTTGATTGTTCGTGGTCCTGCAGACGAGTCATGGTGGCTGGGCAGAGGTACAGTCCTCTCAGTTTGGTCCCCAGACCGGCGCAGACGCCCCGAACCTTGCTTCTCAACGGCCTCCTTACAAGGCAGATCACAAGTTTTGGGCAATACGGTTAGCGACTTGAACAACATATCCCGAACTTCCTGCATGCCGTTGGCCTTCCTGCTGTTCGCGCTGACGAGGCGTTTGATCCCGGCAGACGAGGCCTCCTGTGAGGAAGACTTGTTCGCGGCAAGAGAAGATCTCGGCTGCCCCCGCTGCAGGGACGTATCCATTGATCGAGAAACTGCAGCTCCGTCACGGGCAGGTCCACTGCACGCCTTTCTATCCTCGGGGGACTCGGTCGATGACTCATCCTGCTCAACTGGCAAGTCACTTAGCTTCAGGCAGTGCAACTTCCATCTTCCAATATCTTCAGCAGGGGGCAGGCCACCGACTTTCTTCCGATGTTCGCTCAACAGCCAGCGCCATTCACGAAACTTGGCAGGGATGCTCAAAGCCTGCCGAACCTTCATCATGTCTGGGTCGAGGACGAGCTTCTTTCGGATGGCATCATCTGCAAGCAGAAGACAAAAGTTGGTCAGACACACGACATGAAAAATCCCTCAACAAACAGAGCAGACCAAAGGGATGCAACTTACCGTCACAGTAGGTGAGAGGAACGAGCGGACCGTCGCCAACCTCCCCTTCCCATCTGCCACTGACCTCCAGCACATCCTTGCTCCACACATGATCGCCTTGACTTAAACTATCAAACAACTTGGGTTTGCGCGCACGAAGTTGGGCATACTTCTCGAAGCGTCTCACCTCGAAGAAATAGAAGAATTCCTGCACTGTCAAATCTAGCTTGAAGAAGTGACTCAAATTTTCAAAGCAGATGACCGCTCGATAAACGTTTGGAGTACACTGGCTCGGGGCACACTCCATGGCGCAAAGCACATCCCTGAAAAATTTCGACATCGGAAACGTGAAGCCTAGCGAGAAATAGAAGGGGCGGAACGTGATGATCCTGGCACCTGGATTGTTCGAATCCACCCGTGGTACGCTGTCGGATGAGGGCTCTGCTAACTTGACATGTACGTCCTTGGGAATGGCGAAATTGAAAAGGGCACGCCATGTTTTGAACTGGGCCTCGGTGGTGACACGGTGCAGATTGGCCACAAACTTCTCTTTGGGAACTTGAGAGCCACCCCATAGGTACAAGGGTACTTGCGAGCTTGGTGATCGGCTCCTTCTTTCAGAAGACATGGTCGTTGAGTAGCTGCAAAGAATAACAAAGGAAATTGCAGGTTAAAATTCCTAGCTCGTGAACAACAAAAAAAAAAAAACAGAAGCAGCAGAAAAAAAAACAGCCCAGCATGAACTGCCCAGCGCGCGCAGCCCAACTCGTGTCTCCAGCCCAGCGCGAGTCTCCAGCCCAGCTCGAGCGCCCAGCGAGGCCTGCTCCGCATGCGAGGCCCAGGTGATGCGCCAGACCGCCCCAAATTGGAGCACGTGGCCAGCTTGCCTAGCGCAAGCCCATGTCGCGCGATGGCCCAATTCCCCCTTGCTCCAGCTCTTGGTCCAGCGCCTCCATGCCCCTGCTTCGAGCCCAACACGCACAAGGCCTGATCCTGCCAGCCTTCCAGACCTCCCATCATACCCAGTCCAATCACAAGGCACGGACCACCTCCTTGCAGCCAAAAGTCAGAACAAAAGGAAAAATATATATGCTGCCCAAGACAAATTACCTTGGGTGTGTGACGAGGACAAAGCCAGCTGAAGCAATTTTCTAAAGTTTTCTCTCTCACTGACGAAATTGGAGGATCAGATTGTGACGTGAAAATAGTTTGAGGGAGCCCTATATTTATAAGGATCAAAATTCCTTGACCTACAAGGAATTTCAAACACTTTCCAGTCAGGTGTTCAGGAAATTAGCAAGTAAAAAGCCTCCTTCACGCAGGAGCCCAAATTAAAGAAGGAAGTCCAGTTACAGCTGGAAAGCCCAACAGACAATTCACATCTCCTACATGCCACCACGCGCCATGCAGAAGCTGGGGGGCATTTGTGGGAACCAATTAAATCAAAACCCTAGGTCAAATAATTCCTTCCATTTGGGGATTATTTGACCTAATTGGGAATTACTCAACCTAATTGGGAGTTACTCAATTTAATTGGGAGTTACCCAATTAAATTGAGAATTACCTAATTAAGTTGGGAATTGATTTGATTCCTACCCCAATTCCCAATTAAATGAGGAATTACCTAATTAGATTGGGATTTGATCTGATACCTACCACGATTAGGGATTTGATTTACCCAAATAAATCAAATCCCTAATTAATCAAATCAATGCCAAATCAGGGAGGAATAATTCCTTACCAACTACGGAATTATTCCTCTGAAACCCTAGCCTCCGAGACCATTATAAATACTTGGCTACGCACAAAGGTGAAGGTACGTCTAAATTCCTACTGAAACTCTGCAGAAATTATTTCTCACAAACCCTAGCCACCACTTTCTTTCTCTCCCTGACACAAGGCTCCGGCCACCACACACTGCTCCGGCCACCCGGTTTTCCTTGAAATACCCTACCTAACTTAGGCATCGGAGGGCCTTTGGCCAACACCCCCCGGGTGTGGTCCTTTTACCCCGATCTGTTTTGCAGGGAGAAAGAGAAGTGGAGAAGACGAAGGAATCTTAGACGAATATCCTCGTGAGGAAATTTGTACAAACAAGTACTATATTGTTAAAATTAAAAGAGCATGGATAAATAACATACCTAAAGGCTTAAGAATACAATTGCTCGGTAACTTAATTTTTGAAATTTGGGTTTTTTTAAAAGTTCGTTTGTTAAACCTCTAATTTGGAAACCCATTCAAAACCAAACAAAATTCATTGAGAAATTAAAGAGAAAAAAAAACACCATATTCAAAAATTCCCAAGAAAGAAAAACCTATCAATAAAAAATTACATTTTATTAAACCTCTAATTATTAACTTATATTAGGAAAACCACATACACAAAAAAAGATGGACGTCGGGGGTTTGAAGAGTGGGGGCCCACGGTGGGTGGCGACATGAGGGGTGCCGGCTAGTGAGGATCCACTCTGGAGGGAGTAATGCAGTAAGAGTGTCTTCTCGCTGCTCTGGTAAGCCAACGAGCTTTACAGCATGCTGCAAATTACATCTTCCGTCTTCACAGGCGGAAGAATATTCTTTGACGGCCTGCACTTCAGGGCTGGCCTAGCCGAAACGGCCTGCACTTCAGGGCGACCTATTCCTCTTCCTACCTCCTTTGCACCCAGATTGGCACACCGACAAGGGCCCACAGTGCCCCTCATGTGCGCTCACGTGCCGCAGGTTGTCCTTAGGCTCCTATCCCCCTTCCAAACCATCTTTATTGCCCCCACAATGGGTCACAAGCTCGCGTGACTGAGCTCAGCACTTCCAAAGCCAATATTTGGGTATATTAGGTGCTTAACTGTTGGCTATTCTATCGATGTGGGATTGTGAATATATGAAATCTGAGTCCTCTTTCTTCACGTATTTTGAATGAAAACCTTTCCATCTCTTTGGTCATATCTATTAAACATGAAATAGAAAGATGATTTTTCTAACAGTTTTTGCGTATTTCAACTAAATTATGAACACCGAACAGATTGAACAAAATGGAGAAATCTATTGCTTGTTTTGTTTGGTTTCAAACTATACAAGATGGTTGCCAAGAGCAGTTTCGAGTGCCATTCTCAATGAAGATCCTGTGTACGTAGACCAATCCAAATCTTATGTTTTTGCCTCAAGAATTCTGGGGTTTGGGATTTATACTTTGGCCTTCAGCTTCGACTAGATAAACAAGTTTATCGTTGAAGCACCCACAACTTCCACCATTTGGTTACTTCTTTGAATAAAAGAAACATGGATATGAGCCTTCGTTTCTTTGAACCTCCATAATCAATTTGGGCCTTTCTTGATTAAACAAATTGTAGTTGGTTTTTGGGGTGTCTTATGGAGGTTCTCGCTGATCCTCTTTTAGTAATGCTTAAACCCTAGAATTCTATGCTTCTATTTTATTTTATTGTTCGAAAAATGCAATGGTTCTAAGGACAAGTGATATTGATAGCACAGCAGGAAAACCAGAATGCAAAAGGTTTCACTTTCAGTATGGAATTTTTATGTAAATCTAAATAGTTACAACATATTAAACACTAACCTCATTCGGACATGGTGATGATGTTGATAGCACAACAGGAAAATCAGATAGTTCTTCTCCTAGAAGCCGAGCCTTATAGCAGTGATTCTAGATGGGGTGAATTTCTGTAAAGCTTAGGTATTTCAAGTTTAGGAGGGAACCCTCTATTTATATGCATCTCTCTAGGAGTCTTGCCCATCAAGAAACTCCTAGAGATTAACCTTCATGTGATAGGATTATCTTCTCATCTTTAATTGAGAATCACTCATCTTTACTTCTTTCAGAATGCGTTGCTTCTCAAAAATTGAAAACCATGGAGAGTTTGCAACTCCAACATTTGGCAATTTACTTCTTGGGTTTTCGCTTTCACAATTTCTAATTTCAGGTGGTGCGGTGGCGGCTCCCTTTTAGATCATTTCGGCACTTGTCAGTCGGTCACTAATTACGTAAGTTCGGTTCGTTTACCAAACCAATTCCACCCCTATCTAAAGGGGATAGTATTTTTATGTCACACTTGTATTGGTACTTTTAGTTGTATTGAAACTACAACACAATGTCTATATGTGTAGAATTAAAAATTAAATTCTTGAGGAGTTATGCTGTGCTTAGATAAGTAAAAGGATGAAAATTGTACTAAAAAAGATTTTCCAACTCCAACTTCTGGTGATTTGCTTCTTGGGTTTTCGCTTACCTGATTTCTAATTTTAGCCCTCTAATCATTTGTCTCGCTCAAATTTAATTGAGGTAGTTAACTAGGTAGGAAACCTTAACAAGAAGCATAAAACCATTACATAATTATTTTTAAATAAAAAGAGCCCTCATCTCACATCAAGAAAGCACACATCAAGTTTTTAAATTCTCTCGCAAATTAATCCTTAAAAGTTCAAACCAAACAAAATTCATTTGGAAAATTAAAAATTACAGCAAATTAAAAAAAAAATCCCAAGAAAAGAAAAACCATTATATATAACTAAAAACCCCTTTTATAAGATCATCACACCAATTTTATTATTTTCTCAATTAATTGTTAATATTTTATTACACATAATGTGGACCTTAAGAATGACATATCATCACTTAATTGATTTCGCGACGATCAGGATAATGATCGAACCATATAGCAATAAATTTCCAATGTGGTGTACTAAAATTGAAAGGGCATGGATAAATAACCTACCTAACGGCTTAAGGATACAATTGCTTGGTAACTTAATTTTTGAAATTTGGGGTTTATTTATTTATTTATGTTGGTTTATTAAACCTCTAATTATTAACTTATATTAGGAAACCCCATATAAAAGCTAAGTTCAAACCAAACAAAAATTCATTTCATCATATCAATAATAAAAAATACATTTTAAGATCATCACTCAATTTTATTAAACCTCTAGTTATTAACTTATATTAGGAAAACCCACATCAAGTGTATTTTCTCACAATTTATCCTAAAAATTTCAAACCAAACAAAAAATAATCTTTAAACAGGGGAGGATAAAAACAGCAAACCCAACAGTACCTAAGTAGAAAAACAGAGCACACACAAAAAGATGGACGTCAGGGTTTGAAGAGTGGGGCCCACGGTGGGTGGCGACATGAGGGGTGTCGGCGAGTGAGGGTCCACTATCTGGAGGAGTACTGCAGTAAGAGTTTCCTCGCTGCTCTGGTAAGCCAACGAGCCTTTTACAGATAGCTGTAAAGACATCTCCCTTCTTCATCAAGGAGGGAGGAAGAAACTCTAGGCTGCACTTCAGGGCTGGCCTAACCGAAACGGCCTGCACTTCAGGGCGACCTCTTTCTACCCACGCGCGTCCTTTGCATCCAGATTTGCACGCCGACAAGGGCCCACTGTGCCCCCTCATGTGCGCGCACATACCGTCCGTAGGTTGTCCTCAGGCTCCTACCCCTCTTCCAAACCATCCTTAATGCCCCCACATTGGGTCACAAGCTCACGTGACAGAGCTCGGCACTTCTCAAACCAAGACTTGGGTATATTAGGTGCTTAACTTTTCGCTATTTTATCGATGTGGGATTGTGAATATATAAAATCTGAGTTCTCTTTCTTCACGTATTTGAATGAAAAGCTTTGCATCTCTTTGGTCATATCTATTTAACATGAAATAGAAAGATATTTTTCTAACAGTTTTTGCGTATTTCAACTAAATTATAAACACCAAACAGACTGAACAAAATGGAGAAATCTATTGCTTGTTTTGTTTGGTTTCAAACTATACAAGATGGTTGCCAAGAGCAGTTTCGAGTGCCATTCTCCTGTGTACGTAGAACAATCCAGAGTTGATTGATTTGCAGGGTCCAAATCTTATGTTTTTGCCTCAAGAATTCTGGGTTTGGGATTTATACTTTGGCCTTCAGCTTCAACTAGATAAACAAGTTTATCGTTGAAGCATGGATAATTTCTACCCTATGGTTACTTCTTTGAACAAAAAAAATGGATATGGGCCTTAGTTTCTTTGAACCTCCATAATCAATTTGGGCCTTTCTTGATTAAACAAATTGTAGTTGGTTTTTGGGGTGTCTTATGAAGGTCCTCTAGTGCTTAAACCCTAGAATGCTATGCTTCTATTTTATTTTATTGTTTGAAAAATGCAATGCTTCTAAGGACAACGATATTGATAGCACAACAGGAAAACCAGAATGCAAAGGGTTTCAATTTCAAAATGGGATTTTTATGTAAATCTAGATAGTTACACCATATTAAACACTAACCTGACTCGGACATGGTGATGATGTTGATAGCACAATAGGAAAACCAGAGAGTTCTTCTCCTAGAAGCCGAGCCTTATAGCAGTGATTCTAAATGGGGTGAATTTCTGTAAAGTTTAGGTATTTCGAGTTTAGGTGGGAGCCCTCTATTTATATGCATCTCTCAAGGAGTCTTGCCCATCAAAAACTCCTAGAGATAACCTTCATGTGATATGATTAGTGAATCTTAATCCTTATAGAAGTAGGAATCTCAAACCTTTATATTTATCTTAAACACTTATATATTAGGCTACCATATGAGATAAGGAGTTCTTGATAAACAATGTATCCTTTCACTGGCGGAGCGAGGAATTCTATTAAGGATGATCAACTTTAATAGCTTTATAATTACAATAAACTTAGTTTTTATAGGAAAATGTATTTAAGAATTTAGTATAATTATTAAATTTCAATATCACAAATTTAATATTTTAAGTAAGTATAACCCAAATTCTAGCAACCTAAAAGTAATGAAAAAGTATCAAAAGTTGATTTTAGGAAGAATCATAAAATCAAATAAAATCCATGGCACACATGTATAAATAACATATGAAGACATGAACACAAATATAGATGATCATATTCATTGTAGACAATTAACATTTGCGAGAAGGGTCAACAGTAAGTATAACTATAAAACAACTTGGATAACATACATAAATATAGGGTTTTCAAAATTTTGAGAAGGGTCAAGTTACCCTTGCCGGCCTTAATTGGCTTCGTAAATGAATCCTTTGCAATCCTATATCGATTAGAAGAATACTTCTATAGGTTTAAGCCAGTAAATCATATTACATTTTATTGATTTTTATTTTTCTTAAGCTTATCATAATTAAGGAGTGCATGCACTTATAAATGTATAAATTAAAGAAGGATCTTCAAAAACAAAAACAAATTGTGTCCCGGGTAGCGTCATGAAAAGGTCCTCCAAGAACCCATTGAATAGCTTTGTTATGCACGAGACTCATTGAGAAGTGGGGACTGCATGCAGCTTCAAGTTTGAAGCACTACAAAAGGGTTGAATCCCAAACATGTTGTCTGTGAGCCCCCCCTCTTTGCCAGCCTTAAAGAAATTGCTCTTCCTGTATTTTGGGATTCTAGAGTCCTGTAGCAAGGCAAATTTCGACACTCTTTTTGGTACCACCAAATGTAAGGAAGAATATTTTCATAATATTTTATGTGGTCCACATGGTATGGCTTGTATATTTCGAGAATTATGTAGTATTATAAGAATTTAATAAATATTATTTTGAATAATCATATTAGTCAAATTAAGAAAAGTATTTTCTTATTTAATTGCCTTGATGTGTGTTAATTACTTAGAACTATACTAGGAAACTAAAGCTTCAATAGGAAACTGGTATCTCTCTACCTATAATAATGCACATACCCGTTCAATGTATACAACAAGATATATTAGGGTTTCTAAAGTGAAAAAGGTTAGAAGGAAACATATATTTCATTTACACTAACGGCTCCTTTTCATATCACGCAAGACAAATACGACGTTGGTTTAACTGAAGGCTAGTCAAGGTATGTATATATACTTATGTTTATTGAATTTCCGCATGATGCTATTGTAAAAACTATAAAGTCTTAGACTATGAAGTAGGTCTTACGCCTACTCAATATTATGTTTACATGAAATGCCGATATTTGTTGTATGCTTAGGCTTAGCTTATCTCTAAAACCAAAAGTAAGCATATTATTATTGTTAATATAGTATATCTTAAATCTTTGATGCTTTGGGACCAGAAGACTCTGACGGGTTGGCCCCTTCCAAAGAATATGGCATATGCAACTTTCCGCTTGAAATGGAAAGCTAGTCTTAATTACATGATTGAATAGTTTGAACACCCTTTTCTTGAACATTTTGGTCCAAAAAGCTTTGACTAATAATGCCAATACCCAAAAAGAAAAGAATGGGCAAGAAATCCTGTACAGTAAGTTACAATTAAACCATATTGCTGATATAAATTACAATTAATTTTACCTAGGTCATATAGTTGGTGCATGGAAGAGTTTAACTTTTTCCAGTGTTGTCTAGTCATAATTTATTTTCGGTTATATTGGAGGAAATAAATTTTACTGGGTTCGATCCTGTGTGTCATGGGAGAGGAGGAATCCATCACCACTGTGGTGGGAACCCATTGGATATTTATTCGTACTTTGCTGGGCTTGGAAAACTCTGTTTTTATTTCTTTATGATTATTACAAAATTAGGAGTGGATGAACATATCATACAAAAGAAATCAATTCCAAAGTTGACTTATTTTTCGAAAGGGTCATTGGGCAGTTTCACTTCAATATCAAATTTCATTTGTAAGATTTCCTACAACAATCTCAATGGACACTTTCTAAAACATACATTGTATGCAAAATATGAGCTTCCAAAATACTAATGCAACACACCTCCCTTATTATTTTACAACAAAAGAAATTAAAATAAGAAGATTCTGTTTTATGGCTTGAGAGATACAATTATTAATTTTGTGATTAGAGAGGCCAACTTAGCGACGCATAGATTAGTCTGTTTTGCTTTGTCGATTGAAAATGTGTCTTTATGGTATGGGAATCCTCCTGATATATTTCAAGATGCAATAATTGAAGATATTTTGTAATGTTTTCTTGCCATTTAAATACCTCGTTTTTCTCTCAAAATAAAAAAAAAGTGCATGATAACTTAACTTTCATAATAATCTTATAAAAATAGAAAAAAATATATAAACTTTTATCTAATTAAGTAATCTCATTAATGTTTCTAAAAATGTACAAATGAGAATATACTTATATTGAATGAATGAGTTTAGATTATTGCTTGTATAAAAAGAAAGAAATAAAAATATTCCAATTGACAATTGGCAAAGGGGGCATGAGCCCAAAAGCCAAACCGGGACCGAGTCTGGGATTTAATATTTGGTGCCAGCGGGACTGGCGCCTGCCGTAGTGTGAGGAAACCACAACCCCCAAAAAGCCTTAGCTTTGACCGTTTGGCAGAGATACACGCACACACGTGGGGCCTTTTTCCCTCTTCCAGAGGTCTCTGTCCTCACCAAAAAAAAAAATCCCTCTTGTTTCTCCCACCACAACTCCAAAAGCTTATGGACATGGCACGCACGAAAAATCAGAACCACAAAATTTATTAAAATTATTATTAAGCCGAAAACCCAAAAGAGTTCCAAAAACAGCTTTCTTCTTCCGGAGAAGAAAACAAAGTACAGTCTGACGAAAACTCACAGTTTCCCAATCCCAATTCCAATTCCCAAAATCCCAAGTTTGGACTTTTAATTGAAAGGACATTCAACATTCTATCCTCCCTTTTGACCCTTCCCTTTGTTTATTTTTTTCTTCTCATTTTCTTTTTTCCCAAATATAAATATAAAAGAATTATTTAGTTCTTTACACTCGTTTGGTGATTCGGTTTGAACTGTATTAAAATTAGTCCGAGCCAATTCTAGGTCTCAGCATACCAATCAAGACAAGAATAATTGTCTAATTTAATTGATATAGTCTAGTCTAGATCGATCCATCTTTGTCTAACAAATTCCCATAAATGTCTTATTGAAAACAACAATATTTGGTTCCTTCGTTCCTTTATACTAACAAATCACACTCTAATAAAAAGAAGGATTTTTTTTTCTACATGCGTCAAGATGTGATTTGTCCCTAAGGAAAAATAACACAAGTAGAAAAGTATGTTTCAAGAATTCGACAGAAATATTATATATTTTTTCAAGAAAACGTTGACAACCGAAGTCAGTTTTGCTAGCAACGTTATTTATTGCACTTGTCCCTGTTTGTACATCAACATGGGCAGTTCTTGAAACATCACTGTAGAGGACTTGAGGCCATCCGTTGCAGAAACACAGACACACAAAAACGTATGGAATATGCAGGTCAAGTCCTTCAATTTTCAATTCCATCATTTTTTTTTTTTTTTTTTTTTTTTTTTTTTTTTGGGGGGAAACTAAATAAAATCAAACACACAATATTTTATCAAGGAATAGGAATTGCTTTGTCCAGTTGACTTTCTCGAGAAAACCCATGTTGGCTGTCAACTTGTTTCATGGGTCGTTGTTGCCGTACTATTTATAATAAGATTTCAGAGATCTCCTCCTCCTCCATGAATGTCAAAGCTTCTTCAAATTCTGGTAATTTTATGATTCTGTCATTTGAAACCACATTCCATTTTGGTGGCTGTGTTTGGTGCTCTTTTGGATGCTTAGGCAATTCGATTATTCATGGGATTTTGTTCGTTCAATCGTAATAGTTTATCAATATTCTCACGTTGTCCTCTTTGCTTTCGTTTGTTGAATAATAATATTTTATTAATATCTTGTCAAATTTATGAAATTTCCTGTTTTTATATCTTTAAGAACAAATGAGAGCAATCTTGTCTGGTTGAAGGGTTTTGATCTATCTAATTGCGGCATCTGTATCTGTTTGTGAAGGTCTGTGAACCCAATTGATGAAACAGTAGCAGTTTCAAAATGACCGTAGGACATCAAGACGTGAAAAAGAAGGTTCCTTTTCTTGTTTTGCTGTCTTTTCATTATGATTATATATCATTTTGTTTCCAATTTCTTCTTTTCTTTTGTGTAGTTGAAGAAATTGGATCATTTACCTCTCAAAATCTACATCTCTTGGCAAAGATAATAGTTTTTTATTTATTTTTATATATCAGATTTGGTTAATTCAAAGGAATTTTGCTACCCTATGTTTCAGTCTTTTATCCACAAGATTTTCACCATGATGGAGAGAGAAGGAAGTGGCTCATCTGATTTCCCTGGTGAGTCTATTGAATTTGTCTCTAGTTTCAATACAATCACTTATCATGTATAATTTTTTTTTCTGTCAAAGAAAATCCAGGAGCATACAATGTGCTCTCTCTTTGCCTCCTAAAAAATCTGACAGGATATGTCTTGAAATTGGGGTCTCATATTGCAGATGATGTGATCTTTCTTTTTGGTTACAGATATAGCAGAATACAATTCCATTTGCTTTTTAAAGAATGTGATGTTGCTTTTCTTTTTTGAATGGAATGGTTAGTTATTCTTTAACTTTTTTTGGTAAGACAGGGATGATTAGTTGAGTTGAGCCAACCATATAAGTCTCATATGGGTCTCAAATATCTTTGTTGGTAAGAAAGATATTGATTGTTACAGGGAGAGGGGCTATCATGGAGATTTGAAATTAGAATATATTCATGTTTGAAATTTAAGCTACTGCACGAAAGGTAGCAAGCATAAAGCATGTCCCTCTCCTCCCCATCTCCCTCAAAACCAATATTTTGGATTAGATCCCCTTTTTCTTTCGATGTTCATATAAGTCTTTGCTATCAGTTAAAGATAACTGGTTCCTTAGGGGCAGAGTTTTATGAGGTTCCTGTTTAATCTGTAAAGAAACATTCTTTCTTGCTTAACCTAGAACTCTTTTGAATTTGACATCTTACCATGAGATTTTTGTTGCTTGTATCTTCTTTCAGAACCACAGTCCAATCCAGCAGTTGACATTCAATCTATAAGTAGCACAGAGCCTCAGATGCCTGCTGGTCAATATGTTCAGTCCTTTCGGTAATCACAATATCTTCTAGAATTAACAATTGTTTCTGTCTTTCTATCCCCTTGATAAATAGATATAGGATTTAACATTTGATATTTCTTGTCTGGGTTTTGTAGAGTGTTTGTAGCAACATGGAATGTAGGAGGGAAATCTCCTCATAATGGCCTAAATTTAGACGATTTTCTTCAGGTTGACAATGAATCGGACATATATGTCTTGGGGTATGGTTTCTTTATTTGTTGTCTTTCCTCTATTACTTTGTTGTTCCCTTCTGATTTGTACAGTTTCAAATTGATGATATCCGTTTGTTTTTCTTCGGGATCTGATTACTGCTTTTTCATTTGCAAAGTTTCATTTAGGATATGTATATCTCCTTTACATTGCATTTTTTCCTCTCACCCGTAAAGTATCCACCCAATATCTAGAGTATGCTAGTGTTGACAATTATTTCAAATGAGATTGCATATTTAGGTAATTGATTTTAAAACATAACTACTGTGATATGAGTCACAGTGCCCATCACAACATTTAGAGTATGATAGTGTGTCAAGAAAACACACAAAAACAAGTTGCAAAGATACTAGTCTCTTTGTCCTCTCTGTATAGTTTTTCATTATGACATATCACTTTAGTATAAGCTATAAAAAGAAAATATATTTCCATGTTATTTAGGTGCTTATGTAGCATATACTAAATTGGTCATTTCATTAATTTTTTGTTTTGTTTTATACCATCAGTTTTCAGGAAATTGTCCCTTTAAATGCTGGAAATGTGCTAGTTCTAGAAGATAATGAACCTGCAGCAAAATGGCTTACTTTAATCAACCAATCATTGAACAAATCACTAGACGGGTCTTCAAGAAGCAAGGCCAGTGGTTCACTTTTTTCCTCTAAGCCTTCCCTTAAAAAGGTCAGTAAGACTTTTAGGACAGAGAGTAAAAGGCGATTGAAGAGTTGCAACTGCATTTTTGAACTAGAAAGGAAACATAGTAAGGATTTTTGCTTTCGATGCCAACAACCAAATATAAATGAAGACGACCTTTCTTCTGAACCGGATGAAGATGGATCAAACGTTTTTGATATATCGGAAATTTCTATGGCATCTACTAGCAACCATTTGAAGTACAGCCTTATAGCTAGTAAGCAAATGGTGGGAATTTTTGTTACCATTTGGGCGAGGAAAGAGCATATACAATATGTTAGCCACTTAAGAATCTCTTGCATAAGTCGTGGAATCATGGGATGCCTTGGAAACAAGGTATTTTACAGAAAAACTATAAGCATAGAGGTTTATCATATGTCGGTTGTGCATGATTGAACATATCATATTACCTCTTATTGTAAGCTTAAGCTGTTTTTCTTCATTGGTTGCAGGGTTGTATTTCTGTGAGTTTTTTATTCCATCAGACAAGCTTTTGCTTTGTCTGCAGTCACTTGGCATCTGGTGAGAAAGAGGGAGACGAGCTGAGGAGAAATTTGGATGTGTTAGAGATACTCAAGAGCACTCAGTTTCCTAAGATTTGCAAAACAAATCATAGCAGGATGCCGGATAAAATTCTAGGACATGAGTAAGCATCTATATGAATGCCATTATTGAAGAATTAAACGTTGCTTTCATAAATTATTTTTATAATCTATCACCATTTTCTCACATATAAGTTGATTATCTAACCAATTCCTTTGCAAATGGATCTAGTATGGTTATATGGTTAGGTGACTTGAATTACCGCATTGCTTTAAGCTACTCCGAAACCCGAAAGCTTTTGGAAAACAATGACTGGGATGCACTTCTTAACAAAGACCAGGTAATTGAATTTAACATGAAATAATAAGAAAATCATGTTGGAGTTGGGCTACAAGTTTCAGAAATATTAGCCGTCCTATGTTAATGTGACTACCCAATCTAGTCTGATATTTAAAGCATTTGATTGAAGAGCATTATTTTCAGTTTCAGTAGCAATTCAATGAATGAGCCATTTGGTACTAGAAATGAGTACTGCATTTCATTTCACATTTTATCCAAAATGTAGCTAAACTTCGTAGTTTTGACTCCCTCAATACTTTGTTTGGTGTGCCATTTATAACTCATCTTTGATGGATTAACAATTTCTGGGGCTGGAGAAGTCTAGGGCATTTGGCTGCCATTTTTGAGTTATATACTTTGCTTTCTTTGTCACCCACACATTCTATTCTCTCATATCGTGCACTAATAGTTTTTTGCTTGTATTTATAGCTCAAGATTGAAAGAGAAGCAGAGCGAGTATTCAAAGGATGGAAAGAGGGAAAAATCTACTTTGCACCTACTTACAAATATTTTTATAACTCAGACACTTATTTTGGAGAGATAAAAACATCCAAAAAGAAAAGAAGAACCCCAGCTTGGTATGTGGATTGCAAGAGTGTACTTATGAAACCCAATTTACATTTAACAAAAAGATTTGACTAGTTCGATATTGCAGGTGTGATCGAATACTATGGCATGGAAGTGGGATTAAACAACTTTCTTACATACGCGGAGAATCCCGATTTCTGACCACCGGCCAGTTTGTGGAACATTTGTTGTGGATGTTGTTGTCAATCAGAATGAATTGAAGAAAGGATCACCTAGCTCTAATATGAAGATTGAAATTGAAGAGCTTTTACCAACTGCTCGATACTTTAAAAACATGTAAGTTTATGACCAAATTTGGTAGTTTTTATTTATTTACAGAGTTTTTGCAATGCTAAAGAGTTGCAAAACTTACTGGTTGATATGTGCTACTGCTTACACTGGGGTCATTTTGTCAAGATCAAAACATACATAATGGTGACCGCCTTGTACCAATCTTTGTCATATGTGAACACTTGCTCAGTAGGGCCTTGTTTTCTCCTTGTTTTCTCTGTCAAAACATACAGGGTCGTTGTCTTTTTATGTTCTTAACTCTCTAATATTTTCTGTCACTCTTGTGAACTGCCAAAGGTCGTTGCCCTGACTCTTTTTTTGTACTGTCAGGTACTAAAATGCTAACCATAGCCGCTGAAAGGTTGACAAAATACCCAGTTTTGCTGATTAGATGAGATGAAGTAGGTTTCATGATGTAGAGGTCTTTGCATTATTGAGGTGTAAATAGTTTTCCAACAAGTGATACATTCGGTCCCGAAGTGGTCACACATTCCAACTTTTCCGGCATGCATTATGAATTCTGTCCTCATAGTGAACATGCTCAGCTTTGGATGTTCTGATTTCCTAACAAGTTGATTCTAAGAGATGCATAGGTGACAGATTATTGTGTGAATTGGTGTTTTTGTTCTCATAATTTATCAAAGAGTGTATTTGTTGTAGACATTCCAGTTCTCTTGGCCTGAATTCGGTCAAAGAGAATGGAGCTCATGATATAAAATGCTTGATTCACAAGCCACCTGATATTTTAATTCTTCAAACAGCATCTCAATGTGTTTAAACTGCATCAAACATTTTAGGTCGGTTCTAGTGGAGATGAGAAGCATATGGTAGTTTAAATGCAGGATTATAAAAATAAAGAGGGCCTTGAGTTTCAAACTTTCTCTGCAAATTGGCATTGCATTGGTAATGTAACCCTTAATTTTAAGTTCAGTGTCAAATATTTTAGGCTTCTGTAAGTCATTTACCATACCCCTGTATGTCATTATCTTAATTGTAAAAAACTCAGAAGGCAGAATCCAAAGTTTGCCAACCAATTGTCTGTAATTTTATCACGTGCCTGATCACATGACTGCTCTCTATAACTAAAACTATAGGCAAATTTCTTTGGGAGATTGAGCTTTGGAACTTGGAAGCTATGATAGTCAAAGATTCATCACATGACACTCCTGCATCCAATCTCCATTTTATATAAGTTAAGAGCAGCACATAAAAAGGTCGTTAAGGAAAACCTCTCTCTCTCTCTCTCTCTCTCTCTCGCATCATGAGCTTATAAATAACCTTAACTCATCATCGGACCAAGCATTGGTAAGAAGACATCCTCTTAGTCTGCAAAACCATGAAATCCTGCTACAAATCATTGCTTAAAATTACTGTTGCTATATTATTGATGCATTTAGTTTCCAATAATAGAGCCTTAGCCAGAGTTCACCCACCATCTTCTTTGTCTTCAGCTACTTCTTCATCCTCTCAAACTCTCCTACATAGACACTCAGACAAGGAAAAGCCAGTCACCACCGAGCCAGTATTCGACAGCCTTCGAAGAATACCTCCTAGCATTCCGAATCCTACTCAGAACAAGTAATCTTCATTGCGTTTCCTTCCATCTCTTAGCTTCCTATATTTTTATTTGGAAATATATTGATTCCAGACAATGTTTATGTGCCAGGTTGAAGCCAAGGAAGGGCTGAAGTATCATAGTTGCATGAACTCCTAGAAGATGCTCCCGGAAAAAAGGAGTCTGTGTACCCATTTTCTGTACTCCACAAGCACAAAAGGATATACTAAGAAATGGAGTGTTGTAATTGGTTGGTTTTCCATAATTAATGTGGGGTTGAGTAGTTGAGTAACTAGATTATCAATATCAAAATCAATCTTGTTAGTCATGAAACCTAATCTCGAGTCAGCATATTGTTCAGTTTGTTTGGCAGTTCAATTCCTATCACTCCAAGTCTCAACACTTTGAAGTCCTTGGGTACTTCAAAGTGTCTCATCCAAACACAAGACTAATTGCAATGTGGTTACACACCTCAGCCTAAAAGTTCAAATTAAAGCACACACGCATCCACCAACATCAACTTTTGAAAATTTTCGAATGGAAGTAAACTTTCAAGTTTGCAGGAATAGGAGCATCCATCAAGCAATATTTCCAACCTAGGGGCCATCAATCTTGTGTGTTGATGCATGAAGTTTTTCTATTTTTTTTATTGATCACATTATTTAATTGAGACTCTAAGCATCTTGATATGCCTATTACAAATTCCATGTAAATTATGTTTATATCTTGCTTCTACGTGAGTGTGTGGCATTTACAGTTCTTGAAGTTTAATATTGATAATATGACCACAAAGCTCATTCCTTGTCATCTAGACGTATTATATACTTTGACACTAAGGGCGAAACCATGAATTTTTTGGTGGGTGGGCTAGCTAAACTTTTTAGCTTAAAATCTAATGAATTTTTTACTTTTATTTTAAAATTTACAGTTTCTATAGTTTTTCTATAAATAAAAGTACACATTAATCATATAATCACGCTAATTAGTTCCATTAACTAATTTTCAATAAACTTTATCATAAAACAAATATATATTAAATGCAACCAAAAACTATATATTATCAAAATGAATATATGTTCAACAACATAATTGAAAGTGTACCTATTCAAGTTGTGCCCTGCGATCCTTGAGAAAATCAGTTAAAATTTCTTGGCATCAACAATAAGCTTAACAAATGCAAAGTGCAAAAATATAAATAGTTAAGTTTCACATATATATTATGTTATGTGTATAATAAGTAATTCATGTGTAACATATTGGGGTTTTCCCTCGGATCCCATTGCATCTTTTGTGTTCTTTTACTTTTGGTGGACCTATATTGATCTACTCTTCTTTTGGCACATCTATTGTCTCATATCTAGGCTGGCTTTAATTGTGCCACATCTTGTGCGACTACTCTTTGAGGTGATGTGGCTTGGTCATGGTAGATCAACTGCTCGTTGATGCATTAAGGCCCTCAAGTAATTAATGACGCTCTATATGTCATGTCCCGAATGAAGATTACCAACGATTGATTTTTCTTTTGCTGGCATTGTTTTAGCTTTTATTTGGTTTAGTTTGTTCAATATAGTCTAGAAACTTAGTTGAGTTTGTTACATGTTTAGTCTCTTTAGTAGAGTCATGCCGGTTATAGGCCAGTTTTGTCATTGATGTCATTGGACTAGATTCAGGGAAATTATGGCGATTGAAAGGGGTTATTAAAAGTTATTTTCGAGAGTGATTCTCTCCAGATCTTTTCAGCTTTTCGGTTGACTCTGGTTGGAAAGTTTCACCCATGTCTCTCATATTGTTATTGGTTTGACTTCCTTTACAGTATGTGTCCTTTGTACTCTTTATTCTTATTGATCTAATAAAATTCTATCCCCTTTTATAATTTAAAAAAAACCCTCTTCCCACCTGTGGTAGCAAAGAATACAAATAAATTTGAGAAAATTAATATTTCCCTAATGAATTGTAGTTGATGGTGGGTCACCTTTAATGTTTCATTGTTTAGATGTAAAAAAACATCATTAAGGAGGAGTATTGACAACCATCTTGAAAGTGATGTTAACTATTGACAGAAATTTTGTTAGGACAAACAAGTATTGGTAAAAATCATTCAAACATAAAGTTAGTGTTTGGGTCTAAATTCTACGCGCCAGCCCAATTGACAATCGGGCTTTTACATGAATTAATATGGGCTTTGTTGACTAAAAATGGTGAATAGCCCATACTATTTAAAACATGTGGGATAAATTAATTCAATTACACAGTTATTTGATTTTCTGGAAATTAGTTACCAACAATGGTGAATAAGCCAAAAACTCAGATTAATTGAATTAATTTGGCTCGTAAAAGGTATATTAAGAGTTAACCAACAGTGAAGAAATCCTGGATTCATTAGTATCCAGTTCAAAAGAACGGCCAGAGGCAGTTTTGGTGATGGACACTTTTCATGGATACCTTGGCAGGAACACCTTGGCATCCTTCTTAAAAAAAAAAATCATTATTCTCATCCAGGCTCTTATTTTTAGCCTTGGACACTTCCACGGGTGCCTTGGAAACTTTTTGGCAACCCCTCATTTAAAAAGAAAAATCTTCATCCGTCCCGGGTTTGACCTTAGAAACTTTCTATGGATGCCTTGGAACACCTTGGCATTCGTCCTCAAAAATCATAATTCTCATCCATGGCTCTTATTTTTAGCCTTGGACTCTTCCACGGATGCCTTGGAAACATTTTGGCACCGTCTCATTCAAAAAGCAAAGTATTCATCCAAGCTAATGAGGTGCAGCTACCTCCAAAGGCACTCACACGGTCACCAACCATGCTTACTGAGGGACTACCATATGGCACCTCCATGCACACTAACAAAAGAACATTGAATTGTAGCAGTCAAATGCAAACGACCCAAGCCTCCGAACATCAAAACAACCTGTTCCTCGGTCCTATGTCTACATAAGCAAGCTGAAACCAACATAGGAGAATTCCATCTCCAGGAAACTACTCTCTTATGCTCTGTCAAGCTCCTTCAATACAAAGTTTGTGGATCAACCCAGATATGCATGCAAAACATATCAGTCAAGCTAAACCACGCCAAGGACTTTCTTTACAGGCCAAGCATATTAGTCAAGCAAATATCAAATAGACAACATCAGAGGCAAAATGGCCAAACCGATGGGCCATCACCTCTTGATACAAGATGAGAATTTCTCCTCTTACTACTTGCATGACATTATCGCAATTTAGCAACTATGCTCTACTATGCCTAGCATGCTCATTCGCATGCTTTGGTTATTATTTTAACGAATTCACCATATAACTTTGTCTACCAATATCATATATTGACCATAATATTTCATTATAGGCATTCACAAGAAGCAAGTAAGCAAAAAAACAAAAACAAAAACAAAACAAAAAAAACAAAAAAAAGAAACGAGGATACAACATGCCAAGCGAAATTTCCAAACCGACATGCCATCACCATACAAGAGGTGCATAAATACCAATACTCAATTTAGCCATGGCAAGAGGATTCCGTAGATGCTGATGCTCAAGCTTCAACAAAAATCAGGCGTTGGAAGAGACTGAGATGTAAAAGAAATCGTGCCCAGAGAAGCAAAAACCTCACAAGCAAACTGCAGGCTCAAAAGATATCCAGGACAAGCAAGAAAGAACTCTTTATAACATGCCAAGCCAAGAAGAAACTCTCCATCTCCAAAACCATGCAACTCAAGCATTGCACTTGATACAATCATCTCAAGAAAGCAATACAATCGTCATAAAAATGGCAACCTTAGACCAGGCAGTTCTAATTGCCGAAAGCAGGAAGAAGCCATGCGTTATCATACCAAATGGTCACCATTGCAGCAAAGGGATACCCCAAGTTCATCATGCCATGCAATGATTCAATTAAATACCAAGAAGGTCATGCTACGAGCTCATGCAAATCAAATCCTTTCCTAATGATTAGGATGCACTTAGGGGCTGAGAAATGAATTATTTACATCCATCATCTCACCAATGACAAAACCCAAAACCCAAAACAAGCTTAAAGATCCCTTATTACTAAAACCACCACTGCAATGCCCAAAATCTCCTCAGATTTTCAATTCCAGCACCTATCCCGCATCAAGCAAACCACTTCCAATACCTACTCCAGCAAAACACTTTCACCACCTATTCCAAGCCAGGTTTCAAACATCCTTCTAGCGTCTACCAATCACGTCAGCACGTAATCTCCACTGAGGTTTTTGTCACAAATAACCTTCACTCTTTCCCAACTAGTCCTAAAACTAGATCATGCCAATAAACATGCTAAAATATATATTTTCTAGACTTCAACCCCACACCACTCACAACTTCTATAACCTCCATAGCTAAAACCCCAAACACTCAAGCATAGCCATCGTGCTAAATAGCCCAAAAGCTATATTAAACCATGCCACCTTAACCAACACTCTAACAATCAAGCCCAAAGTCGAGCTACTATAACCCATAGCAAGGTGCCGGAAGATGCCGGACCCATAACCTCGTCGAATCCGTATCAAGCTGCGGGAACTCATACCAAACTCCCAAAACCCAATACGGAGCATACATGACAATCCCAAGCATAGGTGCCAGTACGAGGCATACATGCTAATACCAAGCATCCAAGTCAATACCGAGCATACATGCCTGAAGGGAAAGTAGGGTGTAGGGATTTCTAAAATCCCAAGAAACTATGAGAGAACAAATCATCTAGCATGACATATCTAATAAGGAATTAAAATGAAAGCGGAAGCAATAAATAGCTAAAGATTCATACAAGTCTCCTCCTAGGTCCCAATCTTTCTAGGCTTATGAAAATTTTGCACCAATGACTCTCTACAACAACTATTGAGAGAAGGATTGAGAAGACATACCCTTGGAGCGAATCTTCAACCCAAGAATGGTGTTCAAGTAGAGGGCCTTTTTGGGCTATCTTGGTTAACCACATTTATCTCATAATGTGTCACGCTTGTGTCTAAGTTTATATTGTCCATTTCTATAAATTTCCAAGTCATATGGGACCCTAACTAAAGTTCCATAATTTTAATTGGATAATTGAACTAATCTAATTAATTTAATTATTTCAATGACTTAACAAATTAAGTCACTTACTTGTTTAACACGTGTTGGTCCCGGTCATCCTTAGTTGATCATGTCAAGTGTCGGGCAATAGTTTGACCCTTGACTTTGACTTTCTTTGACTGTGACCTTGACTTTGACTTTGAATTTGACCAAGCCGCAAAATCATTTATTCTTTTTTAAATTCTTGATCCATACCTTTTGGGTGTGCGATCTTATAGGTTCTAATTAACGAGGCCGTGGGTAAGAATGATTTCTACTAATAGAATGTGAATTGTATCCCTCCATACAATTCTCCCGATTGGCAAAGGCTAATTGTAATTAGTCCTTACAGGGTTTCCAGAAATCATGAGTGACGCCTAGCAGTATGTCATAGCTACCCAAGTTAAATAGAATTCATTTAGAGAACCTAGTCAGTTTGTGATTACAATGCATTTCGGTCCTTGTCGAAGACAATGATTAATCCTTTGAATGCTTTCATAAATGATTAATCATCTTTGAATGCCATTATTAAATAATTAAAAATGCTTTTATAAATCCTTTTTATAATCCATCACCATTTTCTCATATGTATGGGAAATGATTGTCTGACTAATTCCTTTCCAAATGGATGTAGTACGTTCAAATAGTTAAAGGACTTGACTTGCTTCATCATTTTGAGCTACTCCGAAACAAAAAAGCTTTCAGAAAACAATGACTGGGATGCACCTTTTAACAAAAACATTGTATATTGAATTTACCATGAAAAATGACAAGAAAATCAAGTTGGACTTGGGCTACAAATTTTGGGAATGTTTAGTCATCTTAGAAGTTTCAATGGTTTCTCATCGCTCGCTCGCCATCACAGAAGCTTCAAGTGTCCCTCCCTTCCTCGATGTAACCACCAAAATATAAACGAACACGACCTTTGTTTTGAGGCAGAAGAAGATGGATAAAATGATTTTAATGTATCATATATTTTCTTGGCCTCTACTAGCAACCATTTGAAGTACATCCTTATAAGTAGTAATCAAATTGTGGGAATATTTGTTACCATTTGGGCTAGGAAGGAGTAATGCAAATGTTAGCCACTTAAAAATCTCTTGCATAATCGTGGGATCATGGGATGCTATGGAAACAAGGTATAGCTAAAACAATTTGAAGCATAGATTACATGTAAGTTGTTAATGATTCTCATATTACCTCCCAAGTCCAAGTGGTAAGCTTCGATTAAGTCCTAAGCTCCCATTTAAACCAATGGTCGGCCCTCGTGCTGTATTGCAGGGTATCAAACACATTTGGGATAGAGTAAAAGCACCAATCGGCAGTATAATTACTGCAGCAGGGATTTGTGGGACGATTAGTGCGACTTCTTCAGTAGGAAGAAAAGTATTGAGCAACAGAAGCTGATTGGTGCGACTGTGGAGCATGTAACCAACATTACAAAAAAACTACAAAGTGCCACTCTTGAGATTAAGGAATCGACTAAGGAGTTGCATTCATCTTTGTATGCTTTCATAAATGATTAATCATCTTTGAATGCTATTATTAAATAATTAAAAATGCTTTCATAAATCCTTTTTATAATCCATCACCATTTTCTCACATGTATGGAAAATGATTGTCTGACTAATTCCTTTGCAAATGGATGTAGTACGTTCATATAGTTAAAGGACTTGACTTGTCTCATCGTTTTGAGCAACTTCGAAAACGAAAAGCTTTTGGAAAACAATGACTGGGATGCAACTCTGAAACCTTGTACATTGAATTTACCATGAAAAAGGACAAGAAATCATGCTGGAGTAAGGCTACAAGTTTTGGGAATGTTTAGTCGTCTTAGAAGTTTCGCTGGTTTCTCATTGCTCTCTTGCTCGCCATCACAGAAGCTTCAAACGTCCTCCATTCTTCGATGTAACCACCAAAAATATAAATGAACAAGACCTTTGTTCTGAGGCAGAAGAAGATGGATAAAATGATTTTAATATATCATTAATTTTCATGGCGTCTACTAGCTACCATTTGAAGTACATCCTTATTGGTAGTAATCAAATAGTGGGAATTTTTGTTACAATTTGGGCAAGGAAGGAGTATATACAAGATATTAACCACTTAAGAATCTCTTGCATAAGTCGTGGGATCATGGGATGCTTTGGAAACAAGGTATAGCTAAAACAATTTGAAGCATAGATCACATGTAAGTTGTCAATGATTAAACATATCATATTACCTCCCAATTCCAAGTGGTAAGCTCCGATTAAAGTCTTAAGCTCCCAGTCAAACTAATGGCCAAGCTTGTGCTGTATTGGAGGTATCAACCACATCTGGGGTAGAGTAAAAGCACCAACCGACATTATAATGACTCCAGCAGGCATTTGTGGGACGATTAATGTGACTTCTTCCGTAGGAAGAAAAGTATTAAGCAACAAAAGGTGATGGGTACGACTGTGGAGCACCTAACCAACATTATAAAAGAACTCCAAAGTGCCACTCTTGAGATTAAGGAATCAACTAAGGAGTTGCATTCATTTTTGAATGCTTTCATAAATGATTAATCATCTTTGAATGCCATTATTAAATAATTAAAAATGCTTTCACAAATGCTTTCATAATCCATCACCATTTTCTCACATGTATGGAAAATGATTGTCTGTCAAATTCATTTGCAAATGGATGTAGCACATTCATATAGTTAGAGGACTTGACTTGCCTCATTGTTGTGAGCTACTCCGAAAATGAAAAGCAATTGGAAAACAATGATTGGGATGCACCTCTTAACAAAAACCCTGTACAAAGAACAGTGCTTGCATAAGAGGTCTTATTTGACAGTATTACGTTGTGGTGGGATGTTCTTTGCTGGGCTTGTAGATGTGCTTTATTTTGTTTGGTTGGGTGGAGTTGGTGTTTGGTGCTTCTGCTGGTTCTGTTTCTGATGCTCAAGACATGTTTGTTTGGCACTGTACAAAGAACTATGCGAGCATAGAAGGTCTTCTTTGATAGTTCTTTGTGGTGGGATATTATTTGTTGGGCATGTAGTTGTACTCTGTCGTATTTCTTTTGGTATTTGTGTCGTTATGACTCTTTTGTAGTCCAATACATGTGTGGCACTCTTTTCCCTACTCCAGAATTTTGTTCAATATGATTTTACCCAGAAAGATTTAAATGATACTGCATTCCCACATGCAGCTTCCTTTATAATGATTTCTAATGATTCTAATGATATTCCCCTAAAAAAAAAAAAAAAAATATCATAAAACGATGCCGTAGGAGTGTGCCTTTCCTTGCACCTTCCTAGTTCCCTACCTCAACCGCATTGCAATATCTACATTAAAATTAGAGATATTTAGTCATATACTCATTTTTAGCACTAAAACTATAAATAAACCCTACACCATTTAATTTCTATAAACAAACAAGAAAAAAAACCCAAAAAATAATAGCTAATTCTATTGAATTTAATTTTGATTATTAAATTACTTTGATGCCCTATTAAGTCTTTTCGGCTTTTCTATGAGGTCTTGGGATTGGACTTGTTTTAAGAAATCAATGACAGTTTTGTAATTTAAAAGAAGTTAAAAGTCTTTTTATTATGTTGTAAATGGGTTTTGGGTATGTTTCTAAAGTCCATTTCATATAGGGTTTTGTTTGGGCCTAAATTAGCACGCCCAGCCCAACAAGAGGAAACCCAAGATCTAGAAAGGGCTAGCCTAAACCAGACCAATAGACTCAGGCCTTAAAAGAAAATCACCTCTTGGGCTCCAAACAAAATAAGCCCAACACGATTTGGATAAAGAAAGGGACCCATCCTAGAACCCACGTGACATCTTTGTATTATCAGGTTTGAAAAAGTCAACAAAACCAACTAGCACAGAGTTGATAAAATGGAAGGGTCAGTGACTGGCAAACTGGAAGAGACACCTCTGAAAATCTGAAGATCAAATCCCTCTTACACACACATATATATATATATATATATATATTTAGAGATTTTTTCTAATTTACAGAGAAGGTGATTTTCCCAAGAGATAAGCAAGCTACAATCTCAGAAAAAGATAAGCAGGAAAGCAGGGAGTTGTTCAAACTAAAGAAATCAAACTAACCATCACGGATGAAATATCACAAGGGGCAGTTAAAATTGGGAAAGGAGATTAGATTTTCTTTCAAACAAAGAAGTGATCTTAAAGATTGATTGATGAGAGCCTATCTGACAAAATTTTAAACTCTTCTCTCTTGTATTTCTTTCTAGATTTTTAAAAGATTTGCCGCCCATTATTTTAAGAAAAGAAACCCTAAACCTAAACATCTCTTATAAATAGAGAAGAGGGTGAACAGGTTCAAAGACACTCAATTCAACAACAGTCAATCAAAAACGATCAAACAAACAAACAACTCAAAAACCAACCAAAAAGCCCACTTGAATTCCAAGTGAAACCAGCTTTAGATCAGAATTCCCAAGGTTCAGACTTAGAAAAAGTCAATCAAAACGACATTTCTCTCGTTACAAATTTGGTTCAGCAAAGAATCAAGACAGGTAGAGTTTGAGCTTTTCCCAAACATGAAAACCTCAACAAATTTCACAGGGCAGTCTCTAGCCCACTAAAGTCCTCGAGAACAGCCACTTCTACCCTTATAGACTGAAGAAACCGCAGTTCTGCCCACTCAAAAGCCTCACAAAAGCTTGAAGTACATTAAAGCTCTGCCAGAATTAACCTTTGGTATTGATTTATAGCTGAAGCTTAGCAGTTGAAGTTGTCAACAGTCCAGTCCAGCCCAGGCATTTCCAGCCCAGCCAGGATCAGAGCCTCCTATCCAGACAGAAATGAATTTCCAGCTGTCCTTTCATCTTTCTAGCATGGATATTTATTTTTATAGTTATGTAAAAGGCAATTCTGCCCGAGACGGTTTAAATTCCATCAACCATTCTGGCCAGAACAACCTCTTTATACTAAGATAAATTGTTAAAGTCCTCACCAGTCTAAGGCAAGAAAAGAACTTACTTGGGAGATATTCTTCACCCAAATTCACAATCGTTTGTTTGCAGAAATCAGTAACTTGAGGCGCAAGTTATCCATTCTAAACTAAGTTTGCTAGAATCTTCATTGCTAGCAGTGGCACGCTCGCACACCAAAGAAAGCTGACTTGTTGACCAATTAATGGTTCACAAGGCAGTGAGGAACTTTGCCCTTCCACCATAAGAGTAAACGCAAAACGGGTGAACATATTTTTTATTTATTTTATAATTTGGGCTCTTATATCGGGTATAATAGTGAATCTCCCTTAAAATTATTCACCTATCTACATTTTCAAACCCTTTATTTGAGTCTTTGACCAAAACGAAACAAAACAAAAAAAAAAATATATATATATCGAACCCGACGCACCACATAACCCCAATCCCATATTAATAATGTTCACGCCATCTGCACATGCATATCTCTATATCCCTTGGTATAATAATTCATACTTCAATAATCTTATAAATAAACCCCCATACCCTTATTCATACACACACTTTCATACACCCACACACATAGAGCCCCCCAAAAACATCACAATCAAAATGCCAAAACTACCCTTCTCTCTCTTCCTTCTCCTTTCTCTTCTTCTCAACTTTTCACTGCTTTTGCCAACCTCTGCATCCTCCTCCTCCTCGGCCTCTTCCGCTTGCAAGTCCACCCTCTACCCGAAACTATGCCGTTCAATCCTATCCACCACCCGATCCTCCCCCTCCGATCCCTACAACTACGGCAAGTTCTCTATCAAACAATGCCTAAAGCAAGCACGCAAGACATCCAAAGCCATCGACCATTTCCTTCACAAGACCAAATACAAGTCGGTCCTCGTAAACCACAGTGAGCGGAACGCGCTGGAGGACTGCCGCGAGTTCTCGGAGCTCAACGTGGAGTTCTTGGAGGCGATCTCGACGGAGCTGAAGTCCGCCGAGTCGCTGAACGAGGCGCTGGTGGACAAAGTGCAGACGCTGCTGAGCGGCATTGTGACCAACCAGCAGACTTGCTACGAGGGGCTCGTGGCGTCGAAGAGCGCAATTTTGGGAAACGACACGTCGTTGGCTACGGCGTTTTCGAATGCTACGCAGTTGTATAGCGTGTCGCTTGGTTTGGTCACGCATGCATTGGCTCGTAATCTCAAGAAGCATAAGAAAGACAAGGGCTCTGATCACGGTGGAATCAAAGCACGCAAAATTCGGGAGCCACTTGAAACTTTCATTAAGGTACGTATGCTTTTTAAATTTTAGTTTACTAATAAATCTGACATTTAATTATCTAATTGTGGTTTTAGATTATTAAATAATTGGGCAAACTTTGTACCAAATCTGATAGCAGAGGCTACTTGCCTAGATTTGTCTAGATTGAATTTTAAAACAATGCATTGCCTATATCCATAAACAAGTAGAGTTATTTTAAGTTATGTATGAGACGAAAAAATAATTTACGTGAGCTCGTGCTTAAAAGCTAGTCAAGATAATACAAGTCCGATAGTTAAGTAATTTATAAAAGGAGAATGGCAGATACAGTAGAGCATATGGGTAAGTGACATCCGGCCCCAACAAACAATTAAGCAAGCGTTTTATATGATATTGTTCGCACATCTAGCTAGGTGGACTGTTTAAATATGTAGTGTGGAGATTAACTATAAAATGAAAATGATTTTTGGCTTAAAATTGGGTAAAATTACTTTAATAGTTTATTATTGTGTGATAGGATATGAATCTTATTTTAGATTTTTTGGCTGTTAGGTTCTATTTAAATTCTCTTTTTAACAGCTTTTATCTAAAAATATTAGGTTTTGCACATAGATTAGTTTTTACTGTTTAATTAAGCATTAAAATGAAAAAAATTACCCATTAGTGTAGTGGTTTGGAGTATTTATTCCCTCAAGGAAGGTCTTGGGTTCGAATCTAGCATATGTGTAGTATGTGTGAGTCTAGTATACTATCGTCCCTCTCAATAATAAAGGTCCTAAGAAAAAAAAATTAAAAAAAAATTAAAATGAAAAATCATCCCTTAATAGTTAACCCAATGCCTGAAGTTTCAAACAGATTTTGTAGAAATATATTGGAGTTATATTTGTATATTTATTTGGTATTCCCAGTTTTTCAATTTGTAATTTTTTATATAAAGAAAGACGATATATTGTATTCATAATTCACGCCTAAATGTCGTTAATAACACATAAGATTAATAAAAATACGTATATAGTTAACTTGAATTGTTTATTTTAAGTCAAATGGGTTTTTCGTGTGATTGAAAAAGATCTGGAATAATGATAAATGAGTCAACGACTTAATATAAGAGGGCTTGGTCAATTATTATTATTGTGACTTCACATGATTTCTGCATATGGACCGCCGATGCCTTCCCTCACCAAATGCACCACGCCACCTCCTCATCTTGTTTTCTTGTCAACCCACCACCCATTTCATTCATTAAGGCTTTAATTATTCAACAATTATAGCCAATCTTAGACAAAAAGTATTCTTAACATGTTAATCAAACCAATAATTATCCTCTTGAGGGAAAAAGAAGATTAGTTTAAATTACGCGAAGGCCAACTGATAAATAATTCAAATGTTTCTTTTGGGGATATATAATATATATTTTAGGGAGTCGTCTCCCATTGAGGGATTCTTCAAATAATTTATTTGAGAGACACTCTTTAGGACCAACAATAAATTTGTTTTCAACTATTTGAAACATCTATATTTTAAGTATGCATTCATAGATCATTCTTGCAAAAAATTAGACAAATCGGAAATCATTTTGATATTTAATTGTGTCGTACAAAATCAATAAACACAATGTTTCAAGAAAGTACTCAAATTCCAATAACTTAATTGAGTGGTAAAATAATATCGGATTCAAGTGATTTTTTGTAAATATGATCTTTGGTGTAATCTCATTTAATATTATTTTTACTTGTCCTGTAGTGTTTTTAACTTATTAAATTTTCTTTATTTTTTTAATGGGTATGTGAGAGCACAATTGACATTTGGTTGGCAGTGAATAACTGGGGTTGTCCAGCACGTGAACACGTTTAATAAACCTAAATCTTCGTCAATACGTCAAACAATGGTTGAATTAATGCAACACTTTGAGATAAATACATTGCAGGCTCTACGGAAAAATCCTGCCAAAAAATCCACTGCTTCACAAAGAGGGGAACGAATTCTTGAGCAAATGGAGAGCAGTGGCATTCTAGTAAATGACACCGTGATTGTGGGCTCTTATGGTACGGACAACTTCACATCCATTGGAGAAGCCATTGCTTTTGCTCCCAATAATTCGAAGGCTGAAGATGGATATTTTGTGATTTATGTTAGAGAAGGATACTATGAGGAGTATCTTGTGGTCCCCAAACACAAGACCAACATAATGCTGCTTGGCGATGGCATTAACAAGACTGTCATTACTGGAAGCCATAACTTTGTTGATGGCTGGACTACCTTCAATTCTTCCACCTTTGGTAAGTATATCACATATCTTGTGCTAGTACTCTTCCCTTTTCAAAGTTAAGTTTAAAAACTTGTCCCGGACTGTTGATGTTACGTGGCAGTGTTGAGTGACTAAAAAGTTAGATACTGATTTTTTATTTTTTAAGTTTTTAGATATATGTCATCTTTTAATTGGACTATTTTGCCACTTAACATTGCAACGTACACCTCACAATTTTTTCTCATTCGAGTGGTTTCCGCTTCTGTTTGAGATGTGAGTAGATTTATAGTCAAACTGCATGTATATTAAGGAAAATGCTACAGGATCCATGTAGCATTGCTCCAAAGTAAACGTATAAAAAATTTGAAAATTCTGAACACCTTAAAATTGAAGTATATGTTTGACTTGATCATGCTTATTCTAAAACTCAATTCTGTCCTGTTACAGCTGTTTCTGCAGAACGATTTATAGCCATAGATATTACATTCAGGAACACAGCTGGTCCTCAGAAGCACCAAGCAGTAGCTGTGAGAAACAATGCTGACCTCTCCACATTTTACAGATGCAGTTTTGAAGGCTATCAGGACACACTATATGTACATTCCCTAAGGCAATTCTATAAAGAATGTGATATATATGGAACTGTGGATTTCATTTTTGGGGATGCTACTGCTGTCTTCCAGAGCTGCAACTTATACGCTCGAAAGCCGATGGCTAACCAGAAAAATGCCTTCACGGCGCAAGGACGATCTGATCCGAATCAGAACACCGGAATCTCCATCCACAACTGCACAATTGAAGCTGCACCAGACTTGGCATTGGACCTCAACTCCACTTTAAATTATCTGGGAAGACCTTGGAAGTTTTATTCTAGGACTGTTATCATGCAGTCTTATATTGGCCCTCTCATCAGTTCGGTTGGATGGTTGGAATGGAATGGGACAGTTGGCTTGGACACCCTGTACTATGGTGAGTTTCAGAACCACGGGCCCGGCGCGAATACGAGCAAGAGAGTACAATGGCCTGGTTATAATCTCATGAATGCTTCACAAGCTGTCAATTTTACTGTCCTTAATTTCACTCTTGGTGATACTTGGTTGCCTGACACAGATATACCCTTTTATGGAGGGTTACTCAAATAGAGAACTGAAACTTCCAAGTGATATAAATCTTTGTATTGATTGTATTTATTGCTTAAACTTTAGTTTCCATCAAAGCCAAATAGTTGTATTACAAATTTTCTGTGCAAGAACAATCGGAAAGTATAATAAGGGAGACAAAACAATCATGATCAAAAAAGAGAAGCAGAAAATAAATTGAAAAAAGAAAAACAGAGAAACAAGTTTTCCCATGAAACCATCAAATATATTGGTCAAAGGTTGGATTTATAGGTAACACCCGCATCAGAGATCCACTTGTTTCCTTGCAGAAGTGAGTGCACTGTAAATTTTCCGGCCGCTTTACTGTTGATGGTTCTCAATCCCTTCCATTTAACTCTATTCCTTGTGGAAGAACCGGGCCCGAAATTTTGAAACTCGGAGTAAAATATGGTGTCGGGTGCTGTATTGCCTACCCATGGCAGCCATCCACTTGGATTAATCAAGCTTCCCATGAATGTCTGCATGTACACAGTTGTTGAGTAATTCTTCCAAGGCCTGCCGAGATAAGTTTGGACAGACGACAAGTCGCCGTAAGGCGAAATGGAGCAATTCTGAATTGAAATTCCTGTGTTCTGATTGGGATCAATCTTCCCTTGAGCAGTGATGGTGTTCTGTTGGCCAGCCATGGGTCTCTTAGGCATTATGTTACAGTTTTGGAGCACCACTGCTGAATTCCCAAATATGAAATCAACTGTTCCATAAATGTTGCATTCCCGGTAGAACTGGCGATTGGAATGAGCATAGAGAGTGTCCTGGAATGCATCAATGTGACACCGGTAGAAGACGGATTGGTCAGCGGTCGACATCAAGGCCACTGCCTGGTGCTTAGCTGCTCCTGCAGTGTTACGAAACCCGATGTCCCGAGCAATGAAGCCCTTCCCAAAAACGGCTGCACAAAAAACAAAAAAAAACAAGAAAAAAGAATTGTTCCTGTTAGAATATACTGGTGACATTGCTTAGCACATCGCTAACATGAGTACAAAAATTAAAGAGAGGTTGTCAGTAAATATTGTACAAATAGTTTATGTTAACTTAGAAATTGTTAGCACATGAAAATGTACCAAATGTGGCGCTCGAAAATGTGGGAGTTCCATCGATAACGTTGCGGCCGGCAGATACGATGGTTGCGGTGGATCCATCGCCGACTACCAAGACATTCCACTTGGTTTTCTCAACTCTCACATTCTCAAAATAAACCCCCTTCTTGACGTAGATGACTGTTCTCTTCTTGCTTTTATCAGGGACAGCCTTGAGTGCAGCATGAATTGTTTTGTATTTTCCACTGCCGTCGCTGGCCACCACAATGTCCGCCTTCTTCCTCAAATCCGAACTCTCAAGTAGCTTCCGGTCCCTCGGGTGCAGCCACTCTGGCACACCCTCGCTATAGCTGGCTGTAGCTGTAGTTGCAGGGTGTGTCAATAATCGCCTTAGCTTCACAGAGCTAACGACTTTCGAAATCCAAGAGACTATAGCAAGGCTATTGCTAGTTAACTCAGTAGAATTCTTCAAGTAACTGACAATTTTATTCTTGAGTTCTGCTTTTGCATCATCAAAACCATCGATGCAAGTTTGCTGATAAGTGCCTGAAGAACTCAGCCAAGTTTTAAGATCATCAAACACATCAAACAACGACTTGTCGTCCGATAACGAGTCGTTGAGATGATCCAAAGCCAGGCTCAAAAGCTCTTGACAATTTTCCAAAGCTGCCTTAGACAATGTGTCGTTGGAAGTCCCATTCAAAATCCCATCACCCGAAAAACGACTTGTGGCTTTCGACAACTCGTTGATCGCCACTCGAATCGCCAACTTGAACAGATCCTCAGGCTTCGCATTGGTGGAGTTAACCAGAGCGCCAAGACTACTATAACATGAGTCTTGGTACAAGGTCACATCACAAACAGCCTTCACAGAAGAAGAGAGGCTTGAGCCTTGTTTGCCACCAGAGTTATTCTTATGAATGGTGGTTCCAACCACAGCAGCAACCACCACACACACAAGAACTATGGAGGACAGGCTTATGATGACGACTCTCCTCCACGTCTTCCGACGAGCGTCGAGCCGGGATTGCTCCAACTCATTGACTTTGCCATAGGCTTTGAAGGAAGACATGATGCCAAATTTTTCTTTGTTTTGTTTTTCTATGTGTTTGTGGATTGCATGAGGGATGGTGGGTTGGGCGTGCTTATATATATACTGAGGGTTTGAATAACATAACGCGGCACTACGTGCTTTGCACTACACTATTTTTGTTAACATTTTCAACTGATGGAGTGCTTCACATGTTATTGGAGGTTTTAAATCGTGGGTTCATATATATGGCTGGTAAAGTGTGTTCGCTGCGGTCATTTTCTCTCCCTACAGCACCAAACCAATATTATATAAACAAATAGAATAAATTTAAAATAAAATAAATAGAATAAATTTAAAATAAAATAAATAGAATAAATTTAAAATAAAACAAAATAAAATAAAAATTAATCGGCTAGCTGGTCATGAATTTCGGCATTTGAGTACTTGTGCCCATTCCAACACATATTAGATGGGTTCAGAAAAAAACTATTTACAATTTTCTTGCAAAACTCTGGAAACTTTAAATAGGTTTTCAGCAATAAGTCCATTTTAATTAGCATGATATATTATACAATTACTCATATATAGCTTATTTGGAGGTAAAAATCTAAAATTAGTCACTTGTTATTTTCTAATTAGTTTTAATTTCTAAAATAAATTAGAAAATGACAAGTGATCACTAGTTTTGGGTTTTCCCCTCCAAATAGGATCTATATGGATAATTATATAATATGTCATGCTAAAATGAGCCTATTAATAAAATGCCCAAACTTAAACTACCACCTAAAATTAAATTTTTTTTGGTTATTTCTTCAACAGAGATTAAATAAATACTAGCGACCATATTGCTCAATATTCCAATGTTTCTAATGTTTATCCTTTTTGTAATTTATATCCTGAAATTATATATCATCTTTTACTCATTGTACTTATAGTAATACTATTTAGACACACAAGATTGACCACATTATAACTGACTACCTTATGTGGCCGTTGATGTGGTCATCTCATGTCAATTAATGAATATTGACATGTGAATTCTATTTTATTTATATTACTTTTAATAATCATTAAAAAAAAACAAAAATGAAATAGAAAAGAAAAAACAAAATCCTAGAATCCTTGTCTGTTGTCTCACGCTGTATCTACTCTACATCTCCAGCACTCCCTTCCTCCCTCAAACCCACCCATCCCCATCCTCCTTTGTTGTTGCTGAGATTTGGAGTTTTCTCAATAAAAATCTTCTACCACTTTATTTATTTATTTTTATTTAAACCTAGAAGCACGTACGCGAAAAACATTTGTAAAAAGAAAAATGAAAATCAACAAATTGATTATCGAAGTTGTTGTTTTG
Source organism: Prunus armeniaca (assembly GCA_903112645.1). Classification (NCBI taxonomy): domain Eukaryota; kingdom Viridiplantae; phylum Streptophyta; class Magnoliopsida; order Rosales; family Rosaceae; genus Prunus; species Prunus armeniaca. The sequence continues at coordinate 6,221,601 of CAEKDK010000002.1, forward strand.
ATTGCTCTATCAGTCTGTCCAAACACTCTTTCCAATCCGAAACCTTCAAGTCTTCATTGACTACCTAGTCTCACACAATTTCTTGAAGATTCGTCACTTTTATCAAGAAGGGAAAAAAGACATATAAAAATAAATCAATAACAAGGGATTACAAATTTACAATATTACATCTTCTCCACTGCAATGTCTCCATTTTGTTGAGTTCTTGCCAAATAAATATGAACTAGTTGTATATTGTGGAAAACAAATTGGTGTTCCATATGTGGAATTTTAATCAAGTTTTATTCCCTTTTTTTTTATTTAGTTTTTTAGTTTTTTATATATTTTTTTTATTTTTGTGTTTTGGAATTTTTAGTGTAGTTTATTCTTTTCATAGTGCAATAACAATGGAGGATGCAGATGGGTTGATGGAGGAAGGTAGTGCTAGAGATGAAGAGCAGAGAAAGCGTGAGATTACAAGACGCTAGGGTTTTATTTATTTATTTTCTATTTCACTTTTAGTTTTTGTTTTTAATGATAATTGAAAAGAGAAATTAATAAATAAAAATAGAATCCACATGGAAAAATTCATTAATTGATATGGCATGATCACATCAACTGCCACATAAAGAGCTCGTTTGGTACCTCGGACTGTACTGACTAATTTCCGTCAGATAGTATTAATCTGTTCGAGAGAGTACTGACTATTTATCCATAATATTATAAGGCGTTTGGTGTTGTTTCGGATAAATAGTCTGACTAAGTTATACTGTGTTTGGTGATGTTCCGGATAACATCAAATCAGACTATTTTAAAAATAAAAAAAAATTCTTTGATAATTTTAATGGAAATTGAGATTCAAATGACACAAATTTTTTTGGGTAAGATTCATATGACAAGATTTGTTTTTCAATTGTGTTTGCCAATATATTTTTTTTTCATATAACCCATTATCATAATTGTAGTATCTCATAAAAATTCCAACATACTCGCATATGTTAATAAAAACAGTACCAAATAATGTATAATTCAAAGTGATCACATACTAAGGTGATAAGAGCAAAAGGGAAAGTTGTTCATAAACCAAACTACATCAGAGAGTAAATCACAGCTCCCTCACCCCAAGTAAGAGAAGAACAAATGTTTTTCTCATAGTACCATCCAATGTCAGGTATGTTCTCTCATCACTTGCTTTCTCCAAAATTAGCCGTAGTGCCTTAATTTGGTCATTAATAGACATGTCCATCTTTGCCAATTCAGTAGCAATATCAGGTCTTGGTTCTGATCCTTTCACCAAACTATTAGTTATAGTTTTCAATTGGTCAACAAACTCAGAAATCATCTCACCAAATGCTTTAGTCATTTCCTTTTGAATACCAATATCTGCATTTCGTTTGCGATGTCGACTGCTTGAGCTAGCTGAGTTTTGTTGATTTGATCTTGGCAAAGAGGCAGAATGATCTGGTTCAACCTCAACTTCCTCATCATCATCATTGACATCAATGTGATGCATAGGCTCATTCATCATTTCAATGGGAGTTGCAGACCATCTACCAGTTGCTCGATCCTTCCCAAATATATTCTTCAACCTGTCATATATTAGACATTGTTTCCCCTCCAACCATCAGCATCCTTGTTATGCTGCATCAATAAAATGGAAAAATTATAAATAAAAATATAAGAATTACATATTACTTAACAAGTGTACTAACCTGCACATAAGTGTTCCATGCTTCATCGCTGTCAACCTCAATGCATTTCAAAGAATCATTCCAAGCAAAGCCACTTTTGTTAATCATGTCAAATATTATCCCATACATTTTTTTACAAAATCTCTTCTTGGACTCAATATGTGGGACTACCCTTAAATCAGTATTGGGAAATTTCTCAGCCAAATGATTTTTCAATTTGGATCATTGTTCAAGATTTAAAGGAACCATTATCACATCGTAAACCTCGGTTGACTACATCCTCAAGTATGGTCAACAATGCTTCTTCCTCATGTGCTTTCCACACCCTTCTACTTCCTTTTGATTGACTAGACTATCCACTCTCCATTCCTATAGCCAATATAGACAATATAATTTGCATACATATAATTAAGAAAAAAAGTTGGAAGATCAGATAAAATAAATACTAATCATCCAAAACAAATAGTCTATTACAAGAAAATATAAATAAATTATATGAACTACAACTTAATGTATGTTCCTATTCCACTCATCATACATTTGCATAGCCAAATTATCCCTCCATGCAGTCCATTGATCTAAAGGTTCAATAGTGCCAAGTACATCACCATCTTGGTTAGTTTCCCCATTTTCAGTACCATTCAATTCATTCTCCAATGGATCAACAGCCATCTCGCCACAAATAAGATTAAGTAATAGGCAACAAGCTGTAATGATTTTACATTGTGTCTCAATTGGGGAAAAATGTTAGACTTCACAAGATACCCCAACGCATCTTAAGAAGTCCAAAACACCTTTCAATCATATTTCTTGCAGCAGCATGCTTCATATTGAAATACTCTTCATGATTATTAGGTGCCATTCTATTCCTCCATTAAGATAAATGATATCTTATACCCCTATAAGGAGCCAGATATCCTTGACCATTTGTGTACCCATCATCCACAAGATAATAACATCCTAACAATTAAACAAATATTATGTACCTTCCCAAAAAGATAATCAAGCTTAATATTACCATAATGAAACACAAAAATCTAATATTACCTGTAGGAACTCTTAATCTTGTTGGTCTACTAATTGCATCTCGTAATACCCTAGAATCTGACGCAAATCCTTCCTAACTAGGGAAAACAAATATAAATTTCATGTTAGGAGTACAAACCCCTAATACATTGGTTGCAACCTCCCCCTTTCGTGTTCGATATCTTGGTTTATCTTGTTCAGGGACACAAACCCTAATGTAAGTCCTATCCAACGCCCCCAAGCATTTCTACGCAATTAAAAAAAAAGGTACCTTAGAAACTTAAAATATAAATATAATAATAAAATTGGCCAATCTTAATTTAATTTTACAATACCTTAAACCATCTCCATCTATTATCGGTGCAATTATCAGGTATGGGTTCCGGCACCTTCAAAAGTCTACCTTGTAATCTTATCACTCCATCCAAGATTGAATTGAAGTACCTACTAATAGTCTTCCCCGATTGCTTAAATCTACTACTCATTGTACAATTCTTCACATGATGTGCGAGTGTATGTAAAAACATACACACTTGCTCTTCTATGGTTACTGAACCATTTGTTCTCACTCTCCCATCGTCATGGATCAATTGACATAAATAATGGAAAGTTCTCCTATCCATCCTAATTTGGTTCACACATTGTATGTCATCATTTCCTATAATGCTATCTAAATAATTTGACCGAGTTGCAATCCTGAAAAACCTTTGACTCCTAATGGCATTCCGTTGTTGGCGTCATGTTCCAAATTGTAGTTTGTCATGAACCACATCATGCACCAAACCATGATATGCAAGAACCATAATCTAATAATAAAGTATGCCACAATCTTTCTTTCATCCATATCTAAGCATAATATAAAGGAAATTTTTTCAGTAAAAGTAATATAAATAACCATGCATTAATTTTAGCAATATAAATAATCATGCATTACACAAGGCTACATGTAAATTTAGAATAATACAACAATAAGTAGAATTCTACACATGACAAAAGACTACAAAATACCATCCTGCTTGCATATACAGAAATATATGTGGTTTAACTATTAGAATTGTACTATGAATATTGATCTGCATATGTCTATACTAGACATCAAAGTTTCCATGTACAACAAGAAGGAGAAAGTAGCAGCAGAACAGAAGCACTGCAATCAAAAGAGCCAAGGCCACAAGCTTGGGAATCGTAAAAAAATGGATATCAATAATGCAATGTTGGTTTTTATAAAGAGAGCCTCCTCTTACTTTATTTTTTGGTCGAAATCGTATCTCATTAAAGAAACTCAGAAAAAATAGATTTACAAAGCAAGTCACAAAAGCCGGGTAGAGGCACCTAGACCTCAAAACCAAGGCTGGAACCAAGCTTTTCACCCAAACCAGTTCAAAACTAAACAAAAACAAAATACAAAGATAACATAAAATAAGGAATTTAGAAATGCAGCACCACCCATAACCAATCAGCAATGTCCCAAATGAAAGACCAAACTCACTATAGACGAAACCGTAACCAAAGGTACCAAAGGAAAATGGTGATGACTAAATTGTTGTTGCTGCTACTGTTGTGAAGTTTGTGTATTCATTTAAATGGTTTAATTTGCTTCTGTAATAGGATTGTGCAATTCATTCATTAAGCCCATGTCCAATGTTTCTCATTTGTAAAATATGTCCTTTTACAATTTAGGTTTCATTCATGTAAGTAAGCATAACCTAAATTCAAAAACAAAAAATACATAACTTAATTTCCACAAAAATTTAATAAAAAAATTGAAATATATAAAGAATAGAGAAGAAGCATATTGGAAAGAGTATGAAAGAGAGAGAGAGAGTGAGAGATGGATACCTGGAGAAGAGTGAAGAAAATAACCTGTGGAGAAGATAGCAGAGAAGAACCCTAGGGAGAAGAAGATGAAAAGAGCGTTTGATTTTTATCGTAGAACACGTGCTTAGCCGTATAATTAAGCATGTATTATCCAAACCGGGATGTGTCGGTTGTATTAGTTAGTCAAGTAAGGAGAGTATTAAAAGCTTAACCCGTATTAAATAGTCGGGTAATTAAATAATACAAGTTGACACCAAACACCTGATATAGACTATTTACTTATATGCAGAGTATAATACGGTGTACCAAACGAGCCCAAAGCGGTGGCTAATGTGGTCAATTTTGTGTGTCTAAATAGCATTACTTCTATACTTATTCTAAACGGGGGTCGCTCTCATTCAAGCGAGGAGAGCCAAAACTATTGAGGGTTAAGGTTAGGGTTTTCTCTAGTTTTCTTGATCCATTTTATGCTCTGTCTCTCTTAGTCCTCTATGATTGTCCATCCGGGTTCTTCTTGGTGTATTGGGTCTTGTGGTTTTCACTTGTTTGTTCTCTATGGGGAGGGCTATGTCAGCTCTTCGTGTTCCTCGTCTAGTTTACTCACTCACGGGCTCTTGGTTTGGTTGCTCTCAATCCCAAGGTCTATGATTTGGATTCGAGACCCTCCTTCCCCAGGTCTTCCTCTGATGTGGCTTGTGTGCTTTTGTTCTCAACATACAAAGTTGGGCTTTGGTTTTTGTGACTTTTTTTCTATGGGGATGTTTGATCTAGATGAGGAAGTGGCTCTCGATGATATTGACCTCTCGTTTGGGAGTGTCTGGTGCTTACAAATCAAGACGAAGCTAGAGTGGTGACTGCTAGTTCGGCGGCCTCGATTTATATCTTGATTTGTGGTGGGAAATAGAAGTGTGTAGGAATTGACGATGGAGGTGAGCATATGATCGATAGTGGCATCGATTTTAATGGTCAGCGATGATTGGGTACGCCCTTCCAAGTCCATCCTTATTGCCCTCACATTGAGTCATAAGCCCACGTTACTTGGCTCGGCAATTTAACTTCCAACATTCGTGTATATAAAGTGTGTGACAAAAGCATCTCTCACCGATGTGGGACTGATACAATCAGCTGTCAAGAGAAGCCCTATTTCTTTTTTGATAAAGATTAATGGGAAGAAATCAAATTGTTTCAACCATGGTGATTTCAGATTGTCAAAACTAAACCTCAAACCGACATGATTATGTTCTCTCCTTCTAGTAATTTCAATATTGTACCTTCTTTAATTGACAATCATTCATCTTTACTATTTGGAGAATAACTTGCTTCTCAAAACTTGTTACTATAAGAGTATGGATTGTGTATTAAATAATTTAACAATAAACTTTAAATAGTTCAATCTAAGTTGACCATATTTCAAGTTTTTTACTTTCGTGACTCAATCCAAAATGTAAAGTAGTGAATTTTCTAGACATACATTTCGATTCTTATATGATTATAGTTTCTTTGTTTTTTGATCATTGGGTGGGGGGGCTTTGAACATGAGACATCGTCCAACATTTGGAAGAGAAGTATAACTTGTCCATTTCAAAACTCAAACAAACTTGATAAATGATGAACTTGTACTAATGTTCATGTTTATTCAAGCACTTTGTATTCATTAACCATTGTAAAAATGTAAATGAAGCACTTTGGTTTTGTTTTTTTGTTTTTGGGTAAATAGGTTAAACTACACAAAATTTTTAAGTCCATTCTGTGCTACCCCAATTGAGTCTTGCAACCCATCATTTGAATGTGCCTTCTAACTTCACCACACAGAGATGGATAATGGATGAAATGATGGCATCATGGAGAGAAACATATGCTAGTAATTTCTTCCTCTCAAAGTATAAAAACCCTAATGTGCTTGGAGGCTACGTGATGTTTATATAGCACATAAGAAAACCCTTGGTTCCCTCTTCCTCTTTGTGTGGTCGGCCTTGTAGTTTCATTGGAACTTTAGGCCTCGTGGTCAAGGTGTCATGTATAACTTTTGTTACAAGCCCAATATGTCCAAGCCCAATAGACCATGAACCTCAAATAAAATTTTAAGTCCAATGCAATTCCCTCATCCAATTATTTAATTAATCTCCATTAACTTAATTAATTTATGCTAATCATCTTTAACTTCCACATTATGTATGTGATCCATTAGGTTCTAACCGGTGAAACCATGGGTGATTTGAATTCATTCTTTATCGATCGTAAATTAAAACTCCCTTTTAGTTCTACCTTTTGTGAGAATGGTGTTGTGGTTAATCCTTAAGGCTTCCATAAGTCTGAGTGATGTGTAGCAAATATCATGACTACCCAAGCCAATATAGAAAAGGTGGAGAACCTCTTTAGTTGGAAGACATGTCAAGCTCTTGATATGAATCACAAGCTTATATAATTCATACAAGTATGATTAGAATCAACATTCTTATTCATACCCATTGCTTTGGCCAAAGACTTCTAAATCATATCTTTAGTGCATTCTGCCTATATATTGAAGGTAGGGATTCCTTGTCATACACTCACATGCCTTCATGGATTAATCGATGATCACAACCATGCCTTGATCCATGTCCATAAGAACACAACTATATTGCATGATTTGAGATCAACAACGCTTTCATAATGTTAGGACCAATTTTTGGTATATTGGCAATTTCCTGTTACAAAAACGTAGAGCAGGTCTTTGAGTGTAACCTACAATTTTCAAGTGACGTTCTGCTATCCTGGATCAGTGTGGCTCAGAGACAATTCCAAGGTATGTTTTGCATCCATGCATTCATATTTGCATATTTGTAAGATCATCAAAAGTGGTTGTTAGATGTACAGGAATGATATATGATTTCAGTCTTACATAATCCAGTGCCAGACATCAATGAGTTTTTAACAATGGTTTTATATTCTTTAGTTTGGTGCTTATTTAAGCAAAATGGTTCTTTTGTCTTTATAGCTGGGTTTTTAATTAAGTGGCTTTATTTGTTTTACAGAAATAATTTATTTGTTAAAAAGCCCATTTTTGCTAAAAGCCTTTTTTTGTCCCTGGCCTAGTTTTAAGCGTGTAATACAAGAAAGGAACTTAGCCGTTTTGTTTCTCTCTGCAACGTTGAATAGAAAAAGAACAACAAAATATTTGTAGATAGGTTTTTTGAGAGTTTATATTGAAAACTCATGTGGCTGTTCCTTGTGAGCCTCCATGAGTGATTAAATAATCATCTTTTCATATATGTGTGAGTTCATGAGCATTATGCATGTTGGTGATCAGCAATCGTGCCTTGAGGTGTGAGTAGCCGAGACCAGAGTTGTGCCATCTCTTGTTGACAAAGGAAGACAAATCGCTGGTTGGGTTGAGTAGCAAAGGTGAGTAGGCAGGTCTGCCTTGTGAGCGTTAGTCTTGTGAGTTGAGACTTGTAAGACCTTTTTGTATTCTTTCTCATAGTGATTTGTTCTCTGGAATAGTGCCCGTAGTTGTTTTCCTCATCTTGAGGTTTTTTATTGCGTCAACATATCGTGTGTCCCTTGTGCAATTGTTTGCGTTTTTATTTGAATTTATTCTGCTGCGTATTCTGGAATTTTTGCTTATAGGATTGTTACAGTATTTCAATCTTGCTATAGTGTTTGAGTATTAAGAAACAGATCAGTTGGCCATTCTAGGGAATTTCACATAAGATAACAGTGGAGCCTCAAGTCTAAGGACTAATTTATATTATAGCAACTTAGAGATCTTGTTTGACATGTAACTTAAACTTTCCATACAATCCTTTTTTTATTATCACGTTCAATGAATTCACTCTTTAGTGAATACCCATGCATTTATCTTAATGTCACCCACACGGATGACTTGAGATCAGTCATCCTCCGAATTGAACATATACAATGTATACTAGTCTTTATGGATATGTTAATGCTCAGTTGACAATCTTATGACCAGAAACTCTTTAGGGTGTGAGCTATATGAAAAGGTTTCATGGATCTAACTTCTTTAGATCACTTATCTCATCTCACGAATGAGTTAAGTAAACTACATTTAATGAGACCATTATTCAAACAACATTTTTCGTATTTCAATTATTAATAAAAGAAAGCCACGATGTGTAATTGATATTCGATGAATGCATTGGATTTGGACTTCTTCAAACGATCACGGCCAAGGAATGAACACCTCTTGACCTCGGGTACTCCTACGTACCTTGAAGACTAGGCTTTGCAATCAACCAAGTTATTGTGTTCGGTAACGCTAACATATTTAATGCATTGTGATGTACATAAATAACGAATTTAGTTTTCTCATGTGTGGAATTAACCAACATTAGAAAATGACTAGCCAACAAGACTATATGGTAAAGTTGCTCTATTATGGTTAAGTTTTATTAGTTAAAGAAATCTATCTATTTTACAATTTGATTTGGCATCATTCTACCAAAAAAAGGCTCTTTTGTTTTTTTTGTTTTGTTTTTTTTTGACAATGTGGCATTATAAATTACTATAATCTACGAGGAGAAGAACTCGAACTTCAGTGCAATGGTGTCGGCACCAGGGACTGACCCATGATTTCAAAATAGGGTGAAATAAATTTACCTGACGTACAAACCTACTAAGAAGATAGAAAACTCGATGATACGAATGAATTTAATTGATAACAAGAAAATTCCAAAGAATCTTTGATCTCTTAGGTTTTTTATGTTGATCCGACATTATAAAAGTATAACCTATTGAATAATATATACAAGACAACATGTCAGCAACTAATTAATTCATTAAATCTCACTGATCAATAATTCATTATTCATACAAGCAAGAACATCAAAATTATTATTGTAGTTTTCTCTATTTCATGATAATAAAAGCCTTTGACTGGTTTTCTCACATGAACTCTATGACAAAATGAAATGGAAGTAATTCTTTTAGCTATAGTATGAAGAAAAGGAAAGCTAGTGATATGAATGGTTTTCCAAAAAAAAATCTAAAAATAGCACGTGTTTATCAACTCAGAATTGATGTAGAACATAATTAGTCCAAGGTAGAGTTTCCAATGTTTTCAAAAAGGAAAAAAATAGTTTCCAATATCAGCTAACATTAATTTCACACTATGTTCACACTGTTTTATCATTTGCAAAGATTCGCAAGTCAACCTTCTAGCTAGTAGAGGTGGGCTACATGTAATTTTTATTTTTAAGACAAGAAAAGTCACCTGGACTATAGCCCAGGTTAGTACCTTTTTAGGAACATCCCTGGTCGGCACACTACTTTGGCCAACTAGCCTAATCCAAATTTGCAAGAGAGACTTCTATTCATGTGCTCGTTTGATAAAATTTCTTCAAATTCCACCCATCTTTCCTATGTTATTTCCCCTAATTTTTCTTAATAATTAAAAAAAAAAGTTTAATTTCTCTAATGCACCTTGAAAGAATGGTTAACTCTGACATTGCCCTTGAAACTCAAAGTGACTCACCTTGATCCTTAACCAATATTTTGTGTCTCACTTTGCCCTTTACTGTTAAGCCCGTTAGGTTAAAAATGCTAAGCCAAGTTTAGGAGAAGAAAAGCTGGAGCATGCCTTCATTAGTGAGTACGAGTCCGCACACCTATCATATTTGGGTTTTGGCACTCCTCTTTGTCTACGATGAAGATGAAGTTGGTCGGTGGATACATGTAGGTGGTTGTTGGAGGTGGGGGTGGCTGTGAGTGGAAGAAGTTCAGGAGAGGTGGCTGTGTCTTGCTTGGGAGTGATGGTGGTGACTATTGGGTTTTTGACGAAGGAGGGGCGATCTTTGGGTGGGAATTGGCTGATTGATTTTTATTTTTTTTGGTTAAACAATAAAACATTTAAAAACTTATTTTTATTATTTATTGTTTATCTTAAATCATTATTATTTTACATAAAATATTTTACTATGTTTTTGCACAGATAGCACTTATGTGGTATATATTTTAGTAAAATAGTGGGTCTCGCTCGTTCCATGTTAGCATTTTTAACGGAGTTATTAAAGGATTTAACAGTAAGGGGTAAAGTGAGACACCAAACATCGGTTAAGGGATCAAAGTGGGTCAAATTGAGATTCACATGGCAATGTGAGATTTGACCATACTTTAAAATGGAACTAGAGCAATTAAACCTTAAAAAAATGAACACAAAAACAAATATCATACGTTGACAACTTTGATGAAATAATGATTTTATAAAAATAAAAAAATCAATAATAGCTAACATAAATATAGAATCTCAGTTGTTAATCATATATAGACCATTGGATGTAATTTTGTTTACAAAATAAAAGCAAATAAGTATGCATACCAATTATATTAGAATGCATATTAGATTGAAATATACCGTTGCACATATGTGATTACATTTTTCTCTTTTCTAGGCAACAAACAAATTTCATATCAAAATTAACTATTACGTAACAATTTCCGAAATGCGCGAATGTACATAAAAGAAAATTTTAATATACATAGTTAATTTCTTTCCTTTTTACAAATATATATATATGTGTATGATGCGAGTTTGAGATTCATAAATATTAAAAATAAGTAAATAATAAGAAGACTACTAAAAACGTTTATGCGCTGTGTTCCTCAATATCGCTTGTATAAGAAAAAAGTATTGAAAACACCCATAAAATAAGTAAAACTTAAATTTTATTCAATTCAATGAGATGAATTGACCATGGAATAATCTTGTGACCACATGATGGGATGTAACGTGGTTGTTTGGTGAAGCACCAATGACTTCAGTGTGAGGAAGTGCACAGAAGAGAATCCCGACCACAATTAAAAAGCTTTTCATATGCGAAGGGAAAACCAAAAGGTTGCCTCCCACGTCTTAACCGCGGTTAAAACGTAACCTGACTCTAGTTAAATAAAAAGTCACCTTTGCTCCTTCCTATCTTCTGTCCCTTCCCTGCAGTCGCCACTCTTATCTTTTCTCTCATTTTCTCATTTTCTTCCTCCATTAAGAAAGGGAAAGAAAATCCACTAAATTCTCTCTCTTCTGACTCTCTCTGAGCAATCAGAGGGTGCTTGAGGAGCTTCAATGCTCTCCTATTCACACATGATATCCATGAATCAGGTACCTCTCATCTTTCTGCTTTTTTATTTGAAGTACTTGTTTCATTTCTCTGTCTTCTGGTCTACAGAATTGATTATAAATATATATTTTTGTTCTCAATCTTGTGATTTTTCATGGGTTTTGATGGTTGATCTTTGTGCTGATGCTATATCTGATATGCTCCACTATCTGGTTCTTTTCTTAGTAATAGTTTTTCTCTGGGTTTTGTTTGGTTTGCCTTGTTGTTTTGTAGTTCGTTTAGGTTCAGGTCCTGGTTTGCGTTTTTACCATTTTTTTTTCTTTCTATCTTATCTTTTTAATTTTTGTGTTATTTCTTTTAATTTTTTGTTTGTGAATTTTGGATTGGATATGTTTGGATCTGGATGGGACGGACAGCTTTGAACAACCTTCTGATCCAAAAGAGGGCTACCCTGAATTTCTGAATTTATATTAAATAATGGAAGAAAATAATAATTGAATTATGTTGCTTAGATTGGTGAAATATATGCTGTAAACCTGCGTTTTAAGCTATAACAGTTTGTGTAAACCAAAAGAAAAAAAAATCAATAATATGGGGTTTTTGAAGAAAATGAATCCGTTGATGGTGGATCTGGGGGAAGTTTTCTATGTTCTTTCTGCTTTAGTGGTTGTTTGCAGTTGCAGGGTATGTAGATGTAACTTAAATTTAGTTTTTATTGTAATGATCTCATGTTTTTCGCATCACTGATGAATATTTTTTCGTTTTTGTTTTCTGTTCTTTTTTCTCGGTTATTCGAGAACCTTATCTTTTGTTTTGGTTCGTAACTTATTTTGTTGCTTTTAGTGATGAGGCCCATGTTCTAGGGTTTTCTTTGGGTTCTTTTAGTGTAAGAACACGAAGATCTGTTGCGTCACTTCCCTTGTTTTTCCTTTCATTCAATTAGAGTTAATATTGCGAGTTCAATTTACCTGATCTATGATACGCGACACTTTGGGATTGAACTGACTTATTTGTAATTTATTCATTTGCAGAAGTTTGGGTTGAGTATCCTTTATTGAGAAACCTTGGCTCATAAGAAGTTTAAAGCTAATATCTGTGCGCAAGATCGGAAATCTTTTCCAGAAAGGCGGTGAAGTTGACTTGGACTGCATTTAATTGCTCAATTTTATATTAGTATATATAATCAGGGCTGTTCTCTTTGTCGGTGCTAAATGGGGATCTTTGAAGAAATGGGTTTCTGTGGTAATCTTGATTTCCTTTCGGCGGCTCCTGGGGAAGGGGAGGCAGCTCCAGAGCATGACCCAGAGGCAACAGTAGAGGAGGATAATAGTGATGAAGAAATGGATGTTGATGAGCTTGAGAGGAGGATGTGGAGAGATCGGATGCTATTAAAGCGACTTAAAGAACAAAGTAAGGGAAAGGAAGGAGTTGACAATGCAAGGCAGCGTCAATCACAGGAACAAGCTCGGAGGAAGAAGATGTCGCGGGCACAAGATGGAATCCTGAAATATATGCTGAAAATGATGGAAGTTTGCAAAGCTCAGGGTTTTGTTTATGGGATTATCCCTGAAAAAGGAAAACCAGTGAGTGGTGCATCTGACAATCTTCGAGAGTGGTGGAAGGAAAAAGTAAGGTTTGATCGTAATGGCCCGGCTGCAATTTCCAAGTATCAGGCAGATCATTCAATTCCTGGGAAAAATGAAGACTGCAGTGCTGTGGCATCCACTCCTCACACCTTGCAGGAGCTCCAAGACACAACTCTTGGTTCCCTTTTATCGGCTTTGATGCAGCACTGTGATCCACCCCAAAGACGTTTTCCATTGGAGAAGGGTGTTGCCCCACCTTGGTGGCCTACTGGTAATGAGGAATGGTGGCCTCAATTAAATTTACCAAAGGATCAGGGTCCTCCCCCATACAAGAAGCCTCATGATTTGAAGAAGGCTTGGAAGGTGAGTGTTCTCACAGCTGTGATAAAGCACATGTCACCTGATATTTCCAAGATCCGCAAGCTTGTTCGTCAGTCTAAATGTTTGCAGGACAAAATGACTGCTAAGGAGAGTGCTACTTGGCTAGCCATTATAAACCAGGAGGAAGCTTTGGCCCGGAGGTTGTATCCTGATAGATGCCCCCCTCCATCAGCTGTTGGGAGTGGGTCTTTTACAATCAGCGGTACCAGTGATTATGATGTTGAAGGGGTGGATGATGAACAAAATGTTGAAGTAGAGGATTGCAAACCTCTTGTTAATCACTTCAATATTGGAACAGCTGGGCAAAGAGATAGGATGGTACCTCAGATTAAGGGAGAGCTGATTGAGACCAACTCAGACTTTGGTCAGAAGAGGAAGCAGCTGGCCGAAGAGCCACAGATGATGCTAAATCAGAAGATTTACACCTGTGAATACCCCCAATGCCCATATCATGATTGCCGCCTAGGCTTTCTCGACATAACTGCAAGAAACAATCACCAGTTGAATTGTGCATACCGGGGTAATTCTTCACAAGTGTTTGGAATGTCAGGCTTTCATCTTAACAACGACAAACCTGTGGGCTTCTCTCTACCCATTACTCAACCTAAGCCAGCTATTCAACAACCAGTGAACCAGACAAGTAGTTTTAATGCTTCGGGACTTGAACTAGCTGAGGATGGGCAGAAAATGATATCTCAACTGATGTCATTCTATGATAGTAATGTTCAGCAGAACAAGAACTCAAATCCTGGAAACCTCAATGTTGTCGAAGACCACAACCAGCAGCAGGTGAAATTTCAATTTCCAATGGAGGATAACTTCTATGGTCAAGGGCTGGTTATAGGACGCAACATGTCTGAGCAGACCTCCTTGCCTATGCTTCATCCAGTTTTCCCACCCACAGAAATTCAGTTTGATCCGTGCAAGTTATTTGATTCTCCATATGGTAACCATCCCAATGATCCTGTCAACTTAGGTTTTGGCACTCACCTTAACTCAGTCGACTATAATGATGACTCAGTGTTGAAGCAAGATGCATTTTGGATCTGATGAATTTGGGTTTTCATATATTGACTGCTCCAATATCTGAATAAGGCTGTATATTATGTTGTTTGGCGGGGGGTTGGGGGTGAATGAGGATATCCCCATACAGTTCTGGACCGAACAGGTGAAGCTTCTTTTTTTAAGTTTAGCTGCTTATTGTATCTGTCGGATCTTTTAGAAGAAGTTGGGGGTTCTCTTGCGGCGACTTCATCATCCAAGTATAGGTTGTCTAGTTGTTCTCAGTGCAGTATTTAGTAGGGCCAATAAAGGACTGGAAAGAAGCCAATCTAATACAAGTACTTTTGTTGAAATGTTAGAAACATTTTCTGGTTGCTAGAGTCATTGTTGGCATGTAGTTATGTAATGTATACAGAGACATCTATATATGTGGTGGTTTCATGTATCTTAGAAACATTTTGCTTGTTTCTCAACTGGTTTTCAGTTTGTGCTATCAACAATTCATTCTTGCTTTCGCAGTTTATCGGGGGAAAGTTCGAATAGAAATATCAGCACTCAAAACTTGCATAAGCAATGCCCTGTTAGGTCTGATAAAACTTCCAACTACTGATTTTTCGCAAATTATGTGATATAAATTAGATAGGAACTCCCCCCCGTCCGGATGCGCGGCTGAGCTGAAACTGAACCTTGATGCTTTCAAATTAACTTGGCCCCTCAATGTCAAGTGTGCTTTTTTGTTTGGTGAATAAATGCCACGTTTTTTTAGTTTTCTGTGGAGGTTTGTTTATTTTGTCACATCTATCAGAATGGTCTTACATGTGAGGAATGGGTAGAAAGTCAGAGAGACAGAAAACGGGTCAAAGTTGGGCAATTATTTTTGTTTTGGTCGATGTTAGGCAAGTTCATTGAAAGTAGTCATTCTTCACCTAGTAGTGGCAATAGTGATAATTGGAGAGCAGTTGCCATTTTTGACTCTAGTCTCCCTACTTTCGATTCTTTTTGAAAGTCTATGTCAAGTCGTGTAAGCAAAGGAGAAATGTTCGTACCTTTAATCGATTGAAAGGATTGGATTTATAATGAGGAAAACTAATGAGTCCAGAGCTCGTGCGCGCATAAGTGATTGTCAAGCAGTTATTGGATGTGAATCCTCTAGTGATGTAAACTATTCTATCCCGGCATCACTACCTTTCTTCTTATTTCTCTCTTTATGTTACTAATTCATGGAAAAAGAGATACAGAAATCATAATTCATGGAAAAAGAGGTATACATAAATCATAATTCATGGAAAAAGAGAGATACAGAAAGGGCACATGACACCGAAATAGGATAGTGTGTTTCCACAATGAGACCCACATCCATCTACCCTACCAAAACTCTAACAATGAAAATCAACATCAGCCTGGATAAGATAGGTTTTGATGGGAGGGCCCAACACCCTTGTGAGATAGGTTTTGGTCCCATAAAACTTCTCTAAAAATATTTTTAGAACTTTCAACCGTATCAAGCTTTCCAATTTGTTATAGATTTTGTGTATGCTTTTACATTCTTAAATCTTTGGGTTTTAAATTGTCTTTTTTAAAAACGTTTTATACACGTAAAAACATTTGAATTTTAATTTTCAAATACATATTTTAGAAAAGTCCTATGTACCAAATTGTATTTTGAAAAATACATCGGCAAATAGGGTCTAGTCCGTGAAAAAGGGTATTGACTTGCAGACTAGTGATCTCACATTCGAACTCCCATAGCACCTTAGTAGTGTGTATGAGAAAGAAAAAAATCGAGGTCCCCTGCAGTTGTAAATTGTGGTCTTGCTTGCATTTCATAAAAAAAAAAACAAAAACAAAAACAAAAATTGTAAACTTATCGATAGCGTATTTGAAACGCTCTCTCCTCTTGTTTGGATTATCGCTTGGACTAAAAAATAGCGTATTAGAACATTAAAACGCATCTAGTTATCAAGTTTTCAAACTTTAATGGCTATCCACTATATACTCAATGCGGGGCCACCGTGGTCAGTGCAATGATGAAGGACGACGGACGGTGTCGTGCAAAGGTTTATTTGGTTGTGAGATACGGTAATGGTGTTGATCAATCTAGGGATTTTGGTTAATCAGATAATTTTTTTAAAAAAAAATTAATCACTCTTTAATTCATGTGGGAGATATAATGGATTTAAAGTTGATGATGTGGCGTATGTCACTTCATCCGAGATTCAAATTTGGTAACTTTAGCATTATTGATTGCATAAAGTCTGTTTTAGTTAGACTTCTTGCAAACATCCTAGATCATTGTGGAATTGTTAGAAGTCATGATTGAACACACGTATAATTGTATGAATTTTATAGACTTTATAAAAGTTCATTGAAGTCTAGATTTATGCACCAAAACTTTTATATTTTTCTTTAAAATTAATTTTAATTAAATATCTCGACTAAAAGGAAATGACTCCCTGTGATTGCAAGAGATGCGAAATTATACAATAGCACTAGCTGGCATTGATGATTGGTACCGTCCAACGAAATTCAGTCATGTGCACAATTTATACACATCAACGTAACTTTAAAGTTGTGTCGTTAGCACCACCAGCGTTGCATATCGAACAGAACCCACAAAAAAAGGTCACAGGTAGGTATCCAATCTATGACGGGGATACCTGACCAAAAGCCGAAAGGCCTCACGGCGGTGGCTTTAGACCATGATCGCTTCAACACTCCACTCAAAGATTGACAAATTTGTGGGCAGGGGCAGAGCCACCTGCAGGTCAACAGTGGCCATCGTCCCCAATATTTTATAAGTGAATGGGCACCCAATAAATTAATTTTGGATAATAATGTGAAGTCATTGGCCTCTCTTTATTTGTCTTTTGTTTTGGGCTTTAATAGATATTTTGGTTTCTTTAAGATAAAAATAAGAAAAGATGGCTATAGTTGGATAGATTTAGTTGAAAAATCTTAGGACTAGATAACTAGCCAAATAGGTTGAAAATATTTGATAAAAAAATAATTGAAATGACTATGAGTTTAACATATTTCTAAATAAGTATTACAAATTAGTTTTAAAATTGTTTAATAATATACTCTCTTTTTTGTTCTAAATGCAATCAATAGAATTTTGTTTTTCTTCAATATTTTTGGTTATGTTAGGGGTGTGCATCAATTCGAAACCAATGTAATTTAGTCAATCCGCATTCGATCCAATATAGATTGGATTGATTTTTCCAATCCAATTCGATAGGATCAAAAGTAAATCCAATCAAATTGATATTGAATTGGATTGGATGTGGGGTTTTGATAATGAAAAAAGACAATGATGAAATATGAAACATTTATCATTAGGTTTAATCTAATCAAGCCAATAGGATCTAGCCCAGTAGAAAAGGGCCTTGACTTATAGACCAGAGGTTTCAGGTTCAAACCCTCATGGCATTTTAGTTGTGTGTGTGAAAAATCCCCCTCCCTTTTAGTTTAGACTATCACTTGTACTCAAAAAAAAATATATATATTTTTTAAAAGGTTTAATCTAACCAAACACATTACTATACTTAAATTTAAAATATAAATGAAATGCTAGAGAAAATTGTTTTCATTATCTATATATTACAAGGGGCTAGTTATATATTAAGCATGACTCCATCAAATAACTTAAAATGTTCATAACCTTTACAATTACACATACCTACACAAGCAAAATAAGCATGAAACAAACTATATTGGATTGGATTCTCACAAAAGGAAATTCGTCATACGATCCAATCATATTGATTTTTGAAATTAGGGATACAATCCAATCAGTCAAATCATTGAAACCAATAAAAATTGAATTGAATTGGACTGGATCAATCGATTTTCCAAATTGAATTAGATCTTGCATACCCCTAATATATGTTAATTTTTCGGCCCCCTAAAATTTTAATTCTAGCTCCTCTCCTCGTTGTGTGCATAATATTGTTTGATCATTACCCAAAATACATAGGCTTAAGGCCATGATGGGGTATTGGGAGGCACAAGGGGTTGGCTGAGTACCTCACCACCAATAAGCCATCAACTTTATGGGGAAAAAATGAAATCCCAATATTTTTAGGGAGCTAATTTTTCCCTCCTCGTTTGTCCACTTACACTCCCTTTGTGGGAAATTGTATGTTATAGTAAAAAGTATTAAAAACCAAAAGAGGCTTATGGTTAATTGTAGTGATGTGGGCTAGTAGTTTTTGTGTCCGCTTTAGTTTTGCTTTTCGCATGTTAATTTGTTGCCCTATTGGGATTGGTACTTTAGATGTCTTGTTGATGTCTTTGATTATTGTACCGTTGAAGTTCATCTAATGAAAATTTTCTTCAATCAAAACAAAAACAAAAGGGAGTGGAAAAATCAGCTCCCTATTTTTAACATTATAATCACAACCATTGTCGTTTTTTAATTTGTCAGCAATCGCTTTGACAAAATATTGCGGAAAAAAAAAAAATTTATTTGGGCTATTTGCAAAGAATGTAGGAAGTGAAAAACCTTAATTGGTCTTAAGCACCACTCTATAATTAGTCTTGTCCACCCAAGTAGCCTAACAAATTTATATTTCCACAAAACAGGTGGATAATTAATAGAAAATTTACCCTATCTCAGTTTGTTCATTAGTTGTTTATTGTTGTTGATCCCAGAAAATTAAAAAAAAGTTTCTTGTTAATTATAATCAGTTCGTTTTGCACATGGCTGTACAAGAGGAGCTAACTAAATATATATACATATGTATTCTATATATGAAATTTTGGGATTAAACTTTAGTATCCAATAATACTGATTAAAGAATTCGATTAGAGGTTCAGTTTGCAGGCCATGGAGTTCTCACAACCATGATCAAGGATTTCACAAAGGATGTGCTCCATTGCTTTGTTTGCATGTTTGTCACAAGGTTTTAATTAATTATTCTCAACTTCTTTACATGGTTTTAATTTTTCTCTAATTCACCACAAGATTATGATGTTCAATTCATGATGGTTGCAAATTACTAGGTAAATTTTGCGTTTTTCTTTACCAATTTTGTTTTCCAGTTAATTACCCTAAGCATTTGAGTCTAAAGAAAAAAAAAATTAATTTAAGTGGATTTGTTTTTTGAACTGAAGTGTTGCATTCAATAGACGGCAAAGAAACCACTACAAGGCTACAAATCAAGAGGGCCCAACCACAAAGGGAAATAACATGGTGCCCAAGGTTAAAACCCAACCAAATTTAACATGTGCCAAAAGCAAAACACTGCTAGTGCTAAAGATAAACCAGCTAAAGGAGTTACATGAGTAGGGACATAGGCATAGCCTAACACGTGTCCATTCCTTCCAGCAGGAAATATGGAGCCAAATACTTGGAGGGCAGAGAAGACCATCTTTGTTCAGAACATGGGTCCAAAAAGATGGGGGTCTAATGACCCACACTTCCATGTGCATCATTTCCTTTATTTTTGTTGCCAAAATATTGGCTGCTTCATTCGCTGAACTAGGAATCCAAGAGAAATGACAATTAAAATACTTGGAAAGATGCTCCTTGAACTTGTTTAGTATGGAATACATCGTCCAAGGCCCTCTCACAATATTACCATTTAAGCATTGAGTCACAGACCTTGAATCCGATTCTAGAATTACATGTCTTTTCCCCATCTCCTGAGCAAACATGCTTCCCTATAGAAGTGCTTGAGCCTCGACTTCCAAAGCAGAACTTGTGGTGATTTGAACTATCTTTGCCGTGATGAACTTGCATTGGGAATCTCTAATTATAATTCCAAGTTCGGCCTTGCCGTTTCTCAGGTTCCATGTTGAATTTGACGGTATTTCCAGATGAGGGTGACCAGATAGAGGGAGTAGTTTGATGGTTGTTCAAATTCAAAATGTTGTTGCAGGTATGGGTAGTTTGGCAGCAAGGAAACTAGTTACAACAGTTGAGATAGCATAAATCATCGCTTCTAGGGATGGTCTTTGGTGCTCAAATACAACATTACATGTGGTTTTTTATATGTTCCACCAGTTGAAAGCAATTTGTGTCGTGACCCACCTTAACTCATACTTACTTTTTGCATAGATCTGGAAAATATTAAAGAACCATCGGCCAATATTGGTGACTTCTTGAGGGTTGACTCTATAAGTTAGGTAGCCACCAAACTGTACACTTTGAACCCAGGGAGATAGAAGCAAAAGATGCTCAAGTGTCTCCTCATGCGACTCGCAGATGGGGTAGATAGGCGATTGTCTGATTCTTCTTTTGTATAGGTTGTCATTGGTTGCAAGGCTTTTTCTAAAGATCCTCCACATGAAATTACTAATTCTTTGGGGGGAGGGGGGGAGACGGGTGTGGGGTTTTGAATCTTCCATAAGGCTTTCCAAATGTCCTTCGTAATTGTGATGGAGGTTGAGGGATGTTAATGGTTCAATACCTGGTTTTTGTGATGGTCCTAATGATAGCCAGATTAACAGTATGCCTACCACTTTTCTCATATGGCCAAATTAAGCGGTCTATGTCCTCCCTGTGACCAATGGGTGCTCTCAGGATAGAAATTTCCTCATCTTTAGAGATCATATGGTGGATTGAATCCAGCTTCCTTGTACCTGTCTCATGATCAATGATAGACCCAACTAAGGTTTCATCCAAATAGCCCATGCTATTGTCTCCCTCAAGGGTCCCAAAAAGGCTAGGAATCCAAAGGTATTTCCAGAGTTTAGTTTGTGAGCCACTTAAATTTGCCCTAAATTTAAGTGAATATAATTTGGATTAATCATATTGCAGTTCTTGTGAATACTGCTAAAATCAATTTTCAACCATTGCAAAATGCATCCAACCCTGAAGAATTGGAAGTCAAGTGGTTTGACTCCCTAAAGATTTTGTATTTGGAGTCTCTACATTTGCCGCATAGGTGCATAATAATATGTGATACTATTGTTTGTACCATAATCAGCTGAGCACATTCGATACTGGAGGATTGGCGTGCAGACAAACCCACAGCGTGCCGTAGGTAAAACACTCATGGAAAATCCCTAAACACTGCTGGCATCATCATGACCTCAGCTACCGAAGAGACATCTTCCTCCGATGCGGCAATAACTTCTCAAAGGTGATTGTTGAAGCTCTAGATGGTAGAACCTAAGCCTTGGACACATATCAGCACCATAGTGATTTGCACAAAGTCCCAAATCAAAACTTTGTGCAAATACTCACATCCATTCCTCTATAAAATGGGAATAATGCCTAGGTAAAAAGGTAACTACTTTTCACCTTTACCATTACTCAGCCAAAATTATTGTGCGCACTACACTTACTGACTTAAGTATCGAAGAGCCTTTGGTAAGTATCACACCGGTACCTGAAGCTTGACGATTGCTTCTTCTGTCCCTCTTTTTGCAAGACAATATTGCGACCAAAGGTTCCCCTGCCGAAGGTCCCCACTTCTCCATTCCCTGTCGAAGACTCCACACCTCCTCTATCTAAGTTGAATCCAGTTGTGGACATCAACACATTGGTGCCGTCTGTGGGAACCAAATTCTAAATCTCACATCTCTCTTGGCTTTGCTGGCTTCTTCACCCATCAAACCTCTCTGTCTTTTTAGCCCATCACATTATATAATGTCGAGCGAAGCTAGCCTTGGTACTCAGCACAACACTCCCCATGTGGAGTCCTCCAAACGAAGACACTCTACTGATGCCGATCTTCTGGCTGAAATGGCGTGCCTCTGTGCCGATGTTACCAAAATCACAGAGAAGTATGATCACCTTCGCACCAAAATGGTGAATTTGAGCATGACTGCCATACCTTGAAGCACAATTGAGAGAACATTCACCAACAGTTAGCCTAACATGATGTTACCCAGGGTGTTGAGCATACCGTGCCAAACCAACCAGCCATCTCCCTTCACAACGCTCCAAGTCAGCCTCAGCCTGATAAAGGTTAAGGCTACCATCATCTTGAAGCATCTAGGTCACACCTAGGGGTGGGCATTTAAACCGGAAAACCGGAAAACCGAACCGAATCGAATAAAAAAAACTAGAAAATAAACCGGTTGACTAAAAAAGTCAACAAATTGACACCGAACCGGACCGGACGGGTTTGAACCGGTTCCAGTTTCGATTTTACATACTACCGGACCGGACCGGTTATATTAATTTTTTATTTATTTATTTTAAAATATCTTATACTTAAGCCCAATTCAACTTAACCCAAATAAAAAGCCCAACTTTAAAACCCATGTACCTTTTATTTTCAAAGCCCATTCCAATCCCTCTTAAACTCTCTCTATTTTTTTCACTTTCTTTTCTCTTCCCAAAGCTCAGCTCTCTTTTCAGTCTTCAATCAGCTCTCTTTTCAGTCAGCTTTTTCTTTTTGTCCTTCTCTCTCTCTCTCTCCCGCTTCCCCATTTCCTTTCTTTCCTCTATTCTTTCTTCTCTCTTTTACCTTTCCCATTTCTTTTTTTCATTCCTCCTTCTCTTTTTTTTTTTCCGTTTCTTCCTCTCCCTTCTATTTTTTTTATTACAAATTTATAAATAAACCCAATCCTAGACATGTATTTATAAAAAAACCCAAGCACTATTTAAACATAGAAACACACCCAAAATCAACCCCAAAGTCAACTTTTTGGGTGTGTTTATAAATGGGTTTTGAGTGTGTGTAATGATGGGTTTTGGGTGTGTTTATATGTTTAAATAGTGCTTGGGTTTTTTTATAATTTCAACTCCCATTTTGGGTTTTTAGTGAAACTCCCTTTTTTTATTTCTTCTTCTTCTTCTCTACGACTTCTCTCTCTCTCTCTCTCTCTCTCTCTCTCTCTCTCTTTTCCTTTTCTTTCCTTTCTTCCGTTCCCTTTTCTTTTCTTCTTTTTTCTTCTTCTTCCCTGCAACTTCACTCTCTCTCTACCCTTTTTTTTTCTTCTCTGCAACTTCACTCTCTCACTCTCTCCGTGTGATCTGATGAAGAGGATGAAAGGAGTTCTTGCTATGGAGCCTTCTTCATATGCTGGTAACGAAGATCCTAGGACTAGATTCAAGCATCAAAGTCTCATGCAAGGAGAAATCTCGTGTTGTATTCTTTTTTTTCTTTTCTTTTTTTGTGGTTTCATTAGATCTGGTGTTGTATTCTTTTTTTTTCTTTTTTTTTGTGAGTTTCATTAGATGTGGTGTGTTTATGATTTCTGGTCTACCTAGCATTAGATTGTTTAAGGTTATTTTTATGTTAGCCTTCTGAGAATATGAAAGGAAAAATAATTGTTGAACCAAATTTATGTTTTTTTTCCTTATTGTCTACTGTGTATGTGACTTGCTCGAGAACCGGTTCAAACCGGAAATAACCAGTTCGGCTTGATCCGGTTTCTCTCCTATTTTTTTCAAAAACCGGACCGGATGAACAGTACCGGTTTCGGTTTCGATGTGAGCTGCGAACCGGACCGCGCCCACCCCTAGTCACACCCCCTCTAAATTTCTCCACCCAAGGTTTAGCCTCACCGTTCAACCAAGGTGTACAAGGATTATAGGGATCGCATCTCTGAGCTTTGGCCAAAACCCATCCAAGTTCCTATGGACCTCGACGACCCACATGTTGCCCAACTTGGCCCTCCACCGAAGCCACAACATCTACTTGTTCCAGAAAATATTGGTGATTCTAGGAACCTTATAACCTTGAAGACTGGAAGCCTTACCATTCAGAAGCTCTTGAGGAATGAGAAGCTTATCCACCATCACCCCTAAGCACCAATCTTCGGCACATAATGTTAGATATATGCCCTAGAAGCCAATATAAAAATGGAATATTCTAAGGATATAATATAATTAATATAATCAAAGGGTCGTGAATGTTACTCTAAGGTACATAATGTTCACAAAGTAACAACTCCATGGATAAAGATATGAATGGAAAGAAGTCTAAAAAGGTTTGATTCACAAGAACTTTTCATAGGATCACCAATTGGACAATGGTAATCCGCAAAGACTGGTACACACAATGTTTGCTCAAGTGGGAGGATGACTAGTCTCAAGTCATTTGTGTAGAGACACTGAGACAGGTGTGTAGGTGCTCTATAGGGATGGAGTTCACTGAATGCGATCAACTCAAGATTTCTTGTATGGAAGTCTTACTCAAAAGTGTCAAACAAAGAATTCTAAGTTATGATAATGCAAATTAGTCCTTAGACCTAAGACATCATAGTTTTCTTGTGTATGAGCTATTTGTTTTTTTAGAACACTATACAATTGTATCAAAAGGATGCGACTTAAAGATGTTCCTTATGATACTCAGCATATGCACAAAGGCCTGTGAATGTACAATAAGGAA
Source organism: Prunus armeniaca (assembly GCA_903112645.1). NCBI lineage: Eukaryota > Viridiplantae > Streptophyta > Magnoliopsida > Rosales > Rosaceae > Prunus > Prunus armeniaca. The sequence continues at coordinate 6,246,431 of CAEKDK010000002.1, forward strand.
TTCCTAGTCTTAGTAAAAAGACAGAATACTCTAAAGATATGATTCGTTGAATCTTTGGCCAAAGTACAAGATGAGAATTGAAATAAGAATGTTTGCAATTACAACCAAGTGAATCATAGAACCTAAAGATGTCATTTTAGGGATTTGACACAAGTTAACCATATCCTAACAACATGACATGGAGTATTATAATAAACAAGGACCATATTGCATTGTAATCACAAACTGACTAGGTTCTCTAAATGAATAGTATTTACCTTGGGTAGCCATGACATACTGTTAAGTGTCACTCATGGTTTGTGGAAGCCCTTTAAGGACTAATTACAATTAGCTTTCGCCAATAGAGAGAATTATATAGAGGGATACTATTGACATTCGATTTATAAGTAATCATTCTTACCCTTAGCCTCACTAATTAGAACTTATAAGATCGCACATTGAAAATGTATGGATCGAGAATTGAAAAGATAATAAATGATTTTGCCGCTTAGTCAAAGTCAAAGTCAAGGTCAAAGTCAAAATTCAAAGTCAAAGGTCAAACTATTGACCTGAGACTTGATACGGTCAACACAAGATAGACTAGGACCAATGCTTGTTAGACATGTTAGTGATTTAATTAGTTAAGTCATTAAATCAATTAAACTATTTAGATTAGCTTAATGAATTAATTAAAGTTATGAAACTTTAATTTTGGTCCCACATGACTTAAACATTTATAAGAAAATGGACCTTATAGACTTAGACAAAATTTGACACATTATAAGATTAATGTTGTAGACCAAGTAGCCTAAAAAGGCCCAGGAAGAGGAGGGTGTGGCACATGTATGACATTATGTCTCTATATAATCATAGCCATAGCACAACACCTTCTTAGGGTTTCAAGTTAGGCATTTAGGAAGAGAGAAAAACATCAAGCCTCATCCCTAGTCTCCTTTGGCCGACCATCATAAAGAAGAAAAAGTTAGCACCCATTTTTCTTCTCTTGGTTCCTTATTGTTGGCGTGATAATTAGGTTTATGGTTTATTATTTAATATAGTTGACTTTGTATACTTACCTTTTTTTGTATACTTTGTACATATTATAAATACCTCAGAATGAGAAGAATAAAATCATTCGATTCATTCATATTTCTATATGGTACAGAGCAATTGATCTGATTGGCTCACTTGCGATCTGAAACCCCAATTAAAAAAACCCCCTAAACCACTCTCTAATGCCATCACACCTCTCTAGGGTTGTTTACCCTGCCTCTATGTTGCCGCAGCCTTCTAAACCTTCATCAAGAGTACACCGACCTTGATGTTTTTACCTCTCTCCCTAAACACAAAACCCAATTCCGTTGCCAATATGTCTACTCTTCCCAGTGAAACTAATCATTTTGGGCCCTTATCAGGGACACCCACTGTTACCATTCAGCAAGACGTTGCTTCCTCTCCCATCAACGTTAAACTGGATGGAACAACTATAGCCTCTGGTCCAAGGTTTTAGAGATGCATATCGCTGCTCGTAACCAAAGCTGCACCCAACACTTCTTATCAGAAGTATGAAGAATGGGTGGCCAAGGATGCCCTACTGAAGTCATGGCTCATCAACTCCATGCATACCAATTTCATGTTGAACTTTATTTAATGTGAAACTGTGAAGGATGTGTGGGATATAGTGAAGAAGGCCTATCATGATGCTTCTGCCTGTTTCCAAGTCTATGAATTGATGAAAAAGTCCTTTCAACTTCGACAAAGTGGTTGGCCCTTATCCACTTATTTTACTGAGATGAATTGTCTCTTTATGGAATTGGACTATCGTCGTCTAACTGATCTTAAGAATCCATATGATATTGCTAAATTAAAGAAACGTACTTCTGAAGAACGTGTCTACATGTTTCTTGCTGGTCCAGATCACAATCTTGACCGAGTGTGTAGTTGCGTGTTGGCTATTGTACCTCTTCCCGATCTTATTGAGGCTTAAGCCATGGTGCGTCGGAGGCCCAACGACAAGTTACTATGATTGCTGAGGGTTCCATTGAAGCATCGGCTCTTGCAGCCAAGAAGGCTCAACTCACTTAGTTCTTGACTCTGGCTCTTCTGGGTGTACTTACTGTAATTGCACAAAGCATGTGAGGGAAAATTATTGGAAATTGGTGGCATATCCGGAGTGGTTCAAACTGAAACAAGCTGCCCGCTAGGATAAACACAAATCCCAAGCACATTTAGTCTCATCGGACTCAACCTCAACAGCCACTGCCTCTCAGGTTTATTATTCCTCAACAATTACGTGTAATATCGGTTGTGCATTCTCCTCTACCTCTACACGACCTTGGATAATTGACTCTGGATCCTTGGATTACATGACCAGATTAATGGGTTGTCAAAAATATTGGCCCATTAGTCCTCAAAAACCCAAAATATTTAATGGGTGATCTAAATAATTACCCATTAAATTTACAGAGGCCCAAATTGCCTATTATATGGTTAATGGATCAATTTTAAAATCTTCATATCCATATTTGGGTCCAAATGCAAATGTCAATTGCAGAAAATTAATGGGTTCATCAAAATTGCCCATTATTTTTCTTGGACATTGACAATAAGAAAAATGGTACAAAACCATCCAATTTTTTCCCATGGGTCATCTACCCATGCAAATTTCAATGAGATTAAATTCAAATATCTCAAACACAAATTCTCAACTAGTGGGCCACACTTACCCATTAATTTCCAATTTTTTCCATAGGTCATCTACCTATGAAAATCTCCAAATTGTCTGAAAGACACAAATTCTAAATTATTGGGCCACACTTACCCATTAATTTTCAAATTTTGGAACTACACCGGTTTGATCCCATGAAAGGTATATATGCAGTCTAGCATCTCAATAGAATGGTAAATATGAAGTTAAGCAGGTGTTTCTGAGGAGGAAAGTCGGCTGAAGATACCTTCAATTTCTCAGATGATAAACTCCCGCCTACTTTGGTTCACTCCATTCCCAAGAATTTGACAAACAAAATTCTCGATTGATACCAAATTCTGAAGGGGTCGCACAACTGGTATGGGCCCTACACCTTCAAGAAATTGATCATCGGCTGGGCTATTCTGAACTTGTTGAAATTCAAATTCTTCAGCCAGGGGGTTTGACCCATTATCATCCATGTTAAAGTTAGCACTCTCATGAAAAATGCTTTCCTCTTTACCTGAAGAAATGAACTCAAAAGCTGGGTTATCTGCATTAATAGGCTCCATTTTGTGAGGGAAAGAGACGTCATCAAATCTCATTTCCCCTTGCATTGGATTAGAACTCTCTTCTTTGGGTACATCGCTAGACCTTCCAACCTCAACCCTATTGTGATTTTCATGATGTGCCCATTTGAGGTGTGAGTCTTGATTAACACTTTGGGAGTGGTGCATCATGTGATTAACCCCTGAGAAATGTTGCCCTCTAGCATTGCGAATTCTCTTCTTGCGTCCTCTGCTTGAAGAAGCATCATGAGGAGGTGAAGAAGAATTGAAGCCTTTTTTGCCCATGCTTGACAAGATACGTTTCAAATTATCAATCACAAAGACGTGGTCCCTCCTTTGGAAGTGCCTGTCTACAGCTGAGAAATTTTTTGACATAAAAATCCCATGTAAGTTGCATAGGCAGTCATCTACCATCTACAATATCACCAAGAGCACTCCCATATGCAGGTAGAGCATGGAATAGAAATGCGTTGTTAGATCCTTGCGAATGAGGACAGTTTATGCTCTCGCCAATTTTTCAATCCCACACCTCTATCTCTCACATATGCTAAATAGAAGTTTGTTCGTTGGAACTCCTTGGTCAAAACCAAACTGGCAAGCAAATCTGTTTGGGTAGTAAGGTTCCAACCAAAGGTGGCCACCCACCCTTGCAGGAAGTAATCCAGAGCCATGCAAATCAAGTACTCAAAGGTATCATCTGCTAGTGTCTTTGTGTCTAAAAGGATACAATCTTCATGTGCAAGGAAGGCACTGGGGTGATAAACCATAGAATCACTCTTGAAGATTATCCTAGCTTGAGTGGGGTCAACATATTTGGCCTTGATTTGGTTATACTTTTCAAGAAGAGGGTAATATTCTGGAAAGTCGTTATCACATCAACGTGTAGTCAGGTCAAGAATATGCTTGCCTAACCGTCCAAGCACATAGTGAATGGGAAGACATGCGTTTGCTAGACCAGGGGCTCTAGGGTGAGTAGCAACTATACCAAGAGCATGGTAAATAAAAATTAATACCGCTGGAGCAAGTGAAACTTTGAGCCCACGAGCCATCAAACTTTCCATATAAAAACACTCGGGCCTTATGGCCTTGTTAGTAGGCATGACAAAATGGCTAAGCCAAAAAGCTAAGAAAGCAGCTAGCTAACCTTCATGAGAAATGTTCAAAGGAAGTTTCCTAGTCTCAGCTACTTGTTTAGCAATTATGTTCTTGCCATTTCCAGTAGCACCATATACAGCTTCTCCTCGGAAAAAATGCTCAACCCAATGATTACAAAAGACTTGACCTTTCTTATGGAAAATGTATAACTGTGTATGGATTCTCAAAAGTTCAACATTCAAAGGATACAAATCTTCACGGCATAATTCTTCGTTTAGAGGGATGCACTCATCATATTGGAGACCCAAAATTGGTAACCCACCAATAACTTTCAAGTCATACAAAGAAATGCCCATTTCACCATTTCCATGATGGAAAGTGTTGGATAAAGGCCCCCATAACTCGCAAAATGCTCTCCATACATTAGAGCAACAATGATAAGAGTAACAGGAAATGGTCACTGCACCAAAAATACTAGCTTGGTGGAAAATATCTCCAAAATTGTGCAAGATAGTTTCTGTCCATTACATTACAAACTATTGGAAGGTAGCTCGACCATGAAACCTGAAATTGCTCTCCCATGCAATTTGCTCACGAAGCATCTTGTGCAAAGCCGTATAAAATTCATCTCTGGGTAAAACTCTTTGTCCCCATTTAACGAGTTGTTTACTTTCGCCAAACAATGAGCTTGAAAGTAAGCACCTCTTGCTTGGGAAACCTGAATAACTCTGTCCTCTTCATGAGGATTAAACTTCAAATGTCCACTACTCACATGATCAATACTAAACCAAGTCACGCGACTCTTAGGGGATAAGAAGAGGTTGATTGAGTTCATAACAAAGGATCTCATATATTTTGAATAAGCCGTGATTGCTTCTCCACTCGCATCGAGGGCAGGTTCTTGGAGAAGGTTCCCCGTGCGCATTCATCACCTGAAATTGAGAATGCAAAAGGGAATTAGTTCACAGTTTAAGACATTACACACATGAAGCTTGAGGGGGCAACTATTGAGATAAAAAAAATCGGTAAAATAAATTGCATTATTGTTCAAATAAAAATTAAATGATAAATGCAAGCCAACATGGGTTCCCAAAATTTTTGGGATATCTGTTATGTTTCAAATTGATGGATATAAAAGATAATAGGCCTAAAAGGGAGGCTGAATCTGATCAGAACTTATTTGAAATTCAAAAGTGTTGTTTGTTCAAGGGAGTCTTATCCCGTTGGCCTATAAAAAGGCTACAACAGAAAAAAGAAAGAAAAAGAAAAAGAGGAAGCTGGCGACAGATTAAAAAAGGCTGCTGAAGAAATTAGAGCAGTGCAAAGAAGAGAAAAAAAATTGTTACAGGTATACTGTCATCCTTATTTTCTTTTCTATGTTAGGCATAGCATGCCACAAATACATGGGTGAAAAACCCCGAAATTACTTGGATGCAAATCCATGGATGTGAAACCCCGAAATTATTTGGATGCAAATCCATGGGTGAGTGACCTTGAAATTATTTGGATGCAAATCCATGGGTGAGTAACCCTGAAATTAATTCGATATAAAAATCCATATGGGTGAGAAACCCAGAACCTCTGCGGATGAAAGAAATTTGGAAAAAAAATGGGTTCAAAGATCCATGACAATTAGCAAACGAAATGGGTCTTTACTTTCGTCATGTTGTTTCTCCTTCTCTCTGCCTGAACAAGCTGCAAATGAAAAATGATAAGTTAATTCTCTACCACCAAGTGCAGCAAGGGATAAAAAGAGTTGAAGTAAAGTTACTGGGGGTTTATTCCCATAGCAAATGCAAATAAAAAAGGGTTATACCTCTGTCTTTGGAGAATCTGATTAACTATCTCCCTCTCGGTTAAAAAACTAATTTCCTCTGTATCTATGCTGCTCTGAAACACAAAAATAAAATAAAAAGAAATCAGCAATTTGCATATAGATAGAACCAAAAAAGAAGAAAGGTTTGAAGGAGCAGGTCCTATTGCACATCCAATTCTTGTATCAATTCCTAGTTTGGTGTTTGTGTACAGACTATCAAAACAAAAGAAGGAGGACAGCCATGGAATCCCGAGTTAAACAAACCCATTAGTTACAAACCCATTTGAAAATTGGGAAGTGTAGCAAATAATATAAAAACAAAATGGAGAAATTGATGATTGAAGCATGAGCATAGGAGTTCAGTCTCGCAACATGTGCAGAGTAAAAATTGCAACTTTGCTCAACTCTCTCTTCTTCTCTGTCTAGCAAATCGCACAGCCCTTTGGAATTTGTTCTAAATTTGTGTTAGTTCACATACAAACAGACCAAAGAAAGGCAAAGAAAAAAAGGGGTTCCATAGAAAGAAAGAAAGAAGGCTTGAAGGGGGGGAGGCCACATTGCACAGATTTTGGAATTTGCTTTGGAATTGTGTTTGCAAACAAGCAAAACAAAAGAATGGTTGTTGGTGTGCGAACAGGCAAGGAAAAAAATATATGAAAAAAAAATAGTTGGAGAAGGAAGAAAAGTCAACAAACAAAACAAAAGAGGAAGAAGAAAGTGGTTGTACGCCACTTTGCTTAAATGTGCATATAGACAAAATAAGGGGTGTAGGCCAACATGGAGGAAAGTAAAGATGCTAGCTAAAGGGGAAAATGAGTATAAAAAAAATAATAATAATAAAGAAACAAGATTCGTTGTGGGTTTTCTCTCCTAGCTTGCTTTGCACCAGCAGATTTGTTTCGAAATTTTGGTTTGAGCATTCAAAGGGCTATTATGAGATATTTGAGTTAATCTCAAGTACTCCAGATAAATATGGGAGTTGCAAAGCCTGGTTATATTTGGAAACAAACTCTACAAGAGTTTCATAGTTATCGAGTTGGCTTCAATTGGCTGTTGGGTACCAAAGCTTTTCTGATATGGACTCCTTGCTTGTGGGCTAATTGATAACAAATATCAAAGGCCTGAAACATATTAATGGGTTGTCAAAAATATTGGCCCATTAGTTCTCAAAAGCCCAAAATATTTAATGGGTGATCCAAATAATTACCCATTAAATTTACAAACGCCCAAATTGCCTATTATATGGTCCGAATGCAAATGTCAATTGTAGAAAATTAATGGGTTCATAAAAATTGCCCATTATTTTCCTTGGACATTGACAATAAGAAATGTTGACGCTCAAAAATGGTTCGGCACTTTTAAGCCCAACTTAGTGATGAGGTGTGATTGATGATGGGTGAAGGTAAGGACATTCACCAAGTGTGTGAGGATTTGAGCAAGAGATAAACATACAGAAGACAAGAGATACGTGGTTCACCCTTAATGAATGGGCTACATCCACGGAGAAGTATATTCTCATTATTATAATATTGTGTATTTACATTTGTACATGGAGTTGGACCCAAATATAAAAGTAAGAAAGGAGAAGGTCATGAGTAAAAATCAAGCCCAGCCCAAGGATCCTTTCCTAAGTGGAGAGTGGTCTCCTTTTCTAGATGATGGGGAGTCTACACATCTTGTAATATTTCAATGTGGGACTTTTTGCCTTGCATAGATTTGCTTCTAGTTGCTTGGTCAGATATGGTATAAACATAAGTCCCCTAAGTTCTCAAGCAAGGAGGTACTTCTTGGTTGAGGACTTATAATTTTCAATGCACTGACTGAGTAACACCTTAGTCTTCTTCCAAGTAGTGTGGTGTCGATGGTGCCGAATGATGACAGGGTGCCGAAGGAATCGCTTCGCCTAATGATGGCGGGGTGCCGAAGGCATCACTTTCGCCTAATGATGGCGGGGCGCCGAAGGCATCACACTCGTCGAATCATGAAGCTTGTAGAACAACCTTAAGTCCCCATTTTTACTTTTTAGAGGGGTGCCGAAGGCATCGCTCTCGTCTAATGATGGCTGTCGCGCCTAATAATGACGCGGTACCGAAGGCATATCTCGCGCCTAATGATGGCGGGGTGCCGGAGGCATCTCTCGGGCCTAATGATGACGGGGTGCCGAAGGAGAGAGCCAAGGAATTGGAGCTGGGCCATTAGAAATTTGGCAGTGCAGATTTTCTAAGCTTGGCTAGGATTGAGAAACTCTCTTTGTTGTTTCTGGTGGTGTCGGCAAGGGTGAACACAGTTTTGAGGGGCTGTTTCGCGAGCCCCCTTCGACAGAGGTTGGGTTGTTGGAGCCGTGAGGCAAGGCTGTTTGCGCCATAGAAGAAAACGGTGTGGGGATCTCGAAAACTTCAACAAACCTTACCGTTCGGCAAGGTTAGGTGGAGGTTGGATGAGGGCTCTCATTCTCGTTCCGTTGCCGCCCTACCGATCGATAAGGGCGTGTCCGATTGTATTGATAGGCTGAGAAGATGTCTTCAAGCTCCATCGCCATCTTACTGAATCAGTTAGGTGCTTGCGGAGGTGCCTTTTGAGAACTATTATCAACTTTGTCGTTCAGCATGTATGACACCATGGGTGTCTTGAGAGATTTACCGAGAGGTGAGAGATGACATCTATTTTCAGTTGATGAGAGGTGCCGAGAGGCATGTCACGTTCTTCCCCTATTCTTCTTTGTGTTTGCTCCAGATGGGCATGTCTCAGAGATGCTGAAGGGTAATTAATACTTTGTCATCGAATTGTAAATTCCCATTCAAGAATTAAAAAGGAAGTCCTAGTCGATGGTGGTAGCTTCGGCAAGTTGGTGATGTGAAGCCTCAAGTTTGCCTCGGCAGGTATGGTGTCCTTAGCATGCTACCTTTTTCCTTTGTTGAAGATATCATGGGTGTGTAGATCAATTTGGTGGCTGGGTGCCGTTTGGCTTGGCTTGACAACGGCTCAAAAAATGAGAGATGAGTTCTCATTCAGCGAGGAGTCTTCTTCGGTGCTTAAGTTGTTGCATCATTCCGCAGCCTCCGTTTGTGCTTTTCAAACTTCGGTACACTTGGGATCGTGAGGCCAGCACAAAGACATGCGTCTGCGAGTGAAAATTGTTGACCTTGTAAGGTGAAGCACCATCCTTGCCATTAGGTAAGGATCTCCATGCAACTGGTCTTGCCTTAAGCTGGGTTCTTTGAAAGGCAAAGTTTTGACAATTTCTAATATCGCGACTTACACCTTTGGTTTTGCAGCTGTCGTTCAGCAAGGGTGACTGGAAACAAAAAGGAAGGACCGGTTCAGAGATTTCTGCCTTCGCGCCACAACTTCGGCACGGCTTGGTTCGAAGGAGAGGTCGAGTCTTCCATTGATTCCGGCTTGAAGCCACAGTGAGGCCTTGGTGAGACTTGGTTGTCCCTCTTCCTTCGGCAGGTGAGACTTGGTTGTCCCTCTTCCTTCGGCAGGTGAGACTTGGTGAGTCCGTCATGATTTGAGCAGATTTCGCAAGCTCCCTATTTCGGCACGACTCTTGCCATTCGGCAAGGGTGTTGAGAAGTTTCTCGAGAGTTTGTATGCACAGCTCCGGTAGAGTGGCCAGGAGGCTGGTTTCGTGGAGGCACTTTGATTTTTGGAAGGAGCCATCTTGCGAGTCCTCATTGCTTCTGCACATAACCCACAATCTTTGGGTGTATTGAGAGGTTATGGCAGAGATGGCAGAGGTAGCCTGATGAGGTTGCTGAAAAGCATGAGACCTTTGCATAGATTTTTATTGAATTGCCGAACGACAACTGTTGAATTTTAATGAAATGTAATACTTGTTGAAAAGCAATTAGGCCACAAAAAATGGCTTTTGCTTATTTTAATTGGATAACCTATTATATTAATAAGGAGGAAGACTACTTATCTTTTTGTTGGGCAACATGTTGCTGTTCGGCAACTTTGGCTTTTGTAGAGATGATGATTCCACACTTGGTCACGGAAGCCATGCAAGCCATGCAAATTGGGTGGCTTTCCTCCAATACTAATTTATGTAGAAAATTATGAACAGGCCACCTATCATATGGAATTGTGGCCCAAGTGGGCCTCCCTTGGGCTTGAATTGTCTTTTGCATGTTGCTGCCTTAGCATTCATGGTTGCTCCAGCATGGGATTGCCGTTCGGCAAGTTAGGAGATGTTGATTATATGGGTGCCGAAGGGCACTGAAGAAGAGGAGAATGACAGAAGCTTTTTGTGTCTATTCCCACAGACGGCGCCAAACTGTTGACACTCAAAAATGGTTCGGCACTTTTGAGCCCAACTTAGTGATGAGGTGTGATGGATGATGGGTGAAGGTGAGGACCTTCACCAAGTGTGTGAGGATTTGAGCAAGCGATAAACATACAGAAGACAAGAGATACGTGGTTTACCCTTAATGAATGGGCTACGTCCACGGAGAAGTATATTCTCATTATTATAATATTGTGTATTTACATTTGTATATGGGGTTGGACCCAAATATAAAAGTAAGAAAGGAGAAGGTCATGACTAAAAATCAAGCACAGCTCAAGGATCCTTTCCTAAGTGGAGAGTGGTCTCCTTTTATAGATGAGGGGGAGTCTACACATCTTGTAATATTTCAATGTAGGACTCTTTGCCTTGCATAGATTTGCTTCTAGTTGCTTGGTTAGATATGGTATAAACAAGAAAAATGGTACAAAACCATCCAATTTTTTACCATGAGTCATCTACCCATGCAAATTTCAATGAGATTAAATTCAAATATCTCAAAAACAAATTTTCAATTAGTAGGCCATACTTACCCATTAATTTCCAATTTTTCCCATAGGTCATCTACCTATGAAAATCTCCAAATTATCTCAAAGACACAAATTCTAAATTATTAGGCCACACTTACCCATTAATTTTCAAATTTTGGAATGCAGGTTTGATCTCATCAAAAATACGTAGGCAGTCTAGCATCTCAATAGATGCAACCGCAACCAAATTTGAATCATTGGTTACATCAACCAAATTTCCACAAATCAAATATCCATCTTCACACAAATCAATTTGGAACTACACTGGTTTGATCTCATCAAGGGTACGTAGGCAGTCTACCATATCAATAGACGCAACCGTAACCAAATTTGAATCCCTGGTTTATTTCGTTAACCAAATTCGCCACAAACACAATTCCATATTGAATCCCTAGTTTATTTAGCTAAATTCACTTAAACACTTCTCAATACAATTCAAATCGAATTTTTCTGGCAATGAGTCATTTATTCATTGCGATTCCTTGAACGACAAGTGGCTTGATTCCAGTAAGGGATGTGTAGGCACCTTCAGGTTGGACTTGGGAGCAGCCGCAAAACCAAAGACATATTTTGTTTCTTTATGATGGAATCAAATGGTGTTCCCTTGAATCAAATGGTGTTCCCTTGAAGCAAAGGATTGTAATTAAGAGACACTGTGTCTCGAACGAGTTGAACCTAAAATAATAAAACTCCATTATTTAATTAGTGGTGGTGAAATTATGTTTGGAGGTTCGCATTTTTGCTTCAACAATAGGCTCTGTGCCAATCATGTAAGGGATAGCCTTTCCTGTGACACGCACATCCCCTACCGATCGGTAGGCTCCGTGCCAAACTTGTAAGGGAGAATCTCGCATGACCAGAGCATTCTCCCTACCGATTCTTCAAGATATCACCATCTAGGAAATCATTAGTCGTGGTCATGGTACTAAGAGGGGAGGCTTATATTATGTGGATGATGTTAGCACATGGAGTTTATCAGTAAAGGGATTTGCTAAAGATAAAGAAAATCATATTTGGTTATGGTATCATTGTTTAGGCCATTCATCTTTTGGTTATCTAAAACATTGATTTCCATATTTATTTTCGGATTGTACTATTTCGGATTTTAAGTGTAACACTTGCATTTTGGCTAAGAGTCACCTTTGTTACTTATCCGCCAAGTTCTAATAAAACCTATGTTCAATTTGCTTTGGTTCATACTAACGTTTGGGGTCCTGTCCCTGCTTCTACTACTTCTGGATATTGGTGATTTGTGATCTTTGTAGATGATTTCACTCGTATGACGTGGTTATATTTCATGAAAAATAAGAGTGATGTTTCTGATTGATTTTGTGTTTTTCATAAAATGGTACAAACTTAGTTTTCTGCTACTTTGAAGGTTATTTTTTCTGACAATGGCGGTGAATATTGCAATCAGATGTTACAAGCTTATTTTTCAGGATCATGGTATTATTCACAAGACAACTTGTCCTTAAACACCACAATTGAATGAAGTTACGAAAAGGATAAATAGCAGCTTCTAGAGATAACTCGAGCCAGTCTCATTGGTGCCCACATGCACCTTACTTTCTAGGAGGATGTTATCACCTCTGTAGTGTATCTCCTCAATCGTGTCCCAACCAGTGTTTTGCAGTTTAAGAAACCTTTGGAGAAACTATCTACCAATGTTACACTCTCTTCCCATTTGACCCTGGCTCCACAAGATTTTGGGTGTGTTGTATTTGTCCACCTTTAAAAAAATTTGTGTACTAAATTTGGCCCTTTTGCTTTGAATTGTGTGTTTTTTTGGCTACTTTCCACACCAAAAGGGTTACAGGTGTTATCATCCACCTTCTCGGCATTCTTTTGTCACCATGGATTTTACTTTTTCAGAAACAGAGATGAATTTTGCCCAACAGTGTCCAATTCTTCTCTTGAGGAGGAGATTGTAAGTGTGGAAAGAGCCAAATTGGATGATTGTGCTACCATATTTAGTTGATGTACCATCATCAGATGTGACAAAATCTGAGTTGACAGAACCATTGATAGCAAATAGAATACTAGACTTATCGACTATACCGGCAATGACACCATCACTGTCTAATGCAAACCTTTGGGCTTCTGATGCTTACTTTCCGCTCCTCTACTCCTATAGTACCCAATCATGATATTCCTTCTGCTGGTATTCCTACGGTAAGTCAAGAAAATCAAATTAACACTAATAATTCTGCCATTGAACATATACCTGCTATACAAAATTGCAGTGACATTTATCAATTACTACTAAGGGATACTCGTGGGAAACCCCTAGATAGGTACTCACCTGATAATTCTAAGCAGGAAAAATATCCAATTGCAAAATATGTTTCTACTCATCGACTATCACCATCCCATGAGGCCTTTGTGAATCAAATATTTGCAATAACTATCCCCATTAAAGTACATGATGCATTGTGAGGTTCTAAATGGGATGATGCAATGACTGAAGATATGCGAGCTCTTGAGAAGAATCAGATATTGGAATTAATACCGTTGCCAAAGAGGAAGAAGCCAGTGAGATGCATATGGGTTTTCACTATTAAACGTAAACCGGATGGTATGGTGGACAAGTACAAGACCAGATTAGTTGCAAGAGGATTTACTCAAACTTATGGTATCGACTATCAAGAAGTATGGGTATAAGTAGAGTAATGCAGATCATAATTTTATTTCTTAAAAGACAGAATGGTAAAGTAATTGCACTCATTATATATGTAGATGATATGATTGTGACAAGTGATGACACTGAAGAAACTAGAAAGCTGAAAACTTATTTGGCTTTTGAATTTGATACAAAAAACCTGGGAAGTTTAAAATATATTTTGGATATTGAGGTTACTCGTTCCAAGCAGGGTATATTTCTATCTCAAAAGAAATATGTTCTGGATTTATTGAAGGAAACTGGCATGTTGGATTGTAAGCCAGTGAATACACCAATTGAACAGAATCACGACTTGGAAGAATCTTCTTATCATACACTAGCAATCAAGGAGAGATATCATAGGTAGGTTTGTAGATTTATTTATCTGTCACGTACAAGACCTGACATTGCTTATGCAGTCAGTGTTGTGAGTCAATTTATGCATAATCTAAGTGAGAATCATGTGGATGCAGTTATGAGGATTCTACAATATTTAAAGTTTGCGGGAAAGGTCTTATGTTCTCTCGGTATGTTACAAGATATACAGACTTCGATTGAGGTGGGAAAGGAGTTAAACGAAGGTCTACTTCTGGCTACTTCACATTTGTGGGAGGTAATATATTTACTTGGCAAAGCAAGAAATAGAAAGTTGTAACCTTATCTAGTGCAGAGGCCAAATACACAGCCATGACTAAAGGCATTTGTGAACTCTTATGGTTGCGAATACTCATGCGGAGTTGGGATTTGAGCCTAAAACTACCATGAAGTTATATTGTGATAATTAGTGAGCAATTAAGATTGTAGAGAATCTAGTACAACATGATTGTATTAAACACGTGGAGATTGATCATAATTTCACATATGAGAAGCTAAAGGAAGATATTATACAGATTCTGCATGTCAAGACTATTGAACAGCTGACAGATATTCTGAGAAAGGCAGTATCAAGTCAAGCGCTTCATTGACTCACTTGTCAAGTTTGGCATTGAGATATCTATGCGCCACCTTGAGGGGGAGTGCTGGTGCGAGTCCCTCCTAAAATTAGGATATAATTTTGTAATTAATTGTAATTCCTTATTAGATGGGATTGTTTTTATTTTCTTAGTTGACTTATGTATATTTGTAACCTTATAAATACCTCCTAAAGAGAAGAATAATAAAATATACAAATTATTCTTAACCTATTTTGCGTTAATTGACCATGACATAATTTATAATGTAACTGTTCCTCCTCCCCTCTCCTTTCTTGTTCCCCTTTTCTTTTGGGTTAGTGAATAAGTACCATGGGGATTTTTGACTAAGAAGTCCCTTGTGGTGGTTTCTTCTAAGCCATGCTCAAATCGAACTTCACCACTACCTCTTTTCGGCTAATTCCTCAATAAAATTCTTCTCCCAAAACCCTCCCTCTAAAACTTTGCATATTCTCTAAATTTAATTATACATTGCATTTGAAGGAGTTTGCTAGAGTTTACCGAATTTTTTTCACCATGATTTCGATTGGCATATTTGTGCATTGTTTTCTTGTAGGCTAGATGCAGTGGGTTTGATGGTGGCACAGCTTCAGGTGGTGACAGTAATGTTTATTTAGGCTTATAAGTTGTTTAAGAGGAGTGATTTGTGCGATTTCTGTCTACTTTAGTTTTTTTATTTTATTAGTGTGTTAATTTTATTGTTCTTATGGGTTTGGTACTTTGAATATCATAGTGATGTCTTACTTGCATTTTTTTAAGGGTGTAATGAAGTTGCTCTCTGATTTATTTTATTTTTTAATTATCAAAATCTCGCAATGGGCTTAGAGTTTTGTTTTACGAACTCTATCTTGCAAAGTATATTTCGTTTTCTCATCAAAACTGTTCCAAACCTTTTTGCAATGAAGTTTATCATGGGAAAATTTACCCATTTTTTCTGGATATTTACAAGAATCTTCCACGCAATCTTTAGCAAACGCCAAAGACTGATAGAGAAACAGCAAGCGGCCCACAAGACAAGATTGACCACAGACCAAGAAGGTCAAGCCCCAATAGAATTCTTGTATGCAAAGGTGGAAAGAGGAAGGAAAAAAAAAAAGAAAGGAGAACAGTCAAGCACGTGGTTTTTGTTTTTACTTTACAGGTTGTTAATGGTTGTTGACGGCCGTTAAGTAAATAATTAGAGGTAAATAAATAAGGGTAAATTAGTAAGTAGACGAGGTGGGGACACAAAGGATGCGAACAGCAAATATCACCTCCCAAATTAGTTGTCTCATTCGTACGTGGCATTAACCCAAATTAGGAATTTAAAGGTCAGCAAGGCTATTATAGTAAAATCACGCTCCATTATGACTAAATATTATTATTTAAAGTAACATATCTAATTGGTCATTTGAACCTTCCAGGAAAGAGAGTTTTCCTTTCAGGTGCATTTTTTCTATTCTCGGGTGCTTGTTTTCCATTTAAACGCTTTTTTTCCATTTAAGCAATTGTTTTCCATTTCAGTGTTTGCTTTCTATTTAGGGCGCAGATATTTATAACTCAAATGGTTAAAAAGATTCAATTTAATATCGGAAATCTTGTGTTAAAGTCTCTACTTAATATCGCTCGTATGAAAAGAAAAAAATAACAGCCAATAAAGCCACTTTGAATTTATAAAGTCCGAGTATCAATCTTACATAGACGGGGCTAGATGGCGAATATCTAATTTGACTTCGTACGTAGTAGATACGATCATGCTGCCATGCACGTGTGATTATTATTATTTTTCTTACTTTTATTTTGAATTAATAGAGAGAGAGGGAGATGATTCACCGTTGAGATACCTTTCAACATTTGGAAGATAAATACTATTAACAAAATTTATTATGTGTTTTTTTTTTTTTTTTTTTTTTTTTTTTTTTTTTAAACTTAAACATAGATCGTACGTAATTATTGGCGTAATAATCGATTACGCAGAATAAAATCTAATACTCATATTGCACGTATGTTACAACAAATGAATACTAAAATCATTAAAAACGTCTGATACGCTGTGTTAAACTCCATCACCCTGTGATTGTGATGAGTTTCGCATAATAATTTGCGGAATCCATAAATAAAAGCTAAAAACTGCTTGACCGAACATAAAAATATCTACGAATTGACCAAAATGGTGGGATGTAACGCACGTTTGGTGAAAGCAGCAGTGACTTCAGGTTGAGAAAAAGTGTGGAAGAAAATCTTCACTACAATAAAAGAGTCTTCCGTATCTAAACGCCAAAAAGGTTACCCACGTCTTAACCACGGTTAAAACGTCACCTAACCCTAGTTAAATAGGCCACCTTCCAAAATGAAAAAGTTACTGTTGTTGCTCCATATCCTTCTTGTCCCTGCAAGCCCACCACCGTTCTTATCTTTTCTCTTCCATTTATAAAGGCTCGGAAAACCCACTAATAAACACACTCTCTCTCTCTCTCTCTCTCTTCTGACCAGAAAAAGAAAAAAAAACCTCTCTCTCTCTCTCCGAGCAATCAGAGAGTGCTGGAGGAGCTTGATGGTACCTTCATTTTCTGCTTCTTTTATTTAAAAAAGTACTTGTTTCATTTCTTATTGTTCATGGCTGCTGAATTTTGTAAAAAAAAATTTTTTGCTCAATCTTTTGATGTTTCATGGTTTTTGATGGTTGATCTGCTTGCTGTTTTGTATCTGATATGCATCACTGTCTGGAGTTGTTTCTCTTATTCATTTGTAAAAATATGTAATAGTTTGTGTCTGCGTTTTGTTTGATATGCCTGTTGTTTCATGGTAATATATATATATTTTTCTTTTCTATATGATTTTTTATTTTTGCGTTTTTTTCTTTTTATTTCTTGTATAAGAATTTAGGTTTTATATGTTTGGATCTGGATGGACAGATAGGTTTAGCCTTTTGATCCAAAAGATGGCTACCCTGAATTTCCGGATTTATATTGAATTATGAAAAAGAATTAATAAGTGAATTATGTTGCTTACATAGGTGGAAAATTTGCTGTAAACCTGCGTTATAAGCTATAGCCGTTTGTGTAAACCGAAATCAATAAATTAAATAAAACCTGAAACGTGGTCCTGTCAATACTTAATGACAACGTAATTGTGAAGAAAATGAATCTGAGTAACATGTAATTGTGAAGAAAATGAATCTGAGTGTTCGTAGATCTGGGGGTGCTTGGCTCTGTTCTTTCTGCTTTAGTGGTTCGCATTTGCAGGGTATTTACGTGGCACTTAAATTTGGTTTTTAAAGCGATTATCTCATGTTTTTTGTGTCACTGATGGACACTTTTCCCTTTTTGTTTTTCTCTCTTTTCTCGGTTTTTCGAGAACCTCCTATTTTTTTGCTTTTAGTGACTTAGAGCCATGTGTTAGGATTTTGTTTTGTTTCGTTTTGAATGTGAAAATAAGGAAACCCATTGTGATCTTTTGTTGATTTAATGCATTTAATTTATAGTGCTTTTGTAAGTGGTTCTGCTTTGTTTAGCGTATTACCTTTTATGTTTCTAATTACTTGTTAGTTATGAAATTATGTACCTTACCATGTATTTTCTTTCATTAGATGAAAGTTATTATTGCTAGTTCAATGTACCTGATCTATGATATACTAATTGTGGGTTTAACTAACTTTTTTGTTATTTATTTCATTGGCAGAATATTGAATTTCATTTACTCTTCCCGGTCGAGTATCCTTTATTGGGAAACCTTTGCTTCTAAAGTTTTGAAGCTAATATCTGTGCGCAAGATTGGAAATCTTTTAAAGAGCGAGCGAAGTGTGGAGAATCCGTCGTAGACTGCGTTGATTACCCCTTCTTTTATATATATTTATATACCATAAATATATAATCAGGGTTGTTCTTCGTGCCGGTGCTAAATGGGGATCTTTGAGGAAATGGGTTTCTGTGGTGAGCTTGACTTTCTTTCAACCACCTCTGGGGAAGGCGACGGCGTCGACGCAGCTCCAGAGCATGAACCAGAGACAACAGTAGAGGAGGATTATAGTGATGAAGAAATGGATGTTGACGAGCTTGAGAAGAGGATGTGGAGAGATCGAATGCTATTGAAGAAGCTGAAAGAACAAAATAAGGGAAAGGAAAGAGTTGACAACGCAAGGCAGCGTCAATCACAGGAACAAGCTCGGAGGAAGAAGATGTCACGGGCACAAGACGGAATCCTGAAATATATGCTGAAAATGATGGAAGTTTGCAAAGCTCAGGGTTTCGTTTATGGGATTATCCCTGAAAAAGGAAAACCAGTGAGTGGCGCTTCTGACAATCTCCGAGCATGGTGGAAAGAAAAAGTAAGATTCGATCGTAATGGCCCAGCTGCAATTTCCAAGTATCAGGCAGATCATTCAATCCCTGGGAAGGATGAAGACTGGAGTGGAGTGGCATCAACTCCTCACACCTTGCAGGAGCTCCAAGACACCACTCTTGGTTCACTTTTGTCAGCTCTTATGCAGCACTGTGATCCACCCCAAAGACGTTTCCCATTGGAGAAGGGTGTTGCCCCACCTTGGTGGCCTACTGGTAATGAGGTATGGTGGCCTCAATTGAGTCTGCCCAAGGATCAGGGTCCTCCTCCATACAAGAAGCCTCATGATCTGAAGAAGGCGTGGAAGGTTGGCGTTCTCACAGCTGTGATAAAGCACATGTCACCAGATATTGCCAAGATCCGCAAGCTTGTTCGTCAGTCTAAATGTCTGCAGGACAAAATGACTGCTAAGGAGAGCGCCACTTGGCTAGCCATTATAAACCAGGAGGAAGCTTTGGCCCGGAGTTTGTATCCTGATAGATGTCCTCCTCTATTGACTGGTGGTAGTGGCTCTTTTGCAATCAGTGGAACCAGTGATTATGATGTTGAAGGGATTGATGATGAACAAAATGTTGAAATAGAGGATTGCAAACCTCATGTTAATCACTTCAACATTGGTACTGCTGGACAAAGAGATAGGCCGGTACCGCAGATTAAGGGAGAGCTCATTGAGATCAACTCGGATTTTGGTCAAAAGAGGAAGCAGCTGGCTGAAGAGCCACCAATTATGCTAAATCCGAACATTTACACCTGCGAATACCCCCAATGCCCATATCATGATTATCGTCGGGCTTTTCTCGACATAACTGCAAGAAACAATCACCAGTTGAATTGTGCATACCGGAGTAAATCTTTACAAGTGTTTGGAATGTCCAGCTTTCAACTTAACAATGAAAAACCTGCGGTCTTCTCTCTACCCCTTGGTCAACCAACACAAGCTGTTCAACAACCAGTGAGCCAGGCAGGTAGTTTTAATGCATCAGGATTTGGACTGGCTGATGATGGACAGAAAATGATATCTGAGCTTATGTCATTTTATGATAGTAATATTCACCCGAACAAGAACTCCAATCCTGGAAACCTCAATGTTGTAGAAGGCCACAACCAGCAGCAGGCAGAATTTCGTTTTGCAATGAATGATAATTTCTTTGGTCAAGGGGTGGATATGGGACGAAACATGTCTGAACCGAACCCCATGCCTGTGGATATGGGATGCAACATGTCTGAAACAACCCCCATGCCTATGCATCGTCAAGCTTTCCCATCCGCAGAAGTTCAGTTTGATCAGTGCACAATATTTGATTCTCCATTTGGTGACAATCCCAATGATACTGTTGACCTAAGATTTGACTCCCCGCTTCACTTGGCACCAGCTGACTATAATGTTCTGGACCCACCAAAGCAAGATGCATCCTTTTGGTTCCCATAAAGTTGGGTTTTTCTTGTACTGACTGCTCCAATACATGTGCTGGAGGGAGGGCGGTGAAAGCTATCTTCAAACAGTTGTGGACCGAGTAGGTGAAGCTTCCTTTTAAGTTTAGTTGCTCATTTTATCTTTCAGACTTGTTTAGATGTTTATATTGACTGCTCCAATCTATGTTTGGGCAGTTTACACAGTTCTGGAAGCATTAGGTGAAGCTTCTTTTTATGTTTAGTTCATTTTATCTGTTGGACTTGTTAGATGTTTATAACCCTTAACAACTTGGGGGTTCTCTTGCTGCAACCTTCTCATCTGAGTGTAAGGTTATCTAGTTGCAGTATTGAGTAGGGCCAATAAAGGACCGGAAAACCCCAAATTTGAGTTTCAGTACTTTTGTTGAAATGTTAGAAACATTTTCCGGTTTCCGGTTTAAATGTTGGCATATAGGTTATGCAATGTATACAGAGACATCTATATATGTGGTGGTTTGATATATTTAGCTACCTATTGCTTGTTTCTTTGGCTATGTTGCAGAGATTGGTTTAAACTGTTCTTGCTATCAACAATACTCATTCTGATTTATTCTATGAATCTTATGCCGTTGCTTTTGCACGTCCTTACGATAAAGCTGAAATAGGAAAATTAGTATTAATCTTCTTGCATAAGAGCGCTCAGGTTGCAGCAAGGGGTTTGTAGCTCAAGTAGTTAAAGAGCATTTACTCTTGAACCCGAGTTCCTACATTATAAATAAATAAATAAAGTGCCCAAGGTACATAGTGTGCTAGTTGAAGTGATATGCATGGTTTCTAATTTTTTGCACTGAAATTGTTTGTCAAATCAGTCACAATGGTCTTCTATGTTAGGCAAGGGAATAAAAAGAAGACCTGGAAGAGACAGAATGGTTGGAAGAATGGAGATTCCAAGACCAAATTCAAATTCAAAGAGCAGTTAGGCTTGGGTCAAAGTTAGGCAAGTTTTTCTCAAGCAATTTGTTATTCTTCAACATAAAATAACAGGGGATGGTAATAATAATTGGAAAAGTTTTTGACTCAGTCTCAAGAATTTCAACAATTCTTTTTACGGTATGTTCATGTCCTATACGCATAGAAAAGTGTTCGTACTCTAACTGTAGAAGAAAAACGTGCTTTAGCAATCAAATTCACCCTTCGTATCCCAAAACCAAAAACAAAACAAAAAACAAAGAGAAGAAAATTTATGTAGAATGATAAGGGCTTATTCTGAATGAATGCTTGAAATTCATCTTCTTCTTAAAAGGTACCACACATCTTCTTCTTATTGGGCCACTTCAAGCGTAGGGAAATTGGACTCTGGATTGTCCTTTAGGTGAAACAATTGACAAGTTAAATAATAAAAAATAAAAAATAATAAATAATAATAAATAAAAAATAAAAAAGAAGCTAAATACAATTGTCTCAAACGAGTAATTATAGTGTGGTACTGAAGTATGGTATTGATGGTATTACGATATCGTATAATAATTTTTTTTAAACACAAATAAAGTTTTGTTAAATATGTAATTACTTCTATTTTTTGAGTCGTTTGGTTGAGGATTTTAGAGAATTTTGAAGACATTTAAGTAGTGATATTCGTTGTTTTCTTTTTATAGAAGCCAATATCATAACGCATAGATTAGCTTGTTGTACATTATTTGTGAATGATGTATCATCTTGGTATCAAGACCCACCTGCTATCATTTATGATGCTTTAGTGGGGGATATTTTATAAATTTTTATATCAATATATTGATTTTTTTTTTTCTAAAAGAAAAGTAATTATTTCTTAATATCCACTTAAAGTTGCAAAAAATTGTTATGTGAATTAAAATAAATAAAATGTAGTAAATATTTTCTAAAAACATAAGTACAAATAAGATCCTCAAGCAATCTTACAACCATACAAGTTAAATTCAAATTTAAGTAACATTTTAGGAAGGAAGTTAAAAAACCAAATATGTTATAAAGATAGAGGGAAAATGTAGAGAGAAATAAGGGGAATGGAAAAACAAGAAGTTGTTCTCTAAACTCGCTATCTTCATCTTTGATAATTACCTATTTATAATCTTACTAGAAAATTAACCCGCTAAATATAGGTTAAAAGCTACTAATTACTATACTAACAACATATGTTACAAAATAATAAAAGGTGGAGATAATGGATATAATGGTGGTTATCCACTTTCCATGGATTTATAACACTCCCCCTTAGATGTCCACCATACAATGACAATGATGTCTCATTAAAAACATTGCTTGGAAAACCCAAGGGGACAAAGCCGAAAAGAAGGGAAAAAGAGTGCAACTTTTTTTGGATGATTGATATGGTGTTCGACAAGCTTATGTTGCCTCGTTAAAACCTTGCTAGGAAAAACCCAGTGGGACAAAAACCTAGTTGAGGGGAAAAAGAGTACAATGCACATATGTCTTGTATGTAGTAGAATTGGGATGCTCCCCCTAATTGATATCTCCTCATGATTTTCATTAACTTCGGGAATATAAGCTTCGGAAAAGCTTTGGTAAAAAGGGTTCACCAAATTATCTTGTGAATGAATTTGTTTGACTCCAATCTCTTGGCTTTTTCTAAAACTATGTCACCCTTCATGAACCCTTCTTTGATTTGAGCAATACAAGCAACATTGTCTTCATACATGATTGTTTATCACATTATTTGACATGCTTTTCACCTTTCAAATGATTGAATTCTTTAGGAACATTAACAACTAATCTAATAGTTAGAATATGTTACAGCAATATCACATTTGAATTCAAAATACTCAGACTATTAGTGTTAACTTTTAATTAAGAATATCCTGGTACCTAATATCCTTCAAGGGGTCGCTTCATGCAATATATCTTAAATATTTCATGAGCCTTGAGGATTTCCATATACCATACAGTCTTAATAAATATGCATTTAATACATGCTATAAATTTCGCGTTAAAATAACAATTGTACTTATAGAAAAGTGGATGCATCTACGATGGGGTGGGAGACTAAAACTATGTATATACCAGGAAACCTTATATCATATTAGTGATCTTATTTCACTTCATAGACATCAATACGTAAACTTCATACTTAACATTTGTAATTCAGTGTTTGAGCCATAGGTTTAATATTCAACGCATCATATTTAGTGATAAATGAAATTGCCTATTTCCATTTTGGCCAATCACTTAACTTGTCAACATTCATGAAACGAGATTTAATATAATCATAGCCCTTGATGATTGTAAAAGCTACTAATAAACCAAATGTATCATCAATTTGTGATCCCACAATTCTCTTGGATATGCATCATTTATAAATATCTCATTGCTTTGGGGTACCAATGCCTCTTAAGGGGCTTCTGTTGTCATTTATGGAACAAACATCTCTTTTAAGATGAATTATTTAGAATATGTGGATCATAACCTCCTATAGAGTGTTATTTTCGATAAGGCTTGAATTTTTCAAATAATCTCCACTTCATGTGAGTTAAATCTTTAGAACCTATAGATCTGCCATGCTTCAGGCATGCAACAGATTAGTTACTGATAGTCACTTATTGTAATTTTAATGGATTGTGATACGAGAATATCAATCCATGTTATCATATATATAACTTATATATGCATTATCTTGATGAGACAAAAATGGACTGATTTAGCACTATTCACGATGTTATTTAGGAATTGTCATATCTCCCCCTTGACAATGGGAAAGTTGTCTCATCAAAGGGACAATCCTTAAAACATACTGTAAAGTGTAGACATAACCAAAACCAACTTAGATTTTCAGTTTGCATTGATAATTCAATGTGTTCATTATGTTTGTGCAATCATAAACAACCAAAAACACATAAACGAGATGTACGGAGGGATTTTTGTTGGTTGGAAACATGCCTCAACTGAACTAATACTGTAATTATATAAAATGGCATGGTCTTCAACTACTTTAATGGTTGTGTAATATAACTCACAAAAGAAAGTAGGCAGTTTCTCCAATAAATGCCTCTGGCTGTCAATATTGGGAGTAATGAAAAAACATTACCATTAACTAACAATCCAACACAAAGATAAAGAAATACTATCTTGATTTAAAAGAACTCAAAACGAGAAATAAATTAAAATATATAATTGAAAAAAAAAAAGCAAATGAGATCTAAATAAAATATCCAAATTAAGTTACAAATATGAAAAGAAAATAAGACATCAAATTAATTGGGGAGGACTCCACCACTAATTATGGAATCATGTGATTTGCCATTAGTATCAACGAAGAAGGCTGAAACATCAAGGTGGGTTATATCCACTAGGTGTCAGTCCATAAGATCAGGTTCAAATCAATGTGTCTCAACAATTTTTTTTCTTCTTTCTTTGCCCATTATCGAGGCTTGGTAAAGATCTACCAAATGTTTTGACGTGCGATAGACGTGTGCCCAATGCCCGTATGCAGCACACCTATGACAAGCTTCCCCAATTACCTTATCAGTTGTATTTTTGGGGCCCTTTGCCTTGTCTTGTTTGTTCCACTTCTAGTTATTATTGTTTATGAAGTAAACATTAATACATCTACCAAAACTTCTGGTTTTGGGATGTTTACAATTGGAATTGAGGAACTTCATGCCTCAATTATTTAGAATCAAAGAATTTTAGATTCTAATTCTATCAAGGAACTTCAAGTCCTGATCTAGTTATATGATGAAGATTGAGGAATTTCAGACTTTGATCTCTTGTATAATACAAACTCATTATAAGATATAATAATTAATTAAAATCATGCTTAAAGAAATAAATAAATAAATAAAACCATAATAAGGTTAGAATTGTATGAAATAATGAAATAACGAGAGTCACGTAACCTAAAAAAGGCCATAAATATTAACGAAGAAAAAAAACATATCATCTTAGAATGATTAAGCACTAGAGCTGAATAAGATGAGAGATAAAAAATAAAGCAAACATGCAACCAAAACAAAAATTTCAAACATGGCATTCATGCCCAAGATTAAGAAACTTTTTATTTTTTTTTATTTTATTTTAAAAAGAGCATGGTGAAGTTTGATGGTGAGTACAAAGAGAACTCTATACCATATAATGATTCTAACTCATACGGAAAATAAAATTAAGATAAATAAATAATATCAAGAACAACAGCGTGTTGATAACGTATTATAAAACTAGTGGAAAAATGTAGAGAAATAAGGGGAAGGGGAAAACGAGATTATTCTCTGAACTTGTTATCTTCATCTTTGATAAGTACATATTTATAGGCTTATAACCATAGAAAATTAACCCACTAAATAGAGGTTAAAGGCTACTAATTACTATATTAATAACACATGTTACAAAATAACAAAAGATGGAGATAAGAGCATTTACAATGGGTTCACTACACCACCTTAGACAAATTTTAGAGAAGAATTGGAAAAATACAACTCCAACCATGCTCTCTATCCACCTCATAAAATAGGGAGACCTCTATGACATCCTAAGTCAAAGGAGAGAGAAATGACTCCTAATGACTCCCTATAATTTAATGCTGCTTTGTTTTATGCATAGTTTAAACTTTTAATTAATGCTAACAATTTTTTATTATATTTTTTATGGAGACGGACCAATCATATTAAATTAAAAAATAACTATAGTATTTATGACTCCCTAAATTAGGGAGTATAATTGGAGTTCAAATTTTATAGAGAGTTCTTAAAATAACTTTGATGTGTTTTTAGCCAAATTTTAATTAAAAAATAAAAGCATAATTATAGATGCTCTAATGGATATAATAGTGGTGAACCACATTCCATGTATTTGTAGAAACATGTCCCGTCATGGCGTTGGCGGCCACATGCTTCATGGAAGACATGTTTGATAGGTACCCGGTAAAAAGATCCCAATATCTTTACAATTACAATGCATATTTGACATCATTACAATCCAAACAAATTAAGCTCCCGGTTGTATTACTTGAGTTTCAAGGACCTTCCACAGGTTGAGAGAGAGAGAGAGAGAGAGAGAGAGAGAGAGAGAGTATAGCACTATTTCCTTGCACACGCAAGAGAGATTAATCAAAACAAACAGTAGAAACCCTATTTCTGTGCACATGCTTGACAGTTGACTCTGTCTTTGTCTCTTCTTCCTCATCACCTACCCCTACAATATATTCCCTCACGTCCCTTTGAAATCTTTTTCTCATATTTTATGCATTAAACAAGTTAAACAACTGTTCACAAGCTGATGTCAATCCATGTAATTCCAATGCCCGTTTCAACTTCTCTCCCTTTTCAATGAAACCACCTTGCCCTTTCACCAATATTATACACATTATTTTCTCTGCGACTGCTTCTCATCATCAGATTCAAAGATTCGATTTCTTTCTATTCTATCCCTCTTGGGTCTCTCTCCCTCTCTCTCTCGCTCTCTCTCTCCCCCCCCTTCTGCCAGTTAAATCTCTTCAGGGTTTTTTTTGTCATCGTCATGGGACAAGAAACAAGAAGACTGGCAGATGAGTATGAGATATCAGAGATTTTAGGCAGAGGAGGATTCTCTGTAGTGAGAAAAGGCATCAGCAGAAAATCAGGCAGCAGTGACAAAAACAATGTGGCAATCAAGACCCTCAAAAGGCCATTTGGACCATCAAACCCTCCGCCCGGCAGATCGGGTGCCGGTGATCATCAGAAAAGCTTTGCTGCTGCTTTCCAAGCCCGGAAGCAGGTGTCCATATCAAACGTCTTGCTCACAAATGAAATCTTGGTCATGAGGAGAATAGTTGAAAATGTCTCACCACACCCAAATGTCATTGACCTCTATGATGTGTATGAGGATGAAAATGGGGTCCACCTTGTGTTGGAGCTTTGCTCTGGGGGTGAACTGTTTGATAGGATTGTGAAGCAAGAAAGGTATTCTGAGGCTGGAGCTGCAGCTGTGGTAAGGCAGATTGCTCAAGGCTTAGCAGCTCTTCACAAGTCCAATATTGTTCACAGGGACTTGAAGCCAGAGAACTGCCTGTTCTTGAATAATACTGATGATTCTTCTTTGAAGATTATGGATTTTGGGCTCAGTTCTGTGGAGGAGTTTACTGATCCTGTTGTTGGGTTGTTTGGTTCCATAGATTATGTCTCACCAGAGGCTCTTTCTCAGGGACAAGTCACTTCTAAGAGTGATATGTGGGCTCTGGGTGTAATCTTGTATATCCTTCTCTCTGGGTACGTTCTGTTTCATATGTTTTCCTCTTTATTTTCTCGGGAACCAAACAGATGGCATTAGTAATTATTTTTTGTTTTTTTTTTTTTTTTTTTTTTTTTGTTTTTTGCCAAAGTTAGGAAGGGGGGAGGGGGTTTTTTTTACACACTCCGAGATATAATTGAGGTTTGAATATGAGATCACTAGTCTGCAAATCAAGGCCTTTTTCACTGTGCTGGACTCTCGTTCGCTAATATTAGTAGTGTTTAAGGCATAGTTTAACTTTAATTGGATTCTAGAGTTACTTTACTCTGCTCAACGTTTTTTAAGCAATCCCATTTAAGAACAAAGAAATTTCAAGTCAATCTCTAAATGTCATGAAATATTCAATTTCTACAAATTTCTAGAGCACTCTTAATGTATATATTCTTGTACAATGCCTTAGGTACCCACCTTTTATTGCTCAGTCGAATCGGCAAAAGCAACAGATGATAATGGCTGTAAGTCATTTCTATTCACATTATACTAGAACATAGAAATTAACATGATATATATATTTTTAAACAATTCTGTTAAAGTTACAAGAGAAAATACTTTTTCCTGCAGGGAGAATTCAGTTTCTATGAGAAAACTTGGAAGGGCATTTCTTTGTCAGCAAAGCAATTAATTTCGGATCTCCTTAAAGTTGACCCTGACAAGAGACCTAGTGCTCAAGAGGTAGGGTAGCAATTAATTTCCCCTTTTTTTTTCTTCTGGGTTAAGTCATAAGATATCTGATCTGAGTTAAATAGCAACTTGGCATGGGTTGTAAACTTAAGCTAAATGCACTAGAGTATTACAGTTCTTGGTAGCTCAAAATGAACTCATCTAGGTTTGTAACTTAAACTAATTTAGTTCTTGTGTTAAACAGCTTCTGGACCATCCATGGGTTGTAGGTCTTTCAGCCAGAGAAGATCAAATGGATGCTGAGATTGTGTCACGATTGCAGAGTTTTAATGCTCGGCGAAAACTCCGTGCTGCAGCAATAGCTAGTGTGTGGACCAGCTCGATTTTCTTAAGGACGAAGAAGCTAAAATCACTACTAGGTTCCCACGACCTTAAACCGGATGAAATCCAGAAACTGAGTTTACATTTCAAGAAAATGTGAGTAGTCAAAACAGATTTTTGCACCTTACTAAGTCTGTGAATACGGTGATAAAATGCAGGCCAGGCATAGACAATTGTAGCACATCAGCTACATAACAAGTTCAGTTTAATGATTAACTAATCATGCTTATGAAGATAACCAAAGGGAATTCTCTTTAAGTGGATCACTTAACCAATCCTAAGTTCTCTGGTGAGCCAGTGCATATATATTCTGATCAAGAATACCAATTTGGCAAAGTGCAGATGCGTAAAAGGTGACAATGCTACTCTATCTGAATTTGAGGAGGTGCTGAAAGCAATGAACATGTCGTCATTAGTCCCTTTGGCACCCCGGATCTTTGACCTATTCGACAACAATCGTGATGGAACAGTTGACATGCGAGAGATCCTCTGTGGGTTCTCTAGTCTCAAGAATTCACAAGGAGATGATGCACTCCGCCTGTGCTTCCAGGTGTGTTTTCATCTAGTACAAGTACATGAACAAAAACTCACTCTAACCGAACTAATTTTGACTCATAATGAAGCTTCCTGAGGAAATTAAACCTTCCTGGCCAAATTAAAGAACCTAGGGAGTGTTTCGGTTAAATCTTTCTACTAGTTTCATCGTCATAAAGTTTGTGTAATCCAAATTTTCTTCTCTCTTGCTTGAACCCTATGCTAATTGTCTCACTCTTTTGATTTTGCAAGCAGATGTACGATACGGATCGGTCTGGATGCATCAGTAAAGAAGAAGTGGCATCTATGCTCAGGGTAATGCCTCTTAATTCATCTCACTTGGTATAGCTTGCTTGCTTGATTAGTTTCAAATAAGATCATGACCAAATAAAATTACATTGAGCAGGCTTTACCAGATGACTGCCTTCCAGCTGATATCACTGAACCTGGGAAATTGGATGAAATATTTGATCGCATGGATGCAAACAGTGATGGACAAGTTACCTTTGATGAGTTCAAGGCTGCCATGCAGAGAGACAGCTCTCTCCAAGATGTAGTCCTCTCCTCTCTTCGACCATTATAGCGTCTCCCATCATCCACAACGGCGATCAACTTTTTCACTAAATTCTGGAAGTTAATTTCTTTCTTTCTTTGGACATATATGCTATAGGCAATAGAAGACCAATGACCAAAGTGCTGAAAATAAATGCTAACTTCTGCCATGGAAATTAGGAGCTTTGTCACTTTTACTTCCAGACTAAACAAAATCGAAATCCAAGGTAGTACTTTTCTTTCAGTAGCAGCAATGAGAAAACCCAATCCCTAGTACTTTTTTATAAAAAAATTTATTTATTTTATAAATTTTTTTTATGTCTGAGAAGTTTTTTATATTTGCAAAAAAGGATGATTTTATTTGAAACATAAAAGATAACCAATCCACCACATGCAGCCAAGGCACAAATTTTAAATCTTCTGTTAGCATTATTTGCCAGCCATTCAAGATATATGTCTTAATGTTACCACCAAAGAATATAGAGCTGTCATTGGCACTCTAAAATAGTCATCACTCGCTCCACCCTAATGAAAAAGTAAGGGAGAGAAGAGCGAAAGATGACTATTTTGGAGTGCTAATAACAATATCTATGATCCACGACTATTTTGGACCTTACACTATATCTGAACTATTTATGATTTACCTGTAAAAATCTAACCTGTGTTTTCCATACAAAGAAAGTACAAAAGTGGCATCTGCATACCAAGCAAAGAAAGGAAGATCGTGAGATTTCCTTTTAAATATTTACTCTCATACCATTGAAGAGAACCTTGGCAAGACGCACAAAAGAAATTTTTTGAAATCAAGGTTCTGCTCTCTTCCTGCGGCCTGACCTTTATGACAGTAATAACTAAAAAGCTATCATTGATTCATCAAGTTCTTGTCCCAAGTTAATAAAAACAGATTTTGGAAATTCCCTTTTCCCTCTTTTCTTTTCCTGGAAACTTAAAAATTAAGTTTCAGTCACCAAGATCGAGTTGCTGAGTACAGATTCGTAATCTGTACACTATAAGATTTATTAACGTATTAAGTATACAAACTGTAAGTTATAGCACAAAATGAAGACAGAATGTCTTTAATTGTGATCCTAAATATTCAAAAAATTTGATTTGATACAAGATATACAGAAAAAGGATAATAATAGTTCCTGCTAAAGAGTAACTCCATTCATGCTCACGACCTAGTCACCTAGCTAAACCATATTCAAGACATTGATATATGATCATTTTGGGGATGGTTCATCTCTAGACTATACTGATTGACACAACTCACTACCCACCCCTGTAAACATTTTTTATTTTATTTATTTTTATAATTTTATGTTCAAGGCAGGGTTCTCCGTTTCGTAGCACACTGCTGCATCAGTCAAATGATTCAATGAAACTCAACAGTTCTGTTAATTCATATTAACGTCCGTTATATCCAGCAATTCATACTAGAATATAAGGAAAGAAACTAATGCCACCAACTAGCAGAGTAATCTGTACAGTCATTACAACCATTGTGATATTCTATACTACATGTCATCATTTGTGTCCACACCTCTCCCATCATCACTACCCCTATCATCTGTACTGTCATTACAGTCATCCATATTCTCTACTTTATGATTCAAAAATTTCCACTCACCAGGGACTGTCACATCCATCCAGCTTAGGCCATCGCTGCCAATAGCTCCCAGATCTTCCACCCAATCTCCCATGTTGGCATCGATAGCTTCTAAGCATATAGGATCGAGTGTACCTCTCGTATAAATGGCTTTACTTGCTTCAGAACGCCTGCTTCCAATAAACAAAAAATCAAGATAGAACAAATAAATAAAAAGGAAAAGAGTTTAGGCTGATGAAGAATGGGAACAGTTAAATGCTCACAAACGTTACCAATTAGCCAGTGGAATTTCAAAATTCTTCCTTATTATCCAAAGAAAAATAATAATTTATTTTGCTAACACGTATAAATTTGTAAACGTGTAATACTAAGTCTAAGGAATATTTCACAAAATTGTTGAACTGGGTCAGCCAAATTGACTTAATCTGGGTTAATGGGAACTAGGGAAGAATTTGAATGCATTAAATCACTTATTAGTAAATAAAATATATAAAATGCACTTGTTTTTTGTTAATTAAAAGAAAAAAGATGCTACTTAGCTACAGTCAAGACACTAAACAATTCCTCTGTAAAAGAAAAAAAAACATGACTAGGGCGACTAGATTACACTATGCAAAACAGTTCACAAAAGAGTAGGCATTCTGATTCCTGAACTAGCAAGTCAACAGCTTCTAGAAATTATATTTAATATTTATTCAACGAGGACGTAAGAAAACTCTGTTATGATTCGCAAACAAGAACACAAGTGTTTTGTGTCAATACCGTCAACTTCCAAAAGTCTAGACAGAAGAAAAGTCAATAAATACATATTTGCTTTAATTTAAAAATCCATCTAGCTATATTAGGATAATAATCATGAAACTAGCATCTAGCTATATAATTAATTATGAAACTAATAATCATGTGTAAATTTCTTTACAAAAATGCACAACACCTTTCAAATTCTGCACTCCTTAGTCTTAAATTTGTACTGTTGGTGTCCAACATAGCAAAGTTTTATAGAATAACGGCCTTACAAGTCATATATTGTCAGCAACATAAAGTAACATGCTACTTTTCATATACTGCTGCATAGAACTGAACAATGCCTTAACATAGTCTTATCATGGATTGGGAAGGAACCAAAACTCACACAGCCCATCAAGGGCTCAATGGACAGATGCACTTTTTTCACCAAATGGAGGAAACTCTTTTTTTTTCTTTTAATAACAGAATGTATTCCTTGACCAAAATACATATGGAAACTTTGAGAGAGAGCACAGGGAAAGCTTCTTGGGCATTGGCTTGCCAATTAAAAATGAGGGACAATGCAGGAATGGGCATCCCCTCTTCCATGACCTTTTATGAAGGTGACTACATCAATGACCGAGACCGAGAGGCCCACAACTCTCATTTTCCTTAACTGCATTCATTACAGTCTCCGTCCGGAAGTGCCTCACTCTCACATTTATCTATCAAGTCTCTGATATGTTCAATCTAGTATCCTATACAGTACCACCTTCTCTAAGGAATAACTACTTCCTTCAAGCTCATAACAACGAGTCCCACAGTCCCACTCAACACCTAGCAAAGATTCTAAGACCCAAAATAATTATCTTAAGCTAGATTACCCTTAGGAACATATGGCCTTGATAGAGGAAACTAAAGCAAATTCGAGTTTATCCCAACTAAACATATACATTTCCATTTTCAATTAATTTTGGAATTCTTGTACTCACAAAATAGCATGTCTCCCCCAAAGTCATATTTTCATGCTTAAATATGAAAACATATCCTTATCAAATGAAACAGAAGACTAGCTAGTCCCAGGATACATTTTGACTGCATTCATTATCCTTCCTCAAGAGCTTCAGAGTGCATAACAAGGACTTTTAATTGAAAGGAAGAAAAGCAGATAACTGACACGATAACTCTGGCAGTTATTCTAGGATAAATTAACATAGGTCCATTTTCATGGGAATTTATCCCTGAACTACAGGAGTATACAGCAAGGACCTACGTACCACTAAGATTTACTCTATCTTGTGCAACCTTGGAATAAAAAATACATAAACATATTTAAAGAAATGCTAGTAGAGATAAGAGAGTAACTTCCGGCTATGACATATCTTATGAATATCAGAAGAAGTTACTGAGGATGGAAAAACTTACCTATGTTGAAGGTGCAAGTTATAATGAACAAATGCAAGGTGGTTGAACCTTTGCTGCTCCAATCGGTTCTTTTTCTTCGAACACATACGTTCAAACATGGTCCTACTCCGCTTATATCGAATAATGCTGCAAGTTTGACTTAGTATCCTGACAGCTAATCGTTGGAGATCGGGATAATCTGCTGCATACAGTGACCACCAAGTAGCTGCAGAACAACACAAATAGTTTAATGCTAACACTGTACCCAAAAAGAATCTGGAAACTTGGAAACAATGAAAATCATTTTGACCTGGGGCCAATGATTCTCGACAACGTAATGCAACAGGTCGACCAAAATCCCCTACAGCTTCCTCGTAGAAATTTATATTGCTCGTAATCACAACTTGAGCTGTTAAGTTAGGCTCTAAGGTTTCAATACAGTCCAGCAATCCCTTCTGGATGACTTTGTTAGTAGAAAAGCTAGGGTTATAAAATATAGAAGGGTTGAGATAGTATGCAGCTGCATGAAGGGGACTATGAAGCTCCTCTTGCCAAATGTGATCAATAATCTCCAGATATGGCACGTAGTCAGATTCCTTATTGTCAAAGGACACAATTATACTTTTCTTTGCTTTTTCCATTGCATCATACACATAGCCAACAGATGGCTTCTCCTCGCAGTCCATAAGCTGAAAAACAGAAAGTAGGGGCTTAGTCACCTTCAGAATTTGATCACACAGTGACCAGAAAAGTTGGTCCGCAATAATCTCTGCCAGCTCAAGTCCAGCCTTTTGCTTAGAGAAGGTTGAATGCATCCAAGCAGCACTGGCAAATATCTTTTCGAGCCGGTGCTTCAAAGCTACCATATTCTGTAGTGTCAGGAAGGTGGAAGCAAATCTTGTGCTTGCGAGCTGGACTATGTCTCTTCCACCTGTTTTCCTCCTCACTAGATTAAGCATCCAAGCACTGTTGTATATAAATTGAGTAATCTTTTGGCCTTTGCCAAGACCTCTTTAACTTCATTCATTTTTCCAATTTCCTCAAGCATTAATTCAATACCATATCCACCACACGTACTACAGAAAAAGGTTTTATATTTCTCCATTAGGAGTTTTCTTGCAGCTTTACAACTGGCTGAAGCATCTGTGACAAAATTGACAATCCTCTTATGCCCAACTTCTTGAACAACGCAGTCAAATAAATTAAGAAGTGCATCTGGACATTCTGAAATGTCTGATGCATCTGCAGATTTGAGGAACAGAGTGCCTTTAGGACAGTATACAAAGAAGTTTATAACTGAATTACCAGTTTTATCCACCCACCTATCAACCATGACAGAACACCCAGTCACATCCCAAGATTTTCTGAGTTCCTCTTCATATTCTTCTGCGTCCTGAACGCTTTTGTTCAGCAGTTTTCCCCTCAAAGCATGATAAGAAGGCATCTTATAGCCAGGTCCTGCAGCAGCAATGGCATCAGCCATCTGTTGATAAAAATGCGAATTCGCAGCAGTGAATGGTATACCGGATTCATACATAAATCTTGCAACAGCCAAATCAGCTTGGGCTATGATCTCTTGAGAAGCAAAACTCTGATGTAAAGGTTGAGCAACAATAGTTGTTGCAGCAGGGAAAGAATGTTTTTTGTGCTTCTTCATTTGATTTGAAATGCATTCCATAGCCTCTTTTTCCCTTCTCCTTCGCTTGCCTCGTGTGCAAACGGTTTTTTGAGTTCTCATTCCATCTTCATTTTCTCCTTCTTCCCTATACTGCAAGTAGGGTGCGGAATCCTTGCTATTACTTAATCCTTTCTGCTTTTTAAGCTTCTCCAGTACTTTAAAACCAAGATGTTGTTGAATCTGCACTTTAACTTCTTCAGGTACTTCCTCACACGGAGCTACATTCCCCCTTTCCCCAGCCAAATGCTGTTTTAGTCTGGAAATTCCGCCCCCAAGCATTACTTTATGGCAGTATTTGCACTTAATCTTCTGGCGACCTCCATTCACCATAATACCATGAGCCCAGCCAGGATCGGATGCACGGGGAGGCACTGAAACCTGATGATTAGCACATGGTAGAAAAAAATGTAAAAATTAGAACACAAAGACACATGTATACAATTAAAGAAGAATTGATTGTTGTCCTTAGCCATACTATGAGATAATAAGATGAAAATCCTAGGTCTCTAAGCTCTGATATTAAATGGGAATGCAAAACATAGCTCACTTGAGTATCCTTGTACTGCATATCTGGGAAAGTGTCAGAAAGCTCCTGAGCAGTGTTTTCAAAGGCATGCCTTCCCGCGCGTCGGCGAGCGCGTCGGAGAGAGGCGGCAGGAAGTCGCCCGAGGCGGTCGGCTGTTTCGCGAGTTTCACGTTTAGAGCGGGGAAGGCGTGAGGAGACGTTGCAAGGCGTGGCCAGGAGGCGCGCCAGATCTGGACACTTCTGAACCGGAAAAAATTTTGCGAGTCTGCAAATTGGCTGCGACTCTGCGAGGAAGACGACTCGTTTTGTTTTTTTTTTTTTTTTTTTTTTTTGGGTTTTTGGGTGGGTGTTTAATGAAACGACGTCATTTCGATTGTAGTGTTTTAAAAAAAAACTTTAAATGAAACGACGTCGTTTCACTTGGAGCGTTTTAGAAAAGAAAAAAAATGCAAGTTCCTGTTTTTTTTTACTTACCTTTATTGTAATAAACTTAAGGCAAGAAGAATTAATATCTTTCTTGCCTTTTCCAACTCCAGAGGGCTGTAGCTTTATTCTATTTACCTTTTTTTTTCTTTTCTAAATTAATATATTAACACATGGGCTTATATATATATATATATATATATATATATTGTGTAGTACAACCCTAATTTCTACTCTTATCATATAATCTTCATCAATTTCAAGAATTCTCTTCATCTTTAGATTGCAAGTAAGCCATTTTATTTTTCTCTCTAATTCTTCGCAACTGTAATTTGAAGTTTCGTATAATTTTTTTTCAATATATTAGTTATCTTATTCGTTTATGTGATATAGTAGAAATTTGACGTACATACATCATACTTGTATCTTAGAAATATTAATGGTGTTGTTTTATAGTTATGAATCGAAAAGATCCTGTGTGGAAGTATGCAAAAGAAATAGAAGGGAAAAATACTTAAGATGCACATTTTGTGATCAAAGATGCAGTGGAGGAATTTCTAGACTTAAGCATCATTTGGGTCAAACTCATCATAGTATACAACCATGTAAGAAAGTTCATGAGCATGTAAAAAAAGAGTGTGTCGCAACTTTGAAAAATTTTCAACTTGAAAAAAGAAAGAAAAATGAAATGCTTAGAGAGATTGGGGATGGTCCATCATGAGAAAGGGATCAGAGTATGGAAACTTCATTGGATGAAGAATATGGAATCCCCGGTACTAGGAGTGTTGCAGTTGATGAGACTCTTAGAGCACAACCTAAATCAAAAGGACCAATGGATAGATTTGTCACTTTAGAAGTTTGGCAAAGTACATTAAATTCAGCATACAAACAAGAAGAAAGAAAGGAAAGTTGTTGAAAGATTGGTCATTTTTTCTTCTCTAGAGCACTCCCATTTAATATTGTAAATGATCCATTTTGGCTACCTATGGTGGAAGAGATTGCCGCATATGGTGTAGGATTTAAGCCTCCATCAACGCATGAGCTGAGGACTTGGATCCTTAAGGAAGAAGTTGGATGCATCACGTAGAGAAATATTGTTAGATGACGACACTGAAGCTACACTCGCCTACATGAAAGCGAAAGCGTCAGTGGATCTTGAATTTTTTTGTAAGTTCAGTGTAAATGAGGAGAATAGGCTTGCTAACTTGTTTTGGAGGGGCTCTACTTCACTTTTGGATTATGTTGGCTCTAAAGACGTCCTCATATTCGACAACATATACAAAATCAATATGTATGACAAGCCTCTAGTGTTATTTGTTGGTTCAAACAACCACCGAACGAGTGTTGGTTGTGCCTTATTGCTTGACGAGACCTTTGCAACATAAAAGTAGTTATTGGAGACATTCATATCCTCCATGAAAGGCAAGAAGCCTACATCAATACTGACGGATGGGGATGAGGTGACACGCACAAAGCAATGGAGTATGTGTTGCTCATGTGCAATCATAGGTTGTGCTCATTGCACATGGCAAGGAATGCACAGAATAACTTAAAGGATGAAGAATTGGTATGATCATTTCAAGCATATCTTTGGGAACCAATTACAGTCAATGAGTTTGAAAAGAAATTGGAGTTTTTGAAGGACAGAGTTACTACACATAAACAAAATGAATGGTTGCAAATGATGTATGCAAAACGAGATGCGTGAGCGAAATCACTCCTTAGACCCAAGTTTTTCGATGGTATGTGCACTACTCAATGCGTGGAGTGTATGAACAAGTTTGTGAAAGATTACTTGAGGAAATGCGTTAAGATGTTTGAATGCATTCCAGCAATTGATAGGGCCATAGTACGAATGAGGACTACCTCAGGGAAGGATGATTTTGACCAAAACAGTCAAAGAAAGTGCTTACAACAACACTGAAAAGTCTTGAGCTACATACTTATCAAATTTACACTCATAGGTGCTTTTTATTGGTATGTAACGAGATCAATGTTTCGTCAGCACTCATTCATGAAAAAATAATTCATAATTTCGGAGGACGGTTGTATATTTTAGCGAAATACAATGAACCACAAAATAATTGGAGTTGTGTGTACCTTGGGGAGAAAGATGTTCAAATAGAGTACAACTGTCAGAAATATGAAAGCAAAGGCATCTCATGTTGCCATTTGTTTTATGTGATGAAGTGGAAGCATGTCATGGAAATTCCCTCGTCACTCATAATGAAGTGATGGACAAAAATACCCGAATGGACGTTGGATATGCATTTATGTCAGAAAGTGGTAGAAAGGAGGTTGTACAAATCGTG
Organism: Prunus armeniaca; assembly: GCA_903112645.1. Classification (NCBI taxonomy): domain Eukaryota; kingdom Viridiplantae; phylum Streptophyta; class Magnoliopsida; order Rosales; family Rosaceae; genus Prunus; species Prunus armeniaca. The sequence goes on from CAEKDK010000002.1 coordinate 6,284,756, forward strand.
AGATACAGAAGTTTAAGTTGTATTGCCAATAAAGTGTATTTGTATGCATCAAAGAGCACAGATGGGTATAGTATTATTCATAATTTTTTTTTATTAAAATAAATTAATGTTCAAAAGGTTTACGCTTCACTGCTTCAAGGCTTACGCCTCTCATAATGCGACTAAAACACCTCTCATCAACGCCTCGCCTTTCAAAACATTGCTCCTAAGTATCCAAAATTAGCTGTTAATACTGTGAATTAGAGTCACCACTATACAAAATCATGATTAACAATGAAACAACAATTACATTACACCAAAATTAGGTTTAAGAACTTAATCTTATATTAAAGCCTATATATTATAAATCTCTATTCAAAATATGGAGTTTATGAATTAAATTTTAAAAATGTCACAAGCCATACTGCTATTTTTGAGCTATGCTTTGACCAAAGCAATATGGCTCAGGGCAAAACCATGTTCGTAATTATCAAAGCCTCAGTGTTTTACCAATGTTATCACTCTTGGATTTATCCATTAGCCTCTAATACCCATAGACATCGAAACTTGTTTAGATTACAATTACCTAAGAAAATCTTTTAAGAACAAAAATTCATTCCATTAACTTTAGGTACACAAGTCATCCAGAAAATAATGTGCCAATCAAATAAACAAAAAAAATTTAGAATCATACTTAAGAAAGAAATATGACCTCAATGTTGAGCTCCTAGACCTTTTTGTTTCTTCCGTCAAGATAAATAGCATATTTTTTCCTTAATTTCAGCTCAAATCACATCATATTGATGAAATGTTTCAATATGTTTCAACCACAGTTGTTTATAAATGAATTCAAATTAGTTGGATAGTATATATCATTATAAATATACACATCGCAAATGACATCACATGTTGGAAGGAACAAAACATTAATTCCATTGCTTCTCACTGATTTGACTGCAATTATAATATTGCTTATTTTCAAAGAACTTATACATTTTGTAACTTACATAGACTTCCAAACATATACTGAAGTTCATGTAGTTGCTATGAAATCATATGTTATTCTATGTGCTTTGCAAAGAAAAAGACTATTCTTAGATGGAAGCATAAAATGCAGAATTGTAGTAATTAAGTCTCGACTTAAGATATGTACCAACTTTGTCAGAGAAATAGAAAGAAAAAAAAATACTTCTCTTTGTTTGCAAAGATCGAGCAAAACACATAACAAAATGTTCCAACATAGACAAATCAAAGTACCACCACCCACCCAACATCCATCCAAGCAATTGAACTTACCATTACATAGCACACCTCCTTTTTGTGGATGACAACGACATGAGTTAACTGACACTAAATCAAGTGATAATAAATGAAAATGCAGTTAGATGAGCATCCAAAACTATCAAGTAGCAAAGGCACTACAAGAGATAACAGATTAGACAAGCAACTTTCACAGCTAAATGAAATATTTCAAGATTGAAGAGATACCATTATAACTAGATGCATCTGTCATCTTCTTGGGTTGCAGGCAATCCAAAATACTATAATTCTTCATATATATATATATATATATTTATTTATTTCACTATGTTGCATACTAAACCAACATTAAATTGCATTGAAGTCCCATGTATTTTCCTTTTATAAATTAAAAAAAAAAAAGGACGGCATAAAAGTAAAAATAAAAATCAAGTAAATAAAAATCATAGCTGAATGAGAAATTGAGGTCATTTCAGTGACAACAGAAGAATTAGTCCGAAACTCAAAATAGAAACAAACAGGTTTTTTTTTCTTCATACGTAAAGCAACTCAACAATAAATGGAATGATGTGGTGCATAGGTTTACTCAGAAAGTTCTTTATTTTCCTACATTTTCTCATCAACCAAACAAGTAATATAAATTAACAGCGACATTGGTTTCACATATTGGATAATTTTTATGGCATTCTAATCAATTAATCTCATATGTACTTGAAAATTGGTACAAAGCTCTTACTTGAAATTTTTCCTGACGCCAAGATTTTACGACACCGAAATATTTGAGTGGCCTTCCAAAAAACTAGATCCAATACCCGAAATGATAATACTAGAAGTGAAGACGAGTGAAACGAGTAAAAATGGCTCGCATAGAACAGTTTCGGGATCTGAAGACTGAAACCTGTATGGGTTCATTGCGATACGAGCCAAATTAGGAGGATCGAAGACATAAAAAGTGTACCGGCAATCGTGTTTTGGGTTTCGATAATGGATATTGGCGTATTATCTTTGATAATTGTCACCACCACAGCACAATCCAATTGTTGTACTGTTTCGGTTCGTATCCCACATGCGAGAATTCACAGTGGGACAATATAGTTATCATGTGGTTAATTTGGGATTTTACATGTCTCCTTCCTGTAAGGAGATACTTATCCTTCCTGCGAATGTAAGGAGATACTTATTCTTCCTATGAATCACAATTTGACATATATGCAAAAATAATTCATCAAAAACACAAAAAGAAAAACTTATGGACACATGTCACACTTTTATTGGTATGAATGTAAGAGGTCATACTTACGTAGTAAGGAATGAAGTATTTTCTGTTAACTTAAGGCCGTTAAATGAATTCAGGTACCATGTGTGTTTGAGCAAATTTCTCACGGGAGAATATTCGAATGTGATTCTTCCACTCTTTGAGCTTCCTTCTTTTCCTTCTTCCTTGGTTCCCGTAAAATAAATTTAAGTCAACGGACCACACTTAAGGGTGTTGGCCAAAGGCCCTCCGATGCTTAAGTTAGTTACATGATTTTGAGAAAAATGTGAAAATAACAGAAAGGTCGAAGTTTTCTCTCATGGGGATAGCTGAGCGGCCTCAGCTATGTGTGGTGGCCAAAGCCGTGAGAGAGAGAGAGAGAGAGAGAGAGAGAGAGAGAGAGAGAGAGAGAGAGAGAGGGCAAGAAAGAGAGAGTGAGAGTGATTTCTCTAGGGTTTCAGAATTACCTCTTGTGTGATGTGTAGCCATGTATTAATAGTCTCCTTGCTTGGCTAAGGCTTGAAGAATAATCCTTATTTAATTAGAATTATTCTTACCCAAAAAGATGATAGGAATTAATCAAAGTGATTTGTTGGAAATTGGTTCCTTAATTTAGAGAGATACCTATATCCTATTTAATTAGGGTAATTAGTTGACCTAAGGAATATTCATTTTTCTACGTGTCATCTTCTTATTGGTTGCTGAAATATATGTTCTCATAGTGTGCTACAATTGCGCACGTGTCTAATAAACATTTTGTGTTGCCCAAAACGGTCTAGTCCTGTGAGACATAGCCTTGTTTTGTAAACTAATGGTCTTAAGTTCGAACCTCTATGACACTTTAGACTCCAACCATGTATAGGGAATGGTGGTCATTTGGGTCAAAATGAAATCTTGGATGAAATTTGGCCTAACTTTACAATTCAAGCGGAATTTCTGTGGGCCCCAAGTCGAAGCCAACTTGCGCAACACGTGAGTCTGCAAGGTTAGAGAATAAAAGAATTTGAGTCTTGAAAATACGTAGTATGGAGGGTGAAATTTTGGGTTTAGCCTCATTAGCTAGGGTTGGAGATGGTCTTAATAGTGTGTGTATGAGACTCATCATCTCCCTTGTAGTTTAGATTATCGCTTGCATTAAAACATAATAATAAAGGGTGCTGATTTTATCACTCCTCTTTTGTCCACTTAAAACATCGTTTGTCATTTCTTCGATAACCTTCTTTTGAACAACAATAAGTTACTCTTGTCACCAAACCCATCTTGTTTTTGGCATGATGTTGTTTCCTTACATTGAAACCGCTTCTGCCACCATAATCGACATAAAACTTATATGCACACTCTCATGAGAACTAAACTCCTTATTAAGTATATCCAACTTAACTTTTTCTTAATTGTCTTTAAATGGTTCATCCAAACTATTAGTAGGTGAATTAAGAGTAAATGTCTCAAGTTAGGACTCACCTTGTAAATCAACTCCAAAATCAATAAATGGCTCATTGATTAGTTGTGGACAATCCATCTCCATTAACCTGAAATACAAAAAAATGTATGGACAAAAGAGTTTTTATTTTTTATTTTATTCTTTATAGGGAGAACAAATGTGTCATTTAGGAACGTGGAGTCATTGAAGAATTAGTGTTATGACATATAATTTGTTTATGCATACCCAATTTATGAATTGAAAATAACAAAATTATGCGTGACTCACAAATTCATTGATCAAAAGAAAGCAAAAATATTTACTCATTGAAGATACGCATAATAGAGCAGATTAGCTTCACAACTCAAATGCTCAATACACTCAAAGTAACAAAAGAGAACAGTAGCCACAACACACCCAAAAATATGATCAATACATCGAGCTCTTAGCACAAAGGACATAGCAACATGTAAAGGATATTGATGACTTAAGCATATTCCTTTCCTTGTTTTCTTTGATACTACTATAATATCTTCTGTATATGACAAATATATAGGTTTGAATTCTTGTAAATCATATATGGGTAATACTAAAAGAGAAATCGATAATTTTCTTTCTCTTCCTTCCAAACCTTGTTCTTTCCTTCTACATAAGAATTCATCAATAATTCAAAATAACCCATTCATGATATGATTATCCCTAGATTCCGAGAACTCATCCACCAATTTATAAAATTTAAAAAGAAACACATAGATACCTGAGGCATATGAGATTCTAAGAACAAGACAACAACCATGGTATTGATGAAGAACACATGAAAAGCAAGATTTCTTGTTTGTAGGGCAATACTGGAGCTTATTATTCCTTGAGCTCCACGACTAGAATGAAGGAGTAAGAGGGTTTTCTTGAGTTTTTTTGGTTGCTCAAGGAATAAGGGCTAAGGTTGTTTGCTCAATAAAAGTTGTGGCACAATATCGAACATTAGATTGTATTAATAGTCAAGATTGAAGGCATAATAATGGTAATTTAGTTTCCAAAAAAAAAAAAGGGTAAGTTAAAAGAAAAAAAATGAAAGTTAAAATAATTGACACATGTCAATAATATATTGGTTTTAAGGAGTAGCTCCTTCTCAATCTTAAGGAGCCAAGCTTTTGTTAGTAGTATGTTCTTAAAACCAACTAATTATACGATAATTAATATTAAGGACATTTTATGTAATGACTTATTAAGTTATTCATGGGCAAGATCAGTTGTTTTCGACCATGATATTTGGTATATTATCATAATATTAAAACAACTATAGTCCTAGGAATATATAAGTGGACATGAGAACTATGTAATGAGATTGTATACATTGAGACTTATCATGTTCCGTAATCCTAAATATGTTCTTGGTCAAAGGAGTATCAATTGGGCGTTGATATTTTGCCAAGACCAGTACACACAGTATCTATGAAGAGAATGACGAGGTCTCAAGTCATTGAGTGTAGTGATACCAAGATATGTGTGTTGGTACTTGCAGGAGAACAAGTACACTAAAGCAATCAAATACATAAGTTCAAGAATGGAAGTATCTACTCACATTTCACACTAGAACTCATAGATTGCAATGGTGCAAACTAATCCTTAGATATGAAACATCATAGATGTCTTGTGGATATATTATTTGGCTTTAAGGTATACAATTGTGTTGTAGAAGACATGACCCAAATATGTTTATCAGGACTCTCAACAAAGTCATGGAGGCAAATGAATGTACAACAAGGGATCTCTACTCTAAATAAGGAGATAGAATACTACAAGGATGTGATTGATCAAATCTCTGCACAAAGTAATGTATAAGATTTGAAAGAAGAGGTCTTCAAATTTTACCAGGATAATCATATAAAGTAATAATTCACATTAGGATATTTGGCATTAGATTACATTATCTAATATTATGAATAAGAAGTATTGTACAAGAGAAGGATTCAATTGCACGGTCATTCCAATTTGAATAGGTTCTTCCTTACCCCTTATTTAGCTCGGATAACAATGACATGTTGCTAGGCATCAACCATGGTTTGTGGAAGTCCTGAAAGGTTCAATCATAATTAACCTTCACTAATATGAAGAATTAAATAGTGAGATTTAATTCACAAGTTAACTTAGAGAAATTGAGTCAATTCACTATCTTGCTACAAGGAATTTATGGATTGCACACTGAGAAATGTGATTAGAGAAACAAATGAAGAGGATAAGACGTTAAAAGTCAACGGTCAAAGTCAACATGTTTGACCAAAACGGATGACCAAGTCAAAATATTGGACTAAGGATATAACTTAATAGTTAAGTCACAAATCACAATTAAAATGTTAATTGTGAAGTTAGTTTGACGGTTGGACTCAATTTGGGCATTAAAGGCATTTTGGGCCAAAGGGCAAAATAGCCCAAGGACCCATTGGGCCTAGGAACATGTTTTGTATGACAACACAAGCTAAATAAGCCCAAGAGGAGCCCAAGAAGAGATAGAGCCGAAATTCCCCATTGAGAATTTCTCATCATATTTTGTTGGCTATAAAGCCACACTTTGACATTTTTCAAGTTAGGATTTTCGGCCTCCAAACCATGAAGTGTTGATGTGTAGGTGAGACATCCTCCCTCTCATCTTCTTAACCAAAAATTGAACCAACTAAGAGGTAGTCTAGCATCTAAGGCCTCTTGGTTGATCTTCTCTCCATCTCTTGTCCATTTTGGTGTGGTGAGGTAGATGGCTTTTCCTTTGGAGCCTCTTGGTTGAGGAATCTATATGCTAAGAGGAGATTGAAGGCCTTTCCAACAAGGTGATCATTCTTGGTTCTCCAAGAAAAGTCTACAAGGGTAAAAGTTTAACATTTCTTCTCTTTTCTATTTTGTGCTCAAAGAGACTAGATCACAAGATGTTTGGGTTAAAATGAAAAAAAGGCTTAACTTAACTAGAATTAGCATAATCAATCCACCATTATGAATGTTTATGTGTTATATGTTGTTGCTAAGTTCATTCCAAACCATGAGATGCAAAATGTTTCCTTCAACTTTTCCCACTGATGATTTGCCCCTTAAATTTGTATATGACAATGCTTGGCTTTTGACATGTTAAGAGCCATTCGTCCTCAACAATGACGTGGGCTCCTTAAAAAATAACTCATGTTTCTTCTTTTTTTTTTTTTTTTTTTCTTTCTTTCAACGCTTTTAACCAAGCATTATGTCTGGTTTTACTCAAGCCTTCGCCCATGTAAACCTACGGCCAATTTTGGAGCCCAAGACCCTGGATTGAAATCATTATGTGCTTTTAATTTTTGGTTTTTGATTTGCAGCCAGAGTAGAAATTTGATTGGCTGATTTGAATACTAGATTTTGACGAAGTGGGAGAGGAGAGAGATAAAGAAATAAAGACTAGTAAAGTCACCTTTGAAACCTAGAATCCCCGCCTTCGCTCACCTCAGATTTGGAGGGTAGAAAGTCGTTGATCTCCACTGTTTCAGGTGCGAAGAGAGAGAGAGAGAGAGAGAGAGAGAGAGAGAGAGAGAGAGAGAGAGAAGAAAAAAGAAAATTGGTGGGCTGCTTGCTCGTCCTTTTCGATTCAGTGGCGAGGTTGGTGATGAGGGTGGATTTAGAACAGGGGCGACAGTGGGTGACTGCGCGTACAGTGGCTTTGTAGTGTTAGTTTGGGGAAGCTTCATTTAAAACTAGCTAAAAAGTTAGGTCAAAAGATTTGAGAGGGAAAATAGAAAAGAAAGAAACATGTGTTGTTTTTTTGACAACGGGAGAACATTTAGTATTTTTAATTTAAAAAAAAGGAATAAGGGTCAATTGAAAATTAGGTACAAGTTCAAGGAACAAATCACCAGTTTAGCCTTGAGAAAAATAACAAGTGATGAAAAACAAAATCGAGGCAAAATATGATAACCAACAATGTATATTATAATCTTTTTAATCAAACCCTTAGAGCATGTCCACCCCAAAAGGCTAAGGCAAGGGCTGTTATTATTCACGTGAATAGTGACAGCCTTGCCTTTTTTGGTTCCACCCCCAAAAGGCTAGGACAAGGGCAAGAAAAAAAGAAAGAATATGCAACAAAATATAAACTTTTTATGTATTTATAGGGAAAGTGAATAAAATTGTTATGTATTTATAGAGAAAACATCCATAATTTTTTGGCCTTTTTATTTTATTATTTTTATTTTTTAAATTGATTTTTTTTTCCTTTTTTTTGACTCGCTGATGTCAGTGCCCTCAGGCTGAAGCCCAGGCAAAATCTGCCCTTGGGCTTGCCCGGGCTGTAGGTGCTGGGCTAGAGGTCCAAAATCGAGGGAATGAGCCTCTTGCCCTGGCTAAAGTCCCTGAGGTGGAGATGCTCTTAGAGCATCTCCAGCAGCCTCTTCAACCTTAGTCATTAAAGCTGCAACCATTTTCTCTCTTTTCAGGACTGGTAAGTTGTCTCTGGCTCTTCAAACATTTAATTTTACTTTAAAAAAACAAAACCTACCTTGAAAATGTTAAAAACATGCATTTTTTATTTTCATATAATAAATACATAAACATTTTTCAAATGTTTTCATTATTTTCATATTGTTGGAGATGCTCTTAATATTAGGGGTGACATTTTAAATCGAAAAATCGCAAAAACCAACCGACAATTTACCGCAATGAAACCGCAATCGCGGTAAACCGAACCGCATTTGCGGTATTAAGAACTGAACCGCATTTGCGGTTGCGGTTGCGGTTGCGGTATTTGATTTTCAAAACTTGCGGTTATCGCAAACCGCAAAGTATAGCCGCACGGATGATGAAGTTGAATTCTACAAGGAAATGGAACATATGACAACTTGTAAGTAATTAGTTTATTTATGCTAATGTTATTTATGCTTCTTCTTATAATAAAATGTACTAAACTATGTTGTTTTATTTGTAGATAACATTGATGCTCAAACAACACAACGAGGTTCTTTAAATCCACTCACCACCAACACTTAAGTTCGTAACTTTAGCTTGTAACATTGGTGCATTGCATTTTCCTTTTAGTTTGTAACTTTAATTAACTTTGAATTGGATTTTTCTTTTTGGTTGTAACTTTAATTCATTTTGCTTTGCATTTTGCTTTTGGTTTGTAACTTTAAAAGATTTGGAATTGGAATGCTTGAGAAGTTTAACTTTAATTGGAATGTTTGGAATTGTAACTTTAATTTTCTTAGGTTGTGAATGCTTGAGAAGTTGAGGAGATTGTGAATTCATATATGCTTGAGAAATTGAGGTTGTGTATTTATTTATTTAGGTTGTGAATTATTTTTGTGAATGCTTGAGAACTTGCGGTTTTAAACCGCTAATTCTCGGTAACCGCAAAATGCGGTCGGTTTGCGGTTTCAAAAATCACCAAACCGCAAATAGTCGGTTGGTTTGCGATTTGAGTAAAATTCGCGGTTACCGAACCGCAACCACCCCTACTTAATATAATGGGTAAAGTGCCGAATACCCCCCTAAACTATCACATTAGTTGAAATCTACACAATGAATTAATTTTTCAGCTAATTTAGCATTCATACTAAATTTTATAGCCAATTTACCCCCCACTGTTAGTTTTTGGCATTTTCCATCCAAATCTCTATTAAAAAAGTCACATGTTAGGCACATGATTCACTGTTGAATTAAAAATTAATTTTTTTTTAACCTCTCTCTTATTCTATCTCTCTGCTAGACGCTAGTCTCGAACCCACATGGGTTTTTGGCTTTGAACACAATTCCGACAAGTTATTGGAGACCAGCAATTTTTTTTTCTCTGCTTCGCCAAGGAGCTCAAATGAGAGAAATCAATTGAAGAGAGAAGAGGTTAAAATCAATCGTTGGAAAATCCAAATTGGGGGCTGGGTAATATGGGTTTTGGAGGTGCAGGGTAATTTGGGTTTGAAGGGTGTTGGTTCTGATCACAGATATACTTTCTTCCTCACCTCCTTGTTTGTCCTTTGTTTTAGCTTCGATGGTAAATTGTGCCCTCTTATATGAAGCTGAAGGTGCTGAAGGTTTTGTTCTTTCTGAAACACTTTGTTGCAGATCTCACATAGAAATCTATTTGTTGCCATGAGTGATTTGAGAGACAAGGCTATTACTTCAGCATCTAGGTTTGCTCAAGTATCAAAATTCCAATAAAAAAACAGAGTAAAACTGATATTAATCATGCATGATATGTGTGAATTAATGCTGGTTAATTAATTTTGATTTGATGAGAAACCTGGGTTGCCTGGAAAATTTCTCTTCTTCTTTGGCGGTGGTGGCTGTTGTTGAATATCATGTACCGATGATGACTACTGCTGGGTACAAGAAATAGGGAGAGAGAAAAAGAGGCCTAGGAGGAAGAAACAGGGAAGAGAGAGGGTTTGCAGAGGGGAGCTGGGTAAATTGGCTGAAAATTAATTCATGGTGTATATTTCAACTAGCGTGATAGTTTAAGGGGGTATTCAACAGTTCACCCTAATATAATATACAAATTGTAATAATTGACTTCAAAATGAATAACATTATTAGGATTTCTTTCAATTTCATGGACATTTTAGAAAAGACCAAAGAAAAGCGAAATATTTTTAAAAAAGTCGAAATGAATAAAAATGCCTTTATTTATTTTTGAATTTCTTAAATAATTCTTTATATTTGTATATTTTTAATTTGAAAGTTAAAGGATTTTTCCGTTTTTTTTTTAAATTTGGCTTTTTCTAAAAGCGAAATTTTTTTTGCTAAAACATAAATTTACTTTTGTATTTTTATCCAACTTGCCCCACATTTCATGTAACTTCCATCCCCCTGCTGACCTGACACTCACATAAAGTGTGAGCAATTTGTTCTGTGAAACTTTATGCTTCCATGGATCTCCCTCCAAAGTCTGGACATCCGGATTGTTCTTGAAATCCTAGGATACTCATTCACCTGAAAAGGGGAGAAATCCTAGGGCAGTGTTTCCTAATCGCCAGATTAATCTAACGGCTAGAGATACAAAACTGTTCAGATAAAAAAATTAAATAAAAACCGCAATGATTAATTGTACATAGAAAACATAAACTGGCGTCAGTGATGGAGCATGGAAAGTTGCTCCCACCAAATCCAATAAACATACCTTTTTATTCATCTCTCTCTCTCTCTCTCTGCATATCAGTTTACCCATCTGGGTAGTTTTTTTAATCTGCAAAAAGAGCTCTCCATCTTCTTGTTCTTCTCCCTCAGCATTTTCCCATTTCCCCAAAGCAACCAGAGGTTAGACAGAGAGTCTGAGAAATTAAGAGGTGCTCTGAGTCAGTTGAAAATTAAATACCCAGAAAAAAGAGAGGTAAAAACCACATTTACTTTGTAAAAGCTTTCTTCGTCTTCTAGCTTATTTTTTCTTCTAGGTACATGTTGTAGAAAAACGAAAGGAAGAGACAAAGGGTGCGAATAGTTTAGTGATGCCGCCAAAAAATTCTCGAATGGCTGATGCCTGTAGGGCAATGAAGCCTTTTGGCATTTCCGAAGGTCAGACAAAGGCCGCGGTCAAAGAGCTTCTGAAAGTCTATGCAAACAGCTGGGAGTTTATTATTGATGAAAATTACAGACTTTTGCTGGACTTTGTTCTGGACCAGAAGCCAGAGGAGGAAAAGGTTTGTTTTTTACCTTCTTTTTTTCTTCTTCATGTTTTAATAAGATTTTGCTTTTTAATGTTTTATTAATTATTTTAGTGTTTTGTTTATTCAATGCTTTTCAAGATTTTGTTTTTATTTATTTTTCATCTATTATATATGTCATAGAAGAGAAATATTGGAATATCTATTTAAATAGTTTTTTTTATTTGTTACACTTACTGGGCATCCTTATTTTCCCTTTAAAATGGAAAAGGAGTTTTGATCCATGAATCAAAGGTGAGAATTTCTTGCTGTATTATGCATAATAATATTCTCTATGCCCTATATTCCTGTTTACTATTATTACAAATTATGGGTGGGTTGTTGTTCTGTCTTGGAGCTCTCATCAACCATGCAGAGAGCATAATGGTTTTTTTTATATGACGAAACTGAAGTTTTAAGTGTTTTAGCATTTCATATATTTTCGTGCCAGGGAGTGAGATCGAAGAAAAAAGAAGCTCCATCTTATGATAAAACTGAAGTTGTTGAACTTCCAACCAAGAGATATTGCACAAGGCAACGGAAAAAACAGGCATTGTCTCCTTTGAAACACTCCACATCTTGCCTTGAAAAGTCTCCATTAAAAAGGGCACGTCAGAGTAATGAGGATAATCTGTTTTCTGATTCGGAAGAATCTGAAGACTCTCAACCACTAGTAAGAAGAAGTCGCCGAAGACACCAGGAAAGAGAGGTTTTGGACTCTGGGAATAACTTCGATCCTCTGTGTAATCGCAACACGCAACTGGAAGAAAGTCTCAATCTGATAGGTGAAGATAGTTCTTCAGATTTTGATGAAGACGGCTTGAAGTTGTTGGAAATGGAATCGGTGAATACAGACAACAAAGATAATGTTTTTGATTTGCCACATTTTGTAGCTGTATCATCTACTCCAAAGGGTGACCTGGAAATGTCTATGATTTGCCACTCATCTCCACGGTCTGATTTCTGTCCTCCACATTTTGATGAAGCTCTAGAAATGGTGGAAGAGACACACATAAAATCATGTAGGGTTGAAGAATGCTTTGTGGAAACAGGAACTGATTCCATCTTTTATGAAAGTACTGTACAAGATGTTCTTGCCAGTAAATATGATCATCTAAGTTTTCAAAATGAATTAATTTTATGTAAAAATCTTATCAAGGTTATACCCCATATACCCAAACATATAGCTTTTGGTTGTTATGATGGTCTTCAATGGTTAATTGGTTTTGCAAGAAAGGATATTGAGAACATCTTTGGTGAAACCGCAAAGAGATTAAAGGTGATCCAAGGCCGTAGATCTTCAAAATTATGCAAGGTGGAGGCTGCTCATAACTACCATTCTTCACTTGGAGTCATTAAATCCTTTTTTTATATTGATGACATAACTAGAGGTGAAGAAAGAGTGAAAGTTTCCTTGGAGAATGGAAGAAATGCTGAAGATCTGCCAATATTTTTTTACATCCCCAATAATTTAGTTTATAAGAACGCCTATGTGAAATTTTCACTTGCTCGTATATCTCATGAGGGTTGCTGTTCACATTGTTTTGGGGATTGTTTGACATCACCAGTACCTTGCGTCTGTGCGGCTGAAACTGGGGGTCAGTTTGCATACACTCCAGGAGGATTTGTCAAGGAGAAGTTTCTGGAAGAATGTATATCCTTGAAGCTGGAACCTAAACAAGACCACTACTTGTATTGTAGAAACTGCCCATTTCAAAGGTCTAAGAATGAGAAGAGTTCCGTGCCATGCAAAGGCCATTTGTTACAGAAATTTATAAAGGAATGCTGGTCTAAATGCTGGTGTAACAAGAAATGCGGAAACCGGATTGTTCAGCAAAGCATCACTGTGAAGTTGCAGGTTAGTTTGTCCTCTGTGAATTTCAAGGCCCTAGGTAATAATGACCAGATGGGTATAAATTCTAAAGGCGTCTAAGTGGTTAAATCTATGTTGCAGGTGTTTTTGACACCCGAAGGGAAAGGGTGGGGTCTTCGAACACTGGAGGACTTGCCAGCAGGGGCTTTTGTTTGTGAGTATGTTGGAGAGATATTAACCAACACAGAACTACATGAGCGAAATGTGGGAAGTCCTGGTAACAAGAATACATGCTACCAAGTTCTACTAGATGCAGGCTGGGGTTCGAAGGGTGTCTTGAAAGATGAAGAGGTCCTCTGCTTGGACACTACAGTTTATGGAAATGTTGCGAGATTTATCAATCACAGGTGTAAACTCCGTACTCTTATATACCCCAGCCACTTCCTCCAACTGAGTGCTTATAGTATTTATTAGGTTTATATTTCTAGTCAAAGGTGATATTGCATAAGAATTATATTATTCTCTTCTATATAAATTTCAAGGTTACTCTGACCAAAAAGTAGCTCAAGGCTATTACTTTCGTTGTATTGTTTGTCTTGCTTTTCAAGTTTTCCTCTCAGGGTCTTGGATTGATCACAAGCAGTTGTAAGTTTTTGATTTGTCTGCTAGTATGAAACAATATTCTTGTTCTTCTATCGTTGAAAATATTTCTGCCTCTTAGAGAATTTATATCTACTTACCCTATTATGAAAGAAGTAATTTAAGCCTAATATAAGTTGCATACGCATTTATATCCGATCGCACGAAGAAAATCTGATGCGCTTGGTTGCTTAACAACGATGTGTTAGTTTCATGTTGTATCAGGTATCTATATTCAGTTTTAGTAAGATGAAGGGTTTATTGAATATATCACACTTTTGATAGGTAAGCCATTTATCTACTTCCTCAAACAAAGAAACTTTTAGAATACAAAATTTCTAGGTTTAGGGGTTTAGTCTTTATAGAAGTATCTACTTGACGCCACCTACAAGCATCTGTGGGTGTGAACATGAGCTCATCTCTTCCATTCTGCCTCTCCAAACTCCCCAGTTTCTTTGTTCAGGATTTAAGGTTAATCACAGATTGCATGCGAACTTAAAAGTTACACAATTGTTCGCTAAGTTTGCATCTGCAGTAGACCTGTAAATTTAACTTTATACGTTAAGCTATTATCATTTGCAATAAACTTAATGAACAGTTATTAACGAGAATCATTTAAAGTAAGTGATGAAACAATATTCTTTTTCTGCTGTCATTAAAAAAAATATTCTGCCTCTTCTAGGTTTATATGTACTTACCCTATAATGCAAGAAGTAATTATAGCCTTACATAGGTTGTATCTAAACATCATAGGAAGGGAATGTGTTGCACTTCATTCCTCAGGTTTTTTGAACATTTCAAACTGTTGAATAGGATGCTCTGTTGATAGGTTATACAATTTATCTACTCCTCAAACAAAGAAATTTTCAGATTGCATCAATTCTAGGTTTAGCGGTTTAGCCTTCGTGTAGAAGTATTTTCTTGTCAATTGTCTAATTATTTGACAGTATTCCTTTACATGGTTTGCAGTTTATTTATACTCAAATTAATTCAGCTGACCTTGTCTGCCTAAAATAACTGATTTGGTTTCATGACTCCCCCTATTAACATCTTAGGGGTGAACACGAACTCATCTCCGCTACTCTGCCTATCAAAACTCCCCAATTTCTTTGTTCATTATTTAAGGTTAATCTTACAGCCATGTTAAGTTAATCTTTGTTCACGCATGCATCAAAGTTAAGTTATTGCCACGTGCAATAAACTTAACGAACAGTTATTATACGATCACTGACAAGCATCATTCCATTTCTGTATGCATTATAAATTCTATAATAAGAGCCATGTTTCTTATTGAAGCTGTCTCAATGTCATTCTGTGCCGGAATGGTTTGTGTTCTTTGATATCTTGATTGATGAGAGCAGGCCAATTTGCGCCTTGACATTGAAATACTTTTTTTTTTTTTTTTTTTTTTTTTTTTTTTTTTTTTTTTTTTGGTTGATCTAAATCTACTTTTTTACTGAAACTGTTTTACATTTATTGGTCAGATGTTCTGATGCTACCTTGGTAGAGATCCCTGTGGAAGTGGAAACCCCAGATCATCACTACTATCATGTATGATTTTTCAGCATTCAATGATCTCATCCCTTCGATCTTCTTCGTACTACTAGTCGAACCAATTCTTCATACAAGTAAATATGATTTCTTTTATTTATTTCATGCAGATTGCTCTTTTCACAACAAGGAAGGTTGATGCCATGGAGGAGCTGACTTGGGTAAGAGGGGTGTTCGCCAGTATATGATATGTTATTACCGTTTGTTTGGCACCATCATCCAACTTTCAAATGCCTATGCTGTTTCAGGACTATGGCATTGACTTTCATGACCGTGATCATGATAGCGGCCACCCCATGAAGCCCTTCAATTGTCTCTGTGGAAGCCCGTTCTGTCGTGATCGTAGTGATATGAAGGGTGATGCGCACCTACTCACTTACGTCCGACGGCGACGTAGAGTGTAGCTTCAAGCATGATGCTCTTCATGTTTCTAACATAGGTAGAATGCTTTTTTTATTTATTAAATTACTAATTTTGAAATCAGTTCTGCTGTGCTGTCTAATTGGTAATCACTCAAGCAGAATCTCCAATTTTTGCAAACATAAATTTTTCATTCCTAATCTCAGTGGATTTGGGTTTATTGTAATATTAGTTTTTTTTTAGTGGCAGTAAAAATGGCCAAATTCAGGCCCGACATGGTTTAAATGTGATCTCCAGTTTATTTGTATTAATTTTTTTTTCCAAAACTTATCAGGTATCGTTTTTGTATATATTTGTTACACGCCTCATGCATAAAATTCTGTTCTTTGCTCAAGCATGAACTAATCCTGTAAATAGCTCTCTTGGCAGAGTCAAAGGTGACCAAAAGAGTACACAATCCAGTTGCACCGCCGACATTTATTAGGCCTGCCTATCTTTAGCACAAATTAGGGAAGCCAAATGGAAGCACAAAGAAAACACAAAATACAAGCCAGCAAACACAAAGGTGACCAAAAGACATATTGTGATAGTTTGGTCCATTATTATGCAATTAGATCCATGTGGTTTGGACCTGATTCTATGAAAGGCCTTAGGGTTTTGACCTCTTTCTATTTTAACACTTCAGTTTGGAGTTGACTTGGTTTCAACATCCCCAAGAATATATGCAAGGCTGGTACTATGAATTAGCGCATTATGAAATTGAAGCACCATTTCGATTTCAGATACAAAATATATGCAAGGCTCATTGCATGTGGGCATTCACAACTAGCATGTACATACCAGCATCCAAAACAAGGTTACATGAAAACCATCTATATACCTTAGCTACAACTAAACTAGATGTGGTAAAAGGAATTGAACACCTAACTACAACTAAACTAAATTTCTTCATGGAACACTGGCATCGCACATCGATGGCCATAGGCCACCAGATCTTCACTTCTCTATCGCTAGCGCCTTTTATACAAAGATAGCCTAGATTCGATTATTCGTTTTGGAGGTTGGCAAAGCAGATGAATAAGTCTTCTTTACAGACTTCATATCAGCTCGCTGTGTTCAACATAGAATCATGATACAATCAGCAATCATAATCTTATCTGAGGACCATATATATCTTATTTAAATACGAAAAAAAAGAAAAAAAGATTTCTCCCAAAAAGTTCATTATACAATTGACGAGCAGTTAGCATACATAAGAAATACATATGAATGAAACTATGTAAATGCTAAATTGGTAAACTGCCAAGTCTCCTAATATGCTTACATTTGTCATAGCTGCTCACGGATGTAAGCCATTGATTTCAACATGGAACCTAGTGTATCTCTAGACACTTGAAATTTGACCTCCGTTTCTCCAGAAGTTGTCTTTGTATCTTGAAGCTGAGAAACCACAATAATGTAGATACATTGAACACAAATGATGACAAATTTAAGTATAAAATAATAATAATTTCATACAAAATTGGATTACTTTAAATAATAATGAATGTTGAATACAAAGGATTCCTAAGTTTGAATTTGCAGGGCCATGCATTTCTTGCTGTGTTTCCAAGTATCCTTAGTTTACTCCCAAAATTTCTAGACAGCAGCATTCCAATCTGAATAAATAGCATGAAACGCCCAATCCCTAAACTCAGAGGAAACCGAAGCCCACAAGGATGCCCAAAAATGAACTCTGTCCCACAAATGGTCTGTATCGTCCTCCTTGCATCTTCAAAAATCCTTCTAATCCTCTCCATCCATACCACCCACAATATTGTCAATGCAGCACAGCTTCCTATCACCATACCTCTTTTCCTCCCTCAAAAACAGCTCATGAATGGGGTGGCGCCCCACCATTCTTGTGCTTCTCTATTCATTAAGGAAAAAAGCTACAAGTTATATGGGACTTTGGTCCAATGACAATCTTCGGGGTGGTTTGGATGGAAAGGAATACAAGGATGTTTTAGGATAATGTCTGATGTGAACTGAGAAGCTACAGTTTCTTCTTTGGTTTTTCTATTTT
This sequence comes from Prunus armeniaca, assembly GCA_903112645.1. Lineage (NCBI taxonomy): Eukaryota > Viridiplantae > Streptophyta > Magnoliopsida > Rosales > Rosaceae > Prunus > Prunus armeniaca. The sequence goes on from CAEKDK010000002.1 coordinate 6,302,738, forward strand.
TTGGGGCTGGTTGTGTAGCTATTTGTGGTTGTCTATAGGTATATTTTTGTCTTATTTTGACCTCTGGTTCATTGTACTTCTATTTAAACCTTTCCATTTCACATTTCTTCTGTTTCGTTTATTAAAAAAACCAAAATGATTTCGACAGATATCTAAATTGTCTTCAAGGACTTGGAAACTTTATAGTAGATGTGCCCTGTCTCCTTATAATAATTAAAGAATTTACAACAGACTTGATCACATTGTAATTCCAGCATGAAATAGAAATTCCAGTCTAATAATAAAGGAAAAAAATTTGCCACGTTCCTCTGTTAAAGAATGGTATGTATGAGCATGCAATTTTAGTCATTGACTGTAAACATTGCTGATTCATCAAAACATCATCATTCAACTACAGCAGGACAGAAGGAATTTTAAAAGTGAACAAATGAAAAGAGTAAGAATAGCAGTAATACTATTACTACTAATGGAAATTGTATAGTAAATATTTTTATGATGAGTTGCACCTGCATAACCACTGCTACCTCTAAGGAACATCTGCACCGCCCCTCATTGGAACCAGAACTTAATGCCCATCATTAATAACTTAATAAGCGTACTGCAATCCCAGAGTAATAGGAAACACTACTCTCAGTATGTTGTTCACAGCCCCAGAAAACATCCCAAGCTTAGTATTTCCTTCCTCAATACCCTCTTGGTATAGCTTTTCACACTCTAAAGTCCACTTATTTCCCCAACATTTTCCCAACAGGAAATCCATATATCCTTACCTTCAGGTTCCAGCCCAGATAATTCCTGCAGCTTACTTTGTTGAACTTAACCCATAATCTCTTTTGAAAGATACACAATAGTGCACTTTACCCCCATAACCTTTAAACAGACCTATTAATCCAGAAATCTTCAGTTCTAAACTCACTCAACCACCTATACTGACTACAGATAGCTCAATTCAACTTCCTGTCACAAGTCTAACTGTGATGCCAAACCAATTGCAAAATTTACAGTGAAACCCAAGAAATTTCATTGTAAATACCTTAACACAAGGGGAAAAACTGTGATGCGAAAGAGGTTGAAACTTTGGGTTTGCGTACCTTCAAATTGATGACAGCAACTCTGTTGGCTGGTGCAGAGAGCTGCTGACTGATATAGGCCATCGATCTTAACATAGGCTCAAGTGTAACTCTTGTTAGCCTAAATTGTACCTCTGTCTCGCCTGCAGGGTTCTTACCATAATCTTGGAGCTACAATAGATGTAAAAGAATATTAGAACAGCAAGACAGCCATATCAACAGCAACCTAACCTTCCTCCTAAAAAAAAAAAAAAAAAAAAAAAAAAATATATTTATTTAAATTTTAAATTTTGTTATCGGCAGGGGTGGAGACTACGTGATAGGGGATAGACTTTACAGTAAAGAGCTAGTACCAGGCTATAGACATCAGTGGTCCAAATTCAGCTATTATGCCTGAGTAAATTATTTGTAAATGTAAAACGAGAAGAATAATCACTAGTTTGTTCTTAAAGGGTCCAAATGGGAACTGCGTGAATATTTAAATGGTTTCCAAAAGATGCTAAATCACCTCTGAACTAAAGTCACATTAGGTTAAAGAGAAGTACTCACCAGTAACTTAAGTTGAGGGACAAGTGAGGGCAATGGATTCAATGATTGGATACGCAACTGTTGATAATCAATAACACAAGGGGAAAAATTGTGCCTCACGTATCACTCAACTTAAATCACTCAGGTTGAGGAACAAGCCAGGACAACACAATGATTGGATTTGACACAATTCTTGAGATCAATAATTCATTGAAGTGAATCTAGCTTGTAAATGCATTGTGCCTCACTTATCCCTTAACTTAAATCCCTCCTCACTTCTAATAATTAAGTTAGCATGAGAACTCTTAAGTGAAATTAAAGATAACTCAAACATACAGGATAGTAAAGTCGGAAAATTCTACACATATACAGAAGAGACATGCATACCTTCAAGTTGATAACAGCCACTTTCCCAGCTGATGTTGAATTCTTATTTTCTATGATCCATGCCATGGACTTGAAACAAGTAAGGACAACCTACATCAATAATAGAAACTATAAGAAGTCAACCCTATATCTTTATAGAAGGTATTCCAAAATAAAAATCTAGAGATCTCAGGTATAATGGAAAGTTGGAAACACATAGCAACAAAAGAGGTATAAACAGAAACAAACGAAACAACTATCAAACCTCCTTTAGATTCATACCGTGTTATCAGGATGGGCACCATCAGGATGAATAGAGACGGGGGCCATGCTGGGCTGATTCAAATCAGCAACAGGAACTCCTCCATCATTAAGATTAAAGCGATGTGGCAATGCTTCTTGCCAAGGCCACAACGAGGGGGCCATTTCGCCAAGAGGCAGTGGGGATTTCTTCATATTATCTTCTTGTATATTTCCACTAGCCTGAGAACTAGGAGGTGTGACTTTAGCAACATTTTTCTTCACAACAGAAATCTTTTTCCCACCCTCTCGTAGAGCACTCATTGCTGCATTGTAAGTCTCCACAGCAATTGCCCCTTCCTCTGCATATTTAATTGCTTCCCGACATAAATTGTTAAAACGCATGTTTAGTGTTTCAATACCTTGGTTCTCTGAACTCTGTTCATCTAGTCCAACCCCAGATTTGGCATTTCTTGTCCATCGCTTCAATATGTAATGTGTTGGAAGGGTGAGAACATTTGTCACCGTGAAGACAGTCAAAATATGTCTACAGAGGATACCGAATATTCAAACATCTGACAGCTGCAGCTCGATTTCATCTCGGAGACATTTAATGTGACTATATACGCCTTGTCATCATGTTCATATTTTGCAACCCTGTACTTACTAACCAGTCCATCACCCTCAATTTTATTTGCAGTATAAACAAAAGTTTCTACCAATTCCTCTTGAAACTTTGCGAAAACCTTTTTGGTATACAGGTTAGCTGCCTGTTGTTCCATTGGTGATGGTGTCTTCAGTACTGGTGTTGTGCACATTGTATCATAATCTGCTTCTATTTCTTTTTCTAATGAAAGTTCTAGAGCCCTTTCGTACTGCTTAAAAAACAGAGGTATACTTGTCTGTTGATTCACATAGCCATCAAAGAAAGAACTAACACCTTGGTTTGAGAAAATTGCAGCAAAGAAAGTACCACGAAAATAGACTGGGGCCCATTGCTTTCGAGCATTATACACTGCCTGCAGCCAGTCATTCCTCAGAAGATCGTATCTCTCAAGAAGGGATGCCCATGATGATTCGAAATCCTCAATTGTCTCTGAAAAGTTGATGCAGCTATATAGCTCTCCATATAAGGAAGGATGAGCAAGATATGTATGAGCCAGTCGTTCTTGTCCTTCTCTTAAAATATGCCACTTGCATATGCAGTGCCGCGTTTGTGTAAATACCTGAGCAACTGCTACTTGTATGGCTCTATCTTGGTCTGTAGTTATAGACACAGGAGGCTTATCATTCATGGCAGAAAGCCAGGTCCTAAACAGCCAAGTAAAGGAAGACTCGGACTCATCTAGAAGTAATGCACAACCAAACAATACCATCTGACCATGATGATTTACACCAGTGAAAGGAGCAAATGGGACTTGGTACTGATTTGGTCGATACATTGTATCAAAAATTACAGCATCACCAAAGTAATTATAAGCTGTCCTAGATCTTGCATCAGTCCAAAAGACATTAGTCATTCGGTTCTCATCATCAAGTTGGATAGCATAATAGAAGCCAGGGTTTTCAGCCTGCATCTTCTTGAAATAGTTAAGAAGATTTTGAGCATCTCGTCCAAGTGTTCTCTTTCGGCTAGACGGCCTTATATAGTTAACAGGCCCAAGATTCCTTGCTGGGTGATTTGGTTCTACAGGGGAGACACTCCTACCTCCACGATTGGGTTCATAAGAGACATGATTACCCTCTGTGGCAAAGTAAACATCAGTAGTGGCATCCAAAGTCTCAGCTGCATTCTTTGTAGCACCAGCAAAGTGCCTACGGGGTCGAAGGTAATGGACCTTACTAGGACTTACCATAGAATGGTTGTGGTCCTCAACAAACTTCGTCGCAACCCAACTGTTTGCACCCTTTCTCTCTATACGTAGCATGGCATTGCAGCTTTCTACGTTCTTTCTTTTGAATACCTCTCTCGAACATGCAAAATCCCATGTCACAATTGGTCCATCAGGCTTAGTACGACTGAACTGACCAACGTGGGTGCTAAAACCTACATGCCTGGAATATGCATCATAAAGAGTCTTGGCAGCCTCCTCTGATTCGAATTCCATTCCCACATGTGGCTTAGTATTCCCATCATCCTGAATACTTATTTCCCTCCCTGTAAAATTTTGATTTACATTCTGCTTTTCACCTGGTTCAGTGTTTTCTTCCATGTGATGTTCCATGTTTTCCCCCTCAACATCTACCACCACTTCAGTGTCCATGACAGTTTTCTGAAAGATATGAACAACTATATCATTCCTTTTGGGCTGACTATGAAAGAGTTCCTCATGGCTATCCCCACCAAAGCGTCAATAAAACAAGCTGATTACGTATACAAAAATATATATGAACTAGAGCTAATATATAAAAAATTTAAAAAAATTAAAAAAAAAAAAAAAAAAAAAAAAAAAAACCGACCGAAAAAAAACAATTCAGCCAAGGAGTAAGTGGTTGTTCACCAATACCCTGCTCAGGAACACTCAATGGAAGGAGAAGAGCAAAACCTAACAGCAATAACCAAACTTTAAGAAATATCCTGATGAATACTTCACGTTGCGCAATCCATTTTACGTTTCCACGTGTTTAACATGAATTCTTGCCAATGTATCATTCCTAACATGACATGATCATAACACAATTTGAGAAGGACTTGAGGTGCTGCATTGCATACCTTTGTATGATCTTAGGAGTGCCAAAATCTTTGTTCAATATTTGTTTAAAAATTAAAAATGTTTAGAGTAATTCCTGATTTCTTTGGTTTACAGAAGAAAATTCAATAACAAAGGAAGAAAAAGAGAAAGCCGTTCAGCATTATCATTACTTTTTTTTTTTAAATTTAAACTAATTCGTAACATTTGGCAACCACATAACAGAGTACCACTTTTCTATTTCTTCTTTACCCAAAACTATGACAACTGCATATTCCCATCAGCACTAAAACCACTCACCATACAAGCATCAACAATATCCCAACCCACGTTTTCCATTTCCAAAATTAAAGTAAAATTCACTTCTGTAATCAGTTCAAGAACCCAGAATGTTGCTAAAACCAAACAAAAGGCTTTCAACAAAATGGGATCAAATGGAGCAAAGAAATATGCATAAAAAGTAAAGCCTCACCTGGTTTCTTCAAGCCTCAATTTTCCGATAGGGAATCCAAGTGCCATTGTGGTTTCAGTTTTCAGAGCATGTGTTTTAGGGTTTGTCAATTGGGGGTAAGTGAGAGTTTACGAGCATAGAGCTCCAATTATTGTTCTGAAGGAGTAGCCGAGTGACTGAGTATGAGGACATATACCCCAAACCCAAACCCAGACCCAGAAAAGAGACTGTCGTCTTCGTCTCTACCTTAATTTTCCTTTTTACTTTTTTTCGGTTGACATTTTCACCCTCCAAATTTTTCTTTTTTAATGTTTCGTAATTATTACGTGTACGTATGGTGCACGTGCAATTGCTTTCGCCAATTTGGGGAGTCCAGATCTTCAGTTATTATTTTTGCTCACCACTTTAACTAAAGATGTATTTTATGTTCTTCTCAACACTTGACATGTGTCTCTTGGCATAACCATAGTTAACTTTTTACTTTGTATTTATGCAATCATGGTTATGTCAATAAATACGTGTCAAATGTGAGAAGGGTTGTGAGGGTACACCTTGAGTTAAAGTGGTGAGTAAAAATGCACTCATTGTAGTTTTTCAAATTTTCCGCGAATTATTGAGGTGATATTTCGCAACACTCAAAGCTTGAATTTGGTTAATTTATTACCGAGCGCACAATCCGCACAAGTAATATAAAAGTAAGTAAAGTGTTGTTCCCACGAAGACTGTAATTTCCTATTAATTACCAATTATGATTAACTCAAGAGTTTATTTGAACAGTTGATTAAGAAGATTGATTGATATTTAAGTAAACTAAAACAATTTTGAAAAATAATAATTTAATTAATGATAGAAAATCAAGATGATGAAACACTAGAGCATCCAATTTCACCATAACCAATTCCACTTAATTCTTAAACCCAATTAACCCTAATTACTATCCATGTTGACAGTTAGTTTCTCCTAATTCATTCAATATCCCCTCTCGGACTCAACCAAAAGTATTCTCAATTAATAACCCATTGTCTCTCAAGCAATGGATTTAGAAAACCAAGAACCCATTAAGTTCTATGAGAACCTGCAAGAAAACTGCATGAGTCATGTTAGTCCCTCTCGGGCACACATTCAAGACATGGTATTTGGTACAAGAAGCAAACATCAAACATCTCATCTTGGTCTCCACTTGGATCATCAAATCAATAAATATTGGCACGATATTCAAAGCATAAGAACAGTAACAAAAACTCAACATGGAATAGTAATCAAGAATTAATATAACTATAAAAATTAAGTATTCATGGTTAGGCTACATCGTAGCCCTAGCAAGGAAATTAGTTCATGACAAAAGAAAATATAAACAAGAGAATTATTGTCATAAAACTGATTTGGCAGATAGACTTGATCTCTAGATTCTCCACAGTAACCACTTCATAAGCTTCAAAAGCACTGCCGCAGCAACTCTTGGCTTTCTCTTTGATATATTTGTGGGTGTAGTGAAATATGGTGAAAAGTCCATGGTAGTAAAAGATGATGGTATGAAGAGATCCTTAGGGTGACCTTATATAGTGTAAAACAACTAAACCCTACTCCTAAAGGTCTAGAAAACTCTCCCAAAGCAAAAACAAAATCTCAACAATTAAGGAAACAAATAGAAAAGAATCATTCTTGACTTGGAAACACATTAGCCAACTTGCATGCTCTTTTTGGGGTCATTCTACTTCCTAGAAATTCTAGAAAAATATGAGAAACGTAGCTTTATCTCTAAGCTTTCCAAGCATATATTACACGCTACTAGGAAAAAATCAGAAAGGTCTTCAAATCTTCAATAATCTTCACAGCAGTGCAGTTCTGACGGGATTTCAACTTAGGGTGTCTTGATTTGCAGGTCTGGAGCATTTGGCCTTGCACTAAAATTCATTCGAAAAGTCGATTTTCAATTGAAATCCTTCCAAGAACGCAGAATAGCTGAAAATAAGAAAAATAAAGTAATAATACTATTTTTAATTAACTTTCCCTACAAAGACCAAATAAAAGAGGTATAAAAAATATAGGAAATAATGCACTTATCACGTATATACGCTGACAACTTGACAGCATTTCTAACTCATTTGAAATTTCGAAAAAAATTTCAAAAGTTGCAGAACCCCATCCAACATATCATTTAATGCTAACAGCAGCTTATCCACCTAGGCGGATGATTTTTTGTGTCTTTCCTTATTTATGTTAAATTAATCCACACCAATTATATGCTTTTGTCTTACAAAATGTTTCTCACAATATCCCTTATATCTCTTACTACATTAAAAATAACTCTAGCTGAAGGTAATACTATTATTATGTTTATGTTCGGAAATACTTAAAACTCTTATTATTCTCAGCGAGCATTATATGCAATCCTAGTCACATAAATCCACCATACACTTAAGTTTATCAATTCTTTGGTTAAATTGTTAGAAAATTGTTTTAAACAAGCATGTCTATAGTTTCATTCAAAATTTCCACATTTTTCTAATAATTTTCATGACTTTTCATAATTTTTAACGATATCGATGCTTTCCTAATATTTCCATCGATATTTTCCGCTTTTTTGGACCATCGATATTCCCAAATTCCTGATATTTAATTCCTTAATTAAACCTAAGAAGAAGAAGAAGAAGAAGGAGAAAAAAGAAGAAGCAACAGACAATGAAGAGGAGGAGGCAGCTATAGCTAAAATGAATTGTATGCAAATGAGGGGTGAAGAGAATCTAGTGGGATAAGGGGTATTGGTTGGCATCTCATAAAGGAAGGAAGACCGAGATTTTTCTATAAAAAAATTTGGATGGCCAAGATTAATATGTTAGTTGAGTCAACAGTCAGCAGTCAATATACGATCAACACAATGAATAGCTGAGATTCAATAGTCAAAAGTCAACATAAATGGATGACTTGGTTGAGTTGGGGTAGGTGACACAACAGTCAACATTACACAATCAACCGTCACTATCTAATCGTCACTATTTCACCACATGGCACCTGATGACCCTTTAACCAATCTAGTTATGCCACATGGTGCAATGTTTACTGCCTTGTCACTGCCGTGCAAGCACCAAATAGATTCTCCAGATTGTACCACGTGTCACTTCTTAATAGATTAATTATTTTTTTATTTTCTAATACTTGAAAATTTCACCAAATAACTGTAGACTCTAAAAAATGCTATGGACTCATAATCACGTTTAGGGGTGGCATCAATCCTCCGATCGACGACTATTCGACTGAACTGATTATATTGGTTTGGTTTGGTTTTGGACTAAAGAAAAGTCAACTGTTTGAAAAACTGAATTGAACTGGTTTGGTTTGGTTCAACTGCAGTTTGGGAGTTTTGTAAACTGTCCTAAACCAAGCCGAACTGATTATAAATCAATTTATATTTGTTTATTTAATTTACATGTGGCAAGGCTTGAATGGGTTATTTGAAAAGTGTACCACGTACCTTCGGCACCTGATTGGACTCGAAAACTAAAACTCACATACTCTACTCTATCTGTTCTCTCTCTCATTCCGTAATTTCCTAACCATAGCCGTAACTCCCTCTCCCTCTCAGGCTCTCACCGTGGTTCTCATTCAACCTCAAAGCTCGACTCCATCATTGACCACCAGTTCAACCTCAAAGCTCAACTCCTCCTCCTCCTCCTCCATCTATAGATTCTACTTCGCCCACTTCCATCAAGAAAGCTAGAGGCTGACCACCTGGTTCTACTAAGAAGCAACAATTGGATGCTTTGGGTAAAGCTTTTTTCTTTTTATTATTCTAAATGGGTTTCCTTAAATCGTTTGAATCTTATTGGGTTTGCTTTAATTTTTTTTGTGGGTTTGCATTTTAAATCTACGTGTGTATGTGTCTTTGATATTGCTATTGTTTTTTCTTTTGCGTTTACCCTTGTTTGTCGCATAGTGATTTTTAATGTTCGAGTGAGCCGTTGGGTTTTAATTTAGGCAACAATGCTTTGACTTATTCCCATACCAGGATCAACTAGTTCTATTTTATGTGCTTAAATCCTCGTCAAAAAAGGGGAGAAGACATACATCATCAGACACACAAACCTATTTTTGGTCTTGCATTTTTTGTCCTTAGACTTAGGATTTTACTTTTTCAAGCACTTAGTGTAGCGAGTTCTTCCTTTTCTTAGTGTAAGTTTACTTTCTTGCAATTTACATTATCTTGTCTTTTAAATTCAAGTCTATGTCAATTGCTTTACTTCTCATTGTTATCACATTATCAGTAGGTATAATTTCAGGTATAATTTAGTTTAAAGTTCTTATCATTCTTATTCGTTCTTGCTTTATTTTACGTTTATGTAATACCCCCAAAAATTAAAGGTGGACTTTCGTATTTCAGTGAGAACAGTATTAGAGTGAAGAATGATATGGGTATTTTATCAAGTTTTTGGATTGAGACTATTGGATTAAGGTGTTTCTAATTTCATGTTGGACAAAAATGCCCTATGTACCTTTTGGTGAATTTTCAAAGGATATTTAAGACATTAAGGGAGACCATTATGATTTTTAGGTAAGAGATAGTAGGACTCAACGAACATGTAGGAAATTGTTTATGAATTTTGGTCCCAAATGACCAAAATTATCGTTATGTGATGAATTACCAAAATACCCAATTGCGAAAATTACCAAAATACCCTTGTAGGGAAAAAAAAGAAAAAGAGAAAGAAAAAAAGAAAGGAATCTGAAACGTGGAGGGTAGGCCCACTCTCCTCCCATTCTTTTCCCATTGCCTCAAGTTTTCAAATCCACAAATAATTTTGGAGATGAGTGGGTATAGGTGATCATTAGCCTAAGGTGTGAGTTGGAAGGCTATTAGGATGTGAATCACCTAATCTGAGCTAAGAATAATGATGATTAATCTAGGATATTATTTTAAGGAAGAGGTGGAGGGGGGAGGGAAGGAGATGGAAGTGGTGTGAGGAAGAGATGAAGCATAGGAGGGAAGAAAGAAAAATCTTCTAAGGTGAGTGAGCTACGGAGTATGATTTTTTTCCCCATGTGATTTAAATCGATTCTAGTCCCTTGAGAGCTTTGAGTCACTTGAGTGATAGGGAAAGTGAATTAGAAGAGTTTTGGATTTTCATTTTCTAGTTGGGTGGATTAGAGTAATTTTTCAAGTGTGGGAGTTTATGATTTTGGTTCCATTTGAGTGATAGATATGAACTTTAGAAGAGTCTTAGAAGCCTTAGGAACAACTGGGGGTAATAGAACGGTTGAAAACGACTTAGAACCAAATATGAAAAATTGCATTTACTGGAAATTTTTAGTCCGCGAGCCTCACTTTGGCTCTCTTTTTCCCCCAATCTTTGAGTGTTTGAGGAAGCCAATTGTAGGGTTTTAAACTAGATTTGGAACAAAATACAATTAGTTTCATCGAATTGGTTGTTGTGTGTTTAAACACGGATACAAAAGTTTGAACGAAAATATATTTTTGCAGAAACCAACCACGAGCAGAACTTTGTTGCTGGTTTTCTCCTTTGTTTTAGCTCCATTTTGAGTGTGATTTATTAGGTTAGAAACTAGAGGGAATAATCTTCAAAAAAACTGCAAGTTTGCCCAATTTTGTTAACTTTTGGTTAGTCAAAATGTCTCACAAATCGGAGTTTTAGTTTGGAAAAAAAGGGGGAAAATTTCAGAATTTTTTTAGAAGATGATGAACAATAACCCCCAAAAAAAAAAAAAAAAAAAAAAAAAAAAAAAAAAAAAAAAAAAAAAAAAAAAAAAAAAAAAAAAAAAAAAAAAAAAAAAAAAAAAAAAAAAAAAAAAAAAAAAAAAAAAAAAAAAAAAAAAAAAAAAAAAAAAAAAAAAAAAAAAAAAAAAAAAAAAAAAAAAAAAAAAAAAAAAAAAAAAAAAAAAAAAAAAAAAAAAAAAAAAAAAAAAAAAAAAAAAAAAAAAAAAAAAAAAAAAAAAAAAAAAAAAAAAAAAAAAAAAAAAAAAAAAAAAAAAAAAAAAAAAAAAAAAAAAAAAAAAAAAAAAAAAAAAAAAAAAAAAAAAAAAAAAAAAAAAAAAAAAAAAAAAAAAAAAAAAAAAAAAAAAAAAAAAAAAAAAAAAAAAAAAAAAAGAAGAAGCAACAGACAAATGAAGAGGAGGAGGCAGCTATAGCTAAAAGAATTGTATGCAAATGAGGGGTGAAGAGAATCTAGTGGGATAAGGGGTATTTGTTGGCATCTCATAAAGGAAGGAAGACCGAGATTTTTCTATAAAAAAAATTTTGGATGGCCAAGATTAATATGTTAGTTGAGTCAACAGTCAGCAGTCAATATACGATCAACACAATGAATAGCTGAGATTCAATAGTCAAAAGTCAACATAAATGGATGACTTGGTTGAGTTGGGTAGGTGACACAACAGTCAACATTACACAATCAACCGTCACTATCTAATCGTCACTATTCACCACATGGCACCTGATGACCCTTTAACCAATCTAGTTATGCCACATGGTGCAATGTTACTGCCTTGTCACTGCCGTGCAAGCACCAATAGATTCTCCAGATTGTACCACGTGTCACTTCTTAATAGATTAATTATTATTTTATTTTCTAATACTTGAAAATTTCACCAAAATAACTGTAGACTCTAAAAAATGCTATGGACTCATAATCACGTTTAGGGGTGGGCATCAATCCATCCGATCCGACTAATTCGACTGAACTGATTATATTGGTTTGGTTTGGTTTTGACTAAAGAAAAGTCAACTGTTTGAAAAACTGAATGGAACTGGTTTGGTTTGGTTCAACTGCAGTTTGGGAGTTTTGTAAACTGTCCTAAACCAAGCCGAACTGATTATAAATCAATTTATTATTTGTTTAATTTAATTTACATGTGGCAAGGCTTGAATGGTTATTTGAAAAGTGTACCACGTACCTTCGGCACCTGATTGGACTCGAAAACTAAAACTCACATACTCTACTCTATCTGTTCTCTCTCATTCCTTAATTTCCTAACCCTAGCCGTAACTCCCTCTCCCTCTCAGGCTCTCACCGTGGTTCTCATTCAACCTCAAAGCTCGACTCCATCATTGACCACCAGGTTCAACCTCAAAGCTCAACTCCTCCTCCTCCTCCTCCATCTATAGATTCTACTTCGCCCACTTCCATCAAGAAAGCTAGAGGCTGACCACCTGGTTCTACTAAGAAGCAACAATTGGATGCTTGGGTAAAGCTTTTTCTTTTTATTATTCTAAATGGGTTTTCCTTAAATCGTTTGAATCTTATTGGGTTTGCTTTAATTTTTGTGGGTTGCATTTTAAATCTACGTGTTATGTGTCTTTGATATTGCTATTGTTTTTCTTTTGCGTTTACCCTTGTTTGTCGCATAGTGATTTTTAATGTTCGAGTGAGCCGTTGGGTTTTAATTTAAGGCAACAATGGCTTTGACTTATTCCCATACCAGGATCAACTAAGTTCTATTTTATGTGCTTATAATCCTCGTCAAACAAAGGGAGAAGACATACATCATCAGACACACAAACCTATTTTTGGTCTTGCATTTTTTGTTCCTTAGACTTAGGATTTTACTTTTCAAGCACTTAGTGTAGCGAGTTCTCCTTTTCTTAGTGTAAGTTTACTTTCTTGCAATTTACATTATCTTGTCTTTTAAATTCAAGTCTATGTCAATTGCTTTACTTCTCATTGTTATCACATTATCATTAGGTATAATTTCAGGTATAATTTAGTTTAAAGTTCTTATCATTCTTATTTCGTTCTTGCTTTATTTTACGTTTATGTAATACCCCCAAAAATTAAAGGTGGACTTTCGTATTTCAGTGAGAACAGTATTAGAGTGAAGAATGATTATGGGTATTTTATCAAGTGATTTTGGATTGAGACTATTGGATTAAGTGTTTCTAATTTCAGGTTGGACAAAAATGCCCTTATGTAACATTTTGTGAATTTTTCAAAGGATATTTAAGACATTAAAGTGAGACCATTATGATTTTTAGGTAAGATGATAGTAGTTGACTCAACGAACATGTAGGAAATTGTTTATGAATTTTGGGCCAAAATGACCAAAATATCCGTATGTGTGAAAATTACCAAAATACCCATATGCGTAAAAATTACCAAAATACCCTTGTAGGGAAAAAAAAGAAAAAAGAAAAGAAAAAAAGAAAGGAATCTGAAACGTGGAGGGTAGTTGCCCACTCTCCTCCCATTCTTTTCCCCATTGCCTCAAGTTTTCAAATCCACAATAATTTTGGAGATGAGTGGGTATAGGTGAGTCATTAGCCTAAGGTGTGAGTTGGAAGGCTATTAGGAGTGAATCACCTAATCTGAGCTAAAGAATAATGATGATTACTCTAGGATATTATTTTAAGGAAGAGGGGGAGGGGGGGAGGGAAGGAGATGGAAGTGGGGTGAGGAAGAGAATGAAGCATAGGAGGAAGAAAGAAAAAATCTTCTAAGGTGAGTGAGCTACGGAGTTATGATTTTTTTCCCCATGTGATTTAAATCGATTCTAGTCCCTTGAAGAGCTTTTTGAGTCACTTGAGTGATAGGGAAAGTGAATTAGAAGAGTTTTGGATTTTTCATTTTCTAGTTGGGTGGATAGAGTAATTTTTTCAAGTGTGGGAGTTTATGATTTTGGTTCCATTTGAGTGATAGATATGAACTTTAGAAGAGTCTTAGAAGCCTTAGGAACAACTGGGGGTAATAGAACGGTTGAAAACGACTTAGAACCAAATATGAAAAATTGCATTTACTGGAAATTTTTAGTCCGCGAGCCTCACTTTGGCTCTCTTTTTCCCCCAATCCTTTGAGTGTTTGAGGAAGCCAATGTAGGGTTTAAACTAGATTTGGAACAAAATACAATTAGTTTCATCGAATTTGGTTAGTTGGTTGTGTTAAACACGGATACAAAAGTTTGAACGAAAATATATTTTTTGCAGAAAACCAACCACGAGCAGAACTTTGTTGCTGGTTTTCTCCTTTGTTTTAGCTCCATTTTGAGTGTGATTTATTAGGTTAGAAACTAGAGGGAATAATCTTCAAAAAAACTGCAAGTTTGCCCAATTTTGTTAACTTTTGGTTAGTCAAAATGTCTCACAAATCGGAGTTTTAGTTTGGAAAAAAAGGGGAAAATTTCAGAATTTTTTTAGAAGATGATGAACAATAACCGCAGCCTCCGATGCCATATTTCAATCCTTCCGACTCGATTTCTCGATCTGAGTCTTGAGTCAACCCAAGGTTGTGCCTCGAGGCGGATTTGTTTCAAGTATCGGTTGATGTAAGGCCCACGGGACCCAAATGATGAGTTTTGGATAACGGGTATTGTTGGACTTGTTTCGGTGTTGACAAGGCATAGGACACAATTTTAGATTATTTTGGACATGATTTGACCGCTTTGGACCACAGGTGGTCCTAGGGTCATTTTGTCAATTTCACGTAGAATCTTTGAAAGGCATAAGGTTGAGGTGTTAAGTTTAGGTTTACTGGTCTTAGGTGAAATAGAGGGAAAACTTCCCACTAATATTTTGGATTTGAATTTATTCAGGAATTGGATGAAAAGTGTAGATTCGACGAATCTTGGAATTTCTAAAGGGTAGTTTGGTACTTTAGCTAGTTGGAAACGAGGTATGGTTTCCTGATTTCTCGATGATTGGGCTCTGTCACTTTTAATCTTTGCACTTATATATAGTACTATAAATATGAATACTATTGTTGCTTTGCTCGGTGAATATTATTTGATGTTCGATGAAATACTATTTGATGTTATGTGAATATTATTATTGATGTTTCTCCGTGGATATTATTTGATGTTATGTAAATATATTATTCGTGTGATTAAACTTGAAATATTATTGTTATTATCTGTATTATTATTCCGCAGGGATAAATGATGTTCGAGCTGCATTACATATGCATCATAAATACGAGTGTGTTTTGGATTGTGTTTGGGTCAAGGTATATCTAAGGGGTGGGAGAATACCTTAGATATATTTGGAAAAAAAAAAAGTGGAATATATTCAAGTGACAGGAGCAGAGCTTGAATATATTGAGGTGATGAGAGCATGGCCCCTAATGAAAAGTGAACGTTGAGAAATTCGTAAATAAAATAAAAATGAGGTAAGGAACAGATGGGCGCTAGTTTATATTTTATGGTATTTGGAGCCACAATGGTAAAATACATGGTATGGGACATACAAGCTTGCACTCTAAAGTATGAATTAGTGGAATTAGAAGGGAGTGAGTTCATGGCATCACCACATATGCAAATTTATCTATCTGGTTTGGTTGCATAATTTATGTATCTTGTGTTGTTTGATGCATAATACATTGATTAACTGCGATAGCTAACCTTGAGAGGTATGACAGTACCTTACTAGGCATTAGAATGCTCATACCCTAATAGATTGTGCATGATTCAATGCAAAGTTCGAGAAAGCGAGTTCAACCAAGCTACTAAGCCCTTGTTGTTAATTTGTGTAATTAATATTTGTAAGTAGTTAACCGTTGATAAATATCTTAGTGTGTATTAACTACGAGCTATTGCGACTTTGTTTCTGTGTTTTTAAGTAAATTTGTATGGTCATAAACATTAGGAGGAATCCTAGAAGAGATCAAGAATTTGAAGAGTCTAGACTTCGTTCGGAATCAGAGACAAGCATGGCTGGTTCACTTCCCATGAACACTTAGCCACAAAATATTCATAACACTTAATAAGGCCAAAATGGCATGAACCCCGACCAGTGTTGGTCGAAGATGGTACAAAAATCACTGGAGGATCAGTCTTGAGGTGAAATCCTGCCACTTTGTTGGAAATCCAACAACTGATCCACGCAATGGAGACGTTGAACAACCTCAACCATTAACGAATGCAAGAGGCGGCTCAAACGATGGCCCCAAACAACTTCCCTAGCTGAAAAGCCTACCTAATTTGATCAATATGTTAGGTCCAAAGTCAGGTGCAGCTGAGGTGAGACACATGGCTCAAGGGAGATATGTAATACAAGGCTCATTAGCTGGCAATTGTATATTAAAGTCCTCCTAATCATGGTTTAGATGGGATGGGGACTTCAAATATTTCCAATATTTCCAATTGGGCTGAATTTTTGATATGTTATAATAGACACCCATTGGAACAACTTCCATGAAGAATGTCTCCTCATTTGAGTTGCCTACATTGCTGCAACAAGGCTTTCAATGTGACCTACGAAATTGGGCTAATAAGGGAGTGCAGCCTAAACTGGACAATGGTGATATGGAAATTTCATAGCAGAATTTATGAATGAATATCTGGTATCAAAACTGACATAACTTCCTCTAGAATTCTCTAAATCATGAACCGTAAAATACTCCAAAAACTAGACTACTACAACTTTCCCATGGTGTATGGCTCATTAGCTGGTTCTTCATGAGCATGTACAGTCCAATCCGTGAAGTTGACTGATCTGTAGAGATAGTTTTAAGCTATCTTGACTAAAAAATGCATTAATGAGTCCTAAAACTTAATACACTGAACTAGGACAAAATATGGTTAAAAACACAAGTTTCATCCAAAATTATAAGCAAAAGATAAGCTAGCATAGTACAAAATGATATGTAATTATGCACTCATTATTTGGTAATGCAAAGGTTTTGTTAATGTAAGGTTCTATTTATAAGCTTATATGGATTATATGGTTTGCAAAGGTTTTGTACGTTGTAGGGAGGTGGTGAATGCAAAGGATTTGTATGGTGTGATGAGGTTGACATGAAGGGAAGAGAATCAATCAAGGGACTTCGTGGTTCAAGCTATGCCAATTAAGGGACTTCGTGGTTCAACCTATGCAGCTACAAGTTCCAGATATTGTGAATTTGCTGAAAGGAATAAACGACATGCCATTGATCATTTGTATTTTGATTGCCGTGAATGTAGTTTTCAATTTGGTAAAGAAATGAGTTGAAAAGTAGTCCTTGTTGAAACTATGTATTACTTAAAGAAGAATTCAAGAAAAACGTGAACCCTATGCAAAGCTCCTTTTTCGAACAATTAAAAAATCTAAGAATACAAGAGCAATACTTTTACACGTGAACAATAGTCAACACTTCGGTTGAATTGGTCTTGTTACCATGCAAAGTTGTAGCTTTGTGGCCTTGGTAGGTTGAATTGCCTAGTTTTATTTTGTATGTTAATTTCTAGATGATGTCTTTTGTCAGTTTCTTTCTCAAATTTGAATTAATACCTTTAATTATTTCCCTTAAACCATAGAGTTTGAGTGTTGTACAGGAGTAAAAATCTTGATTTTGGGCTGTGACACCATGGGGGCGGCCGTTCTAATTGACTCCAAAGAAAGTAAAAGGGCCAATATCATCATGATAATACCTGACTTCGAATCATAGGGTAGAAATGGCCGTGGATCGGCCTCCACAATCTCCAAAAAAACATTCTTCATGCCAAAGGGTCAATTGTTGATGTAGAGTGGAAGGAACACATAAGCTCTAGTGGATCGAGTCCTTTCCAAGTAGCACATTGTAAGCGTAACATCCTGACCCAAATTTTAATTATTCGTTAAATTTAACTAATTTATTAAATTATGAAATTACAATTTTGCCCTCGGGGATATGGTTATTTTGGTCACTTTTTAGTCCAAAGGATTTTGGGAAAATGAATAGTACTATTATGTAGATCACGTCAATACGAGTTCGTAGACACGTAGTGGGCTCAAATCGGAGTTATAACGAAGAATTTATAATCTACGAAAGCCTAGTGGCATAACCGTAAATATTTAGAAGTGGGTTTTTAAAATTTGCTTTCCCTTTTCTCTCTCTTCCTCTCTCTCTCTCCCCCTCAAGATTATGTCTTTCTCTCCCTGAACAGCCACCGCAACACCAACAGCTTTCCACAGAGATTCCCGCCAATTTTGGCCATCTCTGACCATGATTTTGGTCTCTTTTTTTCGTCTCTCTCTCCTCTTTCCATACATACCATATCTATCCTTGATTCCAAGCTTTAAAACCAGAAATTCGAACCAAAGTGAAGCTCAAAACGGGCTGTTTCAAAACCGTGGATGTCGAAGTTTTTTCTGGCCAATTTCGGCCACCATTAGCCACCATTTGACTCCCAAAACACTCCTCTACCTCCCCTATGTAATTTCCCTCAAGGACCCGACCCAATTTCATGTATAAATCATTCAATCCGAACCCAAAACTTTGTAGTTTTTTTGAAGAGAAAACCATCGTTCGAGGGCTTTAACAGCTAAATTAGTCTTTTTACGCAAGTATGAAACCTACCCCTCTTGATGTGCTTGATCGTTTGGCATTGGTCTTGATCGGAAGTTTGGCGATTTTCCTACCGCAGAATGTACTTTGGGCACCCACTCACTGCTGGCGCGTGGGCACTGTTTGGGTGATCCTTTTGGCCCTGAAATGTTCCTCATGTTGTTCCGAACACAACGGTATGCTCAGATTTGAATTTGATTATCGTTTGACGGTCGATCGGATTTACGCATATTAGGCGTTATCCGGGTTTGATATGTTCGGATCATTGGATCAACTCCATTTCCAAATATGTCAATTAAGAAACCTCTAGAATCGTGTCGGAATTCACAAATCAAGAATCGGAATCCCAGATGCTCCGATTTAATGACTCAAAGTTTGTGTAAAACGGTGATCGTCCGATAGTGCGATCGCAAGCGATTCGATCGCTCGATCTGGACCAAACTTGTAAGACATGTTTGATAAGCTTTGTTGAACCTGTAGGAACTTTCAGATTCGAAATCAGAAGTCGTGGGTCTTGCGGGCCCTGTTGACAAAAAATGAGAAGTTTGACCAACTGTTGACCACGGGTCTTTTGGGACTGTCTCATCCTCTGTGAAGGTACTAGAACAACTGTAGGGCTTTTCCAAGGTTGTGTGTGTACATGTTAAGTTTCTAGAAATTATGGGTTTCGGTGTATGTTTGAATTGTGGCCTTACATTACCGGATAATATTAATGGAGTTGTTTGTCAATGATAAATATGTGGGAATTGAATGGTGGTTATGTCGTATTATTGAAAACTTGGATTTCTTTGATGTCGAGATTTGTGTGTAGTAGTGATATTAATGGGAAATTGATTTGTTTGGTAATAGATATATTGGTTAATGAAGTTATAAAGGCGGCCTTCGCTATGTGACAAGAGACTTTCCGTTTATATATTGTTGTTGTTGTTATTATTGTTATTATTATTATCATCGTTTTATTTTAATGATTATTATTATAATTCACTTATGACTTGACATGAGGGTTTGGTGTCCATATGAATCTAATTAAATGTTGATTATACAATTACACTTAAATATATGGCTACGTGTTCAGGTTAGGGGTACATTGTATATTGATATTTATGGGAAGTTCAGGAATGCTTAATATTATTTCTATTATTATTAATGCTAGTAATATTATTTATAAAGGATTATGGTGATTTTGTGTATGAATAGTGTTTTGAATATTAATAAAATTGAATGTGCTTGTTTTTAATTAAGATTTTATTTTGGTTTTCAATAAGGAAGTATCGGTATTATTTTTACTATATATATATATATATTTATGTTAGAAGGAAACGATTCATTTAGAAATTAGAATTTTGCATCAAGATATGTACCTTCCTAGGTTATTATACCCACACATGGTGATAGGACCCAACCCAATTTCCGCTTTGGAATTTGAGCTGAACCCTGTGCGTGTTAGACACCCGGCGGATGCCGGGCACAAATGATCAAATTACCCATCCAACCCAAAAACAAAATTTACTTCAAGTTGACTTCTGCCGAAAATTCGGCAAAGTCTTCCCTACAAATTGTTCGTTTCCAAGATTTTTCAACCGGTTAAAAACACAGTTAATATCCACAACTGGCATCATGCACAGGTTATCCATCTAGCAGTCTATAAACAAGGCCTTTGGCCTGCAATAATTCAAAACAGAACCACCAGCAAAACCCTTAAGTCAAATAATGAGATTTAACACAACAATGAATGAACTCGAATTAAATTACGCTTGCTCACCAAAATAAACATAAGTTAACCTTTCAATTTCCATCAAGCAATGATTAACACCCAACACAATCATAAGTAGTTTAAGCACTCGACTCAATTCATACAACAATCTAAAACGGTTTCAAATCTGTCTTGGCTAACAACACTCACTTAGTCCAACGGGAAAGTAAATATTATTTAATCAAGCCTCATGTTCAATCGAGCTTTAAAACCACCAATAAGGTTGACACCTGTTGATAATTTTTATCAACAATATTAAAACCTTGCAAGTGCACAAATCAAATGATAGTATAGTAAGCAAGCAAGGGTCGATCCCATAGAGATTGTAATCAAAAGAGATGTTTATCAATGTCACGCAACGAAAATTAAAACACAATGACTTCACACACACACCAACACCAGGGGGGTTTTGATTTGATTTTGTGAATAAAACAAAACATAATTTAAATTAGAGTTTAAGAGAAATTGGCTTAGAATCAATCAAGAACAATAGCTAGGACTCACTATCCACCTCCAAACAATCAATCAATCCATAAACAACAATAGATAATCAATTTCTAGCAAGCATATAATGACAACAAGATCATGGCATTTGACTCGAGTTGTATGATTCTCTCTTAAGTGTATGTAGAGTGTATGGCATTTACATCAATACGTGTATTCTTAATTGAAATCTAGTATGGCATTTACTCAAATTAACAATCAAGAATCCATTATGATCAAAGAGAATATGAGTGTCACAAAAACCCTAAAACATGGCATTTATTATTAGGAATTCAAGAATCGATTTCTCATAACTAGTTCTTAACCCAATTATTCGTTGCAAACAAGAACACATTCAATATGGCAATTGACCTATGTTCTACAACAATTTAATTCCAATACATGCTTCAAAGTTAGCTACTCAAAGAAACAAAATATCAGAATTCACATAACATAGAGAAATCGAAATCATCACACTTGTAGAAACTGAAAATCCATTCAAACTTGTTTATAGAATTGAAATCATGTTTAGGGCTTCAAGATTAAGCCCTAACTAACAAGAAATTAGTTACTCATGTTCTTGGATGAACTCAAAAATAAATACATAAGAACTGAAAAGTAAAAGAAGGAAGGAAAAGAAAGAACTCGTTGGTAGCTTTCTCCTTTTGCTATATGTGGTTATAAAAGGCCTTTCTTTTCCTTGGCTGGCCTTTTATATCACTTATATTAGAGTTTTAAAGCCTAAAATTGATTGACAAGTCGTCCAAGAAGTCTTGGTAAACAAGGAATCCAAATAGGAAAGTAAAAATCACAATTCCTAACTCCATAGGGAAATACAGCTAAGCCCAATTGTCACATGATTTGGGGATCTTCGGCCTTGTAGAAAAATCATTAAAAATATATTTTAGAAAGACAAATGTCTTATCTTTCCAACCACATATAGCACGTAACTTGAAAAATTCGGGAAGGCTTCCGTTTCTTCACATTCATGTAACATGTACGAAACTGTCCTATCTGCACGTGGGCTAACTTTACTTGTAATACTGTACTAATTGGCTTGGTAGAAAATTCGAGAAAAATCACATATTGAACTTCAAGATGTTAGCTTTCATCTCCAATTGGCCTTGCGCTAAAATTCCTCAGAAAAGTTGATTTTTCCTTAAGTAACTTTAGTTTGCGGCTGCACCCGGGTGGGACCCCAAACTACCTACGTACCCTTACTGAAGGATCAAGCCACACGTAGTTTTTCCTCTTTTATATTGCCCTTGTATCTCATGTCAATTGTTATTCTTCATTGTGATTACAAATCAATCCAAGTTCACATGTTAGTGGCATGCTCACCATCACTTACAAACTCCATAGTACATACTTTTCAACTTCCCAATTCTCAGAATAGTTCATACTCAGAACATAAGTAGGCCACTTATTGAACTTCCTCTAATTCCATAAATCAATTTGTATACTGTTGGCATGAAATATATATTAACAATAACAACAAAATGAAATAATAAAATAAAAATAAAACCAACAAGTTCCGAAGACGCTTTTATTCTTTCCTTCGAAACTTACATAAGGCTCATTACATAAATATATATATCAATAACTTAACTGGAATGTTTATATTTTCCTCTTTTACTTGTCAAACGAACTCATCTCTAAAGAAACGGAAGCCTAAATAAATGTGAACTGTATAAAATCTTTAAAATTTAGGAAATTCTCCATACTTGTCTCTTAATCATAAAATAAGTATTAAACTTTTACTCCAAAAATACCAAGATAAGATCATCAATATTATTCCGTCAATTCCATCATCGCTGGCCTCAGAAACACAAAGTTAACCTAGCTGCATTCCTCGTAGGCCTCAGAGACACCAAGGCAACTCGAGCCGCAATCCTCGTAGGCCTCGGAGACATCAAGTCAACTCTAGCCGCAATCCTTGCACCACACGATTCAGGCATCCCCGAAACTCGTGGGGCATTATCAAAAATAACATTTAGGCATACCATCACATACTATAATACACTTCCAAATACAAAATAATATAGATATACATAATTTAGCGATCTATATATATATATATATATATAGACATACATACTCATCCCGTAATAGATTGCATGGTAATTTAATCCATGAGATTAATGCCATTACTAACCAATGAACACTCACACAAACATAAATTTTCTAAAGATCTGAAACAATTCAAATAGACTTCAATACTTGTTTCCACATGAATTCCATAACATGCTGTAACCCTCAATTAAAACATTATATTTCCATACCTAACCCAATCCATATACTATATTTATAATCATAATAATATCATTTAATGGAAAGTAATAACCTTTAAAGAAAATCCCATAACTTCGATTATCAATATGATATCCCAGAATTTCCATAAGCTGATTGCCTGACATTGCTCTCTTCTGACTTAAGTCATTCATCCTGAAAAGCTGGTTGACCTCTTTCCATGGCAAAGCGTGGATTCTGGCCAGAACTTCCAATATTCATACACTAAAAGATGTGTTTTTAGAAGTATGTATACTGTGAGGTCCCACTGGGCGTGCCAAATTGTTTACATGTTTTGATGTAGTTCCTGTGGTGGTAGGGTAAAGTTCCTCATTGCCCGAAAACCATTGATGGTCAACAAATCAACTTTTATTTATTTATAAGCAAGTGTGTCATTGTTAATGGTTAAAAATCCTAACAGACTATGAAATGTAATAACTTGCACTCCAAGCTATTGAATTTGATCAAATGATTGTGAATTTGGGTGAGGAATATCTCTCAAGTAAGTTCTTTTCTTGCCTTAGACAGGTGAGGACTTTATAATTCCCATAGTAAAACTAGTAAGTCTAACCAAAATAAGTGTCTAAAAATAAAACAAACTATTTCAGAGAGAATTGCCTATTACGCAATTAAACAAAAGAGACTGCCAAGTCCGGAAGGACTTTAGAACATTGGGCTTCAATTTCTACTTAGATTGTTGTTTGTGACTCAAGCTGGACTAGATGTATATGTACTAAAATTGCATCTCAACTAATGGGGATCAGTTGGAAATCTATACCAATGTTGAGATTGGCAGAGCTATAATTAATTTGAGCCATGGTGAGGCTTATTGAGTGGGCAGAACTGGGATCTCTCTAGTCTGGACTGGATTGGAAGTGGCTAGATTAGCAATTGCTAACCTGGAATCGTACTTAGTGCCTATTCTGCTTGGCTAAGGGTCGCCTGAGAGCTATTCTGGCTATTTTGGGACATCAAGGTGTCTCTGGAAATTTGTTGAGGTTTTATATTATGAAAAAACCTGAACTCCACTGGATTCATCTATTCTAAACCAAATTTATAACGAGAGAAATCTCGTTTTCTTTGTGAATTGCTCCTTTAAACTGAATTGAAGTAAAAAAAATCTGAGTTTTGCCTGCTTCGTTGGAAGCTGGGTGGCTTTTGCAAACCAGACAACTTAATTGCTTATGAGTTTGAAGAGTTTTGAGATCGTCTGATCTTGTTTTGTTTTTGTCAGTATGATTGAGAGTTTTTGTCTTGATTGGAATTTTTTTTGGTTGTCCTTGATCCAATTCACATTCTCTTATATTTATAGAAAATCTGCATGAGTAGTAGTTATTCTGACAAGAAAAACCCACATCAAGAGTCAGTTTATGATGATCAATTTTGACATTTTGACAACCAATTTTCCTACTTCTTGTCCATCCCTTGCAAATTGAAATTATACTAACGAGATCCTCATCTCACGAGTATGGGAAGGAAACTCAGCCTGTTTTTCTGGCATTTAATGGTTATGGGAGTGGTTTTTGATTTCACCTTTCTACCAACTCCCCTGAATGTCCTCTGTCCGTTTCCTGTTAACGTCTTGTCATTGGAATCACATGGGTATTGCGGAGAGAGACTCCTTTTTAGATCTTAGAATTGCTGATCTAGCTTTGAATTGGTAATCAACGGTGATGATCAAACCTTGAACCCTTGAAAATATAATCTAAAAGCTGGGTAGGAATTAAACCAATTAAATATGGTCTTTTTAGATTAAATCACCATTTGATGGTAATTAACTTTTATCTTGTGAAGATTAATTTATGTAATTGGTTTCATTCCATTTTCCTTCTTTTGAAATTACTTTGGCCTTTGAAATGTCCTGGGCTGACTTCCAATTTTGGGGAAAATAGAGCCCAAACCTGTGTCGTCAATATAGCCCAATAGGTAGATGGGCCGGTGAGCAGAAATTAGACCTAAACAAATACTTAATTATAATGTTTTTTTTTTTATGCATTCACGCTTGATCGGAAACTCAGCATTTGGCCCCTTCATAGTTATGCCTCTTTTACTACAATTTAGGGTTGTTTTGGGTGGGGCTGCAACTACTTTGCTAGGGAAGATGGGTTCAAAATGGTGGGAACTAAAGCAAACATAAAAAGACCCATTTATCACTAAATTTAAGGAAATTATAATAGAACAACATGACTTCTATTGTTAATGAAATTGGAGTTTAAGGACCACCACAACTATTTTGGAAGTAAAAGGATCAAAATGCCAATCAAGGACTACTGCACCTAAAAATTCAAAATTCAAAATTAAAAAAAAAGGAAAATATGAGATGATATCTTTGTATAAAATGTAGGTGGGACTCAAGATTCCTGCTCCCATAGAGCATCTCCAACCGATATGTCAAATTGACACATAGACATAAAATGACAAAAATTGAAGGTTAAAGTTACTTCAATAAGGCCGGAAGAGATATATGAAAAAGCTTGATATCAAATATTATTTTAATATTTTTTTAATTATGGACCCCATTATCATTTACTTTCTTTAAAAACTTTATGCCCATTTGTTTTTAAAAATATAATAAAATAATATGATATTTGGCATTTTGGGTGGAGTTAAATTTTTTTTTCCCTAAAGTGTCAAATTGCCACATAAGCCATCAAATTTAAATTTAACTTTTTTGCATTTGACATCTCCCTTATTAGAGCATCTCCAACCGATATATCAAATTTCCACATGGACATGAAATGACAAAAATTGAAGGTTAAAGTTACTCCAACCGAATAGTCAAATCCTGCGTGGATTTGAATGTTGGAAGAGATATGTAAAAAATAACATATAAAAAAACTTGATGTCAAATATTTTTTAGTCATAGACATCACTATCATTTACTCTCTTTTAAACTTTACTCATTATATGAGCCCCATTTGCTTTTAAAAATATATTAAAACAATATAATATTTGGCATTTCAGGTAGAGTTCAATTTTTTCCAAAATATAAAATTGCAACATAAACTATCAAATTCAAATTTAACATTTTGCATTTGAATGAAAATACTCATATGTCAAGGTAAATTCCTTCGCTATAAGGATTTTATAATACCTTTTTTTATCCACCCTTGCAATTTTGTACCATGGAGTCCAGGAAGGTGAACGGGACTGGCTGTAAAGGAGTCAAATTGAATGAGACAAAGGTGATTGCTGGTCCGTTTTAAAATAAAATAAATAAAAGGTGATTGCTGGTGTCTCGAATCCGTATCCATTGACTTCACTATAGACCTGAATTGTGTTTAGAGACGCTCTGCTTCTCTGGTGGAACTTCAGCCTGTAGCTCCTTCTCACTTCTTCAGCTGCGAGTTCTTGCTTTTCACATACACCCAGGTCAGGCTCCAACTACTAATTTCTCTAACACCATCTCATGATTTCTTCCCATTTTGTATTTTTCGATTGTGATATAATTTTCTTTCTCTTAGTCATGTTGTTGCTGATGATGTTGTTTGGCTTAAAAAATTGGCAAATGCTGAAGGGAATTACAAAAGTTGTACTTTTGAATACTTGATATGTATTTTAATATTGAGGCAAAATAAAAGAGTAGTCAGCTCCATTTATGATACCTCTGTAGTCGCAGATTTGATGTTTTTGTTGGACTTGAGGGTTTCCAGGATCCTCAAGTGAATTGGGGGAGGCTTGGTAGGCAATGGTCTAATTCTGCTGTTTCTGAGAGGGGGATGAGGGGGGAAGGAAAACATTAAAGATTAAAAATTTGGTTCTTTAGTTTTTTTTTATACAAGCCATATTGGAAGAGGGGATTTGAACACAGGACCTCGGGTACAGGATAACTGCTCTTAATCATCAAATGGGTATTTTAAATGTCGAAAACTATCAGACGTTTGATTAAATTTGATGGCTGGTAACAAACTTGGAGCTGTCAGTCGCTCAAACTCAGTCCCTCCGGTGAGCAGCTCTGAATAAAATATTAGACAGGTCAATTTATGGTTCCTCTGTATAGTATAGTAAGTCATTTTGCAGGTGAGTTCAAATAAGTGACCGAAAAAAATGAAAAAGTAGATCAGCAATAGAAAAATGTATTTATCTTCTACCAAATTGCTTAATTGCCTGCACTGTCTCCTCTCTCCAGCAGGTTGCTTTGTGAAATTAATCTCATCTCCATTCTCCTGTAAGTTGGCACGAACAAGAAACCAGTCTGAAATGGCATCAAGCACGCAAAGAGACAGCTCATCTCTGTCTCCACCGTCTCGATGGAAATATGATGTCTTTTTGAGTTTTAGAGGTGAAACACGCAAGACCTTTACAGCCCATTTACATAAAGAACTGCTGGATCAAGGAATTACAGAGACATTCTTGGATGAAACAGAACTTCAAGAAGGAAAACCAATTTCTGAAGTCTTCTCAGCAATTGCACAGTCAAGATTTGCCATTCTTGTGATCTCTCAAGATTATGCTTCTTCAACCTGGTGCCTAAATGAACTTTTAAAGATTTTTGAATGCATGGAAGGGAGGGGCGCAATTCTACCAATTTTCTATTCTGTGGAACCCTCCGATGTTGGAAAACAATTAGGGAGTTTTGAACAAGCCTTCACTAAACTTGAAGAAAGGTTTAAGCATGACATCAACAAGGTGAAGAGCTGGAGAGATGCTTTAGGGACAGTGGCTAAAATCAAAGGGTGGACTACAAAGGATAGGTTAGCATTACTTCTTTTTCCCCTCGACTCAAAAGCTCTCCTAAATGAATAGATGACCATTGTTTTTACTTATTGGAGCACATATAATAATTGTGAATTTATATTTTATATATCACCTTTGTAGGATAGAAAGTGACTTATAATTCCGTTCTATTTGATATAATTTTGTAGTGAGTACATTTAATTTGCCTGGACCTGATGCATGAAAATCTTACAGAAAAATATTTTATGATAACATTCCTATTACCCATTCATAAAAAGAATTTATATGGGGAGGCTAAGTTTATTTTATGATAAACTAAAAAATACACTATATTGTTTTTCATTGCTGCAGAAGAGGATTGGAACTTGGGAACATTGGGAAGAGAAATTGTTACTCTATCCAATGCTATTTGATCATCTATACACTTTTTAAATCATTTTTATCACGTATTGATGAAGTTTCTTTGGCTTAATCCAAAATATGCATTGTAACAGTGAGGAGTTCTTAATTCGAATTCAGATGCTTTCGTAACAGAGGGAAATAGTTTTGAAATTTTTTTTGGGTAGCTTTCTATTTCTATCATATTTTAGGTCCACAGTGAGGAGTTCTTAATTCGAAGTCAGCTGCTTTCTTGACAGAGTTAATGATATTATGGACAACAACTTATTACACTAACTTTTGATGATAACTGATGTGAAAGTGATTCAGTTGTTTTCATTCTGCGTCTTCTATGAACTTTTTATTCATAGCAAGTAAAAATTTTCATATCCATTGGTATCTCAAAGTTGGTGTTTTTTTTAGGATTATTGTTCCATTAATAAGGTGTTCTTAGTTTTTGAGTTGAATGGCTGTGATGCAATGGGTTAGCCCTGAGTCCAATCCAAAACTTCTTATAAAACGCAGGCAGAGCTACCACTCGGCTACTAGAGGTGGTGGCAAAAACACAAAATGCAAAGTGTATTTTTATCGCTTTTTTGTCTATTTATGACTCATATTAGTTCAGCCATGCATGACCTTGATTATTGTCTTTTCCTCTTGAAGATATGAACCACAGCTCATCAGAGAAATTGTTGACAAGGTGCGCACCGTAGTACGTCCTACATGGTTGGAGCCTGAAGAAAAGCTGGTTGGAATTCATTCAACATTGGAGCATCTACGTAGGCTTCTAGATAGAGACACGGAGTTGGTTCGTTTTATAGGGATATGGGGGTTGAGTGGGATAGGTAAGACAACCATTGCTGAGAGAACTTATGCGAGGATTCTTCATAAATTTGAACGCAGCTGCTTTCTTGACAGAGTTAGAGATAAGATTTCTCAAACAGATGGTCTAAAAAATCTAAAAAGAGAACTTTGCAAGAGCCTTATGAAAAGAAATCTAGAAGACTGGGACTTTGATATAAAAGGCACAATCAAAGGGCTCTTATCTCGCAAAAAAGTTCTTCTCGTTCTTGATGATGTCGACGATAATATTCAATTAGAAGACTTATGTGGGAACCAAGATGGGTTTGCTCCAGGGAGCAGAGTCATTATTACAGCAAGAAGTGAACGATTGCTAAGTAGACATGGTGTGGATGGAAAATTTGAGGTGCATAAGTTAAATGACCAAGACGCTCTTCAACTTTTTAGCTTGAAAGCCTTTGGAAGAGATTATCCAGATAAGCCCTATGTAGCTATGTCTAAATGTTTTGTGAGTTATGCCAATGGCCTCCCATTAGCTCTTAAACTCTTGGGATCATCTTTGCATAAAGCAGATCAAGATGAATGGGGAAGAAAGTTTGGTAAACTGAAAAATAATTTTGATGGAAAAATTATGGATAGGCTTAAAATAAGTTTTGATGGATTAGATGAAGAGGAGAAAAGTATTTTCCTTGATATCGCATGCTTCTTTATGGGAAAGTACAAAGATGAAGTAGTTGAAAGACTATGCGGCTTTCGTTCCAGCATAGACAATGCTATAAAAGTTCTCATTGGGTGGTCTCTGCTAACAGTTTCAGATAATATGGTGTGGATGCATAATTTGTTACAAGAAATGGGTAGAGCAATTGTTCGTGGAGAGTCAAAAGAACCAGGTGAACGTAGCAGGTTGTGGCTTTCAAAGGACATCTTTTATGTTTTGAGAAATAATACGGTAAGAGCTTACATGGATGCATCGGTAACACATGAATCTAGCAAAATCAACAGATTATAAAGCAGACTTTTAAGTTTACTTGCCTTACTTTCCATATAACGTGCACATCAGTTACCCTTTATGATGTTTTGCAATTGACTTGTTCTTTATTCTTGGTTATTAGGGGACATCAGCAGTTGAAGGCATTGTCCTAGATCATCGTGAATCAGAAGTGTGTAAATGCCATCGAGAAGCCTTTTCAAAGATGTTTAATCTTAAATTTCTCAAACTTCATAATGTGTACCTTGATGAAGGTCTCGCATGTCTTCCTAACTCCTTACAATTTCTTGAATGGAAAGGTTATCCTCTAGCTTCTCTCCCCATAGATTTCAAACCGGATAAGCTTGTTGAACTCAGCATGTGTCATAGTAAGATTGAACAGCTTTGGAGTGGAATAAAGGTACAAGTCTACAACTGCAACATATAATCTATTTATCAGAGTAAAATGTAAGCTTCTCCTGAATCTAATTATTATCACTTTCTTGTAACTCTAACAGGATTTTGACAAGTTGAAAGTCATCAAACTTAGTCATTCAAAAAGTTTGACAAGCACTCCTGATTTCAAAGAGGTCCAAAATCTTGAGAGACTAGATCTTGAGGGATGTGAAAGTCTAGTTGAGATCCACTCATCCATACGAGTTCTCAAAAAGCTAATCTTCTTGAATCTTAAAGACTGCAAAAGTCTTGAGAGTCTGCCAGGTGAGATTGCAATGGAATGCCTGGAAATTCTAATCCTTTCTGGTTGCTCAAATGTTAAAAGGATTCCTAAATTTGTGGGACATATGGAGAATTTGTGGAAGATTTCTTTAGACGAGACAGCTATTGAAGATATACCTTCATCGATTCAAGGTCTGACGAAACTTTCTGTTCTTGATATTAGAGATTGTGTAAATCTGACTCAACTTCCAAGTACCGTTGGCAATTTGAAGTTTCTTAAAAGTCTTAATGCTTCTGGATGCACACAACTGGCAGAACTGCCTGCAAGCTTTCAGGAACTAGTGTCTTTGGAGAAGCTTGATTTAAGTGGAACTGCCATAGAAAAATGGCCCTTTTCCGTTTTACATTTGAAAAAGCTGAAATCATTTATTTTCCGCGGACCAAAAGGGCGATCACCACAGCAATGGCATGTGTCACTCCCTTTTGGATGGTTGAAGTGTCTTCAACCTATGAGTCAGTTCCTGCCTCCTTTGTCAGGGTTATGTTCTTTAAGGGAGTTAGATCTAAGTGATCACAATCTTCGGGATGGAACAATCCTTGCTGATATTGGTTGCTTATCTTCTTTGGTTTCATTGGACTTGAGTGGAAATGATTTTGTTAGCCTTCCTGAAAGAATTAGCGAGCTTTCTCAGCTTGAGAACTTATATTTGAGTGGTTGCCGGAGTCTTAAATACCTTCCAGTCCTTTCATCAAGTAAAAGTTTACAAGTGACTGCCGATTGTTGCACTTCACTAGAAAGGCTGCAACATCCATTGAATTTGGATACATTAAGTTCGTCATGTTTCAATTTGATGAATTGCTCTGGATTGTTTAAGAATGAAAACCATGATTATAAAACATTGACTATGCTCCGAAAATATCTTGAGGTGCTCTCTCTCTCTCTCTCTCTCTCTCTCTCTCAATCATTCGTTTGTTCATTCATTCTCTAACATGACGTTTTCTCTTGTATAGAGAATCTCATATCCGGGAGATAGGTTTGAAATTGTAATTCCTGGAAGTAAAATTCCATGGTGGTTCAGTCGTCAAAGAGTGGGATCTTCGGTAAGCATACAGGTGACTCCGAAATGGTGTGATAACAAGTGGATGGGATATGCTCTTTGCGCTGTTTTTGAAGTTTTCCATAGTGGATGGGAGCTCTCTTGTGTTTTGGAAGTCAATGGACAAAAAGAGTACCCTGCACCTGTATTATTAACTGATGTCCAGCCCGTGTCGGATCATCTTTGGCTATTCTATGTTTCTCGTGATATAAGCTTTGGTACAGAGTGGCAAAAGAGTTGTGATCAGTTAACATTTTCATTTGAAAGCTCAGGCCACATCAGGGTCAAGAAGTGCGGTGCCCGTTTGATTTACGAAAAGGACGTGGAAGAGTTCAACAAAGTAGTGGCACAATCCAGCAGCAATGTTGGGGAAGGATCCAGTGGGACTCGTAGATTTGATGAGGAACCACAGCTCAAAAGATTCAAGAAAACATGAATTTTCTTCACATACTCGTAATTGCACCAGCAAGTTCACCCTTGCGGTGTAACAACCGTTACCCTAGTGGTGTAGTAGTTGGTCCATAATTCATATTTCAGATTCAGGGATATTTGTGGATTTTAGGAGTTGTTTATTAATTAGTAAAACTTTGGGGAACTGTTTGCGATATCTCTCTTGTACAGTTTGAGAAATTGCTAGGGAACAGAGTCTACTCCATCAACTTGACACCTCCTGTTTGTGTATATTAATTAGTACATAATTGTTTTTGAGTGCTGTTAAGTGAATCTTAAAATTTTTTTTTTTGATTGGAAAGACTTCATTCAATTAATCAACATGACAAAGGAGTGTCGGCATGGGTAGTATGGCCTCATTAAAACCTCCCTAAAGAAAACCCGATGGGAAAAACTTCAGGGGAGGAAAAAGAGTGCCACATATGCCCGATTACACATGAAGATATTAATTGAGCACATCCTACTACTAAACTGTTTATTGAATTACTAATTTACCCTAACATAGAATGACCAAAAATGATATATTGAGTTGTGAAACAAATATAATTTTAATCCCTACTCACCATATTCAACTCTAATCAAGCATTTCCAATATATTTGCAAGGTTAATTGCATTTCCATTATTATTTTTATGTTACTTGCATTTCCAATATATTTTAAATATTTCTTGCATTTTCAATTTTTTTTGTTCATAGATTATACAAGCACAGATGTGGTTTGGTGCAATTGGGTAAGGCAAAAAAACTTTACACCATCATGAATGTTGGGAGGTGGTGAAAAATTGCAAACGCTTCAGAATTATTCCCACGGGTCCCCCCGTTATGTTAAACGAGATGCCACTCCATGATTCAACGACATCGGATTCACCTCGAGATTCCCCTATGAGTCAAGACTCACCCATTGAAAAGGAGTCGAGGCCCATTGGCCGAAGACTGCGAAGGCGAAGAAAGGGAGTAATTCTAGCACTAATATATCAAAAAATTTGGAGGAAATTGCAAGGTAGGCTGCCATGAGAATTGAAATGGAGAAGAAACACCAAGAGAATGAGATGGCAATTCGACCAGAATATTTACAAGAAAGGGATTATTTGCGCAAACAACACATTGAGAAGACGGATTGGGAAACCATGGCCATGGATACAAGCCATATGTCCCTGAAACAAAACAATTTTGGAAGCTAGAATGAAGGGATGTTATGAGAAGAAGACTTTTCCGTGACGATGGACCTAGCAACACGGATTGGTTAAATGATCAAAACCATTTAATTAGTTGGCATACCTTTTATTTATTTGTATTTTCATGTTTTGTATTTTTATTTGTTGTAATTCATGTATTTTATTTTAGTAGTAGTAATTCTTTATTTTAGTAGTTGTATTGGCTTTCTTTATTTAATAAACAAAGCATTCAATAAAATACTTTTTTATTCAACATATTCCATACATCAAAGAAAACATAATTAAAAGGAAAAACCACTACTAAACCATAATAAAAAATAAAAAGAAACTACAACCAAAGCACAATAATAATAAAAAACCACAACCAAACCATTAAAAAAAATAATAATAAAAAAAATAAAAAAAAACACAACACAACCAAACCATAACTAAATAAAACCTAACCAGAGCATCTATGCCCCATCATTCACCGTCATTGCCTTTCATCGCCCATAGATGCTCCATCATGTCAAGTTGACGCCTTTCATGAATATACGAAGATTGCATCTCTGTATATCGATCTACCATACGGGTCATGAAACGACGATCCCTAACCAACGGATCTGGCTCAAATGATTCTCTACTTGGCCCCATGGGCCTTTCATAAATTCGTGTCAAGATCGTGTTCATGGGATCCAGTTCGTAGACCTCTGTAGCATCATAATCATACTCATCCTCCACAATCATATTATGGAGGATGATGCAAGTCATCATAATGCTTCTAAGGACCTCCTCATCAAACATACGGGCTGCACCTCGAATAATCAACCACCGAGCTTGAAGGATACCAAAACACCTTTCAATATCTTTCATGTATCCTTCTTGATAGGAAGCAAATAATTTTTTCTTCTAGGATTGGGGATTCAGAATGGATTTGACAAATGTGGTCCACCTCGAGTAGATGCTGTCAGCTAGATAATACCCCGTCCGGTAGACTGTATTGTTAACTTGATAGGTGATATTGGGGCCTTGGCCTCTCAAAACATCGTTGAAGACCGGGGATTGACCCACCATGTTGAGGTCATTTTGGGATTCGGCAACTCCGAAGAAGGCATGCCAAACCCATGTATCGAAGCCAACAACGGCTTCAAGGATGATACTTTTTTGGCATTTTCTATTTCTGTAATCTCCTTTGCCAGGCAGTTGGACAATTCTTCCATTGCCAGTGCATGTAGTCGATGCTACCAATCATTCTTGGAAATCCTCAAGCTTCGGCTTTTTGTAGAAGCCATTGGAGGTCCCTGAGAATAGGTCTGTGTAGGTAATCCCTAGTGTACAGAGTTTTGACTGCATCACAAAATCTTACCAAGGCCTCTAACGTAGTGGACTTCCCCATCCAGGCAATCTCATCCACCTGATCAGTAGATGAACCATACGCCAACATTCGTATAACAACTGCAAGCTTTTGCTCCAAAAGAAGTCCCAAAACCCCAGCAGCATCACACTTTTGAACAAAGTATGCATCATAATTACAAATACCATGCATGACTTTATTGAACAAATGGGGTTGCATTCTATATCGCATTCGAAAATCAACATCAGAGTACAAAGAAGTTGGGATAAAATAATCATCCAAAAGATTCTTACCCCGAGAATGCCTATGTCTGTCCACATTCGGGCCACAGCCAACTTGTGAACCACGACAGCGATCTTGGTTCTCTTCATCAAGCAAAGCCACTGCTATGACAACTTGTTCATCTTCTTCTCTCTACAACCTTTGCCTTTCAGCTCGTCTACGGCTTCTCTCATTTGTTTCTCGCTCTTGCCTCTCTAAGCATCTCCTCAAATCTTCCATTGAGAATGGAGTATGAATTCTAAAGTCTGAGAAATGAAAATATAGAAAGATGTGGTGTGAGAGGTATGAGTTGAGCCTCTGGTTTTATAGAAAATTTTGGCCAAATAGAGATGCCACGTGGCTTGTTTTGATAGGATGAAAATCTTATCTGAAATTTGAAATTCATCCAAAATTAGAAATTAGAAATTTATATGAATTTTGAATTTTGAAATTCATCCGAAATTTGAACCCAAAAATCTTATCTGGAAATTTTATCCGATTATGAATAGTCTTGGCACGTAGGAACCCGAAAATCTTATCCAAAAATATTATACAAATTAATTAGTGAAGTAAAACAATTTGTGAAAAAAACAAAAAAATGAATAGTAATTTCCCTTTGTCATGGCAACGGGTGGAAACGGTAATGACTTTTTGCAAAGGCAACCACTATTCGCGTGAATAGTGGCTACCCTAGCCCCCCCTCCCCCAAAGGGCAAATGGGTGGAATTGCTCTTACGCATCTACCCAACTTCTCCCTATCCCCAAAGGTGGCCCCATCATCTTTCCTCCTCCCTCTGCAACTAACCATCACCCCAACATCATCCATAAGCACCCAAACCCACCAAAAGCCATGCCCCCATCAGCCTTCCTTATTCCTTTGCAACTAACCACCACCCATCATACTAAAGAAAAAAAAAAAAAAAAAAAAAAAATCATCCATATCCACCTAAACCCACCACAAGCCATTCCCACCACAAAAAATAAAAAAACATAAATAAATAAATAACAATGCATATTTGTGGTGGGGATGGGTTTTTGGGTTGCAGGGGCAAAACACTTGGTGATAAAGACGGTGGCATGGCCTTGGTTCAAGGTTTGGATATGGCATTGTGGATAGGTTGAGTCTGCGACGGATCTGGAGAGAGAGAGAGAGAGAGAGAGAGAATGGTTGGCTTGGGGTTGGGGCGTTGAGATGGAGGCCATTCCTCTCCCCTCAGCCATGAAAACCCAGCCTACCTTTTACACCATCATCATCAAAATCACAATCATGATCTAGGCAATATTTTAAGGCAATTCCCTATTACAAGGAGACCACATTTTATAGATACTAGGTACAAAGGGATGGGTTGGGATGAGGGAGGAGATCTTTTAGTTCCGATGGTGAAGGGGTGGCAGAGTGTGGAGAAGACGGTGTTGTTGGTTTTTTAATTTCCTGTTAATTTTTTCATTTGTTTTTCTTCTATTAATAATAATTGAATTAAGTTTTTGAAAAGAAAATCTTTTTATTTTTTATTTTTTTACACATGGCACCTCCATGTAATCCAATTCAAAAAAATTGTGGATCCCATTCATGCCACGTCGACATTTTAACAGAGCTTTTGACTGACTTGACGGTGGAGAGTAAATTGAGATGCAAAACATCGATCAAGGGGGCAAATTGGGCCATTTTAACTTTCAAATGGTAAAATGAGATTTGACCAAAGTTTCGAAGGGCACTACATTAAATAAGCCTTAGTTTTATCATACAATCCTTGTACACCTCTACCAATATTTGGGATATTTTTATTACAGCTCAGTTTTTGACTAAAACTATTTAATATTCAACGACAATGGTCTAATTTAATTTCTTTATAAAATTAGTTTCCAAACCAAAATATCTTGGTTCCTTGAAGTTATAATATTCAATCAAAGTCATAACTTTCAACGCCAAAATGCAAGTTTCAATTTTTAGCCCTAAAAATAACTAGAGAAGTATAGTTTTCCCTCTGACCACAATGCGTCCTTTCCCAGTTCGATATGCCTCCAAGATGCTTCACAAAATGAACATTTATCCAAAAATTATTGATTGCACAGACATAAATGTCCATGAATGTTCTTACCCATATGCACAAGAACAAACACGTATATAAGGAAGATGCCATCAGCATATAAGCAAAAGGGATAATTCTGCGACTAAGACAATCCTTTATTACCCTCATCATTTGTATTATATTACATCTTCAATTCAATCACATTAGTATATACTATTTTACTCTATCTTCACCTTAAGCTCAAGTTTCATGGCAATTTTACTTGTTCAGAAAAATGAAACAAAACTCTGTGTACGAACAGAGTAGTATACCCCATGAATTTAGCAGCAAGTACGCATCATAAGACATCTCACCACTGCCCATCATCACATTCAATTTGAAGGCATCCCTTTAGTACAACCTATTCAAACGTTATACAGAAACTGATAAAAACCAAGGAAAGAACTACTACAAGGAGGAGGCTATCCCTTTTTCGTCCAAGCTTACTAGAATGAACCATGCTTCAGATAGCGAAGGAATGGTTCCAAAGTACCCAAGGTTTCCCATAATCAATCCTTGAGTTGGAAAATCAGGCCTTGGCATGTATTCCAGTAATTCTTGCAATTGTCACAGGGAAAACCAAATGTCAAATACTCGAAAGGAAAAATGAAATGGAAAATAAAGAAAACACAAAAACAAAATGGGTCGATAGGATGCAGATCATTGTTTGTCCATAGTCAGGTAGCTTTAAACTTGTGTTGTTTACTATTCAAGGAGGCTGGAGTCAGTTGGGTAATTCCACAAGGATACCCTTCATTAATTAGTGAAAGTCTTGCTGCTTTTGGAAAAGGAAATAAGGCTCGGGTCTTATGGGGTTGTTGCAAGATGGCTGTTTTGTGGGTGATTTGGATGAAGGGGAATGAGAGGATGGGGATAGAAGAGCTGTGGGAGAGGGTGATGTTTTTGTCGTCCCATTGGGCTTCAGTTACATCAGATTTCAGGGATCTTTTCCTTTATATTTTGCTAAATTGGGAGTCATCTATAGGAGAATGTGTTTTTGTAAGCCATGTACGCTTCAGTGGCCTCCTTGTGGAGCTCAACACGAACGATTCTTTCTTCGCTGTTCTCACTTGTGTCCTTGACCAGCACACTTCCATTCCCATTCTGCCCCTCGCCTGGGTCCTCCTTTTAGGGGTCGTCCTGGAGCCTGGCCTTGATTGGGAGGATGTGGGTTCCGGGACGGGAGGACGATGCGGACAGGAAGCGGAGCTCCGACAGGTTGTGACGGAGACTGGAAAATCGGGTCGGGTAGAGTGGGGCGGCGAGGCGGTAGCGGAGGATGGAGGAAGAAAGGCGAACACTGGAAGCTAGGGCCATGGTAGGAGTTTGGGGGGAAACTGAGGGTTTCATAGAGATAGGGCTCAAGGCGCCATTTTATGTGCATTCCTCAGTTGACTCTGGAAGTAGCAGATGCGTTGTTCATAGTACATATCATGTAGGGAAGATGTTCACTTGTATTTTCTTTGATCATGTTTCAAGTTTCCACTGGTAGTATGTATTCTAGTTACTCTTTGGTGTTTAAAACTTTTGAAGAAACAGGTGCAAAATTCTTTCATGAACTAATTTGACCATAGATTGATGTTATTTATCTGACCTGATGGCAACAAGACAATTGGTTTATCTCCTTGAACTTTGCATTGGTAAATGTTAGCACTGTAAATGAATTCACTATTGTTTGGGCCTAAATTCCACACGCTAGCTCAATTGTCATTGGTCCAATCAGAAAACAGAAGTTTGGGCTTCATTTGAAGTCAGAAATCAGCCCAAGTAGTTTTAGAGGCCAAGACCTTTGTGAAACAAATTAGGAAGGATTAGAATCACAGATTAAAGATTAATTGCCATTAAATGGCAACTTAATTTGGACAAATCAAACTTCTAAATTGATTTCAAGATTAGGCCCAGCTTCTAAAAAGCTCTCATCACCGTTAATTTCAATCCCAGAATGCAAGTCAACAGATTTTTTGGGAAGATCTTTTCTAAAAAAGAACCCACGTGACTTTCTGACTCTGAAAGTCAAAGTTTTCAACTAAGGCAGAGGAAGTGATGTGGAGTTAATAAAAGCAGGTTAACCAGAAAACACTCTCCATGTCCATTTAAAATGATAGGAAAAGAAGACCAGGTTTCCTTTCTATACGCGGAAAGACCATGCATCATAGCAGGTTAAGTTTTCAAGAGATAAATAGGGAGCAGGAGAGTTGTTTGCCAAAAAAAGCAAATGGACCATCATAGCAAGTTATGTTTTGCAACAGATAAGCAGAGAACATGAGAGTTGGTTTTCCAGAAAAAGCAAATGGACCATCATAGTAGGTTATGTTTTGAAAGAGATAAGCAGAGAACAAGAGAGTTGGTTTTCCAGAAAAAGCAAACGGACCATCATAGCATATTAGTAACTTCCCCCTTCTTTGAGTTGGAAAAGGAAAAAAAAATCCTTTCCAAAAGATCTGCCCCCAGATATTAAAGAATAGACCCTCATTCAGAGTCTCTATAAAAATGAGAGGAGGTGAACAGGATTAAGGGCCAAAAATTTCAATCAAAACAAAAACTCTCAAAGTCACATTGACAAATTCAAAACAAGATAAGTTGATCTCAAAGGCCTTCAGGCCCTGAAGCAACCAAACTCTTTGATTCACAAAAGACAGACCATCCAGAACTCATGTTTCTGACTTCAGTTCAATTCAGAGAAACGGTTTACAAAGGAAACGAGCTCTATCATTACAAATTTGGTTAAGTACAAGCCAAATCAAGCAGAAATTCGGGTTTTTCATAATATGAAAACCTCAACAAATTTACAAAGATGTCTTGAGCTCTCAGAATTGCTAGAATAGCTCTTGGATGACTCATAATCAAGCAGAACAAGTGTTGTAGTGTAGTTCCAGGCCAGTAATCATCAAACTAGCCCCATCCAGACTGAAAAAAACCTCAGTTCTGCCCATCCAACAAGTCTTTTCATGGCTAGAATATATTAAAGCTCTGCCAATCTCAACATTGGTATCAATTTCCAGCTGAGCCTCATCAGTTGAAGATGCTGACGTTTGAATCCAGCATAGATATATCTAATCTTGCTTGAATTACAGACAGCTATCCAAGCAGAAATCGAAGCCCAGTGTTCTGTTGTCCTTTCAGACATGGCAGTCCCCTTTTGTCTTAAAAGTTCTGTAATAGGCAGTTTTTCCTTAAAAACAGTTTGATCTATCTTTCAATATTCATTTTGGCTAGAACTACCAGTTTACTATGATAGATTGTAAAGTCCTCACCAGTCTAAGGCAAGAAAAGAAATTGCTTGGGAGATATTCCTCACCCAAATTCATAATCACTTGTTTAAAGTCAGTAACTTGGGGCGCAAGTTATCTATTTTTTCATAAAGTTTGTTAGAATTTTAACTGCTAACAGTGGCACGCTCGCACACCAAAGAAAGTTGACTTGTTAACCACAAATGATTTTCAAGCCAATGAGGAACTTTACCCTACCATGACAGGATTAAATCAAAACGGGTGAACAATTATAATAAACTTCATACTGTGAGATGACCATTTATAGAGTGAAGTTTTTGAATTGGGAATATTACTGTGATAGTGATACAGCTGCTGTATTTCTGTATTTAGGGGAATGGGATTGAAAATGTGATTGATGTTCAGTTTGGTGGTGGAATTGTTATACGCCTGTGGGAAGTGCTGGTAACAGCTGAAGAAAAAGCTGCTAAAGAAGCACGCACAAGACGATTAGTTGCTGCTTACAAGAGTAAAATGGGCATGAACATTGATCCAAAGCTAAGATCTGAATGTGGGAAGGTTTGCTTCTTTGAAATTTTTCCTTGTCTGCTTGTATGCCAAAATCTTTTCTTGCCCTGAAAACCCTTTCCCTTGCTATTCCTATTGTCTTTTCTTAATATACTTGTTTTTTTTTCTTTTTCATAGAAGTCCTTTTTTAAGATAATGTCATTGCAGGATATGTTTCCTACTCTATTTGCAATAAAAAAAAGGAAGGTTATTCATATCTGAATTATTGTTTTTTATTTTTATATAATGCTCAGACAGCACTCCCAAATAGGAATTTGAAATGTTTCTAAAATTCTATTGTTATTTGCAGGTTTTAAGATGTTTTACTGAGTAGGGAGCATGGTGAATAATAATATTGTGATAGGTCAATCAAAATCTTCTGGGTACTGGAAATGGATTTCAAATTAGGTTAAAAGTTTAAAGTCAAATTCTAGTGGCGTCAGGTTGTTGTTTTGGGTGGTGCCGCTGGTCTAGATCTTAACTAAACAAGATGTTGTTGGAATTATCCATGAATGGAGTAAATTTAAAAATTAAAAAAAGGAACAAAACCCAAATTATATGATCCCTTATAACTCCTAAACCAAACCTTGATAGATCTCTATAAAAGGAACATAGATATTGGGTTTCCGTTCTAAATACTGTTGGAAACAATCAGTAAGTTGTATAATATAACAGAATATATACATATATATATATGTATATAAGGCTTTTAAATGAATTAATATATAACAACAGAAAAATTACAGATACAAGAGTTTGTATTAAACCAGAAATATTAACTTGCAAAGATGATAGAGGCTAGCAGATTTGCTATGTCCTTAGATAGTATTTCCCCCCCACTCCTGTGCTTGTGGTTATGCAGATGACTGTGCACTAGGATACAACTATCAAAACCAAAATTCTAGCACTTGAATTTTAGTATCTGGCGAACTACAGTATGGGTACTCTAAATGGATTTTAGTGTTGTGTAAGATGTGTTGGGTTTCAAAGTTAGTTTTTGTTCTCTGTACGTTTGGCTATTTAAATAGGCCTAAGACACCCCTTTGACATATATTTTCAAACATATATATCTGAATTTTGAATTTCAAACTAACTGAAATTATCCGATGTTCAAAACTTAAATATATAAAATATATATATTTAATTTAAATAAGGCCAACACGTCCAAAGCCCACTTCAGAAAGACCCAATTGTGTTTATTATAGTGAAAGATCCATACTCTTATGAAGAGTGTATGAAACTCTTTTCCCACTGAAACTCTAACAATACCCCACATTTGAGTGGGAAAAGTAAGTCTATGTGTAACCATTGAGAATACGCGTTAGATGTAACATACATCATGAGAGGTGTCTTTTGGACTTGAACCTACCTTAGTGAATACTTGTTGGATATACAAGGTGACACAGTGGATATCCAATCTTGAACTGTTCACCAAACCAGTATACTAAGACAACAAGTATCACATATGTCTCATCCAGACACACTGTGCGTTCATACGTTTGTGTTCAATTTTGGTCATGAACAGATCCTGGATTCATGAGAGCTTTAGAGAATGTAGCCATATAATTCTCATTAATGCAACCCCACATTTACTCTCATATAGGTGACACCAACTTGGGAATAGTTTGCCATATTCCCCTTAAATACAAGTAATTAGTGTCATTAAACATAAGTACCCTAAAAAACTTCAGCAGACAACACACTCTTCCATCATAGGAATATGGCATATAGTGTCTCAACAACTTCATTTATACCTAACCAGTTTGCCAATTGAACATAGACCATGGGATCTTCAATCAGCTAGGTTAGGTTTCCATTAGGCTAAATCATTTATTCTGTTGGTTGTAGCCCCATTCCCCTCGATGTAAATTTTATGTGCTCTCTTGACAAACCTTTAGAAAGCGGATACGCAAGATTCTCTTTTGACTTTATATAGTCAATGGAAATTATTCCACTAGAGAGCAATTGCTTTATTGTATTATGCCTTCGTCTAATATGCATAGACTTTCCATTGTATACATTGTTTTTAGCTCTTGATTGAGCTGCTGTACTATCACAATGTATATAGATTGTTGTTACAGGCTTAGGCCATATCGGAATATCTTCTAAAAAATTCCTCAGCCATTCTGCTTCTTCTCCTGCCTTGTCTAAGGCAATAAATTCCGATTCCATTGTCAATCGGGCTATGCATGTTTGCTTGGAAGATTTCCAAGACACTGCTGCTCCTCTTAATGTAAACACATATCCACTTGTGGATTTAGTTTCAGTATTGTCAGAGATCCAGTTAGCATCACTATATCCTTCCAATACCGGAGGATATTTAGTATAATGCAATCCATGATTCAAAGTGTATTTTAAATACTTTAACACTCTAATTAAGGCATCCCAATGATCACGTCTAGGATTGCTAGTATACCTACTTAGCCGACTCACTGAATATGCTATATCAAGTCTTGTACAATTCAGAATGTACATTAAACTCCCAATAACTTGGGAATATTCACATTGTGATATAGCACCTCCAACATGTTTTTTTAGTTTACAATTGGCATCAAATGGTGTAACGGCATGTTTGCAATCATATTGACCAAACCTTCGTAGTGTAGTCTCTATATAGTGAGACTATGAAAGGATAAAGCCATTTGAATTTCTCTTGACTTTTATACCAAGAATCACATCAGCAAGACCCAAGTCTTTCATATCAAAGCTTGAATTTAACATTTTCTTCGTTGAATTAATTATATCCTTATTAGTTCCCATGATGAGCATATCATCCACATACAAACATACTATGTCACATGCATTGTTATGTGTTTTAATGTAAACACATTTGTCACATTCATTTATTTTGAAACCATGTTTCAGCATAGTATGATCAAATTTTTTATGCCACTGCTTAGGTGCTTGTTTTAATTCATACAAGGATTTGACAAGCCTACATACTTTATTTTCTTGACCTTCAACCACGAAACCTTCTGGTTGCTCCATATATATTTCTTCTTCTAAATCTCCATTTAGAAATGCAGTTTTTACATCCATTTGATGTATTTCAATGTTATAAACATTCGTATAGATGTTATTCTCGTTATAGGAGAATAGGTGTCAAAGAAATCCAACCCTTCTTTTTGATGGTAACCTTTTGC
The DNA here is from genome assembly GCA_903112645.1 of Prunus armeniaca. Lineage (NCBI taxonomy): Eukaryota > Viridiplantae > Streptophyta > Magnoliopsida > Rosales > Rosaceae > Prunus > Prunus armeniaca. The sequence continues at coordinate 6,346,653 of CAEKDK010000002.1, forward strand.
TACTAAACGATCTTTATATTTATCGATCGTACCATACCCAATTGGTTTGTTACCATGTGGCAAGTTCACCAATTCCCATGTATTATTTTGTAAAATAGCATCACACTAGTAGGATTCTTGGAATTCCCTAGAGACCTTGGGCATCACACTTGGCTGCATTGCATCATAGAATCCTAAAGAGAAGCAGACAATTCTGTGAATTATTTCATATGCCAAAAGAAGTTATTACAGCCTGTATATGTTAGTGGCTTTACGCTTATGTGATTTTCAGACTCGTTAATAGTAATGAAAGACACTGGAAGACTCTTGGGCTGGTACAGCTGAAATACAGCCCATAATTGACCCCACCCAATTAGGCAAGGTCCAAAGTTAGTCCAACAAAATCCAGCTTTTGACAAATCAAGACTTGGCATTGTAGCCTGATAAGTCTATATTTTATATATATTTTATGTCTCCTTTATTTATTTATTTGTTAATTTCCTTATATTAAATTGGTTGTTTTAATTGGTTTTGTGAGATTTGTGAAGGAATTGTGAAAATAGGAGAAAGTGTGCTAAAAAGGGCAAGAAGATGAAGATTGGAGATTAATCAAGTCAAACAAAGAGAAATAAAGAAGACCTTATTTTAGAAGGAATCCTATTTTTATAACAATTGTAATTATACCTTGGGTAGGATTTCTAGGAGTTTTATAAATAGGAAGTTTAGGTCATTTTTAAAAGGACCGATCATCATCCATCCTCCATTATCCATCATCCTACATATCATACTCAGAGCCGAAATATCCAAGGGAGAATACGAAGAAAGCTTGCGCAACCTTGGAATTCTACTTGGAGAATTCAATGTCTACTATGTCTTCATCAACCATCATGATTCTCAATAAGTCCTTCATGAACTAATTCCTTTTACTAGGGCTACGATGTAGCCTAGCTATGAATACTCAAATTCTTTGATATTGTTAATTATATTTATCTATACATGTTGAGTGCTTGTTACCATTCTTAATGCTTTCAATTAATTGGCCATTAATTGCATGATTGGAAGAATTAGGTTGAGACCGGAAGGAGATTCCTAATAAAAATCTTCTAGTAACAAGTACCATAAATTACATACCCGACTTGGAAGACTAGGTTATGGTTTGTGTAATCTTTATTATTATCCACAAATCTTAATGTGTTCTTAGCTATCTAAATCCATAACTAGGAATAGAGTGGGTTGATGGTAAGGAATACAACTGATATAACTTGGAAGAGAGTATTGGTGAGGTAAGGGAAAACGATTATCAACATGTTAGGTAATTAGAATTAACAAGCTAGAAGTGTTTGGATGAGATTAGCTAGGTGAAATCGGTGCCCTAGTGCTTTATCATCTTTGTTTTCATCTTTTACATTAATTCCTTAATCTCAATTTATTTTGTTTGCTTAGTTAGATTTTAATCATCATAATTCTCTTTTTGTTTAATTCAAATATAATTAGAAATAAATCACTCTAGTATTTAATAGATTACTTGATCCCTGTTGGAATGATACTCTACTTACTACTATATTAATTTGAGCGATATTGTTCACTTGCAATTAATCACATCAAATATATATATATTTTTTGGGAAATCAAAGGGAACTAAAGAAGTACCTGATATTAAAAAATTTAAAAATTAATTAACTATTCAAAGTATAACTAGAAAATATAGCACACTGATATTAACAGAATAAGTCAATCCCTGGCAACGGCGCGAGGAATTATGAATTGAAAAATATCCACTTTAATATGATGCCTTCTTTTCATGGATAAAGTTCTGAAGATCCTTTAGCTCATATTAGAGATATTTTTAACATGGTTTCTAACATGGCTTTGACAAAGGGAGTCACCGAAGAACATCTCAGGATGAAAGTCTTTCCCTACACATTGAAAGATAAAGCAAAGATGTGGCTAAGCTCTTTTAGGCCTGGATTATTGACTAGCTGGACGGAGGTTCAAAACAAGTTCTTGGAGAAATTCTTTTCAACTCAAAAAACTGATGCACTGAGGGACAAAAATCATGCAATTCAGCCAATAGGCTGATGAGTCACTTTCAGAAGCTTGGGAATGGTTCAACAATTTTTTAATATAGTGTCCTCACCATGGTTTGCCTACTCTAGTTCTCATACATATTTTTTATAAGACACTAACCGTTTCAAGTAAGGCTGCAGTGAATAACTATGCAGGTGGATCTATTAAGAACAAGACGTCAACTAAATGTCAAACTTTGTTTGATACACTAGCAATTGAAACATAGCATTCTGATACAAGAGGTAAGCGTGCTGGAATTTATGAAATTGGTAGTTCTAATCTATAAATGGGAGAGCACCAACACAAGAGATTTGCTCCATTTGTGCTGTTCCTGATCATGCCACCATATCTTGTCCATAGGGGGTTGATTTCGCAGAATTTCTACAAGAACAAGCCAATATGGTGAATACCTATAGACGTTTCGGCAATGATCCATTCTCCAACACATACAATCAGGGATGGCAAAGGCACCCCAATTTTTCATGGAGCAATACTCAGAACGTACAAAAACCACCACTTGGTTTTCCATCTCAAGAGAAAAAAATTAATTTGGAAGATGCTCTTACTCAGTTAACTATGTCTACCACCCAATTTATGACTAAAACCAAAACCCAACTTCAGAATCAGAGTGCTTCTATTCGAAACTTGGGGGAGCAAGTAGGCCAACTAGCTACTATATTGAGCGAAAGAAGCCAAGGAGTATTGCCAAGCCAAACAAAGGTTAATCCAAAAAATCAAGAGCATGCGAAGGCAATTACACTTCGAAATGAGAGATCCATCAAAACTGCTGTAGATTTAGACTTAAAAAAGTACCACCAACAGTTGAGAGATACGGAAAAAGCTGAAGAAAGTAGCCTACCCGCCACCATAAGCTCAACCGAAAATTCAGCAACACAGGCAATGAATTTTTCTTCTCAAACCAATGAGCAAGCATCCACAAATCTCACCCCAAAATCCTATGTTCCACCGATTTCTTTTCCACAATGCTTGAAGAAAAATAAGAAGGATGCACAGTTCTCCAAATTTCTTGAAATTTTTAGGAAATTGCAAATTACCATTCCATTTGGTGAAGCACTAGACCAAATGCCGAGCTATGGAAAGTTCCTTAAGGACATCTTAAGCAAAAAGAGACGTTTGGACGATACAGAGATAGTGAAATTGATAGAGGAGTGCAGTGCAGCAATAAAAAGGCAACTACCACCTAAGCGAAAGGATCCAGGGAGTTTTTCTATTCCGTGCACCATTGGCACTATTTCTTTTCATAGAGCTTTATGTGATCTAGGTTCTAGTATAAATTTAATGCCTTTGTCTATTGCTAAAAGAATAGGCTTGGGAGAAATTAAGAAAACTACTATTTCTTTGCAGATGGCGGATAGATCACTTACATATCCTCACATAATTCTTGAAGACGTATTAGTGAAGGTGGACAAGTTCATACTTCCAGCTGACTTCATAGTCTTGGATATGGAAGAAGATGTCGACACTCCAATTATTTTAGGCCGCCTATTCCTCATTACCGGAAGAACATTAATTGACGTAGAAAAAGGTTTTTTGATCCTACGAGTAGCCGATCAAGAGGTGGAATTCAAGGTTTTTGATGCAACCAAATACCCCATTGATTCAGAGTATTGTTTCCAATTAGAGGCTATAGATCATGTTGTTCAACGACAATTCAATGCGGAGTACTTGAAAGATCCATTAGAAGCAAGTTTGGTCAATGAGATAGAGATTGTAGATGAGGAGCCACACATGCTTGAAATGGTGAACTTGCTGGAAGCTACACCGTTGTACAAACAACCCTTCCACAGAGAATTTGAGCCACTTGGTGCTGTTGCCACCAAGCCCGTACCAAGCATCGTTGCCGCACCAACCCTCACCTTGAAGCCACTACCCTCGCATTTAAAGTATGCCTATCTTGGTACATCTCAAACTCTCCCTATCATTATTAATTCAGATTTACTTGAAGAGGAGGAAGAAAAATTACTACAAGTTCTAAAAATGCATAAAATCGCTATTGGGTGGACTATTGCGGATATTAAAGGAATTAGTCCTTCTACATGCATGCATAGAATTTTTATTAGAGGAAAATTTCAAGCCGACGATAGAAAATCAAAGAAGGCTAAATCCAAATATGAAAGAAGTTGTTCGTGCCGAAGTTCTCAAGCTTTTGGATGCCGGAATTATTTATCCAATTTCGGATAGTAATTGGGTAAGCCCAATCTAAGTAGTGCCAAAAAAGGGAGGAATCACGGTAGTAAAGAACGACAACAACAAGCTTATTCCTACAAGGACCGTGACTGGTTGGCGTGTGTGCATTGATTATAGGAAGCTCAACACCTCGACCCGTAAGGATCACTTTCTGTTGCCGTTTATTGATCAAATGTTGGAAAGGTTGGCTGGCCATGCCTATTATTGTTTTCTAGATGGATATTCGGGATACAATCAAATCCCCATAGCGCCCGAAGACCAAGAAAAGACGACATTCACATGCCCCTTTGGTACCTTTTCCTATAGAAGAATGCCATTCGGTTTGTGCAACGCCCCCGCTACTTTTCAACGTTGCATGATGACTATATTCTCTGATATGGTGGAGTGCTTTATTGAAGTATTCATGGACGATTTCTCTGTTTTTGGGTCATCATTCGATTCTTGTCTCTCAAATTTAGCTTTGGTTCTACAATGTTGCTAAGAAACTAATTTGGTTTTGAATTGGGAAAAATGCCATTTTATGGTAAGAGAAGGAATAGTCCTTGGGCACAAGATTTCAGCCAAAGGGATTGAGGTTGACAAAGCCAAGATTGATACTATTGCCAATTTGCCACCACCTACCTCCGTGAAGGGAGTCCGAAGTTTCCTTGGTCATGCCAGGTTCTATCGTCGTTTCATTAAGGATTTTTCAAAGATTACGAAGCCATTATTCAATCTGCTTCTCAAGGATGTCACATTCAATTTTGATAATCGATGTTTGGAGGCTTTCAAGATTCTAAAGGAGAAACTCACATCCACTCCAGTCATTATCGCACCAAATTGGGAAGTACCATTCGAAATTATGTGTGACGCCAGTGACTATGCCGTAGGGGCTGTTTTGAGCCAAAGGAAAGACAAATTTCTTCATGTGATTTCCTACGCTAGCCGAACTCTCAATGATGCCCAATTGAATTATGCGACAACTGAGAAAGAGCTACTAGCCGTTGTCTTTGCCTTAGACAAGTTTCGTTCCTATCTCATTGGCTCTAAGGTAATTGTTTACACCGATCATTCAGCTTTGAAGTATTTATTATCAAGGAAAGATGCAAAGCCACGGTTGATTCGATGGGTATTGTTATTACAAGAGTTTGATTTGGAAATAAGAGACAAAAAAGGGTCTGAAAACGTCGTGGCCGATCATTTATCTCAGTTGATCCAACATGGAGTTGAGGATAAACTAGCTGCTGCCACACCTATAGCCGTGACGTTTCCCGACTAGCAACTCTTCGCCATCCAATCTTCCATCGTCCCTTGGTATGCCAACTATGTTAACTATTTGGCTAGTAATATCCTTCCACCTGACATGACTTTTCAACAAAAGAAAAGGTTCCTCTCACTAGTAAAGCATTTTTATTGGGATGATCCTTATTTATGGAAGCATTGCCCCAATCAAGTTATCCGAAGATGCGTGAATGAGACCGAGATGGTTGCTATTCTTCATCATTGTCATTCGCTAGCATGTGGAGGTCACTTCGGAGCCGCCAAAACCGCAGCTAAGGTACTCCAATCGGGATTCTTATGGCCAACTCTATTCGAGGATGCTCATACATTTGTCCAAACTTGTGATCGTTGTCAAAGAACCGGGAATATTTCTCGTCGAGATCAAATGCCGTTGTCCAACATTTTGGAGGTTGAAGTATTTGACGTTTGGGGCATTGACTTCATGGGACCTTTCCCACCATCTTACAACAATCTCTACATTTTGGTAGCCGTTGATTATGTCTCTAAGTGAGTTGAAGCCGTGGCCTTGCCTACCAATGACGCCAAGAGTGTGCTTAGATTCTGAAAAAAGAACATCTTCACTCGTTTTGGTACTCCGCGTGCCATTATTAGTGACGGAGGTATGCATTTTTGTAACCGTTCTTTTAACTCTCTTCTTGCTAAATATGGTATTACACATAAGGTTGCCACTCCTTACCATCCTCAAACTAGTGGGCAAGTAGAGGTCTCGAATAGAGAATTAAAACGCATCTTAGAAAAGACGGTTAGTGCCTCTAGGAAAGATTGGTGCTTGAAATTGGATGATACACTATGGGCTTACCGGATAGCATACAAAACACCCATAGTATGTCCCCTTTTCGACTTATTTTTGGGAAAGCATGTCACTTACCCGTGGAACTTGAGCATGGCAAATCTATAAATTGTAAACTTTGATGAATACAGTGACCAATTTAGCTTTTTTGTTTTTTGTTTTTTTTCTAATGCCCAAATTGAAATTTCATGTAAAACCCAATGACAAAAAAAGTATTTAACCCTTCAATAAATATCCTCCAGAATAAAGAGTACAAATACAGGCACTAAATTGCTAAGTTAGAATTTGACCCCAAAAATAATTGCTAAATTAGAAACGCATGACTAAATTGGCAAATAGGGCAAATAAAGAAAGAATCTAATGCTAGTATAAACGATAGGAATAAATTAAGCATATATGCATTCATACTTTCATATCCGATGGCACTTTTCTGGAGAGGAATTGGTTGGCAAGGGGGAATCCACCAATGTGGGAATCCACCACCATTGGTGGAACCCATTAGCCTCTACGACAATAATTGGGTTCAGGGATTAGGGCCTAAACCAATATCTTGCTCATATATCAAACGGACTCCACACTTCTTCACCTCCAAGCTAGGGCCTAAAGTTTTAAATAAAAACGCAAGCCGACGACAGCTGTCTTGCCATGCAGTTCCAAAATGTTCACAGCCTACAAAGGATAGCCAAATGTGATCCGACTCAATTTGGCCTAATTCTGGGCTGCAGCCGAAGAAAGGACACCAGCCGCCTGAACCCAAATTGTTGGGGTTCACTTCACAACGAAGGCCATGTGCAGTGCTATTGGTCTCTTGCTCATACTTCCATTTACCAAGCAGGTTACCTGCAGGGATACGTCGACCGAGACCAAAAACAGCACACAAAGCATATCCTCTCCAATTATTCTTACACCAGTCCGCAGGTAGGTCCATGCTTACTCCAGACCTCGCACTTCGATCAATGAACCACTCAGAAATTTCACTGCCAGGAATTATAGTTTCAAACCTGTGTCCTGGATAAGGGATTCCCTGCACCACAGAAAACTGTGAAATAAACAACTGGTCATGTGTGTGTCTGTGAGAGAGATCTAGAGAGAGAGAGAGAGAGAGAGCACCTGAATGAATCTCCTTAACAGTGCAATTGCTATATTGTTGCAGCCTTGATTTTTAACCAATTCGGAGCAATTAATAAAATTGAAACACGGTGACAGCCTTTCCAGTGAATTACTCCCTTCTGAGCCAACACCGAAGTTCACTTTTGGTGAAAGGTCCGGCATTTGCTGAAGAAGCTTACAACTTTCCAAATTCAAGCTTTGAAGCTTAGAAAGCTGACTAATGCTTTTGGGAAGATTCAGAAAATTGTTTTTACTTAGATTTAGAGATACTAACGAGAATAGGCAGGCAAGATTTTCCGTTATTGTTCCCTCCTGAAGATTACAGTCACTGAGGTTCAGTTCTGTTAAAGAAGACAAACCAGAAGTAGAAATTGGAAACTGCAGACCCACTAAACGTGTCCGCTTTCTGGGCATCGATAGATAGTTGCAAGAATTATTTTCTGACTCAAGTGGCAGCCCTTTACATCCACGAAGAGATAAAATTTTAAGATTTTTCATAAGGAAAATGGAGGATGGTAGTGTGCTTAAGGAGGTACCGCTCACATCAAGTTCCTCCAAACAATCAAGCTGTCCCAAGCTTTCTGGCAGTTCTTTAAGTTTAGAGCAGCGACAAATGTTGAGACTTTTGAGGGAGCTCAACTTGCTAATGTCGTGTGGAAGACACTCGAGATAATAGCAATCTCGTAGATTTAATAAAGTAAGGCCAATCAGAATTTCAGTTGATGCAGGTAATTTTTCTATAGCAGTCTCATTTAAAGAAAGCTCCATCAAATGTTCCATAGGTTCAGCAAATTCTGGAATTTTCTTAATTCTTGAGCAGCTAGAAAGAATAAGAATTTCAAGGCATTTCGTTTCAATCTTATTTGGAAGACTTTCAAGACTTCTGCATCCTTTAAGATTCAAGACTTTAAGCCTTTTCAGCCCAGCAATAGAGTGGTCGACCACCGCTAATTTTGTACAACCTTCAAGAATTAAACTCTCAAGATTTGGAGTACCTGTAAAATCTGGGGTCATGGTCAGGTTCTGGGACCAGCTAATATTGATGAATCTCAGCTTCTCCAAGCACTGTTCAAAACAGAAAAAAATAATTAATTAACAAAAATAGAGTGTTTGGGTGTTTTGTCAAATTTATCCACATACACAAACTAAAATTAATTAAATAAAAATAATCTAACCTTTTCTCCATTCCAAAGTTGTTCAATGCTGCTATAGCACAAGTTTAGTTCACAAAGCTTCACAGGTTGAAAACTTTGTGGGAGAAACTTTGTAGGGTACTCACTCCATTCGAGAACTACCAAGGCATTAGAAAGAAATTTGGGGCCTTCAGTCATATGCACATTACGAATTTGCAGAAACCGAAGATTATGCATCTTGGAGAAGGCCTCTGAGTTGCACCGTACCTCTTCTAATTTAAGTGAGTCTAAGGCTATGCCTTCAACTGCATCTGTTACCTAATAACCAGGAATAACAGGAGCAGTTAATGACAAAATCTCATAAAGTTTTGTAGTATGTCAAATGAAAGGATTCCTGCACTCACAAATAATAACTAGATACAGTAAAATTGAGAGATGATAAATTAGTTTAACTGACTTTCCAATCCATAGTTGTACCAATTTCTTACCTCATTATTTACAAGTACAGGAATGATATCCTCTGAAAGCCACAACCGGCTACGTCTGCCAGGCTCCTCACTGCATTCTCGCCGAACAATATCCCAACCCAATTCTTGTACCAAATCATGCATCCACAATTTTCCTTTTGAGACAGTTACTAGAGCTTTTTCAATCAGAACTTGTATACCAATGTCTGGATAGTAACCACAACTTTCCAGTATTGTCGTCACACGATCTATGTCTTCTCCTTTAAAGAAGCATGCAATGTCCAAAAATATTTTCTTTTCTGATTCTATTAACCCATCAAAACTGATTTTAATCACAGCAACAATTCTTCTGTCAGGATCTCTTTCTTTAATCAGCTTATCCAATACAGTTGTCCATTCATGTACACTTTTCATACAAAGGAACGAACCCAAAATCTCAAGAGCTAATGGAAGGCCATTGGCATATTTTAGAACATTCTTGGATAGTTCGAGATACTCTTCTTTAACCTGGTAATTCTTGAATGCTTTCCAGCTAAAGAGCTTAAGAGCTTCATCATCAGTTAATACCTCAACGTCATGTATTTTATCCACTCCAAATGTTCTTAGCAAATGCTTATCTCGTGATGTTATGATGATCCTACTCCCCAAACCAAACCAACTACGATCACACAATGCTTCCAATTCTTCTAACTGATCCACGTCATCAAGAATGATAAGAACCATTTTAGCACGTAGTCTATGCCTTATTACGTTTTTTCCCATATCAGTATTCCGTATATTTACATTACTTTGCAGCAAGTCCAAAAGAAGTTTTTCTTGTAAACGAACTAGACCTTGCTTTTCAGTTACCTCTCGAACATTGTTAAGAAAGCTGCAAGCTTCAAAATTATCACGTATAGTATCAAACACCACTTGTGCAAGAGTTGTCTTGCCTATTCCTCCCATCCCCCATATCCCTATGCTACGAACATCTTCACGCAATCCAAAGTCCAAGTACGAAAGCACTTTTTCCAAACGAGAATCCATTCCAACTAAAGCCTTGGATACATTAGTGGTTGTTTGATTATGTCTGGCAATACTTTCTACAATATGTTGAATAACTTGACGTTCAGATCTGCAAAGAAAAATAATAAACGATCCTAAAATGGTTGTTTGATTAAGTTTGGCGATCATTTCTACAATATCTTGAATAGCTTTGGGTTCATATGCAAAGAAAAATATATAACGATCTTATAAATATTGTCTGCAAGTTAGCTAGAAACATATGAGTAATCCGTTCTTCTACCCGGTTCTGTTAATGGAGGCTGAGACATTGAATTAGTTGGTTCTTTTTAAGAATCAGGTGATGGCGCTTCACTTTATAAATAACAAAGAAAGAGAAAACAAAGAAGAAATAAGAGATGTCGTATGCCTATCTGTCATGGACAACAGATCTCCTGAATGCTGGCCTGTGGAAGAGAAAAAATAAAGGAAGCTGCTCAAGACACAACTTTGCCATGTTTGGGAGGGGATCGGATTTCTTAATGGTACTCCTTGCTAACGGAGGATGTTAGGTGTAGGGTTTTTGTGAGTTTGGTATGAGTTTGTGGGGTCTTCAAAGTTTCGATATCAATTTGAAACGACCCCTAAAGTTCAGGGGTTTTATGTAGTTGATTTTTATTTTTTTTCCCTGATCAACCAGAGACGGGTTACGGGTATCAAACTTAGAGCCTCTGCGAACATTTTCAATTTTTCTTTTCATAAAAATAACAAGAAAAAAGAGAAGAAAAAGAAGAAGAGAATGACTTAGTACGAAGTATGACATAGTTAGATAATTGAGGAATTCATTTGCTACTTCAATTTTTTTTTTTAAAATTATAAACAAATAAATAATGCAAACAAAGCAAAAGAGGGAGAAAAACAGATCCAGAAGAGTAAGTTTAGTTTACCCATCTTGCAAAGTCCATCCGGCGAGACTAGCTACTTCAGTAAGTGCAGCTCTCCACCTTCGCACCTTCTCTGGATCGTCTCTAAAGCGTTCTTCCAGCTTCTCGAAAGCGCACGCGAAACTCCCTCGTTGTTGGCGTACGTCCGATGAATCCACATCATAAAAGACTGGGAGTATCATCTGTCTATTCTCTTTCTTACATTCTACAATCTTGCTAAGCATGTCTAAGCACCATGTCGAACCGGCGTAATTTTTTGAAAAAATGACAACTGCACATCTTGATTCGTCAATTGCTTCCAAGGTTATTACCGGGATGCTTTGTCCCCAGTTAGATTCCTCATCCCTAAATGCGAATATACCTTTCTGATCCAAAGCAGTATATAAATGGTCTACAAAATTCTTGCGAGTGTCCTCACCTCTGAAATGGAGGAAGACATCGTATGTCCATTTAGGGGAAGAAGAAGAAGAAGAACTATATGAGGCCAATAGGGCGGCCATTGAAGAAGGAGTGGAAGATGATCGGTTGATGGCGAGATTACCAAAAAGGTGTGTGCAAATAACAGATCTGAGAATGGCAATTGCACTAGCATTTGTTCAATTATTTTAAGCTAGTGTGAACTGAAAAGTTGACAAACCCCACCGAAAATGGACAATTAATCAACAAATTGCATTTTTTTTTCTTTTTCTGTTCTTTTTTTTTTTTGGTTGTTGTCATAGTCAATAAATTGCTTTAGGCAGGAATCAGGATATGTGTAAATATCAAGAGCAATGTCCAAAATATCAATGGTTTCGAAAATATCGATGGTCTAAAAATATAGAAACTTTAAAAAATTATCGATATCTAAAAAAATTGAATAAAAATTATAGAAATTGTAAAAAAACCTTGGAAATTTTTCTTGAAATTTTGGAGAATATTTATTTAGTCAATTTATCTTTATTACAAAAAAAAAAAAAAAAAAAAAAAAAAAAGAAGGAAATGCATTGCATGATGCATTTAATTGATTTAAATTAATTATATAGCGAACTGACAAAGAATGTAAGTGTAGAAAATATAGTAATTAATGAAAGAAAATTAAATACACCATAATCATTTATTTATAATGATTTACTACAATATTTTACATTTTATACATTGCATGGTAAGATATATGAGTGACTTAGCACTAGGGGTAGGCACTCAAACCGATGAATCGAAAATTTGAGCCGAACTGCACTGAACCAAACCGGGAAAAAACCAAGTTGACCAAAAAGTCAACAACCGGTCAAAAACCGAACTGGACCGGTTTGGACCGGTTCTGGATCAGATTCCATGTCTTCAAAAACCGGACAAGGCCGAACCAAATCGGTCAAATTAAAAATATATATAATTTCAATATATATTTACATTTAATGCTATATTTTTAATTTCACAACAAAAAAAACTAATATTTATCCAAGTTCAACTTCAAAATATCTCGATTTTCTAACTTTAATATTTATTTTTATATGAAATTGAATAATTTGTTAATTTTCAAGTAAAAAAAATAATATTTCAGTTGAAAATTGTGTTAAAAAATAATTTTTATAATCCGGTTCAAAACCGAATTGGAACCGAAATCAGACCGGAACTGGTTCAACTCGAATCAGATAGTTTTTGAAATTTTTTTATTAAAATCGAACTGAACCAAACCGAATGAATAGTATCAAATCAGTTCTAATTTGAGGCAAAAATCAGTTCAACCCGAACCGTGCCCACCCCTACTTAATACCACAAAGAGTTCCTTTAGGCCTCGTTTGGTACACGTCCCATGCCTGGATTGGATTATATTAAAATTAAGCCCATGTTTGGTTCACCTAATTCTAGTCTTAAGTAGGGATTACTAATGTGGGTCCCACTAAAAATGCCTCCTTAGAAGGTGTTAGATCCGGTACAAAAGGAGGGGACTCAACAATCTCGTGTGTTTTCAGGAAAAAAAAAGTTAAAAAAAATCTCGTGTTCTGTGCTCATACTCAGCCACTCAATTCAAGTCCATGTAATCACCATTATCCCCATTCTGATTCAAGACACTGGCTTCACCATTAACATCATCATCATCAGTCACTTATTAAGATCAAAATTGAGGATGCTCCTCCTCCTACTCCCCATGTTCGTCAAATCAGCCGAGTTCTTGATTGACAACAACTCCAAAACACAATGTAGTGTCATCAAGCTTGGATCCAATCGCCGAGTAAATCCCATGGATCTGAGTTAGTGTGAGGGCTCGTGTTGATGCCTGCGATGCCTCGGCGAATCTGAAATCGCCATGGAATGGAAGAACCAAAATTGAGAGAGAGAGAGAGAGAGAGAGAGAGAGAGAGAGAGAGAGAGAGATGAAGAGGATAGGATGGTGTTGATGGTTTTTGGGGAACTCTCGCATTCCTTGCAAAGATCTAATGGCTTGTTGTTGATGGTTTTGGGCGATTGTGGCTTTGGTTTAAATAAAAAATTATTTTTATTAGTTTTTTATATTTTATATTTTTAATTTTTTTTAACTAATTAAATAAAAATATTTTTATTCAAGTCTCAGTCCCAGTCCAGCATTATACCAAACACAGGACAAGTCTTATTAAGCTTAGTCCAAGCCAAGTCAATCCATGGCAGTACTTAAGCATAGTCCATGCCAAGACAGTTCTGCGTAACAAACAAAAGCATAAGGTTAAAATTTGAGTTATTTACACTAACACCCCACTCAGGTTTTTGACTTTTTCACAAAACTCTTTGAGCTTTTAGAAATTACAAGAACACCCCTTGAGGTTTTAAATTGTTTTCACAAAACTCATTTTCATTGATTTTTCATCCAAAAATTAGTGATTTTATACAAAACAATTCTCCAAATGACAAAGTTGGCATTGAGATTAGATTGCATATGTTTTTTTTTTCAATTAAATCATCAATTTTTGAACAAACAAACAACGAAAATGAGTTTTGTGAAAACAAATTGAAACCACAGGAGGTGTTCGTGTAATTTTTGAAACTTGAGGAGGTTTTGTGAAAACACAAGAAACCTCATGGAGTGTTAGTGTACATAACTCTTCAAAATTTTTACTAGTTTCATCATCTCGATATTATCAATATTATACCCTTATTTTGGCCAAATGTTGCTGAAGTGTAAAAGAAATTATAAACGTCGATATTTTCCGATATTATCGATACTTATACGATATGTGTATAGATATGTTCTAAAATATCCTAGACCCTAAAAAACAATAATATCCTCAATATTATCTATATTTTAGTATGAGATCAAGAGTCATTCCTCTTAAAAAAATGACATGTCGTCCTATACAAAACAATACATGTTTAGGGTTAACACATGTTTTTTTTTATAAAATAAAATAAAATTCTTTGAGTTAACTACATAAAACCCCCAAATTATAAGGCTATTTTCAAGTTCATAACCATTTTATAAGATATTTACAACTCTATACTCAAACTCCATGAAAATCTACCGATTGCCCCTCAGTTTGTCAAGCTGTGAATAGATTTGTTAAATGCTGTTGTGGTGTATGTGTGACAAGACCCGACTCAAATTCCACTTTGGAATCCGAGCTGAACCCTGTGCATGTCCGACACCTAGAGGGTGTTGGGCACAAATGACAGAACCCAACCCAAATTCCGCTTTGAAATCCGAGTTGAGCCCTGTGCGTGTCCGACACCTAGCAGTTGCCGGACACATTTGACCAAATTGCCCTTCTAACCAAACTTCAATGAAATTCGAGTACGACTTCTACCGAAAATCCGGCAGAGTCTCCCTTGTAAATTGGACATTTCCCAAAAATTCCCACCTGTAAAACAAGTATATATGTTTATCTATAACCCAACTACCAGCATGTATCGAATTATGTCCAAGAAAAACAAGTATAATATCATTATATTATTCTGGCCTCACGCCTCAACAATTCAAATATATCATTCTGCTAATAAAGTTCATCTCGACTTTCCAAATATCCACTGTACATTAGCAATCTCAAAGACTCCAACTTGTGGCTGCACCTTGTAACACTAGGCTGCCTACGTACCCTTACTGAGGGATCAAGCCACACGTAGTTCTACCCAATACTCATATCAGTTATACACTGAATATATATACGTCATACATTGAACAACCTCTCTTTTAGTTTAAGAACATCTCAAAACTGAAATTCTCTCAACTTAGATGTAAACCCCATTCCTGATTCGTCAATTCCATCCTTGCAGGCCTCGCTTGCAGCAATCCTCGCAGGCATTAGCCGCATTCCTCGCAAGCCTCAGAGACACTAAGTCAACTTGAGCCGCAATCCTTGCACCACACGGTCTAGGCGTCCCATAAACTCGTGGGCATTATCTGAAATAACCAAATTGTTTCAAGGCCACTAGGGGGTATTCTTACGGTGGGTTTGAAACTCATCTTCCAGAATTATCACAACTTTGCCCACAAAAACTTTTCTTATCTTTGGAACGGTCTAGAAGTGCCTTGGGACTCAAAAAGCGATAAAATTCCCACAAGTCTACCCGGGACCCCGTCGGGTCCACAACCTCCAAATTCCAATCCGAGAGTTCCTAGAGGTTCCAATATGCCTAGGACACATGTCCCGAGAGTTTGGCCTTGATCGGACAGTCGGATTACCCACGATCGCACGATCAGACAATTACTGTAAACCTAGCCATAGGGTTGGCATTTCCAGAGTATCCGAGACTCTGTTCTACGATCCGTCGAATCCTATATGATTCTGGAATTATCTAGATTAACATATATGAATTCGAGTTCAATCCAATTGTCCGAACCTACCGAACCCAAAAATCACACAATAGGCGAAATCCGCTCAACCCTCAAACGGTATCCAAATTGGAATCCGAGCTCACCTACGTGCTCGTGACAACTAGGAGATCAATTTAGCACTGAATGTAGCTCAACCATTCTACCCAAGCGCCGCCACACCCGCCGGCAGCACGTGGGTATCCAAAGCGATACCACTCACTGGAAAATATCAAAATCAAGGGCCAAGCTTCCTACCCTAGGTTGTGGACATCAATTGGAACCACTTTTGTTCTTAGACATACCCCAAAAAATGGCCGGAAGTGGCCGGAATTTCAACCCGAAATCTGACCAAAACTTAATTCTAAAATCAGTTTCCCAAACGTAAAATCAACCAATTCCTACCCAATAGGCAGCTAGAGTATGCAAAGAGGGTCCGAAAACATACCTAGTCCGACGAAGATTCTTGCCGGAATCGTCGCACCGTTGCCTTGAAAATCGGAGAGAAAACCAGTCGAAACAGTGAGCTGGAATCGAGTTTTCCGGCAAGAAAACCGGGTGGGTTGAGACGGCGAGGTCGAGCTGAGTCGATTGGGTCCAGTCTCGTCGGACAAGGTGGCCGGAAGTGGTGGCGACGTGGCGGTTTTGGTTTCGGTGAACAGTAGCCCCTCGTGGGGAGGGGTGGGGCGGAGAGAAAAATATGATTTTTAAATCTGATTTTCACAAAATTACGATTTTGCCCTTTTTTGTAATTTAATCGTATCTTTCTAGGTACAACTCGGATTCGGGCCCACTATGTGTTTACGAACTCGTTTCGACGCGATCTACGCAATGGTACAATTGGAATTCCCAAATTCCCAAATTCCTTCCTGGTCAAAAAGTTAACTTTTAAACCATTAAACTATCTCCGGGGTAAATTCGTCCTTTGCTTGAATAAATTTATAATTAAATATTAATTTAGGATCGGGTTGTTACAGCAAATGACCTAATTGCCCTTCAAACTAAAATCCAATTTTATTACAAGTTTGACTTCTGCTGAAAGTAAGAGACATGAGTGATTTAGTACCACATAGAGTTCCTATAAGGTTCAAATTTGAGTTATTTCCACTAGCACCTCTTTTTTCTTTTTCACAGAACACCCCTTGAATAATTTCTAGAGATAAAGTCTTAGTTATTGAATAATTTCTCAAGTTTGACTTCTGCCGAAAATTCGGCAGAGTCTCCCCTGTAATTTGATCATTTCCCAAAATTTTCACCTGTCAAACAAGCATATATATAACCCAAACGTTCAGCATGCTTTCACATAATATTCTAGCAGCCCAACATCAAAACGAAATGGCCTCAAGCCTGCAACAATCCTAGGGCAATATCAGAGCAACTATTCAGAATTTACAATGAAGCAGTATATTTACAAAAGAAATCCTACGTAGCGGAGAGGATGAGTGGAGAGGGTAACAACCTTGTGGTGACGCTCCAGTACACGACTACTGCTTGGGGGCGCAAAAAATTGAAAAATGTGAGTGGACCAAAAGTAAAGGTTTAGAAAATAGCATATGAACATACCAACCCCTCCGTAAAAATAGTTAGAAAACTCTATTATCTCAAGGTTCTATATTCATACAAAAGTCAAGCATGCATATTTATATTTATATAATCCTTCAATCATTCAAACAATACATCAAACCAAATGAAAACATCGAAAAAGAAATAATTTCCTTCCACCTAGGTGTGCCCATTATATATCTGTAAAATAATTCCTTAATTTTTCGTCAATTCCCACATTAATCCGTCAATTCCTCGTGTCACATTTGTTACACATCCTCGCAGGTCTCGGTAACACAAAGTTGACTTGAGCCGCAATCTTCGCAGGATTCAGGAGACATTTAGTCAACCTGATCCGCATTCCTCGCTCCGCACTGTCCGGGTACCCCTAAGACTCATGAGGCAAAAGTCAAGTGTGCTAACTAAACCGAAGGCAACCATTTTTATTCCAAAGGCAACATTAATTTCGAGGCAACTTTTATTCCGAGGCAACATTTTAATCTGAAGGCCACCTTGGGTACCAAAGGTGGTTTGAAAATAAATAAATTTTCTGGAAAAGATTAAAAGTTATAAAACTATTTCTCAATCATCTTTAAATCCTATTGCCATTCTTGAAAAAATTACAATTTATTTCTCATTGAGCCATTCACTCCGGTAATCACCTCATTTCCTACTTTCCAAGCCCTTGCATTTCCATTTGACTTACCAAGCCATTAAGCCAAATTGCTTCCTTTCTAGCTTCGGCCAATGCAATATACTCTGCCTCTGTGGTCGACAAAGCCGTAATTGGTTGCAGTAGTGCTCTCCAACTGATCGGTCTTCCTGCGCATGTAAACACATAACCAGAAGTTGACCTTCTCTTGTCCAAGTCCCCTGCATAATCAGCATCCACATATCCCAACACCCTTGCATTTTCTTTTTGCTTCTCAAACATAATCCTTTGTCGCCAAGAACCTTTCAAATAACGCAAAATCCACTTGACTGCATCCCAATGTTGCTTTCCTGGATTTCCCATGTATCTGGAAACGACACTGATTGCTTGAGCTATGTCTGGACGTGTGCATACCATTGCATACATAAGGCAGCCCACGACATTAGCATAAGGAACCTTCTCCATTACTTGCTGCTCTTCCTCGGACTTAGGACACTGTTGCCCACTTAACTTGAAGTGAGCTGCCAAAGGAGTCGAAACTACCTTTGCTTCTTGCATGTTGAACTTCTCAAGAACCTTCTGAATATACTTGGCTTGTGATATCCAAATCCTTCCAGCGGTCCTATCTATCTGAATTTCCATGCCAAGGATCTTCTGTGCTGCACCTAGATCCTTCATGTCAAACTCCTTGCTCAACATCTTCTTCAAGTCTTGAATTCTAGACTTGTCTTGACAAGCGATTAGCATGTCATCCACATATAGCAATAGCAATATGATCATCCCATCTTGGAACACATGATAGTACACACAACAGTCATATAAACATCTTCTAAAATTGATTTTCAACATGAAGTAATCGAACCTCTTGTACCACTGTCTTGGAGACTGTTTCAGGCCATACAGGGACTTCTTTAGCTGACATACTAGGTTTTCTTTCCCATATTCAACAAACCCTTCTAGTTGAGCCATGAAAATTGTCTCCTCTAGATCCCCATGAAGAAACGTTGTCTTCACATCCATTTGCTCAATCTCCATGTCATGCTGAGTTTCCATTGCTAAAAGCAATCTGATAGAAGTATGCTTAACTACGGGTGAAAAGATCTCATCATAATCCACCCCTTCCTTTTGTGAGTACCCTTTAGCCACGAGCCTTGCTTTGAATCTCACGGCATCTTGTTCATGTAGTCCTTCCTTTTTCCTAAATACCCACTTGCATCCAACTAGCTTTCTGTCTTTGGGCTTAGGAACCAACTCCCAAACAGAGTTCTTGTAAAGAGACTCCATTTCTTCTGTCATAGCACTTATCCAACTATCTCGCTCATCACTTGTTATAGCTTCTTGATAAGTAGTTGGATCTCCTTGACTAATGTTGAGAGCATAATTAACTTCGTCTTGGTCAAACCCAAACCTGTCAGGTTTCTTCTTGTTCCGATTAGGTTTGTCCAATGTTATGCATCTCTGGAATGCAGGTGGATTGTTGGTTGGAGTTCTAACCCTTTGGGAAGCCTGGCGGATTAGAGTGCCTTCAATCTGCCCTGTTTCTTGCTCCACCTGATTCCTAACTGGTGAACGATGTTGATGCTCTTCTTCTTCCTCAAAACCATCAAATTCGGCATCTTGCTCAATTTGCTCCACCTGAGCTGCTTCTTCGTCTGAATTGATTAACGGAATCTTTGTTGCTTCAATTTCAGCATCGTCTTTCTTCTCCCTACTGCTCTCGACTTTATTCAGAGGCATGGTTGTCTCATCAAAGACAACATCTCGGCTGACAACCTTTTTCCTGTTGTTGATATCCCAAAGCTTGAAACCCTTCACTCCTTTCTCAAAACATAAAAATATGCAATGTGTAGACTTTGGTTTGAGCTTGGACCTTTCATCACTTGGAATATGTGCATAAGCACTACAGCCGAATACCCTGAGCTTGGAATAGTCCACCGGCTTCTCAGACCATACCTCTTTTGCACTCTTAAAACCGAGAACTGTAGATGGTGATCTGTTAATCAAATAACTTGCATGATTAACAGCTTCTGCCCAAAAATTATCAGGCAATCCTGCATGAAATCACATGCTCCTCTCTCTCTCTCTCTATGAGAGTTCGGTTCATCCTCTCAGCAGCTCCATTTTGTTGGGGATTCTTCTTTACTGTGAAGTGCCTTGTGATGCCTTCCTGCTTGCAGTAATCGGTAAACTCATTACTTGTATATTCACCTCCATTGTCACTTCTCAGGTACTTGATCTTTCTTCCAGTTTGATTCTCGGTTTCTGTTTTCCATTCCTTGAACTTTGCAAAACCTTAGATTTCTGCTTCATGAAATAAACCCAAACCTTCCTAGAAAAATCATCCATGAAAGTAACAAAATACCTGGCTCCACCATTTGATTTGGTTGGTGCAGGGCCCCAAACGTCTGAGTGAATATAGCTGAGTTGCTCCTTGCTTCGGTTATCTGCACTGCTACTCGTGAATGATACCTTCCTTTGCTTTCCAAGAACACAATATTCACAAAAGTCCAGTTTGCAAGATGACACGCCTTTCAATAGGCCTTGCTTGTGTAATTCTTGCAACCCTTTTTGGCTTATGTGCCCAAGCCTATGATGCCAGAGTTCAGTCTTGTCTTCTATACCTTGATTTACAGAAACAGCTGCTCCCCCGACTATGGTGGTCCCAATTAACTTATACAGCTTATTGGGCTGTAGGTCACCTCGCATTACCACCAGTGATCCTTTGGCTACCCTGAGTCTTCCCTTTTTAGACTCATACCCATAGCCAGCCTCATCTAAAGTACCCAAGGAAATCAAATTCTTTCTTAGTCTAGGGACATATCTAACGTTCCCCAAAACTCGTATCATCCCATCAAACATTCTGATTCAAACAGTGCCGATTCCTTTTACAGGACATGAAGAATCGTCCCCCATTAAAACTTCCCCGCTGCTGACTTCTTTGTAAGTATCGAACCATTCTCTTACTGCACACATATGAAAAGTGCATCCGGTATCCAAAATCCAATTTGTGAAAGCCTTGGAGCTTGATGTTACTGAAAGAAGCTCCCTGTCACTCTCATGCTCGGTGACTGCACTAGCTGAACCTGAGCTTCCTTCCCTCTTGGCTTTCTTCTCTTTCCAAATCTTGCAGTTCCTCTTCCAATGATCGGCTGAACCACATTCGAAGCAACCTTCCTTCTTTTCCTTTTTCTTCTTGGATTTTGACCTACCTCTGTTGCCTGTTTTGTCTTCCTTCGTCTTTTCCCGCCCCCTCTCCTTGCCTTTGGCATAAAGGCCTTGAGAGCTTTCAGTTATATCATCTAGTTTAGCATATGACTGAAGAGCTTGAATCACGTCTTCAAGCTTCAGGGACTCTTTTCCAAACATTAGAGTTGTTCGAAAGTGCTTGAAAGACGAAGGTAGAGACCTTAGCAAGATGATAGCCATATCATCATCTTTGTAAGTTTCTTCGACCTTTTGAAGATTAGTTATGCAATTCTAGAACCTGCATACATGATCTTCAATATCACCTCCTTCTTCCAGTCGAAGTCCGAATAGTTCATCCTTTAGAAAAAGTTTATTGGACACGGTTTTGCCCATATAAACATTCTCCAACTTTTCCCATGCTTCTTGGGCAGTCATCTTTTCAGTGATATGTGACCGAACTGATCTTGTGAGATGGATCTCGATGGAACTCTTGGCCTTCTAGAGAACCTTGGTCCATGTTGCGTCTGTCATGCCTGTCGGCTTCTCACCGTTGAGTGCATCATCCAAATCTTGCTGTATCAGTACGTTCTTCATCATCCTTTGCCAATCCATGAAGTCATCCTTGCCGTCAAAGGGCTTTAACGCAGGTCCTAGATCTGCATTCATCTTCCCTTTAGACATCGTAGAACCCTTAACCTAGGCTCTTGATACCACTTGTTAAATAACTCGCCTTCTAGATCTTGTTCTTTGATGTAACCAACAGCAATAGACTAAACTAGCAAATATTAAAACACTTAGAAACACACAAGAATTATACTGGTTCGGCAGAACTTTTGCCTACGTCCAGTTGTGATTTCTCTAGGTAGAGAAATCACCGCTCCTTTGATTAATAATAGAGATTACAGAACTTTTGCAACCCTAGAACTAATCTCAAAACTCTTGGCTGTCTCTGGCTGTTTTTCCTCTCTTTAAAATAAGCCTTGCCACACCCTATTTATAGATATAGAGTTGGCTTACATGTCCCAAGGCTGATTGGATTCCTATTCCTAAGTGGATTAGGAAATTACACTTATCCAAATCCTAATAGACTTCTAGAAATCCAAACCTGAATTGAATAAGGAAAACTGAAATTCTTTCCTAATCCCTCTAGGACAAGAATTGGTATACCTCTAATTTTCTTAAAACAATCCTAAACCAACTAGGACATATTTGACGAGCCAAAATCCTAACAATAATAATGTGCGGACATCTAGATAAGAGAATAACTGTAGGAAAAAATATCTAAAAATTTACTCTTTTTTATTTTTTTTCTCTATTCTCTTTCTCCTCTCTCTCTTTACCTGACCTTCTTCACCCAAACAACCACCCACCCCTACCCATAAACCCACACAAATAGAAAATATTCAATATGTTTCCAATGTGCAAATTAGAACAAAGATGACCACTGCGACGGTCGTGAAGACTCTAAATGCGGATCTGATTCAAAATTTGAAAAATCATTACCACCAAATGTGGTGATAGTTCACCTTCTTGGCCTTATTCAACATATTTTGAAGACCCTATGAAGACATATTGTCTACGCTACTACAAAAATCGAAATAGGCGACGGGAAACCACCGTGTGTAGAAGGTTTTCCAACTGACGTGAAATCGATTGCCATCTTTTGTACAATCAACAATGACGGTTAATAACCGACGTTGTTAAGGAATTCAACGTCCATATTTATTACTAACCGATGTGTAATTACTATATAATTAGCCTAAAATGAAATCTTCGACAACATTAGACGACGGTTTTATGAAAAAGGAGACATCTAAAGACTGTTACATGTCATGATCCAAAGAAGAATCGACGTACAGATAATTATCCATTTCTCTAAATGAAGGGAAAAAGACTTGGATAAGCTAGAAACCGTCGTGGTTAACATTTACTATGTTAAAAAAGAAAAAGAAAAAAAAGAAACCGATGTGTGAACCATAAACAACGACGTACACACAAACCAACAGACGTTTAAAGAGTATTACATGTCATTTGTCTTTCAATAACCGCCGTAAAATAAAATAACTACGTCATGCACTAGGCATCACCGACGCTTATGTATTTATCCACGTCGCGAACTATAATACAAACCATCGTATTAACTTGTTCACACATTTGTTTTTTTTGAGATTCGTCGTTTAAATAAAATAAAGAAGGCCCTTTAACATAGGTAGACGTCACTTTTTCTAAATAACCGACGTCTAAAATATTTAAAATGACAGAATATTACTCAATATCGACGTACAAAACTCTCCCCCACATCGGTTTATGTCAAGGGCTGACGTTATAAATAATATTTAAGGCGTGGATAGAAACATAACCGACGTGGATTATAGATTCAACGTCTGTTTCTTTAAAACAAAGGACGTGGTTAATTACTTCACTACGTCTAGAGATCCACATACTTGACGTTGTAATTACTTACCAAGTCGGTTCTTATTACATAATGACGTGGTTGTCCTTTTAAAAGTCGCTTGTTTGACCTGTCATGACGTATGTATGCGCGGAAACGTCAATTGTTATAGACTAGCAAACGTGCAGAACATCTGTCACGACAGTTAATGGAACTGAAAGGCCTTTATTTTGAGGTTTAGACGACGGTTTATTTTAAGCAAACCGTCTTGATTTTTTTTTAGATGTCTGTTTTTTTGTTTTATGGTCTGTTGCCTTTTGAAACCCGATGTTGTTTTTATCTTAGACGTCTGTGTTTCCAATTTTTATCTCTGACCGTCATACTTTACAGCTTTAACCCAGCTTTTTTAATTTTTGATTTGTCTTGCCCAAAGCCTGCATAATGAAAATGTGATAAGAATTAAAATGTTGTACAAAATTATTAATTAATGTCATACAATTAACTGAATAACTAAGGTCATACATTACAACAATCAATCAATCCATATATCTTCACACCCATCTCTAATATTTTCATTCCCAAACTCACCCACTAGGTCATCAAATGTGTCAACATTTGATATCCCTCTAGTAAATGGCTCACACTCAATTCTAGTATCACCTAGCACATCATCACCAATAACATCATTATATTCTCTATTAGGCATTGATAACACTACCGACCAACCACGATGCATTGGGTCGTCAACATAAAATACTTGTTTGACTTGAGAAGCCATAACAAATTGGTCATTCCTATGTCCAATTTTACTCAGATCTACAAGGGTAAATCCAAGTTCGTCGAATACAAGGCCCGAAGTGTTATCTATCCAATCACACCTCAAGACTGGGATTCTAAACTTTTTGTAGTCAAGGTCCCAAATTTCTTGAATAACACCATAAAAAACCCATATTAAAGACAATAGGGTTTTTATCCTTGGCACTAGCAACTTGCATAGTATGTGCAAGTA
Source organism: Prunus armeniaca (assembly GCA_903112645.1). Lineage (NCBI taxonomy): Eukaryota > Viridiplantae > Streptophyta > Magnoliopsida > Rosales > Rosaceae > Prunus > Prunus armeniaca. The sequence continues at coordinate 6,371,150 of CAEKDK010000002.1, forward strand.
AATAAACTCCACTATTTTGGACAGTTCGCACATCATCTTGTGCCTTGGTGTTAAATTTAACACCATTAATAAGATAACTCCTATATGATGGCACTGCCATGCTTGGACCAGCTGCTAGCCACCTCAAATTTTCTGATACGCCATTATGCTCTTCCCCATTAAGTTTACTTTGAACCTGCAAATTAATCATATATACCTTAATTCAATCTAACATATAGAATGGAAGAAAATTAAAAGTTGATGCATGTCATTCAATAACATATATATACTTTAAAGTGGAGCCATTGAATGAAAGTGCTATTGTGCTTATCTTGCAGCCACTTTGTTCTCTTTCTAAATTTTGGATAAGTGGTCTTGATGTGGATCATATGTTCCCTACATTGACACCAAAAAATCAAGCATTATGATTCTTTGTATATAAGATAAACATAAGGAATAATAATGTTTAAAATGGCTCCATATGAAAAATAAAAGTCATACGTACTCGATATAAGGCAGGACTTCCTCTGTATTCTCCAAGACATATAAATGTGCCTAGTTTAACAAGTCCCGATCAACTAAGCTTATTGTGCAACCTGATAATGGCTTCGAAACTCCCATCTTCTGGCTTGAAGGCACTCCAACTGTATTAACTTCAAATAAATGCTTGGTGGAAAACTCTACAGCATCTTCAGCTATATACCGCTCAGCAATGCAACCTTCTGGACGAGTACGGTTCTGAACATACCCTTTTAGCACTTTCATATACCTTTCAAACGGATACATCCATTTAAAATATACTGGGCCACATAGACGAACTTCTCTGACAAGATGTACTACTAGATGAACCATGATATCAAAGAATGAAGGGGGAAAGTACTTCTCAAGCAAACACAAAGTAACTACTACATCTTCTTCCAACTTATCTAGCTTGGAAACATCCACCGTCTTTGCACACATAGCATTGAAGAAGAAGCACAATCGAGTTATTGCATACTTTGCAGGCTTCTCCAAAACAGAACGAATTGCCACAAGGAGCAATTGTTGCATCAAGGTATGACAATCATGAGATTTAAGTCCAAGAAGTCTTGAATCTTTTAAAGATACAAGATTTTTTATATTTGAACAATAACCTTCAGGGACCTTTATACCATAGAAAGAATTGCAAACCGCTCTCTTCTCTGCTCTTGAAAAATTCCAAGGCCCTGGAGGCAAGCGAGTACGTCTTTGTCTATACTCGGGTTGCAAATCAGTTTTGACCCCCATGTTCAATAAATCTAACCAAGCAGCAATCCCATCTTTATTTTTTCCAAGGATCTCCAGCAATGTACCAATGATACTATCGCAAACATCCTTCTCAATATGCATAACATCTAGGACATGCCTCACATGAAGGTATTTCCAATACTCGAAATCAAAGAATTTTGATTTCTTCTTCCAACAAACTCTGTCACCATCATTCTCACCAACACTTCCCCCATTTTTCGAGCCCCATATGTAATTAATATCTTCAACAATGTGCAACACTTCTTCTCCGTTTAATGGCTCGGAAGGCGTGCCATATTCAGGTTTCCCATTAAAAGCTGCACGCTGCCTCCGATATGGATGATTGATTGGTAACATTTTCTATGCCCAATGTAACAAATTTTGTGGTCATTTTTCAACCTGTGACTAGGTGTATCATCGCCGCATATTGGACAAGTTTTATATCCTTTAACAATACAACCAGATAAGTTCCCATATGCAGAAAAATCATTAACTGTCCACAATAATACACCTCTAAGTGTAAAGTATTCTCCTATATGTGCATCATACACTCCTCTAATCCCATCCCACAAAGATTTTAAATAATCAATCAAAGGCTCTAAGTAGACGTCTATATCATTTCCAGGCTGTTTAGGACCGGAAATCAATAAGGTCAACATCATGAACTTCCGTTTCATGCATAGCCATGGTGGGAGATTATATGTAACTAAAATAACTGGCCAACAACTATATCTGCTACTTAAAGAACTGTGGGGATTGAATCCATCAGATGAGAGAGCCAATCTTAAGTTTCTCGGCTCTTTACCAAACTCGGGCCATTTATCATCAACAAGTTTCCAAGACAGGGAATCCGCTGGATGAGACATTTGACCGTCAACTGATTTTCTAGCAGCATGCCAAGTCAAACTCTTAGTTGTCTTATGTGATTGAAACATTCTTTTACACCTTGGAATTGGAGGAAAATACCACACCACCTTCGCTGGCACACCCTCTTTCAAGATTGAATCTTTGCCTTCCTTCCACCTTGAGACACACATCACTCATCCCATGTTTTGCTTTCAAATTATATAACTTCACCAAAGACGACAACATCGTGTACTTACTGCTACCAGGGTACAAGGGTTGATCTCCATCCCCAAATCACATTGGCAAACTCATAAGGATCAAATCCAATATCGCCTAAATCATTATCATCCATCCCTACTTCTTCAGAAACAAAACTGAACCCACATTGCTCATCCTTTTCCACATTTCTACTAGCATTAGTAGTCCATTCCAAAGGTTCTCTGTGCCATGTCCAAATCTTATAACTTTGGTCAATTCCATTAAAGTATAAGTGGTCCCTTATAATTCCAACTCCAAACAATCGAATATTCCCACATTTAACACATGGACAATGAATATGAGTTGTATTTAAAAGATTTTCTACAGCAAAATTCAAAAATCCTTCCACACCTAACTCATATGCCTTCGATCTTCTATCCGCATGCATCCATGACTTATCCATCTCACACATTATTAAATCATACATATAATAAAGTGAAAAGACCAGTAATGAAACACTACTATATTGACAGAGAAGAGAACAAAGTGGGAAAAATGAAAAAAAATTGCACAATAATCAGACGACGGTTTGTACAAAATAATCGTCCCGTAACATATATTAAGATGACGGTATGTCTATTTACCGTCGTCTTTAAGCAAACAACAAGATATCTGTATTATTTTTTAAGAACAGGGCTGGGTTATGGTCGACTAACAACGACGGCGGTAGTAAATAAAAAGCCGACATATAATAAAATTTTAGACGACGATTGGTGAAACCAACCGTCGTCGTGGTTTACAAAAACCAACGCCTAATTCTTCCATCCCCATTCCATTTCAAAGAACCCTTAACAGAATGCAAACATCAAAACATAAAAGAACCCATGTATAGCTCCCAATCAAGAACCCATAGCTCCCAAAACATAAAAAAAACCCATATTAAGAAACCAAAGCTGAGAGAATATACAAACTAACAAAATATTTAGATAGATCTAAGAGAATATACAAACTAAGAGAATATTGAGAGAGTGCTGAGAGAATATATACAAACTAATAATAAAAGAATATTGAGAGAGATCTGAGATAATATACTTACATGGATATTGAGAGAGAGCTGAGAGAAAATATCAAGTGCTTGAGAGTGCTCTGAGAATATACCCAATGCTTTGAGAGACAGCTCAGAGAAAATACCCAATGCTTTGAGAGAGAGCGAAAACTTTAAGACCAATTTAAGTTGAAGAGAGAGAAGGAAATACTTTAGGGTTAAATGAAAATTCGGAAAATTATAGATCCCGGTCAAAAATTTCAAAGGACCGCGTTTATTAAAGACAACGGTAAATACAACCTAGTATTCGTTTAATTTCATATTTATAACGACAGTTATTTTACATTTATGACGTTGTATTACGTTTTGACGTCGCTCATACATGTAGGGGATAGATATTGTCTCAATGAGTGCACAGAATTTATCAATTTATTTTTCGGATTTTTTATGAATATTTTTTGAATATTAGTAATTAAATACAAATAAAAATAATTTCAAAAATTAAATTTTTTAAAGATTTAGGGGAGATAAAATATTCCAATGAGTGCATAGTAGTTGTCAGTTTATTTTATGGAATTTGTTTTGAAATTATTATGAATATTAGGAATAAAATATTAAATGTTAGACAAAAATTGAATACAAAAGTACATAACAGACGTTGCATCAGTTTACAACGACGTTAAGTAATGTATAACGTTGTCCTAGTAAATATTAAACGTCACAATTTAATAACCGCCGTGTTTAGTTATTTACAACGTCTATTACTATTCTAATGATGACGTTGTTTGTGGATACAACGTCAGTAGTTAACCTGTAACGGACGTTCTATGTCTCTACAAATTTTTCTTAGATTTCAGTTTTTTAAAGAACCTGACGTGTATATCAACCTTAAATGTCGTTTTTGAGAAATGCCGTCAATGTTTTGTTTCCCGCTATAACAAGACGGCGGTGGTTTATATATAAGACACGTGTAAAAATGAATGAGACGTCGGATTTTGGGAATTAATTTACATTTTTATGATTTATTTTCATTTATTTCATTTTAACACATTTTTACAATATGTTTATATACATTGTCAAAAAATTAAAAATAAACCTATACATTTTTAAATAAATGTATATTATCAATTCTTGTTTTGTGACCACCAATGGATCACATAAACCTTAGGGTTATGTAATATGGAAAGTATAATGACTATTGTGCTTTGTCTCTAAATCATTTTGACTTTTGTTATCACTTCTAATTTTGAAATCTAAAATTAAAATTTTCAAGCATATAGGGGATGGATATTGTCTCAATGAGTGCATAGAATTTGTCAGTTTATTTTTCAGATTTTTTATGAATATTTTATGAATATTAGTAATTAAATACAAATAAAAATAATTTTAAAATTAAATTTTTTAAAGATTTAGGGGAGATAAAATCTTCCAATGAGTGCATTGTAGTTGTCAGTTTATTTTATGGAATTTGTTTTGAAATTATTAAGAATATTAGGAATAAAATATAAAAGTCATACAAAAATTGAATACAAAAGTACATAACCAACGTTGCATCAGTTTACAACGACGTTAAGTAATTTGTAACGTCGTCCTAGTAAACATAAAACGTCGCAATGTAATAACCGACGTGTTTACGGATACAACGTCATCATTTAACATGTAACGGACGTTGTATGTCTCTACAAATTTTTTCGTAGATTTCAGTTTTTTAAAGAAACCGACGTGTATATCAACCTTAAATGTCGTTTTTGAGAAATGCCGTCGATGTTTTGTTTCCAACTATATATAAGTGACGTGTAAAGATGAATGAGACGTCGGATTTTGGGAATTAATTTACATTTTTATGATTAATTTTCATTTTAGTTCATTTTAACACATTTATATTTTATACAAAAAAAGATAAAATTAGAAACAAAAATATATTTCATTTGATTTTTTTGATGAATGTTCAAATAATTACTAAAAATATGTTTATATACATTGTCAAAATTTTAAATAAACCTAAATATTTTTAAATAAATGTATATTATCAATTATTGTTTTGTAATTGCTTGTTCACGAATTCTGCCCATTCCAGCCTGACTTCGTCAATATGTTCTTGAGTATACACAACTGGTTCCTTTTTCTTGTCAAACTGCAAATAAAGAACAAAAACCGACGTGTTAGAAGCAATAAAACGACAGTTTTGAAAGCAAACGTCGTGGTATTAAAATAAAGAAATTATATATTAAATTTTACCTTCTTCTCAAAGGCTAGGGCTGGATCATGAATTATATCTCTCATGAAACGTATCATGTAATAGCCACACTCTACATTTGTTGGTTGTCTAGGAGTGCCTTGTAGATTTTTCCATATGGGTGATTTACGTGATGATTGTTTCCCTGTGTGAGAGTTATACATTTTGATTGAACTGTATCAAGAAAACAAAAAGTGTTAATGACAAAACTAAAAATCAGCATCAAAATTATTAACCATTGTGGTAAATAATTGAAGACGATGATTTTGTAAAACAAATGACATTGTATTTTATATACAACATCGGAAAATAAGAACCGTCGTTGTGTTTCATTCTAACGTCGGTGACGAAGAAAAACGACGTATAACCAAAGTCCTAAAATTAAAAACAAAATCGACGTGGTATTTCAATTACGATGATGGTTTCAAGAAAATACTAACGTTGTAAATGACTCAAAACGTCGGTTATAATATACCATCGTTGTGTCGGTATTGGAAAAAGCCGTCGTATCAATCAAATGCAGATATAAAAAATCATAGGTTTTCATTAAGAAACTTATGTATTCACTATATTTCTCATGTCCTCGTCAACAGAGCGGTTTGGCAATGAATTCATGTAATAGACAGTCTCCTTAGTTGGTCTCTTAAATATACTACAAAAAAATATATTACAAGGAACCAATTAAGTGTAGAAGGGGACTAACCCTGGATTATAAAAAAATATATTAAATATACTACAAAAAAATATATTACAAAAAATATATTAAATATACTACAAAAAAATATATTACAAGTAAAATTGATCCCCATCTGCCTTTTTCAGGCTTTCTGAGAGATGTTTTGAGCGGTGAGATAATGTTCCAGATTGAGAGCTGACTTGTCCACGGTCCACAAGGCCAACAAGTTTTACCATATTTGCCATTTTTAAATAATCGAATAGGTACCTAATTAAATATATGAAATTCAATTAAATGATATTTTAATTTAAAAGAAAGAAAATGTAAAAAAAATAAAATTGGATTTCTAGAATTACCTCATGTATACTGCAATCACTATGGCTCCAATCTCAACCATGGAAGCAAATTGTAAAATGTCTTCATCAGTGCCAAACATTTCCTCAGGCATATGAACTGTAATGGTCTCGTTAGCAGGCTTCAACTTGGTCTCGACATATTGGCATAAGGCTAACAAAGGAGCTGGCATGTCAAGCTTTGAGAGATCCTGTAACAAGAAATAAAAGTTAGTGTGTTCATGAAGTAAAATAAACGACTCCAACAAATCAACAAAACCGACATGGTATATAATATCAACGATAGTTTCTAGAACATACTGACGAGGTAAAGGTTATAGACGATGGTATGCATAACAGTCGTTGTGTAAAAGTTATAAAGTCGCTACACAATAGAAAGATCGTCTAGGTTAAACTAGACGACGGGTTTTAAAATAAATATCGACGTCTATTTAAAATTTAAAATTCAGAAAAAGCAAGTGTCAGAGATTTTACTGTTTGATCTTGACAGTTTTCAGCAGCATCAGCATCAACATCATTCATAGGATTGTCTTCATCCAATTCAGGGGCTCTCACATTAGAGCAGCTTGCTTTATTAGACATTGGATTTTTTGGGCTTTGCTCTTGAGGAATTGGAGGAATTGGAGTAATTGGTGTAGTTGGAATTTTACTGAGCATGTTGGGATCAAAGTTGGGAATTAGTTGACTGAATTGTTTCAACATAATTTCCCCTTTTGCTCTGACTGCCTCCATAACACTTTCCTTTGCCCTGGCCTCCATCTTTTTGGTTTCCTCTCTCACTGCTGCCATAACACTTTCCTTCAATTTGTCAGCAAATTTTACTCTCTGCTGTCTCGGCAAATTGAAGAATTGAGTTGGGGAAACCCCAGCTCCAACACCTCTGACCCTCCCACCATGCTCAAGTGTTCCCAAAGCCATGGTCAAAACATCGTTGCTTCCGGAGACAGTCAGAGTGCCCTCGGAGACTTGTTTTTTCAAATCATCCTAAAAGTGAGAGAGAGAATGTCAGTGAGTGAACATATAGTAAAACTGAACAAATAAATAAATTAATAAAAATATTAACCGACTTGGTAAATAGGTTATAACGACGGTTTATTTTAAAAACAGACGCATAAAATAATTTAATACGTCGTCCCAAAACTACCGTCATTTTGTATACATTAAGACGTCAGTCCATGAAATAACCATCGTTTATTTGACATCATAGATATTTTTTTTTAACCAAAATATTCACTGATCCAGAAATAGTGTACAAACCAATTGTAGAGAAATAGAGAGTGTGTGTGCGTGTGAATATGAAGAAAGTTCAAAATTTAATTTAAAAAACCTTATACAGAAACACAAAACCGTTGTTGTAATTCAATGAAGACGTCGGTTTTATAAAAAACTGACGTTATTTATTTTTTAAAAGGCGCCAATTAAAAACTATTGTGGGGTTTCGTGTCTAACGACAGTTGATAAAAAGACCGACGTCTGAATGAAAAATTAAACCTCTGTTTTACAAGTTTAGAACGGATTCAATGAAACTTACGATTAATTTTGCCTTCTCTGCAACCTTTGGATCAGGGATGTTTCCCTGTTTATCTTCTCTTGCCCTCTTCCATAGTAGAGATCGATCGATTTCTTCACCGGGCATGGTTTCGTCCAATTGATCCTCCAAACCAACGTACCCTTTTCGAGACAACCTATGGTTGTACTCGCATTTCTCCCTTCTCTGTGACTGCTCAGAATGCACAGCCTCAAAATCTGGGGATAACCTTGAAGCTACAAAGGCATCCCATTCAGATTTCTCTATGAAGTTATAAAGCTGAGGGGGCTCTTTTAACTTCTCCTTCTCAATTGCGAATGGAAGGATAAACTGCCTAGTTAAGGTAGACTTAAAATCCTTCCATTTTTTGGTGGCAGACGATAGCACCATCTTCTTGCCCCCCTCCCCAACAACATAAGCCATTTGAACAGCTTCCCAAATCTACTCCTTCAAGTCCTTGGGCAATTGAGTCCATTTCTTGTCCACAAGAGGGACTCTGGTGTGTGCCAAAACACCAATGTAACTCTGCATCTCAATAGCAGTTTTGCCATATGGTCTGCCACTTTTATTGTACTCAACCACAAGCTTAATCTTCTGGATTTTCTCTTCACAACACGGCTCATTGTGTTGATACCGCGAGTCGATTTCGTCACTTCATCAAATGTCGTAGAACTTGGGTCTTTCTCGGAGGAGGAAGTAAATCTCATCTTCCTTGTAGGATTGCTAGGAACAGATTTGGATTCAGCCATTTATGCCTATGAAACTGCAATGTCCTTGCCTTGACCTTTTGCAGCTTGAGTGTCCTTACTTTGAGATTTCGAAACCATGTTTAGAGAGAAGTACAAACTGCAAGAAAAACGACAACGGTTAGGTAAAATACAGACGTAAAATGAAAGTTCGGACGACGGCAAACAAGTAGAACCGTCGTGCTAATCTATAGAAATGTGGATGTGCTAATATGGCGTGGTCATTAACTTAAGACGACCGTAATTAAATACAACCGTCGTCGTATTATAAGTTCATAAATAAAAAAACCGCCCTATTTTTCTCTCCCACGTTCAAATAAGACGACGGTTTTCTCTTTTAAAAGACGTATTTATTAACACACCACGTTGGTTATTATGAATTTAATTATCGTCGTGGTGTATCAACAAAAACGTCGAATTCGATAAAAACCCGTCGTCCTCACATGAACTGTGAGTGGGAACAGTGAAAGATTTGGCCTTTTCATACTCTAGTCTTGTTTCAAACATCAGTGCAACTCGTTCTTTAAAAAAAAACTTCAATTGAAAGGGAAAGTGAAGAAAAAAAAACGGAGTGAGAAAATACCTTTGGCTTGCAAAGAAAGTTTTCTTTGGAATAAATTTTGGAGACGAAGACGAGGAAGAACGTAAAAGAGAGGGAAACTAAGAATGAGAAGCGCAGCTTTTCGGAAATGAGAGGGAAATTGAGAGAAAACTGAAAATTTTAGAGAGAACGTAAAAGTTTAGGTCAGGTGACCAAAAAGTTTATATAGTGTCCCAAAGGTAACGACAACGACGGTCATCATAAAAACCGCTCTAGTATGTACTTACCACGACATTAAAATAACATCAACTGATGTGGTTAATAAAAAAGCCTTTTGACTTTTTGTATTCCGAAAACGACGTGGTTAGTTGGGAGCTACATGTCAAAATTTTACTTTTAAATAAGTAATATTATAAGTTACCACGTCGTTTTTGTATATTAAACCGACGTGGTTTTCAAAAACCTTGTTGACTTAATTTTAATAACCGACGTTTTTTGTATGTTTAATATGTCCTACTTTTTTACATAACCGATGTTGATTCGTTATGAAACGGCATTATTTTAAATTTAACCGACGTGGATATGAAATACACATACATCATCAATCTCTAAAATATTGTCTCTCTGAATCCAAATCTATGGTTGCCGTCGTCAAATTTTAGAGGCAATTGCTTGGATGTTGATGTGTAACACACACACATCATCAACTTCCAAAAAATTGCCTTTCTAAATGCAAATATGTGGCTACCGTCGTCAAATTTTATAGGCAAATTTTTGGATATTGATGTGTATGTGCCTTTGTGTGTCTTAAAGACAAGAAGACACATACATCATCAACCTCTAAAATATTGCCTTTCTGTGGTCCGATTATGATGAGGAACAGAGTTCCATATGGTAAGATTTCGTAACTCTTGGGATCTCAGATGTAATTATGTCGGCTGTTTTCTATATAAACCGTCGTGGTTATTCTCAATTTTTGACATTAAGTTGATCCACAGATGTAGGATGACAAAATTCAAGAATTTTTTTTAAAAAAAAATTACAATTAACACGATGGTTTAGATATAAGGTCGAACGTATAAAGTTAATAAATACGATGGTAATTTTAACTTCACGACGTATATCTTGGATCTCAGAAAAATCTATTATGTCGGCGGTTTTCTATATAAACTATCGTGGTTATTCTCAATTCTTGTCATGAAGTTGGTCTACCGTTGTAGGATACCAAAATCCAAGAAATAAATAGTAAAAAATAATGTAATTAAGACGACCGTTTAGGTATAAGGGTAGACGTATAAAGTGAATAAATACGACGGTAATTTTAACTTCACAATGTAGTAAATTTTATTACACGGCGTTAATTGAACAAACCAACGTGGTTAGAGTTAAAGATACCGTCGTAGTATGGAACATGAAATAAGTCGATAAAATTATATTTTACATCGTTGTACATGTATTTAAGACGGCGGTATTTTGTAATATACCGTCGTGGATTCTTTTGAAATTATGCGACGTCGGATAAGAAAACTTGGTCGTGGTTATTGATAGGCTTTTTAGTACCTGCGCAAACAGGGTTAAAACTCCTACAAAACTTGCAAGAATGACAAGGTTATTGTAGTATAAATGATTCTCGCAAGGTCGTTCTCCGCAGGGATTATTAAATAACTCGTAGCAACCAAATTCTAATTAATTATTGCAAAAGAGAAAGTTGAGATGTTTGATTTGAAGACCTTAAATTAAAAGGAATTTAACTAATAAAAATAAGGCAATATGCAAAATTAAAGCTAAGAGCAAGAGAAACAGTTGTGTTTTTAGAAATCAAATTAAGAAAGCACTAGGGATCCGCCGTCACCTTAACAATTCTATATAGTTCCCCCAATTACTTATGACCTATACATGCATATTTCGAAGGTTAGGTATTCCTAATATATGCCTACTTGGACCCCCAACATAGAGCGTATATCACACATGCAATCCGTCTGTGGTATTTAGATCAAATCTAAACATACATGACTCATTAAGTTCTGTGAAACCTTTTGAAAAACCATGCAACCCTTAAGACGTGGTATTCATCCTAAGTGAACTTGCACATATTAATCACAAGAAGCCTTCGTCAATTTCAGGGACCGACCTCCGACCAAAACTGCATCAAATTACTTTTCTAAACATCCTAATGGTGATCAAGCATCAAGACACTTAGATAGTTTAACCCAGTGATGAATAATTCGAAAACCTGCATGCATATAATCATAAGCAAATTGGACAGAAACTACATATTCTTGCTAAGGCTCGTGGCCTCACCCTAGCAAAAGAGAGTTAGTTACGCATGTTCACAATTGAAATCCAAGAAAATATCATTAAGAAGAATAAGAATGAAAACACCTGAAAGTCGCGAAAATCCAAAACCCTAGCAATTGCTCCAAAAGCCAAAAAGAAGTAAAAAGGGAGTCCCTAAATTGCTGTGAAAAGGAGCTTAAATACCTCCTAAAACCTAGCTGCCCAATCCCCACAAGGAAACTAGGTTAAAATAAGATAATACTAGGATATAAAATCCAAATTGGATTAGGAGAATCTGCCCAAATCTGCCCAGCCACGTTTTGGTCTCAAATCTCCTCCAAATCTGGCCCAAGATAGCTCGTTTTAAAGATAAAAATATTCCGAACACTTCTCCAGAAGGCCACGAACCCATCCGAGGTCATCTTGGGCTCCAAAAACGCAATAAAAGCCCAAAACGTCACTGTTCCAGCACGGCGCACTGTTCCTTTATTTATTCACCAGGAAATCATCGCTTGGTGGAAAAGTCTGAAATTCTGACACAATCAAGCTAAGTGACTCACGAACATCCTCCAACTGGAATTACTCCAAAATTTGTCAATTTGATTATGTTTTGCTCCAGAGGGAGTCAAAAGTCCTATATTGGAAATATAATTTAAAGTATCAAAATTCTTCCAAAATATTAACCAAAATATACTAAGAATGGGGTTAAATATATAATATAAAATTGACTCATCAGTTATTCCGGAGAAAAGACGGCGGCTATTTCTTTAAACCGTCGTCTTTACTTTTTACATTGGTTGATTCATACCTTCTTCCGTTGTTTGTGGGCTCCGAGTTTACTCTGAAAAAAAACCTTTTTCAATAAGACATCGCTTTTTAAAATAGGTGTGTCGTGTTTTAAAAACAACCATTGGATTCCCCATTTTTAAGGTGTTTAAGTTATTCTTACACGGCGGTTTTATAAAACCTTCGTCTTTTCAAACACAATGACGGTTTTCCGTTAAACCGTACTTTTTTTCTGGTCGTCTTTTTCACTTTTTGTAGTAGTGCTAGGGTTTTGAGAGGTGAAGATAGAGAAGACCCATTTGCATTTTCTGGCATAGACACCAAAGTATGGTCATCTACGACTTCCTTGTGATTACACTTTCAGCCATGGTTGCTCAAAGAGCTTCGAATGAATGATGAAAGGAAGGAAATGGATTTCTTTAGGTTTGGATTCGAGATCAACGCTTACAAATAAATTCGAGGGAGAATATTCGTGGAGGATCCTCTTCTCTCTCAATCCTCTTCTTCCTCGAACCCTGCAAAATAAATGACGATCAATGACGAACACCCAGGGTTGTTGGCCAAAGGCCCTTTGATGCCTAATGTTTGTACAAATTTCTCACCGGAGAATATTCGTGTGTAGATTCTTCACCCTTCGAGCTTCCTTCTCTCTCCTCCTCAGTTCATGCCAAACAAATAGGAGAAAAATACCACACTCGAGGGGTGTTAGCCAAAGGCCCTCTGATGCCTAAGTTAGTTCTTTCGAGGCAAAATGGACAAAGTTTTCTCTCGTGGGGAGAGCCAGGTGGCATGTGTTATGTGTGATGACACTTAGTCGGGTGGCGAGAGAGAGTGAAAGGTGTCTCTCTTAGGTTTTAGAGCTAGGTCTAGAATTACCTTGAATACTTGGTGTAGCCATGTATTTATAGGCTCCTTGTGTGCTAGGTTTTTGCAAAGAATATTTTACTATTTGGAAGAAAAATATTCTTTCCCTTGAATGGAGAGATTGAGTCAGTTAGGACTTTCAATTAGAATCAAATCCCTGATTGATGATAATATCTCTCAATTTTGACCTATGAGATATTCTTCTTGTCCACGTGGCACCTTGCGACTGGAGTGCCAAGATATTTGCTCCCACAAATACCTCCCAACTTATGCCTAGCACATGTGTGGCATAGAGGAGGTGATAAATATTTATTGGGTTGTCCAACTGCATCTGGGCTTCCTTCTGCGACTTAGGTTCCTAATCGGAGGAGGCTTTTGATTTATTCTTGGTGTAGGGGTCAATCACGAGATTGGCCGAGGAGCTATGTTGTGTTTAGGTTAGCTTGGACCAGGTAGTTATAGAGTTGGCCGACTAGCACAATGTTTTCCTATGGTATGCCTCGAACTGTTGATATGCTTTACTCACATACCCAAAGCTTTGTTATATATGAGTTCTTATGACCAACAGACTTATGTCTTCTGCTTACAGTTGGAAGAGATCAATAAAAGGCTTGATGTCAAACCGGACATGGCCAAAGTTTGCCAGGCCATGAAAGCAGGAAGGTGGTCTACCCCCAACTAGTGATGTTGAGAAATGGAAACATCGTGGTCTCGACTCGGATGATTAGCTCGACTGAAGGAATGAGTCCTCAAGTGGCTCGTCTGGAACAAGGAAGCATGTTCCCCATTATTGTTTTCTGGATGATTCTTTTACTTGAGGTGAGCAAGATACCGCCACAAACAAAGATATGGTCGGTAAGCAAGTAGCTGGTGAAGCGATGGCTGATGAGTCTGCAATCAAGAAGGGCGCAGCTGATAAAGCTGAGGCTGATGTTGTGGAGCTAATAGCAAAAGCTGACGAGCAGGTGGCTCATGAGACTGTTGCTGAGCTAGGCGAAGCCATGGATGTCGCAGTTGATCAGGCGAAAGCTGAGGAGGTCATTGACCAGTAGATGGAAACTCTTTTATCTTTTCAAGCTTTATAATGTGATTTTCTGTTTATAATAATTGGTCTTATTTGACCATCTTCGTTCAATTGAACTCGGCCAGTTTGTCACTTTGCTATTAAAACTTCAATTGTTTCTTTTACTTCAATTCGTATTTTGTCTTGTGAATTGCCTTAGTGACTAGCTGAAGTCTTGGTTGTGTATTTCCCATATGTTTGAATGTTTACCCACTGCTTGCTTGAAAGGTGCTCTTCTAATTCTCCCTTAGCTTCATGTTGTTTTCCATGCATCTCCCTTAGGACGCTTCTTATGGGTAACGGCCTGGTTGGCATGCGTCTCCTTTAGGAACTTTATGGTTGTTGTCATGCGACTCCCTTAGGATGCTGCTTATGGGCGGTGGCCTGGTTGGCATGCGTCTCACTTAGGACGCTTCATGGTTGTCGCCATGTGTCTCCCCTAGGATGTTGCTTATGGGCAACAACCTGGTTGGCCTGCTTCTCCTTTAGGGCACTTCATGGTTGTTGTCATGCGTCTCCTTTAGGAAACTGCCTATGGACAACTACCTGGTTGGCATGCGTCTCTCTTAGGATGTTTATGGGCAATAGCCTAGTTGGCATGAATCTTCTTTAGGACGCTGCTTATGAGTGACGGCTTGGTTGGCATGCATCTCCCTTAGGACACTGCTTATGAGCGACATCCTTGTTGGCTTGTGTCTCCTTTAGAATGCTTCATGATTGTTGCCCTGCGTCTCGCTTATGGGCGATGGCCTTGTTAGCTTGTGTCTCCCTTAGGATGCTTCATGGATGTTTACCCACCGCTTAGTAAAGTGTGTCTTCCTCTATTGAGGGTTATCTTTACCTACCCTTACTTGAAGAGTGTCTTCCTCTGTCGAGGATTATTTTTCCTCACCCTTACTTGAAAGATGCCTTCTTCTGCCAACGGTTTATTTTTCTCGAACACTTCATTGAATGAAAAATTGAACTTTCTTCGAATTGAAGTGGAGTGGACTTAGTCATCTGCTAGGAACTAAGCTATTCTGCTTTGTGGTAGTGCGATAAGCCCATAGGACTCCAGGAAGCTCATCATACCATTTTTCCTTGGCGCCTTTCAATATTTAGGAAAAGAATTCGATGATCTCTTTGCCAATGAATTGCTATCTGTTATCGGTGGCCAGTGATTATAAGCAACCAAACTGACAGATGATGTTCTTTGATATGAATCGCCCCACATCGATTTCTTTAGTAGAGGATAGAGTTTTAGCCTTAATCCATCTAATCAAGTAGTCGGTGGCCATAACCGTCATCTTCTTGTTGGCATGAGCCGGTGACATAGGACCAACTAAGTTGATAACCAATTCCATGAATAGCCATGGTCTGTTCAACAGATGACACACTGCGACAGGTAAGCTAGGAACCAACTTGTATCGTTGGCATCGATCATATCTTTAGACATACTCTGTAGAGTTATGGCTCATGGTATGCCAAAAGTAGCCTATGCTTAGAGGTTTTGGGCGATCTTTTGGGCGAGTGATCTGCTCCCAAAGTGATTGCACTCGTTGCCGTTAATTTTGCAGAGTACCTGAAGTGTTTGAGGATATTTTACGCATGTGAGATGAGGGTCGTGGTGTGTTCTACAAATTGAGCTTGTTATCTTGCATGTAGTATCTCATGGCTTTCTTCTATTTCTTCGATGCTTGGCTGGTCGAGGTGCTCGATCGAGATGAAGCATTTGACCTAGGTGTCTAGCGCTGATCCTAAGCTTGCTAATGCATATGCATGAGTGTTCTTTGCCCGAGGAATTTGTTGGATAGTGAAAGTTGGGGAATTCCTTCCAAAGCACTTGGACTTTGTCCAGGTATTGGATTATTCTCGGGTGTTTTGCCATGTACTCGCATGAAGCTTGATTTGTGATCAACTGGGAGTCTGAGTAGATGGCCAATTTTCCAGTGTGATGGACTTATATTTTGCTTCTTTGTTAAAAGCTATAAAGCCCATTGTTAGAAGCTTGAACGCCCATTGTGATGGCTTGTTCCAAGAAAGTTCCATTGGGTGACATGTCCGCTCCAACTCCCTTGTATTTGATGCTCCATGTTTGGGTAGGTTTGGATTAGCAAAGGAGGTGTTGTCTGCTCTAGAACTTTCCTTGTTTTTGTTCACCAGTTTTATGTTTGTTTCTGTAATGGTAGGGTAAAGTTCCTCATTGCCTTGAGAACCATTAACTGGTCAACAAGTCAACTTTCTTTAGTATACGAGCGTGCCACTGCTAGCGATGAAAAATCCTATCAGACTTCTTAAAAATAGATAACTTGTGCCTCAAGTTACTGATTTCTAAACAAGCGAATGTGAATTTGGGTGAGGAATATCTCCCAAGTAAGTTCTTTTCTTGCCTCAAACTAGTGAGGATTTCACAATTTTTCACAGTATAAAACTGGTAGTTCTGGCCAGAATAAATGATAAGAAAGTGGACTGTTTTTAGGCTGGACTTCTATTTCTGCCTGGATAGATGCTTCTGATCCGGGCTAGACTGGATATGCCGGTGCTGGACTGGACTATCAACAACTTCAACTATTAAGCTTCAGCTGCAAATTGATACCAACGTTTCGAGTTTGGCAGAGCTTTAATCTATTTCAAGCCCTGGAAGGCTTTTTGAACGGGCAGAATTGGGACCTCTTGAGTCTGAAAGGAGCAGAAATGGTTGGACTTGAGGATTACTGAGCTGGAATTGCACTGTGGTACCTATTCTGCTTGATCAGGTCTCTCCATAAATTTATTGAGGTTTTCATATTTGTAAAAACTTGAACTCTACTTGATATGGCTTTTGCTGAACCAAATTTGTATCGAGAGAAATCTCGTTTTGAATGACTTATTTCTCTAAGTCTGAACTGGAATTGGAAGTTTTTTATTTATAGCTGGCTTCTTTCTTGTGGCTCAATGAGCTTTTGGTTGCTTCAGTTTTTTTTGAAGGTTTTTTTGAGATCAATTTGAGTTTTTTTGTTGTTTTGGTTTTTTTTTTTTTTTTTTTTTTTTTGTTTTGTGCTCCGTTCACCCTCTCTCATATTTATAAGAAATGCTTGGAGTGAGGCTTCTAATCTTTTAATAATAGGCAGCAAAATTTCTCAAAAAGATCTTTTATTTTAAATGCAAAGAAAAAAGGTAAGTTATCTGTTCTGGCAGATAAACCGTCAACAGTCAGTTCTAAGGCAATCACTTCCTTGTTTTTCTTGAAAGGAAATCTAACCCCTCTTCAAATTTAACTACTCTTTGTAAGAGCTCAAACTGTGACGGTTAGTTTGATTTTCCCAGATGAACAACTCCCTACTTCCTACTTATCTCTTTTAGAAAATATAGCCTACTTATCCCTTGGAAATGGTACCTGCTCTTGGAGCAGAATTTTTTTGAATATAGAAAAGGGATTTTGATATTCTTTTGACTGAAAAGGCTGGAGATTTTTGCCTATTTTAAGACCTGTTTCCATTAATTCCCATCGACTCAGTTGAGATTGCTAACTTTTCAAAGTTTTAGGTAGTCACGTGGGTTTGGCTCCAATTTTGGGCTTTTCTTCTCTTTAATCATGCCAAGCCCAGGTCGAGTTTTTTGGAGTTATGGGCTGATTTCTTTCTTTTTCGAAGCCTAATGTTATTGTCGTGTTTTGACAAATCCTGGGCTGGGCTTTCTTGAATTTTGGGCCCTCGATTCCTGCTTAATCGCAAAAATCCAGACTGCTTGGGTTATATGGTTTGTTTTGTCATTCTGGGCTTTCAGCGTTGGGCTGGGTGCGCAGAATTTTGGCCTAAACAGTTGTTTAAGACAAGCTTCTCTTCTTCGGCTATTAGAGTAAACTCTACAATAAAATCTGCTAAAGTCGGGGCTTTTATAGCAGTCTTCGTCAGATAGAGGAGGCCATACTGACTAAGTTCGATGACCTATTTCATGAGTCGCTGAGAAGCGTCGAGGTTGTGAAGAATCGATCTTAAAGGAAATTCTATCATGGTAATTATTATGTGAGCTTGGTAGTATATTCTTAACTTTCTCCCATAAACTATAAATGAAAAAAATGAGCCTCTCTATTTTTGAATAGCAAGTCTCGGCATCTATGAGGGCTTTGATATGTAGAATACAGGATGTTGTGCCCTTAGCTTTTCTTGAATGATAGCTGAGCTGACTGTTGAGTTGGACACCGCTAGGTAGATGAACAAATCTTCGCCTGGGATGTGCTTTGAGAGTATGGGAGGTGAAGTGAGCTACGTCTTCAAGTTTTGAAAAGCGACTTTGCATTCTTCTTCCTACTTGTCTCTTTATCATTTCTTTAACACTTTGAAGAATGACATGCACTTATCGGTAGATCTCGAGATGAATTTGTTTCAATGATGGGAACTCACTCGAGAGCGAAGTTGCGTCTCTTCTGTGCCACTAGCTTATTAGCTGGATTAACATATAGTCAGTGACTGATGATTTACGTGTCAATTTCGGGCATGTCAGATGGAAACCATGCGAACACGTCGTTGTTGTTCTAGAGGAAGGTAGCAAATTCCACCTTCTCTTATGGGCTTAGCTCGAGCCAATCTGCGCTTTTCTTTCTGACTTGTCAGAGGGGTACTAGTTCAAAGTCCTTTTAACCTTCCATCCTTCTTCAGGAGAGACCTTCAGACGAATTCCCTTGACTTGGCCCTGACTCTTTGATTGCTATTAGGATAGTTATCCCCTTTCCTTTCTAGTCTACTCGACTGTTAGAAATGGGATCTACTTCTAGAGGAAGGTGGTCAGCTCCACCTTCTCTTCTAGCTTAAGTGAGAGCCGATCCGCTTTTTTCTCTCTGACTTGTCAAGATCAAGGGGTATTCTTTAAGAGCGACCTTTGGACGGATTCTCATGTCTTGGTCTTAACTCTTGATCTTATTGGGGAGTGGATGTTTATTTTTCCTACTGGTCGACCAGACTTAGGGGAATGAAGTCCACCTTCTCCTCTGCCTGTTTTTTTTCCCCTTTGGTATGTTTCAACTTATGGGAATGAACTGGGCCTGCTTGCTCTTCTTTAGCCCTTGTGCTAAGCATATTCTCACCATTGCCCGATCAATGTTGATCCACCCAACACCGCCACTTGGATGAGAATCCTTCCTCACTCGCCGTACCAACAAGAATATGTTTTAGGTGAGAGTAGTTTAGGGAAAAAAGGGAAAG
The DNA here is from genome assembly GCA_903112645.1 of Prunus armeniaca. Taxonomy (NCBI): domain Eukaryota; kingdom Viridiplantae; phylum Streptophyta; class Magnoliopsida; order Rosales; family Rosaceae; genus Prunus; species Prunus armeniaca. Next base: position 6,390,713 of record CAEKDK010000002.1, read on the forward strand.
GTTTTGAGTGCGTTGGATATTAGCTATGGATTTCACCTTGGTTTTGACCTAGCTATATACATTTATATCGATTTTGAATGCATGTTTTTAGCATCGTTTTCCAAACGGTGGGGTTATTATGTTGTTTTTAACTATGTGAAAACTTTGTTTTTGTCCACCCACAAGTTTTCTGTTTTGCGCCTTCCAAGCAGTAGTTTGAGCTAAGTCGAGCGGCCAAGCCAAAACCTGAATTTCCAAGCCTTGAATTTCTATATGACTATTTTTATTTCCGTTGAACTTAGTTTCATTTGTAAACTGGATTCCTTTAGAATTGCTCTGTTATTGTCCACGTTAGGGTGAATGTAAGGCCGGAGGCCTATTATATAAATTGCATGTTTTATATTGTATCTTGCTGCTGTTGGGATTATTTTAATGTGTTTAATAGGTTAAATTTTTTTTGGGAAAGTCTGTTTTTCAAGGGAGACTTTACCGAAATTTCGGCAGAAAGTCTCAACCCTCTTTTCCTTGATTTGGAGAAGAGGTTATGTTAGTAAGTGGCCCCAGCATCAGGTGGATATCGGAAATATCACAAGATCCGTCACAGATTCCGAGGAGTTCAGGGTGGGTCCTGTTATAATATCTCCCAATTTTGGCCTAAATAATCCCCCAAATAAATGGTCCTGATTATTGACCTAGGAGATATTCCTCTTATCCAAGTGGCGCTTTGTGATTGGAAGCCTGAATATTTGCTTCCACACCTAAGTCAATAAAATGGTCGTAATGAGATATAGATTTAATTAAGTCATGAGAGAGTTTTGCTAGGGTTTCAAAATTACCTCATGTTTGGTGAGATGTCATCTTTATATAGAGTCTCCATCTTTGGTAGGGTTTTTAGAGAATAATTCCCTATTGATGGGGAATTATTCTTTTCCTAAAATGAGATGACAAGATAATGTCAAGGAGATTTGGTGAAAATAAAATTCTTGATTTAGGGAGATATATTCCAATATTAAATCACAATAATTTGTTAACTAAATAGGATGTAATTAGCACAATTATTTGACCTAAAGAATATTCCTTTTTTCATGTGTCACCTTTTGATTGGTTGCCAAAATTCATGTTCCCACAACTCGTGTGGTCCTTCAGGAGTAATTTCTCCCCAAAAAAAAAAGGATGACATGAGTCGTGATACACTAACACGATAACACGTCTTTTTTTTTTAATAAAAGTTTTTGTTCAAAATTTTGTTTAACTCAAGCTTGGATTTTAAGTCATGCACTTTGATACGCCTATATTTTATGTCTCATTTACTTATTTATATGTTGATTAAATTGGTTTTTTTAATTGGTTTTGTGAGATTTGTGAAGCAATTGTGGAAATTGGTTGTTTTAATTGGTTTTTGTCCTTTATCATCTTACCACCCACCCACCCACCTACCCATCTTCTCTGGTGCACCCAAGACTTATTACTACATAAAACCCTTCAAATTATGGGGTTATTTTCAAGTTTATACACATTTGTAAGACCTTTACAACCCCATACTCAAACCCCTATTAATAAAGGCTCCCAATTATATAGATCAATACATTTATAAAATACTTAAAACTTCAATTTCAATAAGTCAAATAGCATATTAAAATGTGTCTAATAATCTACCTCTTACAAGATAGAGTTAATTACACTAACATCCAGTAAGGTTTGTAGTGTTTTACAAAATCCCCTCAGGTTTTGGAAATTACACTAACAACTCTTGAGGATTCAAGTTGTTTTCACAAACCCCTTTCTTTAATTTTGGGTGGAAAAAATTGATGGTTTCATTAAAAATGTATCTTCAAATGACAAAGTTAACTTAAACGATTAGATAGCAGGGGTGTATGTGCAATTTAATCTCTGAGATAAACATTGTCATTTGGAGAAATATTTTGAATACATCAACAATTTTTAGGTGAAAAATTAATAAAAGACGTTTTTTGAAAATAATTTGAAAATTCAATTAGTGTTAGTGTAATTTTTGGAATGTCCAGAAATTTTGTGAAAACACCAAAAAGGTCTTAGTACAAGATATTAGTATTGCACAATCTGACCAAGTCAAAAGCCGTGTTTCGTCAACAGTCCACGCACACTTGAACATTTTTTTAAAAAAAAGATGCCATATTGCACATGTTTGGAAATATACATCTGGTGATGACTTTGTCAAGTTTTTTAGCCAACCCTAAAAATAATGGCACCTGTTATCCAGGAAATGTTGGAAATATACATCTGGTGATGACTTTGTCAACTCACATTGAAGCTGAGTTAGCAAAGGCACCTGTTATCCAGGGAATGTTGGTGGTGTTCTTTGCTTCCACCGACGATATAATTTTAGAATTAGTAATATCAGTATCGGGTCTGGGTTCTGAGAGAGGGAGAGACACAGAGACACAGAGATTTTTAAAAAATGATTTAAACATTAAAATATTTTTTTATTAATTTTTAGTCCACATGGAAGTCAAAAAAAAAAAAAAAAAAAAAAAAAAAAAAAAAAAAAAGTCACTTTTGACTCGTCAGCATTTAATAGATTGACTAACAATTTGGCTAACGGATGATGCAAATTGTATGGTATCCATGACGTTGAGCATGTACTTGTAAATGTCCCCAAAATCATATATGAACTCGTAAATAACCTTATAAATTGGGGGGGTTTTATGTAATTTGTCCTTTATTTTATTTTGCCAAAGTTCCATTATTGTTATTATTATTTTTTATCAAAATTAGGAAGAGGTGGGGAACTCTCACATGACTTTCGTGGAGACTTGAATCCTGATGCATACCATAAAGAACCATTATTTTTAGGGTTGGCTAAAAAACTTGACAAAGTCATCACCAGATGTATATTTCCAAACATGTGCAATATGGCATCTTTTTTTAAAAAAATGTTCAAGTGTGCGTGGACTGTTGACGAAACACGGCTTTTGACTTGGTCAGATTGTGCAATACTAATATCTTGTACTAAGACCTTTTTGGTGTTTTCACAAAATTTCTGGCATTCCAAAAATTATACAAACACTAATTGAATTTTAGTAACCCAAGCTTCTCAAGAACTCGATACAATCAAGAGTCATGACCGTTCTTAGATCTTGAATACATATTTTTGTATTTCACTCCTCCAATGACCACGGAAAGTTCCTCTAATCTTCTCTCTTCTTCTTCTTCAACCTCTGGATGGAAGTACGATGTCTTCCTCAGTTTCTTCCTCGGTTGGAGCCGCAGTGACAGCTGCAGAAAATTTAAAGACCATCTGTATGCTGCTTTGAATCAGAAGGGAATATTCACAATTGGAGATGATGAATTGGAAAGGGGGAGGGAAGAAGCCATGCCGCCAGAGCTCTTTAAAGCAATTGAAGAATCAAGATATGTAATTCTTGTTCTTTCACAAAATTACGCCAGTTCAACTAGGTGCTTGGATGAACTTGTAAAGGCTCTTGAATGCACAGAATCGATGGGGCAGACAATACTCCCAATCTTCTATGACGTGGACCAATCTGAGGTACGAAGACAAACGGGGAGCTTTGAGGAAGCCTTCTCGGAGCATGAACGAGTCTTCAGGGACAATATGGAGAAGGTGTACAGGTGGAGAGCGGCACTTAATAGAGTAGGTAATCTCAACGGATGGAATTTGCAAGGCGGGTAAAGCTACTATTCTTCTTGTAGCATTCAAGTCCATTTCTATACTTTGTTTTATTTTCTCACTCTGCCAAAGAAAATAAATTTATTTTCTTCCTTCCTCGTCCGCGACTTTACAAGAAAAATGCTTACTATGATACCAGTTGATGCAGCACAAGTACCTGATAAATGGATTAGACAAGCATCAAAATTTAAGGACCACAAATCTGAAATTCTTTAGGTTGAGAAAAGTCCCAAATTTTGATTGATAGTATGAAAGATGGCCCAAATAACTCTTGAAAGATGATGAAAAAATAGAAGCGCTTGCTTCAAGTGTGCCTTAAAGTTGCATATTGCCCTATTTTTGCTTTAATGTTTTCGTGAAGTTCCAGGTTGCTCTTTTTCTTCTTTTGTTTTTCTAATGCTTGTCTTAGTGCGAAATGCTTCTTTTCTGTACTTCTACATACATTCTTAACCAATGTCTTTTTAAGTTTCTTGTTCTCAAGTTGATCCATAAATTTATTCGTTAATCGTTCTATATCACTGCATCCCTATACCGTTTCAAAGAATATCAATGCCAGCATAAGATAAGTATGTCATGATTCATTTTACCTTCAGGGTACTTTATTCATCGATCTCTTTCCAACATTCGAGATAAGTACATGTTAGAAATGTTGTTGTCTTTTTGGTCTAGAGATGTTGAAGGCACCTCACCAAAAATGGCGTATTGGTTTAGACGGTGATATGACAGCTTATTAATCATTTATTTGTTTAATTACAGATTTGAATCCAGAGTTATTCAAACTATTGTCGAATGGATTTTCAATGAACTAAATGAATCGATCTCAAGTGTATCCAAGGATTTAGTTGGGGTCGATTCTCGCGTGAAAGAGGTTCTCTCATTCTTGGAGTTAGAGAAATGGCCGGGTGATGCTCAGATAATAGGGATTTCAGGGATGAAGGGTATAGGTAAAACAACTATTGCACGAGTTGTTTTTGACAGCATCCGTGCTAGGTTTGAAGCTTGCAACTTTCTTGCCGATATTAGAGAGGTAACTGATAAACAAGGTCCAACTCATTTACAAAAGCAACTTCTTTCAGACTTGCTGAAACGAAATGTAAATATATGGAATGTTGAAATGGGAATAAATGTACTAAGGGAGAGACTACACACTAAAAAGGTTCTGATCGTTCTTGATGATGTGGATCAGTATGAACAATTGGCAGCATTGTGTGATCGTAGTTGTTTTGGTTTAGGTAGTAGGATCATCATAACATCAAGAGATGAACGTCTGCTGAGCACATTTGGAGTGGATAAAGTATACGAGGTTGAGCCGTTAACGGACGAGGAAGCTTTTAAGCTTTTTAGTTCGAAAGCCTTCAAGAAGGATGTGGTTGGAGAAGAGTTTCTTGAGCTATCAAAGAATGTTGTAGAATTTGCTAACGGTCTTCCATTAGCTCTTAAAGGTTTGGGTTCGTTCCTTTTTGGTCGAAGCATAAAAGAATGGTCAAGTGCGTTGGATAGACTGAAGGAAAATCCAGCAGAAAACTTATTGATGTACATGAAGTAAGTGCGGATAGAAGAGAATTATTTGGGAATCTTGCATGGTTTTCTAAGAAGAGGACAAGGATAGTGGGTTACAAGAGCAAGTGGAGAACAGTGTCAGTTGGAGCTTCACAACATTAGGACATTCTTGGAACACTTGTTCACAATTTACTTTGAACTTTGAATATTTGAGGTGTGTATTAAAAGAACAAAAAGGCTTTTTGTCTATTTTGGGCATTTATGTAAGTGGATTTTTGACTGTGTTAAATTAGTAGCTATTTGTTTGTGATTGTGGAGTGGATGTTCATCCTTGCGAAGTAAAACTGGTGTCCATAAAAACAAAAGTGACAACATTTCAAATTTGTTAATTGCATTTTTACATCATGAGATTTACCTACAATTGCACGTTCACACCAATGTTTGGGCCTAGAATTTTATGTATTGGATAATGGCCCGAAGGATGAGTCCAGTGTTTGACAAATGGTATTGGGCCTTTAATTTTGCGGCCTGTAATAACTTGGACTGGATTGTATTTATGCAACTAATTTTGCCACATCAAATTTAATGTTTGGTATTTGACAAATGATGTTTAAATGGTTTCTATTTGTTCCTTTATTTTTGAGAATAAGCGATTTCATTGATAGAAAAATAGGATTACAGATTGTCCTCCACCAAATCATGAACATAGCAACAGGTGGTCCTGAAACCATGATAATGTTTCTGGTAAGGAGATAGCCAAACGGGCTACGCGATGCGCTACCTAATTAGTTTCTCTAAAGACAAAACGAATATAAATATCTTCTAATTGGGAAAGTAAAAGTCTACAATCTAAAAACCAAAAACTCAAAGGCAACCTCTCTTCATGCTCAGCTTGGACAGTCCTTGTCACGTCTTGCGCATCTCCTAGACACTTGCCAATAGCATTTCTTTTGCTTGAAGGATATTTTCTAAATCACATGATATGGTTTCTCTCCCTCCCTTGCTTATGTTTAGTTATTCGTATATGGTTCCACTCTTTCTCTTGTCCATCTATCTATTACACATTATGGTTCACTTATTGTATTTCTTTTCTTTTTGCACTTTTTCTGATTGAAAGAAGGTTTCAAAACTAGCTTAGCTTTAAGTGTACCCACAGTCTTAAATATCGATATTATCGGTGATATTTCGCCGATAATATCGTTTTTTTGAATGAGTGATATTTTAGCCCATATCCACTTAAATATTGTCAATATATCGATATTTTCGTTGATATTTTCACGATGATGTCGGAGGCGATAATTTCCTACTTGTTCGTGCTTTATTTGGGCAATATATCGCGATATTATTGAGATCGCTTTTCTTTTTCTTGAAGGATATTTTTTGAATCACATGATATGCTTTCTCTCCCTCCCTTGCTTATGTTTAGTTATTCGTATATGGTTCCACTCTTTCTCTTGTCAATTTGTCTATTACAGATTATGGTTCACTTCTTGCATTTTCCTTTCTTTTTGCACTTTTTCTAATTGAAATAGGGTTTCGGAACTAGCTTAGCTTTAAGTGTTCCCACAGTCTTAAATATCAATATTATCGGTGATATTTCGCCGATCATATAGTTTTTTTTAATGGGCAATATTTTAGCCCATATCCACTTAAATATCTTCAATATATCAATATTTTCGTTGATATTTTCGCGATAATGTTGGAGGCGATAATTTCCTACTTGTTTGCGCTTTATTTGGGCAATATATCACGATATTATCGAGATCACTTTTCTTTTGCTCGAAGGATATTTTCTAAATCACATGATATGCTTTCTCCCCCTCTGGTTCCACTCTTTCTCTTGTCAATCTGTCTATTACATATTATGGTTCACTTCTTGTATTTTCTTTTCTTTTTGCACTTTTTCTTATTGAAATAAGGTTTCGGAACTATCTTAGCTTTAAGTGTACCCACAGTCTTAAATATCAATATTTTCGGCGATATTTTAGCCCATATCCACTTAAATATCGTCAATATATCGATATTTTCGTCATTTTTGCGATAATGTAGGAGGCGATTATTTTCTACTTGTTTGTGCTATATTTGGGCAATATATCGCGATACTATCGAAATCGCTTTTCTTTTGCTCGAAGTCTATTTTTTGAATCACATGATATGCTTTCTCTCCCTCCCCTGCTTATGTTGAGTTATTCATATATGGTTCCACACTTTCTCTTGTCAATTTGTCTATTACAGATTATGGTTCACTTCTTGTATTTTCTTTTCTTTTCGCACTTTTTCTTATTGAACTAAGGTTTCGAAACTAGCTTAGGTTTAAGTGTACCCACAGATTTAAATATCGATATTATCGACGATATTTCGCCGATAATACCGTTTTTTTGAATTGGTGATATTTTAGCCCATATCCATTTAAATATCGTCAATATATCGATATTTTCGTCGATATTTTCGCAATAATGTCGGAGGCAATAATTTCCTACCTGTTCGTGCTTTATTTGGGCAATATATCGCGATATTATCCCGATCACTTGTCTTTTGCTCGAAGGATATTTTTTGAATCACATTATATGATTTCTCTCCTTCCCTTGCTTATGTTTTGTTATTCGTATATGGTTCCACTCCTTCTCTTGTCAATCTGTCTATTATAGATTATGGTTCACTTCTTGTATTTTCTTTTCTTTTTGCACTTTTTCTTATTGAAATAAGGTTTCGGAATTAGCATAGCTTTAAGTGTACCCACAGTCATAAATATCGATATTATCGGCGATATTTCGCCAGTAATATCGTTTTTTTAAATGGGCGATATTTTAGCACATATCCACTTAAATATTGTCAATATATCGATATTTTTGCGATAATGTTAGAGGCGATAATTTCCTACTTGTTCATGCTTTATTTGGGCAATGTATCGCGATATTATCGCTTTTCTTTTGCTCGAACGATATTTTTTTTAGTAAAATGATATGCTTTCTTTCCCTCCCTAGCTTATGTTTAGTTATTCATATATGGTTCCACTCTTTCTCTTGTCAATCTGTCTATTTCAGATAATGGTTCACTTCTTATATTTTCTTTTCTTTTTGCACTTTTTCTTATTGAAATAAGGTTTCGGAACTAGCTTAGCTTTAAGTGTACCCACGATTTTAAATATCGATATTATCGGCGAACAAGTAGGAACATTTAAAGCTATGCAAGTTCCGAAACCTTATTTCAATAAGAAAAAATGCAAAAAGAAAATACACGAAGTGAAACATAATCTGTAATAGACAGATTGACAAGAGAAAGAGTGGAACCATATACGAATAACTAAACATAAGGAAGGGAGGGATATAAAGCATATCATGTGATTCAGAAAATATCCTTCGAGCAAAAGAAAAGCGATCTCGATAATATCGCGATATATTGCGCAAATAAAGCATGAACAAGTATGAAATTATCGCATCCGACATTATCGTGAAAATATCGGCGAAAATATCGATATATTGACGATATTTAAGTGGATATAGGCTAAAATATTGCCCATTCCAAAAAAAACGATATTATCGGTGAAATATCGCCGACAATATCGATATGTAAGACTGCGGACTCACCATAATTTGACTCAGAGCATCACTGTGACAAAATTAAAAAAAATTAAAAAAATTAATGGCAAACTCACCAGAATTCGACTCAAAGCATCACGACGACGATCACTGACGTCGTCATCGGGAAGAGGATGAGCAGTAGAGTCAGCTTTGTGCAAGACGTCCTTACGAAGTTGATCAAACTTAGAAATCGGCTATCACTACAAAAAATAAAAATAAAAAAATAATGGCAGACTCACCAGAATTCGACTCGGAGCATCACGGCGACGATCATCAATGTCATCATCAGGAAAACGATGAACAGTAGAGTCGACTTCGTCCAAGAAGTCCTTACGAAGATGATCAAACTTAGAAATCAGCTATCACAGCAAAATAAAAAAAATAATGACGAACTCACCAGAATTCGACTTGGAGCATCACGGCAACGATCACCGAAGTCGTCATTAGGAAGAGTATGAATAGTAGTGTCAACTTCGTCCAAGAAGTCCTTACGAAGCTGATCAAAATTAGAATGGAGCGGATCAACCTTAACCATTAGCTCCACAAGAAACATCTCCAAAACTTCGACACGAGTACGCATGGTGTTTGATTGAGTGGACATATGAATCATACTCGAGTAGGGTGATAACAATGGAGGAAGAAAGAGAGAGAAAGATGAGAGAGTATATAAGAATGAAAAAGAAATCAGGAATTCAAGAATGAAAATGAAATCAGGAGGAATTCAAGAATGAAAAAGAAATCAAGAATTCTTATATTTCTTTCTTTTCTAAATCTTATTTATTGATTAATTACTTCATTAACAGACTACAAACAAACACTCATGTAATAGACAGCTCAGCAATCCAGGAGCTCATGATCATACCAATGACTATCAGACAACTCAGCAATCCCCAAAGGATCTAGAAACAGAACTGGCTAAGATAGTTTCGAAACCATATTTCAATAAGAAAAAGTGCAAAAATAAAAGAAAATGCAAGAAGTGAACCATAATCTGTAATAGACAAATTGACAAGAGAAAGAGTGGAACCATATACGAATAACTAAACATAAGCAAGGGAGGGAGAGAAAGCATATCATGTGATTCAAAAAATATCCTTTGAGCAAAAGAAAAGCGATCGAGATAATATCGTGATATATTGCCCAACTAAAGCACGAACAAGTAGGAAATTATCGCCTTTGATATTATCGCGAAAATATCAACGATAATATCGATATATTGACGATATTTAAGTGCATATGGGCTAAAATATCGCTCATTAAAAAAAACGATATTATCAACGAAATATCGCCGATAATATCAATATTTAAGACTGTGGGTACACTTTAAGCTCAGCTAGTTCTGAAACCTTATTTCAATCAGAAAAAGTGCAAAAACAAAATAAAATACAAGAAGTGAACCATAATCTATAATAGACAGATTGACAAGACAAAGAGTGGAACCATATACGAATAACTAAACATAAGCAAGGGAGGGAGAGAGCGTATCATGTGATTAAGAAAATATCCTTCAAGCAAAAGAAAAGCAATCGCGATAATATCGCGATACATTGTACAAATAGAGCACAAACAAGTAGGAAATTATTGCCTTCGACAATATCTTGAAAATATCGATATATTGATGATATTTAAGTGGATATGGGTTAAAATATCGCTCATTCAAAAAAACGATATTATCGGTGAAATATCGCCAATAATATCAATATTTAAGATTGTGGGTACACTTTAAGCTCAGCTAGTTCCGAAACCTTATTCAATAAGAAAAAGTGCAAAAAGAAAAGAAAATACAAGAAGTGAACCATAATATGTAATAGACAAATTGACAAGAGAAAGAGTGGAACCATATACGAATAACTAAACATAAGCAAGGGAAGGAGAGAAAGCATATCATGTGATTCAGAAAATATCGTTCGAGCAAAAGAAAAGCAATCGAGATAATATCACGATACATTGCCCAAATAAAGCACGAACAAGTAGGAAATTATCGCCTCCGACATTATCGCGAAAATATCGATATATTGACGATATTTAAGTGGATATGGGCTAAAATATCGTCCATTAAAAAAAACGATGTTATCGGTGAAATATCACTGATAATATCAATATTTAAGACTGTGGGTACACTTAAAGCTAAGCTAGTTCCGAAACCTTATTTCAATAAATAAAAAAATAAAAAAGTGCAAAGAGAAAAGAAAATACAAGAAGTGAACCATAATCTGTAATAGACAAATTGACAAGAGAAAGAGTGGAACCATATACGAATAAATAAACATAAGCACACTACTACAAAAAAGGAAAAAGACGACGGAAATTCACCATCGTGTATTCGGTTTTCAAACCGTCGTGAAATCGGCCGACATCTATTTGGGTGTCAAACTACGACGACTTTTCACTGTCGTTGTTTATCTGTAACGACGACGGTTTTTAAAGAAAATCGTCGTTGTTTAGAGGTAAAGATCGTTAATTATAGGAGAAAAGACGACTGTTTTTAATAAAACCGTCATGTATTGTATGTAAAGAGGACGATTCTTTATGAAAACCGTCATGGATTCTTTATAAACACGACGGTTGTTTTATAAAAACCGTCATCTTTAAATTCAATAGACGACCTTTTTAATAAAGGTCATCTTTACTTAACAATAGACGACCCTTTTTAAAAAAAAACCGTCATCTTTACTTCATAATAGACGATGGTTTTTATAAAAAGAGTCATCTTTACATATAACAGACGACGGTTTTTATAAAAAGCGTCATCTTTACATGTAATAGACGACGGTTTTTATAAAAAGTGTCATCTTTACATATAATAGACGACGGTTTGTATAAAAATCGTCATCTTTACATATAATAGACGACGGTTTTTTTATAAAAAGCGTCATCTTTACATGTAATAGACGACCCTTTTTTATAAAAATCGTCATCTTTACCTATAATAGACGACTCTTTTTTATAAAAACCATCGTTAATTATCTGTAAAGACCATGATTTATTATAAAAACCGTCGTCTAATAAGTTTCCAAACTGCTACATTTTAGTTCTTTTTGATTTCCTATGATGCTATACAACGATTTTAACTAGAAAATCAACCATAATGCTTTATTAATGAATATATACACTCAAAAATAGTTTCATTCATAAAACTTGAAGATTCAATAGTTATTACATAGTTAACCAATCTTTATTCTACAACAAACATAATTCCTAACAAGACCTACGTACTCCTAATCCAAGCATTCCTCATCCAAACATACAAATGATGCACAACTGAAGTCTCCTCCATCATCCCTGTAAATAAATCAAAATGACAAAGAGAGAAAAAAAAAGAAGAAGAAGCTAAGATTATAAATGAAAAATAAACATTCAGAGATCAAGTAACGTGACAAAAATATTCAATGGTTATAAATGAAAAATCAGGATTTAACGGTTATTTTAACTCCGATTTTGATGATTTTTTACCGCTACACTCCTTGACCCTATATGAATACAATGATTGAATTTGATCTTCAATTTAAAATATTTACACTAGTGGATACCATAAAATCTTATGTTATATTTAACGAAAGTATAAATAAACTCTTAATTGTTAGTGAATATATTGTTTTATGGCATACGCATCCTAAGAAACTAGTTTCAATCATCTAACCATCAAACTTGTTTGTTTATACTTCGAGATCATATACGCCAAAAATCGGAAAAAATAAACATTAAGAGATTAAGTGATGCAACAAAAAATTTCAACAGTTATAAAAGAAAATCATGATTTTACGATTATTTTAACTCCGATTTTGATGATTTTTTACGGCTACACTCATTGACCCTATATGAACACAATGACTGAATTTGATCTTCAAATTAAAATATTTACACTAGTGGATACCTCAAAATCTTATGTTATATTTAACGAAAGTACAATAAACTCTTAATTGTTTGTGAATATATTGTTTGGATCGCATACGCATTCTAAGAAACTAGTTTCAATGATCTAACCGTCAAACTTGTTTGTTTATACTTCGAGATCATATATGCCAAAAATCGGAAAAAATAAACATTCAGATATCAAGTAACAGGACAAAAAAATTTAACGGTTATAAATGAAAAATCATGATTTAACGGTTATTTTAACTCCGATTTTGATGATTTTTTACCGCTACACTCCTTGGCCCTATATGAATACAATGACTGAATTTGATCTTCAAATTAAAATATTTACACTAGTGGATACCACAAAATCTTATGTTCTATTTAACGAAAGTATAAATAAACTCTTAATTGTTAGTGAATATATTCTTTTGATGGCATACGCATTTTAAGAAACTAGTTTCAACGATCCAACCGTCACACTTGTTTGTTTATACTTCGAGATCATATACACCAAAAATCGGAAAAAATAGACATTCAGAGATCAAGTAACGGGACAAAAAATTTCAACAGTTATAAATGAAAAATAATGATTTAACGGTTATTTTAACCCGATTTTGATGATTTTTTACCGCTACACTCCTTGACCCTATCTGAATACAATGATAGAATTTGATCTTCAATTTAAAATACTTACAAGTGGATACCACAAAATCTTATCTTATATTTAACAAAAGTATAAATAAACTTTTAATTGTTAGTGAATATATGGTTTTGATGGCATACGCATTCTAAGAAACTAGTTTCAATGATCTAACCGTCAAACTTGTTTGTTTATACTTCAAGATAATATACGCCAACAATTGGAAAAAATAAACATTCAAAGATCAAGTAACAGGACAACAAATTTCAACGGTTATAAATGAAAAATCATGATTTAACGTTTATTTTAACTCCGATTTTGATGATTTTTTACGCTACACTCCATGACCCTATATGAATACAATGACTGAATTTGATCTTCAATTTAAAATATTTACACCAGTGGATACCACAAAATCTTATGTTATATTTAACGAAAGTATAAATAAACTCTTAATTGTTAGTGAATATATTGTTTTGATGGCATACGCATCCTAAGAAACTAGTTTCAACGATCCAACCGTCAAACTTGTTTGTTTATACTTCGAGATCACATACACCAAAAATCGGAAAAAATAAACATTCAGAGATCAAGTAACGGGACAAAAAATTTCAACGGTTATAAATGAAAATTCATGATTTAACGGTTATTTTAACTCCGATTTTGATGATTTTTTACCGCTACAATCCTTGACCATATATGAATACAATGATTGAATTTGATCTTCAATTTAAAATATTTACAATAGTGGATACCACAAAATCTTATGTTATATTTAACGAAAGTATAAATAAACTCTTAATTGTTAGTGAATATATTGTTTGGATGGCATACGCATTCTAAGAAACTAGTTTCAACGATCCAACCGTCAAACTTGTTTGTTTATACTTCGAGATCATATACACCAAAAATCGGAAAAAATAAACATTCAGAGATCAAGTAACGGGACAAAAAATTTCGACGGTTATAAATGAAAATTCATTATTTAACGGTCATTTTAACTCCGATTTTGATGATTTTTTACCGCTACAATCCTTGACCATATATGAATACAATGATTGAATTTGATCTTCAATTTAAAATATTTAGTATAGTGGATACCACAAAATCTTATGTTATATTTAACGAAAGTATAAATAAAGTCTTAATTGTTAGTGAATATATTGTTTGGATGGCATACGCATTCTAAGAAACTAGTTTCACTGATCTAACCGTCAAACTTGTTTGTTTACACTTCGAGATCATATACGCCAAAAATCGGAAAAAATAAACATTCAGAGATCAAGTAACGGGACAAAAAAATTCAGCGGTTATAAATGAAAAATCATGATTTAACGGTTATTTTAACTCTTATTTTGATGATTTTTTACCGCTGCACTCCTTGACCCTATATAAATACAATGACTAAATTTGATCGTCAATTTAAAATTTTACACTAGTGGATACCACAAAATCTTATCTTATATTTAACGAAACTACATATAACCTCTTAATTGTTAGTGAATATATGGTTTTGATGGTATATGCATTCTAAGAAACTAGTTTCAATGATCTAACCGTCAAACTTGTTTGTTTATACTTCGAGATCGTATACGCCAAAAATCGGAAAAAGTAAACATTCAGAGATCAAGTAACGGAACAAGAAATTTCAACGGTTATAAATGAAAAATCACGATTTAACAGTTATTTTAACTCCGATTTTGTTGATTTTTTACGGCTACACTCCTTGACCCTATATGAATACAATGACTGAATTTGATCTTGAATTTAAAATATTTACACTGGTGGATACCACAAAATATTATGTTATATTTAACGAAAGTATAAATAAACTCTTAATTGTTAGTGAATACATTGTTTTAATGGCATACGCATTCTAAGAAACTAGTTTCAATGATCTAACCGTCAAACTTGGTTGTTTATACTTCAAGATCATATATGCCAAAAATCGGAAAAAATAAATATTTAGACATCAAGGAACGAGACAAAAATTTCAACGGTTATAAATGAATAATCATGATTTAACGGTTATTTTAACTCTGATTTTGATGAGTTTTTACCGCTACACTCCTCGACCCTATGTCAATACAATGACTAAATTTGATCATCAATTTAAAATATTTACACTAGTGGATACCACAAAATCTTTTATTATATTTAACGAAAGTATAAATAAACTCTTAATTGTTAGTAAATATATGGTTTTGATGCCATACGCATTCTAAGAAACTAGTTTCAATGATCTAACTGTCAAAATTGTTTGTTTATACTTCAAATTCATATACGCCAAAAATCGGAAAAAAAAACATTCAGAGATCAAGTAACGGGACAAAAAATTTCAACGGTTATAAATGAAAAATCATGATTTAACGGTTATTTTGACTCCGATTTTGATGATTTTTTACGGCTACACTCCTTGACCCAGTATGAATACAATGACTAAATTAGATCTTCAATTTAAAATATTTACACTAGTGGATACCACAAAATCTTATGTTATATTTAACGAAAGTATAAATAAACTCTTAATTGTTAGTGAATATATTGTTTTGATGGCATACGCATTCTAAGGAACTAGTTTCAACGATCCAACCGACAAACTTGTTTGTTTATACTTCGAGATCATATACACCAAAATCGGAAAGAATAAACATTCATATATCAAGTAACGGGACAAAAAATTTCAACGGTTATAAATGAAAATCATGATTTAACGGTTATTTTAACTCTGATTTTGATGTTTTTTACCACTACACTCCTCGACCCGATATGAATACAATGATTGAATTTGATCTTCAATTTAAAATATTTACACTAGTGGATACCACAAATTCTTATGTTATATTTAACGAAAGTATAAATAAACTCTTAATTGTTAGTGAATATATTGTTTTGATGACATACGGATTCTAAGAGACTAGTTTCAACGATCCAACCGTCAAACTTGTTTGTTTATACATCGAGATCATATACAACAAAATTCGGAAAAAATAAATATTCGAAGATCAAATAATGGGACAAAAAATTTCAACGGTTATAAATGAGAAATCATGATTTAACGGTTCTTTTAACTCTGATTTTGATGATTTTTTACCGCTATACTCCTTGAACCAATATGAATACAATGATTGAATTTGATCTTCAATTTAAAATATTTGCACTAGTGGATACTACAAAATCTTATGTTATATTTAACAAAAGTATAAATAAATTCTTAATTGTTAGTGATTATATTGTTTTGATGGCATACGCATTTTAAGAAAATAGTTTCAACGATTCAACCGTCAAACTTGTTTGTTTATACTTCAAGATCATATATGCCAAAAATCGGAAAAAATAAACATTCAGAGATCAAGTAACGGGACAAAAAATTTTGACGGTTATAAATGAAAAATCATGATTTAACGGTTATTTTAACTCCGATTTTGATGAGTTTACCGCTACACTCCTTGACCCTATATGAATACAATGATTGAATTTGATCTTCAATTTAAAATATTTACACTAGTGGATACCACAAAATCTTATGTTATATTTAACGAAAGTGTAAATAACTCTTGATTGTTAGTGAATATATGGTTTTGATGGCATACGCAATCGAAGAAACTAGTTTCAACGATCCAACCGTCAAACTTGTTTGTTTATACTTCGAGATCATATACACCAAAAATCGAAAAAAATAAACATTTGGAGATCAAGAAACGGGACAAAAAATTTTGACGGTTATAAATGAAAAATCATGATTTAACGGTAATTTTAACTCCGATTTTGATGATTTTTTACCGGTACACTCCTAGACCCTATATGAATACAATGATTGAATTTGATCTTCAATTTAAAATATTTACACTAGTGGATACAACAAAGTCTTATGTTATATGTAATAAAAGTATAAATAAACTCTTAATTGTTAGTGAATATATTGTTTGGATGGTATACGCATTCTAAGAAACTAGTTTCAATGATCTAACCGTCAAACTTGTTTGTTTATACTTCGAGATCATATACGCCAAAAATCGGAAAAAATAAACATTTAGCGATCAAGTGACGGGACAAAAAATTTCAACGGTTATAAATGAAAAATCAAGATTCAACGTTTATTTTAACTCCTATTTTAATGATTTTTTGCGGCTACACTCCTTGACCCTATATGAATACAATGACTGAATTTGATCTTCAATTTAAAATATTTACACTAGTGGATACCACAAAATCTTATGTTATATTTAACGAAAGTATAAATAAACTCCTAATTGTTAGTGAATTGTTTTGATGTCATACGCATTCTAAGAAACTAGTTTCAACGATCCGACCGTCAAACTTGTTTGTTTATACTTCAAGATCATATACACCAAAATTCTGAAAATAAACATTCACAGATCAAATAACGGGACAAAAAAGTTCAACGGTCATAAATGAGAAATCGTGATTTAACAGTTATTTTAACTCTGATTTTGATGATTTTTTACCGCTACACTCCTTGAACCAATATGAATGCAACGATTGAATTTGATATTCAATTTAAAATATTTACACTAGTGGATACCACAAAATCTTATGTTATATTTAACGAAAGTATAAATAAACTCTTAATTGTTAGTGAATATATGGTTTTGATGGCAAATGCATTCTAAGAAACTAGTTTCAATGATCTAACCGTCAAACTTATTTGTTTATACTTCGAGATCATATACGCCAAAAACAGGAAAAAGTAAACATTCAGGGATCAAGTGCCGGGACAAAAAATTTGAACGGTTATAAATGAAAAATCACGATTTAACGGTTATTTTTACTCCGATTTTGATGATTTTTTCTGGCTACACTCCTTGACCCTATATGAATACAATAACTGAATTTGATCTTCAAATTAAAATATTTACACTAGTGGATACCTCAAAATCTTATGTTATATTTAACGAAAGTATAAATAAACTCTTAATTGTTAGTGAATATATTTTTTGGATGGCATACGCATTTTAAGAAACTAGTTTCAATGATCTAACCGTCAAACTTGTTTGTTTACACTCCGAGATCATATACGCTAAAAATCGGAAAAAATAAACATTCAGAGATCAAGTAACGGGACAAAAAATTTCAACGGTTATAAATGAAAAATCATGATTTAACGTTTATTTTAATTCCGATTTTGATCATTTTTTACGGCTACACTCCTTGACCCTATATGAATACAATGACTGAATTTTATCTTCAATTTAAAATATTTACACTAGTGGATAACACAAAATCTTGTGTTATTTAACGAAAGTATATATAAACACTTAATTGTTAGTGAATATATGGTTTTGATGGCATACGCATTCTAAGATACTAGTTTCAATGATCTAACTGTCAAACTTGTTTGTTTATACTTCGAAATCATATACGCCAAAAATCGGAAAAAGTAAACATTCGGGAATCAAGTAACGTGACAAAAAATTTCAACGGTTATAAATGAAAAATCATGATTTAACGGTTATTTTAACTCCGATTTTCTTGATTTTTTACGGCTACACTCCTTGACCCTATATGAATACAATGACTGAATTTGATCTTGAATTCAAAATATTTACACTAGTCGATACCACAAAATCTTATGTTATATTTAACGAAAGTATAAATAAACTCTTAATTGTTAGTGAATATTTTGTTTTGATGACATACGCATTCTAAGAAACTAGTTTCGATGATCTAACCGTCAAACTTGTTTGCTTATACTTCGAGATCTTATACGCCAAAAATCGGAAAAAATAAACATTCATAGATCAAGTAACGGGACAAAAAATTTCAACGGTTATAAATGAATAATCATGATTTAACGGTTATTTTAACTCTGATTTTGATGATTTTTTACCGCTACGCTCTTTGACCTTATATAAATACAATGACTAAATTTGATCGTCAATTTAAAATATTTACACTAGTGGATACCTCAAAATCTTATGTTATATTTAACGAAAGTGTAAATAACCTCTTAATTGTTAGTGAATATATGGTTTTAATGGCCTACGCATTCTAAGAAAGTAGTTTCAATGTTCTAACCGTCAAACTTGTTTGTTTATATTTCGAGATCGTATACGCCAAAAATCAGAAAAAGTAAACATTCAGACATCATGTAACGGGACAAGAAATTTCAACGGTTATAAATGAAAAATCACGATTTAACGGTTATTTTAACTCCTATTTTGATGATTTTTTACGGCTACAGTCCTTGACCCTATGTGAATAGAATGACTGAATTTGATCTTGAATTTAAAATATTTACACTGGTGGATACCACAAAATCTTATGTTATATTTAACGAAAGTATAAATAAACTCTTAATTGTTTGTGAATATATTGTTTGGATCGCATACGCATTCTAATAAACTAGTTTCAATGATCTAACCGTCAAACTTGTTTGTTTATACTTCGAGATCATATATGCCAAAAATCGGAAAAAAAAACATTTAGATATCAAGTAACGGGACAAAAAAATTTGACGGTTGTAAATGAAAAATTATGATTTAACGGTTATTTTAACTCCGATTTTGATGATTTTTTACCGCTACACTCCTTGGCCCTATATGAATACAATGACTAAATTTGATCGTCAATTTAAAATATTTACACTAGTGGATACCACAAAATCTTATATTATATTTAACAAAAGTATAAATAAACTCTTAATTGTTAGTGAATATATGGTTTTGATGGCATACGTATTCTAAGAAACTAGTTTCAATGATCTAACCGTCAAAATTGTTTGTTTATACTTCGAGATCATATACGCCAAAAATCGGAAAAATAAAACATTCAGAGATCAAGTAACGGTACTAAAAATTTCAACGGTTATAAATGAAAAATCATGATTGAACGGTTATTTTGACTCCGATTTTGATGATTTTTTACGGCTACAATCCTTAACCCTATATGAATACAATGACTGAATTTGATCTTCAATTTAAAATATTTACACTAGTGGATACCACAAAATCTTATGTTACATTTAACGAAAGTATAAATAAACTCTTAATTGTTAGTGAATATATTGTTTGGATGGCATACACATTCTAAGGAACTAGTTTCAACGATCCAACCGTCAAACTTGTGTGTTTATACTTCGAGATCATATACACCAAAAATCGGAAAAAATAAACATTCAGAGATCAAGTAACGTGACAAAAAATTTCAACGGTTATAAATGAAAAATCATGATTTAACGGTTATTTTAACTCTGATTTTGATGATTTTTAACCACTACACTCCTTGACCCTATATGAATACAATGATTGAATTTGATCTTCAATTTAAAATATTTACACTAGTGGATACCGCAAAATCTTATGTTATATTTAACGAAAGTATAAATAAACTCTTACTTGTTTGTGAATATATTGTTTTGATGGCATACGCATTCTAAGAAACTAGTTTCAACGATCCAACCATCAAACTTGTTTGTTTTTACTTCGAGATCATATACACCAAAAATCGGAAAAAATAAACATTCTGAGATCAAGTAACGGGACAAAAAATTTCGACAGTTATAAATGAAAAATCATGATTTAACGGTTATTTTAACAAACCATCATATTTACATATAATAGACGACCCTTTTTTATTATAAAAAGCGTCATTTTTACATATAATAAACGACCCTTTGTGGGGGTCTTTTTGTTCCAACAGCCTGACGAATGGGCTTGGACTGCCGTAAGAAGAAACGAACAGAAATTCCCCAAGTATCTGAGTTCAGAAACCAAGCTCCTGAAAGATTTTTTGAAAGGTTTGATGAAACCTTAGAAAAATACCCTCAGGTTCTTTTCACCAATAGCCAAATAAACATGATAGATTGATTAATGGCTTAGCGTGAGGAGCTTGTGGCATGGGAGCGAAACCATCATGAGTTTTGGATGAACAGAGAGAGATAAGCGTGAGTTTCTTACAATGAACAAAGGGTTAAAGTGGAACAGAGGAAGATTAGACAGATTTCTTTCCTAAGGAGGGAAGAGAACGAACGAAGAAGAGAATTGGGTGGCTTGAGTAAAATTTCCAGTTTGCTTGACAAAGCGTGGTCAGGCCTTGGATGGGTTGGTTTTCTGGGTAGCTGAGGCTCTCTTTTATAGCCACAAAGAACCCTAATTTCTTCTTAACTTTTCCTCCCCTTTTTCATTGCTCATTTCCACTTTATCTTCTTTGGTGAATTTCTCCCATCCAAGGAGCATGGCTAAGGAACCCTTTGTGGTTCCAAAAGTTTGACGCAGCTGGACCTTCCCATAAGGGGGGAGGCGCCACCTGCTTTCCTTATGGGTTTTCAAGATGGAGCTTGCAGAGGAAAGGAGAGATGGAGGGAGTTCTTTGTCCGATTGGTACTCGTCCTTCACACACGGATTTCTGTTGGTTCCTGCCATGACTCCTTGTTTGACTGTCTTAGAGTCCTAATCAGAATGGAGCACGACGCCAGGCTTTTCATAAGGCTTTGGGCTGGGCTTGTATGTACAGTGTTGGGTTTTTAGCTTGTTGCTTATATCGTTTGATAGGTTTTCGTCAAGCTGCTGGAAGCAGTTTGCCTGTTGCATTTTTAACAAAGTATTTAGCTTGTTGCTTCTATCGTTTGATAGGTTTTCGTCAAGCTGCTGGAAGCAGTTTGCTTGTTGCATTTTTAACAAAGTATTTGGATGCTCTAACTAACATAGGGTTTCCTAAGCAAACTATTGTATTCTCTAAGGCATTGGGTCATGTTCTCTCTGTCATGCTAGCCCATGTGTTTGGGCTCAAGAAATGGGCTTGAGTTTTGGGGCTCCCAAGCAGCCCAAAACTTCCATTTCTTGGCTCATCAATGGGCCTCATGAAAGCTTGTTACCATTCATACCACAACCCCCTCAAGCAAGCCCCGGGCATTTGCGTGGCTTGGGCCAACTTAAGCTTGTAGCGTGGTTGGGTGTGAAATAATAATTTCCTGCTTAGCATGGCATGTCAATCTGCGTGTTTTAATTTTATCGTCCTTGAATAGAGGCATGATGCTTGATGAGGTAATTAGCATGGGCTCATAGAGTTAGTGCTTATTTCAACTCTTAGCATGAGAGATTGCATATTTATTTGGCATGGCATGTGGTCGTGGCTTGTGCAAGCATGAATGAGGAATTTTGCATGCTCCGAACTGAGTCTTTTTCTTAATAAGACATTATGTTGGGTCGAGAATTTAGTTGGGCCCAACCTTGGATTTTTGGGCCTCAACACCCTTTTTTAGAAAAAGCGTCATCTTTATATATAATAGACGGCCATTTTTAAAAAAAAACGTCATATTTACTTCATAATAGACGACAGTTTTTATAAAAGCGTCAACTTTACATATAATAGACGACGGTTTGTATAAAAATCGTCATCTTTAAATATAATAGACGACGGTTTTATAAAAAGCGTCATCTTTACATATAATAGACGACGGTTTTATAAAAAGCGTCATCTTTACATATAATAAACGACGGTTTTTATACAAACCATCATCTTTACATATAATAGACGATGGTTTTTAGAAAAAGCGTCATCTTTATACATAATAGACGACCATTTTTTTAAAAAAAACCGTCATCTTTACTTCATAATATACGACGGTTTTTATAAAAGCGTCATCTTTACATATAATAGACGACGGTTTTTATAAAAATCGTCATCTTTAAATATAATAGACGACGGTTTTTATAAAAGCGTCAACTTTACATATAATAGACGACGGTTTGTATAAAAATCGTCATCTTTAAATATAATAGACGACGGTTTTATAAAAAGCATCATCTTTACATATGATAGACGACGATTTTATAAAAAGCGTCATCTTTATATATAATAGACGACAGTTTTTATACAAACCATCATCTTTACATATAATAGACGACGGTTTTATAAAAAGCGTCATCTTTACATATAACAGACGACGGTTTTTAGAAAAAGCGTCATCTTTATACATAATAGACAACCATTTTTAAAAAAAAACCGTCATCTTTACTTCATAATAGACGACGGTTTTTATAAAAGCGTCATCTTTACATACAATAGACGACGGTTTGTATAAAATCGTCATCTTTACATATAATAGACGATGGTTTTATGAAAAGCGTCATCTTTACATATAATAGACGACGGTTTGTATAAAAATCGTCATCTTTACATATAATAGATGACGGTTTTTATAAAAAGCGTCATCTTTACATATAATAGACGACGGTTTTATAAAAAGCGTCATCTTTACATATAATAGACGACGGTTTTTATAAAAATTGTCATCTTTACATATAATAGACAACGGTTTTATAAAAATCGTCATATTTACATATAATAGACGACGGTTTGTATAAAAATTGTCATCTTTACATATAATAGACGACGGTTTGTATATAAAGCGTCATCTTTATATATAATAGACGACGGTTTGTATAAAAATCATCATCTTTACATATAATAGACGATGGTTTTATAAAAACGTCATCTTTACATATAATAGACGACGGTTTTTATAAAAATCGTCATATTTACATATAATAGACGACAGTTTTTTTATTATAAAAAGCGTCATCTTTACATATAATAGACGACGGTTTTATAAAAATCGTAATCTTTACATATAATAGACGATGGTTTGTATAAAAATCGTCATCTTTACATATAATAGACGACGGTTTTATAAAAAGCGTCATCTTTATATATAATAGACGACGGTTTGTATAAAAATCGTCATATTTACATATAATAGACGATGGTTTTATAAAAAGCGTCATCTTTACATATAATAGACGACGGTTTTATAAAAAGCATCATCTTTACATATAATGGACGATGGTTTTTATATATAAAAAGCGTCATCTTTACATATAATAGACGACGTTTTTATAAAAAGTGTCATCTTTACATATAATAGACGACGGTTTGTATAAAAATCGTCATCTTTACATATAATAGATGACCTATTTGTTAAAAAAACCATCATATTTACTTCATAATAGACGACCATTTTTTAAACAAATCATCATCTTTACATAAAATAGACGACCCTTTTAAAAAAAAACCGTCGTCTTTACTTCATAATAGACGACTCTTTTTAAAAGAAAACCGTCGTCGTTACTTCATAATAGACGACCCTTTTAAAAAAAAACCGTCATCTTTACATATAATAGACGACAGTTCTTTCAAAACAACCATGTCTTTACCAAAAAAAGGACACTTGATTTTTAAAAGACGACGTTTGTCACCTGCTGTCGTTGTTTTTTGGTCAGATCTGAAGAAAACCTTTTTAATAAGACGATGCTTTTTTATTTGTGTGCGTCGTTATAAAAAAAATTCAACAGTACCTCCGTTTTTTGGTTGTTTAAGTCACTTATCCACTACAGTTTTTTGTTACCGTCGTCTTTTTAAATACAACGACGGTTTTTTCTTCTACCGTCGTCTTTTTTTTGTTCGTCTTTTTAATTTTTTGTAGTAGTGGCAAGGGAAGTTGAGAAAGCATATCATGTGATTCAGAAAATATTCTTCGAGGAAAAGAAAAGGAATCTCAATAATATCGCGATATATTGCCCAAATAAAGCACTAACAAGTAGGAAATTATCTCTTATGACATTATCGCGAAAATATCGATATATTGAAGTGGATATGGGTTAAAATATTGCCCATTCAAAAAATGATATTATCGGCTAAATATCGCTGATAATATCGATATTTAAGACTGTGGGTACACTTAAAGCTAGGCTAGTTCCGAAACCATATTTCAATAAGAAAAAGTGCAAAAGAAAAGAAAATACAAGAAGTGAACCGTAATCTGTAATAGACAGATTGACAAGAGAAAGAGTGGAACCATATACGAATAACTAAACATAAGCAAGGGAGGGAGAGAAAGCATATCATGTGATTTAGAAAATATGCATCGAGCAAAAGAAAAGCGATGACAATAATATCATGATACATTGCCGAAATAAAGCACGAACAAGTAGGAAATTATCGCCTCCGAAATTATTGCGAAAATATCGATATATTGACAATATTTGAGTGGATATGAGCTAAAATATCTCCCATTCAAAAAAATGATATTTGAGTGTTGTATCCTTCAAAGGACTGTCCCCCTTTTTGTTGGGTTGAAAAGAAACAAATTTTATTAAAAGACAATCTAACATAGACAAGGGATAGTGAACAACTAGTCCACCAAAAACAAAATACAAATGATTACGAAAAATAACAACGAAACCTACAAAACCACGTTATCCTATAGATGACTCCCAATTTAGCAAAATAGAAAGGATCCCTGAAATCTGATGTAACTGAAGCCCAAAGGGAGGACAAAAACATCACCCTCTCCCACGACTCTTCTATCCCCATCCCCTCATTCCTCTTCATCCAGATCACCCACAGAACAGCCATTTTGCAACAACCCTATAAGACCCGAGCCTTATTTCCTCTACCAAAAGCAGCAAGATTTTCACTAATTAATGAAGGGCACCCTTGTGGAATTACCCAACTGACTCCAGCCTCCTTGAATGGTAAACACCACAAGTTTAAAGCTACCTGACTATGGACAAACAATGATCTGCATCCTATCCTTACATTTTACACATTATGTAACAACTTGGAGAAAAGACAGCATTTAGGTATCCCTCATTGAACTATCACAACATATTGTTGGGGAAGAGGCTTTGACGTAAACTTGAGTCTTTGTCTACGTGGAAAAATTGCTTCTTTTCTATCAACTTATAAGATAGTTGAAATGAATCTAGTGTACCATTCCCTTTGTTATATCCAAGGATGAAAATCGTGATGTCACTGAAAATATTGCTGGAAATATTGAAATTAATGAAATGACAAAATTTTCTAAAAAAGAAAGGAATTTTGAATGACACTTTAGGAATACAAAACTAATCAATTTTACATATAAACTTCATAAAATAGTGTATCCATGATTAATGGCAAACAAATATGTTTAGACAACAGTTACAAGTCTTTAATGTAGCATTATATACACTTATCTTCCGTCAATTCCTTTAAAGCCAATCAGAGAATTCCTTTAAAGCCAATCCCTGTGTCAGTTGCAAGAATTACTGGAATACATGCCAGGGCCTGATTTTCCAACTGGAGGACTGATTATGGAAAACCTTGGGTAAGTTGAGAGCATTTTTGCTCATCACTTTAACTAAGAGTGTATGCACACCACCACTATTAAAGCTTGACACATGTCCTATAGTTAACCTTAGTTAACTTTTATATGAAAATTTAAAAAAAAATTGAAAAAGAGCCCATAGCCCGATTCTCTTCCCTTTTTTTAAAAAAAATAAAAAATTTATTTCCTCCCCTCCCCCAACCCTTCTCTCTCCCTCTCACTCTGTATTTCTCTCTCCCTCAGTTTAAATTTTGATTACAGGGTCTTGCATGGTTGATCTTATTGAGGTTAAGCTTTTTGTGATCTTAGTATGATTAGATTGATCAATGAAATTTAAATGCAAATTAGTTCATTAAAAAAAACACAATCTTCCCATTTTCTTGTTTTTATTAGGAACCAACATAAATCAACTAAATATGTATTATGTATGCATATGGATTTCAAACTGGAGACAAAATACAGAAGCTTCGCTATAATAATGGAGTCTCCAATTTCGTTCCATGATACTAAAAGTAATTAATTATTAAACTGAAAAATTAAATATGATTACAAGAAAAGAAAAAGAAAAATGTAAGTTGCAATACAGTTGATGATGTAGAAGAAAAAATTAAATGCGGATTCTGGAAATCCGAATGGAAATATTCAGGCGAAGAGTGAGAGCAGGAGAGAGTGGGGGGAAGAGGAGAGAGAAAAGGGAGAAGAGAGGAGTCGGGCAGGAGGAGGAAAGAAATTATATATAAAAAAGGGAAGGAGAAAAAAAGGGGAGATAATCGGGATGTGTGCTGGCCTTTGGGCTCTTTTTATTTTTAATTTTTAATTTTCAACAAAAAGTTAACTAAGGTTAACTATTGGACATATGTCAAGCTTTAAAAGTGGTGGTGAGCATACACCTTTAGTTAAAGTTGTGAGAAAAAATGCTCCCAACTAAGGTTAACTATTGGATATATGTCAAGCTTTAAAAGTGGTGGTGAGCATACACTATTAGTTAAAGTGGTGAGCAAAAATGCTCATGGGTAAGTTGGAACCATTCCTTCACTATCTGATGCTTTCAAATTGAATGTGATGATATGTCTTATGTTTCAAACAGTTTTGTTTCATTTTTCTGAATAAGTAAAATTGCCAAGAAAGTTGAGCTTAAGGTGAAGATAGAGTAAAATAGTATATACTAGTGTAATTGAAGATGTTAGTACCGTAACTGACCGAGCAACTAGCTAGGCTAGATCATCCACGTGCCATACTTTGAGAGGTCATTACCTTATCTAAAGAAGCATTACCACAAGTCACAACTCTAAGCAAAGCAAGAGGAGTCCCACATCGGAAAACTACAAGAGATGGAGACTTCCCCTCGCCTATAAAAGAAGACTACTCTCCCTTGAGAAAGGGACACTCTCTTTTGGATCCTGGGGCTGTGCTTTATCTTTAATCATGGGCTTCTCCCTCCTTTTCTTTATATTTGGGTCAAACCCCATGTACAAATATAAACATACATTATTATAATGAGAACATACTTCTCCGTGGACATAGCTCATTCATTAAGGGTGAACCACGTATATCTTCATACACATGCTGAAGGTCCAAATCTTCATATACATGCTGAAGGTCCTCACCTTCATCCATCATCCACCATTCTACCTCTATCTAAGTTGACCCTCCCAAAAAGAGCATCAACAGAAGATGTAAAAAATATAATACAAATGATGAGAGTAATAAAGGATTGCCATAGTTGCAGAATTATCCCTTTTGCTTATGCTAGCGGCATCTTCCTTATATACATGTTTGTTCTTGTGCATATGGGTAGGAACATTCATGGACATTATGTTTGTGCAATCAATAATTTTTGGATAAATGTTCATTTTGTGAAGCATCTTGGAGGCATATCGAACTGGGAAAGGACGCATTGTGGTCAGAGGGAAAACTGATGTTAATTGCTTGATTATAGAACAAAGATAAGTGCAAGGATCATAAGGAGGTTTGCCTTCGTCTTCTTGTCCGATTTGCATTAAATATGCATGTAGTCTTAGATTCTCATGAAAGAAATTTTTTTTTATAGTGATTTTATAATTTGTGAATGACTCAGATCCCTCACCAAACCGACAAATCAGCCCTTGTGGAGAAGATAGCCGAACTTGTGGAAAATAAGGTGACATTCTTGCAAGTAGCAAATGATCCTTTAAAAGTGCTGGATTGTAATTTTTCTTTAAAAAGTAGTTTTGTGATTGGTTTTTTTTATATGTTATTTGATTTTAATCTGAAAGGTTCCGGTTTTTAGGGTCCAAATTCATTTGTTAGTATCAATGTTTTGAAAGGCATGCCTAAGTGCGCTTGAGAGCGTGAGGCGAGGCGAGGCGATGGTAAAACGCCTCAAGCGTACCTCTGTTTAGCGATTGTTGTTAAAGGCATACGCAAAGTTATGGAGGCATACGCCAAATTCCAAAGCGTACACGCCAAATTGTAGAGGCATTGCAGAGCGGAGAAGAAGACGATGAAACCTAACTTTATTTCTCTCAAAACGATCCCGTATGGTACAGCTTTTGTGTTTAAAGAGTCAAGCAAAACGCCAGCGTTTCAACATCTATGTTTTTTAAGTTTAAGAACATAACTTAAGCTCAGGTCCCACTTCCTCCATTCCTTCACAATAAAAAATTATTATATTAATTAGTCCCTCCTGTGCCTTTTATCTTCTGCTCTCACCCAATAGAAGGTTCACAAAAATCAGATTTACCTCTGTTTCAATTTTGACTAGCTCTCAGCCATATCCACCCACATATTTCTAACGGAAGCCTCTCTTTCAATCTATTCAAACAAGATGTGAATCCTATCTTATAAATTTGAATTCATATCCAGTCTATAACAGTCTAAATCAATTTAGGGCTTAAAAAGAGGCTTGAGATGTTTCAATTTATGAATCAATGACCTCACAACATATATGGATGATATGTTTTACATATTATTAATATACTAATATATTTTTATTTGTGATATTGAATGTTCAAAAGGCTTGCGCCTTATCGCCTCAAGGCTTACGCCTCGCTTTGCAAGACATAAAACGCCTCACTTCAACGCCTCGCCTTTCAAAACATTGGTTAGTATTGTAATTCTTATTTAATATGTGACTTTATTAAATCCAATAAGTACCATTATATTCACTATGTTATTTTGTTGATATCATGTTGACCTCATATAATAATACTGCTTGTCTCTGTTCATCATCTTCCCAAGAAATCTTTAGTTACACGTATTATCTCTTTGTTCCAAATTTGTCACCATTTTTGTGTTGATGCATTGCACTTCTATCACTCACATGAAATTATTAAAGTAATAAAGTCATACATTGTTGTTAATTCTTATCTCGTTTTAGTTCTTTTCTTTTTCCCCTTTGCTTTATACTTTTCCCCTTCTTTCTACAGAGTTTAGAAGGAATAAGCGATATTAGGGATGAAAGTGATCGTTCTGGAATGCGTGTTGTCATTGAGGTGTGCAATTTATTTATTTCTTTTTAATTCTGTTCTCCTCCATACTTTGTAGCTTTTAAATACTTACATTCTGAAGAATTCACAATACTATGGGAGATTTAACTAGTAAAACGGTTTTGCTATTCTTCTCAAATAAAAAACGGGTTCTGCAATTGGATTATGATCTATTTTCATCCTCTTTTCAGCTCAAGCAAGGATCTGACCCATCAATTGTTCTGAATAATCTTTATCGCCTCACGTCTCTTCAATGCAGCTTTAGTTGTAACATGGTTGGGTGAGTGATCTCTTTATCATCATTCAAGAACATTGGTAGACTTAAGATTCTGGCTTTTGGTTCTTCACTGGTGTATGCAATTTCTCTCCTATACTTCTCTAGTTGATTTTTAGGGCTAAAAATTGAAAGTTGCATTTTGGCCTTGAAAGTTATGACTTTGATTGAATATTATAACTTCAAGGAACCAAGATATTTTGGTTTGGAAACTAATTTTATAAAGAAAATTAAATTAGTCTATTGTTGTTGAATTAAATAATTTTTGTCAAAAGCTGAGCTGTAATAAAAATATCTCAAATATTGGTGGAGGTGTACAAGGATTGTACGATAAAACTAAACACAAAGTCGTCATTTTGAAGCCTCCGGGCCTGTTGGTTTTTCATTTGATTTGTTTCAACATTGTTGGGAATTGGGATATTTTGGAGGCAAATTCAATGAAATCTTTTGAAATGTTCCAAAAGGATGGGTGATAAATGCAATAACCTATTAGACATACATATGCCTTATTGCAAAGGCAAAAGGTTCAATGGGAAAGAATAAATTTGCGCCACTGAGTTTGGTTTCCAGCTTGTATGAAGTACTTTATAAGGTGTTGTTTTTGAGATTGGAGTAGGTTTTGGGAGATACAAGTACAAACACAAGGTAATTTTGTGAAGGTGTGGAATACCTGTCCATGGCAGTAAGCTGCTATTTTTTTCATTGAAGAAAACAGAAATGTCAGTGAAATATTGCCAATATCACTAGAACGTAGCCTTATAAATTTTTAGTATTATAATTTTTTTTAGATATGATCCACATAGTGGTGCAACCAAGAAGCATGTGTACAGTGTAGCCTTCATTGCAATGCCACACATAATGATATTAATTAACGATCCGATTGGATCAATTTCTTCTTTCAAAATGATTCTGGTGTTACTAAATTATGGCTTTCCATTGTTCTAGAAGTACACCATATTTTCTCGATTGAACTTTCTTGCTCAAATGATTCATCACAATGCTTAGATTTTCATTTGGTATTTTGTCTATTCACAGTATTCATAATGGGCAACCTAAGCAGATGGGTCTAAAGGAGTTGCTGCAGGTGACTACCTAAGTTTAATCTCTTTAGTATAAGCCAGTTGCTGCAGGTGATTTTAGTATATGCTATTTTAATATATTTGTAGGTAAGCTATTTCAAGAAAATGTTTTTCTTGCTGGAATTTGTTTTCCCTTAAGAAATCATTTCGTGTGTTCTTACTTGACTTTATTTGGTTTTTTTATGTGTTTTTGTTTTTACTACACTGCTTTGTCTCCTCTAATGTAAGTATTATTTGTAGAGGAACCACATGAGGCACTTTTAGGTACTGATAGTTTGACTAGTATCGTAGTGTCTTTGAAAAAATTGACAAGAGGTGATGCATTGAAATCAACAACAATTTGGAAAGTGTTCTTGGATACTGAAATTCTTTTGATTTCTTTTGAACGCATTCAAAACTTAAAAGCAGAAAGGTATTGTCCAAACTTTCAAGAGACCTCAATGTCAAGGGGCCATCATCTGAAGATTTATGCCTTATTAAATTGCCATTTGAGTAATTCAAAAATATGTTGTTGATCTACTGTGGCAAACGTTTTTGTAGTTCAAAAATATTTCACTTCCACGGGTGGGTCAGTTCAAATTCTTGAGGCCCCTGGCTTATACTTATTGGCTTTTGAGTCCCTGCTTCTATTAACTATGTAAGTCTATTCAGCAAAACGTTCATTGGAAAATTTAGATTCTGATTTCATGGATAATGTTTTTGCTTTGCTTTCATATTACTCTGTTGGGACATTTAATGGCTTCAAATCATGGATAGACTTAATGTCTTACCTCATACCTACCTGGTTACTGTTTTTTATTTAATTTTGCACTTTTGGTTTTAAAGCATGCGGTGAACAGTTAATATTTGGTTCTTCACTCCTAAGTGTTGATGCTTGACTCATTCATTGTTGTATTGAGATTATGATATTCTAGCATTAAGATATTGGTAGCTTGTCTTTGTGTACTGCTATGTGATTGTGACTATTTTACTGGATTTATACTTATGTCACCACACTACAACTCATAGTTCATATGTATTTTCTTGTTGAAATAGGGCATTGTTGTGGGCCTGGATAATTTGGATGCAGTAATTCGTATACTAAGATAATCTTCTAGCAATGCAATTGCATCATCTGGTCTAAGGAGCAGTGAGCTCCCCTATGTTTTTGAGTTTTTCATTTTCTTCAACTTGAGTAGAAGTGGTGATTCAAAAGCACCGAGACATGATTTTCTGGCTTTGTCATTAAACTTCTGTTCTTCTGCATGCGTTGTTTTTCTGTTTTTTTGCTTTCTAGCTTCTGCTGCGAGGAACTTTTTTTTATGCTTAGATTTTTGTCATGTGCTTTGTGTTTGCTTCTTTTGATCAATAAAATTTCTTTCCTTTAACATGTGAAATTTTTTCTGGTAACTGGGGTCTAGTGCAACAGAAGTTTAAGGATGCTTATGGTTTAACTAATCAGAACCTTCCAATTATATGTTTTTTTTTTCGAACTTGGTTCTTAGGGGTAGGGTTTATTTAATGCCTTACTTAGCGAGGCTTTTTTGGGAGTAGATGAGAGTTCCAGTTCAGTAACAGAATGTAATCATGTTTTCCAATTTTGTTATTCAAATTTCCTTGATGTCTGGGCTTGGTTTTCTTTGAAATCAGCTCTGGAATGCAGACTTTTTGATCTGTATTCTGTCCATACCCTGGTGTTTTGATTTCCTTTTTCTTAAATGTATTTGGAGGGAATGATTTTCCCCACGAGAATATTCGTCAAAGATTCCTTCGTCTTCTCCGCTTCTCTTTCTCTCTGCAAAACAGATCGGAGTAAAAGGACCACACCCGGGGGGTGTTGGCCAAAGGCCCTCCGATGCCTAAGTTAGGTAAGGTATTTCAAGGAAAACCGGGTGGCCGGAGCCGTGTGTGGTGGCCGGAGCCTTGTGTAAGGGAGAGAAAGAAAGTGGTGGCTAGGGTTTGTGAGAAATAATTTCTGCAGAGTTTCAGTAGGAATTTAGACGTACCCCCACCATTGTGTGTGGCTATGCTTTTATAATGGTCTTGGAGGCTAGGGTTTCAGAGGAATAATTCCGTAGATGGAATGAAATTATTCCTCCCCTTTATGGAATTGATTTGATTAATTAGGGATTTGATTTATTAGGGTAAATCAAATCCCTAATTGTGGTAGGTATCAAATCAAATCCTATTTCAATTAGGTAACTCTTCATTTAATTGAGAATCGGGGTAGGAATTAGGAATCAATTCTCAACCCAATTAGGTAGTCTTCAATTTAATTGGGTAACCCCCAATTAAATTGAGTAACTCCCAATTAGGTTTATTAATTCCCAATTAGGTCAAATAATCCCCAAATGGAATGAATTATTTGACCTAGGGTTTTGACTTAATTTGGTTACCACAGTATTCCTTAGCGAATCAACTGTGTTCAAAGATCTGCTTCCCAAGCTGAAGCCATGAAATATGGGCCTCCTATTGCCAATTGATTTTGGGTTGAATGCCCTAATTTGAAAAACTTAATAATAACTTGTGAAGCCATATATAACTTTAGTTGCAAGATTCCCCAGCTTACACCTTACCTAGTTTCGTGTGTGAATTTTTCATTACACATTATGTTTAGACATACGTATCGTTTCCCGTATTTCTCTATATGTATCTGAATTCTTCCCTATGTTTTGAAATAAATCTACTGAGTTATACACTTTTGTATTATATATTTCTTCTGATTATTGTACATAGTTTTAAGACTGTTTTGTAATCCTTCAGATAATTATTTTTCAATGCGCTTCTTTGTATTATATTATTTTCAAAAGTGCACATTTGATTAGGTCGGACCTCTTGTGCCACGCTCCTGTAAAGGCAGTGTAGAATGCATTTAATTGGGGTTGGAAGTGGGATCTTGATCATTTTTACTTGTTCCTTT
The DNA here is from genome assembly GCA_903112645.1 of Prunus armeniaca. Lineage (NCBI taxonomy): Eukaryota > Viridiplantae > Streptophyta > Magnoliopsida > Rosales > Rosaceae > Prunus > Prunus armeniaca. The sequence goes on from CAEKDK010000002.1 coordinate 6,424,768, forward strand.
TTTCATCTACCCTTGTTTGGAAATGATGTTAAATGTTCTTAAGATGACTATCATAGTGTTTATAGGGGAGATACTTTTAATTGCCTCCATTTGGTTCAAAATTGAATAAGAAGCAAATGAGTTAAAAAGCAAGTTTTCCAGTCCCAAGGCGTTCAATGCTGGAGGACAGTGATAGTGGCCACCTTGATGACATAGATGTTATTCCAAATGAAGAAATGCTTTTGGTTTAAGCTAATACCTTCTTTTTCATGAAGTTATATTTTACTCCTTTATTTTCGAAGAAGGAAAATTTAAAAGAAAAGTAACCCAACGAACACTTTCAATCTACAAAATCGAGGAACCATTGGCAAATCTGTACTTACAGAGTTACATACAGACCAAGAACTGCCTCTCAATGTGCTCAATTCCAACCACACAGTAATTATTTGAAATATAATACTACAAAAACCATAAATTTACAAGATCATAAAACAATCAGACCAAAAAAAAAAAAAAAAAAAAAAAAAAAAAAAAAAAAAAAAAATAAAATTTAGAAATAAATAGATCCAATATTTCTCTTCTATGGCATATATATAGATTCTCAGATAGAGGAGTTGGGAGAAAGGGTTATCCCTGGTGGAAAGAGAAAATAATCAATTCTGACCTGAAAAGGAAAGATGGTTTGTGTCCTCTGACACCTGAAGAAACCGCTCTTACACGGTGAAATATATGGTGCCGAGAGGGGATATTTTTGTTCCCACATATGACGGAAACATGGCTAAAGTGGTTGAAGGCCATCGCAGATTTCTTGGGTTCAAGAAGACAATTCTACTGGACAGAAAGCTTCTTGTTGATTTGATAGACCAGTGCACAAGTGGATCATTGAATTGGGATGAATTTTCATCTGCAGTGAACGAAGCTCATGCAGGTCGAATGGGGAACCCAACTAATAGGTTGATGATCCAAGACCGACCAACAGAGGAGGACTATTTCTATGCCAACCCAGAAGAGTGTTTGCAATCGTTAGGTGAACAACTGAGTAGTACGTGATATATATAATGTTCGAAGATTGTGACACTCATCCATGTTCTACAGTGTTGGCTATTTTCCCACAGATATATAAGAAAGTTGTCTACGGAGGGATTAGCCATAATGAGATTTTGTTCTGAAGAGGTGATGAAGATTATTGTCGGGGGAAGTAAGTAATCTTCAATAATGCCCCGAGAGGATCTATGCTGGAGGACATGTTTTATCTGTTACATAAGCCCAAAAATTAAAAAAAGACATATATAATAGATGAAAAATAAATAAAAACAAAATCTTTTGTTTCCTCTTCCCTAGTTGATTAGGATTTATCCTTATATTTCTGCATGTTAATTTTGAATTCCTAGTAGGATTTAGATCATAATCAAAATTTCAAATTCCTATTAGGAATTAGATTATAATTTGATTCCTATATAAAGGCCTAGTTTTGTATCAAAACAAATAAAAAGAACCATGGAAAAAGAAGATGATTATGTTGAGTATGTTCCAGTGGCCAAGCGGCGAGCAACGGAAGCTCATAAGATTCTTCAACGCAAGGTAAAGTCTTTCGGGCTTGAAGAGAAGTCAGACAAGTTAAAGCTAGCTGCTCAGGCAAACCCTAGTCTCCTTGTTAAAGCACAGTCGGAAAAATTAAATTTTGTTGCTGAAGAAGACAAACCAAGCAAACCTAGTCTCCTTGTTAAATCATTAGAGATGAAGCATGAGGCTCCCAAGATTACTCCAATCCAGCAGATGGTGCAACAAGAGAAAGAGATTATTGACAACTTATCGGATCGCAAAACACTAATGTCAGTTGGTGAATTGGCAAAGGGAATCACTTATACTGACCCTATACCAACAGGTTGGAAGCCCCCATTGCATATAAGAAGGATGCCAATGAAGCAATGTGATTTGATTCGAAAGCAGTGGCATATCGAAGTTAGTGGTGAAGATGTTCCACCACCTATTAAGAATTTCATGGACATGAGATTTCCTGAACCAATTTTGAAGACTCTGAAGGCCAAGGGTATTGTCCAGCCGACCCCCATTCAGGTGCAAGGTCTTCCGGTGATTTTATCCGGGAGGGATATGATTGGTGTTGCGTCTACTGGCTCAGGAAAGACATTGGTTTTTGTGCTACCATTGATTATGGTTGCATTGCAAGAGGAAATTAGGATGCCAATTGTTCCTGGTCAAGGGCCTTTTGGATTGATCATTTGCCCATCGAGGGAGCTCGCAAAGCAAATTTATGAAGTGGTGGAAGAATATCTGGTTCCTATGAGACAGGCTGGATATCCAAAGATAAGGTCTTTGCTCTGTATTGGTGGAGTGGATATGCGTTCGCAATTGGACATTATCAAGGAAGGTGTTCATATAGTTGTTGCTACTCCTGGGAGATTGAAGGACATGCTGGCAAAGAAAAAAATGAATCTCAATAATTGCACATATTTAACTTTGGATGAGGCTGATAGATTGGTAGATTCGGGCTTTGAGGATGACATAAGACACGTTTTTGACCACTTTAAATCTCAAAGACAAACACTTTTATTTTCAGCCACCATGCCCACAAAAGTTCTCAACTTTGCTAAAAGCGCTCTGGTAAAACCCGCCACCGTGAACGTGGGAAGACCTGGAGCTGCAAATTTGGGTGTAATTCAGGAGGTTGAGTATGTGAAGCAAGAGGCCAAGTTTGTTTACCTTCTTGAATGTTTACAAAAGACCGCACCACCTGTTATAATATTCTGTGAAAACATAGCTGATGTGGATGACGTTCATATATATCTTCTGATAAAAGGAGTGGATGCAGTGGGCATTCATGCGGGGATGGATCAGAAAGAGAGAGAGGATGCCATTTCTTCCTTCAAGAAAGGGAAGAAAGATGTCTTGGTTGCCACTGGTGTTGTCTCAAAGGGTTTGGATTTTCCGGATATTCAACATGTCATCAATTATGACATGCCAGCACAGATTGAAGACTATGTCCACAGGATTGGACGAACGGGAAGATGTGGCAAGACTGGAATAGCAACAACGTTTATAAATAAAAATCAAAGTGAGACAACACTTCTTGATTTGAAGCACCTCCTGCAGGAGGCAAAACAAAGGATTCCACCGGTGTTGGCTGAGCTTAATGATCCAATGGAATTAAATGCGGATGCAATTACAAATGCGAGCGGGGTTAAGGGCTGCGTTTATTGTGGCGGGCTTGGTCATCGTATCCATGACTGCCCCAAACTGGAGCAACAGAAAAGAATGGCAATTTCCAGCTCTAGAAGGGATTATTTTGGATCTGGTGGTTACAGAGGGGAAATATGATATTTTCGATATGTATGTAACTATATATATATATATATATATATAAGTTGAGACTAAGTATATTTTTTATATTTAAGAAGCTTGCAATCTCTCTGAAACCAAAGCTCCTTTCCTTATTTTAAAGGGAAAATAAGGATACCCAGTAAGTATAACAAAATAAAACAATTTTAGGAGACTTGGCAATTTACCAATTTAGCATTTACATAATTTCATTCTTATGTATTTCTTCTGTATGCTAACTGCTCGTCAATTCTATAATGAACTTTCTGGGAGAAATCTTTTTATCCGTATGGTCCTCAAATAAAGTTATGATTGCTGATTGTATCATGATTCTATGTTGAACACAGAGAGCTTCATTCTGATATGAAGTCTGTAAAGAAGACTTATTCATCTGCTTTGAAGTAACCTTGCCAACCTCCAAAACAAATAATCGAATCTAGACTATCTCTGTATAAAAGGCGCTAGCGATAGAGAAGTGAAGATCTATTGGCCCATGGCCGTCGGTGTACGATGCCAGTGTTCCATGAAGAAATTTAGTTTAGTTGCAGTTAGGTATTCTATTCCTTGGACCACATCTAGTTTAGTTGTAGCTATAAGGTATATAGATGGTTTTCATGCAACCTTGGTCTGGATGCTTTGTATGTACACGCTAGTTGTGAATGCCTACATGCAATGAGCCCTGCCTTGCAAATATTTTTTATATGAAATCCAAATGGCGCTTCAATTTCATAATTCACTAATTCATAGTACCAGGTGTCTTGCCTTGCATATATTTTCTTGGGGATGTTGAAACTAAATCAACTCCAAACTGTAAGTGTTAAAATAGAATGAGGTCAACACTCTAATGACTTTCGTAGAATCAGGTTTTGTATGTACATGCAAAGGACTTGTAACTCAAGAAATCTCTATTAACCACACCATGAAGGAAAAATAAATAAATAAATTGACTGTGCCGAGCCCTATTTACAGGATTAATCCATGCTTGATAGATATCTGATAGGTTTTGGACAAAAATATACATATTAATAAATTGGAGATCACATTTAAACCATGTCGACCAGACATGAATTTTGCCATTTTTGACCACACACAAAAAAAAAAATTCCTACTGCCATTGAAAAAAAAACTAATATTACAATAAACCAAATCCACTGAGATTAGGAAGAAAACTTTATGTTTACAAAAATTGGAGATTCTGCTTGAGTGATTTTACCAATTAGACAGCAGAACTGATTTCAAAATTAGTAATTTAATAAAAATAAAAAAAGCATTCTACCTATGTTAGAAACATAAAGGGCATCATGCTTGAAGCTACACACTACGTTGCTGTCGGATGTAAGTGAGTAGGCGCACATCACCCTTCGTATCACTACGATTGCCACAGAACGGGCTTCCACAGAGACAATGGAAGGGCTTCATGGGATGGCCACTATCACGATCGCGGTCATGAAAGTCGATGCCCTAGTCCTGAAACAGCATAGGCATTTGAAAGTTGGATGATGATGCCAAACACACATTAATAACATATCATATACTGGTGAACCTCCATGGCATCAACCTTCCCTGTTGTGAAAAGGGCAATCTGCATGAAATAAATAAAAGAAATCATGTTTACTTGTATGAAGAATTGGTTCGACTAGTAGTACGAAGAAGATCGAAGGGATGAGATCTTTGAATGCTGAAAAATCATACATGATAGTAGTGATGATCTGGGGTCTCCACTTCCGCAGGGATCTCTACCAAGGTAGCAACAGAACATCTGACCGATAAATGTAAAATGTTTCGGTAGAAGATTTTAGCAACAAAAAGAAAAAGTATTCAAGGAGAGGAGAAAATTAGCCGCTCTCATCAATCAAGATATCCAAGAACACAAACCATTCCGGCACAGAATGACATTGAGACAGCTTCAATAAGAAACATGGCTCTTAATATAGAATCTATAATACATACAGAAATGGAATGATGCTCGTCAGTGATGTATAATAACTGTTCGTTAAGTTTATTGCACTTGGCAATAACTTTAATTTTAAGTATGCATGCAACCTAAGATAAACCATTAAATAATGAACAAAGAAATTGAAGAGTTTGGATAGGCAGAGTGGCGGAGATGATCACGTTCGTTCACCCCTAAGATGTTAGGGGGTGTCATGAAACCAAATTGGTTATTTTGGTTAGAGAAGGTCAGTTCAATTGATTTGAGTATAAAGAAACTACAACATGTAAAGGGATGCAATCAATAATTAGACCACTGACAAGAAAATACTTCTATATGAAGGAAGGCTAAACAGCTAAACCTAGAATTTATGCAATCTGAAAATTTCTTTCTTTGAGGAGTAGATAAATGGTGTAATCTATCAACAGAGCAGGCTAATCAACAGTTTGAAATGTTCAATAAACCTGAGCAACAAAGTGCAACACATTTCCTTCCTAGATGTTAAGATAAAAATGTATATAAATGTATACACAACCTATATTAGGCTATAATTACTTCTTGCATTATAGGGTAAGTACATATAAACCTAGAAGATGCAGAATTATCTTAATGATGGCAGAAAACTAAAATTGTTTCATCACTTACTTTAAATGATGCTTGTTAATGATCGTGTAATATCTGTTCGTTAAGTTTATTGCAAGTGAAAATAGCTTAACGGTTAAAGTTGAATTTACATGTCCAATGCAGATGCAAAGCTAGCTGACAATTATGTTATGGATTTTACACCTGTGATTGATAAATCTTGCAACATTTCCATAAATTGTAGCATCCAAGTCAGCTCCTAACCCCTCTTACCCAAGTCAGCTCCTCCATGGCATCAAGGGCAATCTGCATGAAATAAATAAAAGAAATCATATTTACTTGTATGAAGAATTGGTTCGACTAGTAGTACGAAGAAGATCGAAGGGATGAGATCATTGAATGCTGAAAAATCATACATGATAGTAGTGATGATCTGGGGTCTCCACTTCCACCGGGATCTCTACCAAGGTAGCATCAGAACATCTGACCAATAAATGTAAAACGTTTCAGTCGAAGATTTTAGCAACAACAAAAAAGTATTCAAGGAGAGGAGCAAATTAGCCTGCTCTCATCAATCAAGATATCGAAGAACACAAACCATTCCGGCACAGAATGACATTGAGACAGCTTCAATAAGAAACATGGCTCTTAATATAAAATTTATAATACATATAGAAATAGAATGATGCTCGCCAGTGATCATATAATAACTGTTCGTTAAGTTTATTGCACGTGGCAATAACTTAACTTTGACGTATGCATGCAATCGAAGATTAACCTTAAATAATGAACAAAGAAATTGGGGAGTTTTGATAGGCAGAGTAGCGGAGATGAGTTCATGTTCACCCTTAAGATGTTAATAGGGGGGGTCATGAAACCAAATCAGTTATTTTAGGCAGACAAGGTCAGCTGAATTTATTTGAGTATAAAGAAACTGCAAACCATGTAAAGGAATACGGTCAAATAATTAGACAATTGACAAGAAATACTTCTATACGAAGGCTAAACCGCTAAACCTAGAATTGATGCAATCTGAAAATATCTTTGTTTGAGTAGATAAATGGCAACAGAGCATCCTATTCAACAGTTTGAAATGTTCAAAAAACCTGAGGAATGAAGTGCAACACATTCCCTTCCTATGATGTTAAGATACAACCTATATAAGGCTATAATTACTTCTTGCATTATAGGGTAAGTACATATAAACCTAGAAGAGGCAGAATATTTTTTTAATGACAGCAGAAAAAGAATATTGTTTCATCACTTACTTTAAATGATTCTCGTTAATAACTGTTAATTAAGTTTATTGCAAATGATAATAGCTTAACGTATAAAGTTAAATTTACAGGTCCACTGCAGATGCAAACATAGCGGACAATTACGTAACTTTTAAGTTCGCATACAATCTGTGATTAACCTTAAATCCAGAACAAAGAAACTGGGGAGTTTGGAGAGGCAGAGTGGCAGAGATGAGCTCATCATGTTCACACCCCAGATGCTCGTAGGTGGCGTCAAGTAGATACTTCTATAAAGACTAAACCCCTAAACCTAGAATTTTTGTAATCTAAAAGTTTCTTTGTTTGAGGAAGTAGATAAATGGCTTACCTATCAAAAGTGTGAAATATTCAATAAACCCTTCATATTACTAAAACTGAATAAAGATACCTGATACAACATGAAACTAACACATCGTTGTTAAGCAACCAAGCGCATCAGATTTTCTTCGTGCATTCAGATATAAATGTGTATGCAACTTATATTAGGCTTAAATTACTTCTTCCATAATAGGGTAAGTAGATATGAATTCTCTAAGAGGCAGAAATATTTTCAACGACAGAAGAATAAGAATATTGTTTCATACTAGCAGACAAATCCAAAACTTACAACTGCTTGTGATCAATCCAAGACCCTGAGAGGAAAATTTGAAAAGCAAGACAAACAATACCAACGAAAGTAATAACCTTAAGCTTCTTTTTGGTCAGAGATAACCTTGAAATTTATATAGAAGAGAATAATATAATTCTTATGCAATATCACCTTTGACTAGAAATATAAATCTAATAATTACTATAAGCACTGAGTTGGAGGAAGCGGCTGGGGTATATAAGAGTATGGATTTTACACCTGTGATTGATAAATCTCGCAACATTTCCATAAACTGTAGCGTCCAAGCAAAGGACCTCTTCATCTTTCAAGACACCCTTCGAGCCCCAACCTGCATCTAGTAGAACTTGGTAGCGTGTATTCTTGTTACCAGGACTTCCCACATTTCGCTCATGTAGTTCCGTGTTGGTTAATATCTCTCCAACATACTCACAAACAAAAGCCCCTGGTGGCAAGTCCTCCAGTGTTCGAAGACCCCACCCCTTCCCTTCGGGTGTCAAAAACACCTACAACAAAGATTAAACCACTTAGACGCGTTTAGAATTTATACGCATCTGGTTATTATTACCTAGGGCCTTGAAATTCACAGCGGACAAACTAACCTGCAACTTCACAGTGATGCTTTGCTGAACTATCCGGTTTCCACATTTCTTGTTACACCAGCATTTAGACCAGCATTCCTTTATAAATTTCTGTAACAAATGGCCTTTGCATGGCACAGAACTCCTCATTTGTAGACCTTTGAAGTGGGCAGTTTCTACAATACACTAGTGGTCTTGTTTAGGTTCCCACTTCAAGGATATACACTCTTCTAGAAACTTCTCCTTAATGAATCCTCCTAGAGTGTATGCAAACTGACCCCAACTTTCAGCCGCACACAGGCAAGGTACTGATGATGTCAAACAATCCCCAAAACAATGTGAACAGAAACCCTCATGAGATATACGAGCAAGTGAAAATTTCACATAGGCGTTCTTATAAACTAAATTATTGGAGATGTAAAGAAAGATTGGCAGATCTTCAGTATTTCTTCCATTCTCCAAGGAAACTTTCACCCTTTCTTCACCATCAATATAAACACAGGATTTAATGACTCCAAGTGAAGAATGGTAGTTATGATCAGCCTACACCTTGCATAATTTTGAAGATCTACGGCCTTGGATCACCTTTAATCTCTTTGCGGTTTCACCAAAGATGTTCTCAATATCCTTTCTTGCAAAACCAATTAAGCATTGAAGACCATCATAACAACCAAAAGCTATATGTTTGGGTATATGGGGTATAACCTTGATAAGATTTTTACATAAAATTAATTCACTTTGAAAACTTAGATGATCATATTTACTGGCAAGAACATCTTGTGCAGTACTTTCATCAAAGGTGGAATCAGTTCCTGTTTCCACAAAGCATTCTTCAACTCTACATGATTTTATGTGTGTCTCTTCCATCATTTCTAGAGCTTCATCAAAATGTGGAGGACAGAAATCAGACTGTGGAGAAGAGTGGCAAATCATAGACATTTCCAGGTCACCCTTCGGAGTAGATGATGCAGCTACAAACTGTGGCAAATCAAAAACATTATCTTTGTTGTCCGTATTCAACGATTCCACTTCCAACAACTTCAAGCCGTCTTCATCAAAATCTGAAGAACTATCTTCACCTATCAGATTGAGACTTTCTTCCAGTTGCGTGTTGCAATTACGCAGAGGATCGAAGTTATTCCCAGAGTCCAAAACCTCTCTTTCCTGGTGTCTTCGGCGACTTCTTCTTACTAGTGATTAAGAGTCTTCAGATTCTTCCGAATCAGAAAACAGATTATTCTCATTACTCTGACGTGCCCTTTTTAATGGAGACTTTTCAAGGCAAGATTCCAAAGGAGACAATGCCTGTTTTTTCTGTTGCCTTGTGCAATATCTCTTGGTTGGAAGTTCAACAACTTCAGTTTTATCATAAGATGGAGCTTCTTTTTTCTTCGATCTCACTCCCTGGCACGAAAATATATGAAATGCTAAAACACTTAAACTTCAGTTTCATCATATAAAAAAAACCATTATGCTCTCTGCATAGAACAAACAACCCAACCATAATTTGTAATAATAGTAAACAGAAATATAGGGCATAGAGAATATTATTATACATAATCTCACCTTTGCTTCAGCTATCTTTTTCCATTTTAAAGGGAAAATAAGGATGCCCATTAAGTATAACAAAATATATATAAAAAAAAACTATTTAAATAGATATTCCAATATTTCTCTTCTATGACATATATAAAAGATGAAAAATAAACAAAAACAAAATCTTGAAAAGCATTGAATAAACAAAACACTAAAATAATTAATAAAAAATTAAAAAGAAAAATCTTATTAAAATATGAAGAATAAAAAAAGAAGGTAAAAAACAAACCTTTTCCTCCTCTGGCTTCTGGTCCAGCAAAAGTCTGTAATTTTCATCAATAATAAACTCCCAGCTGTTTGCATAGACTTTCAGAAGCTCTTTGACCGCTGCCTTTGTCTGACCTTCGGAAATGCCAAAAGGCTTCATTGCCCTACAGGCATCAGCCATTCGAGAATTTTTTGGCGGCATCACTAAACTATTCACAGTGAAAACGGCATCACTAAAAAATGAAGAAGGCAAATGCCAACAAATGAAGATGAAGCAGCTCTGGCCTTAGCTAGAAGAAGAAGAAAGCTTTTACAAAGTAAAATCCAGATTAATGGTTTTTACCTCTCTCTTTTTTCTGGGTATTTAATTTCAACTGACTCAGAGCACTGAGCACCTCTTTTAATTTCTCAGACTCTCTTTCTAACCTCTGGTTGCTTTGGGAAAATGGGAAAATGCTTTAGGAGAAGAATAAGAAGATGGAGAGTTCTTTTTGCAGATTTTGAAAAAAAAAACCCAGATAGGTGAAACTAATATACAGAGAGAGAGAGAGAGAGGTGGTTCATTGGATTTGGTGGGAGCACTTTCTATGCTCCACCACTGCCGCCAGTAATGTACAGTTAATCATTGCGTGTTTTTATTTTTTTCTAATCTGTACAGTTTTGTATCTCTAGCCGTTAGATTAATCTGACGATTGGGAAACACTGCCCTAGGATTTCTTTCCTTTTCAGGTGGACGAGTGTCCGAGGATTTCAAAAACAATCCGGATGTCCAGATTTTGGAGGGAGATCCGCGGAAGCATAAAGTTTCATAGAACAAATTGCTCAAACTTTATATGAGTGTCAAGTCAGAAGGGGGATGGAAGTTACATGAAAAGTGGGGCAAGTTGGATAAAAATAAAACTGGAATTGAAAGAATACAAATTTATAAATAAACTCAATCCTAAACATCTATTTATAAAAAAACTCAAATACTATTTAAACATAGAAACACACCCAAAATCAACCCCAAAATCAACAATTGTATATTTTTTGGATGTGTTTATAAATGAGTTTTGAGTGTGTGTAATGATGGATTTTGGGTGTGTTTATAAAGTGTTTTGGGTGTTGGGTTTTTTTATAATTTCAGTCCCCATTTTGGGTGTTTTAGTGAAACTCCCTTGAAAGAAATCCTAATAATGTTATTCATTTTGAAGTCAATTATTACAATTTGTATATTGTATTAAGAGTATCTAAGCAATTAAATTAGTCAAATTGAAATTTGTTGACCTACGTGGCAATTTAAAAAGTCTTATTTTCTATTTGAATAATTTTTGCTCTAACAGACTCTTCAATTCAATTAATGTAATATCATGGAAAAGAATAAATAAAAAAATATGAAAACATGTGAAAAATGTCTATGTATTTATTATATGAAAATAAAAAATGCATGTTTTTAACATTTTCAATGTAGGTTTTGTTTTTCCAAAGTAAAATTAAACATTTGAAGAGCCAGAGTCAACTTACCAGTCCTGAAAAGAGAGAAAGTAGTTATAGTTTTAATGACTGAGGTTGAAGAGGAGATGCTCTAAGGGGGGTATATTCAATTAGGATTTTAATAGATTGTAATCACATGATTTTAATGTAATGGATTTCAACAGGATTTGTAATTACAATATTTTACTTATGATTTTAATAGATTGTAATTACATGATTCTCTTATGATTCACTTAAGACTTTTTTGTATTCTCCAAAGAATCAAAACATTTGCTCTAGGATTTCATATGAAATAAAAATTATATAATAACATGAATTAATTATGCCACATGGATAAATAGCCAAATGATAAAAGTAATAACAATAACGTCATGTAGCAACTAGACATGGCTTAAGGAAAACAATAGTTCTTCAAGATGTAATAAACATTTGTTGAAGCTTCATCTCCTCATATGACCTAGATAGCATCTCTCCACATAGCTGAAGCTATGCTAGCTCTCCATGTGTTAGCATCCTCTCTTTGTTGGTCGTGGGTTTGATAAATCAGCTAAAAATTGTCCTCTACATCAACTTTATTAATGAAAGTTCATCTTTACCAAATTTTTTAAAATAAAATAAAAAATCGTTGCACAGTGGTCCTTTTCTCCCAAGTGGGACTAAAAGACCCAAACACTATGCATTCAAACCAAGAAATAAAGCATCCTAACATGAGGAAATTTCCTAGTGATGGACTTCTTCTAGCCATTCCACCATTCACTATTTATTAGTATTATATAAAAAGAAACACAAAGCTCTATAGTTATTTCAGGTTTGTAAGCTCTATAGTCATTCTCCAGTTTACACAAAAGTAATAAAATATTATTTTATGAAATAATAAATAAATAAGAAAAATCATTCTCCAGTTTACACAAAAGTAATAAAATATTATTTTATGAAATAATAAATAAATAAGAAAAATCATTCCTAAAGAATGAGGCAGTGCACAACAAACCAAAAACACCAACTATCAATCTTTACAAATTGGTTTCTTTCTTTGTCTGTTCCACAGCAAAGCAATACAGATATACACGGATGTATGTAGGTACCCACAACAAAGCAACACATATAATACAAATAGAGACAAAAAAAGATATGACAGCATATATATGATAGCATGTGAAGAGATAAAGCAAAAAGATGAGAACCTTGTTCACTTCTCAAGTCTGTTCATCTTCTCCCAAAACAAACCAACGTGAGAATTAGATGTAATAGGGTGTGATTTTTTGTGGGGTTTGGTATTTATATCACCCACTAAAAAGTCTCACAGAATACATTAATTAATGAAATACCTCAAAATTAGTAAGTTTTTTAATACCACCGTACTTTTTCTAATATTTTGAAAGTCCTAATTAAATACCACCAGACTTGCATTGATGGTTTTAAAATCCTAATTGAATACCATCAGATTTTTATTGATTACTTAAAAATCATAATTGAATACCACTAGACTTTTAAGCTTAAAAAAAATATATTAAAATCCTAATTGAATACACACCCCTAAGAGTTTGATTGAAAAAATGGTAATATACATTGTTGGTTATCGTATTTTGCCTCAATTTTGTTTTTTTATTATTGTATTTTATTTTTCTCAAGGCTAAACTGGTGATTTGTTCCTTGAATTTGTACCTAATTTTCAATTGACCCCTATCCCTTTTTTTAAAAAATTTATAAATTAAGGATATTAAATGTTCCCCTGTTGTCTAAAAAACAACACGTGTTTCTTTTCTTTTTTTCTTTTTTTTCCCTTAACACTTTTAACCAAGCCTTTTGGCTAGTTTTAACTGAAGCCTCCCCAACCTGACACTACAAAGCCACCGCACACGCACCTACCCATTGCCACCCCTATTCCAAATCCACCCTCATCACCAACCTCACCATTGAGCTAATTTCAGTATCACATTCAAATAATTCTTCATTTTCGAGCTGAGCTAGTTCGTCATCATTATCTTGCTTAGAATTAGAGGAATTAAGTATTATTTGGCAAAGTTATTGCTTAAGTTCTTCGCTAATGCTTAAGTTACTGATTTCACCAACCTCGATTTTGCACTCAGATTTACTAGGCCAATATTTGGTATCAGAGCTTAAATTCCTTGGAAAAGTTGTTAGGTTGAAGATTCTAACTAAGTTTTGCAGGTCTAATCTTCTGGTTTTTCTGTCAAGTTTCCTTTACTCACTAGTCATCAAGTTGTCTAGTTGTCGAATAGGCTCGTTAGCCATTGCCAGAGAGGCGTGAAGCGTTGAGAGACCTAGGCAGGGACTAACAACCTTGTAGTAAGAGGAGAACAAAAGGAAAGCATAAAACCTAGAATATTAAAATGGCAAGCCTTAGGAGAATCTTGTTTACCCGTTCTTCTAGAGAAGCGAGCCCTATTAGCAGTTCTAGCCATATAACCCTAAGAGTTAAAAACTCTCAAGAAATAACCATGTGAGACGTAGAAAAGGAATTATGCAATTGGGATATACCTAGAGTACCCATAACTGATATATACTATAAAAGATCTTTCAAGTTCAGATATGATAATGCGATAAAAACTGTTGAAAAAACGATATCGGTCATTGATAGAAATGATAGTTTCCAGCTATTTACCCATCGTCAAATCGACCAACATCTGGATAGAAAATATAACTATTTGCACATAGAAAATATACTATGACCTTGAAACAATGTTTAAAGAAGAACAACCTGAAATAATAGGTTAACAAATGATAAGAGGTTCACTCAAACTACTAAAACTAAAAACTACTACCCTAGACCCACACCAGTAGATTTACAGTTTGAGGAAGATGGAAGGTGGAATTCCGCTCAGTATGACGGAAGCTCCATAGTTGAATGGAATATTGATGGTATGACATAATATCATATCATTAATACAATGAAACATATGATGATGTACACTACAACCTCTAAGATTAAAGGAAATGGAGATAGGAGGGTGGCTAAAGCTATCATCTTTATGGTGGGCCTTAGTAATATTTTGTCTGATAAGAAGACAATTTGTACTTATAGTAATTTTACGTTAAAGCATTTTACTTTTGCTTTTCCTCTGGTTAAAGCAAGATGCCTCTGCTTTAACTTTGCTTTTATTTGATAAAAAGAGTCTATTCACAACCAAAAATTTATATAAAAATTAACATTTTAATACATGCATGAAAGCTTGGGCCTAAAACTGGAATTGGAGGCAGGCCCATATATCATAACGCGAAGCAAATTACATGTTTCAAAGTTTGTGGACCAAAATGTGGGGGGGAAAAGAGTTGATGGACTGATATAAGACATGATCCCAAGGTTGGAAACATTAATAAAATTTACCATTAAAATTTTTGCAATGTATTTTTTTAACGAAAATGATCAAAAGACAAATTCACGTGTCCCACTAATATGAAGAATATATATGATATGTTTGTTAACAGAAAAAAAAACAATTGGTTAAATTTGGGGCTCCTTTAGAATATATATATATATATATATATATATATCAGTCTCGATCTCTTAGACTACAGGTTCACTCACTCTTACACTCCTTTTAAGAAACTTTTTAAAACCGTTGGATTAACATCCGGCGGTGGCTGACCACAATCTCTTGGACCCCTGTGGTCCAAGAGCTCGGGTATGATATATATATATATATATATATATATATATATATATATATTGAAAACCAACGGGTAATGCTTCAGTTTAGTTTGGAGGCTCATGGGCTTACCTTTGGACCTTTATGATCTTGAAAAGGAGGCAGATTGACCCGTGTGGTTTTGGGGTAATTATCACCATAGTTTCAAATAATAATAATAAATTTGCCCTTGACCAAAAAAATAATAATAATAAATTTTGTTTAAAAAAAAAATTTCTTTTACGTTTTTTTTTTCAACTTTGTAGTCCAATTACAACAATAAACCATCCTAAAATTCAACATGATATAAAATTTTAAAGTTCAATAATTAATATAGATACAATTCAAAGATAAATAACTTTAAAGTTCCATAAAACTTCAAATTAAACATCCCTACATGGTTTTTTTTTATTTAAAAAAGATCCTAGATAGGTTTTTTTTAGGACCTTTTTTTTTTTAATTGAGAGGAGCAATAATATGTTAAACTCACACACACTACAGGGATGTTGGGACTTGAATTTAGGACCTTGCCTGAAGAAGCAATTGCTCCAAATCACTAGACTAGTAGGTCCTTTACCATAGATAGTTATTATACAATGAAATAATTACACGTTTCAAATAAAAAAATATTAATATACAAGTAGACAATTTGATTTTGTTTAAGCCGATTTCAGAAAGCTCAAAACCACAACCAAACCATTACGGTTTGATTCGGCTTTTCACTCATAAAAATCCTCATAGTACCTTGTAGTAGTGTGGTGTCGAGTAAAAAAGGAAACCAATGGTTTTGGATCACTTTGAGTTTGACTTGGCCTTTACTTTTCTTAATCGAACCAAATATGGGTCTTAGAGCTTTTTGATTTTTTTTTCTTTTAATTTCTTAGTGACTAAACAGCGGATCTCTCAAGAAATGTTGGGATTTTGAATTTCTTTCACAATTTTGAGCATTTGTTCATGTTTTCTTATTGGGTTTGTTTGAATATCGGATAGTACACATTTTGTCCCAAAAGCACATGAGAACGTTGATAAGACGTTGAAGGCTATGGAGGTTATAAGTGTGTTGAAAGTTCTTAGAAGTCATTTTATAAAGGAGTAAATTTGTCTTTAAAATTTTGAAAATAAGGTGAGTGGAAATAACAGCATTCTTTCGAACCAAATCATTACAGTATGATTCGGCTTTTAACGGTTTGACTTTTTTTCACTCATAAAATCCTCCTAGTACCTTGAAGGAGTGTGGCGTCGAGTGAAAAAGGGATCAATGTCACTCACTCCAAACTAGATGGATGCAAATGTAATTAACCCTATCCTTAATTCTTACATCACATAATGGCCAGAGACAACGCCAGTAGGGCACAGTAGAGTGAGTCTGGTTTTGAAGGGTCCAAAGAAAAGTGGCAATAACACTGAACAATGGGTTCAAAATGCCAGCAGTCGGTCTTGGTGTTTGGCGCATGGAAGGAAAAGAAATCAGAGACCTCATTATCAATGCCATCAACATTGGTTACCGCCATTTTGATTGCCCTGGTATTTCATTTTCTCCTCAATCGTCAATCTTGATGTTTTCTCTGATATGTTTCTCTGCTTATTTCATGTACAAGTTTACTCTTTGCTGTTCATATGGGTGGAGGAAGGGGAGTGGGGGTTTAATTTATTTTGTCATCTGAGTTTGTTGAAAATGGCTTAATTGGAGCAATTGAAGAGGGTTTTGTAAATTATAGGTTCCATGGGTGATAGGTTTTATAAATTATAGTAACATTGAAGCCATAAATTTATTTAGTTGCAAGCACACAGGACAACAATGTGACGGTTTGAACCCAAAATATCGTCTCTTCTCCAGGGTGATTGCCAGTTACCAATTTGTGTCTGAAATGTATCACACCTCTTCTACTGGCATTTTGACACCACTGAATGCCATGAGTACGAAATAGCTTATTATTTGGTAATTTTTTTTCCTGTTTACAACAACATTTGAATCTAGGTTCTACTCATTTGCCCGACCTCAGGGCCCTTGACCTTGAGGTTGGTTAAAAAGGAAATTGTGAAGCATTCTAACCTTGTTTTGCATTCAACCAATCTATACTATCCTCAAGTCCACTAGATTCCAAAGTTGACTTTGCACTTAAAAATGTAATACAACTAACCAGCTTAATCTCTCTCATCCCTCTATATTTTTCTTTTTCCTGTCTGGCCCTCTATGGTGGTAACTTAGTTGTAGGTAGTAGCACAAATTACCCATTGGGCTGTAACATACGTGAACAAGGTAATGTTGCTTTCAGCTGATTACAAAAATGAAGCAGAAGTAGGGGAGGCACTTGCAGGAGCATTTTCGACTGGGCTTGTTAAGCGAGAGGATCTCTTCATCACCACCAAGGCCAGTTTAATTTTCAATCAAGAGTTTTCTTTTTTCTGCTCAAGTTGACTAGTAGTGCATATTATGCATTCTAGACTATGACAAAAAAATTTTCTCTCTCCCCATTCTTCATCCTTTTTGCAGCTTTGGAATTCAGGTCATGGACATGTCGTAGAGGCCTGTAAAGACAGTCTGAAGAAGCTTCGGTTGGATTATCTGGATCTATACCTTGTTCACTTTCCTGTTACCACCAAGCATACCGGTGATTAATTCCTGCTTTTCTCATTATTTATACAATACTTCTCTATATTCTGTTATGTAATCTAAACTCTACTAGTTTATGTCCCCAAAATGTTGGCTGTATAATTTTAAAATCTGTTTGACAATAGGAGCGTGTGATTAAAAACTACAGAGTACAAAAGAAATTGGTTAACTTGCTATTGATGTCTATCCTACAACATCGATGGTGCTGCTGTGTGTCTGGGAAGGAGGCAAGGTCACCATGCAAGCTAATTGTTACAGGACACATCTCTCTGTAAAGTTTAATATTCTCCTTCTGTAAACATCAACATTTGCCATATCTTGATGTCGCTATAAATAAAGTCAAGTGAGGGTTATACACCATGTAAAGTAAACCAAAAAGTTACAGTTCATAGAAGCATTACACTAACACATCAAAATAAATAAATAAAATAGACGATATGCCTTCGTATATTTTCATACTCTCATTTGAACATTAACACATGCCATATCTTCATATGTGAGTAAAGAAGTTAAAGGAGTTACACCTTTGTGTTGAGTCATATTGCTCATGTTTAATGTAGGAACGAAAGAGTTAAGTTCTAAGTATCTATTATCAACCTCTACAAAAGCCACAATTTACAATGTGTTAGAACAGTCATCAGCCATCTAATAGATCCACATCTAGATAGTGTCACTGAGGAGAGTTCTCACCTATGCCCCCTTTAGATAATTAAAAATGATGAAAAATATAATCATCCTTATATGAATTTGTTTATGAACTGTTTTCTTGTAGTCTTCAAATATGTTGACCCTTATATGGAATTCATCTGTCAATTTATTTGCTTGTACGCAGGAGTTGGTACAACTGCAAGTGCTTTGGATGAGGATGGGGTGCTAGAAATAGACACAACCATATCTTTGGAAACTACCTGGCATGCTATGGAAGAACTGGTTTCTTTTCAGTGACTACTTGAATCAATTGTAATGATATTGTGACTTTATATTACCTTTTCCTACTATTCCATGTGCAATATTATGGTTCTATACATACTGTTATGTAAGTTAGTTCATTTTGTGAATATTGTTGGGAGACCAAATTGGAAAAATATAAGTGAATGTGCTGAAGAAAATTGAAACCTTGCAGTAATGTGCGCATGCATATGTGTGTGTGAAAATGGTAATAAATTTATTTCTACAAAAACAGCTTCAGTTGGAGGAGTTATATTAGTCTTGTTCAGGAAAAGGTTAATTTTGTGTCTTTTGCTTGTGGCCGTTTGTGGACATATTGGAATACCGTTAGGTTTGATTTGTGAGCTATCACATTTTGTATTATTTTTCTGCTATGATCATATTAGTCAAGAAGTATGAGTAACAAGTTTGTGTGCTTCTGAACATGTATAGAATGATATGGGTAAGCTCATTTAAGTACCCGGTCATGTCACTTTGTTATTGCTCCATCACCCTGTTTGAAACTTGGAAGTAAGAACTGTTATTGTTGCTACTTGGAATTTTGATCTTTTTTGATAAACTTACAAATTGAATTTTCTATGTGTCCTTCATCCATCTTAGTCTAATATATGCCACCAGCCCTAGTAAAACATTCATATTCTATGTTTTTGCATTTTAATTTCATTCATTTGTGAACTCTCCATGAATTGGGATCTGATGGAACAATCAACTGCAGTAACTATGACATCTTTCTAACGAGAGATTGCTTAGCCTATTCCAAAGTGAAGCCTGCTGTGAATCAGATTGAAACTCACCCCTACTTCCAACGTGATTCTCTCGTCAAATTCTGTCAGAAGCATGGCATCTTGTGTCACTGCCCACACTCCTCTTGGAGGTGCTGCAGCCAACAGCGAATTGTTTGGTTCAGTTTCATGTCTGGTCTGGATGATCCAGTTCTTAAGGTAAGCTAGTTCCCTTTCTTTCACTTGAATCACTAGATTTATTTTCAAATTATTGGGAATATAAATCTCATCATTTTGTGCGCTAATTGTAAAATTTTTGGCTTCTCAATCACATTCCTCTGTCAGAATCTGGCTGAGAAATACAAAAAGACTGTAGCCCAGGTTGTCAACGCAACACGGTTGTCATCCCAAAGACATCAAAACTTGAGAGATTGAACGAGAATTTCCAAGTTTTTGACTTTGAGCTTACAAAAGAGGAAATGGACCTGATTTAAAAGGTAGACAGGAAACACCGGACAAATCAGCCTGCCAAGTTTTGGGGCGTTGATCTGTATGCATAGATTTGCCTGTAATTCTACCCACGAGAGCAAGGCCTTGTGTTGGCAAAGAATAATGGAGTGCGGGACTTATGTGTCTTTGACTTGTAAACCTCAGACTGATCCAAGTCATTCGTGAAAGCTCAATAGATGTGTTTGATAAAACGATCACGCACGAACTACATTCCATCACTCAATGAACCTACTCATTTTAATGTGATTGCCTTCCCTTGCATGCCCACTGTTTGCTTTTGGACTTTTGATAGTTCAAATTTTAAGCTCGACGTTTGTCTTGGACTAACTGAAGGAAGGTCTTTAAAAAAATTGCAATGGTATCTGGATGAGGATCTGCCTCATGAATGCAAGAAGAAAAGCGATGATTTATTAATATTGTTGAGTTTTTATCTTAATTTTTTTCAAGATCAGCAGAAGTTTACCAATTGATAAAACATTTTCAACAATAGCTAAAGTTAATATGCTTAGCCTGAAAGTAGAAGCACTACTGAAATAATATAAGTCGTGAATTTGCTTTGGGAGAAATAGATGTGCGGTTGGAGTTAGATTTGAAAATTGAATTGCATAAATAGAAATAGAAATTATGGCCCTCATTTTAAAATTCTATGTAATTTTCAATTCCTTCGTCCAAATGGAGAGTTAAGACTATTTTTGTGCAACAAATGAGCACTAGTATACATGATCATTCAAGCATCTGCAAAGCTATTTTTGTGAGTATAATAGGCAATGTCACTCCAATCCAAGCTATGCCAACTGTTGACGCTCGGTACTCACTGAACCCATCTGCCCAATAAAAGTACGATACGTAGACCTCGTACGACGCACCAAAGAAAACAAGGAAACCATTCTCTCGGCCTCAGCCTCTGAGCTGCCTCTTGGAGATCAAAAGGATGTAAGCCACCGACGTCTATAACACCCCGACTCCAATTTATTTCCTATTTTAATTTATTTAAGTGAAATTATGAATTTACCCTTGGGATAAGGGTATTTTGGCCATTTTCTTATCCGGGAAGATTTTGGAGCGGTGACTGGTATTTTTGGGTAGGTTGTACTGAGACGAAGCCGTAGACATGCGGTAAGCTTGAATCAGAGTTGTAACGAAGATTTGGCTATCAAAATAAGTTCGGTGGCAAAACCGTAATTATTTCGAAAAGGGTTACAGTACAAAATCTGATTTTTTTCACTTTTACCTCACTCTCTCCTGAGCCCTCCTCCCTCCTCCCTCTGCGTGTAAACCCTCCCTTGTTACTGTTCATCCGAACAGAAACCACCACACAGCCACCACATCCGACCACCCCAACCCTTGAGACTCCGACTCCAATGAATTTATTTAAGTGAAATTATGAATTTACCCTTGGGATAAGGGTATTTTGGTCATTTTCTTATCCGGGAAGATTTTGGAGCGGTGACTGGTATTTTTGGGTAGGTCGTACTGAGACGAAGCCATAGACATGCAGTAAACTTGAATCGGAGTTGTAACGAAGATTTGGCAATCAAAATAAGTTTGGTGGCAAAACTGTAATTATATCGAAAAGGGTTAGAGTACAAAATCTGATTTTTTTTTCACTTTTACCTCACTCTCTCTCTCAATCTCTCCCGAGCTCTCCTCCCTCCTCCCTCCTCCCTCCTCCCTCTGCGTGTAAACCCTCCCCTGTTACTGTTCATCCGAACAGAAACCACCACACAGACGCCACATCCGACCACCCCCCAGCCCTCGAGACCGGTCCCGTTCGACTCGTCGTGAAGCCACGAACCCGAACCACCCAAAATCCCGACCGGAAACCTCGAAATCCGGCCACGGTTTGGACTGGTTTGAATCGGAAAATTCCCGTCGTTGCGCCGCCGCCTTCGCAGCCTAATTCCGGTGAAACAGGTAAGGTTCCTTCCTCTTTTTACGTGTTCTAGCTGGCTGTTGCATAGGAATTGATCGATTTGCTGTCTAGAATCCCGATTTTGAAACCTAGGTTTTGGCCGGATTTCAATGTGAAATTCCGGCTGGTTGCCGTCCGAATTGGGCTTGGCCGTAGTTGAATGAAATGCTCCACTCGTCGAATAGAACATCTTATTGCAAAGGCAAAATGTTAAATGGGAAAGAATAAATTTACGCCACTGAGTTTGGTTTCCAGCTTGAATGAAGTACTTTATAAGGTGTTGTTTTTGAGATTGGAGTAGGTTTTGGGAAATACAAGAGTACAAACACAAGGTAATTTTGTGAAGGTGTGGAATACCTGTCCATTGCAGTAAGCTGCCATTTTTTTCCTTGAAGAAAACAGAAATGTCAGTGAAATATTGCCAATATCACTAGAAGGTAGCCTTAGAAATTTATAGTATTAGGAATTTGTTTAGATATGATCCACATAGTGGTGCAACCAAGAAGCATGTGTACAGTAGCCTTCATTGCAATGCCACCCATAATGATATTAATTAACGATCCGATTGGATCAATTTCTTCGTTCAAAATGATTCTGGTGTTACTAAATTATGGCTTTCCATTGTTCTAGAAGTACACCATATTTTCTTGATTGAACTTTCTTGCTCAAATGATTCATCACAATGCTTGGATTTTCATTTGGTATTTTGTCTATTCACAGTATTCATAATGAGCAACCTAAGCAGATGGGTCTAAAGGAGTTGCTGCAGGTGACTACTTAAGTTTAATCTCTTTATTGGATTTATTTGATATTGTAGCATCTTTGCTAAGCACCCTAAGACTCCCCCCATCTAATAACCCTCATATGTTATGTCATATATCAGATTCTAAACACGCGTCCAAAGGATCAAGAGCTCTGGGGACTTGTTGGGAAGGTAAAATTATTGTATCATATTTATCAAGTGACCCAAAATTCAAATTTACTAAGTAATCAGAAAGGTGTTAAAAAAAAAAAAATAAATAAATTATGCTGTAGGGATCCATAATTGGCACATTTGGTGCTTCTAGTTCTGCCTATGGAACAAACAACAAATTGGTCAAACTTGAGGTTTTAGTAATAGGGGAGTATGATACCTTGCGTTTCTTAAGAGAAGCTCTTTCTAGAGCCACGTTGGACATGAATTTGTTGGAAACTAGGCTAGTGTTTCATTATTCATACAAAGATACCTTTTTCATGGTATCTTGTGATGCACTTGAGCATCCTAACATGATCGTTATGGACCACAATTTTGTTGTTCAGTTAGGTTAGGTAAAATCAAGATACATGTGGATGGATGACGTGGGAAGAAGTGGGGCCCGGAGGTTGGTGTGACGGTGGTTACAGTGGTGTGGGCTGGTCATGTAGAGGACGAAGAACTGAATGCTTTGAGTGAATACTGGAAACAAGGTGGCAAAATAACTTCTCCTTTTCTTGGGCTGATTGATGCTATGTTCTTAGGGGAGTAGCACGATGATCTAGAAGAGATTGCCCCTCTACTTTGGAGCTGCTTTGACTTCGCAAAAGGGAGGAAGGACAAAGAGTCTACTTAGTAACTGCTCGGCCGCACAAAAGAGAGGAGGGACTTGACCTTTCAATTAGCCCAAGAAAATGAGAAGTTATTTTGCCGCCTTGTTTCCATTGTTCCCTCAAAGCATTCAGTTTTTCGTCCTCCACATGCCCAGCTCACACCACTGTAACCACTGTCACATCAACCCCCGGTCCCCACTTCTTCTCATGCCATCCGCCCACAAGTATCTTGATTTTACCTCTCCCTAACTGAACAACAAAGCTATGGTCCATAACGATCATGTTAGGACGCTCAAGTGCATTACAAGATACCATGAAAGGGGTATCTTTGTATGAATAATGAAATGCTAGCCTGGTTTCCAACGAACTCAAGTCCAACGTGGCTCTCAAAAGAGCTTCCCTTATGAAACGCAAGGTATCATACTCCCCTACTACTAAACCTCGATTTTGAGCACTTCGTTGTTTGTTCCATGGTCAGAATTGGAAGCACTAAATGTGCCAATTATGGATTCTTGCAACATAATTTTTTAAGTTAACAACCTTTCTGATCACTTAGTAAATTTGAGTCACTTGATAAATCTGATGCAGCAATTTTACCTTCCCAACCGTTCAAGAAGACAGCCCAAAGGCAAAAACTCCATGATTCTCAAGTGAATGTAGCGGTTGAACACCTTCGGCATTTTCCAGTACCTTAATACCATCCTCACTTGCTGAAACTGCAAGTATTCTTCCTTCCTTTTTTAAATTGTAAACAAAACACTGATATTAAAGCAAGTGTTCTTTCAACTCTAACTTTAACCTCGAAATATATAACAGTGAACATGATGAACATAGCCCTCTCAAGATAAAAGTGGTAATAACCAAAATAAGAACCTGTATGTCTCCGCACACTACTGGAGCTTCAAAGGTATACAACTTATCACCAGTGGCAACATCCCAAATCTGCAAACAGATAACCATGATGTTTGCAATTGCAGGCCATAGCCTTATCCATCGCAAGGAAGGAAAATTCCATACAAACCAAACCTTAATTGTCTTGTCCTCTCTACAATTTATGATGCATAATTGTTTGTTTATATGCGAGTGAAAGCAAGATCACTAACATTACCGACGTGAGCATCTATCTGGCAGAATTTCATTAAAAAAATCCGATCAACATATAAGTAATTACAGTCTTGAAAAAAATGGATAGTTGTAAACAGCCAAGAAACCTTGTTTGTACCCAAATCAGGTTAAACAGTACTAGCAATCACAATTCTAGAAATCGTAAGAGTCACTATATGAAATTAAAAATGGAAAAGAGAAAGAACCTCTAGGTGGTTCTGTAAATCGTCACCACCATTGACAGGAATATAGTTGCAGTAAATTCGTGGAATAGGCAATTCTTGAAATAGAAGTTGGGCAAAAAGTAAGAAGAACAAAAGACTCTCGTAATAACCTGATCTGTGAACTTCAACAATTACCCCCCTATTAACCAGAAACTGTAATTTACTTTTTCTCATCATGTAGGGCACACCAATCTGTAGGTAAACTAAAATGAATCATGGGAAGCAAGTCCCCTTGAACATACCAAGATGGGAACCCTCAGGACTCCAAATAACACGATTTACTGACGCAGTGCATTCATCGGTCACAGATGCCTACCACAAGACACAAGACATGAAAGCTAACATTAGTGCTATAGTTGAACCTAAGAATCATTAAAAATTGTTGTCTAAATGAAGGGCAGGAAAAGAACAAAAAAATCTAGGGAATTAAACCTTCAGAGCCTCTAAGCATTCAGCAAGGTTCCAAATCTTGAAACTCCGAGAAACAAGCTCTTCCCTGACAAAAAGCTACTGTTGGGCTAAAGCCCAAAACTGACAAAAAAGCCAGAACCGAATCGGAGCTTATCGGGTCGGCCCATTTTCAGTTTTAAGTTTGGACTCGATCCAACCCGAGAACCGATATTCTACTCGGTTCGGCCCACCGAGTCACTCAAAATTGGACCCGACCCGAATCGTAACCAGGCTTAGGTCCTATGCCCCCTCTCAATGTTATTGAGCCCTTTGTTTTCTTAGCACAATTACCAATCTTTTATCAAATTTCAAAGTGCCATTTTTATGTTTTCCTTCTCTCTCTTTTCACTATTATTACTACCCCTTCTATATCTCTTCTTGTCTTATTTTAACTCTAAATTTTGTAGTAATAAACTACAATTGGAATTTCTTAGTGTGTATATTTAATGAAGTACATTTAATTTCAATATATTCTGCTAGTATCAATGATGAGTAGATAGTGAATATAATATGTAAAATAATAGAGTATAGTAATCAAATTTAGGGATTTTGTATCAACTAAAAAATTAATTCAAATGTCATTTCAATATTTGAGAGTGCCCCTCTGTACAAAGTTTCTAACTCCGCCACTGACGAGTGGGCTTTTTTTTAATCACGGCTGCTACAAGGCACAATTTTTTTTTTTCAACATACATACTATCATTGGCTCATGCAAGGGACTTTTCTTCAACTGCCAAAACATCGCAGATAGTATACAACTCAGTAGCTAGAAAAAAAATGTCAAAATGTAATTTTATTTTATTTTATTCCTTTAACAATCGATAGGGAGGGGGAGGGGGTAATTGAAATGGGTTTCACAAGGTGCCAACAGGAAGGTTCGAAGATGTCCTCTAACTGCCAAGAAAAGTAGAATTATATAAATGTTGCCTCAATTTGAACTGGCTCCGAGCTTATCTCTAATAAGTTGAGTCATTGATGTGTTAAAGACCCATTATCCAGCAAATTTATTACCCTGCTTCTTCTTTACAAAACCTGAGAACAAAACAATAAGCTGGCAAGAGAAGAGATACCACTGTGAAGAAAAGAAAGGAAATTTGTTCGTTGAGAGAGATGAAACAAAGCCTGCTGCAGCACACTGGATATGCTTTTGTCCAAAACCATTCCAGCAGAAGAAAGCAGTAGAGCCAAGAACTGAAATGTGAAGAAAAATACAAATGAAATTTCAGAACAATGAAAGAAAAATAATGAAAATGAACCTAGAAGGGAAAGCAGTTATAATATAAAAAGACTCTTGAATGTCGTCATTTGCCTGAACTGAACTCCGTCAATGAATCGGAAAAGAAAAATAATCAGGCATGGATTATATTGAAATTGAAGGAAAAACCATACAATTAAGAACCCACTATGCTCACGGACCGCGTAGATTTTAGTTTTTATTATTTATTATTTTGCTTTATTTTTTGTCTTTTACAATAATACCCACGTGAATTTTAAATAAACATTTTCCACATCACTTTATTTTATTTTTGTTTTAGGGGTGTTTTTGTCCATTTATTTTATTTTTTGTTTTTGGTGAAGCCCTTTAACTCAACTGCTTTTATGCTGGCTTTATAATAGTAAGAGATAATGTATTTTTGAGTTGAGTGTCTCTCTCACTCTCTTTTGTTTGTTTTTTTTTTAGGGGGAAAAAAAAACTAATAATAATAGTAAAGAAAAAAGGGCAGCACACGCATCATATGCATACACATTATGCCACGAAAGTTCTAGAAATTTAGAAAATATAGAAAACGAGCGATAAAGACTGAACAAAAGGAAAATTAGAAACCTCCTTTCAAAAAGAAAAAAGAAAAATAGAAACCAAGAAAACCTATAAAAACGTAGAACTTTCCTTTCTTCAACTTCGTTCTTCAACTCTCACACACACCCCTCTCTCTCTCAGATTCTCAGCACACACTCGCTTACTTTGTGTTCGATGCTTGAAGATCTGCAACTCATGTTCTTTTTTTCTTTTTTTTGGGTGCTCACTCAAAAGTGTATATACATGGTTGTAACACTCTGACCCAATTTAAGTATTTTATTTAATTGTTTAATTATGAAATTACATTTTTGCTTTTGGTGATAGGGGTATTTTAGTTAATTTTTGTTTGGTAAGGAATTTGGAGAATTGAGCAGTATATTTGCAAAGAGCTATTCGATACGAGTCCATAGACATACGGCATGCTCAATTTCAAATTAAAACAAAGGAATCCCAGTCAAGAAACTGAAAGGACGTGTTGGGAATTTCAAAATTTGTTTTAAGAAACCCTAAATACCTACATCCCTCCACGCGTTATTCTCTATCTCCCTCTCCCTCTCCTCGATGCCTCTTTCTTCTTCTGTGCGCAGCACCAAGACCGGCAGCGATTCTCGTCGTCCGGCCACGCCAGGTCGTGGGACCAGTCGGAAAAGAACGGCCATCGACTGACGACCTCATCCTTTACCTTTTACGACCAGCACAGCCCCTCCCTGCGACGGATGGAGCAAGGAAAGGCGGAGAGGTTCGCGATTTTTCTGTAGCCGTTTCCGGCGACTCCGGTAACCATTGTCGTCAATGAAGGTATGGTTCTCCATCCATTTTTCGTGCTCTAGCTGTTTATGTACTTGGTTTTGGTTATTTTTGAAGAATGTATTTAAATGGAATCCATGGGGATTTGGATGTTGATTGGGATAAGAATGAAACTGGTCGGCGCCCATCGCTGGGTTAAGTTTGTTAGTGAGATTTGGTGACCATGAATTGTAGTTGGGATTAGTTGAGATTCGGTAGAAAGATATTGTATGACGATTTTTATTTCCCTTTGCCTGTTTCTTTTATATGTTGGGCTCATTAGTGAATAGGGTTTGTCAGGTTCACACTCATCAGACACTTGCCAATCGATTCTCTTTTGCTTGAAGTTTGTTTGTGTTCTCACTTTTGCAACTAAGTTCTATTTCTGTATTGGATTTATTTGATATTGTAGCATCTTTGCTAAGCACCCTAGGACTCCCCCCACTAATAACCCTCGTATGTTATGTCATACAGCAGATTCTAAACACGCATCCAAAGGATCAAGAGCTCTGGGGACATCAGATGAGGTACTTTTCTCCCTCCCTTGCTTCTGTTTAATTATTCGTATACAGCTCCACTCAGTCTCTTGTCAATCTGTCTATTACAGATTATGGTGTTAAAGTATTGGAAAATGCCGAAGGTGAACTGGTGCGTTCACTTAAGAATCGTGAAGTTTTTGCCTCTGCGCTATCTTCTGGAATTGCTGGGAAGGTAAAACTATTGTATCATATTTATCAATCGACTCAAAATTCAGATTTACTAAGTAATCAGAAAGGTGGTAAAATAAAAAAATTATGTTGTAGGGATCCATAATTGGCACATTTGGTGCTTCTAGTTCTGCCTATGGAACAAACAACAAACTGGTCAAACTCAAGGTTTTAGTAATAGGGGAGTATAATACCTTGCGTTTCGTAAGGAAAGCTCTTTCTAGAGCCACGTTGGACATGAGTTTGTTGGAAACCAGGCTAGTGTTTCATTATTCATACAAAGATACCACTTTCATGGTATTTTGTGATGCACTTAAGCGTCCTAACATGATCGTTATGGATCACAACTTTGTTGTTCAATTAGGGAGAGATAAAATCAAGATACTTGTGGACGGATGACGTGAGAAGAAGTGGGGACCGGAGGTTGATGTGACGGTAGTTACAATGGTGTGGGCTGGTCATGTGGAGGACGAAGAATTGAATGCTTTGAGGAAACAATGGAGACAAGGCGGCAAAATAGCCTCTCCTTTTCTTGGGTTGATTGATGCTGTGTTCTTAGGAGAGTAGCACGATGATCTAGAAGAGATTGCCCCTATACTTTGGAGCTGCTTTGACTTCGCAAAAGGGAGGAAGGACAAAGAGTCTGGTTAGGAATTGCTCGTCCGCACAAAAGAGAGGAGGGACTTGACCTTTCATGTTTCCTAGCTGCCTGTTCAGAAATCTCTACATAAGAGGAGGACTAACTGCTGAAAGCAGTACTTAATTGTTCTTGGGCAACAAGAAAACAAAGAAATCAGTACTAAGTAGACTCTTTACCCTTCTTCTCTCTTGCAAAGTCAAAGAAACTCCAAAATAAAGGGGAATCTCTTTTAGGTCATTAAGTTGCTCCCTTAGGAACACAACATCAATCAGCCAAGGAAAAGGAGAAGTTATTTTGTCGCTTTGTTTCCATTGTTCCTTCAAAGCATTCAGTTTTTCGTCCTCCACATGACCAGCCTGCATCACTGTAACCACTGTC
This sequence comes from Prunus armeniaca, assembly GCA_903112645.1. Classification (NCBI taxonomy): domain Eukaryota; kingdom Viridiplantae; phylum Streptophyta; class Magnoliopsida; order Rosales; family Rosaceae; genus Prunus; species Prunus armeniaca. Next base: position 6,454,348 of record CAEKDK010000002.1, read on the forward strand.
AAATCAACCCTCGATCCCCACTTCTTCCCATGCCATCCGCCCACAAGTATCTTGATTTTACCTCTCCCCAACTGAACAACAAAGTTATGGTCCATAACAATCATGTTAGGACGCTCAAGTGCATTACAAGATACTATGAAAGGGGTATCTTCGTATGAATAATGAAATGCTATCTTGGTTTCCAACAAACCCAAGTCCAACGTGGCTCTCGAAAGAGCTTCCCTTATGAAACGCAAGGTATCATACTCCCCTACTACTAAAACCTCGATTTTAAGCACTTCGTTGTTTGTTCCATGGGCAGAATTGGAAGCACCAAATGTGCCAATTATGGATTCTTGCAACATAATTTTTTTATTTAACCTTTCTGATCACTTAGTAAATTTGAAATTTGAGTCACTTGATAAATCTGATGCAACAGTTTTACCTTCCCAACAGTTCAAGAAGACAGCCCAAAGGCAAAAACTCCATGATTCTCAAGTGAATGTAGCGGTTGAACACCTTCGTCATTTTCCAGTACCTTAATACCATCCTCACTTGCTGAAACTGCTAGCATACTTCCTTTTTAAATCGTAAACAATGAGAATCCTAACACAGATATTAAAGGCAAGTGTTCTTTCAACTCTTAACATTAACCTCAAAATATATGACAATGAACATAGCCCTCTCAATATAGTGGTCATAACCAAAATAAGAACCTGTATGTCTCCGCACACTACTGGAGCTTCGAAGGTATACAGCTCATCACCAGAGGCAACATCCCAAATCTGCAAACAGATAACCATGATGTTTGCAATTGCAGGCCATAGCCTTATCCATCGCAATGAAGGAAAATGCCATACAAACCAAACCTTAATTGTCTTGTCCTCTCCACAATTTATGATGCATAATTGTTTGTTTATGTGAGTGAAAGCAAGATCACTAACATTATCGACATGAGCATCTATCTGGCAGAATTTCATTAAAAAAATCCGATCAACATATAAGTAATTAGTCTTGGAAAAAAATGGATAGTTGTAAACAGCCAAGAAACCTTGTTTGTACCCAAATCAGGTTAAACAGTACTAGCAATCACAATTCTAGAAATCTTAAGAGTCACTATATGAAATTAAAAAAGGAAAAGAGAGAGAACCTCTAGGTGGTTCTGTAAATCGTCACCACTATTGACAGGAATATAGTTGCAGTAAATTCGTGGAATAGGCAATACTTGAAATAGAAGTTGGGCAAAAAGTAAGAACTAAAAACTATTCGTAATAACCAGAAACTGTAATTTACTTTTTCTCATGCATGTAGGGCACACCAACCAGTATGTAAACTAAAATGAATCATGGGAAGTAAGTCCCCTTGAACATACCAAGATGGGAACCCTCAGGACTCCAAATAACACGATTTACTGACGCAGTGCATTCATCGGTCACAGATGCCTAACACAAGACACGAGACTAACATTAGTGCTATAGTTGAACCTAAGAATCATTAAAAATTGTTGTCTAAATGAAGGACAGGAAAAGAACAAAAAAAATCTAGGGAATTAAACCTTCAGAGCCTCTGAGCATTCAGCAAGTTTCCAAACCTTGAAACTCCGAGAAACAAGCTCTTCGCATATTGGTACGCAGGCAATATTTGTTCCAACTGAAATTGGAAGGAAAAAATAATAAATATAAATCCAGAAACCATACAACAAGAGGATAAGATCAAAGAGAATAAATTCTGGCACGAGCAAACCGAGAGCAGAGTGTGTTGCACCGGATGAAACTCCATGCTAGTGACAGGTGAACCTTGACTCAAATTGACAACAACAGTCTTGGGCAAGTCCTCAAAAGAGTGAAGGGTATGGATGTTCGTGGAAAGAAATTAATAGACAGACCTGCAAAGATAAGATTTATTTATTGTTTTATATGTGCAAGCAGCTCAGATAATTTACAGCACCATTACCTTAAATGATAACTTATCCATAACCAAAAATACGTATTGTCAAAATTGTCATAAGCTGGATTTTGTTGGTCTAACTTTAGACCTTGCCTAATTGGGTGGGGTCAATTATCGGCTGTATCAGCCCAAGAGTCTTCTAGTGTCTTTCATGACTATTAACGAGGCTGAAAATCACAGAAGCGTTAGGTCACTGACATATACAGGCTGTAATCACTTCTTTTGGCATATGAAATCATTCACAGAATTGTCTCAGTTAGTAACATATGCTTCTCTTTAGGATTCTATGATGCAATGCAGCCAAGTGTGATGCCCAAGGTCTCTAGGGAATTCCAAGAACCCTACTAGTGTGATGCTATGTTCTTCACTTCTCTACAATTTACAGAAAACATCAATAGTAAGTTGCACAATCAGTAACATTGCTATACATTTTTCGCCCGGTCTTACATCAGTCGATCATAGTCGAAATCTTGAAACATGATCAAACAAAATAATCTTGAAACATGATCAAACAAAATATAAGTGAACATCTTCCCTACATGATATGTACTATGAACAACGCATCTGCTACTTCCAGAGTCAACTGAGGAATTCACATAAGATGAAATTAAGCTCTTGTTTGAATCTTATCAATTTAATTCGACAGAGCAGTCTGTGAGGGCGCCAAACTCGTCAATGAAGATCTACAGCATCTGAAGGCATTTGAAAAGAACCTATAGCTGCGAAATGCGACCCATCTATTTCATTCTTAGGATTGATTGCATATGGCACTTCTTCAAATATCCTTTTAAAAATGAAAGCCCCTATTCATGCATAATGTTATATGTTTGTATCAAGCACGCTAATGGAACACTAACTGTGACATTAACTGTCACACCGTTTTTGAAGAAACTTTTGGCTTGTAAAGATCTGAGTTGTCTCCTTGAGTCTGCTCTGGCTTCCGTGCCACTGCATCAAAATTTCTGGCGTCCCCCGACTATAATCTCAACGTCAGGTGAGTCCCCTTCTGGAAAATAGTCTGCCATTGGAATCCAACCCAGCTGGCAGTCCTCTATCCTCCTTCTTAACCGCAAAGCCAAGTCCCACAAAATCAATACTTGAAACTGACAATTTTCCCTTCTTGTCTACTATCTCATTCCCCAAGTTTCCCCCAGTACCTGAAATTACATAATTCATTCTTGAGCAGAACCTCCAATAGTATTTTGTGTTTGCTATCACCTTGGAAAACTCCAGTGCATTGCTCAGAAAAATAATGGAAAAGCTTAGAAAAACAAAAATCAAAACATAACTTGTAGATTATTAAACCTTCTACCATTTATGAAGAAGCAAATAAACAAACACCTAATTTTATGTAAGTCTATGGCAAGTGCCTGTTTCACTCTGTCACTCTTCAGCTCTAATTTCAAATCTTTTTTTTTTTCCTCTTTTCAAAATTACCCGAAATTTTGTCACTCTGTTAATATCACCACCCACGATGCCTTTACTCTTGTTGATGCCCAAAATCGGGGGACAACTTAGGTGGAAGAAGTGTCAAGTCTTCATCAAGACAAGAGGGTTGTGGACCTTCGGCAAGGAGAGATCCTGCAAAAGAAATAGGGAGGAAGCAATCGTCAAGCTTTGGATACCGGTGTGATACCTGCCGAAAGCTCTCCGATACTTAAGTCAACAAGAGTAGGTTACGTAGTAATTTTGGTAAAGTAACAGTAAATGTGAAAAGTAATTACTCTTTTTACTTGGGCACAATTCCTCTTTTATAGAGAAGTGAAAGTGAGAGTTTGCACAAAGTTTCAATGTGGGATTTTGCACTCGTAGTGGTGACACGTGTCCATAGTTCTAGGTTTTGTAACTGAGAGCTTCGGCAATCACCTTCGGCAGGCTTCGAGTATGTCTGCATACTAGTCCTCCAGTGCTAAATATGCTTGGTTGATTATAGTATAAACAGTAGGCTCCTAAGTTTGTAATCAAGAAGTAGCTTCTAGATTGGGAACTTATGAGATGTTGGATAATCAAATCGAGTATTTTTGGTCTAACAGGAACCATAGGGCATTCCCCAGTCCCCCAAGTTTGGAAGCTAGAAGTTGTGTCGACCATGGGGGTAACTTGGTGAAGCTGCTGAGTTGGCGTTTGTTGGGTAGGAGAAGAAGCGACCCACAATAAACTAGTTAGTGCACATCCGAGTCTTTAATAGAACAAAGTACTTCTACATATGGGCTAGCACAATGTTGGAATTCTATTCGACAAATAAAAAGTTTTGCATCATGCAAAAGTTGCCTCAGTATAGCTAGTTTAGAGCTTCTCAAGCGCTGCCCTCACAACCGCGGAGCCATAATTTGGATGAAAGGTTGCCTTTTAAAATACTATGATACATATTTTTTTTTGGGTATAATTGATACAGATAATGAGTTTTATGAGATAAATTCAAATTTCAATGATCATCCAAACTTGGTTAAATATGAAGTTGGTGAGCTGTTCGCTCGATTAACTTCTAAAATTGTCAATGAACATTTGTATGCTCAAGGGATGAGAGATGTGTTTGACCAAAAAACACTTTATGGTATGGTTGAATATACTAGGGATCTTTCTAGAGTAAATTGCATGAATTGTCTTAATTTTCTAATAAGAGAATTTTCAGATTCCAGTTATAAAATGAGAGATGGCAGTGTTATTTGTGAGAATTGTTATGTTATATTTGAATTTTACCACTATTTTTAAGTACATTTGTTTTGGAGAATTTACTCTTTGTGAATGTGAGTGCTAAGCTCTTCCTAGAAATGGTAATAAACTATAGGCTTAGTAAATATTACTTATGGCCAATGAAGTTTAGCATAGTAGAAAAGGGCCTTACTTGCATAACAAAGGTCTTAAGTTCGAACTCCTATAGCATCATAATTGTGTGTGTGTGTGTGTTTGTGAGAGAGAAAAATCTATCACTTGCATTCAAAAAAATGAAATTATTACTCATGGTAATTAAAAAGTAAATTATATTTGCATTCATATATTTTATTTGTACAATAAAGGTGAGAGTAATGGTAGACATAACATATTTTCATACTAATTTTTTATACTTTCTTATTTGGCATATGGCACATATATCTATCACCCTTTTTGTCTTATTATTTTTTTTAAAAGAATAAACTAAGGGCAACTCCATCACAATACTTAAAGTCATACTCCATCAACCATACACAAAGCTTCAATAATTTAATGTTGTAACTTTGAAAAAAATAAATTTTTAAAGTTTAGTCTCATATATACCAATAACGTAATTCTTTAAATCATGTAAAATTCGTAGGGAATAGGGTTTTTGAGGAAAACTTAAATATGTTATTGGCACAAATATTATGTACCTAAAGAAATTCCACATTTGTGATACCATAGTAAACTAGCTAGTGGGCATATCTAAAAAGTCTCTATAATAGAATAAAGTACTTCTGCATATGGGCTAGCACATTGTTGGACTTCTATTCGGCAATTAAAGAACTAGGTATCATGAAAAAGCGGCCGTAATATATTAGAGCTTCGCAAGTGTTGCCCTCACAGTCAAGGAGCCATAATTAAAATGAAAGGTTGCCTTTTAAAATAGTTTATATACGAATTTTTTTTGGTATAATTGATACAGATAACGACTTTAATGTGATAAATTCGAAATTCAATGATTATCCAAAGTGATTCAATATGAAGTTGGCGAGTTGTTCACTCGATTAACTTCTGAATCTATCGATGAAAAATTGTATGCTAAGGGGACTGGAGCTATGTTTGACCAAATAAACTTTATGGTATGGTTGAATGTACCAAGGATCTTTCCGGAGTAAACTAAGAAATCAAAGAATTTATAGATTCAAGTTATAAAATAATAGGTAGATGTGCTATTTGTGAGAGTTGTTATATTAGATTAGGGATGGACTATAGGCATGGCTAACCTGGGCAACGGCCCAGGTGGCTTCTTTTTCCCAACCCATAAACAAATTATAGCCCAGCCAATTGAATAACCTACCATCCTAAGGAATTCCTTGCATTGCACGTGGAGAATAAAATGGAGAAAAGGAAACTTGCACATCTACACATACATAAAAGAAAAAAAAAAAAAAAAAAAAAAAAAAAAAGAATGCAAAGCCAGCCATGGAAAAAAAAGAAAGAAAAGCAGAAGAAATTGTTTATGTCCCCCCTTGATTAGGTGTATTATTATTTGTTGTTATTAATGAAATTATATCATACTCACGAGTTTGAAATCCTGGATTCATCCCTGTATTAGATTTGAATTTTACCACTATTTTTAAGAACATTTGTTTTGGACAATTTACTCTTTGTGAATGTAAGTGCTAAGCTTTTCCTAGAAATGGTAATAAACTAGAGTCTTAGGAAATATTACTTATGGCCAACGGGATTTAGCCTAATGAAAAAGGGTCTTGACTTGCAGAATAGAGGTCTCAAATCCTTAATCAAAGATTACAAAATAAGATAATTCAAAATCCATAAGCTTACAAGATTAAGGACGATAAGGGACAAGACAGAGCCTCAACGTGGCACAATGCGAACATAGAATAATAAGGAAACAATCTATGAGATAAACTCAATATGTGGACAAAAGTACGGTTTGTAAATGTTATTATGAACATACGGAACCCCTAACTTTCACAAACTCTTGAAAAAGACTTCATAAAAAATTTCAGAACTAATATAACCAAATCCGCTTCAAAGCTCAATAAGCTGATATTAAACTCAAAATAATCTATTTATTTAATTCATGAAGAACTGTAAATATGAAATATCAACTTATCAACTTAATGACTATCAACTTATCATCATATTGAAAATACTTAAAATCACACTAATAAGTGCTTGGGTGAAAAGATGGGAATACTCTTGTGCAAAGCTCAACGCATAGGCATGCGAGATATGATGGCCATATTCATATACATATGCGAGATAAGTTTACTCTTTAAATTTACAATTCGGTCAATATGTCCCTTATGTTATTATTATGTGTCTCAAATTACCTTATTCTGTCAAATTTCTCAATAAAATCTTTATCTTGCTGACATGGTATGGACATGTTAATAATTTTAATTATTAAAATGTTTTAAAATCTAAATTAAAATTTAAAAAATAGTTATTAATATTTAATTTCTTTTTAAAATTCAAACAATTATGAGTGTTATTAAATTAGTTAAAAATCAACAAAATAAAATAAAATAACTTTATCAAAACCTTTTGTTTTTTTTAACACCACCATCTCAAACCTTTTCCCTTCGGAAAACCTAAAATACCCCTACCCCACCCCTCACCTTGCCCCAACTAGCCACCTCCACCACCCTCCACCCCACTCTCTCTCTCTCTCTCTCCTCTCCAAACCCGACCAGATCTGCACTTGATATTCTCCAACTTCAACCAATAATTTGCCTCCAAATGGTTAGGATATGGATGATGATGGAGACGACAAGAAGGGTGGGTGTGGCTTGGGTTGTAGTGGTTGTGGGATTGGGTTGTCAAACGCAATTCATCTCCCCACTTCTTCAATGTCTTGGATTAATAAGTTAGGGAGGGGAGGGGGGAAATGTGGTTGCGGCAGGGTGGTTGGAGAGAGCGGGAGCGGGAGGAGGGGTTGATGGGTTTCTTTTTTTAAACATTTCAAAAAAAAATTGCAAGTTCTTTAAAAAAATTGTTTTTATAAATAATTTTTTATTCAGGTTTTAACTTACAAAATTATTAAAATGTTCACGCCACGTCAACGATTTAACAGTGTTACTAAATTGACGGAATTGAGCAATGTGATACACGAAATAATAGCACAAGGAGCATATTGACCCAATTACAAAAAAAGTGTAAATTGAGATTTTTAATAAAACACATGAGGCATATCAACAAAAAAACCTTTGTTATAAGAAACTCAAATGGGTATGGTAAAGTGTAGTTCAATATCCGTTGGTTTTTCTTCGATTCTTAAATCGAAGCTACTAGATTAAAGTATGGTTTAATTGTTGGAGCTCCTCAAGTTTTGATTCGGACAACACGGGACCTGGACACCCCAATAGCATCCGCAGCCAAACAATTCACAAGAAAAGCTGGCACTACAGCAAAAGACGGCACCCCAGGGCCAAACTCAAAACTCTTAGAAGCCAAGACATCAGCAGCCGCATTCTGCGCCATAAAGATATGCCTAACTGAACACCTCCAACCAGCTTGAATCTTTAACTTGCAACAACTAAAAGGCTGAAAAAGGGGTGCGCGGAAATAGTAGAGCTAGAAGGAAGAGCCACAGCAACACTTAGCAAATTTCACGAAGCCTTTTTTGACGAAGCAAATTTCATGAAAGATGAATTGGCTTCTGTATGTATGGCAAATGTCTCTATATTGGTTTCTAATTTCCCCGTCATTTTTTTTAAGTTTTATTTCTATCATTAAAAAAAAAGGGAAAAATATGTCTTATTGTCAAAAGATTCCCACCTTTTGTCTCCTTTTATCCTCTATTTCTTTAACATAAAATAAAGAAACTTCTTAGTTTTTTCCCAAAACTAAAGTTACAAAAAAAAAACCCAAAACCATTTTTTTTTCTTATCTTCCTTGCCCACCCACCCACATCAAATCACAACAAACTGAGACCAACCCCAACAATCCCCCTATGGATCAACACCATGAAACAGAAAAGTTAAAAAGAAACAGAGGTGGTTGTTGAAGAAGGAGAAGAAGATGACCTATTATCCTCCAAGTTTCTTGGGACACCCCCCTCAACCCCACAACCTGCAGATTCCATCAAGCCACCCAAATCAGCATCACCTGCTGCCCCAAATATCAAGTCAAAATTTTCTTCAAAGCGCAAGTCCTCAAAGAAGTCTGGTAACTCTAAGGGCTTGTTATCCAGAGGGATGTCAGGAACTGGAAGTTGAGCCATCAATCCTGTGTCCAAAAAGTTCCAAGTGAACTTGTGTTCATCTGCAGCATCCATGACTTGGTCCATTGTATTACTTTCTATGCAATGCAGGAGATGTGGATACTGAGGTTGGGTTGAGACAATTTGTTCTTCTTGTTGTTCTTGTTGTTGCTGCTGTTGTGGTTGTAGTTGGTGCACTTTGTGCTCGACTTTTTTGTCTTCCGGTAGTCCGGCTTCCAAGCATTTGGGAGGAGTTTCTTCCGACTCTTTCTTGAATTTGTCAATGTAGTTGTTGATATCAAAATTGGTCACTGCATTTGCTCCTCTGTACTCTATTGCTGCCATGTCATATGCTGCTGCTGCCTCCTCTTGTGTATCTTCAATAACACGCAATAAATCAAATTTAAAAAAAAAAGATAAAAAACAACAAATAATGAAACAATATAAATCAACTAGAACGACATTGTAGACCACATCTCTAATAGACGTGGGATTCACCCGTAGTTATGTATGATTAAACGCATGTGTATACAGAAACTCATGTGACATGTGTATACAGAAACTCATGTGACATTGATAGTTCACAGTATTTAACTTAAAAATACGTACTGGTGAAGATCATTATGCATTTGTATAATTGGACCAAATAATTAATCTACAAGAATTTCAATGCCCCACAACACCTAATTTTTGTAGCATTTAAAAAGCAAAAAAGAAGGTAGGAATTAGGTGAAAGCCTACAAGTACCCTTCACTGCTTCACATGCTTGTTTTCAATTTCCCCTTCCCCCACTGTTTTTTTTTGGGTCTCCATTTGTAACCACAAACATTGAACTTTGGAAAACAAAAAGGCAAAATATAAGAAAAGAAGATGCACAGAACCTGAAGCAGTGGATCTATGTTCCCCGACAGTAGAAAATTCATGCTTTAAAATATGTTGCCTTGAATTTGAAACCCTAATTTTTCTCTTGCAATTATCTTGAATTTCAAACCAAACACCTTTTTTGTCCCTGTCATTGTCGTATAGGTCGCAGAATTTTAATTTGATAAGAAATGTGGTCACTTCTAAATGTAAATACAAAAATTAAAAATTAAAAGAATCATAATTTGAGAAGAGCAAAATCATGGATCATGTATTTTGTTGGGTGGGAAATGGAAAATTAGCTGAGTTTGGTTACCAAAGAGAAATAAAAAAATCTGTGTAACTTATTTTTAATAAATACTTTTAGATAAAGATACGTTTTGTGTAAAGTACTGACGCTTGAGATCAAATGAGGCATATTTTATTCAACTACAATAACTAATCAATTAAATTTTTTTAGAACCTTTCTATTGAGATGAGCGATAATATACTAAACTCACAAATACTACACGAATGTTAGGACTCGAACCCAAAACCTTGTGTGGATGAGCAATTACTACGAACTATTATACTTAATGGGTCCCTTGCCTCTCAATCCCTACTAAACAATCAGAGAAAGGTCGTGTCCACTCATTTGCGCGTGAACGACTGACAGCTATTAATGATTATATTCCACAAATGAGAGAATGAGAATTATATCATCAACAGTTGAGAGTCGTTCACACGCAAATGATAATCGAGACTAGCTTTCTGGTTCTTTTTAAGAAATGAGATGGAAAGCACACGCACGCACCCAAGATTTGGACGGTGTGGATCTGGCATAAGAAAAAATACAGCAGCAAGATAAAGCCAGGATGACTTGGCACACCCAGAGAGAGCCACAAGGAGAGCAATAGGACACGTGAGCCCCCGTGCCTGTCGCTTTCTTGAATCAAAACCAAAGATCAATCTGATCCACTGCGACCCTTTGAAGAAGAATGACAGGCAACTTTTATTTTCTCTCTGTGACTAAAAGGCAAAGGCTGGGTGTCACGTGCCCCACTGCTGGCAATTTGCAGCAAATATCACACTCTTTTTGCTTCTAAAAAGCTCTCAACCCACCCATCTGACCAAAAGAAAAAAGAATATATATAAATAAATAATCTCTCAACCCACCCTCAGATCCAGTCAATGCAATGGTTGGCTGCTTGCGTGTACCTCCTGCTACTATTGTACTTCCGCATGTACCTGATTACTGCCATCCTAAACCCAAAACCCAAAACCCAAACCAAATCGTACTTTTCTAAGGCGTTTTAATGGTTTTTAATATTCCCCTTTTTGGTTTCAAAAATTCAAATGAAAATAGTTTTATTTTACAAAAAAAAAAACCAAATGAAAAACAAGATCAGAACACACAGTTACGTTTCAAAAATAATAATTGATTTTCATTTACTCAGGCAAAATATTTGGTATTTTGGGTGGTGCAACTACCTTTATTTGCTAACCTAAAAAGTAATAACTCTATCAGTTCAATCTTTTGGTAACTTCCTAGTTGAACCTAAAGTTTACTTATTGATAACATTGATTACGAAACTGCCAAACCTAGGACGTCGGGTACAGTCGGGTACAGGGTAAATACTGTTAATCACTTGAGCTACATGCCCCTGGACATATGAGGCTGTATTTGTTTGTCGGTTGCGTATTTTTTTTTCTCAAAGGAATATACATAATAAAATAAAATCAATACACACAAAAATAGAAGATAATTTAAAATTTTCATACAGAAAACAGACTCATTTTGACATGTATATTATATTGGTTTGGACCGGAATGGAAAACTAAAGGTGCTATGAAATTGGCCACGTCTGTGCATTGGCCGACCCAAAGGTGCTAGAAATTGGCATCTATAGTCAGTAGAGCAGTTGGAAATTGGCAGCATCCAGTTCTTCAGAAAATTCCAAATTAAAATTAAGCTGGACCGACCGACTTTTCTGAAAATTTCTGCTAAAAACTCCTTAAAATTTTTGTTTTAAATGAGACAAAATGTGAAGGCATGCATAGTGAATGAAAGTCCACTTACTGAGGCAATTGAAATTGGATCTGAAATTTTGAAAAATATAATAATTAAAAGAGAAGAAAAGAGAGGAGAGGAGAAGGTACATACTGTAAGTTCCAAGGTATAAATACTTGTTTCCAAAAACTCTTCCAATTCTGGCCTCCCATCTCCCGTTATGATGATGCCTGTAAAAAAAAAGGAGTATCAATTTTTTACCCAGAGGATTGTATTGCATTCCCAATTTGGCCTGTAAATTGCATTTAATTACCTAGCCACGCCGCGGTACTTCGAAACGCCTCTAGAAAATCCGCTGCTCCGGCGACGCAATGAGGCTAGGTATTCTTCCCGGGAAGCCTTCTGCATTTCTTCAAGCTCCTTTGTGTACGTTTCTATCTGCAGCATTGCACGCAAATTCAACCATTCGTGGCAAGTTTAGAGGACATTAATCAGTACCCAAAAACGAGAAGAAAAAAAAACTGTCTTCGCGGACTTAACCGTGACCGTTTGTGTGACGGGATTAGAGTGAGAGAAAGACATTTCTCCAGAGACATAAAGGTTGGAGTAATAAATGTACCGGGAAATTCAGGGTTGTCCCGGGGCCCCAATATTTAAGGGCAGCAAGATCATAGGTATGAGCAGCAGCCTCCTCACTATCGTAGGCCCCTATATGACATGCCATAAATAAAATAAATTAATAAATAACGTCAAAAGCAGGCAGAGGAAGAGGTAGTTTATTTAATAACACCCCGTCAGCCCCCATGACCACAGAGAGAAAGATTCTTTTATTTTTACTTTTATATATATCTTATTTTTCCAGAAGTGGAAAAATAAGATTAAATTAAATTAAAAAAAATAGAGAGTCAGAGGAGGATAAAAGAAAATACAAGTAAAATATTAGATTGAAGGAGAGACTGACTTACCCAAATAAACTAATTAAGCAGCGGCAAAAGTAGAGCATACGAACGTTGCATTGACAGAGATTTTTACAGGAATAAAAACACAGTCAGAAACACACACAAAAATAAAAATAAAAGGATTATCAGATTTTTTTTTATGAAAAAAAAATTCAAATTTACAGATCTCCTTGGACCCGATCAGGACTCAGTGAAAGAAATTTAATTACCTTGTCGTCCTTTTTTGTTCTGAATGTTGTTCCATGAGCTCTTATCCCAGAGATGAGCTTCAAATCTTCCAGTCCATCTATGCCTGTGGACCCAAAAACACAAAATGCAGCAAAATTTCAGACATGCAAATGGAAATTGAGAAATCCCATTGAGAAACAAATGGGAAATTCTCTGTAAAAAAGAAATTGTGGGAAATTAATGGACCTGGTGACCCCTCTGTAAATGGAGCTTCTTCTGCCCCCTCCTGTGTTTGGGTTGGTGCCATTTTGGCATTTCTCTGTTGGGTTGTTCTGGTTTTTTCTAATCCGCTTGGCCTTGGGCTTCTGATTCTCTGCCTGGTTCAGATGGGGAGTTTCAGGCCCTGCATATGAAGACGAAGAAGAGGAAGAAGAAGAGCAACAAGAACTAGGTGACCTCTTCATCTCCCTTCCAATTAAAGACAAAATGACAGAGACCCAAGAAGAAGAAGAGGAAGAGAGAAGAAAAAACTTGAAGAGGAGGATGAAAATCGGAAGGGAAAATGAAATAGTGGAAGATGCAAATGCATGTCTGGGGTTCCTCTGGTTTTATGGTGAGAGGGTTTAATGGAGTTGTACTAGTACAAGAAGAAGTGGCATTTGGGGTAGACAAAAGTGGTTTACCGAAAAAGGGAGAGAGGAGGACTGCGGAAGAAAGAAGTTGGAAGGGTGGTGTGTTAAAATATACAAGGAAGCAAGACCATTTTTCTGGTTTTGTGCTGGGGGGGTTAACCTCGGGTCAAAGTTGGAGCTGGGTTAATTAACCAAGAGTTAATTAGGCACCCTACACTTGGCTTAAGCCGCAGTCATGCTACCAATTGGATTTGCTCTCCACGTTGGCCTTCCTAGGCTTCAAAGAATCTCTCCATACCAATTTTTAAAATTGAAATTAATTTCTACCATATGGCTTTATATTGTGTATGTATATCTGTTACTTCGTGGGTTTGAGTTGGGCCTCTATGTCCTACTTGAGAACGAATTTGCCCTCATTACTTACAAATATTACATCCACAACCTATGTTTCAGATTCTACTACCCACCACATTGTTGGACTAAATTTCAGCATTTGGGCTTGACATTGGCATTGTTTGGGAATCTCTTTTTAACCCGGATAAAGTTCATGTTTAGTTCACGAAAAAAATTTGATGGTAAATTATTTTTTATGTCTTTTTTCAAGGGATGGAAAATTGAACATTTATTTCCCATGTTTGGTAATGTTGAGAAAGTAACCGAACGTACCAATTTATTTCCTTTCCCATGTCTGGTGTTGCATATAGCATGGTGCCATTTATGTCTTATACAACCTCAAAACTAGAGTTTAAAAATGTTAATTATATTAGGATTATAGTGTGCTTACTATTATTACAACTTACATTTACAAAATATGAAGCTATTGCAATAACCTCAGCAACCTCGAAAAGCGACATTTTTCCTTATTCCCGTATTTGTCAACGCATATACAATATTTTTCATATCTGTAGAAACAACCAATCTCTTAGATCCCGAATATCTTTGTTGTTTCCACACATTCATAATCTAATCTATATAATTTCCTGATTATCCATCGTTATTGGGCAAACGTGTCCAATTGGGCCCTAGATGGTTTGCACAAAATGACATTCTCGAAATAGATGACGCAATGTTTCTTGTTATTTATTATGAAATCAAAAGTACATATTTAAGCTACTTATAAGTTTTCACATCTTGTCCTTAGTTTATACATTTCATCGAATCAACATCCAAGTGAAAAATTATGTTTTAGAAGAATTTTCAATTTCCATATAAGAACAATGCAAGGGTATAAACTTACCCCCGTTGGATCCACACAAAAAATTCAACTAGTAATGTCCCATTAGGAGCAAGATCCATATTAACATATCAGTAGTTTGTTACAAATGAATATTTATAACCCTAATCAGCATTATCAGCTAGCAAAAGAATTCATATAGTTTTAAAAAATAAAAAATAAAAAAATTTAGTAACCGTGACACAATCGATGAACTCGAAAGCCCAAGTGATGAGCAAGTAGTCAATGGGATCAAGATACTAATAAATTATAGTGGAATTTGATGGTTGATATGGTGAGAGGTGAAACAAAAAAATTTAAAATAGTATGTGATGGTGATGATCATTTTAGGTTAATACTGGTTTTTAAACTTTGAGAGTTTTGAATAATTAACTCAATTATATGTTTTGATTCGTATAATGGCATGAAAAGTTTAAATAATTAATTTACTTGTGTTATCGGTTTTGTGGTATAAAGTAATTTTGTTGAGCTTTGATGTCACCTTTTACTAACGATAAATAGCATGTGACACTTAAATTATATATAACAATAACTTTTAAAAAAGTGTTGATACCAAATATGAATTGGGTCGAGTGCTGTTATTTTCACCCGATGTCTTCTTTTCCCACCCACCATAGAAACAAGATTTTATTAGCTTTTTAAAATCCTCTTTTGTTGTTCATTTGGATTTTCTTTTTCTTTTTTGGACGAAAATTCATTTTTTGGATCTTTGGCTCCACTTTAGAACAAGAGGAGCATTCTCTATCACTCTCCCAGCATTCATCACCATTACACCCTGACCAAGAACAGAGTCCAAACCGTAGACTTGTTGATTCATCCCCAAATTTTCAGGGTTTTAATTTATTTTAAGAAAAAAAATAAGAGTCCTAGAAATACCCAATTTCCCAATGATTTAAGTAACCGTAAAGATTTTAGAAATTCTATTATGAAATGGAAAGTTCATATTTAAGCTACTAATACGTTTTAACGTCATGTCCTTGTTTATACTTTTCATTGCATCAACATGCAAGTTAAAAATTAAGAATATTCAATTTTAAATTTCTATTTAAGAACAAAAAAAGGGTATGCGTTTACCTTCGTTGGATCCAGACAATAAATTCAACTAGGAAGGTCCCATTGGGATCTAGATTCTTACTAACATAGTAGTAGTTGGTTATAATAGTAAATGGGACCTAATCTTATTAGCAATATCGGTGAGCAAAAGAATTCATATAGCTTAACAAGATTTCAGTTAACATGACATAATAGTCAATGGGATCAAGATACTCATAAATAATTGTGATAATGAACATATAGTGGATTTGATGGTTGATATGGTGAGAGGTGAAACAAAAAAACTAAAACTAGCATGTCATGGTGATGATCATTTTAGGTTAATATTGGTTTTTTAACTTTGATATTTTTGAATAAGTAACTCAATTACACGTTTTGATTACAACGTCCTCATTGGACCACCGTGCACGCAATAGTAATGCCGAAAAGTTCGCGGCCATCACGACTTTTACCCCATTTTCAGCCACTTTCAAGTAAAACAAACTCCTTTCAAACTCTTTTTGTTGATATAAATTTCATCTAAATTGGAGGTCATTTGTGGTGTTGAGTTCGGAACCATTCAAGTTCCTGTGCGTGCCCCACATGTCTTGTAGGCCCGGAGGCCTTTCGAGGCCTCTTGACCTCAGAGAAAGCTGTAGAACATCCATTAAACCCATTGGGGGTGTCATTGGACGAATTAGTGTAGGTTTCACACATAGTTAGGGTTTCGGGAAGTAGGTTTTTATTTTAACGCGTCGTTATGCGTCCGATCAAATCTAATACCAGGGCCCCACATACACCCACAACGAACCCGTTGAGGATATTGAGCTAGCTTTGGACTATTGTGAGTGGGGTTTGTTTTTAAAACGCTTTCGACTGTCTCAAGCCACGTTGAGGCATATATTTCCACTATCTTCCAATCACCTTATGCTATCGTAGGATTTCTATTTCTTCATGTTCTAAACTTCTCTTAAGTTTTGAAACTTTGAAATTAAGTACACTATTGCTCTGATATGCCCATTTCTAGATTGTAGTGACTTGTGTAAAGGGCATGAGACCTTATTGGACTATTGGCCTATATGTTGGATGATTTTTTTTTCGGTTGTTGTTGTCAAAGGATATGTTGGATGATTAAGGTATTGGATATTGATTCATTAATGATCTGGGAACTTTATACGTATTTTTCTTACATGTGGAAGTTTGGTGATAGTTAGTTGCGGGGGAAGAGTTTGATATTTGGGGGGGCCACAAGCTTAAAACAATGGGATTTTTTGTGCAATCTATACTATACTCTTTATACAGTCAAAGAGGTGAGAAGATGGTGGGGGCAGGGGACCAGGCCATCTCAGACCTATGAATAGCTCTGCCCGTGCTGATAGTGTCAATTACAAGGGAGATTGTCGAATTTTTGATACAAGTCTTATCGTCTTATTTTCCCATTTGGGTGTCAAACATGCTCAAGACTTTCTTTCAAACTCCAAAGGAGAATCCAGGGTGGGTCCTAATAGAAACCAAATAAAACCATAATTTCCATAAAAGATTAATCACCTATGTCACACATGATCACTTCTTGAAGGGTATTTTGGTAATCATGACAGGCTCCCTTGCTTTTCTTCTTCCTCTCACTCCATTATCTATCACCTGTTTCATGCTCTCTCTCTCTCTCTCTCTCTCTCTCTCTCTCTCTCTTCATGTTTGGTCATTAAAATCATACAGGCCCCTTTGGTACATAGAATGAATTATTTAAGAATGAACTTCCCATGTCTATTCCCATGGGATGAGAATAAAAAATTATCACACTTCTCTCTCTCTCTCTCTCTCTTCATGTTTGGTCATTAAAATCATACAGGCCCCTTTGGTTCACAGAATGAATTATTTAAGAATGAACTTCCCATGTCTATTCCCATGGGATGAGAATAAAAAATTATCACACTTATTTGGTTTGTACAGTAATAGGAATTAAACTTTGTTCACTTTTCTAATAATACCCTTAGGGGAGTGTATTCAATTAAGATTTTAAAAAAGTTTAAAAGTTTGAGTGCATTCAATTCAGATTTTGATTGACATTTAAAAAATATATCGAAATCTAGGTGTATTCAATTATGATTTTTTAAAAGTCAAACAAAATTTAGTTGTATTCAAAAAATAATTTATTTTGAAGGAATTAATAAGTTGCCCGATTTCGTTAGAAATTACAGTGGTAAGTATAAATACAAAAGACCCTGACAAATCTTATGTCAACTCTAGAAACTTTGAACGTGCTCTACGATTTCTAGTCCTTGAACGTGTGTGCTTGTCAAGTGGAGATAAAAAATATCTTCTCTTTTTCTACGTTTTCATATATGTAATATCTTTCATCGTGTGTTTGAATAGTTGTTGTTGAACATCACCATATATCGATGAACAGTAGCATATATATATATATATATATATATATATCTCGATGTACATTACAATATGAATATGAATAGTTGCTGCTTGAATGTTGCCATCATCATATATAGATGAACATCAACATATTTGTTGCTGTAAATATTTGCTGCTGTACATCAAAGGTGTTGTTTAATTTTCTACGCTTTTTCAACTTTTCCTTTTTTTTTGTTGCTGTTATTATTATTATTTTATTTTATTTTAGTTGCTGTTAATTTTTTTGGTTTCTATACATCATATCATATATATGATAGCCTTCTTCATCGATCTATAGTCATCCTTTTTTCTTTTTGTTATGAGATTTCCTTCTTTATCAATGTACAATACCTGTATATATCTAGTCCATGCCAAAACAAAAAGGAAAAAATTATCTTCACATATATATATATATATATTTTTTTTTCTTATGAACTAATTAGAACTGTAATAAACTCTTTTAAAATTTATGATAAAACTCTAACAAACGACATTAAAATCAATTTAGGAATTCAATCAAACTCTATGTGAAGTTTACATAGAAATCAATTAAAATATATTGAACTCTATAAACTTTATAACTCCATTTAACTCTTTTAAAATCTTAATTGAAAAAATAACCTTGAAAATTCATTAGATTGATAATACCGATTAAAAAAAAATGAAGACACTAATATGTTTGCACTCAACATGAATGATAGATACACCGTCCATGTTCCATGATGAGCTCATAATAGACGACCCAAAACTGATGAACATACATGGGCCCCAAATTGCCATAGACATTCTGCATTGCAAATTGATGGACTTAAAATTATACTTTTAAAAATGTTGGGGATTATTCATTGTAAAACCACTGTGAAAATTATAGGTTAGAGAAATAGGTGGGTGAAGTAGTTGGACATAAGTTAACTTCACAGCCTTTTGTCTGATTTTCTTATTTTCTACTTCAAATTTGTTTTAATTGTACAGAATGTTGAGACCATCTTTGTAAGTCTACTTTTTATTTTTATATAAATGATAGTCTAAACTATTATAAATTAATCTAATTTATGCCGAGAGGGAGTCTAACTTGAGTGCAAGGGAGCGATTTCACCCTAGCCAACTAGCCTAACTCACAATTGACATCATCTTTGTAATTCTACTTTTTATTTGTACTTTTATACAAACGATAGTCTAAACTACTTAAAATTAATCTAATCTACACCTAGGAGAGTCAAACCTGATTGCAAGGGAGCGATTTCACCGTAGCCAACTAGCCCAACTTACATATACCTTTGAATGTCTGCTTTGTTTCATCAAAACAAAAAAAATAAACTAATAAGTTTGTCATGACAACAACACCATAAGCCAAGTTTGGCCACCGCTCTCTTCAGTATTCTCAACGGCGTTGCGATAACTCTTTCCCTTAGTTTCTGCTTTTAATTTTGATAGTAGGGGCTCTGGTTGTAGAAGAGGCTTTGTTCTTTATTGAGGTTTTTCTAAGGAAAAGCAAAAGGCAATAATACCATAAGCAAGGTATGATGTGCACAACCACACACCACTTAATTAAACCATTTTTGGCTTAATTAACAATCAACACAGGAAATCAGCTAGGGACCAAAATTACACCCGTTCATAAAAATTACTCTCATTCATAAAAATTACACTCATTCATGGTAAGAGTTTGACTCTCGCCCTCATTCTTCCCAAGGCTTCCATACTAACAAAAGATTACTCACTTTTCCACATATATATATATATATATATATATATATATAATAAATTAAAAATTACTCCTAACCTCACTCTGGAGACATAGTTCTATTTATCGCATTCCTCAACCACATTATCAGAAAAAAGAAGCAAAATGTGAAAAAGGACCTGAAATACCATTGCCACAGAGTAAAATACCACCCGACTCTATTCTATTTCTATACAATACCCTATCGAACATATAGCTTTGTGCTGCAGCCTGCAAATTGTACTCACCCAAATCATAATAGTTTGATCTTACAGTCTGCAATTCCGAGTCATCTTTCTCAATTCCTTTCTCAAAATGTCTGGCGTACTTCATAATGTCCGGTTGAAGCTCAAGGGTTTCTGTTGGCTTATGAGCAAATGAGAACTTCCAATCCTGGGGCATGTTGGCACTGTTAGGACTAATCTGTGGCTCCCTAGGACCACTGCTCGCCATCAGTCCTGAAGCATGACGGTCATCGGTATACTGATTTTCAATGCTTAATCCCTGAAAGAATGAACATTATTGTTTCAGAAACTAGATGAATCTGTTTGGATATCATATAAGATTTTGCATGAATTTACATGCTTATAATTTGACAAATTCAGGGGAAAAACGCATATAAAATAGGAAAAAAATTAATTAGCACCAAGGAATAACATGGACCTGTTTATCATTGTGGCAAGAGTTTGAGTTATTGGTGACTGCAGCAGTTGAACTTGCTTGGAGTAAAGATGTGCTTTTACCAACAGGGGTAGTAAAGCCAACTAAGTTGAGTGGTGGGTCTTCTGGCGATGAGAAGTCAGAACTATCAAAAGTTGAAAGGGATACACACTCATCAAAATAAGACATGGCTTCTTCTGTTAGACGTTTTGACATCTTCCTTCTTTCAATGCTAGCCTGTAACCATAAATTAATAAAAGAACATGAAGGAAAGAGAACAAACAACCTGTGAAACTCTTACCTAGATGCTAGCTGTAAGGAAATTTTCAACTGTGTATGGGATGCAAACCTATGTTCTCCAATTATCATCACAGAGATTCAAATTTATCCATACACAAAAATATAACAGGTGAAAAACATTCCATTTTAGTTATATTGACCATTTGTGCACAAACAGATGCATTTTTTCAAAGGCTTAAACAAACAATTTAAATGACAAATCCTAGACGCTTAATGCTTTTACAGAATGTTATTTTAAGCATGATGTGTAGTTTTACTAAGAGAGTAAAAATGAGATGAAGATCCATACACACTCACTTCATGTTCTGAAAAATGAAACTATTTAGCATCTGCATCCAAGAACCAACAATATATAAACACAAGAAAATAAAACATGCTTGTCATGCTCCAAGGAACAAATACAAGCATATTGCATGGAACTTGACTAAATACTAAGAGAGAAGGTAGGGGAAGAAATAAAAAATTGAATATCCTACTTTTCTTCCTGGACGTGATTTTGGCACATTAGAGGTCTTGGGATCTGGAAGCACTTCCTTCAGGATCCTGCTGAGCTCTTGTCCACGGTGCTCCTCAACAGCCAGGTCCGATTGAAGTTTTCTAGAGCGTTCCCGAGACTGCAAGTTTAAGGCAAGGGTCTACTTAGTGGTGTTATGTTCCCCACATAAAACGTAAACAAAAAGGAGAAAAGTAACAGAAAAGAAAAAGATTATAGGATTTGAAGTGTCACAGAAGTCCATGTAGCATGCCTAGAATAAAAATGTTTCCTTTATGTCACAGCTGAGAGTAGCACAAAGGGGATCAACCTCTCTTTTATATCATGCCAACAGAAAAAATAATAAATAAATAAAAGAAAAACCTTCAGATCAAGCTGAATATATATGTCACTGCAATTAACGAAAAATACCATCACCCAAAGTCCTGTCAAAACACGGTAAATATGTTTACACCCTTAACATCGTTTCATGAAGCAACCACTTTAAAGTTTTCAACCCACACAGTAGCAATATGAGGATGACGGGATTTACCATAAAAGTAACTTATACACTCTGTTAAAGACATCAATAATCATCACAATAAAATAAATGGCCTCCACAAGTACTTCCACCCAAATTGCATACTCCATCCAACAATGAAAGGACAATCTGCATTAACCAATACCATAACAAGAAGCCAATTGTGTCCCAGATGAGACACATTCTCCTGTCTGTTTACTCTAACCTAGAAGCAAGCATTTGCAATTATTCATATTAGTTAATCAATGCATGCATCTTCATCTGCTCAAATGCTAACATCTAGTAAGTTCCACAACAATAGCATTGTCAATTAAGCCACATCCGACTGCTCAAGGGACAAAACTCTGGCCAACCTCACACAAGAATGGTTAGAGAAGTGGAAATTTACCTGCTCAAGCTTTTTGGCATATTCTCTTCTGATGTCCAAAACTAATTCAACTGCACTTGGATTTACCAGGTCAGGAGGGATATCGGCAATGTCGGTAGTTGCAAGTGCCGGAGTATTACTCCTTCGCATAGCCTGAGCTTGTAAGAACGAAAGAGCATATTATCAAATAGCAGTGACTGCACTTTGCAAGCACATAAGCAAAGAACATATATATGTCAGAACTGAAGCATTGTCACCATTAATCAAAATAAAAGCAAGGGAGCACAAGCAAGAGAACTAATTTAATAAGGGTTACAGAAACTAAATAACCTATGTACGTATGTTACATTCTTCTTGGTACACTTAACTAAATAAACAAAATCTTTAAATTACAAGTCAACTGAATAAAGTGGCTGTCATGTAGTGGTCACTTTGTAATATTGGTAATGCCACAACCCATATTCCACAAATGCTAAAATCCAAAGATCAAGCCTCCACCAACTAATCCAACATCTGGAGGTGATCTGTCCATTCAAGAGACAACAGGTTCATTGAGGTCTCTCTTATAAGAACTATTTGATATGTTAAGGAGCAATCCATTTTACTTAAGGTGAGAGAGTAGATTTATGTCAAGTTCCTTACCAACTGCACAAAAATTTGTTAGGCAGTAAATGCAGCCTTGAATTTATTTCCACTTGTGAAGCCTTGAGTGGAGTTGGATTACACATTATTGTCACTAGTAGCAATTCCTTGAAACATATCTAACAAGTCTTTCTGTAGTCCAAGATAATTCACATTCTACTCATAAGCTTGTACATACCTACACTCGGAATCAATAAATCTATAAGGGTTTACTTCTTTCTTTCTTTTTTCTTTTTTTGTTGTGGAAAGAAAATAACTCAACCAAAATCTATAAGGGCTTACTTAACAGTTAGAGCAAAGAAAAAGGCCCTTGCTATGCCCCTATTTTATTAGTCACTTTCATCAAATGGTGATTTGTACTGTATTCATTCCTAAAATGACTGCCAAGGTAAACAAAGCTTTATAGTTATGCATCACTCCCTACCATCTAACCTAAATTCTTAACTACCTTTATTTTAATGTATTACTTGATGGTCAGTATATCAGAATGATTGTAGTATAAACTTCTAATTCTGCTTAACATTCTAGCGTTCTCATACACAATGCAAACTTTAATTAAGAGGCCATGTAATCTATTATTTGCACAAACATATACTCAAATTAGTAGAACAAATTCCTAACTTCTTCTCTGAGCATGCGTACTTACCAGAGATACTGTACTACAAAAACATTTGCAACACTTTTAAAAACTGTTCTTTTCTTTAAGTCCCACAACTCCTAGTAATTTAATTCATCCTAATGAAGTTGAAAAGACAACCGTAGTTCAGCTAGCAAGCATTCTTACTAGAGGTAGGACTAATACCAAAAGATTAGGTATGGGTATCCAATATAAGAGTCCTAAAGAATCCTTTCTTTAGTAAGTAATAGAATGCCAACAACCAACAACCTGCTGCTAATTTCTTCTTTAATTGTAATCATAAATAAATAAATAAATCCATAAGCACTTACACTTTCAAGGTCGTTTTGAATCTCAGAGATAGCACGTCTCACTTCAGATCGAACTGTTTCATATATACTAGTACTCGGGTTATCATCTTCCAAATGTTTCCCTTGAACTGACTGCAAATTAGCAGGGAATTTTATTTATTATCATAAAACACTACTTATCTCGAAAAGTATATAAATAAATAAATAAGATCTGAACTAGCGATGAGCAGTCACCAAAAAAAAAACAAATAAGCAGTCACCAAAGTAGCATTCCAACTGATATCTGAACTAGCGATGAGCAGTCACCAAAAAAATAAATAAATAAGAGGCAAGCTTCTGACACGAAGTCATACAGACCAAATGAGAATGCCCAAGATCCATATTCATCCGTTCACACACTGCTTTAACAGCTTTCTCTTCTGCTCCAGATAAAGAACCTGCGACTGAAACTCCATCTTCCCAATTTGTAGATTGCAAACAAGACTGAAAGAGAAACATGAACAACAGAAGGAAAAATCATCAAGCTAGATGCTAGTATTAACACTACTAGTCATATCATACAAAATCAGATCATGGGTCAGCTTAGTTTTTACCAAATTTGCATCAGAATCTTGTGAATGCTGGCTGGACCACGTACGCAGACCTTTCAACTCATCCAACTCATCAGAACTGCTTCTAACTAAAGCACCCTTTTTCCCATCACTGCCCACTTTATTCAACGAACCCCATACTTGTTCATCGTCACTCTATACACACAACAAACTCAAATTCATCTTCCTTTTCTCTTCCTCGACAATATTAACCCAAAAATCCAATCTGAAATATTCTGATTTGAATTGAAAGCAACACAACACCAAACCTTAGAATTGACGAAATGCCTCCTGGAATCCGGACCGCGGGAAATGGAGCGGTTCCGACGGCTCGGGTCGACCCGCGACAGGCTCCGACCCGCCTCCTTCCTCGTCCCCAAAGCATCGGAATTCCGCAACCCGGAGCGGCCCCTTCTAGAATCAGCACCAGCCGAGGTCGCCGGTCTCGAATCTTTCGATGTTGCAGCGTCAAGCTTGGTGGGTTTGACTAGCTTTTGGGGGTCAACGGCTTGGGCGTCCGTTGACCAGAAGAGAGGGTTGTCTCTCTTGTTCAAGAAGCTTTCAGCAGAGACGTCAAGGCTGGTCCTTGAGAAAGCGCTGACGCTTCTTGACCTTCTGAGCGGGGCTTTCTTTGCTGGGTTGTTATTATCTTTGTCTGCCATTTGCTGTCTGCCAACAGATGAGGTTGTTGATGCTGAGGAATTGGTGGCGGCATTGCTCCTTTTGCTTGACGATTTGAAGGCTGAGACAGCCATATTTCTATCTGCTTTGTAATTCTTGTTTGTTACAGAAATGGAAAATGGAAAGCAAAGTGGAAAATAAAAGGGAAATGAATGAGAAGAAGAGAGAGTTTACAGAAACTTGGAGTAGGAATTTTGAGTGTCCAATTCAGTTGAATTTGGGTTTTTTTTTCTTCTCTTTTTGTCAAAAGGATATTCATATTCTAGTAAGATGAAATGTCCATATCAAATATTGAAAGAAAAGAATATGCGTGGCGTGGGCAAGGGCAAGGCCGCCAGCACAATCATCACAAGACATAAGACAAAAACGAAGAAAGTGCTGAAAGTGATTCCTCTTCCGCCTTCGTTGTCATCATCATTTTTTCTGTGTGGATATTTTTTATTTTTACTAACCAGTACATTGTTTTTTAAATTTTTTTTTAACCAGAAAAACATTACACACAGGTTTCTCGAAGGAACTCTAAATTCTGAACATCATAAAATATTTTTACAGTATTTGCAGACTCAATCCAAATATCTAATTCATTTTATTTTAGAAATTAAATTTTTATGTTGTCCTAAAGTGTCTATCAATTGGAAATAAATAGTGTTTATATTGGTCCCCTAATTGTAACTAATTTTTTGGCCACAGCGTTCCAGGGTTTCATGAGCAAGTGAAATATCGTTCTCGTCTTAATATCGTTAATAGTGTACTAGATGAACGGGGCAACTGTCGTGCCAACGAGGAAGAAGTTGGCCAAATATTTATACACATGTTTCCTTCAGGGGAGGCACCATACTTCAAGGAAAAATGACTACCAACATGTTAGGTCAATTAGGTTAACAAGCTAGAAGATTTTGAGTGGGATTAGCTAGGTGATCGATGTCCTAATGCTTTATCATGTTTATTTTCATCTATTACATTATTTACTTATTCTTAATCTACTTCCTTAATTATATTTTTGTCATCGTATTCCTCTTATTGTTTATAATTCAAATATAATTAAGAATAAATCACTCTAATAGATTAACTCGATCCATTACTACTATATTAATTTAAGCGATATTATCTACTTGCAATTAATCACATCATAAAGCCCCTTATTTTTCTGGTTGGTCGAGCTTGGTTTGATTCTGTCATGCTGTGTGGTCATCGAGTAGCTTTGTTGTTTTTTTCTTTTGATGTATTGTCCTTTTTGTTGGCTCAGCTCCTCGGAGCTCTTAAGTTGCGTTGTAACTGGTTCCCTGGTTCATTTGTTATTTGGATTACCTCCAAAGAATCAAATATTAATCATTCTGTAGGCGAGTAAAAATATATACATTTATCAGCAATTTTGCATATCAAAAGGCAAGGTTCTCATCTGTGAATTTCGCCTTAGCCTCATTCTGTATTGTACCAGCACTGATACTAGGGCATCCCCAGGCTTGACAAACCCAAAAGCATCCTCAGCAACAGCCACAGCACTAACACTCGCTTAGAGCTGAGGAAGTAGTTCATCTTCTTGTTCCAAGTTAGAGCAGAAAATTTCTCAGCATGACATCAAATTCTCAGCATCTTTGGCGTACAACAACCACAACCCACACTTCTTCACCTGAACTTTGTAATCCTTAAGGGGAAACCCGTTTAAATCCATCAGGAAGAAATCAACAGAGGCCTCAGTGACATTGTAAAAACCAGTGCCACTGGAGTATTTTGCTGCAGCTACAAGCATGGACGCAGTATACCATGCAAACACATAATCTGAATTGAAATTGTTCCGTCCAGAGCTGCTTATATCCTTATACAGACGATGCAAATGACACCTGATTTCATGGCCTTCACCATTACTCGATTTGAAATTGGCTGTACATGCAAACTTCAAACCCGCCCGTTTAACATAATAGTTGTTGAATTCAACGACAAGGGATAGAGCTAAACCCAAGAAATCTGTACGAAACCAATTTGGAGGAAGGGTGATATTTATTGAAGATCCCTCGTTTTGATAGCTGAACCAATTTGGAATTTCATTTCCTGGACAAACAATGCTAACTGAAGGACTTGCAGGACCATAACCCTGTATCGTGGATGGAAGTTGTGCTTATTGAAGGCTTAATATGAGAGAGAGAGAGAGAGAGAGAGAGACAGACAGACAGACAGAGACAGAGAGAGACAGAGAGACAGAGAGAGACAGAGAGAGAGAGACAGAGACATACATAATATGCATCGTCTGTAGGGTTTGATGACGCAGTTGCCATTTGCATAATTCTAAGCTGTGCTTCACCCATCATATTCCTCCAAGCATTCTGATGCAATATTAGAAAACATAAGTTCATTCCTTGCCAAGTTGTAGAAAAAAAGAAAGATCAAATGCATCCAAACCTTCAACGACGTGCAGCCATGTGCTTCAAGATGACGCAGCACAGGGAGCTCAGGTAAAGATGGAAGTCTCTTGCAATTTGTTAACCACAGGTAACGCAGCTGAGAAGCTTGTTTGATGCTTGCAGGTAAGCTCTGAATCATGGTTCCACTTAGATTTAAAGATCTTAATGACGTTAAACAAATGAGGGGATCCGGGACTTGTAATATATTGCAGTAACCGAGGTCTAGTTCTTCCAAAGAGCACAAACCGATCGAGAAGGGAGGCAGGCTTTTAAATTTCAAACAGCCATAAAAACTGAGAGTTTTAAGACAGTTTAGATGGTAGATGCTATCTGGGACAAACTCAAGGTCCTTGCACCGGCATAGATTTAATGTTTGAAGCCCAATCAGATTTTCAATCTCCACGGGTAGCTGTTTAACTGCAGTTTTAGATAAATTAAGAAGTTCCAGATGTTCAGTAGGCTCCAAGATGTCGGGGAAGCATTCAAAGTTAGAGCAACCATTGAGATCAAGACTCTTAAGAGATTTCAGCTTAAAAATGCTGGTTGGCAGACTCACAAGCCTTTTGCAATCATTCAGGTAAATTGTAGTGAGACCAAAGAGACACTCGATTGATGAGGGTACCACTTCTATTGCTGTCCAAGTCAAATCTAATACACTTATATTCCTGGGAAGTTCTGAAATCTTACGGAGAGATGAGCAGCCCCCTAGAAGAAAACCAAAGCATTTTAGCTTGCAAATGCTGCTGGGAAGATTCTCAAGGTATTTACAGCGTTGAATATTCAAGAAAGAAATTTTTTTGTTAGACCAAACTGATGAAGGCAATTCCTCAATTGCAGTGCTTTCTAAATTCAATAATTCAATATTGCCTGGCATCTCCTGCAGATATTTGAGATTTGAGCAGCATCCCAGGTCAAGAAAAGTAAGATTGCCAAGATACTGGAAACATGAAGGAATTCGAACCAAACTTGTACAGCCATAAAGATTTATATGCTCCATTTTTCGACTCTGAGAAAGATCTGGAAGTTCTGTCAGATGTTTGCAGAAACTAAGATCGATCAATTTTAAGTTCCCGAGATAAATCTGTAACAAATTAAAGAGAAATTGCAAGAATTAGTAACTTGGCCTAAATAACTACATTTTATACAAGAAGTACAATAAGCATATATACCAGGTCTTCTTCCCAAAGTTGCTTAACCAGGCTGCGGGGCATTTTGAGCTCAACAAGATTTTCTGGAGAAAATTTTGATGGCAAAGATTTCAAAGGGTATCCATCCCAGTAAAGATACCTAAGAGATTCAGGAAGAGTCTGAAGACCTTGAGAAAGGTATAATTTGCAGTACTTCTGGCCATAGCTTGAATCATAAATTTCTAGCAATCTTAGATTGTACATCTTTTTGAAGGCTGCACGACTCAAGTGTAGCTCTCTAATGTTAGACGTGTTAAAGGATATGGCTTGAACCATTGCAGTTGCCTGACAATAAAAGAGCAACTATAAATGAGAATGATAATACAATACACAACAAAATTTACTCAAACTACATCTGTAGACATAAATTTCCTACCTTTCCATAGAAATTTTCATGATAAGAATTTTTTTAGAGAAAGCGAATGCATTTGGATCTTACTGTATTGTTTTTTAGTACATGACAGACATCCTCAGCAATGAACAACCTGTCACGCTTTCCAGGCTCAATACATTGTTCGCGAACAATTTCCCAACCGATTTCTTGTACCAAATCATGCATCTCTAGGCAGTAACTTGTTGAAATTGATATTAGAGATGAATCAATGAGAACTCCAATCCCCACCACAAAGAAACCACGAATGTCTAACATTCTTTTCACAAAATCCACATTCATTCCTTTATAAAAACATGCTATATCAAGGAATATCTCCTTCTCATTTTTTTCTAATCCATCATAACTTAGTCTCAACACATTCTGAATTTTTTTGCTGGGAAAGTTTTTCAATTTTTTCAATTCATTTTCCCATTCTTCTTTGCTCTTGCAGTGAAGGAATGAGGAACCGAAAATCTTAAGAGCTAAGGGAATGCCTTCAGCATAATCTACCACCATTTTTGACAACTCTGCATAATCGGTTCTAGGAGAGTTATTTTTTAAGGCATGCAAATGAAAGAGCTGAAGAGCTTCATCACAATTTAATCCTTTAACCTTGTATATCTTATCATCATCAACCTTCTTCTTAAGCAGGCGCCTATTTCTAGTTGTTATAATGATTCTACTTCCGGGGCCAAACCCAACATGATCTCCAGCTAGAAGTTCTAATTGGCTCATGTCGTTCACATCATCAAGAACAATGAGGACCTTTGTACGGCAAAGCCTCTCCCCAACAAAAGTTGATCCTATTGATGGAGTGTCGATTGTAAGATTTTCGTCCTCTAATAACACATGAAGAAGTTTATTTCGCAAGTGATTTAATCCATGCTTTTCTGATTCCTCTCTAACATTTGCAAGAAAACAAGAAGCCTTGAATTTAGAAGAGAGTCGATTATATACAGCACCAGCAAGGGTGGTCTTGCCAATACCACCAATGCCCCAAATGCCTACAAAGCAAACCTCTGGTGAATCAATGCATAAGGATGATTCAATTTGCTCAATTTGGCTTTCAATTGCAACCAGGCCCTTTAAATCACTTGAGGATTTTCGATTCAGTTTGGTCAAAATATCTTCAACAACAGTCTCAACTAAATATGCTTCCGTCCTAGTATATTTGATTCAATATGGACAATTAATAGATAGTAAGTATGCATCAATTAATGTAATTCTCATAATTGAAACATCACACCTAGAAAGTAATACAAATACAGACTTAGTTACCTCGCTTAGCTTGAATTATCCAAAGTAAATGCTCGTTTGGAAGTGATTCGGGAGAGTCCAACAATCACTTTTATGGAGAATCACTTCTCCAAATAATCACTTTAAATTATTTTAAGTGATTTTATGGAGAAGCACATGAGAAGTGCTTTTTCCCAGAATCACTTAAAATCACTAAAAGTGATTTTCTGGAGAAGTACTCAGGAGGTGCTTCTTCCAAGAAGTGATTCTGGCCTATCCAGAACCAGAATCACTCCCAAACGAAACATAAGTACATGAATAACCAATCATCTCATCTCATGAATCAAATAGGCACAAATTAGAGGAGGAGCTTGTTACCTAGTTTTGTTTGAATTATCAAACCCAGATAGATTGGCTGCTTTCTCCAAAGCATATCTCCACATGAGCACCTTGTCCACACTGTCCTTCCAACGTTGTTCATGTTTAGCAAATGCATCTGCATAACTCCCCAGCTGTTTTCGTACATGAGATGAATCAATGTCGTAAAAAATGGGTACAACAAACTGTCCATCTCTCTCTCTGCATCCTAGTATATGCACAAGTTCATCCAAACACCAAGTAGAAGAAGCATAGTTTTTCGAGAAAATGATTACTGAAAGCTTCGATTTGTGGATTGCTTCGACAAGGGAGGGTGCAATTTCATCTCCTCTCTCAAGTTTATCGTCTATGTAGGTTTTGATTTTCTTCCCACATAAAGCAGCATGAAGATGGCTGGTAATAGTGTAGCGTGTATCTGCACCTCTGAAACTAAGAAACACATCATACTTGTCTTGAGGATGGAGGATAGGAGCAGGAAGAGCAGAAGAAGCAGCCATGATCAAGTTGGAGCTTAAGAATCAGGGGGATCGAAGGAAGAGAAGTAGAAAGAGTTGCAGCTGGAGAGACTAGTTGCCCTGATTATTAGAATCGAAAGCGAGTGTGGAGTTTCAGAGACTAAAGATAAGCTAGCTAGCTTTGTTGACTTGACTGGGATTGTGTGGTATGATTGTTCAAGTAAAACAAAATTACAAAATTCATCCAACCACTTCAGAAAAATGGAAAATGGAGAAGATAAGAAATTACCCAACAAAAGATTCAAGCATTCACACTCACCCATATCCGCGACATGCAATGGGGCCCTTCTTTACGCGTTACAAAGTTTTGCTTTTCTATTTGCAAAGAACTTCACTTCCACTTGCTTCAGACTCATCATCACGTTGTCTTTTAGTTTTAGCATCTTCGTCCAACATCATCAAATCAAGTTTTTCAGCATCTGTGGCATTCAACACTTTTCCGCATTCAATTTGGGGAACTGACTCCTGACTCCTGACTCCTGACCTTCATAGCTTTAAGAAATGAGAAAATCAATGGGACAACCCAAGAGGCCAGGTGAGTAAGAATTCATTGTTCTCTCCTCTAATTTGTACAATATACATACAGCTCACACAGAGAATTGTGAAATATTTAAAATAACATAAAATGTTTTTGATTAATATGAATTGAAATTATTAATTAAATAAGGATAATATGGTAAATTCATACTTTTTTATATTTTTTAAAAAATTAAAAGGAAAATCAGATAATGGTACCTATTTTTTAAAAAATTGTATAGCCGCACGGCTATACTCGGTTTTTTTAAAATTTTCTTCTAAGAAATAGTATTGCCGCGCCGCTATGCTTAGTTTTTCCTTTTTTTTTAAAAAGAGATAGTATAGCCGTACGGCTATACCCGCTCACTCTCTTGCAGGTTAGTTGAAGGGTTACTTATTCCAGGGCTACTACTACCCCTTTATTCTTCTTTTTTTTTTTTTTTTTTTTTTTTTAAAAGAAATAGTACAGCAGCGTGGTTTTAAAGAAATATCGGTTTTTCTAATGTTTTTACAAAGAAAATAATATAGCCGCACGGCGACACACTGTTTTGTTTTTTTTATAAAGAAATATCGGTTTTTCTAATTTGTTTTAAAGAAATAGCACAGCAGTTTAGTTGAAGGGGGTTACTTATTCCAAGGCTACTACTCCTTTATACCCTTTTTTCTTGGGTTTTCTATTTTTTTTTTAAATAAATAGTACAGCAACGTGGTTTTAAAGAAATATCGGTTTTTCTAATTTTTTACAAATGAAATAATATAGCCGCACAGCGACACGCTGTTTTTATTATTATAAAGAAATATCGGTTTTTCTAATTTGTTTTAAAGAAATAGCACAGACGTGAGGCTATACTCGGATTTTCTAATTTTTTTTAAAAGAAATAGTATAGGCGTGCTTTGTATACGTCTTAAAAACTCGGTAAAATTCACAGTTTTGAAAAAGCAAACATTCAAATCTCGTATTGAACATGTACGTGCGTATTTTTTCATGTTTAATACACATATTTCTTTACAACATTTTCAATAATACTTAATAAATTCATGTATTATACACATAATTTTCACATATTATTGAATACAAATAATCTACATATAAAGCAAAAGGCAGAGAATTATGAGATGTTCAAAATATCATAAAATGCCCTTAGTTAATGCAAACATTAAAATTAAAATTATTAATTAAATGAAGATAATATGGTAATTCACACTTTTTCATATTAAAAAATTAAAATTAAAATTAAAAGAAAATCAAATAATGAATCCTATTTTTATGTAACACAACTACCCATTATCTTTTTTAATTCTAAAATAAATTTAATTTTTTTAATTTTAAAATAATTAAATAAAAAAAAGCCTCTCGCATGCGCGAAAGCGCGTGCATAGAGGCTAATATAATTGAAACCTAAGACCAAATGCAACTGTAACTCAACCCCATTATTACCAAATTTATCAAAACTTGGAGTAGTTTAGTACAAGAGTATCATTAAGGGATATAACTCATCCATGTGTTATAATATAGGTGGATATTTATTGATAGGCTCCATTTGGTTCACGAATGGATTTGACGTGAAATCACTTCCCATGTCATTTCTTAAGGGATGGGAAATGGAAGATTCTTTTCCCATGTTTGGTATTGGTGGGAAAGTAACTGAGAGATATCATTTTATTTCATTTTCCATGTTTGTTTTGAGTAGGAATGGAAAACAAAGTTTGTATAATTTTCTAATTATAACCATATTAAATCAAATTAATAAAAAAATATTGCATTTAATGATATATTGTAATTCTAAATTTTAAATGGGGACAAAATGGTCATGAAAAATGTGCATTTTATGTTGGCTTATTTTCCAAAACTTTTTCATAAGGAGGGAAAACAAAACCCAAGAGGGGAAGAGGGCTTCACTTCCCCCCTACTTTCTCATGTGTCAGGCAACCATATATCATGCCTAGACTTACCAAACATAAAAAATCAATTGATTTCTCATCTCCAAGCCTCCTTTCCCAAGAACCAAACAGGGAAGGAATTTTTTTGCAGAAATACCACCCCGACTATAAACAGTGTATGCAATTACCAGCCAATAATTTTTTTTCTTCACAATTTGCCACATAAACTTTCGAGAAAGGTGTCAAACGGCCTAACACGGCCCGTTTAGAGTTGGCTAATTTAATAAACAAGTTGTGCCGGACTCGTCTATTTATGAAATCATCGCCCCGAGTCCACAACCCTAGCCCATATGGGATCTGGTTGTGTTCATGTCGGGCCACTAAACAGGCTGATATGGGCCCACGCCAAATTTGACTTATGTATTGCTATTTTTTTTTGTAATGTAGAGTGCTGCTATTTCTACCCACATGTCTTATTTCTTCACCTACCTTATCTTTCCACCCACTATGTAAATTTTGAAGGGATATTTGTTGAAATGTCACTTGAACTTATACATTAGTTTCAATTTGTCACATGAACAAAAAATTTAAGAGAAATGTCACCTGAATTTTTCAAAATCTATAATTTGTCATCTAACTTTAACAATATCCAATTTTCCATCCATAATTAAGGGTATTTTAGTCTTTTTATTTTTCATTATACAAGCCTTTCCTACCAAACATTAAAAAATTAAAAAATGCATTTTTTTATCATCCCCTGTAGTCTCTCTATTCTCCCTCCCTCCCCAGCCACACCTCCCCTCTCCTCTGTTTATTTTCTCCCTCCAAGACCTGAGCATAGAAGAAATGGGCTGCCATATCTGCCAAGCTGCAATCAAAACCACATTGACAGAAAAATGAATCAGTGATTCTTGTAAATTCTTTTGCAAACTAAATGAAATAAGAAACGGCAAAGGAGATTTAAAAGGTAAAGCAATCAATGTGCTGGATCACCTTGATGGAGCAGTGACATAGTAGGCAAGACCACCAACTGGATCACCTAAATGAAATATTTAGACTCCTGCCACTTCCCCAACAAATTCACGAAGAAATTCCCACCATACCTCCTATAACTATACAGAGAAATAGAGGAGAGGGGAGGTTTTGTTTTTTTTTTTTTTTTTTTGTTTGGGAGTAGGGAGGTGTGGTTTTGATTGCAGCTTGGCAGATATGGCAGCCCATCCCTTCCATGCTCAGGTCTTGGGGGGAGAAAAAAAAATATAGGAGATGGGAGGTGTGGTTGGGGAGGGAGGGAGAATAGAGAGAGACGACAGGGGGGATGGAAAAAAATGCTTTTTTAAATCTTTTAATGTTTGGTAGGAAAGGCTTGTATAATGATTTTTATTTTATTTTTAAACACTCTAAAAATGAAAAGACTAAAATACCCTTAATTATGGATGGAAAATTGGATGATGTTAAAGTCAGATGACAAATTATAGATTTTGAAAAGTTCTGGTGACATTTCTCTTAAATTTTTTTTTCAGGTGACAAATTGAAACTAAGGTATAAGTTCATGTGACATTTCAACAAATATCCCAATTTTGAAAAACACAATCCTATCTTTTCACCCATTATTAGTCCTAAAATACCCTTTATTAATTCAATTAAGTTCATGAGGGTCTTCCCCAATCTCACGGTGGCTTCTCTCCATAGCCAGCACACCCACCCGACAACCACCTAACCCCTTCCCTAATTTGAAATCAAATCATTCATGGGCACCTATTTTTGAATTAAGATTCTATCACTACTAAAAAAAAACTAAAAACTTGGGCTAAAAGCACGAAAAGCATGAATTCCATTCGTGCTCTTTATGTTAAATAACAGGATTTCGTGTTCTATAAAGCTGACCACGCTGCAGCCACTTTAAGGTTGTCAATGCTCTTTATAGGAGTTTTCATTGATTATAGAGCACAACAGCTCTTTGAGAGAGAGAAGGGAGGAGGTAGATGAGAGAGCTAGGAAGCAGAGAGTGAGGAAACCCAAGCCAAAATCAACATGCAATACAAAATTAATCAATAAACCAAAGAAAATAAAAGAGCAAGGAGTGAGAGTGACAACAAGTAAAAAGAAAAGAAAATTGTAAACAAAGAGAGTTTTAAGCACGGTTTAAAGTTTTTCATGCCTTGTTGAGGGGTTAATAGAACTAAGGGTGTTTTCGAAAAAGGCCAAGCAAGAGAAATATTTTAAAAGAAGCCAAAATATTTTGTACTTGGACAATAATGCCCTTATTTATTTTTGGATTGCCTAAGGAATCCTTTTTCTGCTTTTCAGATGATGCCAAGGGATTATTGCTTGATGCTTGCAGTATGGAGCTAAAAACTTGCTTTGATAGTTTTTGGATTGATGTTGCATATGCTACTATGTTGCTGGGATGATCTCTTCACATGAAAATGTAGTTGATGATGCTTGGCTTCACATGGTCTTCTTGTGTTTGCTGCTATGGCTTTATCATGCTTCCATCATGTTGTCTACATTGTGTAGCTCTTCTTCTCCTAAGCTATTCCAGTATGAGTTGTCATTGTATTTTGTTTCAATTTGTTCTGCTATCTGGCTACAAATTTCGTCAAAAACTTTTGCTCATTCCGTGCTTATCTTGAATTCATATGTGTCATCTGGTCTCCTGAATATAGCCTCTGAATAAACCTTGATAAAGTTAGATTGGTGAAGGAGGTTCAGACGATCATCAGTAAATAATTGTTGCTCAGCTATTATTGCTCCTCTATGTTTTTGAATGTCCTGCTTGGTAGGGATCCCTGTCTTTGTTGATTCTGCCGAACTAAGCAATTCATTATAAGAAATACTAATACTATGTTGTGCTCTGTCTAGGTAAATACTATCCTTAAACCATTCTGGGGGTATGCTTGTGAAATCTAATTTTACGCTCTTCCATAGAGGAATATAAAAACTTACGACTTCTTTCGATTTTGAGGAAAATGAATCTAAATGATCACTATTTTCAATATAAAGTTGACCTAAATAACCATACTCCGCTAAAAATGTTGGAATAACCGTGATAGTTTTTTATTTATGCTCTAAATGCAATTCTCTATATTCAACCATGTTAATACTAGCTAAGTAAATAGTATAATGAGAACAGCTTTTGATAATAATTTTTATACCAGGATATGAATTATTTTTTAAATTAAAAAGAAAAGCTTGAATGTATAACTAAAGGTATGTATTTTGCTCATACTCTAATCTAAGCATATAACTCTTAATATCTTCTGGTAAAAATCTATATCTTTCTCTAGCTAGAGTTTGAAGAAAATATGGATTTTTAGTTTTTCGCTCAAAGCAAAATTCTCTATTATGCTCAAGTAAGTTGGGCTTATTAGCCCCTTTTTCTTATAGATTTTGACATCTTAAATTAATAGTTCTAAAATTTCTTACTATTGTATCATACTCTTTCTTTTGCTCTTCATGTTTTTCCTGCAAAAGAGAAAGTTATTGTTTTGCTCTTTTATAATCATAATTATATGCTAAAAACTCTTGCTCAAGGGCTTTAGTAAGTTTTTCATGCCCTCTTCTCATGCTTTCATTGTTAGTTCTAATGTTCCAAAAGTTGTCTAAAAGAACTTTTTGTTTATCTCCTAATGATGCTTGAGTACAATATTTTAAAGCAGGATTTCTAACTTCTTGTACTGGCATTCCATTATTAAAAAAAAAGTATTCATTACTGGTCTTGCTTGACTACTTATGCTTAATGGATTACCACCTTGTGATGGTGTATCACTATTTTTGCTGCTAGAGGAGGATGCTCCAAAATATGGCATACCTGTTAATGAATAATACGGGATAAGATATCTGCTAAAGTATTATCCATACCTTTAATATGCTCAAATATAGGTCTAAATCCATTTCCTGTAATAGAATCAATAAAATTGACCAATCTTCGGGCTGCTTGTTTATTAATAGTAATTTTATTATAATGTGAAACAATATTCTAACAATCTGTCCTAATAGTAAATATCTCATTATGTAAAAACAATGAAAATGCTTCAAGGGAGTTAATGACCCTTAATATTTCTAAGTCAGTAGCTAGAAGTCTAGCATGTATACCACTAAATTTTCCTAATGCATATCTATAAACTTTTTCTTTAGATTTTTGTTCTTCCTTATGTTTCTTCTGGTATAAAATTCATGCCATCCTATTGATGATGTGTCTGTCTCAACTATCCTGTATATTCTTGAGGCCATCCTAAATTAACATATTTAAATTCCTCATGCTTTTTTTTGTTCTTCAAACATACACATATATTCATCTAATTCACTCTCGGAATTACTAGAGTAATCTGATTCTGAGTCTAATGCATTAACACTATAAATACTTTCATTATCGCTTAAATTATCATCAAGACTATAAATTGATTCTAAGTCTTCATCATCTTCTAATTAAAATTGCTCAATTAATTGTATTTTTTCTCTGGGTTGCTTTCCTAATTTGGGACACTTAGGTCTAATATGTCTTACTTCACCACAAAGATAACATGTACATGTACTTTTATTAAGTACTTTATATTTTCTAATCCATGGTTTGTTCTTTTCCTAAATTGTTTAGGGATATATTTTCTTCTTCTAAAAATTTTTGAAGGTTGAATTCTAAATTTTTTATATTGTTATTTATAAGGTCTATATTTTTTTTATTTATAATTCTATCTATATGGTTTTTTCTACTTAAATTTTCTATGACATCCATATTGTTCAGGTAGATCTATATTTTTACAACTCATGTAAAACTATTTTCTAATTTGTCTTTTTGCTTTTATTTGACTACATTCTGATCGTAATATATCATATACATGTTGTATTCTTGCTCCTATGGATACATCTAGTTTCCTAGGGTGTTTTTGCCATTCATTCCAAATTCTTTCTCATGTGGGTCCTTTAATATTTGTCATATAACTTTCTAATAAATTAAGATCATCAATTCTGCCTATTCTACCTAAATACTTGAAAAAGGCTGAAGTATATTCACTTATATATAGTAAATCATAAATTTGTAGTTGTTCTAAATTTCTTATGGCTCTAATTTGTTCTTGTTCATTTCTACCATCTAATCTATTATGATCTAAAAATTCATATTTGATTAATTTAACAAAAGCATCTATATTAAACATTTCTTTTGCTGCTTGATGTTCTCTTGGATTTTTAATCTTTCATGCTTGGAAGTAATCAAAAACCATTCCATCTAAAGTATGCTCAAAGTAATCTAACATATCTTTATTATTACTAAAATCTAACATTAATGCTACATGTACACATCCTTTTTCCCATTTTTCTATAGTTTTTTCCCAATCTTGTGGGTCTACATGATCTGAGTTTAATATATTTCCTACTAAACTAATTTGTTCAATTCCTTTATAAGGGATTCTATTTTTTCTTAGTCCAAATGTTTCTTGTTGAAAGGCACTCCTACTGGTTTCTTCATTATTTTCTCTATATGGTTCATTAGTTTGCCTAAGATTTTGCTGGTCTGTTCTACTGGCATGAATTATAGATTGTCCAGTTGAACTATATTGATCTTCTGCTGGCATGCATTCTACTTCAATTAACATATTTTGATATTCTTTTTCTCCTAGAATATGTTCTAATCCTATATTTAAAATTAAATCTTTCATTTCTTTATTGAATAATCTATGTAATCTTAAATCATAAGTCTTATATTTTTCTATATATTCTTTTTCATCTAAATTATTTATGTCATCTATGAGTTTATCAACTATATTATCAAAATTATGCTCAATCATATTTATTTCTAAATTATCAAATGCCATATGTATTTATTCTTCTAATTCACTTTCTAAGACTTTTATATAATTTATTTGTTTATAATTTGTAAATCTTACTATTGCTTCACCTATATGATTTTCAAAAATTGGTGCTTTATCAGGTTGTCTATTTTTTGCTACTTGTAAATTGGGTAAAATCCATTATGTTCCTTTTAAAAAGCTATTATCTACTGGTTTTGCCTCTATCATATTAACATATTTACTACCAAAAGTTTGTACGAAATTTTGAAATTCTACATTAAATTTATAATTATAATTATCTGAACTTTTCTTACATACATATGGTTAATACTTCAATTTTTGTAGGCTAATACTTAAATTTTTGTATTCACCTTTCATATTATAATTTTTGACTTGTTTTATTCATTGAAAACTTGAAGGAGGAAGTACTGAGATGTTTTCTTCTCTGGTGTTGTACTTCTCTTCTTCGGAGCTATAAGCTATATACACTATTTCACCGACTCTATTCTTTCTGCTTAGTATGAGAAGAGATACCTTCCTTCTTTGTGTACACACACACTCTTCTCTATGCACTCTTCACTCTTACACTTCACATGGAAATGGACAAGACACTTCTTTGCATGGCTGGCTGTTTGATGGCCTTTGTTACTTTTCATGCTTTTTTTTTTTTTTTTTTTTTTTTTTTTTTTTGGTAAGAGACTTGCATGTCTTTAGTTCTAAAGATGAGGGGGTTTTGTGTCTTTTTGAAAATGTTTGGTTTTGTTTGTGGTCTTTTACAAAAGCTAGAGTTTTCTTGTGTGTGAAAATGAAATTTCGTTAGAACTAAGCACTTTGTTATACTTTATATATATATATATATATATATATACAGTCTTATTCTGTTGAGGGATCTCTCAAATAATTTTATTTGAGGGACACCTTTTAAGGTACATGACAATTTCTTTTTCCAGTGATCCAAACCATCTATTTTTTAGGTCTTCATTCATAGATCATCCTTACAAAAAAATTAGACAAATTGGAAACCGTTTCGACATCCAATTGTGTCTTACAAAATCAATGAACACGATGCTTTAAGAAAGTACTAAAATTTCAATAACTCAATTAAGTGGTCAAATGATATCGGATTCAAGTGATTTTTTGTAGACATTATCTTTGAATGAGTATCTACAAAATAGATGTTTAGATTAGTGAAATACAATCTAGAGTGGGACCTACAAAAGTGTCTCTCAAATAAACTAATTTGAGGGATCCTTATAAATCGCTGTAAGTGTGTCCTAAAGTTATTTAGCATATTAATAAATAAAAAATTTGGCATTTCCACCAAAACTGGTTCTTAAAAAATATATACTAAAGACGCGAAAATCAAGAATTTGTACTCTTTACTAAGCACAAATTGGTTTGAAATTGGAAATTATGTATATTTAAGCATTTTATATAGACTATAATATGCGTGCAAAACAAATTTTTTGGGCACGAATGATATAAATATGGCTTATATATCCAGTTTCTCGATTTATGAGACAATTTTCCTTATTCATGCTCTATAGGCTACCTAAAG
Source organism: Prunus armeniaca (assembly GCA_903112645.1). Taxonomy (NCBI): domain Eukaryota; kingdom Viridiplantae; phylum Streptophyta; class Magnoliopsida; order Rosales; family Rosaceae; genus Prunus; species Prunus armeniaca. The sequence continues at coordinate 6,495,159 of CAEKDK010000002.1, forward strand.
AGACACATTTGTAGTATTCATGCTTTATAGGCACAATACTTTGAAATGTGTGCAATACAAAGACACAAAAATTTAGTATTCGTGCTTTATATAAGTCATGAGACTTTAAAAAAAATAAAAGTGTATATATATATAGGGGGCGGATCCGTGGCACCACAAATTTGACACAAGTTTTGTCACAATTTCTTAACCATTAGATTAGGCTACAATGAATGGTTAAGATTAAACAAATTAATTCTTTTTGTTTAAATTAATTTTAATTAACTTACTATAATATTTTATCTCTCTTCATTTATGTTTCCCCAATTTCCTAAAAGCGTTAACATTTTCTCTCACGTCATCTTCTTCTTCATGCCTTTTCTTCTGTTTTTTCTTCTTCTTCCAAATCTTCTTTCTACCTTTGACAATTTCTTTATCACTACCAGCACTAAACAAGAAGTAGCTCTTCTCCCTCCCATATTTCACATGTTAGCCAATAATTTTTTCCCCCTAAGATTAGAATCAATATAATAAATGGTATGATCTAATTCTCTGAGTATGAATTTTTTTTCCTGATCCTTTTTTTTATTCGTTTGGGGTCTGGTTCAACTACTGTCTCTCTCTATCTTGCAGCAAAATTTGGTGAGGTTTATTGCAGCCTTGTATGTTGGTTCTTTTGTTATTTTCTTGAGCTTTGAGTCTCTAAATCCTTGAATTACTTTTTATTCGAATTTCTTTCTCCTCTTACAATTTTGGATTTCTTAATGTCTTTTACCATGAGAAGTTCAAGTTCATTCTCAAACAGTTTAGCATCTAACTACAGCAAAAAGTATCCATAGCTTCTTAGCACAATTAACAATTAAGATTTTCAAACAATCTCCAGAATATTTAGCGAAAATTGCATGAAGTGTTGGAGTGGAAAAATCTGGAATAGATCCTTGCGTGTTTGGAGATCAACTCATAACTTTGTTTCCAGATAAAGGAAAAAAATTGAATAAAAAAGAAAAGTTCAAACTCAAAAACGTGAGAATAAATAAGATTGGAGGAGATGGAGAGATTTTAGCCTACATTTATGCTACCTTGAAAAGTGGTGAGTTTAATATTTTATATATTTGTTATGTTATCGAAATAAAATAAATAAATAATAAAATCACATTTAATCTTAGCCCTTGAAGGTGCTTGCATCTAAAGGCTATAAAATTGTGTCAAAACTTGTGTAAAAAATATGGTGCCATGGATCCGCCCCCATATATATATATATATATATATATATATATATATATATATAACCATTAGGCACAAAAGTTGTCTATTTGTGCTCTCTATAGGGCACGAAAGTTGTGCCTAAATTAATTAAGCACAATAATTTCCTCCTTATGTTCAAGTTGGGCACAAAACTATTGTATTTTCTCTGCATATGACACAAATACGATATATATGTGTCCAATGTAATTCAAAATAACATGACCCTATTTTTTGTGGCCTTTGGATCATGGTTTTTGCCCAATTTTTTAGTAGTGTGTGCAACTAGCCCGGCATTTGTGTTCCACTTTGTGTAATTGCATTCTTATTTAAGGTTTAGATGCATTTCTTTTAGACCCTTTTGTTTTTGTTTTTTGTTCTCTTCACTTTTTTCTTTCTTGAATTATTGCCCTTTCACACTGTATGTGATGAATTTGGGAACTTTATGATTCATGAGGTGATAGTGGAATTAGGTTTTGGGAATTATGTAGGTTACAATAGCGTGAAGAGGGGGCAAATCGGGGGTGGGGGGGGGGGGTGGGGGGGGGGGGGGGGGCGGGCGACCACATATTTTCTACAATTTGTCTTCTTGAAACAAAGCTAACTTGAGTTGGACTAACAAGTTTAGCCATGCAAGATCGAAGCCTACAAGGATTTTAAAAACAACCTTGTAAAGCCACATAGAAAAACTGATAGGCTTGAGTAGAGCCATAAAGACAGGTTTTTCCACTTTGGGGACCATAAGGCCATCTCCAACCCAAGGATCTAAACCCCAAAATATTCCAAAATATTGCTCAAAACCTCTCCCAATCCAAGAAAGTGAAGGGGCTAAAATTTGGGAAAACCCAAATTTGGTCCCAAATACCAGTCCAAGTATTGCCTAGACACAAAACTATTCAGTGGAGCTCACCAAAAAAAAGGGCACAACCCATGTGCATCAGAAAAAACAGTGGGGCCCGCGCTGGGCCCAGCGCTGGTGGCTTTGTTTGCTGGCTCATCCCACGTTGTTTGTTCCTGGTCAATTGGCCGTTGCAATTCCAATTCTTCTAAAAAAAAAAAAAAAAAAAAAAAAAAAAAAAAAAAAAAAAAGTAACAAGAAAAAAAAAAAAAAAAAAAAAAAAACTTTTTAAATCAGCAATTCCATTGGCTGTTGCAATTCAATCCTCCTTTTGTGTTTTTTTTATGTTATGTGTTTATTTTTGGAATAAAATTAAATTTATGGAATTTCAATTTTTTTTTAGGTCAAATTGTTCAAAATATTAAATTATGACGTTATTTAAAAAGATAAATGAAGAAAAAAAATTAGACTTAAACCATTATTAAACAATTTAATAAAGTTGTAGACTTAAAATTTGAGTCCGGAGGGTTGGGAGAAAAAACAATTTGAGTCCAGGTAAAACCCAAATATTCACTTTTTGGAGAGGGGAAATTTAGGTTTAGCCCCTCATGGGTTGGAGAAGGCCTAACTATCAAAGTATCATTCACTAATAAGGTAAAGAAGCAGTAACAAAGCCATTCAATCTTGACTGTTGGATTGTATGTATATTGCATTCACCAACACATTTAATGAAAGGCTGAGAATATGAAATTATAAACTCCACCAATGAGAAAAATTTGAGCTCCCAAAAGGAATGTTCGACTCACTTTACCAACGTCACCATTCAAATTTCAATGTCCTGATCTTTCCTCATAAACCCCAAATTTTCCAAGTGCTACTTCACTGTTATTTACACTACCACTTCCTGATGTTTTTTTTATAATGTTTTTACAAAACCCCCTCAAGTTTGAAAAATTACACGAACACCCATTAAAGTTTCAGTTGTTTTCACAAAATCCTTTATTGTTGATTATTCATCCAAAAATTGATGATTTCATTAAAAAAAAATTATGCAAATGACAAAAGTAACATCAATGGATGTATATGCAATCTAATCTAAAAGGCCAATTGTATGGGTTTTTTTATTCCAGCAACCTAACAAATGGGCTTGGGTTGTCGTAAAGAGAGACGGGTAAAGTGGCCCCTTGTATCTGAGTTCAAGAACCAGGCTCCAAGAAGGTTTTGAAAAAGTTCGTGATAACCTTAGCAAACACCCTAGATATCTTTCACTAGTAAGCCAAATGCACGTGGCAAATTATTAATAATACTTGCTTGAGGAGTTTGTGGCATGAGAGATAAGCATTCACAAGTTTAGCAATTTGAGAGAGAGAGAGAGAGAGAGAGAGAGAGAGAGAGAGAGAGCATGAACTTCTTATAGAGAGAACAAGTTCAGAATGGGGAAGAGGAAAATTAGGAGGATTTCTATCTCAGGAAGAGAGAAAACAATGGAAGTAGAAGATAGGGTGTCTTGAGTAAATTTCCAGTCGCTTGACAAATCTTGGTTGTGCCTAGATGATGGTGTTTTGCTGGGTAAAGGAAGCTCCCTTTCATAGGCACTTAGAACCCCTAATTTTATCGACCTCCCCTCTTCCTTTTCCTTCACTTCCTTCCATTCACTCTTATTTGGTGAAATTTCCCTAACCAGAGCGCATGGATCACAAGTCCTTTGGGGTTCCAAGATTTTTATGCAGCTAGACCTCTCCATGTGGGTGAGGCGCCACCCACTTTCTCCTTGGTTTTCTTGTTAGAGCTCGCAGAGGAAAAGGAGAATGGATAGAGCGTTTGCCCAACGGGTATTCCTCCTACACATATGAATTTCCTTTGGTTTTTGCAATAGCTTCTCGTTGACTCTGCTGACAAGGGCTGAACACGACGCTAGATATTTTATAAGGCACTGGGCTGGGTTTTTCCTAAGATATTGGGTCATTGATACTCTATTTCCAGCGCCCTGTGAGTTTGGTTTCGTCAGGCTACTGGAAGTTGTTCATTTGCTTCATTTTTGATAAGGTGTTGGATGCTTTAACTAATGTGGGATTTTCTAAGTGTTGCAACAGACCATTAGATATTCTCCTAAAACATTTGGATCACTTTTCTCTCTCTCATGCTTATCCATGTGCTTGGGCCCAAGAAATGGGCTTAAGTTTTAGTACTCTCAAGCAGCCCAAAACTTCCATTCATTGAACCATCAATAGGCCTTGTGAGTGCTCGTACTCATCTATATCACAACCTTCTCAACAAGTCCTAGATATTTACGTGGCTTGGGCCCACTTAAGCTTGTAGCATGGCTTGGCATTAGAATAGCGGTCCTTTTGCTTGGCATCACGTGTTTATTTAGCATGTTTGTGCTTGGGTTCTATTATGCCGTAATAAGCTATGATTGGGCCAAATAGCACTTGATATGTCAATAAGCGTGAATTTATAGAGCTGGTGTGTTTTGACCCTTTTGCGTGGTGAGCGCATGTGTTTACTTGGCATGGCGTGTGGCCTATAACTTGTGCAAGTGCATCCCACAAGTTCTCATATGTCCCAGTTGGGCCCCTTCTATGGTTAAATATTTGTGCTGGACTAGGAATAAGTCTGGGCCTAGCCTTTGGATTTTTGGGTCTTAACACCAACTTTGTCATTTGGAGAATTTTTTTATTATAGAAAAACGTTAATTTTTGGAACAAAAATCAATGAAATTGAATTTTATGAAAATAATTTAAAACTTGAGGAGGTGTTCATATAATTTCTGAAACCTCAGGAGTTTTGTAAAAATTCGAAAACCTCAAGTTGGATCGTATGAAACTCTGCTCCCTCCGTCATCACTCTTTTTATGTTCGATTATTTCTCTTCCATGGCTGCTGCTGCTGCTGCTGCCGTTCCATTGGTGCCACCACACATCTCGTTCCCCTTGGACCTCTCATCTCCCCAAAATCCTAATAAGCTCACCCTTTTCTTCCCTCGCCTCCATCGCTCTACCAAATCCCAACCGACTCTCCGCTGTCATAGGCCTCTCTCGTCCTCTTGTGGCCTCAGACTCACTCCACATTCTCCGGCGTCGGAGCAGCCCACCTTTGCCGTGCCTCAGACCTTGCTTCGGCTTGCCGCCTCTGCCGCCCTCTTCTTTGGGCTTGGGCTTTGCTGTTGGGCCGCTTCGGCCCAATGTCCGCCTCTTCCTCTCGGCGACCCTGGGGCGGTCCTAGAGGAGGAGCACCCAGCTCAAGGTAATTTCCCAAAGCAGCTGACATAGTTTTTTATTATTATTTTATCAATACCAATAAGGGCGGGCTGTTTAGTTTATGTTTGATTGTTGTAATTGTGGTGATTGTACATTTGTTGAGCACAGCCACAGATGATGGTGATGAGGGTAAATCTGGCAATTTGGAAAAGTCAGAATATAGCAAGTTGGAAGCAGCATTTGGAGCTTGGAAGTCTAAGACATATGCTTTGACTGTACCTTTGAGAATTGCTGCTCTGCGTGGCTCTGTTCCACCTTCATGGGTTAAGGTCTCTGGCGCATTTCTTTCTCTGTATTTTGTCATATGACATGGAATTTAGTATTTGGTTTGATGGGTAGCTGGTTTTGTGCGAGTTTAGGCAACATGCGTGGTTCATAACTTAATTTGCCTTTTGACCTGTAGGATTTCATGCAATCTCAAGGAAAAAGATCAAAGGTTCACTTGAAGTCCCATGGAAGTCTTGATGGCATCTTTTCTGATCTGTCAATGGCCTTTAGCAAAGGCAAAGTTGGGCCTTCATCTATTGTAGCAGCTGACCTCGTTAGTGTTGGGGATTCTTGGCTCAGTTATGCCATTAACAAGGCTTTAATTGAACCCATTCAAGGGGTAGAAGACCAGGACTGGTTTAAAGGATTGAGTGACAGATGGAAAGTAAGAATACAACTGCTCTTTCGTGTCCTCTTGTTTCCTGATTCCTGAATAGTGTGTTCTAGTGGATCCCCTGTTTACACATTAAGTGATGCTATCTATGCCTATTTTCAAGCTATGCCATTTTATGTTGATGTCTGTCCTGTGCAAATTATTGAAGGTCACAGGTCGTGTTGAACTGCAACACTTGTTTTCTTGTCCAGAAATCAAAGGAATAGATAAATTTATTATAGTTTTAGTAGCCATGTGATGGATTATACCAGTAGCTTTATTATAAATCTTAAATGAGCTACCAAGAGGGCAAGCCCTGATTTCTAAGATCTATGTTGTGTAACTGGAAACTCCGGAATCACGCATATTCTGAAGACTATATACATGTAGATGATATGTGGATTGAAAACCTGCTTAAATGTTTCAACTGGCATGCCAGACCTCAGAATCGATATATGTTAGCTGGTGTTGTTGTTTTCCTGCTGTCAACAGTGTGTTATATACCCATTCTTAGTCAATATCAGTTAATTCTATGAACTTCCTGAGTTTTATTGTGCATGTTTCCTTAAGTTGTTTAACCATTTGCTTTTGCTTGGTGTACTGTTTCGAATTGGCAATGCCTTTTTGCTCCATAAAAAATCGCTTTATGGTGTTTTACTTTTGCTAAAAAGGTATCAGGTATATCTCCGCAGGAACTCTGAGGGGAGAATTGATCCTGATGGTAAAGTATGGGCTGCTCCATATCGCTGGGGCTGCATGGTGATAGCATACAAAAAAACTAAATTCCGAAAGCATAAGTTGGCTCCTGTAGAGGTAACATGTCTCTGAAGTTATTTTATTATGCTATACTTCTTTCTCCTTGAGAGAGTTTTAACAATTTCATTGATACACATGATGTGCCATGGAGAAGGGGAAAATATTAAAAAAGAAGTTGGGAAACTGATTCAAGGGCTATAGTGGTTTGGCAAGGTTACCTGCTGGAACTTGCTTAAAGAAAGCTGAGAGTTACATTAAATTCTGAATAACTGGTTTTGTTTGTATTTGGCATGTTTTGGTTTTTACGAAATGTTGTCTTAAATACAAACATTCTAAGAGTTGGCATTGCAGGACTGGGCAGATTTATGGCGACCTGAACTTGCAGGAAAGATTTCAATGGTTGATTCTCCTAGAGAGGTTATTGGTGCAGTTTTGAAGTACATGGGAGCATCATACAACACAAAAGACATTCATTTGCAAGTTGATGGTGGGAGAGATGCTGTCAGGCAAAATCTTGCTTTACTTGTAAAACAGGTATTGAGAGAAACTATCTAAGTTAGAGGCACTTGATAAACTACTGAAAAAGTAGATTACTGCCAAATCTGGAGCTAAATTTGGGTAATGGGAGTCAGTTTTAGAGCTATGGCTCAAAATTATTCTACTTTAGGTAGGGGTATTTCTAGTGGTGGCTGAAACATTTATGATAATTCATGTGGTGAACATGTCTCAGAATTGATAGGAAAATGAAAAAAAGTCTGTCAGAATGATGCAGAAGGTTACTTGCTCTGTTCTAATTTGTATCATGGTGTGCTCATTGGCCTTATGTAGGTCCGACTATTTGACAGTGTACACTATTTAAAAGCGTTTGGGGTTGGAGATGTGTGGATGGCTGTTGGGTGGAGCAGTGATGTTCTTCCTGTTGCCAAACGCATGTCTAATGTTGCAGTAATTGTTCCCAAATCAGGAGCTAGTATATGGGCTGATCTATGGGTACACCCTGCATCATGTTGTCGTAGAAATTTAAGTTGTCCTTTATATGATATCTTCTCCCAGATGTCAAGTTTATATTTTTTTTTCTTTTTCTAGGCAATTCCTGCTGTCTCTCAACTTGAAACAAATCGAATTGGGGGGGAGAGTTAGAGGGCCATCTCCGCTCATCCATCAATGGATAGAGTTCTGCTTGCAAACTGCTCGAGCACTCCCTTTTAAGCAGGAGGTAGTCCCCGGAGCATCCCCATCTGCTCTTGATAGTGCTCCGCCCGAAGTTTTGAATGAGCTCATCAAGGGAAAGCCAAGACTAGACACAAACCTCGTTGCAGGAGTACCTCCACCTCAGATTTTGGCAAGGTGTGAATTTTTGGAGCCATTATCAGATTCTACTCTGTCGGACTATCAATGGTTGATCGCTGGTATGCAGAAAAATAGGGATGGTTTAATCGCTAGTATGCATTCTTACATGTCATCATTGATTCAAATTTTTTGGCTGAAGCTGAATTCAAAGCCAGCATAATCATGAACTTTAACAGAGGCCTAGTGTAAGTTCAGAAGTGTTCTATGATGAGAATTAATTCATTTGTTTATATCCAATCCGGTACTTATAACTCAAGTCATAACATCATGGAACAGATGTTTACGCATATTTGGAAAATTTGCATGTATAATTAGATAGGTTGTACTTGAGATTCTTAACCAAAGTATGAGCATGATTGCAGAGCCTATGTTAACTACTTTGTTACAAATTCAAAACATATGGTATTTATTTATCTTCTAATTGTTAGATCAAACTATTTGTTCACTGTTAAGACTAAGCAGAATTTTGTATACGGCAGCCTCCTCTAATAAGCATCTCATTGAGTTTTTTCAGAGATCGGTGCCTTAAGCTAGCCCACTACCCCAAATCAATTAACTTCATGTAGAATAGGGTTGTTTTTCGTGAAGATCGTCTTATAAATTGTGGTTAGGCCTTCAAAGTTTCCGTTAAGCTGGTCTTCATGAAGCTACGTTCTCCCGTTGAATATGCAATGCCAAGTTTCAATGTCTAGCATGCAATTAACTTACCAAAAATGCTAGGGAGACCACATCCCTAATAGAGGTAGGACCTGCCTAGCATTACTCATTAACTTGATTGATTAATTAAGTGTTTTTTATTAAAGGATACAACTTTTAAGTCATTGAACAAGGTATAATCTGCCCATCCCAAACAGGTATCAAAACTTTCTTTGGACTTGCGTCTTTCCTCTTCCTCGATTGGCTAGTTTTCATTTGGAGCTCGAGAGAGCATGTATATTTGAGAATTTATTGGCCATTTGTTGGAAGGTACAGGAACATCAACATGGATTTATTTTTCTGCCAGTTCCATTAGGCTACAGAGGGAAAGAGTAAATTGATAGGAAAGTGTTTCACCAAACCCATTATTTCGGCCCCTCAAGGGGTCGAATCATTCCATTGAGTCCATAAGCATCAAGATCTGCCTAGAACAAAAAGATGCGTCCTAGAAACCCCAAGGGCAATAGCATGGATTAGCCAGACAACTCCTTTCAATCAGATTATGATTGTCAATATTTTCTCTACTTTTGGTATCCAAATCAAAAGACTTTTGAAGATCCAATAACATCTACATGAAATCTCCTCGACTCCCAAAACTTGAAACCTCCTTGAAAGGAAAGACCTGCGAAATCCAGGCGATAATTATTGGCCAGCAACAAAAACATTTTTTCAAATATCATGCAAATATCATACACTTTGCACCACTCAAGTATGTCCTATATTTTCACATTGCAACTTGAACTACAAAATCTTGCAATATCAAACCTAACATAAAATGCCCTCAGATGTGTAGACATGGGTCCATGAGTTGATACATCACAAAAGAATTGAGACCCACCCAAGCCTCGGAGGAAAAGCCGAGAAGAGTGACGGCCTAAATGATGGAGGGGCTGCATTGAAATGATTTGTAAACGTTAGGTTTGATATTGCAAGATTTTGTAGTTGAGGGTGACATGTGAAATTTGGGTCGTATTTACTAGTCAATCAATGTCTTCACCACCAACCAAGAAAATCTTGGTGCATGGCACTCTATTTCTTAAAGTAATTGAACAATACTGTAAATGATTATCAGATTGCTGAACAGTTGGAACAAAACTTAACTACATGCTTAAGTAGATGACCTTGTACAACAACTTAGAGAGGGACTTCAAAAGGCAGAACAACTCATCCAAGAAAAAGAAAGTATCCATACATGAGGTGATGTAACGAAAGAACCCCACATATTTTTTCTTTCCATGTTGTTTGATAAGAGAAGAAGCCAGAAGAGTAGAAAGAATTGCAAGCAATAGAGCAACAAGTTCAAAAGTAAAATCTTATGGCAAACTTGGAGGACCAGATAGGATGATTGTTTTTATAAAAATCAAGGAAGCATTTTATATCCAAACGCACAGGAATCTCCAAAATGATTTGATAAATACAAAATTCAATAAATGGGTGAAGGAAAACAAGAAGGAAAAACAATTACCTGTCTTGAATGGAGAAGTAGGCCAGCTGCTCATCGTTAATTTGTTGTTTGGGTCGAAACCAACTGCATAAAAACATACGGATTTAAAAAGAACTCCTTCACATCTGGCAAAAAAACAAAAATATAAACTCCTTCACATATATAGGCATAATGATTTCAATTTTCTTTCATAGACATGCCGCAGATAAAATTTTAAAAAAAAAAGATATTCAGAAATGTTTGCAAAAGTGAGAAGGATGATAAAGATAGTAAGAAAACCTTTATTATTATTTTTTCATAAGTTAAAAGAAAACCAAATATAAAAAGTCTGCCATATAAAGAATTCCTATTTGCAGGATTTCCCCATGTTGTTCTTATATCAGAAAAGACATCACATTGGAGGCATAGTCATGGTGATTACACAGGTAGCATGGAACTGAAAATGGAGGCCCCAAAAATATTACATACACAAAAACCTTCAAACAAATACAGTGACCATCATGTTCTTTTGACACAACAAATACAGTGGGAACTGAGAAGCAATTGGTCCATGAAAAACCTTCAAACTCCTTGATGACCAATATCAGGACCGCACCAGCCATCCAACCTACCCTAAAAGGAGGAAAGAATGTTAGGGGAAACTTAGTAATAAGGCAATAATGTAGCTATATACAGAAGAAATGATCCACATTATTTTAATAGGAAACAGAAAAATTGAACAAGAATGAAAGGGGGAAGTACAATATAAGTGAACAAGCTGTCTATTAAAAAAACAACCATCAAACTACAAAAGTCTACAAAAAAACAACATAACAGCAGAACAGCCAGGCTGAAAACAGACCCAAACCATAAGAACTAGCTGCTTCCCAATCCAAAGTCAGAGGGAAGAAAGGGAAGCCTGGGAACTCAGAAGAAACAGAAGCCTGGAGCGAGGCCCAGAATCTGGCTTTGTCCTATAAGAAAAGCATCACTCATTCTTCTACCATCACATTTAGTCACAACCCCAGTTTCTCATTACATGTTCCTTCCTGATTTCCATCTACATACTAAAAATACTGCTAAAGAATAGATCATTTATCCTCCACACCCCACTACAAAAGGGAAAAACAAAAGTAAGGAAATGACTTTGGAACCAATGAGACCTCCCAGTTTCTACCATAATAAGTGCAAGCACCATTTGGCATTTCCAAAAGAACTGAACATCAGCTCACTCACCACTGATAAGTTGCCAGGCCTAGTAGCTTCGTGTCATCTCATCCTCAATTTCAATCCATCATCCAATAAATCATATCTAAAAGTGCTAGTAGTTCTCATGCCTTTTCCTCAATATACTCTAGAAAAATAGACATACATGCGCATTGTCAAGTTTCAGGTTATTTACAGCATTCCTGGTACAGAAATAATACTCTGCCAACAATAGAAGATTCTTATTATCAGCAGCGGTCTATTTGCATGGCCAAGCAAATCAAGACTTCGAACAGTAACATGGACAAACACATAGGCAGACCACCTACCAACTCCCCTAGCAAAAAACATATTAACAGCAAATGGTAGTCTTCCCTTTTATCAGATAAATGCATGGTTCCGTTCCAAGGACATGCTTTTTCTTTTTTTCACCATGACATATTTCAAAAGAGAAATGCATAGCAAATGAATAAAAGGAAAAGGAAAAACACTTCAAAAATGCTTTCATAAGGTTTTTGTCTGTCTGCAAACTGGTTCACTAATCAGGTTTCAGCTTTTTAAAAATAAAATAAAAATATTGCCTTATTACTAAGTCAGAAAATTATACTACGAAAGCACAACATATATGAATTAAAACAATTGCCAATATAGATAAAAGCAAATGAAACCATAATCCCGTCAAGGTTCTTCAATAACCAAATCATGAACCAATAACAATAAATAAAAAAACCTAATTATTGCACAGAAAAATAAAAGCTCCCACCTCATTGCAAGGAAACAGAGTCACATATCATAAACCTTGGAGCTTTTTTTGGTACATCTCCAAAAGTTCAGGGGCATGCTCTTCATATCCGTTCACAAACTCGCTCACAAACTTGTCCTCAGTTTGCATAAATGCCTTCGCAGTAGTCTTCTTGCTCTTGGTTATAACACCTTTGGCAATCAAAACTTGAAGTATCGACCACCTCGGCAACACCCTCTTTTCAAAGCTCAAGCAAAGCAAAACTGGGTACTTGAGAATGTCCGAAGTGCCCCACCCCATCTTGTTCATGAAAAAGTCCAATGCCCTCTTTAATCGCTCCTCTGACGACCTCATTACCGGGGGTTGCTTCAAGAACAAAGCCTGAAACTCCGCCTCCGACCACCCAAAACTCTTCAACACCTCAAATTTTGAAACCCACTTGTCCTTCCTCATCGAAAAAAAGCGTACACACGCCATGGATGAACATCATGCTCAACGGATTGAAACCCAGTTCCTCAACCTCCCTCACAATCTTACTGAAAACCTCAACATCCCTTGAAAATATCCGTGGCTGGCACGCGATCATCTTTATAATGTTACTGTGAGGCACACCGTGTTGTCTTAGAGTCTCAGCGTTCGCGCCCATAGAGTCAGAAAATCTGAGCACAACCGCAGTACCACGCTTGACCGAAAAGTGCGACAACAAAGCCGAGGCAGACCCAAGAAAGCTCTTGAGGAACCCAATACAGGGCGCAATCTGTTTGTTCAAACTCCGCTCTAGAATTCTGGGGTTGTTGGTGATTGTGCTTACAAGGTCTTGACCATAAATGCCATTTTGGGCGAGAAAGTCTAGCTTGGGCTTGAGGGTTTTTTCTGGGTTTGCCCAGAGGAAGGATGGGCATATGGTGATGATTTTGGCTATGTGGGTAGGGGTAAAACCGTAATGTTCGAAGAGGGAGTGGACTGGGTAGGGATTGTTGGGGGGTCTACCATGGATTTTCTTGGAGACTTGAAGAGCTGACTCTGGGGTGAAAGCCAAAGTGTTTGTGAGATAGTCTGTGAGTGCTGGGTAAATGCTGAGAGTGGTGAGGGATCTGATATTGGCATTCAGGGTTCTGGTTTGTTGAAGATGGAGAGAGGTTTTGAAGATAAAGTGAAACATTTTAATGTCAGGTGTGTATTTTGTGCCGGTGGTTCTTCACGTTTCCAGGATTCAGAGAGGCGCCTACTTTCATCTGTTTTGTTGTGTGTGGGTTGGGGCGGCGGCGGGGGGGCGGAACGGTGAGGGTGTATTAAATGGAGATTTTAATATTAGTATTTTATTAGTGAAGTAGTGAAGGAGCCCGTGCGATGCTGCGGGTTTTAAAACTGTGTGAAATGTGTACAACGTCATTCAAATATATAGGGAAAATGATATTATTTATATAGACATGGAGATGTAAATAGTTGCATCATGCTTTATTTAGCAAGTTTAAGTTATAAAAATACACTAATAACCGTATTATATGTTGCTTGTCATGTTAAAATATTGACCATATTTTAATAAATCAAGCAGCAATCAAAACACCAAAATATCAGCAGTTTTGAGATTTTCACTGTTCAAAAGAGTTTGGACAAGTATTTATATACATGCTATTGGGTGGTGGAAGGGGATTTTTATGCTTTCATGTTTGCTGGAAGGGGATCCATCTCTTGCTTTGCTGGCTCTGCCATAGAGGTGGCTTATGTTCTTTCTTGTTCTCTGCAGGAGGATTTCAACTTTGTTGGTACAAATTTGGAAAATGACAGGCATTAGAGTAGATAAATGAGAAATTGGGGTTGTGACTAAATTATTATAACATAATTAAGTTTTAAAAAATCCAACAGCACAAACAACGGTTTAAATACATCAAGCATTCTATTAATCTGATGGACATAAGTATAACCTCATTCTATTTAATCAATTGGTAACAAACTTCGAACAATTGTGACAATTTATTAAATAGGTATAAGAAAATTAAGCCAAAACACTTGAGCTTTAACAGAATCAAATCAAGGGGCGTTGATTTTGTTGCTACAAATTTGAAAAATGTTAGGTGTTTGTGTAGACAAATAGGAAAATTTGAGCGAAGACAATGGCTTATGGCCACAAAATCAATTGCACAAACCACAATTTAAATACGCCAAGTATTCTCCAAATCCAGTGAACAAAGTATAATCTCAGTCATTGCCACAAATTATTGAATACCTGTAACATAATGAAACCAAAAGACCTAGAGCGTAATAGAATCAAACCAAAAACTCATAAGAGAATCAAAGTATAAGCAAGTTTGTTGTACAGAAGCAAAGATAATCTATAGACACCTATGGTCAAAATTGATACATGTATTGCCATTTATTGGCTAATTTAATCAAATGGAGAAGTAAGCTGATAATATTACAATAATACATGTTTATTTCCCTTAACATTTAATTTTAAAAGCAATTATAATGGGTAATTAAATAATCTTATGCATTTATATTTTTACTTGGTCAAATTGGTTTAATGTTGTTTTATTAACTTTGATCAATGACTTCCTATGTAGGCTAGTGTGCTGTGAAAACCAACTCAATTTGCATGCCAAGAAGTGTGCCACCCAAAGATAATATGCTAGTGGTCAATTAAAGAACTTCAACATATCCATGAAGAATGATGATGAAGGAAGAAGTGCAACTAGCACAAGAAGAAAAGAATGCATGAAGTGCCACACCCATGCCAAAAGAGGAAAGGAAAAAAAGTATGGGATGGAAGCAAATAAGAAGAAATTGAATTCACATGCTTGTGAGGTATCATCCACTCCAAAGAAGCTCAAATTCAATGCCAATTCATAGGCAAGATGAAGTGGGAGTTAGGTATTGCATTAAAATAGGAATAGTGGTGTTAGAATCCGTCATCATGTTTCTCCTTCTTAGCCCTATAAATAGAGAAGTCTTCAAGCTTCAAAACACACACCAAGCTCACAATCTTCTCTTGAGTTCTCTCCCCTTCCTCTGATTCTTTTAGTTTTAATTTCTTTAGTTTTATTTTATGGGAAACTAACTCCCTAGCTAAGGCTAGGGAGAAAGCTTTTAATATGAGTATGTAATTTTTATTAGTTTGACCCAAACTTAAGCTTTAATGTGAATTTGTAGTTTTCTTCAAATGGAAATTGTAGTTTTTCTTTTTAATTAATTGATGAATGTTTGATAATCTATTTCATGGGTTCAATCATGTTTTTCCCATTGTGCAATAAAAACCTTTCATGCTTTTAAAAGAGGAGATAATTACCAAGATTAATAGAATTTCGACAAAGATTATTTTTTGATAGTTTGTTGCCAATGGTACAAGTTATGCTTAGAATACTTCTAAAGGAAATTAAAAAGAGCTTTATTTATTTTGAACAACTACAATGGAAAATATTTTGTGGGTCAAATTAATAAGAGTTGCATGCTTATGTTAAAAGTGGAACCCCAATGCCTTAGTGTTTTAATCAATTAAATTTTCTTTAAATCAAATCTTGATTAAATCTACACCTTATCTTAATTGTTTTGTCTCAGCTCTGTTATTTTCTTTACACCGCTCTCTGTGGATACGACACTCGAACTTCTGAGCTACACTTCTATACGACACATTCACTTGGGTTTTGCAAAGTGGTACAAATCAATTGGCGCCGTTGCCAGGGAGCGGCTTGTCAAAGAGTACAGAGATCCCCTTGGTCAGAGGTTTGCTGGTTACGTGAAATTCTTCACATTTGGTACACTCTTTATTCAACCTAGAGATCATCTTGGAAGATTTGTTAAAAAGATTGAAATTGTTAATTTAGAACATTCTGCTTCAATTCTTCAACTAAAACATTTGACAAATATGAAAGCATGGCAGAAATTGTAAATAGTGAATGAGAGGTTAATGCTCAGATTGTGAATAATGAAATAAGAGAAGAAGTAGTTGCACCTAGAATTTTAGAGACATTATTGCATCCTATTCGTGCACCAAATCCTTCATGCATCATGTTTCCACCTAACATGCCAAATTATGATTTCAAACCTGTAATGATTCAATTGCTACCAATTTTTCATGGTATGGAAAGTGAAAATCATTAAATGCATGTTAGGGAATTTGAAGAGGCTATTGACACTTTTTACAATGGTCAACTTGATAGGATAAATTTCATAAGGTTAAATTTTTTTCCATTTTCTTTAAAAGAGAAAGCGGAAAGTTGGTTATATTCATTAAGGGCTAGGTCCATAGGTTCTTAGGCAGAGATGATTCAAGCATTTTTTAACAAATATTTTCCTCATCACAAGACAATTGCTCTTAAGAAAAGAATCTCCAATTTCTCTCATAAGGAAAATGAAACTTAATATCAAACTTGGGAAAATTTTAAAGAGCTTTTGAATTTGTGCCCACACCATGGCTTTGAAAACTGGCATCTTGCTAGTCATATCTATGAGGGACTTCTCCCTCGTGATCGCCAATTTGTTAAGTCTATGTGTAATGGAAATTTTATGCAAAAAGACCCTGATGATGCCCTAGAATTTTTGGATGAAATTGCTGAAAAAGCTCATCAATGGACTGTCCCCAGTCCAGTCAGTCCAGTTGAGACCACTGATCGGTCAAGAATTGCCACATCTTCTACTAATAAAGGAATTTATCAATTAAAAGAAGAAGATGATTGGAAATTAAAATTTGAGGTTTTGACTAAAGAGATAGCCGCTTTGAAAATGGAAAAATCAAATTTGCCTCAACCTTTTTATCAAGCTGATGTTATCAAGTATGTGATTCTTGTTATGAGATTGGTCATATTGTTAAAAATTGCCCAATTTTTCAAGAAATGAAAGGAGCTTATAAGGAGCATTGTGCTGCTGTTGGAAACTTTAAACAACAATATTCTCCTTTTTCCAACACTTACAATCCAGCAACAAGGAATCATCCAAATTTTTGTTGGAGCAATGAGCCACAACCTCAAGTAAGTGATAGAAATTCTTTCAATCATCATTTTCCTGAAACTAATGCATTTAACGCTAGACCTTCTTTGAGCGATACTCTTCAAGAATTTATGCAGGAACAACATAAGCAAAATCAAAGGTATGATACCTTGTTTGGTCAATTAGTTGAAAAAAATAAAGAAACTAAAAGCCAAATTTCTAAATTTCCAAATTCTTTTGCAATAAATGAAAAAGGAAAATTTCCTTTTCAAACTCAACCAAATCCAAAGAATGTTAATATGTGTGAAACCTCAATTGAACATGCTAAGTCTGTCATTACTCTTAGAAGTGGTAAAATAATTGATAACACACCTTCACCAAAGGAAGTTGAAAAATCTAGGAATAATGATGAACTAAACAAGTCCAAATTGAGTGAATCAAATGAATATCATTTTCCTGCTCCTTTTCCCCAAGCTTTAAATCCTCCTTGAATCAAAATTATGAAATTTTGGATTTCTTTAGAGAAGTTAAAGTTAATATTCTTATGTTAGATGCTATTAAACATATCTCTTCTTATGCTAAATTTTTAAAAGATCTATGCACATTTAAAAGAAAGCATCATGTGAAGAAAACTGCTTTTTAACCGAACATAAGGTCCCTCCCAAATACAAAGATCTAGGAAGTCCCACTCTTTCATGTGTAATTGGAAAAAATTACATAAATTGTGTTTTGCTTGATTTGGGGGCTAGTGTAAATTTATTTCCATA
This sequence comes from Prunus armeniaca, assembly GCA_903112645.1. Lineage (NCBI taxonomy): Eukaryota > Viridiplantae > Streptophyta > Magnoliopsida > Rosales > Rosaceae > Prunus > Prunus armeniaca. The sequence goes on from CAEKDK010000002.1 coordinate 6,512,980, forward strand.
TTCAATATATTTGCAGTTAGGTCTTGGTGAATTGAAGCCCACAGCAATGAAGTTACAACTTGTTGATCATTCTATACAAATGCCGAGAGGGGTAATTGAGGATGTATCGGTCCAAGTGGACAAATTTTACTACCCTGTTGATTTTGTTGTTTTAGATACACAACCTGTTTTGCATTCTGAAAATGAAATTCCTGTCATTTTAGGACGTCCTTTCCTTGCTACATGTGACACACACATTAGTTGTAGAAGTGGGGTAATGAAACTCAGTTTTGGTAACATGACATTGGAAATTAACATTTTTAATGTTTTTAGGTGACCTTATGAAGATGATGAATGTGCAGTGGTGAACTTGATTGAAGCTCTTGTGCAGGATCAATTTGAGAAGACTAGTATTTCTGAACCTTTAGAGGCTATTTTATTGAATTATAAAGAATCTAAATTACTTGAGGATCCAGAAATTGCTGATCATAATTCGTTGTTAAATTCCTTGTAGGTTGATAAATGGAGACCAAGGTTTGAGAAACTTCCACCTCGGAAGGAAAAGACATTGCCATCAAATGTGGAAGTTCCTAAGCTAGAATTGAAGCCTTACCTACGAGACTTAAACATGCATTCTTGGGGTCCAACAACACTTTTCTACTGGTAATATCTTCTAAATTTGACTCTTTGCAAGAAGGTAAGTTACTTAATGTGTTGAATTCTCACAGATCTGCCATTGGTTGGACTCTTGCTGACATTAAGGGAATGACATGAGAAATAGTTTTAATGTTTTAAATAAACAATCATTAATTTTATTTTCTCTCTCATACAAATAAAATAAAATAATTTTCTCTCTCCTCCCTTTTTTCTTGGAAACGTAATATCTCTTCTTGGTAATATCCTTTTTTTCTTGGTAATCTAATCTCTCTCTCTCTCTCTCTCTCTCTCTCTCCTCTCTCTCTCTCTCTCTCTCTCTCCCTCCCTCCCTATATAGGTACAATTCATCTAGCATATTAGTTCCTAGAATATAATAATTAAGCATCCACTCGCGTGATCAATCCTGGACAATGGGAGGTTGCACTTGGTAAACAGTTGCTTAAGAGATTTTGGTACAAGTATTTGTGCATCGACTGTTGGAGGTTTTCAATTATATGTTGTAGTCATGCTGATATTACCATGCATGCAAACTATCCCTCCCAATATTATAAAACTCATGCATAATTATTTTAAGGGACAACATTTGAAAGAATTAAAAAGTAAAAGTAAAATTTACAGTGCAATGGGCAACCTAGTTTGACATGAAGCCAAACTGAGTCATAAAGGAATTGAGAAAACCATATCGTTTTGCACTTTTTTATTTATAAGATTTGTTTTATTAGGCTACAGAGTTCATAACGGAATTGAGAAAGACAAAGTCAGCTAAACCAATCTCGTGCATGTAACCCTTGAGAGGTATAGTGAAGGTGCGGCCGAGTCCAAGATCAGCAATCTTCAAAATCCCTCTTTCCTTGTTCAGAAGCAATGGCATTACCAGAGAGGAAGCGGAGAGAGAGAGAGAGAGAGAGAGAGAGAGAGAGAGAGAGAGAGAGAGAGAGAAGAAGCAGAGGCAGAGGAGAACGTCAATTCTCTTTAGAAGAGAGAGAATGAATGAATTAAAGATAATTAATGAGATGAGAGAGAATGAATTCTTAATTAATATGGTATCAGAATTTTAATCCTAATGTATAAATATTAATTAAAGAAAAAAAATATTGTTTTGCCATGTCAGGTTTAATCTCAATCATTAAAAGTGGAGTAATCTAATGGCTCAAAAATTGTGTCAAAACTTGTGTAAAAAATATGGTGCCATGGTGACCACTACCAAGTTTTTACCGGGGAAACAATCCAACCGAGGAATTGTTTGACTAGTCGACATGGAAGAATCCTCAATTGACAATGTAGTTGGAACGAGTCGTCCAACTGCGATTAAGCTCACCAGCATGTACAACAGAATCCTCAATACTCATACGTCTGTGACAAGTCCTACGCCCGCAGACTAACCCCGCTAAGGGTCTATGAAACACCCCATCAAGGGTGCCCGGGTTCCAACATATCCAAGTATTCCATAGTTTCAACATTTCCAAACCAAGTATTCCAAATCCGGGGAGGTACATAGGGTAGTGCTAATAGCACTCAAACTAACTTAAACCACAACCCAATCCACATTTCATAACTCTTCCCAACAACCCCATGTACTCAACACATATCCACGTATAAATAGTCATTCTAAAAAAAAATATATATTCATTCAAAATATTCACAATCTGCAATTATTTGAATATAATTCCAATACTTTCATAATAATATTATATTCATCATTTAAATAAATAATAACTCAATAATCAAGAAACCATTATGCATATTTTTCCCATTCTTGAAAATAATGATTATAGTTTCAAAATAAAGTCCACTCACAAGTAGTCCCACGCTGCTTGACCCTGAGAGGGTCCTGCATGCTGAGTACGAGTAGTCGGAGTATCTATTTAAGAACACGAGGACGATATTAAAATAAGGGGCTTCGAACGAGGACTTTAAAATAAATTCCTAATTTTCTAGGATTAAAGTGTGTGTACATCGAACGACAAGTTCCTAAGGTCCAACTACATGTTCTGGATAATGAATTAGTCTCGGAAGACACTCGGTCAACTGAGTGGTCAAACTTTTCGAAGTTGGTCAACTGGGCCCGCGGGGCCCACGACTTAAATTTCCATTAGAAAGTTTCAATGAGTTCAACAAGGTTTATAACACATGTCTTGCAAGTTTGGTCCAAATTGAACAGTTGGATTGCTCAAGATCGTACGATCGGACAGTTATCGTTTAACTTAATCATTGAATCGAAGCATCCGGGGGCTCCGATTCACTATCCACGAATTCCTACATGATCCTAGAGATCCCTAAATCAACATATATGAAATTAGGGTCGATCCAACGGTCTGAACATATCGAACCCGTATAACGCCTAAAATGAGTAATCCGATCGACAGTCAAATGATAACCAAATTCAAATCTGAGCATATCGTCTTGCTCGGGGCGACATGTGGAACATTTTAGGACCAAAAGGGTCACCCAAATAGTGCCCACGAGCCGCCACACGCGCTTGCAGCGTGTGGGTGCCCAGAGAAATTCAGGTGATAGGAAAATCTCTAAATCATCAATCAAGACCTATACCTACGTGATCAGGAAAATGAGTGGAGCAACTTTTGTTCTTGTTCCATGGCCAAAAAGTGATCGGAACTTGCCGGAAACACTAGCCAAACACTGGCCAAACTTTAAGCGATAATTTAAGTTCCAAAACGCAGAAATTGATCCTAATCAACTCAACCATCAGTTAGAACACATTGAGAGGATGAAAAAGCATACTTAGATTGAAGAAATTGGTGGTCGAAATTGCCGGAACGAGCGGTGAAAGTTTTGGGTCGAAATCGGTCGGTTTTCTCAATATTCCGGCCACGGCGGCTGGCGGCTAGGGCGGCGGAGGGGTGAGATAGGAAGAGGGAGCGGAGCCAGTCACCCATCGATTGGGGTGGCCGGAGGTGGCAGCGGTGAAGCAAAAACCAATTGACTGTTTCGAAGGGGGACTATTGCTTGCACACAAAGAGAGAGAGAGATGAGAGAGAGAGAGGAGGAGAGAGAGAGAGAGAGAGGAGAGAGAGAGAGAGAGAGAGAGAGAGAGAGGAATTCAGGTTTTAAAAAAAACTAACTTCGAAATATGCCATTATGCTTCTGTTGATCGTAACTTCATCGTTTCAAGTCTGATTTAAGCCTACTAAGTGTCTACGAACTCGTCTCGACGCAATCTACGTCATGGTCCCATTGGTTTCCCCAAAACCTTCCAGATTAAAAGGTGAACAAAATAACCCTATTTCCAAGAGCAAAATTGTAATTTCAAAATTTATTTATTTTAATTAAATTAAACGAATACTTAAATTTGGGTCGTGATGTTACACATTGCATTTTGGCTACTTAGAAAAAAAGTTGGTCCTTTCAATAGAAGGAGGAGTGGGGAAACCAAGTTGGAAGCTCACCAAAAACTTGACTAATCCAACCAGAGGAATGTTAACAACCTTCTCTCTAACATTCTTCTTTGGAACTTTTCCCTTTTCCTCATGACAAGTATCACTTTCCTTACACTTAAAACAATATAATTAATGCATCACACAAGTTAGTTTTTGTTTTTCAAGTTTACCCTTATTAAATGTATTAGCTTTTATATTTCCTTCAACTTATCCAAATTTTGTTACAATTTCCTTAGCATATTGTTAAAAATTAAATAAGAAAAAAAAGAAGAAAAAATGTCTTCTAAAAAAAAAAGTTTGTTTCATGACATTGTTATCATGAAAGTGATATCATCATTATTTTGTGTTTAACAAAACATACGTCCTCTTTGGAAAAAAAAAATTAAAAAAACTTCAGTTTTTATTTTCTTATTTAACTTTTTAACAAGGTAGTAAGAAAGTTGTAAAAAAAACTAGCTTGTTATTAAAAAAAACACAAAACCTAGTTTGTGTGATGTATTAATGACATTGTTTTAAGTGTAAAAAAAGTAAAATTCATGTGAAAAGAGAAAAAAAAAAAGTAAAAAAAAAAAAAAAAAAAAAAAAAAAAAGAGAGAGAAAAATTGCTAGCATTACCCATCCAACTAATTTACCTAGTGCATTTGCATATCCCTTTGAAATGCTTTTGGAGTAATCCTTTAAAATGCTCTTAGAAAGTCACGTGCCGTGCTTCCAATCCAAAAACCCACACAACATCTTGGCGCGCAAGAGGCCTCGAAATTCCAAAAGCAATCGCAAGCCAGGGTTTTAGATTGTAGCTGAAACCCCAAAACCCCCAAATGGCGCCTTCAGCCCTATCTCTATGAAACCCTCAGTTTCTCCCCAAACCCCTACCATGGCCTTAGCTTCCAGTCTTCGCCTTTCTTCCTCCATCCTCCGCTACCGCCTCGCTGCCCCGCTCTACCCGACCCGATTTTCCAGTCTCCGTCACAACCTGTCGGAGCTCCGCTTCCTGTCCGCATCGTCCTCCCGTCCCGGGACCCACGTCCGCCCAATCAAAGCGGGGCTCCAGGACGACCCGCAAAAGGAGGACCCAGGCGAGGGGCAGAATGGGAATGGAAGTGTGCTGGTCAAAGACACAAGTGAGAACAGCGAAGAAAAAATCGTTCGTGTTGAGCTCCACAAGGAGGCCACTGAAGCCTACATGGCCTACGCTATGTCTGTCCTGCTCGGCCGCGCCCTGCCGGATGTTCGCGATGGTTTGAAGCCTGTGCACCGTCGTATTTTGTGAGTGATGTTTGCTTAGTAGATTGTATGGTTCCTGAGAAAATTTTCTGGGAAGAAAAGAATTTCTGTGAGCGATGTTTAATTTGTTATGTATTGTTCTCATACTACAGGTATGCAATGCATGAATTGGGGCTTGCGTCACGAAAACCATTCAAGAAATGTGCTAGAGTTGTTGGAGAGGTTAGTAATCAGAGGCTTTCTGTGTCATTTGTATGAATTCCCAATATTTATATTTACGATTGATAGAAAATGCTTGGATGCAGGTTCTAGGAAAATTTCATCCCCATGGTGACACTGCTGTCTATGATTCCTTGGTGCGAATGGCTCAGGTAACAATAACTTTTTCTATTAACCAACACGTGAATTCATTACAGAAGTAAAAACGGATAAGCTAGTAGTAAATACAAAAAATACTTCAACATCTGCTTTTTTTTTTTTTTTTTTTTTTTTTTGATGGCCCTCCTTGTAGTGTTCCATTATTCTCATTTGTTACATTTTTTTTGTTTTCTCAGCTGTAGGAGTTAGTTTCTTTAGAAAAACTCTGAAACAGGGCAATGTATTCTTCTTTGTTTGCGGATATTTGAGTGCTGTCATCTTGTGTTGACCATGTCTTCTCTGGATGACATGATAGGTTTTTTGAAAAGTGTAATTATAATGGTTATAGATAAATACTCTGTGCAACTTTTTTGTAATTTGGCTGGCGAGGTGTAAGAAGATTTTTGTGAATTATAGTGGTGTGGGGATGGAGGTGTTATGGGGTAAAGTCAGATTTTGGTCTCAACTCTAGGCTTCTGTGTCTTCGAGTTTTGGAAAGCATCTGTACAGTCTAATCTGTTTTTGGGGTTCCAATTGTGAGAGAAATAGTACTGTTTTCAGTCTAATCTTGTTTTGCTGTTCCCGTTATGTTGATGTATTGTTTTGGTGGGCAATCTATCCAGTGGATATACTTTATTTTATTTTTCAATAGATTTTTTCTTACCATAAAAAAAAAAAATGCACATCTTTAGGCATCCATGGTTGGAAATTAAATACCAAAGAGCTTTTGAGGGATGGAACAATCAATTTGGAGAATGGAAGCTCAACATCATTGATAATTCTTTGGATGGACAAGCAACATCAGTTGCTGCCTCTTTTGATTTTCTATTTCTATGTTTATTTGCTGTATATACTAGGTGATGCCCCTTAATGTCTTTACAATAAAATTTCATTACTTCTTTTTTGGAAAAAAAATTTCCTCATATAAAAAAATTCCAGCTTTCTGGATTCTACTCCATTTGTTTTTGAACTTTTCGTCTTTGTAAATATTGATTTAGATCACATTATAAGTAGTTATTTAGTTCATGTGTTCTCCTGATTGCTTTGAATCTTAATTTTCCAGGATTTCTCCTTACGATTCCCATTAATCCAAGGGCATGGGAATTTTGGGTCTATTGATGCTGATCCTGCAGCTGCCATGCGTTACACAGAGTGCAGATTGGAAGTATGTTCAGATATTTTAGTTACTTTGAACACTGTATGGGTTCTTAATAATCATGATATCAAGATGAATATTAAGATCTTTAGGTTATATTCTATTCCAGAAACGGGGCAACCTCTCTCTCTCTCTCTCTCTCTCTCATCCCCCTTCCTTCTCTCAGTATGTATGTCATTATAGTGATGTTGTGAGTAATTTTTTAGTGCTCTAAAAGGTAAAAGATCTTGTTCCAGAGTGTTTACTTAATGCCTATTGCACATTGGCTGAGTGCGAAAATGCTGCATTTACACAAATCCAGGGAGTGTAGGGGGAACCATTGTTCAAAGCCATTTTTTTATAATATTTATAATTTTGCCTTGGGCAGCTCTTTTACAAGTCCCTGTGCCGCATAGCTGGTTGTCTCAGTAAATGTGTCATCATGAATAGTTTCCCCCATCATCAATAGGTTATAAAATAAACGTCATTATTTAAATTCAATTCGGGTCTCAAAAAATCTCTTATTGCTAACTTTTACAGTGAACTTTATGCCATGATACTGTGCTAGACATGCAGATATATATGGTGCATTAATTCCCCTTTTTGCTAGATGCTTTTTGTTTATAAGGAATATTTTTATCTTTGGTAATAACCATACTGACGCTTTATTTTTGTAGCCGCTGACAGAAGCAATGTTATTGGCAGATTTAGATCAAGATACGGTCAGAGCTGTTCCATATATTATCTAGTCATAATATATTATTCTTCATTAATTTGTTTTTGCATGATGTGCTTCATTTGGCGCAGGTTGATTTTACTCCGAATTTTGATAATTCACAAAAGAGCCATCAGTTTTACCTGCTCGACTTCCAACTTTATTACTGAATGGTGCTTCTGGGATTGCGGTATTTTTCTTAGGTTTAATTGTCCTTCATGATCAAAAGCTGCTGCTTGTGTTTCGTTCTTATTCTTCCTCAGTAATTGTATATCTTCAATTCACATATGGCTAAATTAATTTTCAGGTTGGCATGGCAACCAACATTCCTCCGCATAATCTTGGAGAGTTGGTAGATGTTCTTAGTGTGTTAATTCACAATCCGGAAGCTACGGTAAGTGGCGAGACCTTTTATTTATTTTATATTAATTAGGTATGTTTCAATTAGTTTTCTTTAAAAAAAAAGAAGTTCTGTTGTACTTTATAATGGGTGTTGATAATAATTACAACAATGTGCTGTATCCTTCAAAGGACTATCCCGCTTTTTTTTTTGGGGGTTGAAAAGAAACAAATTTTATTGAAAGATAATCTAAGATAGACAAGAGATAGTGAACAAGGAGTCCACCAAAAACAAACTACAAATGATTACAAATAAAAAACAGCAAAACCTACAAAAACACATTATCCTATAGATGACTCCCAATTTAGCAAAATAAAAGGAAAAGATCCCTGAAATCTGATGTAACTGAAGCCCAAAGGGACGACAAAAACCTCCCCCTCTCCCACAGCTCTTCTACCCCCATCCCCTCATTCCTCTTCATCCAGATCACCCACAGGACAGCCATCTGGCAACAACCCCGTAAGACCCGAGCCTTATTTCCTCTACCAAAAGCAGCAAGACTTTCACTAAACAATGAAGGGCACCCTTGTGGAATTACCCAACTGACTCCAGCCTCCTTGAATAGTAAACACCACAAGTTTAAAGCTACCTGACAATGGACAAACGATGATTTGCATTCTCTCCTTACATTTTACACATTATGTACCAAGTTGGAGTCAGTTGGGGAAGAGTCTTTGACATAAACTTGAGTCTTTGTCTACATGGAAAAATTGCTTCTTTTCTATCAACTTATAAGATAGTTGAAATGAATCTATATTTCCCTTTGTTATATCCAAGGATGAAAATCTTGATGTCACTGAAAATATTGCTGGAAATATTGAAATTAATGAAAATGATAAAATTTTCTTAAAAAGTATGGAAGTTTTGAATGAAACTTCAGGAAATACAAAACTAATCAACTGTGCATCAATTTTACATATAAACTGTATCCATGATTAGTATATAACAATTTGGGTTTAATGGCAAATAAATATGTTTAGGCAAGAGTTACAAGTCTTTAATGTAACATTATATACACTTATCTTCCATCAATTCCTTTAAAACCAATCAGAGAATTCCTTTTTGCATGTGGCGCTGCTCAATAACTTTTTTGGAAGTAGTCTTTGAGAAATTTTGTGTTGCACCTGTAGTTTAGTTGTCCATTAAGATGATATGAAACTTGATATTAAAGAATCTCAATGATTGGCTATACAGTAATGTTTAAGTATGACTTTATCATTGCCATCACTATTCTCCATAGAAGTTAGAGCTATTGGGCATAATTTGAACCCTCATGTTAACTAAAAAGACCTTTGCTTTCTATCGACCCATTTTTGTTTTTTTGTTTTCTTTATTTTCCATTTCATTTTTCCTTTCGAGTATTTGACATTTGGTTTTCCCTGTGACAGTTGCAAGAATTACTGGAATACATGCCAGGGCCTGATTTTCCAACTGGAGGACTGATTATGGGAAACCTTGGGTAAGTTGGAACCATTCCTTCGCTATGTAAAGCATGGTTCATTCTGGTAAGCTTGGACGAAAAAGTGATTGCCTCCTCCTTGTAGTAGTTATTTCCTTGGTTTTTACCAGTTTTTGTATAACGTTTGAATAGGTTGTACTAAAGGGATGCTTTCAAATTGAATGTGATGATGGGCAGTGGTGATATGTCTTATGTTGCATACTTGCTGCTAAATTCATGGGGTATACTACTCTGTTCGTACAAACAGTTTTGTTTCATTTTTCTGAATAAGAAACTTGAGCTAAAGGTGAAGATAGATTAAAATAGTATATACTAGTGTAATTGAAGATGTAATATAATACAAATGCTGAGAGTAATAAAGGATTGCCATGGTGGCAGAATTATCCCTTTGCTTATGCTGGCTGCATCTTCCTTATATATGTGTGTTTGTTCTTGTGCATGTGGGTAAGAACATTCATGGACATTTATGTTTGCGCAATCATAATGTTTGGATAAATGTTCATTTTGTGAAGCATTTTGGAGGCATATCGAACTGGGAAAGGACGCATTGTGGTCAGAGGGAAAACTGATGTTGAATTGCTTGATTCTAGAACAAAGAGAAGTGCAATTATCATAAAGGAGGTTTGCCTTGGTCTTCTTGTCTGGTTTGCATTAAATATGCATGTAGGCTTAGATTCTCATGAAGAGTTTATTTTTTATAGTGATTTTATACTTTGTGAATGAGTCAGATCCCTTACCAAACCAACAAATCAGCCCTCGTGGAGAAGATAGCTGAACTTGTGGAAACTAAGGTGACATTCTTGCAATTAGCAAATGATCCTTTAAAAACTGCTGGATTGTAATTTTTCATTAAAAAAGTAGTTTTGTGATTGGTTTTTATATATGTTATTTGATTCTAATCTGAGTCCAAATGCATATGTTAGTATTATAATTCTTATTTAATATGTGACTATATTAAATCCAATAAGTACCAATATATTCATCTAAGTTATGTGCTGTATCACTCACATGAAATTTATTAAAGTAATAAGGTCATACATTGTTGTTAATTCTTATCTCGTTTTAGTATTTATTCTTAGATGTTGATATCATGTTGACCTTATATTAGGGATGCAGCTTTTTCATTGAAGATATGTTACCTAATATGTTCTCGTTTTAGTATTTATTTATACTTTTTTCCTTTTTTTATACAGAGTTTAGAAGGCATAAGCGATATTAGGGATGAAAGTGATCGCTCTGGAATGCGTGTTGTCATTGAGGTATGCAATTTATTTATTTATTTTTAATTCTGTTCTCCTATGAGTACTTTGTAGCTTTTAAATACTAACATTCTGAAGAATTCACAATACTATGGGAGATTTAATTAGTAAAATGGTTTTGCTATTCTTCTCAAATAAAAAACGGGTTCTGCAATTGGATTATGATATATTTTCATCCTCTTTTCAGCTCAAGCGAGGATCTGACCCATCAATTGTTCTGAATAATCTTTATCGCCTCACATCTCTTCAATGCAGCTTCAGTTGTAACATGGTTGGGTGAGTGATATCTTTATCATCATTTTGGTTCTTCACTGGTGTGTGCAATTTCTCTCCCTATACTTCTATAGTTGATTTTTAGGGCTAAAAATTGAAACTTGCATTTTGGCCTTGAAAGTTATGACTTTGATTGAATATTATAACTTCAAGGAACCAAAATATTTTGGTTTGGAAACTAATTTTATAAAGAAAATTAAATTAGTCTATTGTCGTTGAATTAAATAATTTTAGTCAAAAGCTGAGCTGTAATAAAAATATCCCAAATACCAGGATTGTGTGATAAAATTAAACACAAAGTCGTGATTTTGAAGGCTCCGGGCCTGTTGGTTTTTCATTTGATTTGTTTCAACATTGTTGGGAATTGGGATATTTTGGAGGCAAATTTGATGAAAGCCTTTGAAAAGTTCCAAAAGGATGGGTGATAAATGCAATAACCTATTAGACATGCATATGCCTTATTGCGAAGGCAAAAGGTTCAATGGGAAAGGATAAATCTACGCCACTGAGTTTGGTTTCCAGCTTGTATGAAGTACTTTATAAGCTGTTGTTTTTGAGATTGGAGTAGGTTTTGGGAGATACAATTGGACAAACACAAGGTAATTTTGTGAAGGTGTGGAATACTTGTCCACCATGCTTGCATGGCAGAAGCTGCCTTTTTTTTCATTGAAGAAAACAGAAATGTCAGTGAAATATTGTCAATATCACTAGAACGTAGCCTTAGAAATTTGTTTAGATATGATCCACATAGTGGTGCAACCAAGAAGCATGTGTACATTGTAGCCTTCATTGCAATGCCACGCATGATATTAATTAACGATCCGATTGGATGAATTTCTTCGTTCAAAATGATTCTGGTGTTACTAAATTATGGCTCATTGTTCTAGAAGTACAATATATTTTCTTGATTGAACTTTCTTGCTCAAATGATTCATCACAATGCTTGGGTTTTCATTTGGTATTTTGTCTATTCACAGTATTCATAATGGGCAACCTAAGCAGATGGGTCTAAAGGAGTTGCTGCAGGTGACTACCTAAGTTTAATCTCTCCAGTATAAATGCCCACCCACTGACCCACTTGCTCACTCATGCATATATGCTGTTTTAATATATTTGTATATTGTAGGTAAGCTATTTCAAGAAAATGTTTTTTCTTGCTGGAATTTGTTTTCCCTTAAGGATCATTTTGTAATTCACGCTACTTGGGCTGCTGTTTTCATGAGTTCGTACTTGACTTTATATGGTTTTTTATGTGTTTTCGTTTTTACTGCACCGCTTTGTCTCCTTTAATGTAAGTATTATTTGTAGAGGAAACACGTGAGGCACTATGGTAGCTAAAGTTGTAATAAATCTTGTCAGTAAAGTAGTGAAAAAGAATTAAAGGAAATGCTTGTGCTTTAGAGAAGTTCTCTAAACGGGAAATCCTTTTTTTTTGTTGGGTTCAAACAAACATCAAGGAATTGCAACCTAGGTAATTGTTATAATTTTCTGTCAAAACAAACTGACCTAGGAGTCTTAGGATTTACATTTTCTGCTGAAGTAGTAAATTTCAGAGATAGAATTAAAACAATAGAAACACTACATTTTCTTATATGTCGATGCAGCAAAAATGGTCGAACTGTCAGGGATTTGTGGCAAGGTGGAATTTTTATTGTTGATCAGTTTTAGCTGTTCATATATTTCTGTTGATAGTGTCTTGAAAGGGGCAGTACTTCTGTACTTCCAAGTCTTTCAGGAATGCTTAGCCATCAATCTGAAGGAATTTCCAGCATTGTTGTCACTCCCATGAGAATTGTATTCTGTGAAATGTATGATTCCTAGTTAACTAAACTAAATATATAATAAATAAATAAATAAAATTAACTTATGACTATGGAAATAGCTGCAGTACATGGACATGTTAGGGTACTGTTCATGTAGAAGCTGCAAGTAGAAAACTTATACAATAAGCATATAATAATTAGGTCAACTACTGATATGGAAAATCAAATAAATCTTGTTGGATTATAGTGTTCTAGTTTCTGATATCTAGTTAGATTTGTGCAAGTACGAATTATTTTAACATTGCTAGCACTTTTAGGTACTGACAGTTTGACTAGTATCGTAGTCGTCTTTGAAAAAATTGACAAGAGCTGATGCATTGAAATCAACTACAATTTGGAAAGAGTTCTTGGATAGTGAAATTCTTCTGATTTCTTCGAACGCATTCAAAACTTAAAAGCAGAAAGGTATTGTCCAAACTTTCAAGAGACCTCAATGTCGAAAGAAAAAGAGAAACTGTCAAGAGGCCATCATCTGAAGATATATGCCTTATTAAATTGCCATTTGAAAATATGTTGCTCTAGTGTGGCAAACTTTTTTGGTAATTCAAAAATATTTCACTTCAATGGGTTGGTTGGTTCAAATTCTTGAGCCCCCTGGCTTATATTTTATTGGCTTTTGAGTTCCCCTGCTCCTATTAACTATGTAAGTGATACAGGACACGTAGGACCTAAATTTATTAGTTTCCTAATGTATTTGTTAGTTTCATAGATTCTCTAGTTTTCCAAATTCTAGTAGGATTTCTACTTTTCCAGATTTCCAGGTTTCTAGTTTTAAGTTTCCTATTTTATTTGGGTTAGGATTTCTGTTTAAGCAAGGGATTTTTATCCTATTATGTCTAGGTTTTAGTTTGCTATAAATACCCCCATGTAGTTCTGAATGTTGAGTAAACCTTTTATAGAATTCTATGATTTCTGCCCCTTTCTTTCGCCCCTTTGATCTATAGTTTCTTCTCCTCGATCTCTGATATTCTTCTTTGTTCTACTGTTTCCGCCCTTTCTTTCGTCTCTTCGATCTATATTTTCTTCTCCTTGATCTCTTATATTCTTCTCTGTTGTATTGTTTAAGTGCTTAATCTAATACCTACAGGCCGTACTACATCAGTAAGTCTATTCAGCAAAACATTTATTGGAAAATTTAGATTCTGATTTCATGGATAATGTTTTTGCTCAGCTTTTGTATTACTCTGTTGGGACATTTAATGGCTTCAAATCTTGGATAGTTTGTCTTATCTCAACCTACCTGGTTACTGATTTTTTATTTAATTTTGCTCGTTTGGTTTTAAAGCATGCAGTGAACGGTTAATATTTGGTTCATCACTCCTAAGTATTGATGCTTAACTCATTCATTGTTGTACTTTTGTATTGATAATCAAGAGGAGAAATTATCCTCAATCATGCAACAAAAGGAAAACAGACTCATTCGTTGTTGTATTGAGATTATGATATTCTTGCATTAAGATATTGGTACTTGTTTTGGTACAAGGTTCTCAATGTACCAAATGGTGAGGCTGTACTAAATATTACCTTTGCTAATGAATATTCACAGGCATTCTTAGACTTCAGATGCTCTGTTATTGAGAGACGTGCCAAGTTCAAACTTTCACAAGCACAGGAAAGAAGACATATTGTTGCGGTATGTTACCCTTTTTTATTATTTTTATTTTCCTTCTAATTCTAGATAAGTTTATTCATAAGTTGTCTCAACGTGATTATTTTGATGTTTTTGGACATCCATACATGTCCTTGGATGTGTGCTCTAAACCACGGGTGTGAACATGAGAAGATTTCATTCTTTTTCCCATTGCATTTCACATTATTCTAGCTTGTCTTTATGTACTGCTGTGTTATTGTGACTATATTACTGGATTCATATTTATGTCACCATACTACAGACTCATAGTTCTTATGTGTTTTCTTGTTGAAATAGGGCATTGTTGTGGGCCTGGATAATTTGGATGCAGTAATTCGTATACTAAGAGAATCTTCTAGCAATGCAATTGCATCATCTGGTCTAAGGAGCGGTGAGCTCCCCTATGTTTTTGAGTTTTTCATTTTCTTCAACTTAAGGAGAAGTTGTGGTTCAAAAGCACTGAGACATGATTTTCTGGCTTTGTCATTAAACTTCTGTTGTTCTGCATGTATAGTTTTTCTGTTTTTCTGCTTTCTAGCTTCTGCTGCGAGGAACATTTTTTGGTGCAGTAGATTTTTTGTCATGTGCTTTGTGTTTGCCTCTTTTGATCAATGAAATTTCTTGCCTAAAACGTGTGATTTTTTTTTGGAACTTGGGGTCTAGTGCAACACAAGTTTAAGGACGCTTATGGTTTTACTAATTATAATTTTCCAATAATCTGTTATTTTATTCGAACTTGGTTCTTAGGGGTAGGGTTTATTTAATGCCTGACTTAGCTAGGTTTTTTTGGGAGTAGATGAGAGTTCCAGTTCAGTAACAGAATGTAATCATGTTTTGCAATTTTGTTATTCAAATTTCCTTGATGTCTAGGGTTTGGTTTTCTTTGAAATCAGCTCTGGAATGCAGACTTTTTTATCTGTATTCTATCCATACCCTGGTGTTTTGATTTCCTTTTTCTTAAATGTATTCCTTAGTGAATCAACTGTGTTCAAAGATCTGCTTCCCAAGCAGAAGCCATGAAATATGGGCCTCCTATTTCCAATTTATTTTGGGTTGAATGCTCTAATTTGAAAACTTAATAACTTGTGAAGCCATATATAACTCTAGTTGCGACATTCCCCAGCTTACACCTTAGCCAGTTTCGTGTCTTTATACCCAATGGTGAATATTATTTTCAGGTTGTTTTCATATTTTCTACTTAATTGTGGCGGCTGTTTTTGAGCAGTAGGCGTGGTTAAAGGCACTGATATTATCTCTTATTCTTTTATGCAGAGTTCAATCTTTCTGAGAAACAAGCTGAAGCAATATTAGACATTAGCCTGAGAAGAATTACCATGCTTGAGGTGCATTCAAATGTAATTTCTGATTGCTTGATGAGAGACCTTGGGTAATAACTTCGTATCCTTTTCTCCTTATTGTGCAGAGGAAAAAGTTTATTAATGAAAGTGAATCGTTAAAAGAGCAAATTTCAAAACTAGAAGAACTCTTGTCAAGCAAGAAATACATATTACAGGTATAGTTCTAATACCAATTGGTTGCATGTATTGTGAAGGTGTATATGCATGCCACTTTAGAGGTCATTTATAATTCTTTTTAAAGATTAGGACATATTTTCAGACTTGCATTTTTCGTCACACATTATGTTTAGAGTAACATATGTATCGATTCTCATATTTCTATGTATCTGTCTGAAAATTTTCCCCATGTTTTGAAATAAACCTACTGAGTTATACACTTTTGTATTATATATTTCTTCTGATTATTGTACATAGTTTTAGGACTCTGTTTTGTAATCCTTCAGATAGTTTTTTTCAATGCGCTTCTTTGTATTATATTATTTAAAAAAATGCACATTTGATTAGGTCGAACCTCTTGCGCCATGCTCCTGTTGAGGCAGTGTAGAATGCATTTAATTAGGTTGGAAGTGGGATCTTGATCATTATGTTGATTTAACCTGTTATGGAAAAAAAAATGGTGCATAGGCTGTCTTTGTATCTTCATTTTCACTTCTTCCAATTTTCATTGACCCTTTTTGGAAATGATGTTAAATGTTCTTAAGATGACTATCATACTGTTTATAGAGAAGATACTTTAATTGCCTCCATTTGGTTCAAATTGAATTACAATTCTGTTTTCATTTTTATTTTATTTCAATCAGTTGATTGAACAAGAAGCAAATGAGTTAAAAAGCAAGTTTTCCAGTCCAAGGCGTTCAATGCTGGAGGACAGTGATAGTGGCCACCTTGATGACATAGATGTTATTCCAAATGAAGAAATGCTTTTGGTATATGCTAATCAACCTTCTTTATCATGAAATTATATTTTACTCCTTTATTTCCGAAGAAGGAAAATTAAAAGAAAAGAAACCATTAGTACTTCATTTTTTTTTCTTAAAGTTTTCTTTGCATATAATTGTCAGGCATTCAGTGAAAAGGGGTATGTTAAGCGGATGAAACCTAACACTTTCAATCTACAAAATCGAGGAACCATTGGCAAATCTGTTGGGAAATTGAGGGTAAATGATGCAATGTCAGACTTTATTGTTTGTCGCGCACATGATCATGTTCTGTACTTCAGGTAATTATCTCTTGGCTTTCTTATGCGAGGGTTTCTTTTATCTAGTAATTAGAAGGATTAAAACGTTTGGAACTCTCGGTATGTATTGGAGGGCTCATAATCTGGTGGTCTAGTGTTTTTCATGTTGACAGCAAAGGTTTATGCTTGGCTGTGCCAAATGGGGATTTGGCGAAGTATAACTAGATCCAATGCTTCTGTCCTTATCACTACCAAGGTTATATGTAATATTGTTAGCTTGAAAAGACAATGAGACAAGGATTGTGGCGGCATAGTAGATTATAAACAAGATGAAGGTTTAAAAAGCGTTTCTCGGGTGGGCGTTGAGAAGAGGCGTCGGCAAACTGCCTCAGGTGTACAATCGCTAGCATATTGCATAAGGGCGTACGCGTTGGGTGCGGGGCAGTGCATGGCAGTTGGAGGCATACACGCTGCAGCTAAAAGTGGCAACAATGGCAGCTGCACCTTGCAAAGAAGACGACTCCTGCACTGCGCGCCTAACTTTTCTGGAATTTTTAAAATTGAAATGCAGCCGTTTTGTCAAGTAGGCTGGTTCCTTTTAATAAAACTCCATGTTTCATGGAAGGCTAATATCAAAACATCATCGTTTGTGAAGGATGTTTAAAAAGCGAACACATCCTTTTTGTTTAAGCCTTACAACACCACCAGGTTCTTCATCCCCTACCACTGATACAATCCAATCCCAAATCAGACCATGTAAACCCTAATTCAACTAACTCCCAAAATTGCAAACCTAAGCTCTCAAATCATATTATTCTAATTCTCACACCAATTGTGTCAACTGCTATCTCCCTCCTCTCATGACTCATCTTCTAAGATTTCTTTTTAATAAATTTTAGCACATATTTTTAATATTTTAACTACCTTTATATTATTTTATTGAAATAATTTACGCCTCAGTTGTACGCCTAGCCTTTTAAAACTTCAAGATTCAACTTACTGAGACATTAATGTTATGGTTCAAAGATTCATCCTCCCCATAGTCCCTGTTGTGCCAAGTGAAATTTTCTTCACCAACACCATATAGGAACTCAGGAATCATGCACAGTAATATATTGTACCTCTTTACTACTTTGGCAAAATGAAAACAAAAGGCTTGCCTTATCAAATTACCACTTCTCTACGCTCATACTTAAATTACAAACTGTTTTCGTCCCATGGGTGATTCACCAATTTATGGTATGAAATATTAATTACTCACAGCCCACACAAGATGTTGCTTTTACTAGGCTAAAATCTTGTCTTGATAGATAGTTTCATTTGATTCCGGGTTTCCTAAACGATGGTGCAAACCTAGTTCCTAGAGTCCTACCATATGGCTTGCCTATGACTTGAATGTTAAGGAGGAGCTTGCTTTTGTACTTTTGTGATGAAAGGACTTTTGCATCTGGTGTCCGTCTTAAGATTGTCAATTTTTCCAAATTTATTTGTTTGATGTTTGTCGATGGATGACTTACAAAAGTTATGTTTGCAGTGATAAAGGAACAGTGTACTCTGCTCGTGCATATAAAATTCCTGAATGCACTCGGACAGCTGCTGGTACACCACTGGTTCAGGTAATTTATTTACTAATCAGTCTCTCTTTTTCAGACATTCTTTTTTAAATTGCTGAAGGTTAATAATTGTTTTTACACTGGAGCAAGATCTTATCGTTGTCAGATGGAGAGAGAATTACATCTGTTATTCCTGTGAGTGAGTTTGCTGCGGATCAGTTTTTGCTTATGCTTACTGTCAATGGCTACATTAAGAAGGTCTCCTTGAGTTATTTTTCGTCAATCAGGTCAACAGGAATCATAGCAATTCAACTGGTTCGTTCTCCTTCTGTGCAAGTCTTGTCTTTCCTGCCGTGCATAAATTTTCTTTTGGTTCACAAATCATCATTCATGTGATAGGTTCCTGGTGATGAGCTAAAATGGGTCCGTTGTTGCACAAATGACGACCTTGTAGCAATGGCATCACAGAATGGAATGGTCATCTTAAGTTCCTCTGATATTGTAAGTATACATCATTTTCCTTCTCATTGATATACACATTGGTATGCAGTTAAAACCTGTTTACATTTAATAAAATATTTTATTTAAATAAACAAATTTAAATATAAATACTAAAACGGGACCAGGTTACTATTATTTGTTTTTCTGCTTTTGTGTTAAGTGTATTTGTTTTTTTCTTCTTACTAAATGATTCGCTACAAAAGGATTTTTTTTTAGTGAACGCATCACAATTAATTACTACTATTTTTTATTTTTGTAAAGACGAATAACAAATTCTATTTTCTTGCCTATTTACTACGGTGACGAAGAGTCAAATTATCACTATATTTATTCCTTTTTCTACTTCCAAGTAGAGGATAACCCCAAGGGGCGGGTTATTTATTTATTTTTTAAAACCAATTGGGGCCCTCCCTTCACCAACCCCATTATTATTATTATCATCATTGTTATTCTTATTCTTATTGTTAGTACTACCTATTATTTGTTATTGTTATTGCTATTGTTGTTGTTATTACTAGTATTGTTATTGTCATTACTACTACTGTTATTTTTACTAGTATTATTACTGTTTCATAGGCTCGTAGCTCACCACCTCGTTTGAATATTTTGCTATTATTTGGATTTTGTATATCATTAAACTGCGGTGTTAGGGCAATTGCAAGGCACAATGTTTTGTATATCATTTTTTCCTACCTACTAAGCACAATTTTTTCATCCTCAAGAAGTTTGTTAACCTCTGGACTTCAGGTGTCCCCATGTTCCTGATGTAGAGCCTCTTGAAATGAAGAACAATAATAATTTTATAATTCAAGTTCTTGTGTTTTGAGATTGCTATTCTTGTGGGCTACCCATGTTCTCCCATTTTATTTATTTGTTTATCTCTTTATTTCTCTCTTTGCTGGGATCATCTTGTATCTCCCGTGCACTTTGGCACCCGTTTATGTGCAAGTGTCTAAAACTTGCAAGTCCTAAATCTCTGGAATTGAGTTTCTGTAGTTGTTTCACTATGTTCATGTAGAAATCTCATTATTGTAGAGAACTAGTACTACCTGTGGTCCTATATCCTTGGTCATTTTACAAAATAATAATAATAATAAAAAGAAAAAAAGTTTTAGAAATTCTTGGCGCTATATTACCATCTAACGGTTACATTTCGTGAAGGATTTTTGTACTTACTAATTTGCATCTTATCACGTTCATCTCTGTTATGTACCAGATTCGTGCACTAGGGAGAAACACTAGGGGGGCAGTGGCCATGAGACTTAAAGAAGGGGATAAGATGGCAAGTGTGGACATTATACCAGCAGCTATGAGAAAAGACTTGGAGAGGGTGTTGGAAGCTCCCCATATTGCGTAATTTCTTTAACATATTGTTTTATTTATTTATTTATTTTTCTTTCCTAGCTTGTTATTATTACCTAATCATTGGTTACCACCATACTGGACTTCAGGTTTGCTGCTATATAAGCATGAATTACCAAAACCTATTAATATAAGTGCTTTTGGTTGGATGTTTGGTTATTTGGCCAATCTGAATGGCATCTCATTTATTAATACAAGAGTAATAATGTTGATAGAATGTTGGCAATCTGTAGCTAGAAAGTGGATGTGCTGGACGAGTGGAAATGGAGGCTAGACTGAAAAAGAGATAAACCTAATTTATGGTAGGGGTTGGATGGCAGAAAACCTGAGGGATAGTCACTACTAGTTGACCTACTAGTTAACTAGTTACAGCTAACACAAAGAGCTAAAGGGAGGTTGAAAATGGAAGGGGTTAATGTTGCAACGACCTAAAGAAAATTGGCCTTACATAGTTGAACCTAGTTGCTTGGGATTAAGATGGTTTAAAGCTGAATTTATTTTCCAGATGCAATGTAACCCGAATAACCGGATATGCTAATCTAATATTTTGTGTTGATTTTTCCACAGCGCTAGAAGTGTGAAGGGGCCATGGTTGTTATTTGTGTCTGAGAGCGGATATGGAAAGCGTGTTCCCTTGAGCAGATTTCACTCCTCCAAATTGAATAGGGTTGGCCTGATAGGATATAAGGTATGCTTATGAAGTTCCTTGTTCAAAGCCTTATGAAGTTACTTATTCAAGACTGAATAAGAAATAAACCTATTTTTCACTGCTCTTTTTCAGTTTGCCTTGGAGGATCGCTTGGCAGCAGTTTTTGTAGTGGGCTTCTCTTTGGCAGGTGATGTTCGGAAACTATATTTGAGGCTTTTTTCCGATATCTATGAGCGTTCTCATGAATTTTGTTCAACTTAATGTTACTTAACAGAAGATGGAGAAAGTGATGAACAAGTGGTTCTTGTAAGCCAAAGTGGTACAGTCAATAGAATTAAGGTGCGGGATATTTCTATACAGTCTCGCTATGCAAGGTAAACTTCAACTTTGGTATTTCCTTTCCTTCTATTCTGAAATATATTGGCATAATATGCTTCAACTACCCACTATGATGGAACGATATGATTTGCATGTATTATAGACAAATCCTTTTCATCTCTTATTGTGGTTGGCAGATGTCGTGATCATATATTTTACTCACCATACATTTTTTTTCAGGGGAGTCATTTTGATGCGGCTGGATCATGCTGGAAAGATTCAATCTGCTTCATTAATCTCAGCAACAGATGAGGATCCGGAGGTAGAAGTTGAAGCTGCCGCACTCGGCTAACCGCTCATCAAAAGAAGTGAATAGCTCTCGGCAATAGGATCAATTAGTAGAGCTAATATTTTGTCTTGGCCGGTGCATTGGTGCTAATATGTAAAGGTAAATTAGGCCACAAATTTGGTGACCATTCCCAGTGAGAATGGTGACCAATTAGTAACTCGAACCCTGAACAAGTTTTTCCATATTATAATGCCCGTCCTGGAGAATAGTCGCATTTAATGGATGTCAATCATTTTGGTAAGCCTGCCTCCATTTAAACGCAACTATTTTCCTTTCCTAGGTATACACCTAACCTTTTAACGATTTTTGGATTTCAAAATTTTCCCGATTTTTAAAGGACAACATTACCCTAGTGTCAAATGGTACATCATATTAAGAAAAAGGAACTCACTTTGAGAAATACGGTGTATTCTCTTCCTCACACTCATGTACCTACAAAATCAACACTCATTGCTCATTTCCTCGCTGAAAACTCTACGCACAATTAATGTTTGCTTGCGTTCCATCATATATCGGTAAAGTTAAATCAGTAGATTGACGAATTGAAACTCCGTCATATGCAAGGTTTTCGACATTTCTAGTCTTTAATTTTTTGGGTGTTTTTAGGTAAGGGTATTTTTTTAATCACAAATGGTCTCTGAGATTTAGGAAATTATCATCTTTGGTCTGTGCCCCTTGTTTCCTCCTTAATTTTATGACATGTGGCAAACAACTTAGCACTAGTTTTAACTCTGTTAACTCTCTTCAGTGCTTTTTTCAATTAAAACACATTAAAATACATGTTTGACAAACACGTTTGCACGCCTCTTCATCTTCACCCCCTGCATCTTCTCCGCTTGGCAAAACTCAGGCCCTGCGATATAAGAACGAAGAGATTTAAAACCAAAACAAGTAAGATGCAGAGCAGATTTGCGTTTTCTGGGGTTTTTTTTTATTTGTGTGCGATTGATAGTTTTTTGGGAAATATGCTGGTATAATCACAACTCAGAAACAGTGTGCTGAAATAATCAGGGTACAAATTGTATTCTAATATAATCACTTGGGGACGTGAAATGACCGAAGTGCCCTCCATATAAAAACATATCTATTGGGGAGTTATTGGGCATGGATTGGCGACCTAACACTTCGTCTTCTCAGCTCGTCTCTTCCTCTCTGGCGGCGCTTTCTCTCTCCAGCGGCCACCACCACTCTCTGTCTCCCTTTGTCCCCAAACCTAAGCAGCACTCTCTCGTTCTCTCTCTGCCGTCAATGTTAGGGTTTGGGGAGGCGGTTATTGACGTTTAGGGTTTCACGAATAAATGGTATCTCCCTTAAACGATTTCTCAGTTCCCTCTCTTTTCATGTCTTGAATCGAAGTCTTTCTCTTCTCCTCTGCTCCTTGAGGGCCTCAAAAAACCCTAAAACCTGGTTTCGGTTCAGACTTAGTTCACTTACTTCCTCCTCTTGCTCAATCCTGTGAGGGACAAAAATCGCGATTTTCTGTAGGTGTTGCTCGGATTTCCAATTCGGTTCTGTGCACAAAACGAGTGATTCTAAGGTTGGTTATGTATTTGTTATTGACTAGTTTGTGCATTTGTATGGTTTTCATTTGAGAAGGATAATTTCAGTAACCTGTGACTGATGTTGTGAAGTTTAGTAATTACAGAGATTGCAATAATAATGTATTTTAACTGTGAATTATTTCATGCTTGGATGAAACTTGTATTGGTGTATTGATTTTGCTCTGTGGACGATGAAGTGCCTTAAGTTGGTATTTGTCATCTGGGATTGGTTCGTTTGTGATGCGTGTTTTCACTTCCATTTGATGATGCATAATTAGTGTGGGAATTTATTCTGGTGGCAATGGCTATTCCATTATAACACAGGTTTACCTCACTAGGCCCTAAATTAGCTGTTGAGTAATAATGCATAAGTAAATTTGTTGGTATCATTGCTGTTTCAGCACCTAGTAGCATAGTTTTGCACCCTTCCAGTCTCAATGGTTAATTATGTGAATTTGAAATACTAATGTAAGTTGGCGTGGGATGTTTCTTTTCCCTGTGCTATAAAACCTGCTAAATGTTGTTGTTAGTCCTTGCTTGCAGCTTGTCATATATGTCTGAAAATGGTATTTTCTTGGGCTTTAGTATCTGTTTAGAAATTTCATGTTCATCCAGCTATGTTTAGCAGTTGCAGCTGCAGTAACATTTTGACGTGTCTAGTTTGTACACAGAGTCCATAACTGCCAATACTGATGTTCCATGAGTAGACATGTATATGACTATGGTAATGAGTAGATTTTAGTACGCATTGATGCATTTGGAGTAATTGTTGTAGCCATTTCGCCAAAACCCTGTATGAAGTGGATCCGTGGTTCATGAACTTGTTTTCACACTTGGGTGGTATTTGGTTTTTGGATGGAATCGAATATAGATTTTGTAGAAGGGAATGTAGATAACAGCAGAGTGTGGAGAGAGTTGGAGAGTAGAAAAGAGGGCTTCAAAACAATTCTGGTTTTGTCATATGTATATACATATATTAAATGACTTGAAAGTATTAGTTTGAGTAATGTACGTATGAAATATGGGTAACCAATGATCCATATGTATGATGTTGTTGTGCAGGGAACTCTAGAATGGCTTGTAAAGCAAAGCTTATGATTCCTGAGGATGAGAAGTACGAAGGAAAGCCATTTGCCCTTTCACACGCAAGGACCGCCATTACAACAATAAAGGCGAAGTTCAATACGCAGCAGTTACAGAGGTTCGAGGGGAGTTGTTTTGGTCATCTATTACTGATAGAGGACCTGAAGTGGAATTCACAAGTTGTCCACGGGCTGTTGATGAGGAAGGCTGATCCTAAGACAGTTACACAGGTGAACGGGATAAAATTCATTGTGGGTAACAAGTTGATACAATTCACAGCCCAACACTTTTGCCTCATCACGGGCCTAAGGTTCGGAAAGCTCCCTTTCATTCCGAAGGCGACAAATGAAAACTGCTCCTTGAAGCGAAAATACTTCAGTAGCAATAAACCTCCCACCCTTTTGGACCTACACACTGCCTTCATCGAGTGCACAGATGATGACGATGCGTTAAAGCTTGGAATGGTCTATTTTGCCATTTTTGTGCTATTGGGTACTGAAAAGCATGTGCTTTTTGACATGCGCTATTTGAAGTTGGCCGAAGACTTAGAAGAGTTGGACAAGTATCCATGGGGTGCCGTGTCATATGCGATGACAAATGCTTCACTTTTGAGGGCAGTTTCTCCTGATTACCAACGAGTGAAGGTGCCCCAAAACAGAAAAAAGCCCAACAAACGTGGGAAGAAGAGAGCGCAGACAAGAATGGAATGCAGTAGAGCCAGAGAGTACATCATAAGGGGGTTTGGCTTCGCTCTTCAGGTGAACACATATCCAACAATGTTTTAGTTCATTTAAATACATGTACAGATTTTGATGTTTGATTGTTGTCAACAGATTTGGGCTTTTGAAGTCTTCCCAGCATTGGAAGCATTGCATTTCACGGTCCATGAAGACAATAGGCACATCCCTCGAATATTACATTGGAGGAGCAACACGGTGGCCCGTTTTCGGGAGGTTATGAGTCAGGTTTATGAAAACTTTGAGGTTAGTTCAGTTTGTATTACTCAGGTTATGATTAGGAACAAGTAAAAGTTCACTGATTTATTAGATGTGTTTCAAATGGAGGTTGATGTGCAACTTCTCCGGCCGACTGATATTGAGAAGCAACAACCTTACTGGAGTTGGGGTGATGATGAGAACAATGAAGAAATTGTTCAATTGTTTGGGGATGAGGGCGAAGACAAAACCAGCACTTCTAGTGAAGAAAAAGAGGCGGATGTTGAGGAAACAACTACCCTTCCCTCCTCTTCTAAGGTGAGCATGACCTTTTTCCAATGTTGTGAACATGTAGAGAATACGATACGAAAGAAGTGGAAATAGTTTTCTTAGCTTTTGTAAGATTTCTAACTGTTGCATTATAACTTTATGCAGGGCAAAGGGTCTTTTAATGACTTTGGCAGGTTGAAGCATCAATTAGAAAGCACTAAGGATGAGTTAGCAAAGCTACGTAGTTCAAATCGGGGCCTTAGGAACAGAGTTCGTGACTTGGAAGCTATTGTAGACAAGAACTGTTTGAAGCATGAGAAGGAGTGTGACAGAAATAAAAAGGCTATTGGGGATTTGACCCTAACAATTGCTTCAGTGGAACATTATTTTAAATTGGAGATGGAGGAGTTAAAAAAATTATATGGTGGACAAGGGCATGAGGAAGTGTGGACTGCTCAGATGAATGAAGGAGGGCAGAATGAAATGTCACCCTTGAATGAACTTACTACTCCGACTACAGCAGGGCCTAAAATGGACGCACAAGTTGCAGGTGATGGAGTGGAAGCCTTCCCAGGCATGCATACAGAACGGGCTGAAATGGAAGCAACAGTCTATGGTGGAGTGGAAGGGGCTGAAAGGGAAGCGGAAGTCCCTGCTGATGGAGTGGAAGCTTTTCTAGCCATGCATATACAAGGGGCTAAAAGGGAAGCCGAAGTCCCTGCTGATATTGTGGAAGGCTTCCCAGCCATGGAAGTCGAAGCCGCTGAAATTGACACTTCAGTTTGTAACAAACAAGTGCACCAACAACCTCACAAGGTTCCTACTTCGGAAGATGTGAAGGTTCCTAGTCTTGAAGATCCCCTCATTCCTAGTCCGGAAGATAGGGAAGGGTACAGAGTTATTTGTAAAACAATGTTAAATTTGTTAGAGGATTGGAATAAGAAAGAAATTCAGGGGGTGGGACGGAAGGCGAGGCCTCCCATGGAAACTAGTATAAATCTGGTTGGTGATGAAGGGGACAAGGAGGCTAATGCCACGGTTCAGAAACCAGATGCGGAAGGCAAAGGATGCAGACTGAAGCGGCCCGCGAAAACATTGTTGAGTCCATTCACTGATCCCTCCAGGAAAAAGAGGCCGACTACTGGTTTTCATGCACAGACACCTGAGGCCCGTTTTGATCCAACACAACCCGTGGCCATGGACGATGTGAAGGCTATGATACAAGTTTGCAAGGCTTGGAAAAGTGACATCAGGTTAGGAATTGTAACTTGGCAAAACCAATATACATGTTTTTTGATGTATGCAGTCATGTACAATAACAATATCTACGTAGCTAATTGTTCGTGTGTGTGTCATTGTCATATTATGCAAGGTGTCCATTAGTTTTTTTTTATGGTTGAATTTACCTTTGCAAGTTTATTTTTGTGTAGTGCGGAGCTGGAGCTCGAACCATTTGTAGTTGGGGCAGATTTTTTTTACAAACTTGTAGATGAAACTGCATGGATGAGCTCGAGGGTAATACTTTTGAACCGTGCTTTATTTCGAAAAATTTCTGAATTGATCACTTTGAGTATGTGGCCATTTTTTTTTAATATTGAGGTCGTTGTTGTGTTGTGAAATGTCAGCACCTTGACATGGCCATGTTTCTAATACGCAAAAGACAACTCTCTCATCCTCAAGTATTTGGAACGGAGTGGACAACTGCCGAGTTTTGTCTGCAGGTATTATTGTATTCATATTATGTCTCATTCAATTTGTTGCATTGGTAGGAGTAATGTTGTTGGCTGTGTTTGGTGCATTGGATCCTGTTCATGTAACGTGTCTTTCACACTTGTTTGCAGCAATTTTTACAGCCATTTACACCGCCAAGTGCGAAACGAGTTACGAGGAAACAAATTGCTTCAATGACTGTTGACCCTCCCCCTAACTACCTCAGAAATATACACCACTTTGTCTGGGGTTCATGGCAACATGGTTATGCACAAGCATGGACGAAAGTCCGCAAGGTCTATCTCCCGTATAATGTTCGACAGTCCCATTGGGTGGCTGTAGAAATTGACTTTGTCAGACATACTGCCACTGTGTACGACTCGTATACTGTTTTTACCTCCAACACAATGCTTGTCCGACAGATGGAGCCTATTACCCAGACGCTTGCAAAGGTGTTGTATGACATGAGGTTTTATGAGAAATCGGAGGTTGAAGCGGTGAAGAAAAAGGGGATTGACATGCCAACGTTTAACCCATTCACAATTTGCAGAATTTCCGATGTTCCTCAGCAAAGTGATGGGTAAGCTGTGTTCATTTAAAGCACTTTGTGCATGTTGTCAGTATGTGCACTTCTAACTTCTGTACTGCTCGGGTGGACAGTACCTCATGTGGCATTATGACCGTCAAATTTATTGAGTATCTCAGTGCTGGCATTCCTTTTAATACCATTGACCCAGCCAAGTTTGGCTACTACCGATTGAAGCTTGCAATCGAGGCTCTCAGGGGAGAGGCCTATGTATGAGGTAAAAGTCCATATCTGACCTCATATGAATTCACTGTTAAGGACTGCCTTCAGAATTGCCTAGTTATTTACCTACTTTTAATTATGTCGTACGTACAGAGTTGTGCTTTCAGTCTTCATTTCAGACAACTTACAGTATGTTGGCATCTTTTCCAAGTTTTATGAATGCGAATGGCGACTATTGTTAATCAAAGTTTAGGGTATTGGGGATTTCAACACCGTAGATGGTAATGTACATGTTTTGCAACTGGCATCTGATTTAAGTATGGCATATGTTCTGAACTCTGACTGTGTATCATCCAAAACTTGTATCATGTTGTTTATGACATCTCAATAGAATTACTTCTTAAAATAGCTCCAATTATTAAGACGTTCAAGTTTCCCTTTCTATGAATGCTAACTCTCGGCACATTTGGCCTTCTTATGCAGGTGGTCCTTTCAGGTTCATACCCATATTGACATCACAGATTCTGTACATGTATGTCACAGAAGTTGCAGGCTGTTTCGTCGTTTTGTCATCCTGAAAATGAATGCGATGTTTTGCCTTACATGGCACCATTTTTGACTTTGTGTACAGATGGCAATAAAGGGTGCTGATTTTGTACTATGTTGCAGGGTGTTAATTTGTGTAACGTAATTCGCCAGTACTTGTATTCCATAGTAGAAGGGCTGTACTCACGTTTCCTTTCTGACAATGCGGTTATTGACCTTCTGTACTTGACATGTTTTGTACAGGCATATAACAAAATATCCTTCATTTGGCCGAAGTTGCAGCCATATCAATTTTTTTTGCCCCACCCACATTGTAGCCGTTTTGTTTTGTGTGGTTCGGTGTAATACTTACTTTCGTATATTAATTATTTTCATCCAATCTGGACAGAAATGTTTGGGGTTGTTAGCCGAAACAATATCCCTAACCCTCTGCTGGGCCATTTACAAAGCATTATACGATTTGATCAGGGAATTTGTTAGCAAATTGGATGACTCTGTCAATTTGATGAATTTGGGAGTGGCTTATGTTAAAACCAAGAAATCTGACATTGGTTTCAAACAACTTCATTTTCTTGGCAGAGACAACTACACCATTTTGGCTAACTTTCGAAAGCAACTTATGCATATGTTTCCATTCATGTTCTATGGACTCAGAGAAGATAACAACAGCATCAATGTAGACTATAGAGAAATGACTATGCCAAAAAGCATTAGAAAGGCCATGTTTCAAATATCAAACTTCATTTGTTCTTCAAATGTTCGAATTTATTTTATTTTAAACTTAACTTATTCTTGAAGAGATTTCAACTATCGAGCTTTGTTTTGAATTATACTAACTGTTTTTGCAACAATATTATTTCCAAGGATTCTGCAGTTAGGTAACTCAAGCTTAGTTTAAAAAATCAAATTTGAGTCTTTCTCCTACATAAATAGAACTAACACCATCATGTTCAACCTAGAGCGGATATACTAAACCTATAAAGGGTAATCCTAATATTACTTCATCGGTGATGTTTTTTACTAAAACAAAGGCAGTATTAAAACAGATTTTATTTTCAATTTTAGCTTTTGGAATCTCCTAATTCAACTGTAAGGCTTTTCCCGACGCAGTC